>JASAUF010000276.1:13840000-15291250 GCA_030180095.1 Magnolia changhungtana
GTAGACGCGATATGAGGACATGCTGGAGGGCCATCGTGAGATCAACGCCTAGGAGGAACTCAACATTTGAATCCATTCCACCATATTCAATGCCACAATGCGCACGAGGTGACCATCCAGCTGATCCATCACTGTAGTAGCGTCCAGGTGCCCCTCATCTGCTCCACTTGTTTCCTTGTTTTGTTCACCCACATCACTTCCAATTCACCAACCTAACCTTCATCAATCACACTAAGGCATGAAACAGGTAGGGAATTGACTTGTCTGGCTTTAGTGCTGAAGTTGCAGGTCATGGCCTCGACCTATGAGGTATAGTGTCCAGTTGGGGGAGGTTCGTGCCTTTTTCCTCCCTTCCCTAATGCGATTAGTGGGTACTATTGGGTAGGTCATAGGTTCATCTGTTCACCATCACGGCGACGAAGGGTTGGTAGGTGCATTGTATCTGGGCCTACGTCGGATACAGCAGCATAGCAAGAACTGCTACCTCAAGTAGCCATCCCCCATCTTCCCTAGCTAGGTCCCCGTCATTTAATGATCAGTTGATGTGTCGGGATGAAGTTCTTCAGTGTTGCTCCAGGACAAACAGTAGAGGCACATGGAGGTATTGGCTCTCACTATCGATCGGATAGAGGGAACCACGACGTTGATTAAAGAGGGGCTCAAAGAATTTGCTTACTAGAACATTCCACCTCTGGAAAGTGCCTACACCTAATGGCTTTAAGCCGTTGTTCCCATTTCCTCGCAGACCCATCATGCGAAAGGTATGCCGTTAGAGTGAGTGCGCCTGCCGGCTCAACCCAACAAATGTTCCCCAAATTTCAACATCATTCCCTGTTATCTAGACTTACCACTAGTAGAAAACTAGGACCATGAAATAAAATATGTAGTTATTTGACTATAAAAAGGGGAGATCATATCGCATAGAACTATGCACATGATAGTCATCTCATATTGTAAAGATCTTTGTAGGCCAAGTTTTCTGCTGATCCATCTCATTTCCAAAGACCCAATAACAAGGGATGAGCCTAGGAAACCATTAATAAATGCAATCAAACCCAAAACTCAGAAGAGAAGGACAAGGAAAGAAAAAGAAAAGAGTACCAAGACACCAACTATACTATTCATCCAGCTACACTATTTGAGATTATTTAACCAAACCTGGGATTCACCCATTCAACACAAATATTTGACAAAGAGTGAGTTGACTTGCAACCAGTACATGCAAGTCAAAATGTTAACATGTTTTTCAATGTGAAATTGGAAGAAAAGGTGCAAGCACGAAATGATAGGAAAATTAAGGATGTGGATGATGGGGGGGAAGGAGATAAGAAAAAGAAACAACTTTGTGTATACAAGTTCAAGAAGCACATTTTATATTATAAGGAGAAGCACATTTTATATTATAAGGACCATTTGGAGTCCATAAATTAGAAATGATGACAAGGTAGTACTAAGTAATTTTCTACAACTTATCACTTACCAAATACCAACATTATGCCTAAGGACTAAGTAATCAACATGCCCAAGTGATGTAGGGTGGGACAGGATTTTATTAGAAAGAGAAGAAGATAATGAGAATGGACCACAAAACGATCACAAGCGTCCATGGAAAAGATTGATTTTTAGGTTTTTCCCTCTATAGGTAGGGGTGTACACGAACCGAGCTAGCTCGGTTAGCTCGCTCAACTCGACTCAAAAAAGCTCTATTCAACTCGGTTTGAAGTTGAGTTTAGGCCGAGTTGAGCTGATTTTTTGAGCTCAAAAATGAGTTCGAGCCAAGTTCGAGCTAGCCCCAGCTCGACTCGAATCGAACCAGTTTGGTGACTCAATTACTTTGATATTGACGTTCCTCACCAAGTGTTTGATGAAATGACTCGACGAAGTGTGGCTGGTGGCAAGGAAGGTAAGTATATGAAACAAATACCATTTTTTCTTGATTTTTATGTTGCTTAGAAGGTGTTTGATAAAATACATGTAAAATCACTGCTGTTGTTTTACATACAGTGAGATTTTGAAGGCACGGTCCATGTGTTTGTGAAAATGCTGCATAGGCGAACTCGTCTCGAACTGCTCACCAAACCGAGCCGAGCTGGCCAGTCAGGCTCGAGGACCGAGCCGAGTTTGAGCTGAGGTCAGCCAGTAGCCGAGCCGAGTCAAGCTGAGGCCAGCTCGATTCGGTGTACACCAAGGTGTCCTGTATCTGTCATGATACAGATGTATTGACCAATACGTAACGGTAACGGCCGACACCGTTACACGATATGAGGTTGAAAAGGGCACCCCACCCCCCCCCCCCCCCCCCGATTCTGTAACCGTAACGGCTATTACGAGCCTTGAAAAATAAGGGGAAAAAAAAAAACTTACCTTTTTTTCTTTCTTTTCTTCTTCTCCTTCTTCCTCTTCTACTTCTTC
Source organism: Magnolia changhungtana (assembly GCA_030180095.1). Classification (NCBI taxonomy): domain Eukaryota; kingdom Viridiplantae; phylum Streptophyta; class Magnoliopsida; order Magnoliales; family Magnoliaceae; genus Magnolia; species Magnolia changhungtana. The sequence continues at coordinate 13,842,413 of JASAUF010000276.1, forward strand.
TCGGGCGATTCTTACTGTGGCACGCCGTGGCCTTCTTCTTCTTCTTCTTCTCTCTCTCTCTCTCTCTCTCTCTCTCTCTCTCTCTCTCTCTCTCTCCCTCCCTCTTTTTCCTTCTCTCTTCTTTCCCTCTTTTTTCTTTTCGGTTTCCCTCTCTCTCCCTTCTTTTTTTATTTGCAGGTGTACCACACACCAACTAGCTGTTGTAGGTACGTGTCATGCTAAGACGAGCGCTGACACTCCTCGAGCTCCGAGTTGTACGAATGGTTCAAAGGAGATCAAAGTTACATGGGCTCAGTGATGTATTTATTATATCTACACCGTTCATCTATTTTCAGAGATCATTTTAGAGCACTACCAAAAAAATGAATTATATCCAAAGATCGTCTGGACCACACCAAAAATAGCAGCGGAGATAATGATTTTCACCGTTAAACAATTCGTAGGGCCCACCGTAACATTTATTTCCCATCCAATCTGCTCATAAGGTCAAAAAGACCTGAATGAAGAGGAAAAACAAATTTCATATTGATCCAAAACTTCTGTGATCCCAAGAAGGGTTTCAATGGTAGACGTTCAATCCCCCACTGCTTTTTGCAGTGTGGTCCACTTGATAATTAGATCTGTATTATTGTTCGTGTCAAGCCTTAAGACGAGCTCGTCAAATGAATGGATGGTTTAGATATAACACATACCTCATGATCAGACCCGAGTGGGCCCCACCATGATGTATATATTTTATCTATGTCGTCCATCCATTTTACCACGTCATTTTAGGTCAGGATCCAAAAAATTAGTAATATCCAAATCTCAGGTGGACCACACCATAGGAAATAGTGGTTATAGAATGCTCACCATTAAAAAATTCTTAGGGTCCACTGTAATGTTTATTTTCAATCTAACCTATTAATTGGGTCACACTGACGTGGATGAAGGGAAAACATACATGTCAGCTTGATCTAAAACTTTTGTAGCCCCCAATAAATTTTTAATGGTGAACGTTTAATTATTGTTGTTTCTTACGGTGCAGTTCACTTGAGCTTTGGATGTGCCTCATTTTTTGGCTCATGCCCTAAAATTATTTGGCAAAATAGATGGACGGTGTGGATATAACACGTTCATCACGGGTGGGGCCCAAAAAACTTTGACACGTGTGCTACACTTCACAATCCGAGTCCCTCTTAATTTGGGCCCTTAAAAAATTGTACACGAGATATATATTAACTTAAAATTTACCAATTAAATTATGGACTGCAATTGCTAACTCACAATGCTAAAATCAAATTGTTTGAATAGTTTTAATTGTTAATCTGTGGACTTTTATTTTTAAAAATAGGGTCTTTTGATTTTTTTTTCATGATTCACTATCCAATAAATGTCCACCAATTCATAAGTGGGATAATGGCAATAAATTGCATGAATTTGAGGCTGATTTGGGGCATAGATTGGTCCTCCAAGTCAGCCCCAAATTGGCAACGCCATCTACCTGAATATAATTTCATTTTTTTAAAGAACTATTGGGAGAAATGATATCAAATTGTTAAGTATATAAATTAGATATTTAGAAAATTAAATATATGAATTTTGTAGTCAAATTCAGGTTACCTGGTTCAAAAATTAATCAAACAGTCCGATACAACTTCTCACTAAAGAGTGGACGGTTACACGACCATAAACATGTTCCAATTTATAAATGAATATATATTTGAAATGCTTAGAATATTCCGGATTTAATCCATATTTTTTCATATTTTTTTGGCCAAAAAAAAAAAATGCACCGTTACGGGCCGTTATGCCCCCGTATCCGTATCAGTATCGGAGGGCACCATTACGCCAACCGATACCGATACGAGATACCTTAGTGTACACCCCTACCTACAAGGCAACATTTTTCCTAAGATCACACTTCCTATTTTTATCCAATCATCCAAACCCATATGCCATGCATCTATTTGTCTATTTATCCATATATCCCATCTTTATAAAGTGTGTGCGTGCACGGTCCCTACCCAAAACCACAATAATGAAAAGGTGGTACTATGAGGTCGACCTCATGGGAAGGTATATATATACATATATACATACAGGGAAATGGTACTATAAGGTCGACCTCATGGGAAGCTTCCATGAGGTCGAAATCTGTGGGGCCCACTGTGATGTGTGATGGACATCCACACCGTGCATTTGGTGGGTCCCCTCTAGGTTATGGGATATCCCAAAAACTAGTTGTATCTAGAACTCAACCAGGCCACACCATCTGAAACTGTGTGAAATCATGCATAAAACATCTAACAACACTTGTTGGGGCCACCTAATTTTTGGATACGGCTAAAACTTAGCGTGTCCCCTCATCCAAGTGGGACACACACAATGGATGGTCTGGATTTCTAAACCACATCTCAATGGGCCCTATAATCAATCGTGAAGATTTCAATGGGGGGATATCCACTCCCAACTGTTGTCTATGGTGTGGCCCACCTAAGTCATGGATTGGCCTGATTTTTAGGCCCATGGCCCACCATGGAAGGGTGCATCTAATTGATGGGTTGGATGTCCATCACACATCACAGTGGGGCCCACGGATCTCGGCCGACATTCCATGATCTTTAAAAAAATACTCAAGCTACTTGGGTGATGCCCTCATCGACTAGTCTATTTTTCACCGCTTGGCATGGGTCAATGTTCCGAAAAAATGGAAGGCTCTTTGGTGGCCATCTCTTTTGTCAGGTTTACGATCAATTTGGAAAGAACATAAAAATAGGTGTTTTAATAGAAGGCTTTGTAGCCCAGATGAGGCATTTAGGAAGGCCAAGCCAGATGTGGTGGCTTTGGCCTTGGTGTTCAAGCCTTTCACTGGTTACCCTCTGGAGCCTTTTTGTCCTTTTAGTCCTCAGTCTTGCAGTTCTGCATGGCGATGTTACCACCTTGTTTCTTAATATAATTGCATTGCCTTTTAAAAAAACACTTCTAAAACCGACAAATGCCTAAAAAACTATTTAATAATTGTTTAAAAACCCTAAGTAAATGAAAAAGTTACCCTCTTACAAGCTCAAGCAACAAGCAGCTCGGACTAGATATAGGACCCATGAATGGGACCTTTAGGATCCACTCGATCGTACGCTTCGTTATAACTAGAAGGCCAAACAAGTTGATCAATCGAAGGTCTAGCTAATCCAACCATCAGATTATCTTAATCTAGGATATGGACCAGATCCATGGTCTGATGATAAATTTGATAAGACCAACAGTCATCTTACACAGTAGGGCCTATGGAATCAATTGGTCATCACTTTCATAGTATTTATTCATTTTAATTACTCTTAGGGTTAGATTGAGTCATGATTTAATAAGTTTCCCTTTTGTATTTTCATCACTTTGTTGTGGACAGCCTTTTGGGCATCAAAGAATGTCAAAATGATGAAAAAAAGGCCTATTTCATAAGAACCATATGGTTGTGACAAAATTCACGTGCATTTTGGTCATTTCCCATTATATTAGCATTTTCTTTAGTTGTCGAAGTCAATATAAAAGACATCATTTCCTGTAACAGCCGACAATGATCCTTCGGAATTTTACAGTTAGGGGTTTTACTTTTGGTTTCATTTGGTAGAAGAAGAGAGAAGGGGTAGTGATCACCAGCAGTGGGCTAGTTGATTGTTGGGTTCTTCCCATATTCTTTAGTTTCTTTCAGTTCCATTCAATAGGAAATGACATAGCGGATTGTGATCACTAGCAGTTCACTAGTTGATTATTGGGTTCTCCCCACAATCTCTAGTTTATTGTTCTTTGACCCATTCGCATCCTTTCCCTGGGAACTTGAAAAATAAGGTCCTTTTTCCATTTCTTTCCCTTTTCCTCTCCAAACCCATCAAAACCTTTTCCCCTTTTTTCTTCCCAAACCCATCATGGAGCCATCAATACATTTTCCCCTTTTTTCTTCCCAAACCCATCACAGAGCCATCAATACATTTTCCCTTTTCCTTCCCAAACCCATCAAAACTCCAATAGCTCCACTCTCCAAATCCCTAACTATTCCTAGTCCCCCAAAACCATTACATCTAGACCATACCAACCGAAAATGTTTAGATCTTGAACCCAAACCTAAAATCCAACTCATGTTTTATCTTAGAGATGTCTTCAAGAGGAATTCATATGCTTATGATTATTCCTACCAAAACTCATATGCTCATTATGACCTTCCATATCCATCGCCAGATTCTACCCAAGTTCTCCTGATCAACATGCCTTTCAAAAGATGTTATCATGATGATCCCAATTGTCCTTCATATCGACCCAATTCTTACCTATCTTCCTACGTTTCTTATAATTACCAAGGAATTCAATAATGGTAATAATGGCTGTAACCACCAGCCAACCATATGGCCGTTATGATATGGGCCGTAATGGCCTTTACGTCCTTGTAATAATAAAAAATAATAAAAAATAATTTTTAAAAAATGAAGGAAGAACCTGTATCAGCCCCGTCTTGGTCTGTTACAACCCCGTATCAGCCTGTTGCCGGATATTTTTTCAGAACAGCCATTACAGCCCCGTATCGCATAACAGATCCCACCATTACTGTTATGCAACTGTCATTGCAGCCATTACATAACCATTTTTTAATAGCATGATGATTGCCCTTATCAATGCCCCTTCCAATGCTATTGTTAATGACTGTGGATGTGGGCCACTTGTACAGCTGACCTGGGCCCAGCCATTACATAACTATTTTTTAATACCATGATGATTACCCTATCAATACCCCTTCCAATGCTATTGTTAATGACTGTGGACGTGGGCTGTTAGTACGGCCCACCTGGATGACTATAATAAGGCCCACCTAGTTTTTAGTTTGTCCATGTGCTCTTTATTTAGTTTATTTGGTGCACTTAATATGCACATCATATTGTTAGTAAAGGATACCTTTGGTATTTTTTTTTTTTTCTTTTTTACTTAATCTAACAAGGGAGAGAGTAGGTATGCACAACCTTAGTGTTCTCTCTCCATGCTCTTTTTCCCATCACTTTTTTTCCTCTTTTCTATTTCCTTTTACTTTTACAAAACTCTATGTGGTATCAGAGTGGGTTTCATTTATATTTACGCCGCTTACTTCTCTTCTATTTCATAAATTCTTCCTTCTCTTTTCCTCTTTGCTCTTCGCATTTCCCTTGTGCTGAAAGTTCTCTAAGAAAGCTGGTTTATTCTTTATTTTGGTGTGTGCCAGGCCTTTGTAATGATTTGTGTTGAGAGTGTGAACGGCCATCGCTCTACTCGTGTTCTGTTGGAACATGTATGAATGGCCATTGAGTACATTGTGTAGAGTGTGCAACTGGAGAGTTCTTATATCTGGAAGAGTCAACCCTCATTCATGCAAGCACCGCGTCATTCTCTTTAATTTCTTCTTCTAATGGAAATTAAGGGTGATAAAAAATCGGATTCAAATAACTATATGATTTTCTTCTTCTTAAATCTATCTAATTTTCTAGGGATTCAAATAACCTCTAAAACTAAATGAAGCAAATGATCTCCCATAGTCTAAATATATCCAAGTGTTTTTTACAACCTAAGGAAAATTTAAACATCTAACTATGGAGAAACCAAATGAGAGTAATAACATTAGCCAGTAACACATACGAACAGGGGATCCAGGAAAATGCTCAAATCATGAAGTGGTTGTAGAACAATATGGAAACATCTGTTAGTACGAATGTGATATTTCTAGACACTACAAAGGAGGTACAAGAGATGCATTCATCTATCAGTTGTTTGAAGAGATTTTTGCATTCCCAAAAGGGCAATTCTTCGGAACTAGGAATGTGGGAGCCAAATGTGTATCAGCCACTTAATAATGATTTGGAGAAAAAAACATCAACAATGTAAGGATTATAGGGTGTCTAAATTCCTATCTGGCTTAAAACCAGAATATGAGCCAATGTGTGTAAATCTTGGGTGGCAAGGATGTTCCATCCCTAAATGAAGTTTATCCTCACATTCAATGTGTATCACTTGGCTCTACATGTGGAATCAATGACTTAGCATCATTTGTCGTATGAGGTAGAGATGGTGGTCGTAGTGGCCGAGGTAATCAAGGAGATAGCAAAGCTATTCAAGGTAATCAAAATAGTGGTAGTGACTAGTGATGCAGGGGGAGGTCCTGTTAGAGGTTGTGGATGTAAGAAGTGCACTCGCTGTAGGTTTACAAATCACACATTTGAGAAATGTTGGGATATCCATGGGAAGCCTTGTCAAATAAGGGGTGGAAGCAGGCTATAGAAGAAGAGATTGTTGCATTTCATCAGAATGACAGTTGGAAGCTAACTGGTTTTCCAGCCGGTAAACATATGGTTGGTTGTCAATGGGTGTTTTAACATTATATTTTGGCATGATAGCATAGTTGAATCATCGAAAGCTCGCTTAATTGCTAAGGGATACACTCAAATTCCCAACATCAACTATACAAAAACCTTCTCTCCAGTTACTAAGCTTAATTCCATTCAGGTCATTCTTTTTATTCTTGTTGATCATGGGTGGCCCTTCTTTCAACTCGATGTTAAAAATGTCATTTTCATGATATTCTCAAAGAGGTCTTTATGGAGCAACCACCTAGGCTCGGCTGAGTCAAATAAGGTTTGTAAGCTAAGGTAATTTATAGGTTGACGTAGTCACTGCATGCATGGTTTGATAAATTTAGTAAGGTTGTATTGCCCTACGGCTTTCTCCTATGTCATGTTGATAATTTTTCTTCATTCAAAGAGGCCCATCTTGTCTGATGGTAAAGGAATTGAGGATCTTAAGAAGTATCTTCAAACGCCACTTCCTAGCTAAAGATTTAGGCCATGATCAATATTTCCTTAGATTAGAAGTTGTTAGATCAAAGGAAGGCATTAATCTATTCGAAAGGAAATATGTTTTAAATTTGCTCATAGAAACAAGCTTTCTTGGTAGTCGGTACTAAGCCAGTTGATAGGCTAATGGATCAAAATTATAAACTAGTTAGTAATCAAAGAAATATGCTTGAAGACCTAGGAAGGTATATAAGATTTGTTGGAAAACCTATCTAACTAACAATCACTAGGAAAATGTAGTTAAAATTTTCCATTATTTTCGCAATGTCTCCATCTAACTAACAATCACTAGGAAGATGTAGCTGAAAATTTCCATCATTTTCACAATGTTTCCATTAGACAACATTAATTCCCCAATACATGCACTAGCGATACCATATATTTTCGTATCCCAAGGGTGCAAAACATGCATTGTTACTAAGAACACCGACTCTTAATAAAATTTTTAAAAAATCCTAAAACACTTTTAAAAACTCAATTCATAGAAAAAAAAATGTCTTTTATAAACAGAAACACATGTACCACACATGGAAGCTACAGACAGCCACGGAACCCATAGGTTAGACCTTTGGAACCCAAATCTTCATCACACGCTTCTTGTGTTTGTCCCAACTTGCGTTATAAAGCCAACATAGACATCAACAGAACTAAAGAGGTTAGTGATAGTGGGAAATGGAAAAAAAAAAAAAAAAAACTACACAAGAAGCTTAATATGAAGCAAGGTTGTGCACTTGAATAAATGGTAGTGGCCCCTTCACCCCAAAAGATGGGTGTGCTTCAAAGACGCTACACACCTTGTATGTGGAACCAATACTGAAAAGAGTTTAGGAAATGGAGAAAGGTCAACTTTGGCTCATAGGAGTGTGAAAACCCATCAATGGGGAGGTGACATTGAGCCTTTGGGTAGCTCAGTCTCCTTAATCTCCTAGGCTATCCTCACAAATGAGTTTGACAACCACAATGGAATTGACACTTTAGCTCATTAACATTCTTCGTAGGACCATGCTTGTGACATTGTGATGGACCAACTCTCCCTCTGCAACTGTGCTGCCCCAGCCTCTCCTGACCTTCAGCCCCTCTAACCTTTGTATTTATTTTAGACCCCAACCTCACCAAGCACGGCTTGATATCCCTTGTAGTGTGACACCAAGTTGGTCCGATGGGCTCGGTCAAATACAACAAATGGAGTCAACTTCATGAATGGATGTGTCAAGCCAATACCATGGAACCATCTCTCACCCAATATCATATGAGAGTCAAGAATCCACCAAAGATCCTTCTCTACCAAGAAAGTGTTCATGGGAGGGGCAAAAGGCCACCTGACATGCAACTCCGCACACTAGATGGTTAGGCATCAACCTTGAGCAGCCCAAGTCTAAAAACTTTGGATCTCCAGAATGGGAATCACTGGCCCAGATCGTCACTCAAGTACATCGAATCTGACAACACAGAAAAATGAGAAAAGAAGAAGCTCATTGTTCATTGCTATTTAGTGTGGATGTAATTTCCACCTGCCTTTTTCTTATTATTGTTTTATCTTTCAAAAAAACACAAAAGCAAGATGCCACAACCATATTGGGTACTCATCCTGAACGTGAAACAAGCACTTCAATGAAATCTGCACTTTCTTTTCGCATTGCCAAAGGAATGGAAAGAAAATGCCATTTTCGTAGCCTAATGAATAAACACTCTTGAACACATTCTGAAAGCACATGGGATACAACATGAGTGATCGGTGTCTATCTATAAATGTGTATCCATATAAATCAAATAATTAGTGAAAGAATACTATTCTATTCTCTCTGGTCTTTGATCCATGCATGATAATAATTCCTTGTTCAGTGAATTGTTCACCAAAAGAATACTATGCACTACTTTTTTTGGGTGTATCTATACATATATAGATATTTCCACATTACCAACAACTTATCATTTGAAATAAACTGCATTGCATGATAAAATAAGAGGCATTATCTAAACGTGATAGTCTGCTGTGTAGAGAAGAAAAGAAAATACCTTGAATCCCGGTCTCGATCTCGTATCTCCCTCTCTCTTTCTCTTTCTTTTTCTCTAAACTCCCTATCTCTGCTCTTCTCGCGTTCCCTCACAGGCTCCACATCCTTATCACGTTCACTGCGGTGCCTCTCAGAGTGGCTCCTGCTTCGGCGGGACCGCTCCCGCTCTCTCTCCTTCTCTCGTTCTCTATCCCGGTCCCGGTCGCGATCCCGTTCCCGCTCCCTATCCCTCTCCCGGTCCTTCTCCTTTCCATTCCTCTCCTCCCAATCCTTATCCCTCCGTTCCCTGCTGCTCCTATGCCGATCCTTCTCGCTCCGCTCCGACCTCGACTCCCGTTCCCTATGCCGGTCGCGATCGCGGTCTCTGGGCTCATCCTCCGATCTTGGCCGCTTCGAGCTGCGGTGGTGGTCCGCATCGCGGTCAGCATCCTCGCTCCTGTGCTTCGAACCGCGGCTCCGGTCCCTCTCCTCTGACTTCACTGCATCGCCATTTGCAGATTCCTTCTCTTTCAGAGGCTCTGGATTTTCCACTGTCTTCTCTAGGTAATCGTACTCGTCGAAATCCATCACCGAACAAGGTCGTAAAAGACCTTGAAAGATATTACCGAATCGAGATGGTGTGATAAACTGCAAGAAATAAAACTCTCGAAAATCTAAAAATTTGCAAAAACATGAAAGGAAAAAAGAAAGAGCATCTGATGAAAAAAAAAAACCTAGATAGAGGAAATTCAATGGAAGAGAAAGAAAACCCTAGAAATTTCTCATTATGGAATTGGGGTTTTTTCGAGAAGAACTGAGACTTTCATAGTTACCTAGTTCGCGAATCTAATCAAAGCGTTTTTCTTTCGGAAGAGAGAGAAGAAAATGTAAGGCCTGAACTTTCCAAAGCTTCTTCTCGACTTTGGTTCTTCTTGGAATCTTCTTCTGTTCAGTGACGTTCTGCGTCGGGCTCCTCAAGGACGCGAGTAGCAGAAACCCTAACCTTAAAACGGCTGGGATTGCGTCTTTTCTAGAGAGATGGTGTCAAGTCCAACCGGTTGGATCACAAGCTTCTAAGTTATCAAGTGAATGTGAAATCCAACCCCTCAGTAGGTTAGACAGACCATGCGGATCGCCTGGTCTAAAATTCAGCCCCATCCACTCTTCGTATGTGACACATCATAGAGAATAATTTCTAGACATTGATAGATAGTAAAATTACAAGCGTGGTCCATTCATCAAGTAGATTTGACTGATTTTTACCTAAGGAAATTCTCATCCAGGGACCATCCTATTGGATGGATTGGATTTAAGGCGTACAAGAAAGGTTAGAAGTTATTGGCTGGGGGACCGCAAGTTGAGATCCAACTCGTTGAATTTGAGACCTCGAATCTAAAAGGGAGTCGTAATGAGTTTTGCAGTAAGAACTACTAATAAGCTCTTTTTTTCCGTTTTTTATATTCTGACGCTTGTTTTTGATAAGATTCTTTAAAAAAAAAAAAAAATTAATCAAAAATTTATTATATGAAATAAGCTTGTTTAGCAAAACGAACTTTTTTTTTTTTTTTTTTTTTTTTTAATATGAGTAGTTGATCTTATTTTTAAATATTATGGAAGCTCTGAAATCCATATGGTTGTTTCGTGGATATCACTTTAGATGGACCATTCGGAATGGCAAAGGATTGAATAGTTTCATACAATTTATATGTTTTAAGATATTTGGATCATCCATTATGTTGGATATTGGCTGTGGACCATACATCATATGGAGCCTGGACTGCTAATCATGTAAGCCAAACCTTCAAAGTGGACCCTCCATCATAAAAGACCAATAGTGAATGTGGACCATTCATTACCCATCACCTATCATGTAAAGCCCACATTTGATGTGTCCGTAGTGTGGGCCTTACCTTCAAAGTGGATTTTCTATCATATGAGGCCCACTTTTGATATCCACCATTCATTGTGTGGGGCGCACCTTTTATGTGGATCATCCATTGTGTGGCCCACTTTAGATGTAGGTCATCCATCATGCGAGACATTGAATGAGACCGTCCATTAGGCGGGGCCTACTCAATGTGCACCGTCCATTACGCGGGGCCACACTTTGATGTGAGTCATCTACCATGTGAAGCCCACTCCATCCATTATGTAGGAACACCTTAATGTGGACGTTTAATTGTTTGGGGCCCCACCTTCAATATGGGTTGCTCATCGTGTGGGCCCACATTTGATGTTAACTAACCATCATTTGGGCCACCTTCAATGGCCATCATCCATCCGTGGGTCCCACCTTTGATATGAATTGCCCATCAAACGGGGCCCACTTGATATAAATATTCGACCATGTTGGGCCACACTTTGATGCAAGCCATCCATCTTGTGGGGCTCACCTTTGATATGGATCACTCATTATGTGGGCCCACCTTGCTATGAACCATACATCATATAGGGCCCATGTTCAATATGGGTCGTTCATCATGAGGGTCACACCTTTGATGTCCACCATCCATTGTATGGGTCCCACATTGGTTATGGATCATCTATCATGTGGGGCCCACTTAATGTAGATAGTCCATCATGCGGGGCTACATTTTGATCTGAGTCATCCATCATGTGAGACCCACCTTAATGTCCACCATCCATCATGTAAGTCTCACCTTTGTTGTGGATTGTCCATCATGTGGGGCCCAACCTTCAATATAGGGCATTGATCATGTGTGCCCACCTTTACTGCCAACCTTCCATCACGTGGTCCCACATTCAATGTCCACCATCAATCATGTGGACCCCACCTTTGATGTGGATCGTCCATCATGCAGGGCCACACTTTGATATGGGTCATCCATCATGTGTGGCTCACTTTTGATGTGATTGTACATTATGTGGGCCCGCTTTTAAAGTGAACCATTCAGCATGTGGAGCCCCACCTTCAATATGAGTTGTTCATCATGTGCACCTACCTCGAAGAGATTGTAAAGAGAAAATAAGAGGGTAATATAGTAATTACTTGAAAAGTTTGATAATAAACTTGTCAAAAAAAATAGCCAAAAATGTCTACCCACTTGAGCCGGATAAGCTCTTTTTCAAAGAGTAACAATTCTTGACTTATAAAATCGAAGATTATTTACCACTTTCTAACACAAAACAAGCCCCATAATTGGACTTTTACCAAACAATTTAAATGCTTTTTTTTATATTAGAAATAAGCTAACAAGCTGTTATTCGTGGAGATGTCAAACGCTCCCTAAGGCTTGGTGGACATGCAGGATTAACTCGGGTTAAACCAAATAAATTGTCGAAGCCACTGAAGGTAAATCAAGGTAGCAAGAGCAGGTTTTTTATATAATCTGATCTGATCTTGGACGGTTGTTTAGGAAAAGAAGTCATAGATGTCATTATTTCAATATCGGTCACGTGATTACTGCAGGCATGCCAGAATTAAATGCACAGCTTAATTCAAACCGAACAACTACAAGCCTAAGTGCCAAAAGAGACAGATACATAAAAAAATCGACTGTATATGACCGACATCTAATAAGATCAGTCACATATTCAACCACTTGCACAACGTTTCTTAAGATAATCAGGCTATTATCAAATGGTGGGGTTCATCTTTTGAAAATAGGTCACACATTTGCCTTCCGTATGAAGGGACTTTTTCTCTTTAGTACAAATGAAACAAAAAAGAAATTCTTACAGTCGCCATCGGAGAACAATTGGAGAACGTCTCTCTAAATGGAGAACTTTGCTTGATGCTGGAACTAAATCCAGTATATGAGTGTAGACTCAAATTATAGCTAAAGTTAACAACTATTTGATTACTGTTGTGGATTACACTAAAGAATGTAAATGACAAATAAAGATAAAATATTACAATAAGGAATGTAAATGACAAATAATTGAAAGATATATTTGGTTTGGTATGAGATGACTTCTTATGCTGAATTCATTTGCTATTTATAGCCTTAATTTGAACATTTAGATACTTCCCATGTTCTGACGGTTGTTATAAAAGTTTTAGCACTACTGACCTCCTAGAGCATTTCCTTCTTACCTTGCCACCTATAAAGATAACCATTTAAAGCTTCCTTGCCGATCAGCCACGTTTTGCTCAACCACTATTACTTTTTGTGGATGACGTGACATCACTCGATAGACGCCAGCTGTATACCCACACAATCCTCTTCAGGTATCTCCACAGATTTTAAATACACCACATAACACTTGTAAAATTACATATGTCTTTCTTTAATTGGCTCTTGTAGGAACGGACAGAAATAGGATACAACATTGCCCCCACGCCGCTTTGCCTTTAGTAAAAGGTGAAAACGACTTGTTACACCTCATAAGTGTGGTCATTCTATAGGACACATGGCAACACCTCATTTACTACACATGATTGAGACAATTTTAAATGATGGTCATGTTTTTTTTTATTTAGACAGAGAGTTATTCCCATGGCGACGCGTGTATAAGCTTTATATCATACGAGATCATGATTACACCTTAATTAATGCACCGATTTCGACCGATATATACCCCATTTCAACACGTTTTCCCATTTCCCAAGCTTTCTTCCTTGTTTCTTTGCTCTAAAACCCTAACTATCTTTCATACGCTTCCTCATCCTCTGTCTCTCCAACCTTCTAGCAAAATGACTTAATACATACATTGGAAGGTCTTTCCTAAAAATTCACCAATGAAATCATCTTCAAGTTGCCGCTTGTGAAAGCTGGAGGGCGGATTTCCTAAGGGGAAGGAAAATTGACTCTCACTTCTTGGGTAAGAGGGTGTAATATTTGACCAAAGTTGCCACTAACCAATTATTGCGATTCTACAGTTGGTTAGACCCCATAGAAACACTTTCGATTGAGGACCCGAAGATCCTTAACCCCAAGATGACTTGTGACTTTATGTTTCCGAGATTCCAAGAAAGGGTTTGTGGTTATAGAGAGGGAAAGTGTTAGGCACTCACTCTGGGAGTTTTGATTCCAAGAAAGCGGACTTTCAGAGTTTTGATTTTTTTTTTTTTACATATGTATTTCCCTTTCAGCACTGTGTTCGATATTTATATTAGTGGATATATGATGACGATGTTGCCTTTGTGAATTGGGTAAACTTATGGTTATGCTTCTTACGAGATAAATGTATATAAGAAAATCCTCCTTGTAGGATCCCAGGATCGGAATCTAGCGTATGCACGCTGGGAGCCGAGAATGGGGTACTACGGAGGTGTCGGCACCTGATTCGGTGACTGAGAATTTTGGAGCCCGGTTTCCGAGTTTGGGGTGTGAGATTGTTCACTATACAAGTAGAAATCTAAATTCTGCCCAAGTGAACTACTCTATTACGGAGATGAAACTCTTAGCCGTAGTGTTCACTTTTGATAAATCTTGGTCCTACCTGATCGGATCCAAGATCATCATCTACACAGACGCGTTAAAGTATCTTCTTTTTAAGATGGATGCCAAGCCCCGCCTGATAAGATGGATCCTCTTACTCCAAGAATTTGATATTGAAATACGAAACAAAAAAAGGAGTAGAAAATGTAGTGACTGACCACCTTTCTCGACTTGACCTCTCTGATTCTCTTGAGCTGACAGTGATAAACGATATTTTCCCTGATGAACAATTGTTTAAACTCTCCCAACTACCTTGGTTTGCTGATATTGCGAATTATCTTTCCATAGGCTTCATGCCGACACATTGGACTACGCAAGATAAGAAAAAATTATTCGCCGAGATACATAAGTTTTTATAGGACGATCCTTATCTGTTTAAATATTGTCCAGACCGAATTCTAAGGAAATGTGTGCCAGACAATGAACATCAAAGTGTAATTTCCTTTTGTCACTTTCAGGCTTGTGGTGGTCACTTTTCTACTAAAAAGACCACAACTAAAATTATGCAGTGTGGCTTTTACTGGCCCACTTTGTTTAACGACACTCATGAGTTTTGCAAAGCTTATCAGCATTGTCAGAAATTGGGAGGATTGTCCCGTCGAAATATGATGCTAGTAAACCCAATTCTTATCATCGAGGCATTCGATTGTTGGGGCATTGATTTCATGGGGTCATTCTCCTGATCCTTTAAAAATATTTACATATTATTGGCAGTAGACTATGTCACTAAATGGGTCGAAGTGATCCGAGCTGAAACAATGATCATAAAAACGATGATTAGATTCTTAAAAGAAAATATCATTTCCCAGTTCGGAATGCCTCGGGCCATCATTAATGATGGTGGTTCACACTTTTATAATAGGCCATTTGAGAACTTAATGAAGAAATACGACATCTCTCATAAAGTGAGCACTTCATATCACCTGCATACAAGCGAGCAAGCCGAGATTTTCAACAGGAAAATTAAATAAATTCTGGAAAAAACAGTTAACCCTAACCGTCAGGATTAGTCAATTTGCTTGATTGATGCCTTATGGGCTTACCATACAGCTTTTAAGACCCCCATTGGAATGTCTTCCTTTAAACTCGTCTATGGGAAAGCTTGCCACCTACCTGTGAAGCTGAAGCATAGAGCCTACTGGGCTATCAAAAATCTGAACTTTAATTTGGACAACGCTGGCTCGTTGCGCAAACTTCAATTGAATGAACTCGAAGAAATCCGAAATGACGTTTATGAGAACTCGAGAATTTACAAGGACATGATGAAGGTAGTCCATGACAGGAACTTCCTTTGGAAATCATTCATAACTGGTCAAAAAGTCCTTCTGTACAATTCTCGGGTACATATTTTTTCGGGTAAACTTCGATCTTGTTGGACCTGTCCCTTTATTGTTACTAATGTCTATCCTTATGGGGCCGTCGAGATAAAGAATTCGATGAATAACAATGTTTTCAAAGTGAATGGACATCATCTCAAGCCATTTGTGGAGAAGTTTGATTCAGAGGACATGTCCATGCCTCTAACTGATCCGGTGTACCGGGATTGACCTCCTAGTCTGACGGAGGTGTAGTTAGGTTTATTGCTTTTATAGGATTTAGGATTAGGATAATTTGATTTCAGTTTGTTTAGTCTTCGTGCTAACCCATTTACAAGTTAAGAACTTTGGAAAAGCTTCAATTCTCCTTCTTCAAGTATTATCCTCCCATCAATTCTCATTTCATTTCGTTGTCTCATATGCATTACATGTTGATATCTTTTACATTAAGGATAATGTAGGTTTTAAGTTGGTGAACTAATCAGTGTTTTTTTTTTTTTGAGCGAAAATTGTGAAAGTTTTTAAATTTTCAAGCTAAAAACATGTTTGGGAAATGAAAACTTGTGGAATTAAGAATGCTTTGAGTATGATGATAAGATAAGAGATTGAATTTAAAATTGTTGGAGTTTGATGAACTGAGTAAGACTATCGCTTAAGTTCTTTCATTTAATCGATTAAGAGGAAGTTTGAATATCATGTTAATCTAAGTTACAAGCCACATTCAAAATGCTTTTTGTGAATTGTACTAGAATTTCTTATTGTTAGTATGTGTATCATTGATAGATATTGAGAATTAAGTCTGAAGAATTTTATCCACCTTAAAAAGATGAAAAGAACCAGTTAAAAATAGAGAGATCAACAAAAAGGTCATGTATGATAAAAAGATAAGAAATGAATGAAAAGTTTGAAAAGAGTAAATAAATAAAAGGGTCCGTCGATATAAAATCAAAAATAGAAAAGGAAGGAAAATGTGATAAGTTCGGAATGTTCAATAAAACTTGAGATGATGAGCATGGCTAACATTATGAAATAGTAGTATGTTATGGAAAGTAAATATAATTCATAAGGCACATTGGAAAATTTTGATATATGAACTTATGCTCTTAAATGATTGATAAAGAAACTTTTCGATTGATCGCTCGTGTGATTCAGCTTTAGGCTTTTAAAATTGCATTCTTGCTTCTTTATATTGTATTCATTAATACTTGATTGCACAAAAGATTGTTTTCTAAAAGTGATTTGAACATTGAAGATTGATGATTACTCCACGCATGTTTTGCTTAGGACTAGCAAAATGCTTGTTGGGGGTATGTTAAGTGTGAAATATTACATATGTCCTCCTATTTATATATTGGTTTTATAAACATGATAATGCTTAATCGCTCTAATTATGCATGTTTTCATGTACGAGGTGATTTCGAGAGCTTAAGGTGAAATTGATGTCCAAAGGAAGATTTATGCTTAAAAGATTACTAAATGAAGATTTGAAGATTTAAAAGTCATTAATGAAGAATTCACATACCAAAGATCCAAGGAAACTAAGTGAAATAAAGAGAATCGAAGATTTGAAGTAAAGAGATTGAAAAGGAATCCTGAAAAATATCCAAAAAAACTTATTCCTAAAAATTTCATTAAAAAACATATTCTGAAATTTCGAGTCTAAATAATAAAAGTTCTAGAAGTCTATCTTGGAAAATTAATGGGTACGAAAGTTGGAGTTCCACAACTATAAATAGGACTCCATAGGATACTCCAAAGCATCTTCTAGGGTTTGGAAAGGTCTCAAGAAGCATAATACAAGGGTGGAGTAGCCGCCAAAGAGTTTTTCTTCTTCCCTAGTTTATTTTTCATGCTTTATTTAAGAGATTTGGTTTCAATTATGTCTATAGTTGGCTAAACCTCTTAGCTAGGGCTAAGAGGTGAAGCTTGTAGTGTGTTTGGATGATTATCTTGCTTTGATTCTTGTTTTTATTGAATCTCATTGATTTTTAGTTTGATATTAAAGGAATATTTTTAGTTTTCTATTATTTATTGTGACTCAAATTACAATAGATACTGTGATAGATTTGAATATCTTCTTTTCCTGTTTTGAGATTGTGAGATTGGTAAATTCTGTTATTCACCATCATCTCCTGGGCAGGGTAGGGTGATGGAATCCCTTCCAGTCATCACAATTCTCTTCCACTGAGAATTAGGTCAATGAAAAGTTCAGATTTGATTTAAATTGCTTTATCTTCCAATTGGATAGGATATGACTCTAATTCCAATTGTGTTCTTTGAATTAAGTAAGGTAACATCTTGATAGCTAGAAGTGAATCCTTGGCACCTTAGTTCCCACTTTTAAATTCATAAGTTTTAATCAACATTATTCATAATTACTCTCAATCATTCAAATTTCAATTTAGATCATTTTCTAGTTCCAGTTCTAGTTATTTTCAGAATACGTACAAGTTTAGTCCCTGTGGATCTTACCAAGTTATTACTACATCGCGACCCTACACTTGGGGTATTGAACAGGTGGCTCAGGAGGCTTGGACTCTGGTTAGGCTATGCTAGACCAGGGCTGGGCTCTCTCTCGTTCTCTCTCTCTCTCTCTCACTCTCACTCTCCTTGGTGAAAGGATGACTAGATGGCCAAGGGTGAGAAGGGATTGTCAGAAATGGTAGTTGATCCAAATGAGAATAGATGCTTAAAATGAGAAGGGGAGGGGGCTATTTATAGCCTCGTAACCCAATTTTCTAGTTATTCTTGGTGATCTTGGGGGTAAAAGTGGTTAAAGGGCTGGGATTGGAGATTGCCACATGACATCATTTCATGAATTGGATGAGATGGTAAAAAGGGTAATTTTGGGTAAGGAGATAGGCATCAAAGTAAATACAATTCAATTGCACACTTAAGGTTTAAAAAGGATAGTTCCACATGCTTGAGGGATGCTACCCCAAAGTGGGGGAGTGCCACATGGCCGGTGGCAGCCTAACCGTGGTCGATCCCCACTTAGACTCCATGCTTTGGCAGGCAGCATCCTCTAAGCGTGTGAAGGCTTTGTTGTGAAGGTTGTTGCTTTGAAGTTTCGACCATTTCTCCAATTGGGCTTCCTTTTGGGCTTGTGTTCGGGCTTATTTAGGTGAGTTGATTGGGTTGTGGTGTTGGTGTAACACCTCGAAATCTTTTCAATCAATATCCGAACGCCTTTATAAAGACCTAAGGAAACACAAACATACAGTTTAATTCTCTCGTGCATCCAGTCGTTTGAGGCAACCCTGAACCATAAAATGGTTTTCCTGACCATCAAAGGATACAAGCGGCCGTCAATATTACTTTAAAACGAATTACAAACCATTTAAGCATGCTGCAGCCATATTTAGAAGAATTCGACAGACAGATTGACAAGAAAGTCTACAGTTAAAGCCCAAACGTGATAAAGCATAACCACTTGAAACTCAGATCAGCCCCATCCTTGAACTCGAGGGCCTTACACATCAGACGGACGAAGGGGATCCATCAAGTACATGACTGAAGGACCCACAATAGAAGGTGCGTGTGCACCTGTTAGTTGCAGCCGCAAACCACCCGAACTAAAGCCCGGTCAAACACACTGCTCCCGAAGAGGAAGGTCCTCATCCTCCTTTCTCTCTCCTGCCTTCGAGAATTGAAACCAACAACAACCACAAATGTAGATGGGACCCACCACCAAGAGGAAGTGAGTGAATCTGAATCGTCCATCAGACGCAACTCCCACCTCTGAACAAGACCCAATAAACCATGCCCGAAGAGAATTAGGGATGTTCCCACCACTTCAAATGAACGAAGCTTCACACCAAATAGAGAGGCAAAGGTGGGGGACTCCGGATCATTGCATGCTGCTAATTAGAGATGATCTGGACCGTCAAACCTCTAAAGATGGCAATCTCGATCCTTGCCAACAGGAGAAAAGTCGAGCCGAACAAGGAAGAAGAGGCGTGTTGCCTTCTTTCACTCCAACACAATTCCGCCATGTGGAAAGACGCTTCTCAAAAACCTTCCAATAAAACCCATTCAGACCATCGATTCAGGGGCCAGAGATCGTCGGACATCAAATATAGGCCATCCAGGGGAACCGATCGGATAGAGAATTATTAGGAAAAATCTGCCATTAAAATAGAGCCCACCTACTCGAGTGAATGTTGGACGGTAGGCACTAGTCCTAACAATCAAAACCACTATCTGATGGCCCATGTAAAGACTAAGATAGAAAGAAAGAAAATCAAGACAATCAAGAAGAAGAAGAAGGGAAAAAATAGAAGCCGAAGACCAAAAACAGATGCGTTGCTCTCTCTGCCCTCCATGCTAAACGAGTTACGCCATTCGTTCCACACACCACGCTACGTAAGAGATGTGCACGAAGGCTCCAGAAGCCTAGACACATTATAAAAGCCTCCCACCACCTATTCGGAGGATGTATGCAAACGAGAAAGAAATGGGGAGGAAGAAAGAGTGGAAGAAAGAAGGAGAAGAAGGAAACCTCAGTGCGGAAGTCCACCACTGATAGCAACAACTTAGACCGAACAAGAAGGAACCCGATACACCACCGATTGGGAAGAAAGAGGTAGGAGAGGTCGATGCTGGTGACAACTCACAAAGTTGCTGTCGAGCATAACCAGACCGACTCTTGTTCTTGCCCTCATGCTCTTTTCTTTTTCTTTTCAAATCCCTTTCAATGAAGGTGGTGGAGAATCCCACCTTATTAAACCAAGTTGATTAGATGGAGGGATATATCCAAACCTTCTAAATTAGAATTTAGTTGATACACATTATAAATCAATCTCTTATACTCATGAAAATTTAATCTTTATCCCAGCAAAACTTGAACTAAGAAGATTAGAATAAAGGTTGGTCTTATAATACACCTCAAGACACTTGACCATAAAACATCCAAACAAATTAAGGTGAGGGTTTTCCTTTAAATTTTGTGATGAGATAAACTTTATCTTATTATTACCTGCTTCACGTTATTGTTATTCATTTTGAACTCTTATAACGTACTTTCCCCACTCTATTACTACTTTGCACGCAAGTATTATGCTAGAAATCCCACTTATAGTGATCAATATAATATCGTGGACGTAATGTGTTTCAGGTAGCGGCCCTCTTAGTTGGCACGTAATCCCGTAGGTTGGTGAGTAGTGTACAATCGATGTAAGTAAACCGCTATACGTGTTAAATCACTTTTTGGGATTGGATGTCACAAATAGTCACTCCATGAACACATTGTGTCACGTAAATCTCCCAATCACGTTGTTGTGTTACCTCGAGATGTTCGCATAAATCCACATTAACATTGGACACACTGGTGAATCTCTGTAATGTGAGAATGCGGGGTGAGCCGGATATCCTAAACTATATTCCACATTATGACCCTGATCGCTGAGTGTGATGGACTACACATATTTTGTTAAGCATGCATTTCATATAGAATGTTATGCATATCAATACCTCTTGTAGTTGTGGAGTATGAGATGTATCGATACCTTTTTGTTATTATTACGAATTACTGGAATTATTGTAAACCTTAAAGGACAACCACCACTATGAGTAGGGCATTGACCCTCTCCAACCGTATAGACCTTGTAGGTGACATATAGGGTGACGAATGGGATGATAACTGCTCTGAGGAGGATGCGAACGAATAGGGAAAGAGAAGGGCACTACAGTTTGATTTTTATTTATTTTTATGATGCTTACATAGTATAATGTAAAAAGCTCCCATTGAGAGAGCATTTAATGATTCATTGAACTTTTTTCTCCTTTTAAATCGGACCAAGGTCATCCCCTTGGTGAAGGTTCAGTGGAGTCATCATAGTGTGGATGAGGCGTCTTGGGAGCACGAGGCTGAGATTTGCGAGCGTTATCCTCGTCTCTTTGATGATTGATTGTATTTTGTATTGTCCTGATTATATATGATGTCATAATTTCTCTCCTTCTATGAGTTACGCTTAGTTGTGATGATAGTGTAAATTTCGAGGACAAAATTTTTATTAGGAGGGGAGAGCTGTAAGGCCCATATCCTAGTCCGTACTATTCTGTTGACTCCCGCGATCCTGCCAGTCGAATTCCGGTAACCTTCGACCTGTATCTGACGTTTGCGGGTGATCCTAAGATGAGTCCTGCATATTGGAGTCGACTGGACTTGAAATTTGTACTCTGGCGACCGCGCCGTCGCCACTGTTCCAACACCGCGACTCGCGCACCGATTCGATACCCGGGCCAGGAGATGGGGGCCCGCATTCATTCTAAAGAAACGCCGTGCATTGCGAATTTTAAGGAAATTTCTACAATATGTCCATCAATCAATCAATTAATCAAGTCAAGTACACTCCATACAACAAGTACAAGCAACCATCACTCTTTTTCCCTAAGTCAACTCTCTCTACCCATCCCTCTTTCACCCAAATTTCAACCAAGCCCATACCCTAACCATCATTTCCTTACAACAATCACTCCATCCATACCTTTCATCCATCGTTCCTCTCTCTCTCTCTCATTTTTATCTCTACTCTCCAATTCTAAGAGCAACACCCAACGTCCAAGCTCCTCTCTCCCAAATCACAAGTGTGGCCCACTTTCCCACTCTCTCATCTCCCATCTCAACCTTCCTCTCCATCAACCTCCATCAAAGTTGAAGGCAAGGAGCATACGAGTCCAAGGAGCTAAGGAAAAAGGCCGATAGGTGGGTGATCTACCGTTAAATTTCATTTTTTTTTGGGACCACATGTGGTGGGATCCGTTCGAAGTATGCGATGTAAGAAATGGAGGGCCCATAGTGGCGGGGCCCCTCCTCTCCATCACGTCTCTCTCTCTCTCCTTGTGTGATGTCTTGTGGCTCACCCCGATATAAATGATCCTGACCGTCCAATTGTGAGACCCACCTTACCGTTGGTCTATTTGGACAGCCCAAATGAAGGGAAACATAAATATCAGCTTGATGTGGCGCATGGACTGACCTTGATGGATTGTATCCTATACCATCCAACATCAGGTGTGGGCCACATGGACGAGGCAGATTCGAATATCAGGTGGAGCCCACCATGCTTTATTTAGCACGTGGAACCACCACAGTGTATGTGTTTCACTCACACCGTCCAGTTGAGGACGGTGTGGTCCATATTGATGTAGGTATTCTACATCAACACCGTCCATTTTGGACGTGTCAGGTAGGGCCACCATAATGTATGGGTCTTATCCGCACCGTCCAGCAATCTGGACGGTGGGACCCACCCCTGTGCATGTGTTTCACTCACACAGTCCATTGTTGGGACGGGATCACCACCTAGACGTTGACACTCCCTCCCACGCACACATGTGTATGTATACATATATGGTATATATTATTTTATAATATAATATTTTATATTATACAATGCAATGGTGGGCCACTCCTACGTGAGACCCACATTTAATATATCATTTGC
This sequence comes from Magnolia changhungtana, assembly GCA_030180095.1. Lineage (NCBI taxonomy): Eukaryota > Viridiplantae > Streptophyta > Magnoliopsida > Magnoliales > Magnoliaceae > Magnolia > Magnolia changhungtana. The sequence goes on from JASAUF010000276.1 coordinate 13,865,418, forward strand.
ACCGTTCACATGAATCTAGACGGTGAGGTTGGGCAGCCTCCGGCCATTGTGGATTATATAATGTATAATATTATATTATATAATATATATTATATTAATAATACTATATGGTGGGCCACGTACGTGGGATCCCACCGTACCTCCAACAACTATATAGTAGCTGTATTAACGTCAGCTGCATTGACGTGAGGTAAAATCCTCACCGTCTAGAGGTTTGGATGGTGAGACTTCCGCTGATGGATGGATCTCATCCAACCGTCCATCCATTTAACTTGCCCGGTTTGGTGGGCCACGCTCGTGGACCCCACCCCTGATGTATGTGATCCAGCCGACCGTCCATACATTTCGTGAGCTCGTCCTTGAGCTTGAGAAGAAAAATAAGACAGATCTAGTATCATGTGGACCACACTACAGAAACAGTGGTGTTGAACGTCTACCATTGAAACCCCTTTGGGTTACAGAAGTTTTAAATCAATATAATATTTGTTTTTCCCCTCCCTGTCTAGGTCCTTGTGACCTTATGAATAGTTTGGGATGGGAAATAAATGTATGGTGGACGCTCTAAATTTTTAACTGTGGGAATCATTATCACCACTACCATTTAAGGGTGCACATCGAACTAGTAGAATCGTGGAACCGGACCGGAACTGACCAAATGGTCCAGTTTGATACGGTTTTAAAGTGCACCGGTTTCGGTTCTGGTTCCAAGAATCAAAGAACTGATTACAAATGTTCGGTTCTCAGTTTGGGGGTATGTAGAACCGAACCGAACCGGGAACCGATCCGTAGAACCGAATCGTGGATCCAAATCACGAAACCTAACCATGGAATCGAACCTAGAACTGTACCAGGAACCCTTTGATTGTTTCCATATTTGACTCATGATTTATGGTTTATAATGCACTATTTGATTGTTTCCATAAATGTATTATTGCACATCTTATACAATGTCTAAACCATTCATCAAATGGATCACAACACGAATGGACATGGGCTAGATTATAAAATAAAACATGCAATTGGGTTGGATTATAAAAAGCCCAGAACCGTGGAACCGATTCGGTTTTAACGGTTCGATTCCGGTTCGGTTCTAGGGTGCTAACAGTCCAGTTTCGGTTCCGAATATCCTAGAACCATTGGGAACGGTTCGGTTCCAGTTTCACCCTAGAACCGTACCGAACCGACCCGTGTGCACCCCTACTACCATTTGTGGTATGGTCCAGATGATCCTTTGGATTTGATTCATTTTTTTTTTTTTATATAATGCTTTAAAATGATCTCTAACTATGGATAAACAGTGCATTTGACTTGGCCCATTCGACTCGGCCCATTTGATTCGGTCCACTTGATTCTGCCCATCGACTCGGCCCATTTGATTCGGTCCACTTGATTCTGCCCATCGACTCGGCCCATTTGATTCGGTCCACTTGATTCTGCCCATCGACTCGGCCCATTTGTATCAGCCCATTTGATCGACCCAATTGACTTGGCCCATTTGATTCGGCCCATTGACTTGGCCCAATTGATTTGGCCCATTTATACCGGCCCATTTGATTCTACCCATTTGATTCGACCCATTGATACGACCCAATGTTATATACATTGGTCCATGACTGAGGCCCAATGTGATGCGTATATGCCCCATAAGCGAGGCCCATGATGATGTGTATTAGACCCTTGTATGAGACCATGGACCCATTATACGATCGACACTATGAGCGTCATTCCTTAGGAGCATGTTGGTTAAAGGTCCACATTGATGGGCAATGATGGTTGGATGTCCACATTGTGAACTTCCCTTAGGCCGTGTTAAGCCCTTCCTCATCATTCTCTCGTGGGTTAACCCTAATCAGTGGGCCTCATTCGCCATAAACGGATAGTTTCGTGCTATCGGGTTTGATATAAACACGGCCGAGGGACGATCTTTATATTGTGGTTCGATCGGCTGTTCATATATGGACCCCGCTTTGCTTATAGGCTGATTATCGGTGCCGATTATCGATGTTGATTATTGGTACCGATTATCGTGACCGATTCTGATTATTGAGGCCGATCCGATTGTTGAGGCCAATTTTGATTATTATCAAGGCCGATTCCGATTATCAAGGCCGATTCCGATTATTGAGGCTAATCCGATTATCGAGGCCGATTCTGATTATTATCAAGGCTGATTCTGATTATTATCAAGGCCGATTCCGATTATTGAGGCCGATCTGATTGTCGAGGCCGATTCTGATTATTGAGGCTGATCCGATTGTCGAGGCCGATTCCGATTATTATCAAGGCCGATTCCGATTATCGAGGCCGATCCGATTGTCGAGGCCAATTCCAATTATTATCAAGGCCGATTCCGATTATCAAGGACGATTTTAATTATTGAGGCCGATCTGATTGTTGAGGCCGTTTCCGATTATTATCGAGGCTGATTCCGATTATTATCAAGGCTAATTCTAACTATTGAGGCCGATTCTGATTATCGAGGCTGACTCCGATTGTCAAGGCCGATTGTTGAGGCCGAATATCGAGGCCGATTGTTGAGGCCGGATATCGAGGTCGATTGTCGAGGCCCATTGTGATGTATATGCAGCCCGAATTTGAGGCCCATTCTGATGAGCATTCGGCCTCGGTTTGATGCATTTGAGGCCTATGTAATGTATGTGAGGCCTATGTGATGAGGTCCATTGTGATGCATTTTAGGGCCAGGCAATGGAGCTCATTGTGCTGTATATTAGGCCCATGTGAGAGGCCCATTGTGATGTATATTAAACTCTTGGGTGAGGCCTATGGTGTTGTATATTAGGCCCTTGTGTGAGGCCTTGGGTCCACTCTATGTTAGGCTCTGTGGGCCATTCCTTGGAGGCAATGTTGGTTAAATGTCCACATTGTCGAGGCTGATTGTCGATGTCGGTTATTGATACCGATTATAAGTATGTGATAGCATAACATCATGATACATGCCCATACGCATCATCTGCATGTTTGTTATGAGATATGGTTGACAACTGCATATATCATTGGGTAGGTTGTTATTAAACTCCTTGATAGGCGGAGATTATCTCACATGAGGGCATGGTATGCACAAGATTAATGCATGATTGGATTGTATGACTCATGCATCTGGCATTGTATATTGTGATTACTGTATGCCCTAGTGACATTAGGGCCGTAGCCTCCACAAACATATCGTGGATGGCCAGATGGGACACCAGAAATATATTATTAACATCGGGCTACCATAGATGGCCCTGGGTGAAAATTCCTAAACCCTCTTGGTACCAGATGATGCCCCAACGTCAAGACCGAGTAGATATATATGAGCTCATGAGGGCCGTATACCAGTAGGCCGCGTCTCCCACTGTGTCGTGGTCGGTTGGAAGGGAGTGTGGCCTTACCCGCCTGAGGGAGTAGGCATAACTAGGTTGAGTTTGACCAGCTCGTGAATGAGTCGGCTATAGAGGTGCCGGGTAGATATTGGCCGACTACTGGCCATGCGGATAGTGATGTCTTTTCCACTTATCCAGTTGTGCGCTTGATGGGGTGGCAAGCTAGTGTAGAGTGTACTAGACCTCGGTGATGATCCCAAAGATGAACAGTACTGATATGTGGACTTATTGGGCAAGAGTTGCATATTCATTCATTCACTATCTACTCGGGCTGGTGGTGCGCAATTATTTGTTATCTGTGCCTTCACAATGGCCAAGATTTCAGTTGGGGCATGCGATTAACCTGAGATCAGGAGTTTACCACATTGAGTCTGACTATCCAAATTTAGGTATGAGACTAGTTTGGATAGAAGTCTCTTGTAATGGACCTCATAGCCTGCAATACTACGTATTATCATCCCGACTTCACACTTCAGCATGGTCATTCCATTCGCACCGCATATTACATATATCCGTGACATATGGTATTTTGGGTTACTGTGTTTTTACATTTATATGGTCTAGATACGACATCTGATATTTAGTTCTTTATGACTCCTCATTTGCATAGCTTATCTGTATTGCGTACTCTGATATTGTTTGACTCATGGACTTGTCAGTATTTCTGCTTACTCTGATATCGTATGATTCATGATCTTACCTGTATTTCCGACATTGTATGATTGTGACGTTGTATTTGTGTGCTTGGCACTTATCTTGCGCACACACTTTTACCACCTTCTAAGCTTTCTATAAGCTTATGCATGATAGATGCATGCAGGAGATGATAGGTTGCAGCAGCGTGGAGCTTGGAGCATGTAGCTGACTTCTGGATTTTTAATTTTAACATATGTATTTTCCTTTCATCATTGTATTCAAATGTTTATATTAGTGGATATGTGATGATGATGTTGCCTTTGTGATTTGGGTAAACTTGTGGTTATGCCTCTTACAAGATAAATGCACGTTGAAAAATCCTCCTTGTAGGATCCCAGGATTAAAACCTGACATATGGGCGCTGGGAGCCGAGAATGGGGCACTACAGAGGCTGTCGGCACCGGATTCGGCAATCGGGATTCTTGTAAATCCAATTTCTGGGTTTGGGGCATGACAATAACCGCTTTGAGGAGGATAAGAACGAAGAGGGAAAGAGAAGGGCACTACAGTTTGATTTTTATTTATTTTTATAATGCTTACATAGCATAATGTAAAAAGCTCCCATTGAGAGAGCATTTAATGATTCATTGAACTTTTTTCTCCTTTTAAATGGAATAATAAATGCAGTAAATTTCCTTCTCATGAATTGTACTTGTACGCATAAAGTGCATGAAATCAATTGAAATCACACAATCAAAATGATGTGCGAATGGGATTAACGCCTAGAATTCCCATGACGAGCAAAGGCTCAGGCCTCGAAATTTCGGGGTGTTATGGTTGGGCAGGCTGACCGGGTGAGTTGACTCACTGAGTTGATTGGGTGAGTTGGCTCGTTGAGCCGACTTAAGGCTTCGAGGATTTGGGTTCCTTGGGTTCAAGTTCCTAAGGTTCAAGGTTTAAGATTGGGGTTCGGTTGTCCATCCGTGAGTTCAAACTTAATCAGCTTATTAGTCTATGGTGGGGTGTCTATATATGCCCCTCTTTGGAGGAGGTTATGTGCAACCGAACGACAAAGTGAGTGAACACCCTGTCTTTCTTAGTCAGTCATGAATTGCAATATGAATTTGTTGCATGCCTTTATGTTTGTGTCAGCTGGTTGCTTGAAAATAGATAACTCACACATATCGCGAGAGTTTAACGAAAATGTTGCAATTGTCCTTGCGTGGGCTATCAATTACAACCCTTTCACTCCTGATTAGTACTAACATCGAAAAGGTACAGTAGAGCCCTTGCGCTTTCTACGGCCTCACGGGGATATCGACCCGGTACTGGATTGTCCGTTGCTTTCCAGATCAACCTAAGAGTACTTATTTTATTTAATCGTCAAAGTAATTAACTGCTTTGCACTTTCTACGACCTTATGGGGAAATCACTATGCCGGCTTGGACTCGATCAAATTCTACAAGCATTAATGCCTAGCTATGTGCAGATGACCTTTTTTCAGGCAATATTTTGGTTTTGACATTTAGGTTACAATTTGTCTTTTTCATCATTTTGATGATTTATTCTAACCAGTCTTGGCCTATCATCTTTTCAGAGTATTAACATTTGATACAATGGAGCTGATATTGGAGTTCAGTCTGATCGTATTTTGATGTACATTCGGATCCAATAATCTCCGGGGAAATTGCGAGATATCGGATCTTATTTGATTTTGCATTGACTCCCAACCAGAGATATGGAAGATCTCTTAGTGCCTCGGGAGTCTAACGCTTTATTTTGAAAATGTTTTGTGATTTTGAAAGCCTCCCCACTTTAGAGAGTGATACTTTATAAGGGTTTTTATTACATGATGAAATATTCCTAGTTTACTGGTCGTCTCCACATGGGATGTCTATGGGGCTTCGAGTAAGCTGGTTTTTATTGAAAATATATGAGGGGTTAGTGTGCATGCTGGTCGTGATGGGGATTGACTTAGCTTAGGATTATGGATTTTGAAGATGTTATATTTTATTGCTTGGATTTTGGTTATCGCGATTGGGACTGAGATCTACTGGGGATGGTTCATTTAATGCAAGTCTCATTAGTGATCGTGATTAAGAATCTAAGGTTGATCAGTTATATCGTCTCATTGGGTAATCAGACTTGATTATTTTTAGGCTGATCCGGAAGGTTGTGATTAACTCTGGCTTAAATGATGCAGATTTGTCCATGGACGACAATCAAGATTTCAATTTGCGACCATTCAAATCCGTCGTCCCGTGGGTCTGTGGTCAAGATTTCGATCTATGATCGATTCCATCATCCCATGGGTTTGTGGTTAAGATTTCGATTCATGATTGATTAGATCTGTTGTCCCACTATTTTGTGGTCTAGATTTTGATCCATGATTGATTAGATTCGTCGTCCCACTGTTTTGTGGTCAAGATTCTGATCTATAATTGATCGGATCTGTCATCCAACTGTTTTTTGACTCTTTGGGGAAGTGTATTTTTTTTGAAGATTTTAAGAAGGATCTGATTCATCAGATCGCGAATAAATAGTCGCGATTGATGATGGTTTTTATTTGAATCCAGTCCATCGGATCGCGAGTTGACATTCGCGATCGATGCTGGTGTTTTCGAGATTTTTTAGAAGGATCCAGTCCCGTCGGATCGCGAATTAATAGTCGCGATCAATGTTGATTTTTATTGGAATCCATTCCACCAAATCACGAGTTGACGGTCACGATCGATGCTGGTGTTTTTGAGATTTTTTAGAAGGATATAGTCCATCAAATCGCAAATCAATGGTCATAATTGATGTTAGTTTTTATTGAAATCTAGTCTTTCGGATCATGAGTTGATGGTCGTGATTGATGCTGGTGTTTTTGAAAAATTGAAAAGTGAAATGGAGAGAGATAGAGATGTCCTAAAGGGGGGGGGGGGTGAATAGGATAATGCCAAATAATTGAAATAAATGCAGAATATGTAAATATTACAAAAATCTCAATCGCTTAAGTTTTGAAACCTTGATTCCAAATAATTCGTAGGATAACCTTTATCTAAAATATTAGGCAGGACAACCTTATTTCATGAATGTCTTTAAAATCAATCTTTCAAACTACCAAGAGTATATAAAAGAATTACAACATTTACCACAAGAATGAAGTAATACATAATATCCAATCACCAAAAATAATAAAGCATTCACCACATGGCACAAGGAGTTATAGTGGTTCGGGGCTTAAAACAATTATACCTACTCCACTCCCAAAATTACAACCCTTGTAATTTTGGCTTTCACTATAAAAAAGTTTTCACAGGGTCACCTTAACAACCTAATACAGTTTCTTATTATTTTCACGGGCTATCACAATAAAAACCCTACTGAGATTTTCACAGGCTATCTTCAAAAAAACCTCAAAAGAATTTCAGAAAGTATACTTATTTTAAAATGTAGAAGACATGGTAGAAGCTTGTAGTAGAAGGACCTTTTTCTTGAACGTAGATGGCGTAGTGTTCAATCAGACAGAATGATTCTAGGGTTCTACAAATTTTGAAAAAGGAAAGCCCAAATGCTACTTGATTCAATTCTCTTAGATGTCAAAGAAGTATATAGTTTACTCTCTTAGATTAAGTCTAAAATGATCTTGAGAAAAACGAAATTGAATAAGCTATTAAAATAAAATATATAAATATTAATAGATAGCTTGTCGAGGACTTGAGCTTCTCTCTCTCTTGCAGAAGGATTAAAGTAAATTTTCGTTGTAATTTGGAATGAGAGAAAGACTCAATTTATAGGCAAAGAAGTTAGAACTTCGGCTAGTATAAGATAGGCTTTGACTAGCCCAAGTTCACCGGATTTCTACTGTGCAGGATAAGAATTATCCAAAATTCTGCTGGCTCGAGGTCAAATTCGGCTGGCCAAATTCCTCTAAAATCCAAAGATTAGAGCTACTGGAATTTCATCCGAACTTTCTTGGGCTGGCCGAATTTCAAGCTTAGGCTAGTCGAATTTCTAATAGAAGTTGTTATTTAGCTTGAACTTGAAGTTGGGCTGGTCGAGGAAGTTAGGTTAGTTGAACCAGAAGTTAGGCTGGTCGAATAACATAGCAAAAACACTTATAAAAACCTAAAATATAGAATTTTTGAAAGCACCTATTCCCAAGGTCTTTCTATGGTTATACCACCTGTGATATAACAAATATCTGAGTCACATTGTCTTGAACTTTGACTTGAATACGGGCGACAATTTCTTTGAGAAGATGTGCCGATCTTGACTTGATCATAAGCCGATATTGAGGTGTGTAGAATTGTTACGAATCCATACTCGTGAATTGATTTTGAATCACTTTTGTCTTACGAACTTTTGTCTTATGAAATTTGACAATCTATATGTGCTTAACATAGTAACGCTTACAAAAAAGATCTAGTCCATCGGATCGCGAATTGACAGTTGCGATCGATGTAGGTTTTTATTGGGAGATCCAGTCCATCGGATCGCAATATGATGGTCGCGATCAATGCTAATTTTTTTTTAAATTTTTAAAAAGGATCCAATCCGTTGGATAGTGAATCAACGGTCATGATCGATGCTATATATATATATATATAATCTAATCCATCTAATCGCGAGTTGACAGTCGTGATCGATGCTGGTATTTTTTGAAAATTTAAAAACGATCTAGTCTATTGGATCGCAAATCGATAGTGGCGATCGATGCTTTTTTTTTTTTAATTTTTGAAAAGGATCAAGTCCATTGGATCGCTAATCGACGGTTGCGATTGATGCTGGTATTTTTCAAAATTTGAAAATGCATGAAATTTTCTCTCTCCTCCACATCATCCTTCCAGTTTCTCGTGAGTTATTAACTTTTGGGATTAAAATTTGATTTTTTTCCCACCATTTTCATCATTTACTTTCTTTTCTCTCTTCTGTCACCTCACCATGGACAATTTGTACAAAATTCCTTATAGGGAGGTCTTCCCATGGTCCCGCTCTTTCCAATGGAGAGGGCTAAGCCAAGTCTCATCAACAAAATAGGGACTGGTGACAGCCTATCTGCCGTCGGTCCTCCCTTTACCCCCTAGTTTCTTCAAGGTGTCGAGTAAGGGGGTGTGGCCTCTTCCCCTATATATTCCAGCTTGAGGTGGCCCTTCTAGTGAACCACATTTCCAAGTTTTCTCCTCTCTCTTTCTTTCCTTTCTCCCTTTCAATCTTCTTTCCCTCTCTTTTGTCTTTAAGTTGGGGCTTTTTCTGAAGTATGGACAACAAGGGTGGTGCCCTCTTGGTGTGAGGAGGTAATGGCAAATGTAGGGCTCATTTATGCTTTCCCTTCCTTCCATTTGTCCCTTCTTTTCCTTCATTTGTTCTCATGCTTCCTTTATTTTCTCTCACATATGCACCTTTGAGGTTTTAAGTGCAGTGTTAAGTGGTGGACAAATGTAGTATTTCAAGTCTTAAGTGGTGCATGGAGTTGCACTTTTAAGAATTTTCATTTTTCCATTTTTTGCTCACTTTAGTTCCCATTTTCCCACACGTACAAATAATGCTTTCTTTCGTACACATTAAGCCACATATAAGGAGTATTATTTTCTTTGGGAGCTTCTATGTTATGTAAATAATGGATTTAAAGTGATTACTTGGGCCCCATGTGCATTCGAGTGGGCCCAAGCTTCATTTTGGTTCCCCTTTTCATGCTCTTCTTCCTTTTGTTTACATGCTTTTTTTTTTTCCCCTTTCACAAGGGATTGGGCCCATTGAGGTGGGATGGCCTACATCAGATTTTTTGCCTTCAAAATTCTCCGAAGTGGTCCAAGTGTCTTTTGGGAATCCTATGGACAAAAGAAAATGACCCGCATTATAACTTTCATGTTCAAATGGGCTGGGGATTTGTTATAGGGCCTAAGTGAGATAAGTGACCCATCCTTCTTTAGGGTTGGGGATTTGATTTAAGCTAAGATAGTTACATCCTCTTTCCTTCTTTGGTGGGCCTTGGACAACTTTGGTGGCCCATGTCAATGTTAGGCTCAACTTCTTAATGCCTATGCGAGGCCCAAGTGGGCTCACTTTGGGAAGATTGTTTACTTTGGTGTGAGCCTCTTTCGGGCCTTGACTTGGAAATCCCCATCTCATTTCCACATGTGAATATGTTACCTTGTTGATCTTATTTGTAGGTAGATCGTAACCTAGTTCATAGGAAGTAATTTGTAAGCGTGGGAAATGGGGTATCCTTGATTTGGATTTTCTAGTACTTGGATGGACTTGCACTTGGCCTTTCTCAAGTGTCCCACTGGTAGACCTTTGGTCGTCTTATCATTTGTCATGTATAGGTTTTTTTTTTTTTTTTTTGAAAGGATTGGTTTGATGGTGTGGCACTTGACAAAGTTCACTCTTGATGGTGAGTTAAGTTCATTGTGATTTAAGGTGCCTCATTTTCATCCTTAAGACCACTCGTATGCTCATTTTTATGGCTTGTATCCTTAATGGGCTTTCCTTTTTCTCATTGGGTGCCTCCTTGTACACATTTACTATCTTGAAGTGGGTCATGGGACAAGCTCCTGTGAAGCATTTTTGGACTTGTTGTATCTTGTGGAGCCTTTCCCATGTGTCACTTTAAGCTAGTCACTCAAAGACCGAAAAAGAGATGTGATAAGATACTGTAATGCCTCATTTTTCAAAACTTGAGTATAACACTCCTTCTCAAAAACCCAAGTGTTAACCTGGAATGAAAATGTACATATTATGCAAACATATTAAAATCAAAGTGTGAGAGAGAAACTAAGCATGACACGCTATCAAATATCACATATCATCAAATCCTAGTCTACTTTGCTTGGAACTTAGTATAAAACCCATGTTCACAAAATGTTGTAACCCAAAACTAAGAAACAAATAAAATGTGATCTACTGATTGAGCTTGTAGAATTCCACCACCTCTTGACAGGGCTCCTCCTTGAAGAACTCCTCTCCCACCCTAGTGGGATGAGCGTCCAGGTCTGCTTCATAAGCGCCCTCGTCTAGAGCTAGGCCTGCACTATCTATACCCTTGTATATTTAAAGAATGAGTGGCTAGATTAGTGTGAATTCTCCTCAAGATTACACACCACCGCATCAGTTAAGCATATATTAAACAGTAAAACATACAAAACAATTTACGATGCAATCTTATTTAAATGTGTGGATGCGTGAATATACATTAACTGGGGATGCTCATCCAGTTGGACAAATAAATGATCCTTTTAAAAAGTCGGTCCATTTACGCAAAAAGAACAAGTCTTTCAAACATTCGACTCATTCAATTTGCAAAGAGAATGGGTCTTTCAAGCAATCGACACTCCAAATGCAAAAATGGTCGTCAAACGGTGCACTTATCTTTCAAACAACCAACTAGGCACTCGATAATGCTCCAGTGTCATGAATGCATGATTAGTCTAACCATTATTTTTTCAATTTGTAACCAACCATTTTAAGAAAACTCAAAGGTCACTATGGGGGGCTCGTCACCCAGCATAGGCCGATAGATCGGACATATTGTCCCATTCCACCATCCCCGGCTCATAAGACTCCAACATTAGGATGTTTAATGCAACCTCCTCAATTAGTGGCCAATCAAAGTTTAGTAAGTGAGACTTACCATTGCATGGTTATGCAAATATATACATCAAGCCACTTAGGGCAAATATGAGATTGAAGCCACGTGGGGCAACTATCAAGTCAAAGCCATATAAGGCAAATAGTCTATCAAGGGGTGCGATAAGATTATCCCCAATAGCCACGTAGGCATAATGATCCGCAAGATGGTAAGTCCACTCAACATTTCATTTAATTCATTAGTCGAAATGGCCACTAGGTCAAGGGTCCATTTTAATCATAATCAGTCGAGTTACATCGCAAGTTTGGATGAGCATATTCATAAGTGAAATCCCCCACTAATAAATATAGCGATGCGATTTCCACCAACATTTCTCAAGTATGAAGAGATATTCATGTTTAACATGTAAGTGTTCATAATAGATAACATAGATCATATGAGTTGAAAATTAACAACTATCATAAGTAATTATGCAATGAAAATATCAGTTATCAATTGAAATAACGACTATTTCTTAAGCTAACATGAAGGCAGAAAGCTCGAGGGGAAAGATCATCACCTATTGGGGGAATGCTTTCATCTCTGAGATACCTGAAGCTTTTAGGAAAATTAAATCACCTAACATTCAAATAGGATTGGGATTCATTAGGTTTGAGTTTCAAATTACTTCTTGCTAATTAGCCTACCTTATCACCCGCAAGTCTAGTAGCCCAGGAGTGATAGGAAGCTTCTATCCCAGATTGAGAAAGCTTAATCATGGGGTAGAAGTTGGCCACCCAGACTACCTCATGGGGTAGAAGTTGACCATTATTTTTCTCCAATGAACTTCAATTTCATGGACCCAATCTAGGGCATCTAACCGGGTCATCCCGAGTTAACTCAGCTGGAGTTATCAGCTCACGGTCATTGTCATTATGATAAGGTGGCTGGAATGGGTTGAACCAGTTTAGGCATAGTCCCCATATCTAGTCGGCCCATCTGCAACATCATGGCCCACCGAGTTAGTCCCGATACGACCTGAACTAGTTGGATGATCGAGTTTAGGCCTGCCTTGGTTGAGGTGGGTCCTTCCCTACTTAGTGCATCATTCGGATTGACCCCAACGTGCTTCACTAGGTCGAGCTCGCTTAAGTTGTGTCCCAACTGTGCTTCAATAGTGGCCTTGGTCACACCTGCTGCCGTGACCGGACGGATAGGGGAGTTTATTCGGTCAGCTGTTACACCCCCTGTTGTTGAACTGTCCTAGGCCTATGTTGCTGGGATGAATCCAAATGGGTGGGTCCATTCGACTTTAACCCCAACTTCTTTGATGTTTGGCCGGAGGAACGGGGGCATTTGGATTCACCTGAGCAGGACTCGGTCGTCCTGACTGTGCTTGACAGTCGATTGAGTCGACCTGGCAGCTTAGCGATCGCATGCCCTCCTTCTCAGTGAGTTACGAAGGCCAGTTTACACACTCTCCCCCCCCCCTCTCTCAGTCTCCTAGAGGTGTTGGACTCACCTAGGATCGGCCTAGAATCAGGGCGACTCAACCGACTCGGTGTAGTGTGACACCTGACTTGGACCGCCCTCATGTTTCTCTCTTCTCACCCTCTCTTTCCCTCTGAATTTTAAGCTCTCACTGGCACTATTGCTAAGATAGAAGGGGGCTTTTTATAGGCTTAGGGCTCCCTCCCGATTGTGGCCAACCATTTCCACCTTATGCCACAAAATCATTTGGATACCGTGGCTGCACCCGTTGATTTTCTTTGCATGGCACTCATTTGTCTTGTGCGATGGATTCCCACCACCATGGTCACCGGATGAGTTCCTTCGATCAGAAAATGGGGCCCACATCATCATGGCGGGTTTCCCCAGTTGGACAAGGAAGATGGGATCGCTGCCTATGGCAGATTTTCATCAAAGGTCTAACTTGATGATCTAAGAATCTGGGTGGATTGGATGGGTCCACTGACTATTGTGGGGTCCATTTAGCACCACATTCTTCATACAAGTGGGACACCTCTGATATCTTTAGCTGTAGCCAAAATCTCGTGCGAAGGTGTTTTCTCATGAAACTCTTTTCTCCCACAGGATGGGCTACTCCTAGCCCTAAAACATATGCTCCAGATGCATTCAGGGAAACTTCTAGAGGTCCACGAATAGCCGGAATCAAGCCTTGCCCAAATAGGAAAGATTCCTCCCGCCTTTCCTCCAACTGTGGTAGAGGCCCCTTCCTGACGACAAATGGGAGGCCGAGATTTACACCATTGTGGTGGCTGAGATTGAAGGTAGCCTACTATCTTAGATTTTCAGTGAGGCAATGCAATAGTTCTTTCATTTTCGGAGGCTTATTGCACATTTGCTAGTTTGATCGCACGCACGCGTTGGCCTCTCCGTGTGCGAAGGAGGATTGGTTTTGGTCAGTTTCGAGGGCGGTGCCCAATAGACAGTTCATATTGTGTGATCAATTGGGATGGTGGGCCCTAAATCGATCAGAGGAATGATGTTCATTCGAACAGCGTTGGATGGGAAAATGCTTCTGAATACTATCGGATCGGCGCGGTTTGACCACCCTTACTGGTCCGGTGGTCTGAGGGCACACGTCCTCTCGTGTGCACTTGACCCTCATGTGGGGCCCATCGTGGTGGGATGTCCAATCCATACCACCCATTCACTCATAAGGCCCCACCAACCTGGGTCTCTGACCAAAGATCAGGTAGATCCAAGGCCTACGTGGGCCACACGAGGTGATCTTCATCTAAATCTCGAGATTTCCACCGATTTGACGGACGAATCTCCCTTGTATTGAACATCAATAGTTATAAAGGTCCCCAGGGCTCAAAAAGGGAATACTAATAGTAAACTTCATTATCAAAGGCCAAGGTAAGAGTGATGGGTTGTGACTCAGGTGTTTTAGGCTCGATAAAAGGTAGATCTGGCAAATTTGCCTAAATTTTAAGATGGCCTACGATTAAGACCTCCCATAGTCAATATGGAAGGGTTTTAATTTTGAGAACGGGCAGTCCTATTCCACCTGCCTAGCTGAATGGTGGAGCCTGCTAGATCTTAGGTTACGTAGGCGTAAGTTTTCGTGTACCCTCTCCTCATCGTTTGAACCTTTAACCCATGGGTATTATCAGGCTTATGTAATTCTTAGGAAGAAACTTCTTAGTGTCAGCTTGGGGTATCCGACACCCAAGTATTAGGGAGATAGGGTGTTACAGATACTTTCCTTGACCTGCTCTTGTGTATTTATATGCCGCGTAGGTCTCATAATTTAACTAGCTCTTCATCGTCATCCGATGTCAATCCTGCAGACATCCCTCGAGGGAATAACCACCTTTTCTTCGGGAGCTTGCCTTGATGTTTATTTGACTTCTATTAGATGATGGGGAGCTTGTGATAATTGGGAAGATTGGTTCCTTAGTCCTTAGCCTCGTCTTGATGCCATCTTGGAGGCTTCCCTGTTTGCCGGCTTCTTAAGTCTTTGATTCCCCTAGTCCAATTGGATGTTGGTGGTGGCCTTATGTGAGCGTTGGTGGGACAACACTCACATAATCTAGCTGCCCTTTAGTGAGTGGGGGATTAACCCATTGGACGTCTTTACACACGTGTGCCTTTCAACCTATGGTGGCATGTGCTGAATGCGAAGACTCTACCAGCCGTTACTGATGGCGACTGGATGAATCTTCTTGGTGTTATTCCCCTGAGCTCAGAGTTCTATTATAATCAATTAAAATTCTGATGGTTGCTGGCCACCTTCGTGCATATTATCCCAGAGGACGATCAGATGGCCGTTATCAAGGTTAGAGCCATGATGATGTTCCTCCTAGGTTCCCTCATATTTTGTCATGGTAATTAGAGGATGAATCCCATGTTAATCTTCTTGTTGGAGGACATCTTGTTCCCTTATAACTTGGACATGACTCTCTTAGCTTGTGTGTACGATGCCATGGATAAAGTCAATTATGACAGCCGCTCTCTGACTGGATTTTGGTCTATCATTGAGGTGGTTGCCACTTCCTTAGCCCTGATTTCTTGATCCTTTGAATGATGACTATGCTCATTTCTCTTTTTGTTTGATTCCCAGACATGTTTCTATGACTATTTTCCCCATCTTGCCACACCCTTAAAGGATCAGGACCCTCCTCGCCACCGCTTTATGTTGTGGCGGCCAAAGAATCGCTATCATGTCCCACACATATCAGAAGATAATTGGTGGACTGATCTTGACGGCCTCACCCAGAATGATGTAAGCGTTGATCTTTGATCTATGACTGTTGTCTTCTGCTTGCTCTTTGAAAAGTCGAGTCATCGATGTCCTAGAGGGGGGGGGGGTGGGGTGAATATGACAATCCTTAATAATCGAAATAAAAGTGGAATATATACAAATACAAATTTTCAATCACCCAAGTATTGAAACCTTGATTCTACATAATTCATAGAACAACCTTCACCTATAATATTAGGCAGGACAATCCTTAATAATCGAAATAAAAGTGGAATATATACAAATACAAATTTTCAATCACCCAAGTATTGAAACCTTGATTCTACATAATTCATAGAACAACCTTCACCTATAATATTAGGCAGGACAACCTTATTTCATGAATGTCTTTAAAATTAATCTTTCACACTAGCAAGATAAGATAAAAAAAAATTGCAGTATTCACTATGAGAATGAAATAAATAACATTCACCACACGAATGAAATAAATAACATTCACCACAAAAAGAATAAAGAATTCACCACAAGGAATAATGAGTTATAGTGCTTCGGTGCTTTAAAAACCACACTTACTTCACTCCCAAAATTACTATCCTTATAATTTCGGCTTGCAATATAACAAAGTATTCATATGTTCACCTTAACAACCTTATACAGTTTCTTGTGACTTTCACGGGCTCACCACAATAACCCTTTTGTGATTTTGATGGGCTATCATAAACAAAAACTCCTTTTGTGATTTTTATGGGCTACGACAAATCAACCCACTGAGATTTTCACAGGCTATCTCAAAAAAACCTAAATGAAATAAAGTAATAAAGAACTTATCTTCAAATGACAATTTGAAGAAGCTTGTAGCAGATATCTTCTTTCTTGTATATAAAGGAGGCAATATTCGCTCAAATAGAAAGGGTATAGGGTTCTAAAGATTTTTAGAAATGAAAATTTTAAATGCTATTAATTCAATTCTCTTAGATCTCAAGAGGAGTATAGATTACTTATTTAAAATAAGATTGAAATGATCTAGAGAAAGGGAATTGAATAAGTTTAAAAGAAATTATAAATACCACACAATTAGCTAGCCGAGGACCTAAGCTTCTCTCTCATGTGCAGAAGGTTTAGAGTGATTTTTCGTTATTAAAATGAATGAGAGAAGGTCCCTATTATTGCCAAAGATATTGGAAATTCGCTAGACTAAGAGTAGTTTTAGCTGGCTGAATTCCACTGGATTCATTCCAACAGCTATCGAATTGCGTGAGATAAGATTTATCCAAAATTCAGCTAGTTCGAGGTGAAATTCAGCTGGCCAAATGTAACATCCCGACTTTTCAGGACCCGAGTATATGACTCGTTTCCCAAAAACCCAAGTGTTAACCTTAAAGGATGGTCAAGTTTGAGTATATATTTTTATTTTAATTATCAAAGTAAGCAAATGAGCGTAGAATGGACAAATTATACATAATAGAAAAATTTATTTATGTTTAGGATATACAAGAGGTTGTCCATAATATTTTATACAAACCAATGTCTCGATATAACAAATACAAAAATTCACATAATTTTGATACATGAGAAATAACAGAAGCATGTAAACATAAGACGCAAGACCGTGCAGCTTCTCAAGACAGATATAGTCATGCAACCCTGGCACTTGAACCCGACTCCTCATTAGCTCAAACCTGAAAATCACTTAAGCCACCTGTGCTACCTGTACAGTTATATTTATTTGATGGATGAGTGGCCAACTCAGTGTGAATTCCCCTCAAGATTACACACCGTCGCATTAGGTAAGCATAGTTATAAAAACATAGCAAGGCATATAAAATAATACATGATGCAGTCTTATTAAATGCATGGATACGTGAATGTATCATTGACCTGGGGTGTACATCCCACTGTCGAAATAAAGGGTAGCCCTAAGAGAACTAGCCACCTGAAAAAATACACAAAGGTACACCGAGGAGGACCAGCTATCCGGAAAAGACCATAATATATAGATTGCCCAAGGAGAATTTAATCACACGGAAAAGACCAATAAGTAAGGGTCACCCTAAGAGAACTAGCCACCTGAAAAAATACACAAAGGTAAGCCCGAGGAGAACCAGCTATCCGGAAAAGACCATAATATATAGATTGTCTAAGGAGAATTTAATCACCCGGAAAAGACCATAATACATAGATCGCCTAAGGAGAATTTAATCACCCGGAAAAGACTATAATATATGAAAATGTATGATTAGTCCAACCATTATTATTCCATTTTACAACCAGCTAGTTTAATAAAGCTCAAAGGTCACTACGGGGAGCTCAGAGCCCAGCGTAGGCCGATAGCTCAGGCATAGTGTCTCATTCCACCTTCCCTGGCTCATAAGGCTACCACCTTAGGATGTTTAATGAACCCCAATTGACTAATAGTCAATCATATTCCGCATATGGGGCTTACCATCGCATGGTTGCACAAAATAAAATATCAAACTCATATAGGGCAAATACCAAAATAAAGCCGCATAGGGCGATATCGAAACAAGCCACCTAGGGCAGATATTAAAATAAGCCACATAGGGCAAGTATCAAAACCATGCGATAAAGACCATCCTTAAAAATCACTTGGATACAACCCCTGGATGATAGGCCCACATCAATATTCAAATCACCCCACCACTCAATAACCACTACGTCGAAGGTTCATTACAACCAAAATCAATCGAGTTACATCCCAAGTATGGGTGTACATTTGTAAGTGGGGGTTTCCCACTAACATACTAGTTTAAATTCCATAAGCAATCCACAAATAATCCACTAGCATGAGTACATAAACAGGATAAACATTGGGCATGTAATGTAGTAATTCAATTCCAACAATTAACACATATGACTATGAAATGGAGATATCAATTATAAATTAAAATAAAGACTATAACTTAAGCTAATGGGAAAATGGAAAGCTCAAGGGGAAGAATCATCACCTTATGTATCGAATCACCCACTAATTATGCTAGGAAGCGCGTGCGCGCCCTTAGAGTTGAATCCTACCACAAACATGAGCTTGTACAGTTAGATTCAAGTTCTATGCACCACCTAGGTTAATGTCATAGCCTAAGGCTTTAATTATTTATCTTTAGGGTTTTAGTGTAGAATTAGGGTTTTATCCACAAATTTAGTTATTAGCTTGTTATAGAGTTTGAAATCTAATTAATTTATAATAATATTAGATGTAATAACAAGTAATAACCATCAGTTATTCTTTAAAAATACTAATCTTATAATCAATAATCTATAAATGACAAAATAAGAATAACATTGATAATGATATGTGTTAATATCTAATATCGACAATCAAGTAGTTCAATTAATGGTATCTAATAATAATTCCTAACAATAGTAAAAACAATAATATTTAATGATGTTATAAATAATGATAACCTAGTAATGGCTAACCAGCAATAACATCAACCGTTACATTAAAATGTTAATTATAATTTCTAGTTAATAGCCTTAAAATAATGTTAATTGCTATAACAGATAGAAAATAATAATAGTATTATTGATAAACAAAACAACTAATGATGAATCTGATCGATGAAGAGGAACGATAATTCTCACTCGGTTGACTCAGTTCGAGTTGTGTTGACTCGGCGGCAACTAACCCGACTCAACTCCCCTACTTCTTCCTTCTCTCTCTCTTCATCTCTTTTTTCTTTCTTCTTCCTATTTCTTCCTTCTCCCCCTACTTCTCTTTCTGATTTAGCGGGGAAGCTCCAACAAACATCAGACTAAGCCAAGGCTGATACTCAGCACCCGACCCGGCTGACTCGGCCTGGTTTGCGTAGCTGCCGTTAATGGCGGACTCTCTCTCTCTCTCTCTCTCTCTCTCTCTCTCTCTCTCTCTCTCCCCCCCTCTGCTTCTTTCTTTTATTTCCTTCTACTTTCCTTTCTTCCTCATGGTTCCTATCTGCTAGCAGAAACACCCAAACAACCTTGCCCAAACCCGTCAGCGAGTTTGAGCGGGTCAGGGACTCGGTTCGGGTGGCCAGTGCAGCACAACGGTCTGCCCTCATTCGACCTATCTCTCCTTCATTGCCTCTTCTCTATTTTCCTCTCCTTCTAAACTCCCTTTTCTATCCCTTCTTCCTATCTTAGAACAGGGCTTCTAGTCACCCCAACCCGCCCTGAGTTCGAGTCTAACTCGAACGGTTGGATGGTGCGGCACAGCTGCCCAATTTCATCTCCCTCTCTCATATTTTCTCTCTCTACCCTATCTTTCTCCTCTCTTTCCTGAAATGGTGGTGAGAATCCCGAGAGAATGGACCCAATTTTATATGCACGGAGTGCGCTCAAGCCCTGCATCCAACAACCACAATTTCTTGTCGCATGACTTCATGGCTGGGTGACTTTAACTGTCATTTCTCACTTGTATGGGAATGATCCACCACGCGGGATGATTTCCTACCATCCTGGCCCATCGAAATGGGTTTTTCGGTTTAACGAGGAAGATGATGCCACCTGTAATGACATTTTTCCACCTTGGGCCTATCACGGTGATCTGCTCCGTTTGGACAGGTCAGATGGGGCCAATGATCACTGTGGGATCCACTATCCTCACCACATTTGGTCTGAGGTGCGACAACTCAAGAGACATCACGCGGTTCAAGGATTTCTCACGAGATGAGAAACTCCAAACATCTGAGCCTTTGCTGCCTTAAAGAGGACGGCTGAGATCCATGCACGGGGTCCGCTGTGAGGCTCGGATCGCGCCAGATGGGTTTCTCGAAAGGGAACACCTTACCATCCTTTCTGCCTCGCAGACAGGCTGTCTGCCCATTTTTGGCACCGAGAGAAGCACTGAGATGTGCTCTCAACGAACGGTCGAGATGAAGGGCGGGCTGTTGCCCCGGATTGCCAACGTGGTAAGGTGTAGTGCCCATTATTTTGTTGTTTCCAAAAGACTTGCCACGCTCGCTAGCCCATCGCACAAAGGGTCGTGCTCGCAAACGTGCATGAAGGTCTAGGAAAGGGTTAAGGTCCGGTCGGATTTGGCCCATCAATGCGATGAATGGTACGGATCGATCTCTCGATCGAAAATGGTCGGCCACACTTCCACGCTCGTCTGCCCATTTCAAAATATGCCTTGTGCGGGAATAAGTGAGTGAGATTTTCTCTCTTTTTTTTTTTAAAATGCAGGTCAGCCCGCTTTGACAGGGCTTGCAAGTCCAGTGTGCATCCAACACATTGGCTGAGGTGCACACGCACCTCCCTGTGGGGTCCATCATGATGTTTGTGAGAAATCCACTCCGTTCACTCTCCCTGGAGATTTTAATCAAATCTTTTGACCAAAATAATTAGGCAGATCTAAGGTTTAGGCAAGGCCCACTTCTTGATCTGTAGTCGCAATGGTGGTTTCCCATCAATCTAACGGTCGAATGATTCCAAAGCCGAACGCCAGCGGTTAATGAGGTCCAAGGAGTCTCAATGGCTAGCTTATGGACCATATAACCCATCAACCTGTTAGAATATGTCGAATAATATCATTTGTTATTATTATTATTACTATTTTTATCATGGTTTATATCTTGATCAATGCCATTTATTTATTGTAGGGCTTGATAAGAAGGATTAAATTATTTTAAATTTATAAATGAACCCTGCTTTCTAAGTACATAGGTTACTTTACGATCTATGAAGATCTGATAGTCAGATCATTACAAAATATGATCCGTGATGATGCCCAGGGTTCTCGGCCTAGTTTAGGTGAAAATTATTGGAAAGTTTAGTAATCAAGCAGCCTTGGATCAATTCATGTAGCTAATTACTCGATTATATTAGGTCCTAAAAGTCCAATACTAAATCTTGAATTGAATAGCCAATCCAACACATTTGGGTGGGGACTTCACCTGACCAGACTAGATAGTGGATAAGGTGATCTGGATTAGTCTTCAAACATGCTTAAATGTTAGTGGGCATTTACTAACGATCACATGATTGACGATCATAATATTCCATAGTCTGCAATGGATGACTGGATTGTCGATCTTGCGATTGAATAGATGTATAATCTAAACCAAATGATTGACCTTGATGATGACAACATGATTTGAGGGTCAGTGAATGTTAATGTGTAAGGAAAGTTACGTGTGCTTCCACATATGAGTAGTTAAATCGAATTTCTATGGTGACACCCGAGTACTGAAAGTACGGGGCATTACACCAAATTCCTACGAATTTAAAAAGTTTGCATTACTGGATTTTGACCCGAACTTCACTCGGGTTGGCCGAATTTCAAGTTAGGCTAGCCGAACCAAAAGTTAGGCTGGCCGAATTTTCAACCGATTTTGATTTTTTAGCCCGAACTTGAAATTAGGTTAGCCGAGGAAGTTATGTTGGCCAAACCAGAAGTTAGGATGGCCGAACTCCCAAACGAATACACGATAAATAACCCAAATAAATGAATTTTTGAAAGAGCCTAACCTAAGGTCTTTCTAAGGTTATACCACCTGTTGTTTAACAAATACAAAGTTTAACTTGTCTTGAACGACGTCTTCTCTCGAGATGATAAGCCGATCTTAAGCTGATTTTCAAACATGTAGAGTAGTTATGATCTGGCAGTTCTTGAGATCTGTTTGGTATCATTTTTGTCTTACAAAATTTAACAACCTTAAGTGTGCTAAAACTATAAACACTTACACTCTTTGATTGAGTGATGACTTATTGACTCTTACACAGTTTCGAATGACACCATACGCTTGCCTTCGCATGTTCTCGACCTTATCAAACGGGATACCGTTTGAGGCATCTCGTCAACATTGCTTGCTCTCTAACCCTGATACCTACAAATGGTATCTAGGTGAGCAACTGTTTGGTCAGCTTACTAGGGTTCCATATTGTTTCGAACAAGAAACAAATGCATTCGATTTGGGGAAATTATTTTATTCAAACATAACAAAGAGAGTATATGAAGAACAATCATCGTATTATTAATACTGAGTTCATTTACATCCTTTTGTATCCCTTGATTCTAAGATAGATAATTTGAAATACATAAATTGAAATTAACAAAGTTCGAATGTCGAATCTCAAATTCGGCAACATTTCAACAGTTGCTTCGGTCATCTCCTTAGGAGGAATGTTGTGCTGATTTAATCATTCAACTCCTCCACTTTTGAACTTGTCCCTTGTGTAAAAGGAGAGCTTAGAGCAATCAAGATCGAACTGGATGATTTTGGCAGCATCTTGACCCTTTTTATAATTGGCTATATGGTAACCTGGTTGCGCGAGCCGCGTAACAAGTTGTTGGTTGCGTGGCCTGCATAACCAATCTCTGGCTTCCCTTCTCACCTTCAGTCTTCCTTCACAGCTCTACTCCTCTTCCAAAATTCTTCTCTCTCTCAAATGAGAGGGGGAGTGGGGTATTTATAGGCCTCCACACGTGCGAACCCTCGATTGTGTTGCCATGGGGCCCACTTTGCATCGGATCTGACCATCCATAATAATTGCTATCTGATCTTGGTTGCGTGACTCGCGTAACGGGGAAGTCACTTGCGTGGTCACGCAATGGAGAAAATATCGCGCAACTCGCATAATGAATGAAACTGTTTGCGTGGTCCGCGCAACCAATTACTGGTTGTGCCACCCGTGCAACTACTATACATGATATTTTAATTTGCTTCAATTTTCCTTATTCCTTCAACTCCTCTTTTGATCTTCTCCTTTTCAAGTTTTCTTCATTTTTTCATGCCTCAACAGATATTCCCTTGATCCTTTTCTTTGTTTGTAAATAAAAATCAAAGAATTAGGATAAAAAATCCTATTTTATGAACATGTTGCGCGACCCGCGTAACGGCCGCCCGAGTATTGTACTCGGACCCTTTCCCTATAAATAGTCGGCTGTACCTCATTTCCTCACTTTCCAGTTTGTGGCGAAACTTTGCTTCTCCCTTTCTTCCCCATGCAACTAATATCAGTTGCGCAACCCACATAACAATCATCTTGTTTGCACAAGGTGTAAACCCATTATGCGAGTCCGCGCAACGAACGGTCGCGCAACTAAACCTTTCACCATTTTTCAGACTTAGCCAATTTTCTCCACCATGCATCGCTCTCAAACCCCTTTTCCAAAAAGAAAGAGCCACCCATCCTCATCAAAACTCGAACAACCTCTTCGCCACTCTTGGAAACACGTAGAAATACACGAAGAAACTTTGGATTTACATAACCCCTTCACTGGCGATCAAATTATTATTCCCATCAATCTGCAACATCATTGGTCAATTCTGCACAGTGAACCTTTTGATCGTCGAAATATCTTTGTCTCTATAGACAATTGGGTCAGGAAAGAACCCAAGATCTTAGCAGGATATTTGTAAGAAAATGGACCCCATCAAAGAGCAGGCAGAGTTCATAAGATGAGATTTTTGCGTCCATATTATGCTCCTCAACAACCTTTCCCCACTCATTATTTTGAGATAGCTCAACAATTATTTTTCTCTGACCCTAGAATACGGAGAACTTCTTGGCTACAGGACTCCTACCTCTTTGTGATTTCTATAGTGCTTCGGCCGCTGCTGTTGTTCGGAAACATACTGCCATTCTGGAGCAGATTTCTCTTCTGATGCAATCCTAGCCACATCTTAACATTTGCATGCGGATGCTACTATCTTCAGATGCTTTCTCAACCATTGGTCTCTGATTACCAATTCATTTCACCTTCCTTCGAGTGAAATGAGCATTACCCTATGGGATCTACTTTGCATAGCGGGTCTTCCCATCATGGGCAAATTTTTTTATGCATATGTGCCTTCTAATGGAGAACTTGCTCTAGCATCTGCAGGAGGAGATAAATCCAAAATTTCTGAAACTACCCTTGAACTTTTCAGTACATTAGCTAGTTTCCCTCATCCTGATCGCATTACTTCTCTCGAATGGTTAGCTTATTTTTTTCGAAAGTTGCGGTATGTCATTCCCTTTTCGATTTCTATTTCCGTAATTTTAATATCAAATGATTTTAGCTGGATCATCATATCTTCATCTTGGCAGCTTTACAGATCATAACCATCTAGAACTCAAGGCCATTCACAAGAACATTAAACACACTGCGGAATACAGTTCTTCTTGCGAACTAGCTGCCTTCTTAGTTTATTGGTTAAGCTTGGTGATATTCCCGGATTTTGATCAAATGGACATCATCAGACCTTCCTTCTTTATGGTAGCAGGTGCAATGGCAGAAGGTCAAAAATATTCATTAGCTCCTTCAGTTTTGTGTTCCCTTTATCGCGCTTTTAGAGATGTCATTCTTGGTTTAAAGGATCCTGTCTCTAAATCTTTTCCTATTTGTGCTCCATGGCATTTCTTCATATGCTAGCTAGGAGTATACTTTCCTTGGACATTTGTTGATTCTGGAAGAGCATATTCAAACCCTAACCGACTTCCTCTTAAACATTAACAATTGAGAGATATGATTAAGAAATCAAATGGATGGATCTCTAGGAAAATAGAAAGCAATGATCCCATTGACTTTCATCAATTTCCATTTTTTAGCTATCCTGAAGACGTAGCAGCTATTCATGATGATTCTATCTCATCTGGTGAACATTCTTTCTTTATTTCCATCAGATCCTGTACCCTTCCTTTGAGGGAGAGTAACGAATTCTAGCGTGAACCATATTATCCTAGTAGGTTCGCTCGCCAATTTAGATCTGATCAAACTGTACCAGAGACTTGTGATATTATTACCAGAGCAATGAGAAGGTTACGACGTTAGCCCGTATAATTGGGCCCTAATATGGAAGCAACTCTTGAATGTTCACACTGGATCACATTTCCTCATTCCCGGTCACAATTATCTAGTTAGTGCTTCTAACTGTTGGATGCACTGGTGGGTTCATCAATATTACTTGGTAGACCATTGTTACCCAGTAAATCATATTATATGGATCCCTCCTCCTTGCCTGAAAGATTACCACAAGGACCAAGGTATCGACTATTTTGAAGAAATGGATCATGCCTCCTCTCCAGGCCAACTTTGCATAAGAATCTCTTCAGAAGATGACATTCATGGAGTAAAGCCTGCTGATGTTCTTGAAGGATGGATAACTTTTGGTACTCCTTTAAGGGACACCCACAAATTTTCGACAAAGAATGATGATTCCTTGTAGTTCTACCCTCCTCCTCCTTTGCAAATATTACAAGGTAATTCTCCTTTACCATCAGAAAGGTGTAAAGCAGAAGGATGTCGTTACCCATCTCAAAAAGATAAACATATTGTTATTGAAGACTCGTCCTCTTCAGAAGAATAAACATATTTTGAGACATTTGACTTAGCACAAAAGATTTTGAGTATCAAACATTTTGACCAGACTTAATTTAATCACAGTCTATATTGCATGTTCGTTTGTTTTTTTAAAGCATGAAATCTTCATGATTTTGTCATTATATCAAACAATCGGCATACTCGAAAACATTTCATATAATCATGTATTCTTACAGTATTTCAACACTACAAATTTTCTATATATTTCTTTTAGAACATGCAGCCTCTTTTGAAAGTATCACAATATTTTGAGACAGTTTGTCCTTTTCATAAATTTTCAAGTCATAATTTATTGCAAGCATATTTATTTACCCACATATGAAATATTTCGAAAGCATTGTGAGATATCCTAATATTTAATGAAGCATAATAGATAAAAAAATCAACATATTACGATCGTTAGTATGGAATTTCCTATGTGATTTTGGTTTTGATAGGCGATACTAAATTTCAATTTAGTTAGATGATCACACACAGTTTATCCTCTTGAATAGTAGAGCCACGTAGTCTTTAGACTCTTGAGTAGTGGAGTCGGGTCTCACGTGATGGTCTCTGTAACTCTTAAGAGTTCACTGGACTTCTCGCAGCCTGATGAGTTCACAAACCACAATCCATCAGAGGGGCCCAGTGAAGCTACCGGGGCTGTGAACTCAGTTGGATTTACGCACAGGGTTGGCCGCAGTAACTCTCTAGAGTTCACGGGATTTGCAAGGCAACCTTTGGGGTACCAAATCTAGGGTCGCCAGTCCATTAATGAGGTTTAAGCCCTT
The DNA here is from genome assembly GCA_030180095.1 of Magnolia changhungtana. Classification (NCBI taxonomy): domain Eukaryota; kingdom Viridiplantae; phylum Streptophyta; class Magnoliopsida; order Magnoliales; family Magnoliaceae; genus Magnolia; species Magnolia changhungtana. Next base: position 13,892,299 of record JASAUF010000276.1, read on the forward strand.
CCTCATGAGTTAATACTGAAATCAAGACAAAGATTTGGGGGGGTCTTATGCATGGTTGGCCTATTTATGGACATGGCCAAAGAGCTCACACTGCAGCCCGCATTTTCTTCACCTGCAAGGTCGGATCCATTCACGGGAGGGCATTTTCATCCGTTCCCCGTGACGCTGTCGAAAAGCTATACAGACAACATTAGTCTTATGCGTGACTGGTCGTTGAGGAATTTTTGGCCTTTTAGGGCTTTCAGTCGCTGGCTCCGTCCGCTGCCCGCATAAGTATGCATATGATGGTCTTCATGGGCTTTGTAGGGCCACTGGCTTCTCATTGCTGCTTGAATGATGATGGTGATAGGCCTTATACGTGGTTGGCCGTATAGGGCTTGGCTAGGCTGCCTTAAAAGATAATAATAGATGGCCATCGTTGTCGCGAGAATGAGACTGAGATTGATACGTCACCACTTTTGCTAATATCTTCAACGATATTCATGTGTTATTCACAATATATCAGCTTGGTGAAGATACCAATTTCAACAAAATTTTATAGAGAGCTCGCTTGATGATAATGATGGTCACTTTCCTTTTGTAACACTTGTTGGTATATATTCTTGATGCGCTCGCAAATTTCTTCTTTATTCATTCATCTGAAGTACATAGCCGTTGTCTTGCTTATTCTTGCCCCCTTTTGATACATAATCATTATTTTGATAATATTCTGGATCAAAATTAGCAGTATCCTCAGGGACGATATCTTTTGATAAAGCGAGCATTGATTGATATACTGATACCATGTCCATCTTGATCTACGACTCTGTACGCTCTATTGGAGTATAATTCTTTTATTATATATGGCCTGTCCCACTTGGGCTCGAATTTGCCCCCTGTTCTGTGGGTGACCACTATAGGTCTTTTCAACATTAACACCATATCCCCTTTTTTGAAAGAACGATACTTGACTCGTTTATCAAAGGCGGCCAATATCCTTGCCTGATATGATTGCAATCACTGTTGGGCTGCCAGGCATTTCTTATGCAAATCTACTTCATTCAGCCTTATTTTTACATTTTCGACATCTGTAATGGACTGATGTATTGCCACTCTGAGTGACGCTACTTGTATTTCAATCGGAATCACTGCTTCTATACCATAAACCAGCAAGTATGGTGTTGCTCTTGTGGTTGTCCGGTGGATAGTTCTATATGCCCACAATGCTTCTTGCAACCTCTCATCCCAATCTCATTTATTTCCTGTCACTGCTTTCTTCAGTATCTTAACTATCATTTTATTAAACGCCTCTGCTAATCCATTGGCCGGTGGATAGTAAGGTGTTCAAAATAAATGACGAATGCTGAATTTTTGACATAGCTTTCCATGCCTCTGTTTTTGAAAGGAGTGCCATTATCTGTAACAATTTTCTTCAGAATACCATGACAGTATATTATTGCGTGTCGGATGAAATTAACCACATCTTTCTCCTTGGCACTATGCAGTGCAATTGCTTCTGTCCATTTGATGAAGTAATCTATCGTTGCCAAGATATACTATTTTCCTTTGGACGAAGGCGGATTTATAGGACCAATAACGTCAAGTCCCTAGGCAGAGAAGAGCCAAGAGGCGACTGACTGATGCAGGTCTTCCGGAGGAATGTGTATAACATCTCCGTGAATCTGACATTCATGACACCGCTTCGCATAATCTATCGCATTTTTGAACATGATAGGCCAATAATACCTCATTCGATGTATTCGATGGAATAAATTTCGGCCAGCTTGATGTGCCCCACATTCTCCAGAGTGCACTTCTCGCAACGTCTGGCTTATTTCCCATTCATCTAGGCAACGTAGTAGCATCCCATTGTAAGATTTTCTATACAGTACTTCACTATATATGATGAATCTGCCTGATCTTTGCCTGATTTGTTGTCTCTGCGCTGTCTTCTGACAAGATATCATACTTGAGATAATCTATGAAAGGCCGACGCCAATCATCTGTCGTTACCTCCAAACATGATATAGGAAGTGTTTCAACATTTTCATCAATGGCCTCTGAAGATGGTAAAAATCTTCTTTCTTCTATAATTACCTGGAGAAGGCTTCGATTCTGGTAGGACAAAGCTACTGCTAGGCTAGCCAAAGCATCTGCTTTTGCATTTTTAGACCGCGGTATATGCTTGATTTCAATATGACAGAACTGCTCTAATAACTATTGCGCTTTCCGACAGTATGGTAAGAGTTCTTATTTTCTTATCTCGAATTCAGTCGTCAATTAATTTATAATCAATTTATAATCCTCAAAGATATGCAGCGTGTAAGGCCTGTATCCTAGACTGTACCGTTCCGTAGGCTTTCGCGGTCCTCTCGGTCGAATTCTGGCAACCTTCGACCTGTATCTAACATTTGTGCACGATCTTAAACCGAGTCCTGCATATCGGAGTCGACTCAACTCGAAACTTGTACCAGTGCGACCACGTTGTCACCGCGTTCCGACGTCGCGTATTACATACCGAGGCGATACCCGGGCCAGGAGATGTGGGCCCGCATTCAGTTCGAAGAAAACGTTGCGCATTGTAAATACCGAGGGAATCTCTATGATATGTCCCATCAATTAATCAATCACTCAAGTCAAGTACACCCCATACCTCAAGTACAATCTCCACCCTCCTTTTTCACAAGTTAACTCTCTCTCTCCCCTAACCATCCCTCTTTTTACAAAAATTTCAAACCAAACCTTACCTATCCATCCCTTTTCCTTACAATCACCATTCCACCCATCCCTTTTATCCTTTATTATTATTTTTTTCTCTCTTTATCTCAATTCTCAAACACTCTCCCAAGCTCCATACATCCAAGCCTTCCCAAGCATTTCCAAGAGCAACAAGTGTGGCCCATTTTCCCACCCTCTCATCTCTCATCCCCACCATCAAAGCTCTATCAACCACCATCAAAAGTGAAGATAAGGAGCCTAGGAGTCCAAGGAACCTAGGAGGAGTGCAATAGGTGGGTGATCCATCGTCAAATTTCTTTTTAGGGCCCACTTATTATGGGACCCACTTGATGTACGCATTGTTTAAGGGAGGCCCAATAGTGGCGGGGTCCCTCCCTTTCTCACTTCTCCCTCTCTCTCTCTTTCTTTTGTGTGATGACTTGTGACCACCTCGGTGCAAGACGATCTTGACCGTCTGATCGTGAGGTCCACCTTGTAAAGGGTCCATTGGACGGCCAAGATGAAGGAAAAACACAAGTATCAGCTTCATCCAAAATCTTGGCAGACCACATGTGCAGGACCCACCATGATGTATATTCCACGCCAACCATATGTGGTGCGTCACTGTCCATGTGGGTGTGATGCAGATCTAAATCAAGTGGGCCACGTACAAATGGGACTCCACCGTGAACTACTCACTAGGTACATAGCTTAACTGGCGGACCGAGTGGAGATACCTCGTTTCTGCACTCGAGGTCTTTATGGAGGGTGGCTAACATGGAGTGTGTGTACTGACGTCACCAAGCTGGTGAGCGTGGCCCCACCACATGATACAGGTGTTGCATCAGACACCGTTCACACATGTGAGGCCCACCATCAGCCGTCCATCCAGCATATTTGGACGCTGGGCGTTGATAGCGCTGGCCTCTCTCTCCCTCTCCTATACACACACACGTGCACATATATAAATATAAAATATATTGTATATTGATATAATATATTATATTACTTAAGCTGGTGAGCCACTTCCACATGGACCCACCTTTGCATCCTTGAATGAGGGCCGTCCATTGCTGGTGCTGGATGGCCAGCAACGCTGGCATCTCTCACTCTCTCAAACACGCACGTTCATTAAAATATGACATATAATACTATATAAGATAATATATTAATTAGAATAATAAATTATATGGTGGGCCACTCCCACGTGGAACCCACCATACCTACAACAGCTACACAGCATGTTGTATTAACGTCAGCTCCTCTGACGTGAGGAGAAATTCCCATCGTCCAAGGAGCAGTGACGTCACCAGTTCTGTGGACCCCATCCTAATGTGTTTCATCTTGGTGGCGTGATCAGCTTGGGTGGGCCACGCTCGTGGGCCCCACTTGATCCATATGTTTCATCTGCACCATCTGTTTGGATGGTGCATACACGGCTCCACCATTAATGGATGTATACCATCTAATCGTCCACCCATCTGACCACGTGAGTGGACCCCACCATGATATATGTGCTTTATCCATGCCGCCTATTAGTGGGCCCCATGACATCAATAGTCTTGTGGGTCCTGCTGTTGTATGTGTTGCACTTAAACCAACCATCTATTTGGCAAGTCTGTCTCAAATATTGAGACTAAAAATAAGGCAGATCTAGTTATCAAGTGGACCATAATACAGAAAGCAGTGGGTCTGAACATGAGGACTATGTTATATCAACTGTCCACCTAGCTGGCGTGCTGGCCACGTACGTGGGTCCCCACCCTGATGCATGAGTTGTATCCCTACATCCATCCATTACAAGAGACCCACTGCATCATGGATGTGCTGCATCCAACCGTCCATCCATATGGCTGGCTCGTCTCAAGATCGGAAAGAGACAAATCCAATTATCATGTGGACCACGTTGCAGAAAACTGTGGTGTTGAACGTCTACCACTGGAACCCCTTTGGGTTACAAAAGTTTTGAATCAATATAATGTTTATTTATCTTTCCCTCCCTAATCTGGTCCTTGTGACCATATGACAGTTTGAATGGGAAATAAATGCTATGATGGGCCCTCTAAATGTTTAACTTTGGGAATCATTATCACCACTGCTATTTGTGGTATGGTCCAGATGATCTTTTGATCTGATTCATTGTTTGGATAATACTCTAAAATGATCTCTATAGTTGGGTGAATGGTGTGGCTCGTGGATGCGGTCCACTAGTTGTATATAAGGCCCATTAGTGCGGCCCATTAATGTAACCCACCTTGACATATATAAGGCCCATGTGATTAGGCCCATCTTGATGTATTTGTGGCCTGTTGTTGAGGCCCACCTTGACATATATAAGGCCCATGTGATTAGGCTCATCTTGATGAATTTGTTCCCGTTGTTGAGGCCCACCTTGATATGTATAAGGCCCATTGTGATATGTATTAGGCCCATGATGCTTTGTATTCGCATTGTCTGTTCACTCGATGGACGTGTGGTTCACCTTAATATATGAGTTCATCCACGCCGTCTAGGGACGGGGGACAACCATGATGTATGCCTTATCCACACTGTCCGTGGGATGTGTGGTCCACCGGGTGTATGCATCCTATATCCACGTCGACCATCTGGTGGGGGCCCATTTGCTACATGTGCAGGGCCCACTTATTATGCATTGGTGCGGCCATTGATGCGGCCCAACTGATGTATATTGAGGCTCATGGGTCGTAGCCCATTGTGATATATATTTGAGGCCCAGATATGAGACCTATTATGATGTAATTGTGACCCTTATGATGAGGCTTGGTATGATGTATCTGAGACTCATTTGGTTAGGCCCAATGAGGTGTATTTCTAGCCCATAAGATGCGGCCCATTGTGATGTATATAAGCCCAGGTATGTGGCCCGTTGTAAAGTATTTGTGGCCCATTTGGTGAGGCCCGACGTGGTGTATATGTGGCCTTGTATGAGGCCCAATCAATGTATATTAGGCCTTTATATGAGGTCGCGGGCCTACTATACATTTGGCTCTATGTGGGCCACTCAATGGGAGCAATGTTAGTTAAATGTCCACATTGATGGGCAATGATGGTTAGATGTTCATATTGTGACCTTCCTTTAAGCCTGGATAAGCTCATTTTCATCATCCTCTATTGGGTTACCCCAAACGAATGGGCCCCATTGATATTGCTTGAACCATCATCGGCCATCCATCTATGAATCTCCATCTTGAGGCCGATTTACCGACTTTCGATTGTCGATTGCCGATAATCGATCAAGGTTGATTATCGATCGATTCCGATTGTCATGGCCGATTGCCGATTAGCGATCGAGGCCGATTATCATGACCGATTGCCGATTTCGATTGACGTGGCTGATTTACTGATTTTCGATTGTCATGGCCCATTTGATGTATATGAGGCCGAGTATCGAGGCCGATTCCAAGTGTCGATTCCGATTATTAAGGCCGATTTTGAATGCCGAGGCTGATTGTCGAGACCTATATGATATATATACGACCCATAGTTGAGGCCTATTATGATGTGTATTCAACCCATGTTTAAGGCTTAATGTGAATAGGATGTCTATGTAATAAGGCCCATTGTGATGTATTTAAGGCCCATGGGTAAGGCCTATTGTGATGTATTCGTGGCCCTTGGGTAAGCCTATTGTGATGAATATTAGGCCCATGATGCATGGCCTATTTGATGTACTCGAGACTCATGTGTAGGGCCCTCATGTCATGAGGCCCATGAGCAGGGCCCACCTATTGTGTATATGTGGCCCTTGAGTAATGCCCATTATGTTGTATATTAGGCCTTTGTGTGAGGCCATAAACCCATTGTATGTTTGGCTCTATGTGGGTCATTCCTTGAAGGCGATGTTGGTTAAATGCCCACATTGTTGAGGCCGATTGTTGATGCCGGTTGATGATACCGATTATGAGTATGTGACAGCATAGCATCATGATACATGCCCATACGCATCATCTGCATATTTGTTATGAGATGTGGTTGATCATTGCATATGTCATTGAGCATGTGGTTATGAGACCCCTTGATAGGCGGAGGTTATCTCACATGAGCGCATGGTATACACAGGATTGATGCATAACTGGATTGTATGACTCATGCATCTTGCATTATGATTACTGTACGCCCTACCGACATAAGGGCCGTAGCCTCCACAGGCATATCGTGGATGGCCAGATGGGACACCAAAAATCTGTTACTAGCATCGGGATGCCATAGATGGCCCTGGGTAAAAATTCCTAAACCCTCTTGGTACCAGAGGATGCTCCAACGTCAAGACCGAGTGGATACATGAGCGCCCCAGTGCCGAATACCAGGAGGCCGTGTCTCTCACTGTGTCGTGGTCGGTTGGGAGGAGGTGTGACCTTACCCGCTGATGAGGGTCGAATATTGCATCTTAGACCCCAGATATTACCTGATTTTACATATATGATAATGCTTAATACAATATTTTAATTATATTTTTATTACAGGATGATACCAGGAGCGTTGATTGAAAAATGATGTTAAAAGCGTGGATTTTACGCTCCAAAGACACCAGAGCACGGGATGAACCTCAGAGGACCAATATTGAAGAATTTACATGTCAGGGACCCGAGGAAATCAAGCCGTTCACGCTTAAAGAGGCCTGAAATTGGTGCAACATGCAAGATCACATGGTTCTTGCCATCCGATTGACTCGAAACTTTATACATATGATGGGGGCCGTAAATTAACCGTACACATTAAATTTCAGCCACTGAAGATCTCGGGAAGTGGTCAAACGGACGGATCACCCATTAATTTCCAATTTGGGGTCCACGATAAGTGGATATGCCAGAAAGTTAGCATCAACCCCTTATATTTGATGGGAAAACGGATGGACGGAGCAGATGCCTTAAAAACATCTCTGTGGGACCCCTATGTACATCGCATGTGTACGGTTCACAAGTGCGCCGGGTGTGCACAGGAAAATCCAAAGGTCGGTCAGCGCTTTCTTTCTAAAAATCCGAAAACGGCAGCTGCCGTATGCCGTTTTGAAACAGAGACGTGCGGTCTTCTGTTGTGGGCCATCATCACGAGTCAGAGATCCAATCCGGACCGTCCATCAGAGCCCAGGGAGGCCTCTCATCACTGCCTAGGTGGCGGAATTGAATAAAGACACTGAAGATTGTTTTTAACCATTCAAAATCTGTTCGAACGGTAGAGGAAGATATCAGGTGGGCCTCATCAGCAGAAGATAAAAATTACATTTTTCCCTCCGAATTTTCGTCCTTTATCCGATGGACGGTCTGGATTTCTCTATAAACATCACAGTGGGCCCCACCATTTCCGCAGAAAATCCGCTGACCGCGCCTTCCAAATTCGAGAACGGCAGATGCCGTTTACGGCAGCAGCGAACGGCCGCTGGTCTGTTTTACGGACGGTAGTGGGCCCCACTTGTCACTTATACGGATGATCCGAACCGTCCATCTTGAAGATGGGCTCGAGGACTTCAAAACCATGGTAATATTTTATACCCATGCGTACACACGTGTGCGGTACAGAGGCCACAAAAGGGCTGCCCTGCAACGTCCAAATCTGATCTTTTTGTGTTTTCTTCCCTGGGCCGTATCATTGGACGTTCAAAACTACCTATTCTTGACTGAAATTTCGTCCTGAATCCAATGGACGGGGTGGATTTCCCAGAAAACACTTCCATGGGGCCCACCGATCACGACAGCGAAAGGATGCGAAAGTTTCACACAAATTTGGAAATCCGGTTTTCCAGCGGTTGTGGGCCACCATCTTTGATCATATGGCATATCTGAACCGTCTATCATGTAGAGGACCCAAGAAAGTCCTAAGGGACGGTGTTTGTTGGAATTTGAACGAGGAAAGTACGGTGTTTTGAGGTCCTGAACTTGGCTGCGAAAAGGAATTTTGCTGCGCGTGTGATAGCCTCCCAAATCCGAATTTCACCACTCCAGCCACTCCATCAGCTATAAAAAGAGTTGCAAAACATGAGGAAGGGCATTCAGAAATTGGAAAAAGTGGAGAATTCCAGATCTAGAGCAAAGGAGAGAAGAAAAAGAAGAAAGAAGAAAGAGAAAAATTGGTTTGATGTTTGTTATTGAATTTTATCCATCTGTTTAATGGATTTTATGGGTAACTAATCTCTCAGCTAGGGCTGAGATGAAACCCCTAATTTGAACACCTCTTTTTCTATGTTGATTTTATTTTAATTAGATTGGTTTGTTTCTTTCCCTAGTGTGCTTGATTGCTTTAAATTCTATACTTCTCCATCTATGAACTTGATCAGAGTCTATGGATGGATGTGGTCTGGATGCTTATTCTAGGTGCTTGTATCGATCATGAACAAGTTCTGTAGAGGAAGAAACAGGGTGCTTTCTTGAATCGCATATTCCATATGCCCGATTTGGACATGGGATATGTTATTCATGGCATTCTTTGGAAGGAATTAGACAATCTGATGCCCGATTAAGGACATGATTGTGCTTTCTCTAGATAAGTTAGATCAATCTATATTAAAGTGAATTAACAGACAAAACAAGGGTTGGGATAATTAGGGGTGGATTCGAAAGTCCTAGTGCTCTTTCTCTTATTGAATTTTCTTCCCTATCCTCAATAGTTATTTTCCATAAATTTGTGTTAGTAATTTGCTCCATTATTTGTTGAATTAGTTAAGGAGGATCACAGATTTGAATTGTGACGATCAGTCCTCGTGGGATTCGACCTCGATCTTACCGAGTTATTACTACATCACAACCCTATACTTGGGGAGTGAACACCCGCCTGAGCGCAGGAGGCATTGCTAGGCTGAGTTTGACCAGCTCGTGAATGGGTCCGCTATCGACGTGCCGAATAGGTACTAGCAGACTATTGGCCAGGTAGATAGTGAGGTTTCTTACGCTCACTTGGATTATGCGGTTGGGAGAGCGGCAGTGCCATTTGGAGTATACCAAACCCTGGTGATGATCCCAGAGATGAACTATACTGATATATAGACTTATTGAGCAGAAGTTGTATACTCACTCATTCATTCATTCACTATCCACTCGGGCTGGTGGTGCGCAACTATATGTTACGTGTACCTTCGCAATGGCTAGGATTTCGGTTGAGGAGCGACTAACCTGAGATCAGGAGTTTACCACATTGAGTTTGACTATCCAAATTTAGGTATGGGACTGGTTTGGATAGAATTCCCTTGTGATAGACCCCGTAGCCTGCGATACTACGTACTATCACCCCAACTTCACATTCCAGCATGGTCATTCCATTCGCACTGCATATTGCAATACATTCGTGGCATATGACATTTTGGGTTACTGTGTTTCTGCATTTATATGGTCTAGATATGGTTGACGCTATTCGTGAACTCGTCAGGAATTACATATTGCATCGCATCCTTGGCGTCTGATATTTGGCTCTTTATGACTCCTCATTTGCATAGCTATTGTATATTGCGTACTCTAACATTGATTGACTCATGGACTTGTCAGTATTTCTGTTTACTCTGATAATTTCTGCTTTTGTCAGTATTTCTGCTTATTCCGATAATGTACGATTTATGGATTACCAGTATTTCCGGTATTGTATGATTATGACTTGCGTTGAATACTTGACACTTACCTTGTGCACACACTTACACTACCCTCTAAGCTTTTTATAAGCTTATGCACGATAGATGTGTACAGGTAATGCTAGGTCGCAGCAACATCGAGCTTGGAGCATGCAGCCGTCTTTTGGAGCTTTGATTTTGATACTTATGTATTTCCCTTTCAACATTATACTCAAATGATTATATTAGTGGATATGTGATGGTGATGTTGCCTTTGTGATTTGGGTATACTTGTGGTTATGCTTCTTATGAGACAAATGTACGTTGAAAAATCCTCCTTGTAGAATTCCAGGATCGAAACCTGGCGTATGGATGCTGGGAGTCGAGAATGGGGTATTACGGAGGTTGTCGGCACCGGGTTCAGTGATCGGGATTCCTGTGAATCCGATTTTCGGGTTTGGGGCGTGACACATCGTTGTTATCTTCATTTCCTGAGCAATTTCCATTCCAATGATGAGAGATTTATATTCGACTTCATTATTTGCACATGCAGTTCCCAATGTGATGGAATAAGGTAACAAATCACCCTGAGGTGTTATAAAAATAACTCCTGCCCCCACTCCTGACGCTCCAGAAGCACTATCGAAATGCATTTCCCATGGGCTTTGCGACTCGGCCAACATTACCTATTCATCGGGGAAATCATCACTAATGGTCTCGCACTCTGCTACAGGGTGTGTTGTAAGGAAGTCCGCCACTGCTTGCCCCTTTACCATTTTTGTCGGCTCATATGTAATATTATAATATTATATTCCGAAAGTAGCAGCATCCACTTAGCCAATCTCCTAGATAACATCGGTCTCGACATCAAAAACTTTATCGGATCTACTCTTGATATCAAAGTTATATCATGAGAGAGACAATAATGTTTCAATTTTTGCACCGTGAATATTAGCGCCAGACATTCTTTCTCGATTGGAGAGTAATTGTATTCCACGCCCATCAAAGTCCTGCTTAAATAATAAAGGGCGGTCTCTTTCCCGAATTCATTCACCTGTGTCAACAAAGCTCCTAAAGAATTCTCGGCTGCAGATATGGACAAAATAAGTGGCTTCCCTTATATTGGAGTTGTTAATACCGGTGGTTGTTTCAACAATTCCTTTATTGAATCGAATGCGTTCTGACAGGCTTGGTCCCATACAAACTCTGTACCTTTCTTCATCATATGAGAAAATGGCTGACATCTCCCTGCTAGATTTGAAATGAAACGGCGAATGTATGCCAACTTTCCTTGCAAACTTTTCAATTCTTTTTATGTCTTTAGTGGTGGCATATTTTAAATGGCTTTAACTTTTCCTGGATCGATCTCAATGCCCATGTGCCTGATAACAAAACTGAGGAATTTACCTGAAGACATCCCGAATGCGCATTTAGCTGGATTCATCTTCAACTGTTTCTTTATAAGTCGACAAAAAACTGATGCCAAATGTTCGCGATGCTCCTGATGATCTCCTGACCTGACCACCAAGTCATCAACATAACATTCAACATATTTGTGCATCATGTCTTGAAAAATATTCTGCATCGCCCTCTGATATGTCGCCCCAGCATTTTTGAGACCAAATGGCATAACTTTATATCAATAAATCCCCAGCGAAGTTCTAAACGTTGTTGCTTCTTCATCTTCAGGTGTCATTCTAATTTGATTATACCCTGCATAGCCATCCATGAAGGATATGATAGCATACTAAGTCGTACCGTCAATCAGTAATTCGGTTATTGGGAGAGGAAAGTCATCTTTCGGACAGGCTTCATTCAGATCTCTGAAGTCAACGCACACCTTAACTTGTCCGTTTTTCTTTTTCACTTGGACAATGTTTGATATCCATTTGGGATATTTGACCTCCCTGATAAATCCGACTTTTATCAGCTTGTTCACTTCTTCTTCTATCAAGGGAACCAAGTCCAGATGAAATCGCCTTTGCACTTGTTTAATTGGCCTTTTTCCTTAGAAATATTTAATTGGTGCATTGCTACTGAAGGTTCCAAACCTGGCATCTCTGCATATGTCCAGGCAAAGATGTCTCTATTTTCTTTAAGAAGTTGAACGTATTTCTCAGCCTCCTGTTCAGAAAGACCGGCGCTGACAAATATGTTCCTTGGTTCTTCCTCCATGCCCAAGTTTACTTCTCGGAAACTATCTATCGTTGGCTGCCCCCCGTCTTCCATTTGCTTTGGGGCCGTTTCAGGATACTCGACTATTTTAGGATCTTCTTCTAATAACTGCTCAGTTGTAACCATGTTCACCGATGATTCTATCCCCAATCCGTGAAATTTTCTTCACTTTTCCTAACCAACCCCAATAGGAATTTGAATTCCTCTCCCATGATTCAGGCAGGTGGGATCTTCGTAATTAAAACCCATGTTTCTCATGATTTTCTTGCTTGCTGGGCTATATTTTTTAAGATCTTGCGGTGTCAGCTTACCGTAATACACATTATTCTTGGCCTCTTCCCCTGTCATTGCTTTCGCCGGGGTGTAAAATTCTATTGGTTCCGAGTATTTTGCTCTAGCCCTGACCTGAAATCTTCCCGGAACAGCTGAAAATGGCTTATTTCTTTCAACATATGGCAATGGCACTGTATAATTGGACTGTAAAATTTTCAATTGTTCAGGTGATAACGGGGCTAGTGGCGGTTGCCCTGGTTGTCTCAAATGTTTCAGCACAAAATAGAATTTCTTCTTTGCTTCTGCAGCTCTGGATGATTCCATCTTTTTTGTTTCTTCTTTCATCACCTTTACTTGAATGTCCTTTAGGACTTTATTTTGATCATTCTTTCTTTCTTCTTTAGCGAACCCCTTATAATAACTGGCGTCTGTGAAGAAGGCCTCAGCTTCTGTATAGGGCTTCGCATTAGCCATTACTTTATACTGTATCCCATCTTTACAGTATTTGAAGCATTGATACAAAATAGAGGATACAATGCCGTATTGATGTATCCATGGCCTTCCTAGGAGAAGATTGTATGATGTAACTGCGTTTATAATATGTCACACAACATCAATAGTTAACTTTCCTATTTCCAATGTCACTGTAATTTTTTCGAGTGGACGTTGCCCATCTTGATTGAAGCCCTGTACCATCATTCCACTAGGGCGTAGATCAGAATGGCGATAACCCAGTTTACTCAACATCGAAAGTGGTAGGAGGTTCACCGCGGACCTGTTATCTATCATAATCCATTTAACCTTCTTTCCACGAACATGGCCTTCTATTATTAGTGGCATGTTATGCCCTGCATCACAGATCAGATCATCATCGAAGAAGAAAATGATTGGCAGGCAGTCTTCTTGCTCTTCATATTTTTTGTGTTCCATCTTTGCCAGCAAGGGTTCTCTGACATCATGATAGGATAACGCTTGAACCAAACTCTGCTGAAATTCCTCTAACAACTTAAGTGCATCATATACACTTAATCGAGCCGGTATGCCCTTTAGATGACTTACTACATCGTAGGTCACTTTTGCTGTCTCATTCTTCTCTTCTTTCTTATCATCGTCGTTCTATCTTTCAATAACTTTTTTTCTTATAATTCCTATTTTCTATTTCGTAGGGCTTGTTATCTTCTTTCCTAATCGTAGCGTAATCACCGCTACCTTTTTTGTCGTCTTACAGTCCTCCTTCTCTTTAATTTCTTGGGCATTTTCCCGGATTGTGAACATATTTACTGTCGCCATTGTGCCCCTTTCTTTTTCTTTTCCTATCACTATTTCACCTTTGTCTATCATCCGTTGTATTATATATTTCAACATATAACAATTCTCTGTCAAATGTCCCACCAGGCGATGATAACGGTCTCTCTCTTGTTCTTGTCACATCTTTAGGGCGTTTAGGTTCTGGTAATTCTATCGTACTGGCTTTTAGCAATTGGTTCATCATAGGAACAACATCTTCCCTATCGAACATAAACCCTTCATGAGAATTGAGCATTTTGGGCCTTTTTCCACTGTATCTGTTTCTTGGTTGATTCAATTCTTCTTTCCGTTCTGGCCTTTGATCTCTCGAGTCTCTTATATCTTTGCTTCTCTTTTCATGATCGACGATATTTGCGGCCATCCTGCTGGGTGCTCTCCTGGCTGTCCTATAGTGAAATGCTGGCATCTTTCAAGTCATCAGCTCTAAAGCATGAGCCTTAGTAGCTAGGTCACGGAAAGTTCTGATATCGGCGCTGGTAAGCCCAAACGCGATTCCAATTTTCATGGAGTTCAGACACATCTTGACCTGTTCCTTTTCTTCCGGCAGCTGCCTATACGAGGCTCCCAATGTCTTCCATCAATCTATAAACTTTTCTAATGGTTCCCCCTCTCTCTGCCGCACGGAAGCCAATTCTATAATACTAACATCATGCTCTGAAGAGAAGAAGTTTGACATGAAGGCATCGTGCATTTGATCCCAAGTACGTATCGACCCCGGGGTCAGGCTGGAATACCATCAGAGTGTTTTGTTTGTTAGAGATGATCCAAACAATCGCAAGCAATACTGCGGTATTGTAGAAAAATTTCCCATGCTAGTAATAAAGTGCATTAAGTGCTCCTCCGGTGACCCTTCTCCATTAAATTTCTGAAAATTTGGATGTTAGAAGTTGGCTGAGAATGGGATGTCTTCTACCTCTCTTGGATACGGTGTTCGATATCTGAAACGGTCAGTATTCTCACGCTCCCTCTCTATTCTGACAACTTCTTCGACGACTTGTCTCACCTCGTCTTGTGTCATGGTTCTCACTGCTGGGACAGACCCCAGTGATCCTGCCCCTGGTGGTTGAAAGCCTTCAGGTTGGTTTTCTTGCCCATTCATTGTGCTCATCATCGGGGGAGCCACTATCTGGGCTACATTGTGTGTGAGAGCCGCTAAGGCTTCTCTGAGATTTCTGCATTCTTCCATTAGTGCTCTCTATGCTTTCGCCATTTCATTTATACGATCCTCTGCAGTTGGCATATTTTCCTGGTTTGTTCCGGCCATATGTACTAGGCTTCTCCACTCTTCGACGAGGCCGTAGTTGGAGTGGGGTGGGAATATGTTGACATAATAGGGCTTACGAAGAGAGGGGAGGATGGAGTTCTATTTGACTTCTCTACGCTCCTGTTGCCATTGATTGATTGGGGCAATGCAGACATTGGCGAACTAACTAGTAATGCCTTACCCTTTTGCTCTTTTGTCCATTTGACTTTTGGGGCAACCAGAGCCGGAAAGTCGCGTGACGTTAGCTGTGGAACTATTCGCCCAGGATATATCACAGGAGGGGCGAGTTCGAGATTCCTCTTAGCAGCATTACGTGTTATTGATCCACTAACTCTAGACAAAGGCGGATTCATTATGCGGCTTCCTGTGTTCCGTGCTCTCATCCTGCAAGATATTACAACAGTCCAGTCCTTGTCACCTTCTAGTGATTGAGGCAAAGCAGATACAACTCCAGCTATTGCTCGAGTCGAGTTGCTTTTGCTTGTAGGAAGTTGAGCCATGTGTTCCGGGGGTTGGTTTGGTGCATACTATACCATGAATCCGGTCGCAATGAAACAGAAGCTCACTTTCCTTGTAGAAATTTTCATTGGTTGTAATTTGTAGTTGGATTCCTTCAAATATAAAACATAAAATTAAGTTATAGTTAGTATTTGAATAATCAAATAATCTATCTTAGAGATGAAGGGGAGGATATTCCCACTGAAAGTCGCCATTTTAGCGTCGAAAGACGCCAAACTATAATGAAAATTTTATAATACTCTTAATGTTAATATCGAATAATTTCCCCAGCAGAGTCGCCATTTTGTTTCGAACAAGAAACAAATACATTCGATTTGGGGAAATTATCTTATTCGAACATAACAAAGAGAGAAGAACAATCATTGTATTATTAATAGTGAGTTCATTTACATCCTTTAGTATCCCTTGATTCTAAGATAGATCATTTGAAATACATAAATTGAAATTAACAAAGTTTGAATGTCGAATCTCGAATTTGGCAGCATTTCGACAGTTGCTTCGGTCATCTCCTTAGGAAGAATGTTGTGCTGATTTGATCATTCAACTTCTCCCCTTTTGAACTTGTCCCTTGTGTAAAAGGAGAGCTTGGAGCAATGAAGATCGAACTGGACGATTTCAACAACATCTTGACCTTTTTTTATAATTGGCCATATGGTGACCTGGTTGCGCGACCCGTGCAACAAGTTGTTAGTTGCACGGGCTGCGCAACCAATGCACAACCAATCTCTGACTTCCCTTCTCACCTTCAGTCTTTCTTTGGAGCTCGGCTCCTCTTCCAAAATTCTTCTCTCTCAAATGAGAGGGAGAGTGGGGTATTTATAGGCCTCCACATGTGCGAACCCTCGATTATTATGCCATGGGGCCCACTTTGCATCAAATCCGACCGTCTATAATAATTGTTATCTGATCTTAGTTGCGTGACCCGCGCAACGAGGAAGTCACTTGTGCGGTCCGCGCAGTAGAGAAAATATCGCACAACTCGCATAATGAATGAAATTGTTTACGCGGTCTATGCAACCAATTACTGGTTGCGCAACCCACGCAACTAATATACATGATATTTTAATTTGCTTCAATTTTCCTTATTCCTTCAACTCCTCTTTTGAGCTTCTCATTTTCAAGCTTTCTTCATTTTTTCATGCCTCAACACATATGTGCCTTTTTCACCATCCCCGGAGCTGATTTGTTCTGGTCTCGTCGCTGTAGGTAGCTTCACCAAGATGCTGATGCGAGACTTCATCATGCTTGACTGAGATTATGCTTCGTAGTATCATCATTTTGGCACGTGGTCGATCTTTCCTCCTCTATTCGCTCCTCGATGGGGTCACTAATATACTGGTGGTTTGGTGATGGTGCCTTTGGCTGATGAGTTTTATGCAGGGTAGCAAGAGAGAGCTAATGATGATGATTACGTGGGTCACTTATAGGGGCTTCAACTAGCATTCGATCCTTCTTCTATAACCTTTGTATATGATTTCTCTTGTATTCCTCTTTGAAGGATCATGTACTTACATTTGTATGGCCTAGATGGTCTTAGTCAATGAAATGTACTTTTTTGCTCTATATCTTGGTCACTTGATACATGTTCTTGATGTTTTTGGTTTTGAGGAAGTTATTTGATGGAATAGATCATGTTTTGGTGATGCATTGACGGTTCAGATTGTCCGGGTCTACCTTGATTATTATTTGAGCACTTTTGGGTCTGACATGCCTGTTTCGGGCTCACATCTTCACAATTGGTCACTTAGGAAAGAATTTGACCGGTGTTGGTCGCATTTTGACTGAAGTAAAGGTCCATTGAGGTACTGGCAACAATCGGGGTGCCTTCGGCCGTTGTCACCTATCATTTTCACCTACCGCGGGCCCCAAAGCCAATCCCGCAGAAGTGGGGTAAAAAAATACAGATTGGTGACAACCTGTCTACCGCCAGTCCTCCATCTGGCAAGATTTTTTGGCATGTTCTGCTTTGGATAATGTAAACATTCTTCTGGTCGTTGTCTCCATCATCTCTTACTCTTTGAAGGTTTGATTCTAAATGGATTCCCACTTTGTCTTCTTCTTCCCTTTGCTTTACTTTCATCTTGGCCATTCCTTTCATGGGCCACCCAAGATGGTTTGCTGTATGACATTGTTGTTGGAGTGGGTGGACCCTCATCATTGAATGAGTTAATGGCTTTGGATGTTAAAGATGCTTCTCTCATTAATGGCTTGGATGATGCTTTGGTGGGAAGTATTAATGGTGGGGCTAATGAATGTTTGGAAATATTGTTTAGGGCTGAATTAAGTGCCACCATTAATGGGGAACTTACTAAACTTTCCACCATTAATGAGGATATCCTTGATGAAGGTTTTGATGGTGTAGATGAGCTTTAGAGAGAGGCTATGTAGATGTGGATTTGAATGTGAGGATGAAGCCATGATTAATGTAGAGGGGCTGATCTACCATTTCTATGGTTTGGATGGCATTGGGATCACTTTGGACGACTCAAATCATGGTATGGATGGTCTAATGCGATATCCTTTTGCTTGAGTGGTCTTGATGTGATCCCGACCATGGTAGATGGCGATGTAGCTCTTCTTTCAACATCAGACTGTGTGGATGACTTGATGGCCCTTTTGGTTGGTCAAGATGATACTTGGATGCATACCTTTTCTCAGGATGGGCCGATCGGTGGAGATTTTAGCATTGATGTTTCGATCGGGCCCATGATGACACTTTTAGTCAACTCAGATGATGCATCGGACTACTCAAATCACTGTTTGGTAGCTTCGATGGATCGTGACACGGTGTTGGATGGTCAGATCAATCTCGCTTATGGTGCAGTTTTTTATGACATCCAGATGGTCAGTTTCGATGGTGGTGATCGTCTGTTGTTTCTGGATCCTCTTCCTTTATCATTTACAGTGGATGATGCATCTATGCGGTCCACCTATGAGATAGGTGAGTCTTCCCAGGCAGTTGAGAGTAGAGTTGAGCTGTTAACAATGACCCATAGAGTGCTTGATGCGGCAGTTGGGCAAGGCGGTGCTGTGTAAGTTGATGCCGAGATTCTCCCTGGGCAGTTCTTAACTTCAGAGATTGTATTTGCCTACTCCCTTCAGGTTGATGTTGTTATTTGAGATGAGGCTATACTGCACTTTGATGAGCTGTCGGTTTCTTATAAGATGATGATCATTGAGGTTTTCCAGTGCACACTTTCCGACTCCGTTCACATTCAGTCAGTTCTGATCGGTTGCAATCCTGGGTCGGGAGCTTGTCAAACTTTGAGCTCCATAAGATGGAGTATTACAACTTCGGCGGGGTCCTTTGGTTTATTCAGATATATGTTGATTGAAGGATGCTTGAGGTAACTGTCACGCCTCAAACTCGGTGAACGGGCTTACAAAATTCCCGAGCTCCTAATCCGGCGATGACAACCCCCGTCGTAGCCCATTCTTGGCTCCCAGCTCCCATATGTTAGGTTTCGATCCTGGGATTCCACAAGGAGGATTTTTAAGGTGTATTTTTTTGGCACATGTGCATAACTACAAGTGTACCAAAACTAAAGACATCATCACATTTCCACTATAATATCAGTTCGAGTATAGTGTTGGAAGGGAAATACATAATATAACAAAAGTCTAAAAGATCAAACATATGCTCCTGCCTCAATGTTACTGCAGTCTAGCTTAACATGAACGTAAAGAACATGTGCAAGCTTACTACAAAGCTTAGAGAGAGTGTGTGTGCATGCGCATTGCATGTGCCAAGCATACAAATGTCAAAGTAATCTGAATGATGGAGTGTTAGATTATCAAGTCTATAAATACTATCAGCCATACCTAAGCTATGCGATGCAAAGGCCTACAAGGCTGATGAAATTGCAGCTAAACCGCTATAAGCGAAGCTCGGAGGTATGTCTAATCATCTTAGAGGGAGATGAATAGGACTTTTCAAAATTTAATTACTCTTTTTACAACACTTACTTCTAATCAATTAAGTAAAGAGGTTTAAGCAGGAAAAGTGTGCAAACAAAATTAAGACAAAGATATATATATATATAATATATTATATATATATATATATCGATGCTTCATTTTATCAAATGTGTAATGTACAAAAAATGAATAAAGCATAGAGAGCAATCAATCGCCACAAAACATGAAGCAAAGCATTCTCCACAATACACAACCATATATAGTGGTTCGACTACGTGCCTACTCCACTCCCGGCTGACCCACTCTCGCCTAGAGTGTGCTAAATTTCACTATCCAATAGTTTAAAATGAGGTTAATCATAAACCTTCACAACCTACACAAGATTACTGAAATTGCCCACACAATGCACTGTCAAATCCTACACAAGGACACTACACAAGGACACTACACATATTCTCCCGTCGGAGGCCTACTAAAGGACTTCGTGAGTTTGAGGTAACCAAACTCTGAATCTAATTTTACACAAGGAAAGGTCTCAAGACACAATTTGGACTCGAGTGCTTCCCTACAAGCGAGTGAGCCCCATTAAGCATATTTTTTGAAGATCTTCCAAGTTGTTGAGGAGTTTTCAACTCCCTTAAACTGTAATTGATTGTTGATATATCGAGGTTGGTAGAACAAGAGTTTTGGGTAAATCTTATCTAGTTAATGATGTGTCTTTATGAGCTATAAGGGATTCCCAAGTTAAGCATTCAATGTATCTAACCTATATATTTGCCTTTAAGAAGAGTTATTGGATCATCAATGAATGATGGAGTTCATAGTTCAAACCAAACAATGAGTGTCACAATGATTGCCTTTAAGAATGGATTGAATGATGAATTCCTATGAGGAAAGAGGGTTTGAGAGGATGGGTATTTACTCCTGCAATCACTCTCTCAAGACTCTCTTCTATTCTCACTAAGAAACCCAAGAGCAACCCCATTTGCTTTATAGAATAAAATCCTGACGGTTAGAAAATGGGCAGAAAACTGACATGTTTGATGTCATTGAAGGGTCTTAGATGTCATCAAAGTTTCCTTCGATGTCATCAAACCTTCTTCGATTACATCAAACCATGCAACAAGATGTTTAAATAGTTGCTGGAAGTTTCTGCTCGATGTAATCAAGTGTCCTTTGATCGTCATCGAAGGATGACTTAATGCCATCCGAATTTTTGGCAAAAATTACCTGAGGTTGCTAGATAGATTTGGTCCATTTACGATGACATCAAACTGACCTTCGATGTAATCGAAATTTGAATTTTGATTTCTTCAAAGGGGCTTTGATGTCCTCGAAGATACCCAGATTTAACTTGAAAGTTCACTAGACCAAATTGGTTCAATTGCAATGTCATCGAAACTTAAGTTTCAATGTCATCGAAGATATCAGGATTTACCTTAAAAACTCGCTAGTGTGATTTGCACCATTTACGATGGCATCGAAACAGGTTCGATGTCATCAGAACTTAAGTTTCGATGTCATTAAGATTTTCCAGGAAAAGTGAGTTTGGTTGCTGGACTATTGTGGCTCTTTGTCGATGTCATCGAGCTATCTATGATGACATCGAAGACAGTTCGATGTCACTCCAATGACATTGAAAGTAGCTGATTTTTTTAGATGATCTTTCAACTCAATAAGCTACTTAACCTTTTACCATACTTAATAAGGTATATTTCTAGAGGTTTTTGGTCAAGAATAGTCTATGTTTTGGAGGTTTTTGGTGAGGGTCATACTCCCTTCCAACTGATCCCGACAAAGTGGGAGATGTGACCTACTGGTATTTGGCACTTGGGCACTCATGTTATCCACTTATTCTCAATGTTGGAGCATCCTGTTGGCCCACAGGGTTTAGAGACTTTCACCCAGGGACATCCTACGTACCCAATATACGTAACCAAATTTTCGATGTCCATACTTAAGCGGCCAACCATGATGATCCTGTCGTGGCCACAACCCTGATGACACTAGGGTGTGGATGTAAATGCATCATGCAATTCATGAATGCATGAGTCCATCATCTGAGTCATGCAACCATGTCATGTAAGCCGTATATACATTGTAACACCCCGACTTTTCAGGACCCGAGTACACGACCCGTTTCCCAAAAACTCAAGTGTTAACTTATAGAGAACCAAATTCAAGTATATATATATATTTTCTTTCATCAGAGTAAGCAGATGAGCATAGAATGGACAAATATACATAAGGGAAATTTTTTATTACATTTAGAGTATAAAAGAGAGTGCCCATAATGACTTATACAAACCAATGTCTCCATTGTTACAAATACAAAATGAAATAACATTTCGTGTGAGACAAAGTAAATTGCAATAGTCTTGAGCTGTGAAATCCTGTAGCAGCCCTTAGCAAATATAATCATGCACCCTTATCAACCATAGCCTGCTCCTCATCAATATGAACATGAATGTCATTGGAGCCACCTGTGCTACCTGTACGGTTATATATTTGATGGATGAGTGGCCAACTCAGTGTGAATTCCTCTCAAGATTACACACCGCTGCATTAGGTAAAAAATAGTATAAAACATATAGACATTTCAAAACATGGTAGGTGAAGTCTTATTAAGTGCATGGATGTATGGAATGCAATCTTTGCCTCGAGGATGCTCATCCGTGCAGACAGCGGGCTCGTCATTGAACCCGAGACACATCATCTAGTTGGAACAATATGTACATCACCTATGCAATCATTGAACTCGGGACACATCATCCAGTCGGAACAATACGTACATCACCCATGCAATCATTGAACCCGGGACACATCATCCAGTCGGAACAACACGTACATCACGTAAGATAGCAATAGATACTGGTCTATGCTATGTATGCATGATTAGCCAACCGTTATTAGTCCATTTACAACTAGTAGGTTTAATAAGCTCAAAGGTCACTACGGGGAGCTCAGAGCCCAGCGTAGGCTAACAGCTCGGGCATAGTGTCCCATGACCACCATCCCTGGCTCATAGACTACCATCTTAGGATGTTTAATGGAAACCATATCAATTGAGTTACATCTCAAGTATGGGTGTACATTTATAGGTGGGGGTTTCCCACTAATGTGCCAGTTTAAATCCCAAAAGCAGTCCACGAGTAATCCAATAGCATGAATTAAATATACAGTATAAACATTAAGCATGTAATATAACAATTCAATTTCCACCAGCTAACACATGTGATTATAAAAGGGAGATGTCAATTATAAATTTAAATAAAAACTATAACTTAAGCTAATGAAAAGATGGAAAGCTCAAGGGGAAGAATCATCACCTCATAGTTGGCATCGCCTACTGGCATCGTTAGGGAATGCGTGATCCCTTAAAATTGAATCCTACTGTGAGACTCGACCCGAGTTCGCATGAGTGTGTGTGAGTATGCATCTCATTCATCTTGGTCCCGCGGTCCTACTGGTCGAATTCTGGTGACCTACAACCATCGGATAATGTTTGTGATCATCCTTAAGTCCGGTCACGGAGACCCGACTTGGATTGAACAGAAACCTGTGCCATCTTGTTCGCATCGCCGTTGCGGTTCCGATGCCGCATCTTGTGCATCCATCCAACGTGCAAATCATAAGATATAGGCAATTCAACTCTAGCCCTTGATAATGATCATGTGGCCCACCTAGTGAGGAGAGCACATTTTTCAAGGTGGCCCACTCCTTTTTTGGTACAATTTTCAACAAACACCACACACACTACCTAGAGTTCCATCTCACACACCACCTACCCTTAAACACCACCCACATGCCTACTAACCTATTAAACCTCCAACTTTGGTTGTCACTCCCTACTTGCAATCATCTCCCCTCTCTAACCAAGATAAGAAAGCAATGATTACTTTGCTTAAAAGGATTTTCTTCTCCTTTTCCCTCATTTTCTCCCCTCTCCCATTGCTAGAACCTCTAAAATATCCTACCTTTCTGAAAATTTCAGCCACATTTCTTCCATCTCCCTCCTCATCTAAGCCTCCACTTCCCATCTTGACCCTTCATCCATGGTCCTTGAAGCCTAAGGATTTCAATGCATCAAGAACTTTGAAGATCCAAGCAAGGTGGGTGCTCTCCTTAGCTTCTTCTCTCTTTCTTCTCTTTTCTTTCTTTTCCTTGCATGCATGGAAGCATGTAGGACCCACCAATCCATGGTGGAGGTCCTACATGGTTCCTAGGATGAAGGCTATGGGCCTAGATCCTACCCATTTCTTTCCATGGTGGGCCATTCTCCATGGACCCACCATGATGCCTTCTCCTTTATTCTTGCATCTCATAGGCCACCTAAGCCTTTGCATGCATGAAGGGAGGGTGTCCCTACCCTCTAGCAAATTATCTTGATGCATAATAGCTTGCATGTAAGTGTATACATAGTGGATTGTATGGATTATGGAGTGGAAGGTCCATTAGTGGCAGGACCTTCCACCAATGGCCGATTTACTTATTCCTTCTCCCTTTCTCTCTATTTTTTTCTCCTGTGTACTCTGATGATGTGTATCCCACTAAGGAAACGTCAGCAACATCTCAGACCCTTAGCTAAATGGGAAGTCCAAGCCCACTTTGACTAGATGTCCAAGCCCACCATGCATACATGGTTTGTGTGGCCTCCAAAATAGCTTTTTCATGGAGGTCGGAGTGAGCTCCTGGGTCTATAATATAGTTAACCTATCAAGGTGGACCTCACATATCGAATCAGGGCCATAAACCCTTTAATTAATTTATATGGGCTGAAATATGGACAACATATGTTGTTGTCCAGATTTCAGGCCCAGTTTGATCATGACTTTTGAGCTAATATTTGGATCTGTTTGCATGTCTTTTTCTCTCAAATTTCTTTGGAAGTTTTCTAGAGTGTGAACCCCACTTTGATGTAGAATGGGGCTTACATCATTTCCCCCATGCTTGAGGCCTATGGGATGGGCCAAAGTAGGCTGACTGTCCAGAAATTTCTGGACAGTCCAGCAACATTGCATATTACAAATGCTCATTTTCTATCTTAATTTGGGAGTAAGTAGGCCATTCCAGTGGACCCCATTTTCTTTCCATACATGGGACCATCAAACCCACCAATTTTTCAGTAATTTGGGCAAGTATAGGCCCACCCCATGTGGTGTCAAACATGGGACAACAATATTTTCTGCACCAGCAGATTTTTTTCTGATATTCATTGCTGACCATAATTTGTATGAATTAAATAAGATACTTATACTACCTCAAAAATTTTTAAATTTTTTAGATAGGTGTACCACCCATGGTAGGACCTACCTACAAAATTTTAGGGCCAATGGATCCCATTTGGGCATCCAAAAGTGTGGGCCAACATAGTGGGCTGCCAGAAATTTCTGCCGTGCAGTCCAGCAACATAGTTTCATAAAAACAAATTTTTTAAAAATATTTTCTTAGAATTTGGGCCATATTTCTGGGTCCCAACTAGTTTTAGACTTGATGAGGGACCTTGGGCTTAAATTTTAGGATTTTTGGAGGCCCAAAACCCACCCATTTGGATGGCCCAAATTCAAGACAGTTATTTCCAGCAACATTTCACCCTGGACAGATTGTAACTCTAGAATTTATTAAAATACTTTTGAGTATTCAAAAATTATGAAAATTTATAGAGAGGTGGTCCAGCCATAGTAAGACCCACCTACAAAATTTTGGAGTCAATGGATACCTTTCCACACCGTGGCAAGGTCCGGACTGACCCACTACGTTGGGACGTCCAAGTCAGTCCGATTTTTTGGACAGACTGTTTTCTAAAAATAAATTAAAATACTTTTAGTTAACCAAAAATCGCAAAATTTTGTGGAGTTATGGTCCACCTATGGAAGGACCATCCTACAAATTTTCAGGGCCATCAGGATCTTGGACTGACCGTGGTGAGGCCTGCAAATTGGGTCAGTTTTAGGCCAAATACCCAGGCCCGTAGGACTACCCACCATGGGACGCCCCTACATTGGGGTGTTGTTGGGCCTGTATTCCAACAGCATGGCCCACTTCTAATGTGTATTATATATTCCCCTCTCATTCGGTGGGACCCATAGTGATGTGTGAGGGTCATCAGAAAATAAATACTATAAATTAATTTATTTGCTGGACTCCAACAAACCCAGAAAGCGGGTGGGTTGGAAATTCAGCAATGGGCCCAATGTTACCACCCCATAAATGTCTATTTTGGGGCAGTATTGCCCACTAGATTTAAGGAGGATTTAAGTCAGTTATCTTACCATTTTAATTTTATTTTGGGCTTAATTAGTGCATGATTAAAGGCCCATTCCAATTGGATTCTTCTTAGGCTAATCTTCTAGTTAATTAATGGGCCTTATAGCCATGGTTGGGCTGAAACTTTTGATAGGCATGTTAGACCTTTGGATCCTATATTTACCACCCACTATGAAGGGTCTTATGGGCCAAATACTCAAGTAGTTGGGCCCTTGCTTGTCCACTATAATAAATCCATACTTGAGCCGAGATGTGAGGCCCAACTTACTTGTGTTAAATATAAGGATTTCCCATATATTGGGATAATGGGTTGCCCATTAGGCCCACCACAATGAGTGAACCCATGACCCTTATGGTTGGGCCCTAACCTTGCTTAAGGGCCTACCAGGTTGCCTATGTATTGGGCTTAGTGTATGGCCCACTAGGCCATGGATTGATTAGGCCTTGGACTTTTCTTTACATACGTAGTAGGCTACCTTTTGGGACCCAGTTGAGGTTGGATGTCCTCCTTGGTGGCCCTAAGGTAGGCCCATAGGGGCCCTTATAGGTGGTTGAAAGCCCACCTTGGGCCTGGGACCGTTCCTCCTTAGGATCCCGACTCTCCCTTAGCTTGTGGGTCATCCCAAAGATTTGGGCCCCACTAGAGGATTTCTTTTCTTTCTTCCTTAAATCACCTGTCTATGTGCCTAGACCTTGACCCTCCTTAGGATGGAGGATTCCATATTCCATAGGTAGCACACTTGCATTCTTATGACTCATATGCATCATCTGTATGAATTGATTGTATTGTGTGGTAGTCATTAAGGGGTGGAGTTTCTCCCCTCGTGCACATTGTGTGCCTGCAGCTAGTGCATGATCTGTATGTGTGACTCATGCATTAACATCACATTTCATGATGATATCGGCCTTGCTTCATCAGGGCCTTGCCTCCACAGGGACATTCGTGGATGGCCGTATGTATGGACACCAAAAATATTACTTGAGCATACCGGGTGCATAGGATGCCCATGGGTGAAATTCCCAAAACTTCCATGGTACCAAGGATCTGCTCCAACACCATGACTGGGTGAAAATATGAGTCCACGAGGGCCTTATATCGTTAGGCCGTGACTCCCACCATTATATAGTCAGTTGGATAGGGGTGTGACCTTACCTGCCTGGTGTGAGGAGGCGTTGTTAGGCTGAGTCTGACCAGCTCGTAAATGGGTCCGCTACCGTCAGGCCTGGTTGGTGATTAGCTGTCCACATGAGGGTAGTGAGGTCTCTTACGCTCGTTTGGTTGTGCGGGGTCTGTAGAGTAGCAGTCATTCAGTAGTGTAATGGACCCCGGTGATTTCCTTATAAATGGAAATGTACTTGACATGTGGTTTGGGTATGAGCACTAGCATTACTTGCATTACATTAGCATTGGCTGTATAAGCACCTTCATACATTGCCTTCGTATGGCGCCCAGTACTCATTGCATCATATTCATGATAAGCCTTGGTAAGGCTAGTGATATTCTCATTGAGCAGTTTCTCTCCTTGTACCTCCTGCTATTCTTCTGTGCACCATTGTCACACACTTTCACCACCCTCAAAGCTTCTATAAGCTTACGCACGATTGATGCATGCAGGTGATCCTAGGCGAGTATCGTAGCGGCAGAGCTTAGAGTAAAGCTGAGCTAAGCTTGAGGACTCCAGTGTTTCTGACATTTCTCATCTTTTCTATTATCTTATGTATGTCCTTTTGGACCTTATGAAAGCTTGTAAAAGTTCAAATTCTTAGTGGATTTTGTGATGCGTGCCTTGTTATTCTCAGATATACTTGTTGTGATCTTGGGTATGCTCATATTGGAAATGATTACACTATTATGAAAATTCTCCTAGTAAGATTCCAGGATCAGAACCTGCCTCAGGAGCTGAGAATGGGGTACTACGGAGGCTGTAGCGGCCAGAACCGGCCGTCGGGTTCCTTGTGAGTCCGGTTACCGAGTCTGGGGTATGACACCTACCATAAATTAGGAACTTATACAATTAGATCCAAGTTCTACACACTACCTAGGGTTTAAGATCATAGCCTAGGGTTTTAGTTATTTATCTTTAGGGTTTTGACGTAAGGTTAGGGTTTCATCTTAAAGTTTAGTTTGATGCTTAGATTCTAGGATTTGGATCCTAAGTTCTTATTAATATTATTATCGAACAATGGATCGAATAATACTCGCAAAAGAAGCACTAATCCATCGAATGATAATCCACAAGTTTATAATTATATATATATGTGATATCTAACGTCCTTATAATGATTAATAATCTATTAAATAATAGAGATAATAAAAATAAAATAGTTTCTACCAGTACAACAATAATGGCTAATGATAATACTTATATTACAAGAATTTCACTAATCCCATAACGAAGATGATAATATCACCTAATGATGCTAATCCTAACTATCAATAATAAATCTAGTCATGATACTATGATCTACCATTAAACAAAATACTATTATTTGATAATTACAATTTTATTTACACTAATTAGGTTATATAGTAGACTTTGGCCCACATTTAACTCAAGGTTAGGATTTATATGCTTATTAAGGTAAAATTAATTGTCATGCTAATCTAGTAACCATAGTATAACTATCCACATTAATGATATAATTAATATTAATTAAAGTAACACTATTAGTCATTGTAATGGGAGTAATACGTTCTACCACTGATGATAATAATTAAGAATGAAGAGCAAGACACTCTTATTTAATCATGGAAATATGTGTATTAGCCGGTATAGGCATTTTACTAATGGTTAATCATATGTGCTATTAATGATCCTAACAATGGTAATACTTATTAATGGTAAAATAAAACACGACTATTTAATGATGATAATTGTAATTGAGATTATTTAAATCTGGAAGGAGAAGGCAGACTTATCTTGTTGACTCGGCTCATCACAAACACCAACACCTCTACAAACTCTCTCTCCTTCTCTCTCTTTCTTCTTCTCCTTTCCTTCCTCTTTTCTTCCTTGCTGGAATGTCCTGCAATGTCTGGACCAGTCCCAACCCTGACTCGACCGAATCAAACTCAGTTTCAACCGAGTCAACTCGGCAACAACTCACAACCAATTCCCTCACCTGTCTCGTTCTTCTTCCTCTCTTCTTCCTCTTTCTTTCTTTTCTTCTTCTTTTCACTTGCTTATCTTCTCACCATAAATCCGGCCCGATTTGGAGCAAGCTCGGCCCAAGACTCAAGCTCAGTAGCTATACGAGCTGGTGCGGCAATGGCTAGTGCAACAACCGGTCGCAACAGCCCTCTCTTGCTCCTCATAATCTCTTTCTCCCTACCATCTTCTTCTCCTCTGTTTCTCTTCTCTTTTCTTTTCTTCATTCTACTCTCATACTTTCCCTCATTCTTCATCTGCCATAGATCCAATGACACTAACGGCCCTGCCTGACTTGTGCACCACAACCGGGTCGGGTTGGTGCAACAGCCACCCCTCGTTCTCCCTTCTCTCTCTCTCCCACCATTTCTCTTTTCTAGTCACTTTCAACAGGGTCTAGACGAGGCCAAACAAGGGCCGAAACGCTGGCGCTCGGACTGCTCCTCGGTGGAGAAGAAGGCGGCCATTAATGGTGTCTTCGTCACCACTGCTCCTTCCTTCAATCTATGTCCTTCAGATGGTCCGTATGGACCCTACGAAACTTGTGGATAAGCTTTCATGAAGCTTGAAGGGGTTTAGGTTGGTGGGTTAGCAAGGAGGAAGAAACGACGGATTTCTTCCATAGTTGTTGCAAGAACGAGAATGAGATGAGAGGCTGTGTGATCCTTTCTCATCTGAAACATACCCTAGCCCATCCTAAAGCCATTGGATGGGACTAAAGGGCTGGGATCAGTCCTGGCTTCTGGTTTTCTAGAAACAGTTGGCGAAAACCGGATCCTAGTGTTGGTTTATTCGTGAGAAGGCCTAGCTCACATGACTTGAAATGGATGGTTGAGATCTGCCTTAGTGAAGGGCTGGGATTGGAGGGAGATGGACGCACACGGATTGCAACAGCTGGCGGTTTCCATTCTTGGAAACGTGGTTTTGTAAGGCTTAGTTTTAGCGAGGATTGTGTGCCCGCACACGTGTTCCAACCTATGAGATAGGTTAGGTTTTAGTCAGCTCCCTCACCCCTGACTGGATGGATGGTTTGGATCATGCATGTGACCACACTAGGTGGGCCACGGTGCGTTGTAAACGGACGCTCGTCCGCTGCTGTCGAAAATGCAGAGAGAGAGAGAGAGATTCTCTCTTTTATGGAAATATCGGATCAATGGCTGCTGACCGAGCTGGCACGCCTGGTGCACAGTGGTTTCTGGTGCACTAGGTGCACCTGCACCGAGTGTAGGGTCCACTGTGATGTTTGAGATAGATCCACTCTACCCATTATGTTTTATAGCTTAATTGGCCCATCTAGACCAGAGATGAGATAGATCCAATGCTTAGGTGGGCCGTATTAATTGAACAAGGATTTATAAGTGTTTCTAGTGACGATCCGATGGCCGGATCTTCCCGAGATCGAACGTCAATGGTTAAAAGGGTCCTATTGGCTGTTCATATGTCTTTTGTAATGAGTGACTACCTAGATACTAATATTAATACAATTTTTATTATTTTTGTATATTACTTATAATTACAATATTTAAAATCTCATTCATATATATATATATAATTAAAATTTTAACATTAACGTATTACTAATTACATACTACTGTTCACACATTCATTAATATACATCATTTATACTATACAATATCATATTATACGTAGAAATGAATTGAAGATTATAGAATATTATATTTAATTAAAATTATATTTATATTTGATAATATTGTTAAATAATATACAATTCCATTAAATTATCTAATGACTTTTGTATACAAATGTATATAAAACAATATTCAATGCTACATTATTATTTAAAATTTGATTTTATGTTGTGAAGTTATTTTTCATTATGCTTATTTAATATAATATTATTTTCATAATGTCTTATATACATTAAATACATATGTATCATTTTAGCATGAAATTTTAAATCTTTACAAAGTATATTCATTTCATAGTGTATATATTTAGGTTGCATTATATATATATATATATATATATATATATATATATTTGTATTTATATTAAATTAGCCTACATGGTAACACTCGAGTACTGGAAAGTACGGGGTGTTACAAACTACCCCCGCTTAAAGAGAATTTCGTCCCGAAATTCATTACTTCAACGATGATTGTTAGCGGTAATTTACTCTACGGTGTCTGATAGTTTTCCCGCTAGGTTCATTTGTGTGCGCAAGCGCCTATGACTTACTATTAGAACATGAATCATTCTGACTACCCCCCTTAAAGGAGGCTTTACCCGCGAGATTTGATAATATTCGCCCTAACCGTTAACGGTATAAGTCGAAGGGTTATCCTAATGATGTATCCTATCTCGTATGTGTCTGAGTGTGAAATCACAACTTCCATTAAGAGATCTCTAACTCAACAAGTCTCTAGGCTAGTCAATGGGCTAATGTGTATGGGTTCTATAAAAACTTACAACTCTTCTCAGTACCCACCGAAACTAGCAATTTATTTTCATGCCTACCAATCCCATGGTTTGCTATGTTCGAGCTGTCACGAACAAATGGTCGTAGTGGGTTTGAGTCCCATACAACGATCCTTTACCTACGTAGAACAAAGGATTACTAGTATCAATTCATAATCCTACTAAATCTCGATCATTTGCTTGATCAAGGCATTAAGATCATTGAGACTTGCTAGGACTTAGAATTTAGGTCAAACCGCGTACCCATCGCATAAACATGATTCCATCAATCCGTGACCCTGATTACTCTAAGCTCATGGGAAATATCATTTGACCATTTATTTCCATAATGAATAAGACTACGTGGTCCATTACGCTTCCAATGCGTACTCTGATTGTCTAAACACAAAATCTTAGGACCAAGGTTTCTACATGAAATCTAAATTTAAAATTTTTGTTAAATTTATCTAAGATCTTAAATCTAGTCTTGATATGCTCAGCCTGAGTTGACATCTTACCTAAAATTTATACAGCTTTTCCTCTAATTATTTTACGGGTCGGAATTTGTGGGAATTATTATTCCTAGGTAACTAGATGTATTAGGAAAATTCGAATTACGATTCTTAGTACGATTCCTTAAGTTCAAAGAGCATTTGTTTTCGATCAAGCGTACAATATGGTGGTTAAGGAAATTCTTGTGGGCCTAAGTCCAATCCATTTGTTGATTATCCCAAGAGTGTGATTCCTAGCTATGAAAATTATTTTATTTTTTTTTTGAAAGTTCATATCCTAGATTTCTAGAAAATTTTCATTTGGAAGTCAAGTATAAGGAATGTCCTTACGTAGTCTTATGTACATCATAGTATACATTCACATAATTAAATTCTAAGTTCAAACAAACATGTTGCAGTTTATATGGGAACTAAAGTTCTTGTCTCTAGGTTCAAATGACTAAACTTAGAAGGTTTAAAGAGGCCTAAGTTTATTTGTGAGTTCTTCAGTCCTCCAAACAAGTTTTAAGGGGCTTAAAATTTTGTGTTTCTATATTCTTAATTTCTCCTAACTACAGGGGACATTCATATAAGTTCAAATGGTTATTCTTATCACTTCTAAGGGACTCCTACATAAGTTTGAAGTCTAGCGGTCTAATTTAAAATTTTCAAGGGAGTTTAGAGTTTGAAATTTCTATGTTTCAAGTTTTTCTCTTATTCTAAGGGAATCCTGCATATGTTCAAATCACTAATCTAAAAATTTTCAAGGGAACCTAAGTATGGATTTCTACGTTTCCAATCATTCTTCTATTTCTAGGGGAATTTATCCTAAGTTCATTTTCTAATTTCAAACATCTTAACTTGAGACATTTGAGGCTTGTATAAGATAATTTCCCAAGGCTAAGTTTGTCCAAACTATGCTCTGATACCAACTATAACGCCCCGACTTTTCAGGACCCGAGTACACGACCCGTTTTCCAAAAACTCAAGTGTTAACTTATAGAGAACCAAATTCAAGTATATAAAATTTTTTTTTCTTTCATTAGAGTAAGCAGATGAGCATAGAAAGGACAAATATATATAAGGGAAATTTTCGATTACATTTAGAGTATACAAGAGAGTGCCCATAATGACTTATATAAACCAATGTCTCCGTTCTTATAAATACAAAATGAAATAACATTTCGTGTGAAACAAAGTAAATTGCAACAGTCTTGAGCTGTGAAATCCTGTAGCAGCCTTTAGCAAATATAATCATGTACCCTTATCAACCATAGCCTGCTCCTCATTAATATGAACATGAATATCGTTGGAGCCACTTGTGCTACCTATACGGTTATATATTTGATGGGTGAGTGGCCAACTCAGTGTGAATTCCTCTCAAGATTACACACCGCCGCATTAGGTAAGAAATAGTATAAAACATACAGACATTCTAAAACATGGCAGGTGCAGTCTTATTAAGTGCATGGATATATAAAATGCAATCTTTGCCCCGGGGATGCTCATCCGTGGGGACAGTGGGCTCGTCATTGAACCCGGGACACATCATCCAGTCGGAACAATATGTACATCACCCATGCAATCATTGAACCTGAGACACATCATCCAGTCGGAACAATACATACATCACGTACAATAGCAATAGATGCTGATTAACTAACCCGTTATTAATCCATTTACAACCAACAGGTTTAATAAGCTCAAAGGTCACTACGGGGAGCTTAGAGCCCAGCGTAGGCCGATAGCTCGGGCATAGTGTCCCATGACCACCATCCCCGGCTCATGAGACTACCATCTTAAGATGTTTAATAGAAACCATGTCGATCGAGTTACATCCCAAGTATGGGTGTACATTTATAGGTGGCCAGTTTAAATCCCAAAAGCAGTTCACAAGTAATCCAATAACATAAATTAAATATACAGCATAAACATTAAGCATGTAATACAACAATTCAATTTCCACTAGCTAACACATTTGATTATAAAAGGGAGATGTCAATTATGAATTTAAATAAAAATTATAACTTAAGCTAATGAAAAGATGAAAAGCTCAAGGGGAAGAATCATCACCTCATAGTTTGCATCGCCTACCAGCATTGTTAGGGAATGCGTAATCCCTTAAAATTGAATCCTACCATAAATCAGGAACTTATTGTCACACCTCAGACTTGGTAACTGGACTCACAAGGAACCCGATGGCCGGTTCTTGCCGCAACAGCCTCCGTAGTACCCCATTCTCGGTTTCTGAGACAGGTTTCGATCCTGGGATCCTATAAGGAGGATTTTCATAATAGTATAATCATTCCAATACGAGCATACCCAAGATTATAGTAAGTATATCTGAGAATAACAAGGGGCACACATCACAAAATCTACTAAGAATTTGAACTTTTACAAGCTTACATCAGGTCCAAAAGGACATACATAAGGTAATAAGAAAAGAGAGAGAAATCAACAACACTGGAATCCTCAGTGCTCAACTCTACTCCACGACCCGCTGCTACGACACCTGCCTAGAGTCTCTTGCACGCATCAATCATGCATAAGCTTATAGAAGCTTAGAGGGTGATGAAAGTGTGTGACCATAGGTGCACAGAAGAATAGCAGGAGGTACAAAGAGAGAAACATGCTCAATAAGAATATCACTAGCCTTACCAAGACTTGTCATGAATGCGATGCAATGAGTACTGGGCGCCATACCAAGGCAATGCATGAAGGGGCTTATATGGCCAATGCTAATGTGATGCAAGTAATATCAATGCTCATACCCAATCCACAATCAAGTACATTTCCAATTATAAGGAAATCACTAGGGTCTATTACACTACTGAATGACTGCTACTTTACAGACCCCACATAGTCAAACGAGCATAAGAGACCTCACTACCTGCCTGTGGACAGTCAATCACCAACAAGACCTGAAGGTAACGGATCCATTTACAAGCTGGTCAGACTCAGCCTAGTAATACCTCCTTATATCAAGCGAGTAAGGCCACACCCCTATCCAACCGACTACATAACAGTGGAAGTCACGATCTAATGGTATAAGGCCCTCATGTGCTCGTATATTCCACCTGGTCACGGCGTTGGAGCAGATCCTTGGTACCATGGAAGTTTTAGAAATTTCACCCATGGGCATCCTATGCACCCGATATGCTTAAGTAATATTTCTGATATCCACACATCCAGCCATCCACGAATGTCCCTGTGGAGGTAAGGCCCTGATAAAGTAAGGGCGGTATCATCATGAAATGCGATGCCAATGCATGAATCACATATACAGATCATGTACAAGCTTCAAGCACTAAACGTGCACAAGGGGAGAACTTCATCCTTCAATAACCACCATACAATGCAATCAATTCATACAGATGATTCATATGGGTCACAATGATGTAAGTATGTTACTTGTAGAATGTATTCCTCCATAGATAGGTACTAAGGAGAAGTAAAGTCCTCTAGTGGGGGCCCAATACTTTGTGATAACCCACAAGCTAGGAGAATCATAAAGCCTCAAGGAGAAGACGGGCCTAACAAGGTTCATGGTGGGCCTTCAACCACCTATAAGGGCCTTATGAGCCTACCTTAGGGCCACCGAGGAGGACATCTAACCTCAATTGGGTCCCAAAAGGTAGCCTGCTATGTTTGTAAAGAAAGGTCCAAGGCACAATCAATTCATGGCCTAGTGGGCCATACACTAAGCCCAATACATAGGCAACCTGGTAGGCCCTTAAGCAAGATTAGGGCCCAACCATAAGGGTCATGGGTTTCACTCATTGTGGTGGGCCTAATGGGCAGCTCATTATCCCAATATATGAGAAATCCTTATATTTAACACAAGTAAGTTGGGCCTCACATCTCGGCCCAAGTATGGATTTATTATAGAGGGCAAGCAAGAGCCCAACTACTTGAGTATTTGGCCCATAAGACCCATCACAATGGCGTGGTAAGTATAGGACCCAAGGGTTCAATGGGCCTATCAAAAGTTCCAGCCCAACCAAGGCTATAAGCCTCATTAACTAGAAGACTAGCCCAAGAAGAATCCAATTGGAATGGGGCCTTTAATCATACACTAATTAAGCCTAAAAATTAAATTAAGATAGTAAGATAACTTAATTAAATCCTCTTCAAATCTAGTGGGCCATACTGCTAGAATATAGGCCTAGCAACAGCCCAAGGTAAGGGCGTTCCATGGTGGGTAGTCCAATGGGCCTGGGTATTTGGCCTAAAACTGACCCAATTTACAGACCGCACCACGGTCAGATCGAATGTCTGTTGGGTATAAAATTTTGTAAGGTGACACTTCCATGGGTGGGACACGCCCCCACAAAATTTCAGAATTTTTGGATATTTGTAAGTATTTTAATTAATTTAAATAAAAAAGTCTATCCAGAAAATCGGACTAACCTGGACATCCCAACGTGGTGGGCCAGTCCGGCCCATCCATAGTGTTCACAGGTGCCATTGGTCCCATAATTTTGTAGGTGGGTCCCACCATGAGTAAACCATTTTTTTGTAAATTTTCATAATTTTTAGATACTCATAAGTATTTTAATAAATTCAGGAGTTACAATGTGTCCAGGGTAGAATGTTGCTGGAAATAACTGTTCTGAATTTGGGCCATCCAAATGGGTGGGTTCTGGGCCTTCAAATTTTCTGAAATTTAGACCCAAGGTCCGTCATCAAGTCTAAAACAAGGTGGGACCTAGAAATATAGCTCACCTTCTTAGAAAGTATTTTTAAATTTTTTTTTTCGGGACTATGCTGCTGGACTGCACAACAGAAATTTCTAGCAGTCTAGTATGTTGGCCCACTCCTTTGGATGCCGAAATAGGATCCGTTGGCCCTGAAATTTTTTACATAGGTTCTACCATGGATGGGACACCTCCCTGAAAAATTTTAGAATTTTTTGGATAGTAAAAATATTTTATTTAACTCTTGCAATTTATGGATAGCAAGGTATTCCTGAAAAAATCTGCTACTAAAAAAATGTTGTTGGTCCCATCTTGTACACCCAATGGGGTGGGCCCTGGATGTCCGAAAATTGAAAAAAATTGAATTTAAACCTCCCCACATATATGTAGTACAAGGTAGGATCCACCAAAGTGGCCCACCTGATTAGAAACTATTTTATAATCTTACATTTCCAAATTGCAACCTTGCTGGAATTATAGCAGAAATTTCAGCAAGTACCCATATTGGCCCACCCTTTTGGGGACCTAAATGAGGTCAATTGGGGATGAAATTTGGCATGCTTATAGGTGGGATATACATATTCAAAAATTATATTTTACTTGGTATAAAATTTTTCACCAAAATCCCCAAATCTTGGCCTCAAATTGACCCAAAATCTGTCCAGACAGATTTGGACAACAACATGTTATTGTCCAAACCACCCCAAAAGATAATTAAAAGGGAAATAAATCATCATTTTTCTTAGGTTGGGGTCCACCTAGATGGGTCACACAACTCTCAGACCCAAGCCCTTTCCAAGATCATCCATAAAATCAAGCCCAAAGGCTGTCCAAAACATGCCAACAATATGGGGCAATAAGGTGGGCCCGGACGTCTAACCACTTGGGCTTAGTTGCATGACACATTAAGTGGGCCACACATACATCAGATTTACTATAAAGAAAAGAAAGAAAATATGGAGAAGAAACACAATCCGGCCATGAGGTAGGGCCCCGCCACTAATGGGCCCTCCCAAGAATGAATCATACTCATATAACTACATTGATTGTACATGCAACATAAAATCACTACATGCATGATCTATAATTACTATGGATGGTCATCCCA
This sequence comes from Magnolia changhungtana, assembly GCA_030180095.1. Lineage (NCBI taxonomy): Eukaryota > Viridiplantae > Streptophyta > Magnoliopsida > Magnoliales > Magnoliaceae > Magnolia > Magnolia changhungtana. Next base: position 13,930,135 of record JASAUF010000276.1, read on the forward strand.
ACCTGATCCTTAAGGTCTAGATGACCTTGAGATGGAGTGGATCATTAAATATATCATGATGGGGTCCATAGATAATGGTCCCATCATGGATCATGACATACATGTAGGATGGGCTAAAGGGCCACATCCATGGGATCAAATGGGATCCCCACCATGGATTGGTGGGTCCCATGTGATCCATCCATGAAGAAATAATGAGATTAAAGAAAAGAAAAGAATTCAGCAAAAGAATATTAATCCACCTCAAAAATTATCACCAAACTTCCACACTAAGATCCTCTAGCACCAAGGAAATGGATCAATGGTGGAGATGGAATTTCAAAGGTTAGATGGTGGGGGATTAAGGAAGAAGGGGGCTAGAAAATGGAGGGAAGATGAGGAGAAGGTTGCTAGAATTTTATAAATGGAAGAGAAAATGAGATGAAAAAGAGAGAGAGGATTTGTAGAGAAGTAATGATTATGTTGTAAGAAAGCAAATGATGGCCTATGGTGACAATAACAAAGTTGTTATACTTAGGCTAGGTTTGGGTGGTGTCTAGAATGGGTGGTGACAATTCCATATAATTGTGTAGTGTGTGTGGGTGGTGTGAATGGGAAGTTGTGCCGTGGAAGTGGTCCATATATTTTTTTGTACAAAAATGGGTCACATGATGAAATGCTCATAACTTTTAATCTATAAGTCAGATGAACGCACAAGACGCATCGATGGAACCGCAACAACAATACGAACGAGATGACATAGGTCTAGAGTCGATCCGAGTCAGGTCTATATAACCAGACCCAAGGATGATCGCAAACACAATCCGAGGGTCGCTTGTCGCCGGAATTTGATTGGTAAGACTGCGAGACCAAAATAAACAAGATGCATATTCACACACACACATGTACACATGCGAACTCGGGTCGGGTCTCACACTTATACAATTAGATCTAAGTTCTACACACTACCTAGGGTTTAAGATCAGAGCCTAAGGTTTTAGTTATTTATCTTTAGGGTTTTGACATAGGGTTAGGGTTTCCTCTTAAAGTTTAGTTTGATGCTTAGATTCTAGGATTTAGATCTTAAGTTATTATTAATATTATTATCAAATAATGGATCAAATAATACTCATAAAAGAAGTACTAATCCATCGAATGATAATCCACAAGTTTATAATTATATATATATGTGATATCTAATGTCCTTATAATGATTAATAATCTATTAAATAATAGAGGTAATAAAAATAGAATAGTTTCTGCTAGTACAACAATAATGGCTAATGATAATACTCATATTACAAGAATTTCACTAATCCCATAACGAAGATGATAATATCACCTAATGATGTTAATCCTAACTATCAATAATAAATCTAGTCATGATACTATGATCTACCATTAAACAAAATACTATTATTTGATAATTACAATTTTGTTTACACTAATTAGATTATATAGTAGACTTTGGCCCACATTTAACTCAAGGTTAGGATTTGTACGCTTACTAAGGTAAAATTAATTGTCATGCTAATCTAGTAACCATAGTATAACTATCCACATTAATGATATAATTAATATTAATTAAAGTGACACTATTAGTCATTGTAATGGGAGTAATACGTTTTACCACTGATGATAATAATTAAGAATGAAGAGCAAGAGACTCTTATCTAATAATGGAAATCTGTATGTATTAACCGGTATAGGCATTTTACTAATGGTTAATCATATGTGCTATTAATGATCCTAACAATGGTAATACTTATTAATGGTAAAATAAAACACTACTATTTAATGATGATAATTGTAATTGAGAATATTTAAATCTGGAAGGAGAAGGCAAACTTATCTTATTGACTCGGTTCGAGTTGAGTTGACTCGGCTCATCACAAACACCAACACCTCTACACACTCTCTCCTTCTCTCTCTTTCTTCTTCTCTTTTCCTTCCTCTTTTCTTCCTTGCTGGAATGTCCAACAATGTCTGGACTAGGCCCAACCCTGAATCGACCGAGTTAAACTCGGTTTCAACTAAGTCAACTCGGCAGCAACTCACAACCAATTCCCTTACCTGTGTCGTTCTTCTTCCTCTCTCCTTCCTCTTTCTTTCTTTTCTTCTTCTTTTCACTTGCTTATCTTCTCACCACAAATCCAACCCGATCTGGAGCAGGCTCGACCCAAGACCCGAGCTCAATAGCTATACGAGCTGGTGCGGCAACGGCTAGTGCAAAAACCGGTCGCAACAGCCCTCTCTTGCTCCTCATAATCTCTTTCTCCCTACCATCTTCTTCTCCTCTGTTTCTCTTCTCTTTTCTTTTCTTCATTCTACTCTCATACTTTCCCTCATTCTTCATCTGCCACAAATCTAACGACACTAACGGCCCTGCCTGACTCGCGCACCACAACCCGGTCAGGTTGGAGCAACAGCCACCCCTCGTTCTCCCTTCTCTCTCTCCCACCATTTCTCTTTTCTAGTCACTTTCAACAAGGTCTGGACGAGGCCAAACATGGGCCGAAACGTTGGCGCTCGGACTGCTCCTCAGTGAAGAAGAAGGTGGCCATTAATGGCGTCTTCATCACCACTGCTTCTTCCTTCAATCTATTTCCTTCAGATGGTCCGTATGGACCCTATGAAACTTGTGGATAAGCTTTCATGAAGCTTGAAGGGGTTTAGGTTGGTGGGTTCGCAAGGAGGAAGAAACGGCGTATTTCTTCCTTAGTTGTTGTAAGAACGAGAATGAGATGAAGGCTGTGTGATCCTTTCTCATCTTAAACATACCCTAGCCCATCCTAGAGCCGTTGGATGGGACTAAAGGGCTGGGATCAGTCCTGGCTTCTGGTTTTCTAGAAACAGTTGGCGAAAGCCGGATCCTAGTGTTGGTTTATACGTAAGAAGCCCTAGCTCACGTGACTTGAAATGGATGGCTGAGATCTGCCTTGGCGAAGGGCTGGGATTGGAGGGAGAGGGACGCACGTGGATTGCAACAGCTGGCAGTTTCCATTCTTGGAAACGTGGTTTTGTAAGGCCCGGTTTCAGCGAGGATTGTGTGCCCGCGCACGTGTTCCAACTTGTGAGACGGGTTAGGTTTTAGTCAGCTCCCCCACCCCTGACTGGATGGATGGTTTGGATCATGCACGTGACCACACCAGGTGGGCCACAGTGCGTTGCAAACGGACGCTCATCCGTTGCTGTCGAAAACGCAGAGAGAGAGAGAGAGAGATTCTCTCTTTTATGAAAATATCGGGTCAGCGGCTCCTGACCGAGCTGGCACGCCTGGTGCACAGCAGTTTCGGGTGCACTAGGTGCACTCGCACTGAGTGTCAGGTCCACCGTGATGTTTGAGATAGATCCACTCCACCCATTATGTTTTATAGCTTAATTGGCCCATCTAGCTGGAGATGAGATAGATCCAATGCTTAGGTGGGCCGTATTAATTAAACAAGGATTTATAAGTGTTTCTAGTGACGATCTGTAACAGCCCGAATTTTTTCCAACCTGGAATAAGACGTCCTTAGGCAATGGGTCGATCTCAACACCTTATTAACCTGTCAGAACTCAAACCCAAAGTATAAAGCCACCTTTGAACCCATTTCCTTCACAAATCCCACCCTTCACCACCTTGTTTTTTCAATTTTTCTAAGTACTTTCACCCTAGACACTATCTTAAACTAGCTAAGTAGTATAACTTGGATCACTTTATATACAAACTACAAAGGCCTAGGTACCACCTCTACCAGAAATCACTTAGGATTAAACCCTTTAGAAATTTGACAAAGTTAACCAAGTGCTAAACTAGATTAGCTACGAAATCCGTTTCATCCACTTTAAATACGATCTGCAAGACCTAAAACTTGTAGAATCATTGACGCTAGGTTACCCTAAAATCTAGGATCAATCTCATTACCCGGCTGCTCTCGGGAGCATCTCGAAACTCCGTATCAATTCTAGACCGCACATCGGGAGTCCGAATAATTCGAGGTTAAGGACTTAGGACCGCCTCGCTGGGCTTGACAATCATCTCGGCAATCAAATCCAGACAGTATCCCATGGCTGTTCGCTTGAGTCCGAAGCGAGTGAGTGTGAAAACACTTATTTCTTTACAAAATAAATATCTTGAATAGTAATCTGAGACTCGTCGCTTGCGGATCAGTATTAAGTAACCAGACCGTCAGAATCTGACCAAATTACACTCTCGGATCAGAAAAAATTTCATAAACATTTACATGTACTCGGAATCTCCGATCGAGATCCACTGACCATTGAACTGAAACTGGTCCGCCACGCGTGATCTGAGAACCCTACTGGAACGAAAACTTAATGGAATGTAGATCCAGTGTTAGTGAGCTTAAGTCCGACTTTTGGCTCAAGGAGGCCCGCCAGAAGCCCTCCATTGAGCTGAAACATGTCCGCTTTGGTTATAACCTAAGTATACTTTGACCTGGAGTCTATTTCGGTGAGTTTTTAGGCTATATAAGGACCTTAAACCCTCTCTCATTGCAGTCATACGAATTTGAGAGAAACCCTAGGGAAAGAAGAGAGAAAAGAGAGAGAAAGTGTGGGAGATGTGGGAGAATCTCCCTGCCATGTTTCCCTGCCGCTCTACGAGCTCCACCGCTCCGTTCTAATCGCTTTTCCGGTGATTCCAGCTCCGTTTCTAGGTAAGAAACCCTAACCCTAATCTGTTTTGGGGTTGTATAGGTTGTAGGTTATGAAATAGCTAACCTATTTCGTTCTCTAGGTTGCCAAACTGCCGAATACGGAAACTTAGCAATTCTATCGACTCCGTTTCGATTCTACGATAAAAGGTGCGGACTTTAGGTATATAGGTTATGGTTTTTAACACTTTCAATGTCAGATAATGATAGATTCATGATCTGCATGCAATTGCACATGTACAAAGTGCTTTCTGTTTTCTGTTTCGATTAAAGATGTAGATTATGGAATTTTACATATTCTAGGTATTCGTAGAAAATACCGTATAAGTATAAATTTTGGAAATATATTTGACATGATTATTTGTTGTATGAATATACGATATACGGATAAAATACTTATTTGGTGAAAGGATTCGCCCAAATACATGTTTTACTAATATACACTATGTATGTAGAAATACTGTATTGTAGAAAGTACCGTATACATATATATTTTAGAGATGTGTTTGCCATGATTATTTATTGTATAAATATACTATACATGCATAAAATATTTGCTTGGCGAAAGGACTCACCCTAATACATGTTTGTTAACATACACTAAGTATGTTGAAATAGTGTATGTTAAGTGTTTGTGAAAATGCTTGTGTGAGTAAGTGTTTGGATGTTAATGCCTTAGGAGGGTGTTGAGATGGGATTCTCAACTACCTTAGAGACATGTATGATTTCCTCCATGAGGTTGTTCACTTTAACCACTTACTTATGAAATATATGTGTTTGTATTCCTGTTTATATAGTGCTTCATAACATGCTTTATAATATGCTTTATGATATGCTTGTAAACATGCTCAACTGATTGTATGATTTTATTTATGTAATGCGTATGTTTAAAATTCATAATTACGTTGTATGATCCGTCATGGGTGATGGGGGAGTGGAGCAACGAGTGCGTGCAAAGCCCTGGCAACCCTAAACGGATTGTACCAGACTTTGATTGTATGATTTGAATCTTGATCCATTACTGCTTTAACATCGGTAATTGAATGTGATTGGGGCTATGATTATAGTCCAGGTAATCGGTAACGGGATGAAATTCGTGGTTGTGATTCATTTGCCACGTGAGATGTGCTCGACGAACTCGAGTCGTACTTCAGTTGGCGATAGTGGTTGGCCACACGAAGTGCTTATGCGCTTCATGTCGTTCAACTTATTGTGCGCTCGAGCTAGCCAAGCTCGTCAAGTAACCCGATTTGTCTAATGTGTGTTCATCATATTTGAACGCAACTGCTTGAACCTAGGGTACCAAACTTACCAGTGAAATCCCTTTAACTATGGTACCTCGACCCGCTAAGACTCATGAGCCGAGTATGGTGGTATGGGACACCGTGGTCGAGCTGTAGGCCTACGCTGGGGCCACGTGCCTCCCCGTAGTGACCATTGAGCAACCAAACTCGTGAGCCAAATACGGTGGTATGGGACACTGTATTCGAGCTGTCGACACCTACGGCGAGAGCCGAGTACGGTGAGATCTTTATTCGTGCTGACGGGCGACAAGTCCTTCGTAGTGTCTTCGAGTAGACTCTAAGGTCTGTGATTGGTGATGAGCCCTTCACAACAACTAGAGCATGAGTTGAGCCGAGTACGGTGAGACCTGTATTCGAGTTGACGGCCCACGATTGAGCCGAGTACGGTGAGACCTGTATTCGAGCTGACGGCTAGCAATTGAGCCGCATACGGTGAGATCTGTATCCATGCTGACGGGTGACGAGCCCTTTGCGATGCCTTCGCGATGTCTCTTGAACCATAATATCGTATGAGATTAACTAGGATTGACGACCCTAGAATGGATCATGTTTGGGAATGATACAAGGGAGGTACCTTAGTTTCCCAATACTGCTGTTTGAAATGGACTAATAACAACTCGGTAATCATGCTCATCATAGCATTGCATGTACCTGGTAGATGTGGGGCACTGAGGGATGAATGCATGCGCGAACGTAAGATGGTGTCGCTGAGGGTGGTTTGGCAAGGGCATACATCATGACTGCATTCATACTTGCATTAATAAGAGTATTTAGAATTGTTTGATTGTACTGCTTTATCATTACTGCTTGACTGAATTGATAACATGTTAACCTATGTTTTACTGTTCTACTGAGTTGATCACTCACTCCCACGTTACGGGATGGTGTTGTACACACCAACCAGATTTGTTGAGTTTCAGGTGATGGCGATGCTTATGAAGCAGAGCCGGACCGCTACTATGATGTTGAGGAGGAGTTCTCCTATATATAACTCTCTGACAGGTCTATGAAGACCTGGTAATGTATTGACGGGGCTATGGTACTTGGGATAGAAGACATTACACTTCCTCACATTTGGTAAATTTTAGAATTGTACTTGTAATTATTTAACCTGGTAACATTATCACACTCTGGAGACTCACCACAGTTTTTATATTTTATATATCTATCACAGTCTTCCGCTTGCAATTTAATTGTCTCTGGAGTATGATATGCTATTTTGGCTTAATCTCACTCATGTTCAGTGCACGAATATAGTCAACATTCAATCATCATTCATTATGTTGCATAAGTGATGTTCTGGAACTTAGGAGTTGAGTTACTACTCGACCCCCGATTTTCGGGATGTTACAGTTGGTATCAGAGCATGATTTAGATTAAACCGGACCTAGGTTATGGTCACACAATGCACACTGACGCACTCTGACTTAGGAGGGAGCGACAGAACGTAGAAACAGTCATAGGTATCCCGATTTCGCCAATTGGCGAAGTTTACTGAAAACGAACGTCGAAATTGAGTCTGTATTCAACCACAGTCGCACGGGTCGACCTTAAAACATTTCTAGGCCGTCTATTAATGATTCTAGATTACAATCCACCTCACCCAACTATTGAAATGATAACTACTCCAAATCCGCGGAGCTTCTCTGGACTCCTCACAGAGACTTCTCGAATCCATGAGGAAAGAAAGCAGGAAATAGAAATAAATTCTAATAAATTCGAAATTGATTAATGAATGACTAAAAACGAGTTCACAACCCTTTAAATAGGGATACCAAGTAATGGGAAAGAAACCAGAAATAAACTACAACTAAAACTCCTAGAATTCCCGATTTACTATAGGGTCGTGATGTCTACTAGTGCGCAAAGTTTTCAGCCAAAAATAGTAAGTGTCCTATTTGGCTTCACCAAACCATTCTCCTAATTATTCTAAGCTCTTTTCGCATTGGCCGCAACTCCTAAAGCCCAACGGATGAAGAGTAATCAAACTAAACCTACTAGTTAGAGTAAAGACGAAATTAAAACGGGGAAACGACCATCGATCCAAGGTTTTTTCATAATTTCGGGCTGCACAACCCGGCGTTGTAAAGTTGGTTGGCTTCATTAGCTCGTTCTACCCCAAAATCATATATTATACGTCAGATAACTCATTTCGGATTGCAAGATACGTCCGAAATTGCCCAAAACTACCCGAAATTGAGCGAATTGGAGTTGGGGGCCTATCCATGTTGATCCAGGGGTACCCAGGGTAGGACCCAGTGTTTTTTGTTGCTTAGGGGACTGGTGGACCACGCCCGTGGGGCCCCCCTTTAAAAACCAAACAATTTTTCGGCGAGGCCTCGCCACTTTTTGGGCTGGGTCGGGCCCGCGGCTCAGGCCGATCGTGTTTGGGGGTTGTGGGACCCCCCTGATGTGTGTTCCATCCATTAATGTAACGCCCTGAAATTCGGGGGTCGAGTATGAACTCAACTCCCGAGTTCCAACGCATCACTTATGCAACATACACAATGATGGTTAAATGTTGTCTGAGTTAGCGCAATAAACATGAATGAGATTATACCAAAACAAGAAATCATACTCCAGTTCAATTGTATAAAGGCAAGCTAAGACTGAAATTTTTATATATTCAAAGTATGTAAGGTAACAAAATTTGTGAACTCCAGAGTATGAGTACTAACTGAGTAACAATATACAAGTATTGTTTCTAAGTCAAAAATCAAAATACAATCCTCAAGAGAGGCCATGAAAATCCCGCGATGCAGTCGGCCTAGGCATAGCCGTCAGAGTACTGCATAAAGGAGAACTCCTCCCGATCCTCCTCGTAATCGGGCTCCGGCTCCTGAGTGGAGGCGCCATCTACACTGCATGACAGTCCGGTGGGTGTTCAAACACCGTCCCCGTAACGTGGGAGTGAGTAGCTAACTCAGTGGAACAATAAAGCATAGGTTAACATGTTATCAAATCAATCAAGCAGTAATGATAAAGCAGTACAATTCAAACATTTCTAACTACTCTTGTTAAATGCAAAAATGATATGACATGATGCTGTATGCCCTTGCCAAACCACCCTCAAGCGACATCATCTTACGTTCGCGAATGCTTACTCCCTCAGTGCGCCACATCTACAAAGCACATGCGGTGCGATGATGCTCATGATTACCAAGTTTTTATTAGTCCATTTCAAACAAGAAGATTGGGAAACTAAGGTACCTCCTTGTATCATTCTCAAACATGATCCATTCTAGGGTCGTCAATCCTAGCTAATCTCATACGATATTATGGTTTGAGAAGCGTAGTGAAGGCATCGCAAAGGGCTCGTCACCCGTCAGCGCGGATACAGATCTCACCGTATGCGGCTCAATTCTTGGCCGTCACTCAAGTACATATCTCACCGTACTTGGCTCAATCACTAGCCGTCACCGAGTACGGGTCTCACCGTACTCGGCTCAACTCATACTCTAGTTCTTTGTGAAAGACTCGTCGCCAATCACGGATACTTGGAGTATACTCGAAGATACTACGGAGGACTCGTCGCCCGTCAAAGACGAGCATGTGTCTCACCGTACTCGGCTCTCGCCGTAAGTATCGACAAACTCGAATATAGTGTCTCATACCACCATAATCGGCTCACGAGTTTGGTTGCGCAATGGTCACTACGGGAGGCACATGACCCCGGCAGTGGGCCGATAGCTCGACCACGGTGATCCCATACCACCATGCCCGGCTCATGCGTCTTAGCGGATCGAGGTACCATGGTTAACGGGATCGCCACGGTAAGTTTGGTACCCTAGGTTCAAGCAAGATGGCGACCAAACATGGTGAACATACATATACACTCCGGTTTACTTGACGAGCTCGACTAGCTCGAGCGCACCACAAGTTGAGCGATATGGAGCGCAGCACTCCGTGTGGCCAACCACTATCGCCAACCGGAAGTACGACTGCGGGTTCGCCAGACACGTCCGTTGTGGCGATATGAATCTCGGCCACAACCGCAAGTCTGGTACCGAATGTTTGGACTATAGGTATAGTCCCAAACTCAAACAATTTTCATCAGTAGCATGTGGAGCAAAGCATGTTAAACAAGCAGTACAAGCATGTTAGGAGGCATGATGTAAAGTATAAAGTAAAGCATGAAGTAAAGCATAAGTAAAGCATGAAGTAAAGCATGTTGTAAAACATATTGTAAAGCACTATACACATAGGGATACAATTACATCCACATCACTAGTGAGTGGTCATAGCGAACCACCGCGTGGAGGGGGGTCCTACATGTCTCTAAGGGAGTCGGAAATCCCATATCAGCACCTCTCTAAGGCACTAACACTCAAGCATTTACACACACGAGCATCTACGCAAACACTTAGAATATACTATTCCAACATACATGACGTATGTTAGCAAACGCGTATTAGGGCTATTCTTTCGCCAAGCGGTTATTTTATCCGCGCATACCATATTCATACGACACATAATCATGACAATTACACTTCCAAAATTCATACATATGCGGTATTTCTAGAATACGCAATTTCAACATACACGGTGTTTACAAGCGAACATAGATTACGGCGATTCCTTTCGCCGAACTAGTATTTTATTCATGTATTGTATAATCATATATTAAATAAACATGTCAAAAATTATTCCAAAAGAAATACGTATACGGTATTTCTAGAATACACAATTTCAACATACGTCGCATTTACAAGTGAACACGTATTTTGGCGATTCCTTTCGCCAAACTAGTATTTTATTCATATATTATATAATCATACATTAAATAAACATGTCAAACATTCATCCAAAAAAATTACGTATACGGTATTTCTACGTATACCTAGAGTATGTGAAAATCCATATTTTACAACGTTAATCGAAACAGGAAACGGAAAGCACTTTGTACATGTGCATTTACACGCAGATCATGAATCTATCATTATCTGACATTGAAAGCGTTGAAAACCGTAACTTATACACTTAAAGTCCTCACCTTTGCCTTTGGAAACGAAACGAATCAGCAAGGGTAGTAGAACTTCTGTCTACGGGAGATTTCTAGCCTAAAGAGCGGAATCGGTTAGTCGGTACACATCCTACATCAATCCCACCCCAAATCAGACCTAGGGTTAGGGTTTCTTACCTTCAAATGAGACGGAAAACGCCGGAAAAATGCCTAGAATAGGGCAGTGTAGGCCGTGTAACAAGCCAAAGCAGTAAGAGGGAAATCGGCAACAATCTCCAAGTCTTTTCTCTCTTTTCTCTCTCCCTCTAGGTTTTCTCCAAAATTCGTATGGTGTGAGAGGGGCTGTTCTAAGCTCCTTTTATAGCCACAAACATTACGAAATTAGACTCAGTTCAAGGGGTACCGCTAATATAGGATTTTCGTCGCTTTTTCCACTCAAAAGGGAAGTTCGGTGGCCCTCCTTGAACCAAACGTCGACTTAAGCTCACCATCGATGGATCTACGTGGGATTACGTTTTGACTCGATCGGATACCCAGATCGCACGTGGCGGACCACTTTCGATTCGACGGTCATGGCCACGATCGGAAATTTCAAGTACATGTAAATGTTCCTGAAATTTTTCTTAATCCGAGGGTGTAATTTGGTCTGATTCTGACGGTCAGGTTGCTTAATACTGACGCGTCAACGAATGATGCCAGATCACTATTCCAGATATTTATTTTTGGATGGGAATAGTGTTTTTCACACTCCCTCGCTCCGAATCGAAACGAATGACCGTGGGACATCGGATGGAGCTGATTTTTGAGATGCTTGTTAAGCCCAGTGGGGCGGTCCTAGTTCCTTAGCTTCGGGTTAATCGGACTCCCGATGTGCAATCTAGACCTAATACGAAGTTTCGTTTCATTCCCGAGAACAGACGGGAAATGAGTTTGGTTCTAAACTTTAGGGTAGCCTAGCGTCACTGATTCTGCAACTTTTGGGTCTTGCAGATCGTATTTAAAGCGATCCTAACGGATTTCATGGCTAATTGAGTTTAGTACTTAGTTAACTTTGTTAAATTTCTAAAGGATTTAATCCTACGTGATTTCTGGTCGAGATGGTACTCGACCCAATGTACGGAAATTTTCAGGTCGTTACAATCTACCCCCCTTAAACAAAAAATTTCGTCCTCGAAATTTATACCTTTTCGTAGTCCTCGAGAATCTGAGGGTAGTTCTTCCTGACCTCGGCCTCAGTCTCCCAGGTAGCTTCTTCTTCGGAATGATGTGTCCAAAGCACCTTCACAAGCGGGATGACCTTGCTACGCAGTACCTGCTCCTTCCTGTCAAGGATGCGCGTCGGGCGCAACTCATATGTAGCATCCTCGCTCAACTGTACCTGCTCCCATCTGATGATATGTGAAGGATCAGGAACGTACTTCTTCAAGATAGATACATGAAATACGTTGTGTACGGAAGCAAGTGGTGTAGGCAAGGCGAGACGATACGCCACATCACCCACTCGATCCAGTATCTCGAAATGGACCGATAAACCTCGGTGTGAGCTTCCCTTCTTCCCGAACCGAAGGACTCCCTTCATAGGGGAAACCCGAAGGAACACATGATCACCGGCCTCGAACTCCGGCGGCCGCCGCCTCATCGGCGCAAACTCTTTCCGCTTTCGCTCCGCGTTCACTGTGAGTAATCGACGCCGATAATGTCTACCTTCTCAGCGGTCGCTGTACTATCTCGGGCCAATCGGACTACGCTCTCCAACCTCGCCCAACAAGGCGGTGCCTACAAGGTCGACCACCATAGAGCCTCATATGGGGCCATGCCAATAGTCGCTGGAAGGAAGCCGTTGTTGTAGGCGAACTCGCGTACGGAAGACAGTCATCCCAACTGTCCTCAAGTCCAACACACATGCCCGCAACATATCCTCCAGAACCGATTCACCCGCTCGTCCGCCCATCGCCCGAGGATGAAACGTCAGATCGAACTTCAACTTCACACCCATCGCCTCCTGGATACGAGTCCATAAGATGGATGTGAACCGCGTGTCTCTGTCCGACACGATCTCTAAGGGAACTCCATGCAGACGGACGATCTCTCTGATGTACAGTCTAGCCAGCTCGTCTGCAGAGTTCGTAACTCTGATAGGGAGAAAATGGGCCGATTTGGTCAACCGGTCCACAATCACCCAAATGGAATCGTGTCCCTTCCTCGTCTTCTGCAGCACACGATATGAAGTCCATGGAGATGAAGTCCCACTTCCACTCCGCTTATAGGCATGGGTGCCGGGCAGTCCAGAGGTCGGCGATGTTCCGCTTGACCTGCTGGCACGTCAGACATCGAGACACATGCTCAGCAATGTGGGCCTTCATATTATCCCACCAATACGTCCGTCTCAAATCCTGGTACATCTTCGTGCTACCAGGATGCATCGCAAGCTTCGAGTTATGGGCAGACTCGAGAAGCTCGCGTCTCAAGTCAGCCACATCAGGGACACATAGGCGGTCACGGAATCGTAAACCCCCATCAGAACCAACTCTCCACTCGGAGTCTACGGCATCGCTAGCCTACTCTTGAAGCTCAGTCAGCCGCATATCACCCTCCTGGGCCTCAACAATCCTGTCGTCAATAAGTGGCCGCACCCGAACGTGCGCAACACACTCAAAAGGCTCCTCGACAGTGAGTCTCTGCTCGAAGTCCCGCACAAACTCCATCATGTCCCACTCGGCTATCATCGCGGTGCCGCAAATGCACCGCCTTCTTGCGGCTCAACGCGTCCGCCACAAGGTTAGCCTTGCCTTGGGATGGTAGGAAACCTCGAACTTGAAGTCCTTCAAGGTCTCCATCCATCGATTTGTCTCATATTCAAATCCCATTTGTGTGAATATGTATTTAAGGCTCTTGTGGTCGCAGAAAAGCTCGAACTCCTCACCGTAGAGGTAATGTCTCAGAGCTTCAATGCAAAGATGACAATTTACCGCCAACTCCTGGTCATGTGTAGGGTAATTCTCCTCGTGCTTTCTTAATTGTCTCGAGGCATACGAAATCACCCTATCTTTCTGCATCAGCACACAACCCAAACCAACGCGAGACGCGTCAGTATACACCGTGTATTTCACCCCTTGCTCTGGCAATACTAGCACAGGGGCGGACGTCAACTTGTCCTTCAGTTCCTTAAAAGCTGCCTCCGCCTTCTCATTCCAGGCGAACTTCAGGTCTTTCCGAGTCAACTGAGACAATGGCCTGGCGATCTTCGAGAAATCCCGAATAAAGCGTCTGTAATACCCAGCCAGACCAAGGAAACTCCTCACCTCAGTAACCGACTCAGGCTGCTGCCAATCCTGAACCGCGGCTACCTTAGCAAGGTCCATTGCTATCCCATCCTTGGACACTACATGTCCCAGGAACTTGACTTCCTCCTGCCAGAAGTCGCACTTCTTGTATTGCGCGAACAACTGGTTCTTCTCCAACGTACCCAATACTGCTCGCAGGTGCTCCTCGTGCTCCTCACGACTCGTAGAGTATATCAAAATGTCATCAATAAAGACGACGACGAATCGGTAAAGGAAGGGCCGAAATACCCGGTTCATCAGATCCATGAACACGGCTGGTGCGTTCGTCAGACCGAACGATATCACCAAGAACTCATAATGCCCAAAGCACGTCCTGAAGGCTGTCTTCTGCACGTCCTCATCTCTCACGCGCAACTGGTGGTACCCTGACTGAAGGTCAATCTTCGAGAAATACTTCGCCCCCCTCAACTGATCGAACAGATCATCAATCCTGGGCAAAGGATACTTGTTCTTCACCGTGACCTGGTTCAACCTACGGTAATCAATACACAACCGTAGAGACCCGTCCTTCTTATTCACAAATAGCACAGGTGCTCCCCAGGGAGACACACTAGGTCGAATAAAACCTTTCTCTACAAGTTCGTCAATCTGTTTCCGCAGCTCCTCCATCTCGCATGGAGGCATACGATAAGTCGGCAACGAGATGGGCGTCGCACCAGGCGTAAGATCAATCGTAAAATCAATCTCGCGCCGAGGAGGTAAACCAGGAATAGTCTCAAACACACCCACGAACTCCCGAACTACCGGCGTACCCTCCAATGTCAGACCATCAATCGGCATAAGTAAAGCGGCATAACAACCAACGCGGCAGGGCAAACTGACCTGCACTGGAAACGTGAAAGCTGTGCCGTCATGTCCATAGGCAGTCACGATCCGAGCATCGCAATCTATCTCCGCCCTCATCTTGGCGAGCCAATCCATACCAAGTATAACGTCGTAGTGCCACAACGGAGCAACAATAAGGTCGACGAGCACTGTGCTGCTACCCAAGACTATCGCACAACCCTCGCATAATCGTGTGACAGTCGAGAAGGCCCCAGTAGCCATAATGAGCCTCGTTCCCTTAGTGGGAACAGTATGCAAAGATAGACGTTTCACCGCCCCATAAGAAATAATAGAAGTAGTGGACCCAGTGTCCACCAATAAAGAAACAGGAGTGCCATGAATAAAAGCCGTACCCTCGAAAGCCGTCGGAGCTGGAACCGACGTCTCAGGTGCCTCAGCCACAAGAGTATGAACGCGAGCCTGCTGCTGGCGGTTCGGCTGAGGAGCCAAGGGTCGCTGTGGCGGCCTGAAGGGCGGCACGGGAGGTCGGAAAGAAGGATGTGCAGGAGCGGTCTGTAGCGGCGGAGCTGACATGATCAGTGGAAAAGGGCGACCCAATCTCTGCGATGGCGCAAATCCGCTAGCCCTCATGCGCGAGAAACAGCTCTCAGCAGGGTGTCTAGGTTTCCCGCAAAACGTGCAGGTCACCAACGGGCGTCTCATAGGAACAACTGGCGCTGCGGCCCTGGGGGGAGAATCAGCCCGAGGCCTCTTGCCTAAGATAGGCCTGCTTTGTAAATCCTGCCGCGGTCTCGCAACCATAGTACCACGTGATCGGGCCAAGCGGTCCACATCCTGCTCGGCCGTCATCGACATGTGGACCAACGCCGCATATGTAGGAATACTGTAGCAGCATATCCTCGACCGTATCTCCGGCCGCAAACCCAAGGAGAAACGACGCATCCGCATCTGCTCGTCCACCAATATAGTCGGGACAAAGCGGCCCAACTCTGTGAAGCGGTGCTCGTACTCTGTGATCGTCATGCCTCCCTGCCTGAGGCGCAGAAACTCCTCCTCCCGCTCATGCCGATACATCTGCGGGTAGTACTTCTCGTGGAACCGAGACTCGAAAGCCTCCCAGTCCACACGAAATCCATCGCGACAAGTGCGCAAAGACGCCGTCCCACCATAAACCGGCCTCCTCTCAAACATGAAAGAAGCGCTCCACACGCTCGCTCGCCCGAGCAATGTAACATCCGAAGCATCTTAGAGATGCGGTCGAGCCAGAACTCTGCCTCCTCGGGTCTGTGAGAACCCATAAATGAGGGAGGCCTCAAGCGCTGAAATCACTCGAGTAAACCACGAGTACTGACCTCACCAGTAGGAGGTGCGACGGATGGGGGCAGAGGCACATCCTCAACCTGAGCAGGAGGCTCAGAATGCTCATCAGGATGTGCAGATGTCGCAGGTGGAGTCGCGCTACCACCACGGGACAGGGCCTCAGCGATCGTGGCCATAAGCTGCTGATGCTGCTGCTGCTGATGCATCTGCTGCTGCTGCATCTGCTGCTGATGCATCATCATCATCAGCTGCTCAAACCTATCACTCGGCGGAGCAGCCTGAGAGTCATGCAGCGCAGAAGAAGACGGCCGATACTGCTCTCGGACCGGGGGCGTGTAAGGTGGCTGTCCACCGATAGGACCAGCAGGAGGCTGATCAGATCCCAACCCTCGGTCCGCAGGACCGCTACTACCAGGAGGAGTCTGGTCCATAGAGCCAGTCAGAAGAAGATGTGCTGATCTCCGTGTGTACTGCCGCGGCATGCCCTATACAACATAGGGTAGAATCATTTGTGAGATAAGGCACAATACACTCCATAAAGCACTTAAGCATTCCACACATCATCAAAACAAAGAGGCTATATGCTTTTCATTTACCCAAAATTGTCATAATACATGGACTACAGAGTTACATGAATCACGACAGAAAATTACATTATAGCCAATACACCTACTACATCAAACACCTAAAACATGCTACTATCTACTACATCCACTACATGAAAACATAAACCACCTATCGCGGCAACCAAAACAAACAACAACACACAACAACATGGATGACTAAGCATCCGAAGTAGGCGGTGGAGGAGGAGCGTTCTTGTCCTGCGCACAGCACAGGATAGCCTTCAACGTACGGGACATCTTCTTGAAACTCTTCTTCATGTAGGCTTCATTCTCTTCAAGCTTGGCTCGAACTTGACCAATCTCTTGCTGCAGGGCGGCTTGCCCCTCCTCAAGACGGGCCAATCGCGCATCAAAAGCATCTCGATCCACACCCTGCTCCTGAGCCGCAGGGGGTGAACTCTCATCGGTGTCCTGAGCCTCAGATTCTTCTTCCTGTATGTCATCACCACGCTCCTCGTCACTCTCTGTCTGGAGGTCAACACTCTCCTCGCCGGCACTATCCGACTCATCTCCAGACTCGTCGAGTCGGGCTTGCCGCTGTTGAGGGCCGATCTTCATATTCTTGAGTGTCGCTTCACTTATGACTCGGACTGGTGCAAGATCCTCCATATTCAATCTGTAGCCTACATCACGAGCCATCCTGCAGATCAGACGGCCAAATGGGAGCGAAAGATCGTTCCTGGCAGAACAAACAACCTGAACTATCTGATATAGGATGAATGTGGGCAGGCATATGTTGTCCCCGCGTCCCATCTTGTACAGAAAGTCCACCATCAATCGAGTACACTCCGTGCGGTTACCCCACCGTGGGTATACATTGTATGTGAAAATGTGATGGAGTAAACGGAAGTCTTCGGTCATCTTGGTCGCTGCAATACAATTTCCTCGCTTCCAAGTAACCCGGCGACCACAAAGGTAGCGCGTGCGGCGATCCCTTTCTCGCGCACTCCTGGAGAAGTCATCGCTAGGAAGCACTTGACCAAGTGGAATCTTCGTGATCCGAACCACCTCATCCACAGTGATTGTGCGTCTTATGCCCCTCACAGAGACAGTAAACTGAAGAGGCTCCAACGATGCATCTATGACATGAGCGTAGAAGGCGCGAACCGTGTTCTCACATGCAGGGGACTCACCGTCAAATATAAAATTCCATCCGATCCCCACCAAGCGGTCCATCATCGGGTGTAGCCCGAACATTCTTTCATCCACATGAGCTTCAAACACCACCTTGCGGCCAGCGAAGCGCCCATATTCGACGCCTATCGGATAAGCATTCCTGGCGGGATGGTCAGGATCCAGGTCTCGCTTCGACCTAAACTCCCGCACGGTGCTTGTGCCGGCCCCAACGTCGGATCTTCTTCGGGAATGGGCTGGCCTACTTGGGCCGGCGTCATCGGCCGCGGTTTTCCTCTTTCCCATGAAAGATAGGATGGAGAAAATGGAGAAAATGGTAGCCACCACACCAAGGAGGGCCATGGAAAATTTCCAAAATGGGGGAATAAGGGGCTGATCTCTTTGATCCCCACAAACAACAATCCAATGGGTGTGGAAGGAGCACTAGAGATAGGAAATGAAGAAGAAACAAGAAGAAAATGGAATGGGTTAGGGGATTACCCGATTTTGAGCTCCAAGGAGGGGTATGAGAGCTCCAACTTGTGAAAATGGGGAAAGGAAGAAGCTAGGGCTGTTGTGGAAGGTAGGGGTGTGTGAGTTATGGAAGGAAATGGGAGATTTGAAGGTTTGGAGGGATGGGTTTTTGAGAAAAATCGGAAATGGGGTGGAGGTGCTTGAAAGAGGGTGAAATGAGAGAATGGGGTGCTCCAGCCCCCTAAATCCTAACCTAATGCCAAAATGGCACGTGCCAGGGAGTGTAGGAGGCTGGGCCGACCAACCTCAAGCTTGGAAACCCACCGGAAAAGCCACCGGACCGCGGTCCGCCGCCGGTGCCGCGGCGCCGCCGCGGTCGGACTTGGCCGGGACCGCGCCGCCGCGGTGGGGTCCTGTTTGCCACGTGTCCAGGGTGCCAAATGCACCCTGGTTCGATCGGAAACTTTAATGGATTAACGTGGGGGGCCCCCGAACTCAGTTCGGCTCCAAAACGGCTAGTTCCGAAAATTTTTCTGAACCAATCTGACTTTTCCTGATTTTTGAGGACTGATTTTGGGTGGATAGTGACCTGGACACGTCATTAGACGGTCTAGGGGTGATTTAGAATCCATATGTGCGGTCAGGATCGAGTACTGACTCGATCAAACTGTCCATTTGCAATGAACTTGGCCGAACGGTGAAATCGGGAGACCCTAAGACTGTTGCTAGGTTTTGCGCACCCTCCTAAGTATAATGCGTCAGCGTACGTAGTGGGGACATAACTCAGGTCCGGTTTAATCAAAATCATGCTCTGATACCAACTTGTAACGTCCTGAAATTCGGGGGTCGAGTATGAACTCAACTCCCGAGTTCCAACGCATCACTTATGCAACATACACAATGATGGTTAAATGTTGTCTGAGTTAGCGCAATAAACATGAATGAGATTATACCAAAACAGTAAATCATACTCCAGTTCAATTGTATAAAGGCAAGCGGAAGACTGAAATTTTTATATATTCAAAGTATGTAAGGTAACAAAATTTGTGAACTCCAGAGTATGAGTACTAACTGAGTAACAATATACAAGTATTGTTTCTAAGTCAAAAATCAAAATACAATCCTCAAGAGAGGCCATGAAAATCCCGCGATGCAGTCGGCCTAGGCATAGCCGTCAGAGTACTGCATAAAGGAGAACTCCTCCTGATCCTCCTCGTAATCGGGCTCCGGCTCCTGAGTGGAGGCGCCATCTACACCTGCGACAGAGTCTGGTGGGTGTTCGAAACACCGTCCCGTAACGTGGGAGTGAGTAGCTAACTCAGTGGAACAATAAAGCATAGGTTAACATGTTATCAAATCAATCAAGCAGTAATGATAAAGCAGTACAATTCAAACATTTCTAACTACTCTTGTTAAATGCAAAAATGATATGACATGATGCTGTATGCCCTTGCCAAACCACCCTCAAGCGACATCATCTTACGTTCGCGAATGCTTACTCCCTCAGTGCGCCACATCTACAAAGCACATGCGGTGCGATGATGCTCATGATTACCAAGTTTTTATTAGTCCATTTCAAACAGCAGTATTGGGAAACTAAGGTACCTCCCTTGTATCATTCCCAAACATGATCCATTCTAGGGTCGTCAATCCTAGCTAATCTCATACGATATTATGGTTTGAGAAGCGTAGTGAAGGCATCGCAAAGGGCTCGTCACCCGTCAGCGCGGATACTGAGATCTCACCGTATGCGGCTCAATTGTGGCCGTCGGCTCAAGTACATATCTCACCGTACTTGGCTCAATCACTAGCCGTCACTCGAGTACTGGTCTCACCGTACGGCTCAACTCATACTCTAGTTCTTGTGAAAGACTGTCGCCAATCACGGATACTTGGAGTATACTCGAAGATACTACGGAGGACTCGCCCGTCAAAGACGAGCACATGTGTCTCACTGTGTACTCGGCTCTCGCCGTAAGTATCGACGGCTCGAATATAGTGTCCCATACCACCATAATCGGCTCACGAGTTTGGTTGCGCAATGGTCACTACGGGAGGCACATGACCCGGCGTAGGTCGACAGGCTCGACCACGGTGTCCCATACCACCATGCCCGGCTCATGCGTCTTAGCGGATCGAGGTACCATGGTTAACGGGATCGCCACTGGTAAGTTTGGTACCCTAGGTTCAAGCAGTAGCGACCAAACATGGTGAACATACATATACACTCCGGTTTACTTGACGAGCCTGACTAGCTCGAGCGCACCACAAGTTGAGCGATATGGAGCGCAAAAGCACTCCGTGTGGCCAACCACTATCGCCAACCGAAGTACGACTCGGGTTCGCCAGACACGTCCGTTGTGGCGATATGAATCTCAGCCACAACCGCAAGTCTGGTACCGAATGTTTGGACTATAGGTATAGTCCCAAACTCAAACAATTTTCATCAGTAGCATGTGGAGCAAAGCATGTTAAACAAGCAGTACAAGCATGTTAGGAGGCATGATGTAAAGTATAAAGTAAAGCATGAAGTAAAGCATAAGTAAAGCATGAAGTAAAGCATGTTGTAAAACATATTGTAAAGCACTATACACATAGGGATACAATTACATCCACATCACTAGTGAGTGGTCATAGCGAACCACCGCGTGGAGGGGGGTCCTACATGTCTCTAAGGGAGTCGGAAATCCCATATCAGCACCTCTCTAAGGCACTAACACTCAAGCATTTACACACACGAGCATCTACGCAAACACTTAGAATATACTATTCCAACATACATGATGTATGTTAGCAAACGCGTATTAGGGCTATTCTTTCGCCAAGCGGTTATTTTATCCGCGCATACCATATTCATACGACACATAATCATGACAATTACACTTCCAAAATTCATACATATGCGGTATTTCTAGAATACGCAATTTCAACATACATGGTGTTTACAAGCGAACATAGATTACGGCGATTCCTTTCGCCGAACTAGTATTTTATTCATGTATTGTATAATCATATATTAAATAAACATGTCAAAAATTATTCCAAAAGAAATACGTATACGGTATTTCTAGAATACACAATTTCAACATACGTCGCATTTACAAGTGAACACGTATTTTGGCGATTCCTTTCGCCAAACTAGTATTTTATTCATATATTATATAATCATACATTAAATAAACATGTCAAACATTCATCCAAAAAAATTACGTATACGGTATTTCTACGTATACCTAGAGTATGTGAAAATCCATATTTTACAACGTTAATCGAAACAGGAAACGGAAAGCACTTTGTACATGTGCATTTACACGCAGATCATGAATCTATCATTATCTGACATTGAAAGCGTTGAAAACCGTAACTTATACACTTAAAGTCCTCACCTTTGCCTTTGGAAACGAAACGAATCAGCAAGGGTAGTAGAACTTCTGTCTACGGGAGATTTCTAGCCTAAAGAGCGGAATCGGTTAGTCGGTACACATCCTACATCAATCCCACCCCAAATCAGACCTAGGGTTAGGGTTTCTTACCTTCAAATGAGACGGAAAACGCCGAAAAAATGCCTAGAATAGGGCGGTGTAGGCCGTGTAACAAGCCAAAGCAGTAAGAGGGAAATCGGCAACAATCTCCAAGTCTTTCTCTCTCTTTTCTCTCTCTCCCTCTAGGGTTTTCTCCAAAATTCGTATGGCTGTGAGAGGGGCTGTTCTAAGCTCCTTTTATAGCCACAAACATTACGAAATTAGACTCGGAGTTCAAGGGGTACTGCTAATATAGGATTTTCGTCGCTTTTCCACCAAAAGGGAAGTTCGGTGGCCCTCCTTGAACCAAACGTCAGACTTAAGCTCACCATCGATGGATCTACGTGGGATTACGTTTTTGACTCGATCGGATACCCAGATCGCACGTGGCGGACCACTTTCGGTTCGACGGTCGGTGGGCCACGATCGAAATTTCAAGTACATGTAAATGTTCTGAAATTTTTCTTAATCCGAGGGTGTAATTTGGTCGATTCGACGGTCGGGTTGCTTATCTTGACGCGTCAACGAATGATGCCGATCACTATTCCGATATTTATTTTTGGATGGGAATAGTGTTTTTCACACTCCCTCGCTCCGAATCGAAACGAATGACCGTGGGACATCGGATGGAGCGATTTTTGAGATGCTTGTTAAGCCCGGTGGGGCGGTCCTAGTTCCTTAGCTTCGGGTTAATCGGACTCCGATGTGCAATCTAGACTAATACGAAGTTTCGTTTCATTCAGAGAACAGACGGGAAATGAGTTTGGTTCTAAACTTTAGGGTAGCCTAGCGTCACTGGATTCTGCAACTTTTGGGTTTTGCAGATCGTATTTAAAGCGATCCTAACGGATTTCATGGCTAATTGAGTTTAGTACTTAGTTAACTTTGTTAAATTTCTAAAGGATTTAATCCTTCGTGATTTCTGGTCGAGATGGTACTCGACCCAATGTACGGAAATTTTCGGGTCGTTACAATTAAAAACCCCCCAAAACCCCACCTCCTCCATAAACCTCCTCCTCCGAGCCATTTTTCCCTCTTGCATTGCTGCCCTCTCTCGCAAATCGCCTTTCTAATCGTCCTCCCTATTGATTTCAACCACAACCTACCCATTTCCATCGTCCACAGCAGTCCTCTCCTCCATTTCCTCTCCGTTTCTCTCATTTGGACGCCTGCATGCCCCCTTGAAGCTCTAAAATCGTGCAAGCTCTCTAAGCCATCCTACTTTTCCATTTTCCTTCTCCATTCGCTGTCTTTGGGGCCTTTACAACATCTGTTGAGGCTCACATCTGTGGAGAACCAAACCTCTAGCCCTTTTCTCTCTCTCTCTCCATCACTTTTCATTCACTTTTCCATGGCTTTATCCGACCTTAGTTCGGCCACCTTCGTGGATGTCTAGCTATCCACACTATTGTTTGAAGTTTGCATGGGTTACCGCCTTTGGATGTTTATGCTTTCATGATTGATGGGTGTAGTAGTTGGTAGGATGTTCTAGATGTTTAAGGACGTTTAAGGCCCGTTCGGCCAAATTGCATTAGGTGAGTTAGGTGGATATCATTGTATAAGTAACAATGAATGTATGTGTAAGATATGGTCCCTAGATTGCGTGTATCCCATGTTTTCCAATACCATGTTTGGAGTGTATGCAATTAGAAGTAAATTCTGAAATTTCCTTTCCAAGTACACTTAGAGGTTCATTATCATGGGATTTGGAAATCTCATCCCACGCTTTCCTACACAAGACTCATTTTTTAAAGCCTATACTGTTAATTTTAATCCCCACCCACCCTCCTACCAAACTTGTCATTCCCAATCCCGAAGTAGGATTAGCAATGCAGTTCCATTTAGTACAACTTAAGATCGCTGGCCAAATAGGCCCTTGGAGTTTGGACCTAGAGTGGTGCTTCGACAGACTTGACAGTATAGGAAATCCAACAAATTAAGAACGTGAACTCTAGTTAGGTCACCTAATACACCTCTTTGATCTGGGTGGCGCAGCGGAAGCGTGGTGGACCCTTGCCCCACTGGCCCAAGATCGAAACTGTGCTCGTTGAATACGAACATTATAGAAGCCCTAGCAAGTTCTACTATGAGAAACCGTTTTAGGATGATCTAGTAAGATTTGATTCACCATTTCCTTGGACATAGATAATATCGAGGACTCTCTTAGACTAAGACCTAAAAAGCAACCTTAGAATAGATAATTTGAGCCTTTCAATGATGGATATTCCCTACTTTTATAGAGTGATCGGACTACGGAGTTACTAAAATATACAACTGCGAAGCATTCGCGGCTTGACCCAATTCTCAATCCTGAGCGACTGCCAACGGACTCACTGCTTAGCCGAGCAGAAGATTAGGATCCATCAGGCTTAAGAAGGGATACGATGAGCCTTCTACCCTGGCAAGGTAGATGATCAATGTATCGGGATCAAGCCCACTACAATCGTCTCTCCGTGCTAGTCAAACAATGAAAACAACTATCTTACTCTAAATAAGTGGGAATTATCGTCAAGACTCCAAATAGGTAAAGAAATAAATTGTAGCAAACCATCAGGGTATGAGAAATGGATAAAGAAATAAGTTTTAAGGGGGGTAGACTAAAATGAACCAGGCTAGTATATACCCTACCACGCGTAGGAACTCGAAATCAATAAGTCTTAGGCAAATGAAATAATAGAAATCTTTCCTTATTACCCTTAGGCAATTTCGGGGACGAAATTTTGTTTTAAGGGGGATAGATTGTAACAGCCCAGATTTTTTCAACCTGGAATAAGATGTCCTTAGGCAATGGGTCGATCCCAACACCTTATTAACCTGTCAAAACTCAAACCCAAAGTCTAAAGCCGCCTTTGAACCCATTTCCTTCACAAATCCCACCCATCACCACCTTGTTCTTTCAATTTTTCTAAGTACTTTTACCCCAGACACTATCTTAAACTAGCTAAGTAGTATAACTTGGATCACTTTATATACAAACTACAAAGGCCTAGGTACCACCTCGACCAGAAATCACTTAGGATTAAACCCTTTAGAAATTTGACAAAGTTAACCAAGTGTTAAACTAGATTAGCTACGAAATCCGTCAGTACGGATACAGATCTCACCGTATGCGGCTCAATACATAGTGTATCATTTTAGCATGAAATTTTAAATCTTTACAAAGTATATTCATTTCATAGTGTATGTAACACTCGAGCATTAGAAAGTACGGGGTGTTACATACATGCAGGATGACCCTATCTCATATGGGTCCCCTGAAAATACCCTGAGTTGTAAGTGGTCAATGCGGCCTTGCCACGCCTCGGCAAGCTAAAAATTATAAATTAGCCATTATCCAAGTCTTTGTTAAAGCAAACATGATGTGGATGAGAAATGATAACATAATACCGTATCAAGTATAAGAGTATTACTATACCAAACATAAGAGCAATGCTAAATCAATAGTAACATAAATGTTACATCTAGCATGGAGTAAGTGCATCCTCAATATAAGAAGGCATCACATCAAATGTAAAGAAAGTACTATAGCAAGTATAAGCGTAAACTTTGTACCAATCACTAATGTAATGCCACATAAATAATTGAGGAAGTGTCATACCAACACAAATGTAAAATATCACACTACATGATAAGGAAAATGCATCATTCACAATAGGTGGAACCTACTTAGAAACTAAGTTTATCAAGGCCCACCAATCTATACTTGAGTGGTCTTTCAAGCCAATGGGCCCACTCAACAAGCCCGTACACAAGTGGCCAAACACGCTATTATCGGCATCCAAACGGGGCGGCCATTATAAGGTCCACAAATGATCACAATAGGCCTGAGATGGACATCAAAGTGAGCCCTACAACCAACCCCAAGCAAGGCCCAAGAGGACTAGTCATAATCTACAAGAACAGACTTCAGAGTGTGGATACAAAACATACATTAAGGTAAACCCACAGAAAAGTGTCATAAACACATCAAGGTAGGTTACGTGGTAAAAATACATAAGTCAAGGTCGGCCAACGGCATGGCCGTAATACATACAACAAGGCGGCCTATAGTGCGTCCACATTACATTACGGAGGGAAAAAAAGGTTCCCAATGGTGGGCTTCGTTAGTGTAAGCGCTATGATGTTAAGCACACATAGATTATCAAATTTCGTGATACAAAAGCGCTTTAAGGTAGAACCTGAAGATTAGCTCAAGATCGACTTATGGTCAAGACAAGATCAGTACATCTTCTCAAAGAAATCATTGCCTGTATTCAAGATAGAGTCTAAGACATAGTTCAAGACAAAGTCCAACTTAAAGTTCAAAGACAAAGTATAAGTTAAAGTGACTCAGATATTTGATATATTTCAAGTGGTATAACCCTAGAAAGACCTTAGGATTAAGCGCTTTCAAAAATTCTTTATCATGGGTTTTTACAAGTGTTTTTGCTATGACTTCATGAAGGAACTACTATTGTTAAAAAATCTAAAATCCAAATCCTCAAAACCAAATTTGAGAAAATTCCGATGGAAGAAAATGAGTCTTTTATGGACTTCTATATAAAACTAAATGACATAGTAAATTCCATGTAGGGTCTTGGAGATAAAATTCCTGAAAGCAAGGTTTGCATAAAAATACTGCGATCACTTCCTAATAGGTTTAATTCAAAGGTTACTGTTATATAGGAATTAAATGATACAAATATTATGAAAGTTGAGGAGTTAATTGGTTCTCTTCAAACTTATGAGCTGAATTTCAAAGCTTCTAAAATCAAGTTCATTGTTCTTAAATCTTCTAAATCTAATTTAAAGGAATCTAATGTATATTCTGATTTTGAAGAAAATGAAGATAATATGGCTATGTTAGTAAAGAAATCTTACAAAACTTTTAAAAACAAGAAAAAAAAATAATTTCAAAAACTATTTGATAAAAGAAAGGGAAAAATCAAATTTTTAGAAATTAAAACAAAAGATAGCCAATGTTTCAATTGTTCTAAATATGGCCATTTAACTTTTAAATGTCATAAAAAGGATAAATCTAGAAGAAAATGTATTGTAACTACTTGGGATGAATCATCAGAATCTGAAACTGATGAATCAGACTAGGAAAATACAAATGATTTGAAAGCCTTTATGACTATAGCCAGAATCACTTATTCAGATAACTGTGATACATTTGATTATGAAACTCCAACAAGTGATTCTGAAAATGAAGATGATCTTCAAGATGCATATAATGCCCTATACAAAGAAAGTTGTAAAATTGTTGCCAAATTGAAAATTCAAAAAGAAATTTATGCTAAACTACAATTAGAACTTGAAAAAGTTGTTTTAGACAAATCTCTTTTTTTCGATTGTTTTGAAAAGACTAGATTAGATTTGAGTTTTAAGTCTTCTTAATTGTAAAAACTTAAAAATGAAATTGACAAACGAAAACTTGAAGTTTTCTTCCCTTCAGAGTTCAAAGGACACTTGGAAATATACCTTTGGTGAGCAAAAACTTGAAAAATTGTTAACCTCATCGAGACGATGTGGTGACAAGTCTGAACTAGGTTATATTAAAAATAACTCTTTAAAATCTAAGGATTCTACTCCTACCTTTATAAAAGGAGAATCCTCGAACTCTAAAGCAGAGACTTTAAAAGATTCAAACTATAAAAGGAATGACTTCAAAAACTCAAAACCTTTTCAAGTCTTTAAAATAAATAATAATGCCAACATTTATAAAGATCAAAAGAATAATAACAGAAATCCTCCTTTAGATGAAAAAATTATGGGCTTGCTTAAAGAGCTATTGAAATTCAACTTTAATAAGACTGGAGTATGTAGAAAAAGGAGAAATCCTAACTCTTAAACACAGCGTAAAGCAAAAGATCCTCCTAAACCTAGAACCATAATGAAATGGGTTTCAAAGGTTAAGTGTCTTGTAATCCATACAACTTTCAAAGCAAGTAGCCATTCAAGATAGTACGTGGATAGTGGATGTTCGAGACACATGACAAGTGATAAGGTTATACTTTCAAACATCAACGAAGTAAATAGCGGCCCAGTTACATTCGGAGATGGAAGCAACGGCAAGATAATTGGTCAAGGTAATGTACAACTTCCTAACTCATCTTTCTTTGAAAATATTCTATATGTTGAATGATTAAAACATAATCTTCTTAGCATATCTCATATCTGTAATAATAAACATAGCATAAAATTTTTAGATCACGGATATGAGATAATAAATGAGAAAGTAAATGTAATATTAAGTGGTCGCAGAAGTCTGAAAATTGTTATCTGATTGATAACTCTTGTTCAACAAACTATTCATGTTACATGATCTAATCAGACGAGACTGAACTATAGCATCAACGTCTTGGACATGTAAATTATAGAAATTTATATAAATCAAGCAAAAGAGATCACTTACATGGCTTATCCAAACTGAAAAAGATTTTAAAAAAAGTTTGTGGCGCATGTCAAATAGGCAAGCAAGTTAGGAGTAGTCACAAGAAAGTGAACTCCTTAGCTACAACTAGATCTCTCGAACTTCTCCATATGGATTTAGTCGGACCAACTAGAACGGAGAGTAGAGGTAGAAAGAAATATTTTTCGATGGTAGTTGATGACTATACTAGATATACTTGGGTAGCCTTTCTAAGAGAAAAATCAGATACTCTTGATGAAGTCAGAAAACTTATAAAATGTATCCAGACTGAAAAAGAGTTATCTATGGTCAAAATTAGAAGTGATCACAAAATTGAATTCGAAAATAGTAATTTTGAGAAATACTATAATGATCATGATATATTGCATAAATTTTCTGCTCTAAAAATACACAATAAAATGGGGTTGCTGAAAGAAAAAATAAAATTCTATAAGAAATGACTAGTGTAATGCTAAA
This sequence comes from Magnolia changhungtana, assembly GCA_030180095.1. Lineage (NCBI taxonomy): Eukaryota > Viridiplantae > Streptophyta > Magnoliopsida > Magnoliales > Magnoliaceae > Magnolia > Magnolia changhungtana. Next base: position 13,959,094 of record JASAUF010000276.1, read on the forward strand.
TAGCATGAACCTACCTAAAAATTTATGGGCTGAATCTGTTAGTACTGCATGCTATATAATTAATTGTGTTTATATTAGAAAAGCTAAAAACAATAAAAGCTTATGAATTATGGTTTAACAAAAATCTCATTATTAAATATTTTTAAACTTTTGGAAGCAAATATTTTATTTTACGTGACCATGAAAATTTGAAAAAATTTGAAGCCAAAAGCGATGAAGGAATCTTTATAGGTTATGCTCTAAATAGTCGGGCATACTGTGTTCTTAAAAAAAGAACTGGGATTATACAAGAATCTATAAATATTGTGATAAATGATCAATCGATCACACCCAGTCTTGACCAAGATGATGATGATGATATCAATTTGGCTAATATATCTGAATCTTCATCTAAATCTGACAATACTGGGTTAAGGTTAGTCAAAGACCATCTGACTAATCAAATACTTGGTAAACCTCACACTGGCACTCATACAAGAAGACAACTGGAAAATATATGTGATCATGTCTGCTTTACTTTCCAAATTGAACTGGTAATGCAAATGAAGCGCTCGCTGATGAAAGTTGGATAAATGTCATACAAGATTAATTAAATTAATTTATTATAAATGATGTATGGTATTTAGTTTCTAGACCTACTGACAAACATGTGATTGGAACCAAGTGAATTTTAAAAAATAAAACTGATAAAATGGGAAACATTATCAGAAATAAGGCACGATTGGTTGTACAAGATTATACTCAGATAGAAGGTATTGATTATGATGAAACCTTTGCAGAAACCTTTACACCAGTTGCGCGCCTTAAATTAATCAAATTATTTATTTTTATTGCATGCTATAAAAATTCAAAATTTATCAAATGGATGTAAAAAGTGCTTTTCTAAATGGTGATCTAAATGAGGAAGTTTATGTTAAACAACCAAAGGATTTTTTGAAGATCTCAAACTTCCCGATCATGTTTACCATCTTCAAAAGGCTCTTTATGGTTTAAAATAAGCTCCTAGAGCGTGGTATGAAAAATTAACTAAAATTTTAATTAGTCATAATTTTGTTATGGGTAGTGTTGACAAAACCCTGTTCGTCAAGAAATATAATGATGATATCCTGATTATTCAAATCAATGTTGACAATATTATCTATGGATGTGCGTGCACTAACATAACAACTGAGTTTACAGATCTAATGAAATCCAAGTTTGAAATGAGTATGGTTGGCGAACTAAACTATTTCCTTGGATTACAAGTCAAACAACTTGAAGATGGGATGTTCGTCTCACATACTAAATATGCTTTAAACCTTGTAAAAAGGTTTAGCTTTGAAAATGGTAAGAATTTCAATACTCAGATGAGTACGATTCTTAAACTCTCAAAAGATAAATCAAGTAAAAGTGTAGACTCTCGATTATATCGCAATATGATCAGTAGTCTTCTGTATTTAATTGCTAGTAGACCTGATATTGCATTCAATGTTGGAATCTGTGCTAGATATCAATTTGATCCTAAAGAATCTCATTTTTTTGTTGTTAAACGGATAATCAGATATGTTGCAAGTTCTGTGAACTTAGACTTATGGTATCTACATGATATGTCTGTATAAATCGCAGGTTATACAGATGCAGACTGGGCAGTAAATATCGATGATAGAAAATCAACCAACGGTGGTTGTTTCTATGTTAGAAACTGCTTAGTACCATGGCTTAACAAGAAACAAAATTTTGTACCCCTTTCTACTGTTGAAGCTGAATATATTGCGGCAAGAAATGCTTGCACTCAGCTACTATAAATGAAAAGAATGCTAGCTGATTATGGAATTACACAAGATACGATGACATTATATTGCGATAATTCTAGTGCAATAAATATTTCTAAAAATCCTATTCAACATTCTCGTATAAAGCATATTAACATATGATATCATTATATCCGAAAATTAGTTGAAGATAAAATTATCATGCTGGAATACATTCAAACTGAGAAGAAGCTCGCAGATATACTGACTTAGTCGCTTGACAATGTTAAGTTTTCAACTTTAAAGCATGATATTGAATTGTGTAGTGTTAAATGATTATTGTTTTCTTTGAATTTATATTTATGTTTATTTTATAATTATAAAATACATGAAAAGAATAATTAAAAATAAAATAAAATAATAATAATAATTGGATTTTTTCGGCCAGCCCGTAGCTGACCGAAATCTTCGACCAGTCAAGCATGACCTTGGGCTAGCCGAAGATCGCGTGGATTACACAAAAAGGGAAAAAAAATTTCCAATTTGTTTTCACTCCACTTCATCTTCCTCGGCTAGCCAATACCCCATTCAACCAACCCATTAACCAAACTCTCTTGTAAGTAATTTGTTTTCAAATTTCTTCAAGTTTTAGGTTGTTTATTGTTAGATTTACATGTTTGAGTAGATTTTTCTCAATTTGAAACCCTTTTCTTGTGGGTTTTTCATCAAAATCAGATCTACTCTATTCCTTATATTTTTCCTTGAAAATTTTCTTGTGCATTCACAATGGAACGTAGAGCTAAAAAATCTGTTTATAAGGCTCGAGCCGGTTCATCTTTTAGATCAATTCCTCTTAGTGTAAGGACCCTACGATTACCGGAGGATCATCTGAAAAATGACCGAGACTTCCGCACAAGGGACATTATCATTGAAAAAGTTATAAATGTAGACCACATTATTCGGTTTGGTCTAGTTCCTATTCTTTTTTAGGTTGGTTAGGACCACATTTTGAACTGGGGTGGAACGACTTACCGGTCCGTCCTACAAGGCATGTATGCGTCTATATGTGATTCTCTTAAGAATTTGTCATTCTCTATTAAATTTTTAGAAGAAACATTCACGATTATGCCTTACATCATATCTGGCTTAATGGAAATAGACGTTGCAGATGATGGAATTCCAATCGTCACACATTTAGAGAAAATATCTAACTCTAAAAAGCAAACTATTACTAGAGCATTATGTGGTTTCAATGCTAAATGACAATCTCTCCCAAATGAGAGAAGGGTATCAACGAGGTCAGCCACTACAAAGAAGCAATCCACACCGCATTGCTAGGGGCAGGACACCCCTAGTCTAGCCTCTCGGAGATCGAGCAATTTCAAGAGCAATTCCATGCCACGGAGAATAATGGTGAAATGAAAATCATTGTTCGAATCTTGGTAAGGGCTAAATCAGACTAGAGTCATCGGTGAGGTAAATGCCACATGCAACAATGTATGGATGTGAGGGCATGTGGACATGGCCTACCTACTCCACCACCCTATAGACATCTATACCCAATTATGAAGGTTGTTTATTTATGTTCCTAATCAATGTACCTCAACTGTCCAAATTCCTCCACTATTTGTGATCATAATTTCTTGGCAATTCCCATGCTACCCAAGATGATCAAACAAATCTTAGTCATTTGATATCTATCAAGCGTGATTTAAAAACAAAAGTTAATGGTTGAAAAACCGTAATTAACTAATTAAAAACCTCAAAGATGTCACATAACCTTTTAAGCACTTGATGGATAGTCCAAATCATAAGACCAAATCACATATTCATGTCCCAAGTAGACAAAGTATATCCCATATATTCAAGTTGTGTCCTAAAAAACTAATGTGAGCCTTAATCCACTAGCCATGTGGATATGATGAGTTTATTTCTAGCCATTGATCTTAATGACCACAGGTCCTTTTGGACATATGTGATATCCCTTTGACTATATATTGTGTTTTCTTAAACTGGTATTATATGAGTTACGTGAGGATTAAATCCTCCAATCCTTGGAAACTCGAGATTGGACACATTAATGATTGATCTATCAGAGTTGTGTTTTATTGGTATCATCATCCTAGTGTTACATAAGTGACACAAACGATTAAGACACATTCATACATATATCGATCTTTAAGATGTACAGTCATATTATGTGAGGCTATTGACTTGAGTAGGGATGAAAGGTCACCAATCTAAGTCAGTTATGTTTTGCCTTTACCTGCATGTTAAACTGGTATTATATGAGTTACGTGAGGATTAAATCCTCCAATCCTTGGAAACTCGAGATTGGACACATTAATGATTGATCTATCAGAGTTGTGTTTTATTGGTATCCAGCAACAAGTTCTATTGAAGAGGAAACCACAATTATTGATCCAGGCGTTGGTGGGCGGAATACATGGACCCCACCTTGCCATCATCTGATCTTAGTGTTACATAAGTGACACAAACGATTAAGACACATTCATATATATAACGATCTTTAAGATGTACATTCATATTATGTGAGGCTATTGACTTGAGTTGGGATGAAAGGTCACCAATCTAAGTTAGTTATGTTTTGCCTTTACCTGCATGTGAGTTGGTTTTCCATGATTCCAATGTAATTGGTCATATATACAGACTACGATAGACCCACACTCAATTCGAACAATTTTTAATGGTGGGCTTCCCATCTTAACTGTTTCCCATGGTGTAGCCCAGTTGAGTGTTGAATCGGCCTAATTTTTGATACCCGGAACATGCCCAGGATGGCGCACCTGATGGACGCGATGGATCTCATCCACATTAATTCCATCAAAAAGCCACCTTGTTAGCCACTCAAATGTACACACATGACCACCCTAGCGCGAAGGATTTCTTCAGGAATCGAATTGTGTACTGAGTAACTCGACTAATAATGCACTTATTAGGTGGGTACAAAAAAAGGGTACCATTGAGTTGAGTTGATCGTGATATGTGTTTTTCCTCTTGCAGATTGGATGAAAAATAAAGCATTCTATTGGCTCTCATATGTGGGGCTTGTTTCACTCCTCCAAATGGCAGAGCAAACGGCGTTGATGCCATATTGTGATGTAAATGAGGCCCATGTTTATCTCTCCCAGACTTGCATACAGAGATTCTCTCCGCCTCCTTGGGAGCAATGTTGGTTAAATGGCCACCGAAAAAAACTCTCTGACGGGCCTTGTTAGGCCCATTCTGTCATTCCCTCAATAGGTTAACCCGGCCCCATTCGCCGTAGACTCGATGATGACTCCATGTTAAATTTGAATAAAGTGCTCTGCCTGATCCGTGCGAGAATAAAAAAGTAGAGAGAGAGAGAGAGCTCCACCGGTATCTCTTGTTATCTCTCCCGTCAACCTCTCCATCTCCCTCTTGAGTTCGACCTCCCTCTCTCTCAGATCGACATCAACCCATTTCTCTACATGGTGATGTTGATTTATGATTAGGGATTTTGCTCTTCCTTCTCTTCTCTCTTTACATGGTGATGTTGATTTAGGATTAGGGATTTTGCTCCCTTTGGTTGATAGTTTGATGAGAGATTAGAGATTAGGGTTTGAAATTGAAAATCCGTAGTAGGGAATTTTTCAAATCCCTAATCCATAACTTGAGATTCTTCAAATTTCTAATTCCTAATTAGCATTTTTATATTAGAAATTGAAAATCCATATTAGGGGATTTTTCAAATCCCTAATCCATAACTTGAGATTCTTCAAATTCCTAATTAACATTTTTCAAATCCCTAATCCATAGTAGGGAATTTTTTGATTTTCAATCCTTAATTAGGATTTTACATTTGTAAATCTAATTGGGGACTTCCTTTTTAAAAAAAAAAAAAAAAATCCAGTTACGGTTTTCAATTTTTAATCCCTAATTAGGTATTACAGATTAATTAGAGATTATAGACTGAAAATCTTAAATTAGGTTTTTTTAAACATTGGATTAGGGTTTTGATTAAGATCTTCATTACAATTTTGATTAAGATTTTTTTACAATTTTGATTAGGGTTTTTCATTTGAGCAGCAAGATGATTGTTTTAGTGAGTTACCTTCACCTTAAATGTTCTCTCTAAAAAAAAAAATCGGCTCAAGTTTGATTGTGGGGAGGAAAGTTGTTACATTTTCTTATTCCAACAACAATATGCTCATTTTTTTTTTAAGTATATACAATTGTATTCAACCATCTGGAATTGCTTTAAAAAAAAAATTATACATATGTGGTTACAAAATCTCATTGACTACATTCGTCTACTATTTTTAAAATAATTGGTAACTTTGGTGATTGGTGTTGTTTGGAACTGCAGTTTTGGTAGAGCAAAGAACTGTATGGTCAAAGTGATTTTTGAGTTATGATGAGCGGGTCCCTCGTGGTGAGTTGCAAATGCTGAACATGACTATAATCTTAACAGTAGCCGCACTCCAATGTGTTGGAGATGGTTGTTTACTGAACCGCGAATACTTTTCAAGGATGTTGGATTCACATATATTTTGTAGTGTCTGTGAATTGTGTAATTTGAGTTGTATTGGAAAGGTGCTTCTGTTATGCATTGTACCCTATCTTTTGGCTATAATTTTTTTTATTAGTGAAATTAACTTGGTTATAATTAGGAGAATACATTTCTCTTGTTTGATTTGAATATCTATCAATGTGTGATCACAAGCAATGAGTGTGATGTGAATTTTATGTTGTGAATTAAATGTGGCTTTAACATGGAATTGAATTAGATTGTGTTTGTATACATCGCCCTTAAAAATGATAGATGATGGTCATGAGGTGGTAGTGTGTCTAGATTTGTTGGTAAACACTTTCATATCAAAGGCAAAGCATCTTCTGATTTGGTTGATTGGTGCCTGCCTTAATTGAGTGGCTCTATTGGACCAGTGGTGATGATGGATAGCATGGATGTCGCCCACTTGGCCTTGAACTGTAGGTTCCAATGCTCTAGTTGTAAGAGGATGTTTGGGCCATAAGTGTGACATTTGTCCAGGGAACCCTAAAGAATGGGAACCCTTCATCCAACCTTGCTTTAGATCTAAAGTTGGGGATCTGAGGGCATTTTGATATTTGGATGCTAACTTTGTTTTGCATATTAGGCTGCGGATCTAAGGGCATTCTGAAATTTGGATGTTCATGGGCTCTTTTGGGTTTTCCATACGACGTTATGTGTAAATTACTTTAGGCTGCATTTAGATGCAGAAGTAAATTGAATTGCACAGCAATGGCATAGTTTAAGGTTTTCCATATGGAGGTATGTGTGACATTGCTTTAGGCTATATTTGGATGCAGAAGTGAATTGAATTACATAGCAATGGCCTAGTAATCCTCAAATCATGACTACATTCCTTTCAAGTGTAGCCTGAAATAAAATCAATAATGATTTGGAACTTAATCTCTCAATGATCACATTCCTTTCAAGTGCAGCTTGAAATAAAATCAATAATTATTTGAAGCTCAATCTCTTAATGATCACATTCCTTTCAAGTCCAACCTGAAATAAAATCAATTATGATTTGGAGCTCAATCTCTCAATGATCACATTCCTTTTGAGTCCAACCTGAAATAAACTCAATTATGATTTGGAGATCAATCTCTCAATGATCACATTCCTTTTAAGTCTAACCTGAAATAAACTTAATTATGATTTGGAGATCAATCTCTCAATGATCACATTCCTTTCAAGTCCAACCTGAAATAAACTCAATTATGATTTGGAGATCAATCTCTCAATGATCCTATCTTTTTCATTGAGTTAAGTGAGGCTTCAAACATTTCAATGATTGTAGTGACCGGAAACATTTTAAACTCTTCCATTGCCTGCCCATTGAAAATCATCTTAACATAAACTGGAAACAAAAATGCATTCAATGATTTTGTTTCACCTTACATTTTTTCAATAATTATTGTGCAAAAGTACAAATGCAAGTATAGATGGAAAGTTGAATCCTCTCAAACAAATTCAATTTTAGTATTTGTATTAATATCATAAAACATTGCATTTTAAATGCCTTTTGATGTCCTTATCCATGCCTGCTGAACAAAGACGGAAACCTTACAACCCATCATTTACTAAAGATGCAAACCTTGCAACCCCCCTATTTATGCTTTTCTATAAATCTTTCTTCACAAATACTTTGCAAAATTCAAAAGAAAAAAAAAAACAATATTTCTTCACTTTGCGCTCCCTGTCGTTTGATTCAAATAATGAGCTTGGAAATCCTGACCTTTAAAACAATGGGTACAAAAAACTGCTACATGGTTGTTTTACTCCCTTTCTTGTATAGTTGTAAAATCATTCGGGCAAGTGCCCCAAAAAGAAATGGGCCTCACCTATCGTATAAGACAATCACTATTTTTTTAGAATCAATTAGGTGGGCCTAACAAAAAGAGTTGGCCTACCCCTGACAACAGTTGCATCTTCACCTGCATCCAAGATAAAATAATGATAAAAATTAAGTACAACATAAGTAATGATAATAAAAAAAATACATTTCAGACAAATTAGGTTATACCAAAATTTGCACTATCAACATAGAACACTACTTAGAACACGTGCTTACCTTTGAGAAAAAGAAATACTAATTACTCAAACATGGGGTAGCAATCTTCACACCCCAACAATTGATTGTTATCATATGATGGTAATGATGGTTGCATATAAAAATTCACATATTAGTTAATACGATTTTTTACCATGCATAAATTCAAAAGGTATATTCAATAGTATGCCAAATACAAATGATCCTTTTTACCTGGCTAAGCAAGACGCTTCCTGTAGATGACTCATGCGCGGTGCTTGAGGGATTTTGCTGGTAGAAGTTAATACTTAATTGGGATCCGGAACAACTCACTCCGGTAATATTTGAATTCTAAAAGAGCGACAACACAATAATAAAAACTCCAATAAATAAAAATGATATAAATGTTATATGTGATATTATAAGTTCTTTCTTTTTTTTTCATTTTTCTTTTTAAGATGACAATATAGAATATTGTAAGTTTACTAAATTAATCTTCACTTATACTTGATATCCGACATTAAAAAGGTTTTGTTAGAACATGCTAGCATCATGTAGTTGGTACCTACATTGAGCCACTGATGCATTGATAGATCCACTAGGGTTAGGAAGGTAGCCCATCACCATATAATGCGAATGTTAAAATGAAGCATGGTGCATGATTGTTTCCCATCACCATCAACATTTGACTTGCTTGTGGTTGAACGATTTAAGGTAAGGATCTTTTCTTCCTCGCTTGATCTAGTGGATTTTTAAACACAAGATGATTACCTCGAACTTTGGATTTTACTTTAATCCCTCTTACAATTTGTGTACCTATACTATCAACAAGAATAACTTATTTTTCAGTTAGCCCAGGGCGAATGCTTTCGGTGTTTTCAATTTCAATTGGCTCAAGGCGTGTGCTTCCAATATGTACACTTGTGGTCATATTAGAAGGTACACCTTCAGTATGTAAACTTTCTGTAGGCTCAGAGTGTGCATGTTCGGTATCTAAACTTTTGGACAGCAAATGGCATGCAAGTTCATCATCTTCACTTTCTTTAACAACTTCATCAGACATTAAAGGAAGTTCTTTGATTCTTTTCATACATTCCATCACTTGATCATGATATATATATATATATATATATATATATATATATATATATATATATATATATATATATATATCCACATATTTATCAACTACTTTGAAGACCTCTTCATGTTCCCTAACAATTGCCGCAACTTTCAGAAGCTTGCTACACAAGTGATTGTATCGTTTACCTAAAGTAACATTGCGGTCAACTTATATTGTTTACCCAGTATAATCTTTAGCATAACCTACCTTTGCATCTCTTTGCCATCTCTTTAGAATATAACGAGGATGAAGCACATCTATATTATAATAATTTAAAATTTTCAATGCATGACTACATAAGATCCTCACAAATTCAAATTTCTTATAGCTACACCTCATTGTCTATCTAACGAGTCAAATCTAATGGTACGCCCCTCTATTTTACCTTTGGAAACGACTCGAAACTCGACAACCGTTCCAAACTCACCACATTTAAACATTGCATGATTTAGCCACTTCTTATACTCATCTTGAAATATTTCAAATATTTCTGGAGTATATGATTTTGCTGCTTCCTTTAACATCGTGACATTAGCAAACAATACTGGGGTACTTTGCCTCATATTGAAATCAGCTTTAAATTCCTTATATCATCGTTTGACCTTTACAACTGCCTATTTGTAATGAGTGAAGAAACGTAAAAGATTATATTTGGAGCTCAAATATTTTTTCAATACGCCATTCATGCTCTCACTTCGTTGTGTGCTCTTAATGTCAACACAGAATGTATTTCTTCTATAAACCATAGCTCATTTCTCTATTTCTTTAAACAAATTGTGTAGCCACTTGTTCTGCACTAAATCATATTTCTTAAGTAAGTTATTCCATGCAACTAGAAACTCTTTCTCTTCCTCATAATAATATACACACTAAAATTAGAATCAAAACTTTTTGAACCATTAAATACATTGCTAAGGTGTTTTGCAGTATTTTGGTATGTATGCCAGATACATAGACGATAATATGTTTTTAGCATCACTGAAGCTATTGCATTGGCCATTGCAACATCTTGGTTTGTTAGTATTGTCATTGGTTGTTTTCCAGACATCACACTTAAAAATGTTTAAAACAACCATTGAAAGATTCGATCGTTTCATCGTATAGTAAGGCTGCACCAAATATTACAGTATGCTTATGATGATTTACCCTAATAAATGGAGCAAAAGGTCGTTCATAACTATTTATCCTATATATAGTATCAATGCAAATAGCATCCCCAAAAACACTGTAGTTCACTATTGACATTCCATCTGCCCAGATCATGTTCGTCATTTGATCATCTTTATCTACTTGTATAACATAAAAGAAAGATGGATCATCAATTTGCTTTTGTTGAAAGTACTCTAATACAACTCCTACATCACTATTTTCCATCGCTTTCATTCGCTTTCTCTGTAAGTAGTTCTTGTAATCAACTTACGTGAAACCCATATTCTCTCAACCTCCAGCTTGTCTACTAAAATATTCGACACCTACTCGTGGTATTATTCCTGAATCATTTATGATATCTATGTTAGCTTTTTGATCATCGGTCAAGCTTCTGTGTGACCTTAACATGTGCACCTTCGTTGGTGTAACAACCTCATGGTTATGCTCTGCCACAAACTTATTCACATTGTACTTTCCATTCTTCTGAAGCTTAATCATCATGTTTGCTTTATAATTCATTCTTGTAATCGGACGGGTAGACCTTAGGAGATCGGTTTGTTTCTTTTCACATTTTCGACCTTCTTTAAAACAACAAAATTCTTTGAAAACTATGACATCTTCATCTGATTTTTGTATCTATCCCCTTTGAGCACTAAACCCTATCCTTTTAGCATAGCTATTATAAAAATTATATACATTTTCATCAGAAGAAAACTTTATTCCTAGTTTTGGTTCTTCATCTAACATATCACCTATGTTGAATAGTACATCTTGCCTTACATCTTCGTTGCATTGGCTTGCATCTTGAACATTTATTTTAGTATCAAACTGTAACCTTCGGTATGTTTGAGAACATGATTGACTTTCCAAGATTTTATCATTAATTTCAATAATTGACCTTCAAAAGTAAAAGGGGTATAAACCATGCAAACAATTTAGTTCATAATGTAAAATATGCATGTGGGATATAACAATAATGGTTATACTTGTGCACAAAAACATAAGTAATACGACTAGATAAACAAAACTCAAACGTGCCTTTAAAGTTAACTCTCAGCGAAATACAAAAAAGTCATGGAATTGTACTGCATGACTAAGGAAGAGGTCTTTCCAATTGAACAAAAAAGAAACTTATTTTCAGATATTTTGGAAATTCTACCAAAGCTCTATTTGAAATAATGGAAAAGTATTAATTTACATCAAGCTAACACTTCCATAGTATGCTTGAATAGTTATGGCTATGACATACATAATCTAAAACAAAACCATCCCAACACCAACACTCTCCAAATTCCTAGAACACAAATACTAAAATTAAAATAAATCCAGTAGAGTTTCTAGATCACTTGGAGTCACTCACGTAAAAATTTATCTATTTTCTATCTACCGTAGGGTGCTAAACATGAACAATAAAAAATCAATCTAAGAAAAAACCTAATAAAAAGTCTATTTAAAAATTCGATAATCATAACCATCTAATGGTCCTATTCCAAATTAAATCACCAATTGCTTTCAAGGTCTAAGAACTGATAAATTTCTTCACATAGAATTCATATTTTGAGCCTCAAAATTTGTTTCTAAATATCCATAAAGATTAATAGTTTATATCAATAAAATCCAAGTTAGTAGAGAAATGACTCAATATCTCCTAGACATCTATGCACACATGTACTAAATCTAAACATTCCATCTATTATGAAAATTAGGGATTAGGGTTTACGAAAATTAGGGCAGACATTCAAAATATGAAAATTAATTTCTCATATAAAAACGCTAATTAGGAATTTGAAGAATTTCAAGTTATGGATTAAGGATTTGAAAAATCCCCCAAGATGGATTTTCAACTTATAATATAAAAATGCTAATTAAGAATTAGAAATTTGAATAATCTCAAGTTATGGATTAGGGATTTGAAAAATCCCTTACTACAGATTTTCAATTTCAAACCCTAATCTCTAATCTCTCATCAAACTATTAATTGAAGGGAGTAAAATCCCTAATCTTAAATCAACATCACCATGTAAAGAGAGAAAGGAAAGAAGAGCAAAATCCTTAATTTTAAATCAACATCGCCACGCAGAGAAATCGGTTGATGCCGATCCAGGAGAAAGAGGGAAATGGAGAGGTCGAGAGAGATAATGAGAGAGCTGTTTTTTTTTTACTTTTCTTTTCTTTTTTCTTTTTTCCATGCATGGTAGGAGAGGAAAAAATTAGCACTATAGACGAGTCCGTACAACGCCGTTTTTTTATTCGCCGCCGAGAAACTTATCTCACCAAAGGCGATTTTTAAGGTACGGATGTTGGTTTTTTGATGAAAATACCACTGCCTGTTAGGGTAAGCAGCTGAAAAAAGTGGGGGTATTCTCGTCTTTCTGGATTCGTTCGTACAAATTGTAGTCTACTTTAGTAATTAAGGTTTCTTTGTGGTCGAAGAAATAACGTGAGTAGTCCGTCGGGTCTATACTAAAAACGTACCTGCGGGAGAGAGAATCTCTCTACGCAAGTCTGGAGAGAGAAATGGGCTAAAGTCGTTTGTTCTGCCGTTTGGAGGAGTGAAACGAAATCGGATTGCGTACTGAGTTACTCAGTACGCTTTTATCGTACTGAGTAAACTCAGTTGGGCCCACTGTGAATGTATGTGGTTTATCCACAACGTCCATCCATTTTTCCTGATAATTTTAAGGGTTGATCCCAAAATTGAAGTAAATCCAAAGCTCAAGTGAACCATGCCACAGGAAACAGTGTGGAATAATGATTTCCACCATTAAAACCTTCCCAGGGCCCACAGTAATGTTTATTTGTCATTTAACTTGTTCATAAGATCACAAGGATATGGATGAAGAGAAACCACAAACATCAGCTTGATCCAAAACTTCCGTGCCCTGTAAGAATTTTTCAATGGTAGAGGTTCAATCACACTGTTTCCTTTGGTGTGGTCCACTTGAGCTTTGTATATTCTTCCGTTTTGGGCTAAAACCCTAAAATTATCTATTAATATCGATTAACGGAGTGGATAAAATAAATAAATAACGATGGACCAACAGAGTTTACTCAGTACGCTATGGGGTACTGAGTTACTCAGTATGCAATCCGCTTCCGAGTGAAACAGAAGCAGATTGCGTACTGAGTAACTCAGTACCCTTATCACTCGAAAGCGGATTGTGTACTGAGTAACTCAGTACCCTTATCGCACTGAGTAAACTCTGTGGGGTTCACCCTTATTTATTTATTTTATCCACTCCGTTAATCCATTTTAACAGGTAATTTTAGGGCTTGAGCCCAAAATATAAACATACCCAAATCTCAAGTGGACCATACTACAGGAAACAATGTGATTGAACCTCTGCCACTGAAAATTTCTTGGAGGCCATGAAAGTTTTGGATCAAGCTGATGTTTGTGTTTTCTCTCCATCAATGTCTTTGTGATCTTATTAACAGTCTGGATGACAAATAAATATCATTGTGGACCCTTGGAAGGTTTCAATGGTGGAAATCATGATTCCATACTGTTTCCTGTGGTATGGTCCACTTAAGCTTTGGATATACTTTCATTTTGGGTTTAACCCCTGAAGTTAGGTGGGGAAATGTATGGACGGGGCGGATAAACCGCTTACATTCACAGTGGGCCCAACTGAATTTACTCAGTACGGTAAAAGCGTACTGAGTAAGTCAGTACGCAATTCAATTTCGAGTGAAACGGAAGCGGATTGCGTACTGAGTAAACTCTGTGGGGTCCATCATGATTTATGTATTTCATCCACTCCATTCATACATTTTAACAGATAATTTTAGTGCCTGAGCCTAAAAATTAAATATATGAAAATTTTCAAGTGGACCTCACCACGGGAAAGAGTGTGAATTGAAATTCTACCATTGAAAAAATTTTAGGGCCCAAAGAAGTTTTGGATCAAGCTGTTATTTGCATTTTCCCTTCATCCATGTCTATGTGATCTTATGAACAGGTTGGATGAAAAATAAACATCATTGTCTGCCCTGGCAAGGTTTCAATGATGGAAGTTATTATTCCCACTCTTTCCTATGGTGTGGTCCATTTGCGCTTTTTATACGCTTATATTATGGTCTCAACGATTAAAATGAGAGGGAAAAATAAATGTACGGTGTGGATAAACCAAATACATTCAAAGTGAGCCTAACTGAGTTTACTCGGTACAATAAAAGCCTACTGAGTAACTAAGTACGCAATCCAATTTCGAGTGAAACAGGCCCCCAATAGAATGCTGCCACGTCAACTCAGTACCCCGTACTGAGTTACGGACGCGGATTGCGTCCTACCCAATCCGTCCGGGCAGTGCTCTGTGGGCCCTTCTGTGATGTAAGTGTTTTATCCACGCCGTTAATTGCTTTTCTAAGATCATTTTAAAGTACAAGCCAAAACTGAGCAAGGTACAGGGCTTAAGTAGACCACAAAGTGAGAGTTTAATGTCCACCATTAAAAAATTCTTGGGAGCTGGAGAAGTTTCGGATCAAGCTAATATTTGTTTTTTCACTTCATCCACTTCTACATGACCTTACTAATTGGTTGGATGATAAAAAAACATCACGGTGGCCCTTAGAAAGGTTTCAACGGTGACTGTCATAATCACTGCAGCTTCCTCCGGTGTGGTCCACTGGAGCTGTGTACTTTCTTAAATTTCATATGCAAATCTTAAAATCATCTTAGAAAAGCGATTAACGGCGTGGATAAAACGATTACATCACAGAGGTGCCCACAGAGCACTGCCCGGACGGATTACCGTCCGGACGGGGGTAGGACGCAATCCTTGTCCACTGAGTTGCTCAGTACCTCCGATTCCCTTTCTTCAGTATTTCAGGAGAGACGTTGATGCTTTCCAATTCAAAATTTCCAAACTGGGTCGGAAGCAGCAATGGCGAGGCAAGCTCGTCCTTTTCTTCGAAATTCCCACACCATTCTCCTCTACAGCCTCAACCCAATTACAGCCTCTATCCAACAAGCCCAACAAGCCCATGGCCACATCCTCAAAACAGGCCTCTCCAGTCACACTCACCTCACCACCAAGCTTCTCTCCCTCTATGCCCATCTCCTTCGTTTCTCCGATGCCGCTCTCCTCCTCGACTCCCTCGCTGACCCCGATGCCTTCTCCTTTTCTACCCTCATATCCGCCTGCTCCAAATCCGGCCTCTTCGGCCAGTCTCTCTGCCTCTTCCGCCGAATGCTCTCCCTCGGCCTCCCACCCGACAGCTTTATCTTTCCCAGCACCCTCAAGAGCTGTGCGGGCCTATCGGCCATTGATACTGGCCGACAGGTCCATGGGCTTGCGTGGGCAAGTGGGTTCAATTCGGATTGCTTTGTGCAATCCTCCCTCGTTCACATGTATGTGAAGTGTGGTGAAATGTGGGACGCTCATCGGGTGTTTGATGGAATGATGGAACCGAATGTGGTTAGTTGGAGTGCGATGGTTGCAGGATACGCTCGGCAGGGGCTCGTAGATGAGGCGATACGCCTTTTTGATCGGATGCAGGATTCAGGAGTAGAACCCAATTTGGTGTCTTGGAACGGTTTGATCTCAGGGTTTAACCATAATAGGCACTCGTCCGAATCAGTGGCCATGTTAAAGAAGATGCATATGCAAGGGTTCAAGCCCGACGGGACTAGCATCTCAAGTGTGCTCCCTGCCGTAGGGGATTTAGAGGATTTGGCAACCGGCAAGCAGATTCATGGCTATGTGATCAAGCAAGGGTATGGGTCAGATGCTTGTGTTGTTAGTGCACTTGTCGATATGTATGGGAAGTGCCAGTGCACAACAGAGATGTTGCAATTGTTTGATGAGATGGTTGAAATTGATGTGGGCTCGTGCAATGCACTTGTTGCGGGTCTCTCTCACAATGGCCTTGTTGATGATGCATTGAGAGTGTTCAGGCAATTCAACGATGGAGGAATAGAGTTGAATGTTGTGTCATGGACCTCCATAGTCGCATCTTGTGCGCAGAATGGGAAGGATATTGAAGCGTTAGAGCTTTTTAGAGAGATGCAGCTTGTGGGTGTGAAGCCCAATTTAGTGACAATTCCATGCTTGCTACCAGCATGTGCGAACATTGCGGCATTGATTCATGGAAAGGCGGTCCATGGCTTCTCTCTCAGGAGGGTGATTTTGGATGACGTGTACATTGGCAGTGCTTTGATTGATATGTACGCCAAGTGCGGGAGAATCGGAGATGCTCAGCGTGTCTTTGATGGGATGCCATCCAGGAATGTTGTTTCATGGAATGCCATCATGGGTGGATATGCAATGCATGGGAAGGGTAAGGAAGCTATGGAGCTATTTTCTTTGATGGAGCAGAGTGGGCAGAAGCCTGATTTTATCAGCTTCACTTGTGTGCTATCTGCCTGCAGCCAAACTGGCCTAACAGAAGAAGGATTTCGCTATTTTAACAACATGTCTCGTGAGTATGGTATTATGGCTAGAATGGAGCACTACGCGTGCATGGTTAGTCTCCTAAGTCGTGCAGGAAAGCTAGAAGAGGCATCTGCCATGATCAAAGAGATGCCGTTTGAGCCAGATGCTTGTATTTGGGGAGCGTTGCTTAATTCATGTAGAGTTCATGGGAATGTGAGTTTGGGCGAAAAGGCAGCTGAGAGCCTCTTCAAATTGGAGCCAAGAAATGCTGGGAACTATGTTCTTCTTTCTAATATATATGCTGCTAAAGGCATGTGGGATGGAGTAGATAGGGTTAGGGAAATGATGAAGTGCATGGGTTTGAGGAAGAACCCTGGTTGTAGTTGGATTGAGATGAAGAACAAGATGCACACACTTCTAGCGGGGGACACATCTCATCCTCAGATGACCCAAATCCTTGAGAGATTGGGTAGGTTGAACATGGAGATGAAGAAATTGGGTTACCTCCCGAATACTAACTTTGTCCTGCAGGACGTTGAGGAACAAGAGAAGGAGCATATCTTGTGCGGGCACAGTGAGAAGTTAGCAATTGGGTTGGGGCTTTTGAACACACCACCTCGGTCCCCTCTTCGTGTCATTAAGAACCTCCGAATCTGTGGAGATTGTCATGTGGCAATAAAATTCATATCGAGCTTTGAAGAGAGAGAAATATTCGTCAGGGATACGAATCGGTTTCACCATTTTAAGAACGGAGTGTGTTCTTGCGGGGATTACTGGTGAGCAATGATGTTCAGTGCAGACAAAGAGTCATCATAAGCCCTCCGTGGCTCAGAGACACTGTTTGACATTGGGGTACTCGAGTGATCATGGGTCTCCTTAATGTCCAGTTTTCAGTGTTGCATGGTGGTAGACGATGTGAAAATCACATGTGACCTTCATCACAACAGATGCCAGGGAGGGCACTTCCAACTTTTCAGTTCAGCTAGCTGTGTTAATAACCCGATTAGAAGCTTCTACAGAGACTGGAGGTGATGGTCAGCTTCTTGCTTTTATGGTAAATTGTAGCTTTATGTGGGAGAAAATGCATCTGAACACAAGTTTTACATGAATTGTAGTTTAGGCAGGGAAAAATGATGATGAAGTTTATTCATGAAGGTGCTGGTACGCATCGGCTCCTACCTTCATCTTCAATGCATTCAAAGTATGTTAATCATTCACGGCTTTCTGGGAAGTAACGCTGCACATCACTCTGGAGTACTAGAAGAAAGATCAGTGGAAAATAGCAAGATACCAATTTTCAAGCAGCATTGAAGGTATTTTTGTCTTGTTCTTTTGTTAATTTCTCATTTCTATGATTGGATGACATTCCTTTTGGGAGATTTGGTATCGTGTGCTTTATATATACAAGCCTTCGTGGTCAATTAACTCCATTCCATTTTGGCGGGTGTTCTGCTTTCCGGAGTAGAAGTTCCTACTTTTTGCTATTCCATTTTGGAAACACACCACACAGAATTTTATATAAATTCAAGTTCTAACTCAAAAGAGAGGATTTCTGATGTCAAACCTCCCATTTTAGAGGAATTATTGATCTAGAGCCTCAATAATTGCATACGTTCCTAAGAAAGATGTTGTGTATGTGGGGCCCATCCTTAGTGAATCATGGATTTCTATCTGATGGACCCCTTTGTTGATGGTTGATGCTCCAAAGTTCATCCAGCTTGGAGGATCCTCTCCCTTCAGTCTTTGGCCTATTTTCTGTTGAGTGTGGACACAGAAGATAGTTCTTGTTACAGTTTTATATGTTGAACATCCACTCCATTATTATCAAGTTCCTGGATCCTAATCATAACCTGATGATATACTTGGACAGTTAGACATCATGATTTGTTCCAATGTGCTTAACCTCTCCCACACTTGTATAGGCCGGTGAGCTCATTTGCTTGGATTTGGCTAATAATCAAGTGGAGAGAGGTTCGTATGTGCTGTGGAGAACAGAGGAAGAATTTGGGGGAGAACTATGAGAGATTGCCTATCTCTCCTCTCCTAATCTATTTTATTAGAAGAGCCCCAATACAAAATAGTATGGTGCTCCAAGGGAGTACCTAAATACAAATTAATGAGGGGAAAAATAGAACTATCTATTCCAACTCGCCCTCTAGCTAGAGCATAGATGTCACACATGCCCAGCTTGCACAAAGTCTCATGAAGATGCAATGAATGAACAACCTTGGTAAGAAAACCCATCAACTGGTCCTTGAGTGAATGCGAGGTGTAGACTGTGACCCAAAGAGACTTTCTAACTATGCTTCATACACTCATGAAAGATAAGATTAGAAGCAATATGAGTAGCCACTTGATTGCCACAATGTAATAGAATATGGATAGAAATGTCAAGTCCCAGTTCTTGGAAGGGAGACCAAAGCCAAAGAGGACTTCACTGGTAACATGACCCATGGAATGATACTTTACTTTGGCTGATGAGAGAGTGATAGGAGGTTGCTTTTTTGTCTTCCAAGAGAAAAGATTGCATTTAATGGGGACATCACATCACATACACCTTTGCGTACATATCAGAGGAGGAAGCGTGCTGCACCGATTTCTCTGTGGCTGGGCGAGTACCCATGTTCACGTTGAAGACCCCATGTGTATGTGTAAGCATCTGGAAGACCCACATTGGGAAGATGCACATGGGTTACTTTAAAAAGTGATTTGGACCGTCGTATTTGAGGGACGTGACAAATGGGCTGCTGGATCGCATGGATTACATGATCGGGTCGTTGATCGTGGACCATTTTCGTCATCATAGGACATAATTATGTTTTAGGATTTAGTTTATGATTGATTTATGCTTTGGACACCTTATGAGTGATTTTATTTAATTTTTCATTAGACTAGGGTTATTTTAATTAAAAAAATCACTAAACAAGGTTTTTTTTTTTTAGGGGGGGGGGAATCTCCTCATTGCTTGCTTTTGTGATTAAAAAAGAAAAGAAAAGAGAACTCCTTTGTTTTCTCCATAATCTTCATATGATGTGAGGATATCTTCCATGTGACTTGGAAGGAAGATCGGTGCGAAGCTTATCTTCATCAACGGAAGTGCGGGGGTTTCCTCCACACTCACATCTCTTTATCAACAATCGAGGTATTTCTTCAAGTTTCTTCTTTTATTTTTCTTCATTTCTCCAAATCTATCAACAACCTTCATATTCTCCTCCTTTATACCTTCTCGACAAGCCGAACCATAAAATCCCAAAACCCAACCTACCTAGCCGACACGTGTGACCCTATGGCCACACATGTGAACCCATAGGGCTGCCTGTACGGTCCCACCCTTGTCCCTTTGGCCTCCCACTACCTTTACAACAAAAACCCTTCCTTCCTACCCATAAACCCTAACCCTAACCCTAACCCTAACCATAAATTTCCCAAATGTCCAAAATTTCCCAAATTCCCAAACCTTAGATCTTCAAATCCTTTAATTCACCTAAAATCCCTAACTTCCCTACACCCAAAACCCTAATTCCCCTATAATTAAAGCCTAAACAACCAATCCCTTTACCCAATTTACCCGATTAAACCCTAATTTCCAGTTTTCCCAAATTTCCATAAACCTTAGGTAGTGTTAGACCTTTCTCTTTAAAATAGTCTTAACCCTATGCTATTTGGATGTTTCTACATCCATTAGATCCTATCTTCCCATATTTAATGGTCTTTTAGGATAATGTTTGGCAATTTAGGCTTAAACTATGCATGATCTCCTTTTGGAATCTTGGTATTTGTGATGATGGTAGCAAGCTTTGTGATTTTCATTAATTAATTTAATCTTGTTAATTGATCTCTCACACTAATTGAGTTCATGCATTGGTCCTACATCAGCCTCCCTATAGGTGCAGTAACCTATAGTAGACCTCTATCATTAGAGGACCCGGTCCAGTTTGCATCATAATGCACAATATACATGAGCATGAAGATGCCCATGATTAGAGTACAGGAATCCCTTTTGAGGTGCTTACTTTAGTTAGCAGAGAATTCTGTAAACAGTTCTAGGTGGTCAGTACATGGCACTTGCATGAATGATTGAGGACACTGACAACATAGACAATATTTGGATGAGTATTATTAAATAAATGAGACTTCAGTTAAATCGATGAGACATTCTTGAGTCTTTTGTAGGCACTTTGAGTCCTTAGTATGAAGGTGATGATTCACCTCGATTGGAGGGTCTCTGCAAGACGAGAACCGAGCATGCCAATCTCTTGAAGGAGATCAAGGGTTGTATTTCTTCCGAGAGATGAAGATGCCTTTCTTGGCAGCAACCTCAATACCAAGAAAGTACTTAAGCACACCACAATCCTTAATCTAAATGATACCCGCAACCAGTGTTTCCATTGTCGATGAAAAATCAATAATATCGCCGATAGTATCGGTGTCGCCGGACTGGCAATACCGAAACACCGAAAATTCATTTCTCTTCCTAATGTCGACGAAATATCGGCGATATTTTCGATTTTATCGGAAAAAAAAGAAGAAGTTATCAGCGACAACTCTCCCTATTATTTCAAAAAAACAAAATAGATATAGAAAAAAAAAAATCTCTTACCATTTTTTTCTCAAAATCTGCCTGCGGGAGTGGCTTTCAAATGGATTTGGTGGGCCAATCACAGTCGATAGCGCCAGATTTTCAGTGGTAAGAAATCTCCTTTTTTTTCTTTGAAAAGAATAGATTTGAAAGAAACCCAATTTCGGCGAGGTTGAAGGGGATTTGGGTTGGGATTTGAAAAAAAGAGAAATTTCGGGAAAGATATTCAGGATTTTTTTTTAATGCGGAAAAAACGATTGAAGGTTTTCTGGAGAAGATGAGACGAAAGGGAAGCGGATTGACTAGTGTTTACACCAGCGTAGTTGCGTGGGTACGTGTCATGCGATGATGAGCGCTGACGCTCCTCGAGCTCCGAGTTGTACGAACGGTTCAAAGGAGATCAAAGTTAAATGGGCCCCAAAATGATGTATTTATTACATCCATACCGTTCATCCATTTTTCAAGATCATTTTAGAGCACGAGTTAAAAAATAAATCATATCCAAAACTCGAATTGACCACACCAGAAATAGTAGTGAGTAATGATTTTCACCATTAAAACATTCGTAGGGCCCACCATAAAGTTTATTTTCAATCCAATCTGTTCATAAGGTCAAAAATACCTGGATTAAGAGGAAAAACAAATATAATATTGATCCAAAACTTCCGTGACCCCTAAAAGGGTTTCAATGGTATACGTTCAATCCCCCATTGCTTTTTGCGGTGTGGTCCACTTGATCTTTATATCTGTCTTATTTTTCGGCTCACGCCTTACTACAAGCTCATAAAATGAATGGACGGTTTGGATATAACACATACCTCATGATGGGACCCACAAAACTTGCTAACGTTAATACACCTAGCTACTTGGTACACCAGCCAAGACGAAAGCTCTCTTTTGAGAGAGTGAACTCGGTGCAACTACTACGGCTTTACAAACGATGGTGCGGCCCTCACAGCGGGACCTTGATGTATTTATTTTTTATCCATGCCGACCATAGGTTTTTCCAGATCATTATAGGACACTAGCCCAAAAATGAAGCAGATCGAAATCTAAGCTGGGCCATATTTTAAGAAAGAGTGGTGGTTGAACCTCCACCATTAAAAACTTCTTCGAGCCCACGTTAATGTTTTTGTAATGTTTATTTGTCATCCAACCCGTTGATAAGGTCACGTAAACCTTTATGAATGGAAAAGAACGAATATCAGGTTGGTCCAAAACTTTTGTAACCCATGAGAAGGTTTTAATGGTCAATCACCACTGTTTCTTATGTAAAGGTCCACCAAAGATTTGAATCTGCTTCATTTTTGAGATTATACCCTAAATTGATTTTTAAAAATAGATGAACAGGATGGATATACAATAAATATATCAAGGTGGGCCAACCATAAGTGTTGTACTGTCTTACGTCAAGCTAAGGTTGCACATAATCCACTCTACTCCCCTGCACCACTAAGTGGGTGGGAGTCAGTAGGCCGGGGCTATTTATTATTATTATTATTATTATTATTATTATTTTCAATTCATCCTAGCAAGAATGGGACCATGAACGGTTTGAATGTATATAAACATCACGGTGGACCAGGGAGGTTTATTTGTCATCCAAGTTGAAACCTTCCTAGGAGCTATGGCCAACAGTGGTGTTTATTTGTCATTCAAGTTGTTATAAGATCACACGGAGATAGATGAAGGTGAAATACAAAAATGACATGGATCCAAAACTTTTGTGGCCCCTAATGATTTTTCAATGGTAGGCATGTTCAATTCACATTGTTTCCTGTGGTGGGATCCATTTGAGCATTGGATATGCTTCATCTTTAGGATCAAGCCTTAAAATTATCTTGTAAAATGGATGGATGGGGTGGATAAAATACATAAATCCCAATGGGCCCCACACAGTTGATTCAGTACGATAAGCATACTGATTTATACGGTGCGCATGCGTCTCTTGTTCGTATCTGTGGATTGATGGGTCGATGTTCTATGGGGCCATCATAATGATAAATATTTTATCAATGTCGTCCATTTATTTTGATAGATAATTTTAAGGCATGAGTCCAAAATGAGACAAATTTGCATCTTAGGTGGACCACACTAAGGGAAACAGTGGTGATTAAATGCCCACCATTAAAAACAGTGGTATGGCCCACCACCAGATTTTTGGATCTGCCTAACTTTTAGAACATTGTCCTATTGTGGCCTTTTAAAACAGATGGTAGGAGTGGATTTGGAACGTACATCTCTATCATGCAAAAACCACGCTGATTGGATAATCCAATCCATCCTTGATTTGGCATCTTTGAGTTCATTCACTTTTACATATTTTAATTACTGTATGCCAGCTGCATTTGTAATATATAAACTCATTTTGGTTGCTATTAAAGTAATTTTTTATGGCATCGCATGCTTTTTGTGTCCCATTAAATGAAAACTTATTATGTAATGCATTTTTATTTTTATTTTTGCAATTTTTTCATTCCTGAATATGTAAATATGTGTATTCATGCATGTCCTAAAGTTTCGCTGAAAAATTCCACCATTTTCTCCATGTTTCTCCCTTTTTTCCTACATTTCCGGTTATCGGCGATAACGATATTATATCTTTATCTCTAGCCAGCGGAACTTGTAGCGATACCGACAACTCGAACATTGCCCACAACTCCTTCACAGTAGTAATCTTAAGTTCACTATCACTAAAAGTAACAATATCATTGACATAGTCAAACAATATAGTTAAAGATGATTGTGTCCTTTTATGCACATGCAATGATCCTATGACGGAAACCAACTTGAGATTAGTTTGTTGAACTGTTTAAACCATGTTATACACCTCTTCATGAAGATTGCCACGAAGGTACATATTCTTCATATCCAACTGGTGAAGAGGCCAATTACGATGAGTAACAATATACGGAAAAACACACACCTTGTTCTAATCGATCCTAAGGGTTGACAACCCCAAGTGCAGGGCTGCGATGCACTAGATTGGTTTCAGACATGCTATGACTGACAATCAGCATGTCATTGACATACAACACCAAGATAATGAACTCCCCATCACTCAGTGTCTTGTAATAGACACAGTGATCATATTCTCTCCCAGTAAACTTTTGACTCGCCATGAAAGAATCAAACTTTTTGTACCACTGCCTAAGTAACTGTTTCAGGCCGTACAATGACCTCTTCAACCTGCAAACTTTGTTCTCTGCCCATTTTATTTCAGTCTTCTAGTTGCTTCATGTAGATCCGCTCTTCTAATTCCCCATGCAGGAAGGCAATCTTTACATCCATTTGTTCCAGCTCGAGATCATATTAGGCAACCAGCGACAAAAACGAATCTGATAGATACTTGTTTAACAACTGGCGCGAATATCTCAGTGAAGTCGACACATATTCTCTGACTGTATCCCTTCGCTACCAACCTTACCTTGTACCTATCCTGTTTCTTCTTGAAGATCCACTTTCACTCGATCTCTTTTCGACCAACGGGAAGTTTCACCAGCTCCCACATCTTGTTCTTGTACAAGGAGTCCATCTCATCGTCAATTGTTGCTTTCCACTTCTCTATATCAGGCTCATCAAGAACCTCTTGAAGAGTAAACAAATCCCCATCATCTGTAATGAGGGCATATGCGACATTTGAGTCATCCTTGTATCTCGCCGGTAATCTACAATCCTGCGGCGAATTCCTTATCACAGGCAATGTTCGAAATATCGGTATCCAAGGAATTTAATATCGGTCACCCCTCCCCCCCCCGATTTTGTGGATCAGAACGATAGTTAGTTCTTGCCCATTAAGAATGAATGAAAACGGCTAGTTTTTTTCTTTCTTTCTTTTTATGTTCCGATTTTTCACTTTTTTTTATACTTTTTTCTTCCATATTTTTCCTAAATTATTCTATTGCAATTTTCGACCAACCTTAGCTTGAAATTAAGGATCAAAACAAGTTATATTAAGGATTTTCTTAATTCGAAGCTCAATGGGTCATTTTTCAGAAATTCCTCAAAAATAGGTATTTATACTTTTTATTCAATCTATTGTTATTTTAATGGTAGAATATGATGTGTTAATCATAATAGAACATATTAATGTCCATCTAACAGATTATTGTTGTGATTTTATATTTTTTAATATTTTTTTCTATTTACGCACTATTTTCGGCCCTTTTTTAAAATTTTCGAAAAATAAATTTTTATTCAATGTTTTGTTGTTTTAATGGTAGAATATGATGTGTTAATTATAGTAGAACATATTAATGTTCATTTAACAGATTATCGTTGTGATTTTATATATTTTTATATTTTTTTCTATTTACGCACTATTTTCGAACTTTTTTTTTATATTTGAAAAATCAATTTTTGTTTAATGTGTTTCGGTTTGGTAAAATATGATGTGTTAATCATAGTAGAATATATTAATGTCCATTTAACAGATTATCATTGTGCTTTTATAATTTTTTTTTATTTTTTTTCTATTTACGCACTATTTTCGGCCCTTTTTTTTAAAATTCAAAAAATCAATTTTTATTCAATGTGTTGTTGTTTTAATGGTAGAATATGATGTGTTAATCATAGTAGAACATATTAATGTCCATTTAACAAATTGTTGTTGTGATTTTATATAATTTTTATATTTTTTATATTTTTTTTCTATTTACGCACTATTTTTGGCCCTTTTTTAAAAAATTCGAAAAATCAATTTTTATTCAATGTGTTGTTGTTTTAATGGTAGAATATGATGTGTTAATTATAGTAGAACATATAAATATCCATTGAAAAGATTATTGTTGTGATTTTATATTTTTTTCTATTTATGCACTATTTTCGGCCCTTTTTTAAAAAATTCAAAAAATCAATTTTTATTCAATGTGTTGCTGTTTTAATGGTAAAATATGATGTGTTAATCATAGTAGAACATATTAACGTCGATTTAACAAATTATTGTTGTGATTTTATATATTTTTTCTATTTTCGGCCTTTTTTTTTTTAATTCGAAAAATCAATTTTTATTCAATGTTTTGCTGTTTTAATGGTAGAATATGATGTGTTAATCGTAGTAGAAAATATTAATGTTCATTTAACATATTATTGTTGTGATTTTATAATTTTTTTCTATTTTCGCACTATTTTCGGCCCTTTTTTTATTCGAAAAATCATTTTTATTCAATGTGTTGTTGTTTTAATGGTAGAATATGATGCGTTAATTATAGTAGAAAATATTAATGTCCATTCAACAAATTACCGTTGTGATTTTATATATTTTTATATTTTTTTCTATTTTTGCACTATTTTCGGCCTTTTTTTTTTTAATTTGAAAAATAAATTCTTATTCAAT
This sequence comes from Magnolia changhungtana, assembly GCA_030180095.1. NCBI lineage: Eukaryota > Viridiplantae > Streptophyta > Magnoliopsida > Magnoliales > Magnoliaceae > Magnolia > Magnolia changhungtana. Next base: position 13,985,950 of record JASAUF010000276.1, read on the forward strand.
TTGTTGCCGTTTTAATGGTAGAATATGATGTTTTAATCATAGTAAAACATATTAATGCCCATTTAACAGATTATTGTTGTGATTTTATATTTTATATTTTTTTTACTATGTTTGAATTAGCGACTTTATGTTTATATTTTCTTATTTTGGACAAGTATTAGAGCTTCTTAGGATTTAGAAGTTAGAACATAAAATCATCTTTATTGATTAGATTCAGAAGTTCAAACTTTCTGTTATTAATCTATTTGCATTAGTTTTTGGAGATTTAAATTAATTAATTAATTCATTCTCCTATAAAAAGTAAATACTGTATATAAATTTAGAATAGTGAGTAGACTCACAATCTCACACAGACATAGGTTATGTCTAATCTACCTAAGGAAATGTCCGGGTCTGGCCAATAAGTAAGTGAGGATATTGGATGGCAACATTGTTAGAGGGTTGGTGGTACTAGGCACCAAATGAAGTGCAACTATTATGACAGACTAGTAACTGGTGGAATTACGCGTCTCAAACAACATTTGGCATATCGAAAGGGTCAAGTTGCAGGATGTACAAGAGTACCAAAAGAGATAATGATTTTAATGCAAGTCAGTCTAGATGAGTCGAAGGGTAAACGTGCTGCTGGACAAAAGAAGAAAGATGAGATTTTGGATGTGGCCCGACAGGAGGTGTTTCGTCCTGAATATAAGGGCATTCGTGATGAAGATATTATTGATTCTGATGAAGATTCAGATCGAGAATTAATTATAGTTAGTAGAGAGCTTGCGTCTTGCTTGTGAAGAGAAAGAACGTCGCCGCATGTTTGATGCGAGTGAGTCAATACGTGATACGGGGGGAGGGGGGGTAGGTTTGGTGGGTTACGACGTATGTTTGGGAGCCGACGAGAGGCATCTTCACATGATGCCCCTATACATTTGGATGAAGAAGTAAATGAGCCTAGGAGACCCTCTGTTAATCCAATCCTATTTAAGTAAGAATCAACTAAACAAAAGAAGATAAAACAAATGTGGAGTAGAACTTCCGTTAAGAAGCTAGTTAGGGCAGCAACAAAGTTATTTATACATGCCAACATACCTCTTAACGTGGCTAATTCTCCATATTGGCAGGTGGTAATTGATACTGCAGCAAAAGTAGGTGAATGAATTAAAGCTCCCACAGCTAGGGATATTAGGGGGAAATGGTCAAATGCAGAGTATGCAGATGTGAAAGCATACGTGGCTATCTTTAAACCTGTATGGTGGGCCAGAGGATGCACAATCATGTGCGATGGTTGGACTGGCCCAACCGGACGCAGCATGATCAACTTCATGGTATACTGCCACTTGAGAACTGTATACCACAAGTCAATTGATGCCTTAGCCGCAACAAAAAATTCTGATTATATTCTTGGACTAATGGATAAAGTTGTGAATGAGATTGGAGAGGAGAATGTGGTGCAGATTGTGACAGATAATGAAGCATCATATAAGCTTGCAGGACATAAGTTGATGAGAAAGAGACCACATATTTTTCGGTCACCATGTGCTACCCATTGTATTGATCTTATATTGGAAGATATTGGGAAGAAGAATGTTAAGGAAATAGTCGAAAGGGCAAGAGAAGTGACGACGTTTATTTACAACCACAATCAAGTAGTCGCAATAATAAGTTCACGAAAGGACAAGAGTTGTTGAGGCCTGCGGCGTCTAGATTCGCAACAAACTTTATAGCATTATAGAGTTTACACCAGCATAGGGGAGAGTTGAGTAAGTTGTTCGCTTCTCAAGATTGGCTCAACATAACATGGGCAGAAGACATCAAGGACACCGGTTGAAGTTGTGAACGCCATACGGGACAATAAATATTGGAAGAGGGTCAAGTTGATTATAAAGGTGATGGAGCCACTAATGAGGATACTCCGTCTTGTTGAAACCGACGAAGCACCTACCATGGGCTTCCTATACGATGTCAAGGATAAGGCGAAGTTGGCAATTCAACGTGATTGTAGAAGCTGGGAGTCTTATTGGAGGATGATCGACAAGAGATGGACAAGACAACTCCATCACGATCTTCATGCAGCAGGTTTCTATCTAAATCCTAGGTACAGATATGCCTAATCATTTGTTGCGGATAATGAAGTACGTGTCAGGCTAAAGAATGTGATAAAGAGATTAGAACCTGACTTAGATATGCAAATAAAAGCATTGAATGAATTAGATACATTTGGAAATCGCCTGGGTAGCTTTGGAGATGCTCTTGCACAACATGCAGTATCTAGGTTGCAACCGGATAAATAGTGGATGAATTTCGGAAAGAGTACGAAGGCTCTCCAAAAAATTGCAGTAAAAATTTTGAGCCAGACAACATCTTGTTCTAGGCACGAAAGGAATTGGAGTTGTTTGGCACTTATTCATTCAAAGAATAGGAATAGATTGCAAACTAGGACATTAAATTGACTTATATTCATGCACTACAATATGAAGCTAAGAATGCGACGACATCATAGGAGCATTACAACTGCCGACACAGGCTACTGTTCAATAAACTTGAACAATATTTATGATGAGGACGACCCGCTTCTACCTTGGTTGTAACAAGGGAAAAGCAAATTGAAGAAGATAGTGAAGAATTAGAAATTGATGACCCACTAATACGCACAGCGCAGCAAGAGAGTCGTGCAGCTGTGTTGGACCCAGAAAGAGGGGCAACTTTTATGCCGAGTACGGCTCAAAATCAATAGAAGAGTACGAGCAGTGGTAGCGTGACCGTGTCGGATGATGGTGATGATAACGCCCATGCCCCTGGTGCTGGCATTTCTAGTGTTGCTCAACACGCTATACAGTTGTCTACAGATTGCGAGGCCAATGAACATCGACAAGGTTGTACACGAGGTCAGACTTATGAGTGTACTGAGTCACGATATAGCCAACAGGAGGAGGGGTAGGTTTAGTGGTGCACCAGGTCTAGGAGGTCCGGAACATTAGCAGGCCTGTGGTCCTGGGCATTGTGATGGATATTCTTATGACCAATTGGATTATAGTTTTGGTTATACTGTGCCTGTTCCATCACATTCATGTTCGAGTAATCCTCCTGATCCATATCCATATGATTATAGATATGCAGATCCAAATCCAAGTTACTCATCACAGACACTCAATCTCAAGATTCTCAACAGCCTGAGTACGGGCACCAGTATGGCTATTCGACGGGCACTGGTAGATATCCTTAGTCAGGGTCGGAGTCGTTGCCTTTTCAGCACCTCCACCTATTGTACAGCCTCAACCTAATGATGACGATGATATGGAGGTCGAGCAACCACAAAAAAGAAAATTTTCATTTTGTCAGTGACTGGTGACTTGTGAATTTTATTATGGTAATTGTAAGTATATATTTGTATTAAGGTAAGTATTTGCAGCAGTACTATTGTAAGCACACACACTGCCGAACTTGTATTTAAAATAACTCCCCTGACAACCAATCAAGTAATCCTTAATCAAGTTGTAGGGGAGTATATCAGACACTATTATTTTTTATATTCTTGACTTGAGGATGACTGACAGGTCACAGGAACAGGATATGAGGAGAAGTCTCTGACATGTTGAAGAATGAAGACTTTCAAATAGAATGAACATTGTAATTTATGGGACTCACTCTAGTCTAGACTCTAAAGTAGAGACCTCAGTCCTCAGGTATGTTAAATTATTAATAACTTAATATAGAATAAATTATGAAAAATAATTGCAAACACCTACACATGTAAGATATTTTGATATTACATTCATTCTAATATATCTATCATTGATAGTAGATAGCTAGAAAATTAAATATATAAGTTTTGTAGTCAAATCCAGGTTGTCTGGTTCATAAATTCATCAAACTGTCTGATACAACTTCTCACCAAAGAGTAGACCGTTACACCACCATAAACATGTTCCAAATTATAAATGAATGCATATTTGAATTATTTAGAATATTTCGGATTTAATCCATATTTTTTTCATTTTTTTTGGCAAAAATAAAATAAAATTGCATCGTTACGGGCCGTTACGCCCCCCTATCGGCCGATATGTATCCGTATCGGTAAGGGTGGGCACCATTACGCCCACTGATACCGATATTGAACACCTTGTCGATATCGCGTTACGTATTGCACCCTTGGGATACAGATACATATCGGTTATCACACGGGATATATCGTTTGTATCGAGGAATTTATTGTACTTTTTGGGAAACATGGGGAAACATTGGGAAAATGGTTGAATTTTTCAATGAAACTTCAGGGATTTTTAAACAAGACCTTAATACACACTTTTAAATCATAACTTCTCAAAAAATAAGTGCACATAATAGGTTTCCTTTGTATAGGGTCCTAAGTTATGCGTTGTTTGATTGAACTAATGCAACTATATTCAAATTAAATGCATAACATTTAGAGTATATGTGATGATCATTTCATCAAGCACTCCTAAATATTTCAAAATAAGTCTCAATCGACAGCTGGTTTAGGGAAATTTCGAAAAAAAAATAAAATATTTTAATATTTTTATTAAAAATTGATATTTATTTTTCGAAAATTGACAAGGACTTGATCATCTCTCATCCATGCTTGATTTCATGTTTGGAATTCAACATGGCAAGCAATTTTGAAGAAATTGGGAAATTTTCGAATTTCCCCCAATTTTTCCTAAATTGGAATACCTAGACTCAAATTTCAAAATTAGAACATATGTAATGATCATTTCATTGAATATTCCTAAATACTTCGAAATTAGTCTCAATTGACAACTAGTTGAAGGAAAATTTTGAAAAAAAAAAAAACATGGAGAACACGAAGAACTAATGGATATCAAAATCAAAGTTCAAAGTCCATGATTTTTCATGCAAAACATGAAGAACCAATGGATTTGTAACAATTTGACACTGATTGAACATAATTTCAACAAAAAAAAAAAAGGATCAGAAATTGAAAATGCTCACCGGATCGAACATGTGAGATATATCAGCACTATTTGTGTGTTTCGTTTCGCACGGGTAGGATACAAGATATATCGTGGGATATATCAGCCAATATCATCGACATTTAAAACACTGCTCATAGGTGGCTACTCCACCTACTCCTGTACCTTTGTCCGTGTATTCGTATCACCCCAAGTATCATCTGTGTGACTGTGTCTACCTGAACGTCCACAACCAACTTTTCTCGTTCCTCTTGCTCATCCTTATGGAACAAGGATCCTTCTTCAAACTTGACATCACGGCTAATGATGATGTTCCGTGTGACCCGGTCATACAACCTGTTCCCCTTCACACTACCTCTATTGCCAACAAAGATGTACTTTTTGGCTCTTTGGTCTAGCTTATCTCTCTCAACTGACGGTACATGAAAGTAAACTTCACAACAAACATGCGCAGTCCCAAGTAGTCTACTTGTTGACCACTCTATACTTCCTGTGGAATTTTACAATCAATGGCTGTAGAAGGGGACCGATTCACCAAGTAATAAGTCGTATTAACGGCCTCAGTCCACAATTTCTTACCCAACCTAGCAGTACTAATCATGCATCGGGCCCTCTCCATGAGAGTTCGATTCATCCGCTCAGCCACACCATTTTGCTCTAGTGTATGACACATTGAGTTGTGCCTCACGATCCTTCATCCTTACAGTATTAATTAAATTCACCTGAAGTAAATTTTTCATTGTTATCTGTCCTTAGTACCTTCACCTTTCACCCTGATTGTTTTTCAATTATAGTCTTCCATTGCTTGAAGTTGATGAAAATATTGGATTTATTTTTCATAAAATAAACCCATACTTTCCTAGAATAGTCGTCAATGAACATGACAAACCATGACGGCCTTCATACATCAAAATGCACATAATCAAGAACACCCTTACATACTTGTTTACTAGATTTAAAAGACAACCTACATTTTTTACCATATATACAATGCTCACATATATTAAAAGCTAAACTTTTAAAAACTAGAATTAAACATCGGTCAAAAAGTATACCTTCATGCCCCGCTCACTCATGTGGCTCAGACGTGCATGCCACATAGGTGCAAACGTAGAATCCGCTACAGCCACCGCAACTCCACCCGATGAAGTGCTCTCGATAAACCTGTAAAGGTTTCCGTTCCTCTATGCCTTCATGACTACGAGTGCCCCCTTTGAAACTTTAAGGACACAATTGAAACCGGTGAATCTGCACCCAAGCGCCTCGAGTGCTCCAAGAGATATCAAGCTCTTCCACATATCAAGAATGTGTCTTACCTCGGTTAAAGTACTCTCCATGCCATCAAACATCTTGATGCACACCGATCCAACACCCACCACGTTGCAGGCATTGTCATTGCCCATAAATACCCGCCCACCATCACACTCTCTGTAACTGGTGAACCAACTCCGATGAGGAGTCATGTGATATGATGCCCCAGTATCCAAAATCCACTCGTCGTTATGATCATCGTATAAGTGTCTGACCATGGACACTAACAACACATCACTTCCACTAGTTCCTACATTAGACGACTTTGCAGTGTTGGCCTCCCTGAAAGAAGCCTCTGAGTTCTCTTTTCTTACCATAGGATTTTTATAATCCTTCTTCATGTGCCTAGACATCCCACAATTTCAACACTTTAACTTTTCTTTGCCCTTACCCCTAGATTTAGATCTCGATCGAGAATACCCATTGTCTCGATCAGAATTTTGTACCCTCCTAACCAGTGCATCAGTAGAGGTGCCCACGCTGCCACCATGTTTCTTTCTCATCGTCTTTCCATGAAGGGCGGAGATAACAGTATCGACACTTATGGATGATCTACCAGTACACAATGAGTGCTTGAATGACTCGTACGAAGCCAGGAGAGAATTTAACAGGATGCATGCTTGATCCTCATCTTTCACCGTTTCCTCTACATCCAGCAATTTGCAAATTATCTTGTTAAAGTTACTAACGTGGGCCTTAACATCACCTCCCTCTACCATTTTCAAATTGAACAATTAAAGCTTCAAGTACAGGCAATTTTCAAGAGATTTCTTCACATAGATGTCCTCTAACTTCGCCCATGTACTTGTTGCGGTCTTCTCTCTCATGACTTTATACAGGACCTCATTCGTTAGGCACAATTGGATAGAGGTTCTCGCTTTCTTATCCATCTTGTTCAATTCATTATTTGTCATATATTTCGGTCACTTCTCAATAAGTGCATCATCCAATCCTTGTTGAACTAGGAGACCGGTCATCTTGACCTTCCATAATTCAAAATTATTTTTCCCAGAGTATTTCTCAACATCAAACTTAGGATTATAAGCCATTGATACTATGCTTTCAAATTCAGTCTGTGCCCCAATATTTGCTCTGATACCACTTGTTGGGGGACCACGGAAGCACACAATGATGAATCAAGCAAAGTACTCCAATTGCAACAACCAAGTCCAATCACAAATACTTTGAATTTAACATGGAAAAACTCTTTCAAGAAGAAAAAACCACGGCACAAAGCGACAATAATGCACTATGAAAGCATAAATTACAAGAGATGGAGAGAATACCCGATTCGAACAAGCCTTGAATCTCCCCTTACAAGTCCTTGAAACCCTAGGAATGAATTAGAAAGCCTTAGGGCCTGTTTGGTTTTCCAATTACCCCGGTAGTTGGGTGTAAAGAGGGCATTAATTACGTTTTACATGTAAATGCAATGATTGGGTAAATTTCGGTTGATTGCTCTCCCACGTTTGTTTTCCTGCAATTTGTCAATGTAATAGACAGTAATTCCCTATTCCTGTGTTTGGGCGTTGCGGTGTACCAGTCATGGTAAAGAGAATTTAAATGTTATGGTGTCCAGCACCATAACTCTACGAGGACTGCATATCTGTGTTTGATTTCTTCACGAGTAGTAGTCAGAGGCTGATGAACCTGTTTTGGTTGTTCCCCTCTATGTACAGGTGTGGACTGCGGTCATTGACCTGTGGGACCAACTATCTAAGATATCATCCAGACATGTGGGACCCACTATCTACGACACCATCCATCACAAAAACTAAATGGTGCAGTCCATCCACGTGGGGCCCATCTGGAGGTATGTTTTGTTGTATCAAATCCATCCATTGAATTTAGGAAATTATCCAAAAACTTAATCACATTCCACGAGCACGAGGAAGACCATTCCCCACGAGACGGTTTGTCTGTATTGCAAGTCGTTTTACGGTGGGAGTGTATGTCAATGCCAGAAGGGAAGCATCTTGGCTTTCGATGGGGTTTATTTTCTATAGAAACTGTTGAAAACCTCACCGTCGTCAAAGACGAAGGAAAGAAACCAATATCAGCTTCTAACAAATCTCTTCTGACCCATTATTGGTCAATCACCACAACTTCCTACTGTATGATCCACCTGATAATAGAAAGTACCTCATATCTGGGATACTAATCTGCAACGTCGTTTGAACGGCGTGGATGCAAAATCAATATAGAAAGGTTGGCCCCAACAGCTTCGGTGAGTTTTTTTATCTCACCTAATATGAGTTGAAAACAAACCTGATTAAAGAACATCTATCATAAACCTACTTAAAACACAACTGCAACTAAGCGCAGAAAGCCACGCTAGCCACAAATTCATTGTCCAAAATTGGAGAAGACACTGTCCTCCCTACAAACATACACATTTTTTAACATTTACTTCATGTCCAAAACCAATACTAATTAAACAGATAAAAAGATCCCAACCGAAAAAAAATAAAATAAAATAAAATCAGAAACTACAAAGTCCATATCAATCCGTCCAGTGGATTAGCGCCAATACATGACCTGAACGGTGATAATGAAAACCAAGCAACCAACAATTAGCCGAAACATTGCAACAAGTGCATCTGGTGTATCTTCCACAGCTTCTTCATGTTTTGGTGTGTAATCGGTGTATGGACTGAAATAGGATGGTGCCGGCGCAGTCGCTGGAGGGATCATGTAATTGGTAGCGGAACCTAGTCCACTGTTCGACATAGGATTATCCATTTCCTCCTTGTTTGACCGTGCAAGTACACTTGTACACTCCAATGACTCACAATAAGCTGACCAGTGAAAGAACACCTTCGACGCAGATTTGTAACCTTGGAAACGGGCCATTGAGTAGCCCTCAACATGCTTCCAGCACTCTTCCCATGAATAATACACCCCAGGTCGCCGTCCATTGAAAACAACATAAATCTTTTTACCCATCTGCACATGTAACGAAATTATGCATACTGTAATCAATTAGATGGTTTTACTGACATAACATTTTTATATGAATAATCGAAATTTCTTTTCTTTCCAACAATAGAAGAAATCAACATTTGTGTAATTAGCACATCATACCTGGAGAACGAAATCACATATTGAAGTACCTGTCAAGTTATCTTATACATCGTGTACATATAACCATCATAGTCGACATCAAACATGCAAAATGCTTAACATAATTATAAGCAGATAATGCAGGTTGAAATACATTGAATGATGAAGCATTAATTGAAGATAAGAATCCTAAAAAACGATGTAAGATATCATCCAAAATTACCCACCTATTAAGAGCTAGTAAACTATACTAGCAGCAGAAAAACGAAAAGTATTGTCCAAAAATTTAAATGGCTGACCAGCTATATTAAACATAAACCTAACAAAGTAGGGGAGGGTACTGTGATCAATCAGAAGACCGATTTGGTGCAAGCATCATCAACACAAAGTCCAACCTCCTGTGCTCAGGACGAGAAAGGAAAGAGGCAGATTTGGATTCATCTGCTGATAGGATCTTTACTACGCGTAGGATCTCATGACTTGTGAGACCTTCAATCTACTCCAGTGTAGGTACAATCTGCTCCATACGTATCATGTCCTTCCCTTTGTGTATGGTAATAGCTAGTGACCTGATAGCTTCTGCAACATCACTCATTCCTTTGCCAATGACGTCGCAAGGACATTCCGTTCTGGCTCTCTTCCTAGAACTGTTTGTGCTGCCTATGTTCATAGAGTTGTTGCCATTGAGATTCGGACCACGGTCTGCACCACGAGTCTCGTCATGACCTCGAAATGACCACTGGATGTTCTATCCACTGTCTCCCATATCGTCACTCAATAAAACAAGTGTATCGTCATTAAGATCAACCGACGTTGTCGATGAAATATCAGGATCGCGAGACTTTCTCGAACGCATACTACTATGCATATTTCCAGTCGAAGCACGTAATCCAGTAGCTCGGTCATTTCCAAATAAGAACGTAGGTCATCATACCGTCGCACCGCTTTCCCCCGAATATGTTGCGCATAGAGATGTAACTATTGACAACAACGATTAGAAAATATTAATTAGTAAACACCATTCGAGCAAATCTGGATAATATTAATTAAATCATCATTACATCATCTCACCCGTATGTAATCCTCCCAGACGTCATCTGGCACGGTTACTAGCTTCATGTCATCATCCCATCCAAACCCACTAGCTCTCAGGGTGTCCCGAACTTCAAAATACATCCTCTTCAATGTCCTTATGCGATTACCAACATACTTCTCCTAAACTGATATCCCCAGTGTACTCCTGACAGTTTCCACGACCGTTTTATAGGTCTCTTTCTTAAATCCATTGGCACTCTTGCGGCCAATTGCAACAACATCCATCAACGTATCGATAAGACGGTCATCCATTTCATCAGTCCAGCGCATTACACCACCAGACATAACGTTTTCGTCAAGCGATTTTGATTTATATTTCAGTGGTGTCCTTCGTGGTGTGCCGCACGGGCCTCGTCGAGATTGTTTCGTTGGTGTAGACTGGTTGTCCCGCATATTCGGATCCATTTCGTTGTCGGTATTAACTTCAATAATCTACAAATAGTACAATTAAAATATTTAGTCAAACATGTACAACCTTGCATGTAAGTCATGTGAATGCAATAGTTTAATAAACCTAGAATATAATACACAAATACATAATATGGTATAAATATTTGAGGGTATTGATCGTCTTCTTACAAGCATCCCAAAATGATGGTTTCTAACACAGGTTCTGTAGGCAAAAGAGTACATTCATGTGATGATATATATTACCTACTACAAAATGACAAATTACAATTCAAATGTCGATTCGACACGACTCACAGGATGAGATTCATTCCACATCCTAGTAGCAATATTGTCTCGATATGTCGCCCATTCGTCCTTCTCATGTTGTGTCACATTAACATGAAGTGGTGATAGATCTATACTCTCCATTACATCCATAGATGCGAGTTCTTCTTCCACTAAACCATCTCCTCCAGAGAAACGGATAAAGTTGTGTAAGACACAACATGCGATGACTATCTTCACCTGTGTTAGAAGGTTGTATGGTGGAGCTGATTTGAGGATTGGAAAGCGAGCTTTCAATACTCCAAAGATTCTGTCTATAACGTTTGTAACTGAGCATGCCGATAGTTGAATAGTTTTTTCTTGTTGGAAGGATTTCGGCCCGTGCGGTATTCATTGAGGTGGTACCGTACACCGTGGTAAGGAGCCATAAATCCAGGAGAATGAGCGTAACCAGCATCAACTACGTAATACTTTCCTATAATTCATTACGAGGAATTATCAATCTAATTTCGTGACAAATCATATTATGAATTGGCTTTCAAATAGATATACACGAAGTACCCTCGGGGATAGTAAAGCGATCAGTGGAATGTGTCAAAACACTGTGTAAGACGCGTGCGTCAGAGGCTGATCCCTCCCATCCCACGAGCACATATACGAACTTCATGTCAAATGTACATGCACCCATTACGTTTTGAGAGAGTACCCCTTTCCTGTTACGATATGTTGCACTTTCCAATGCCGATACATAGGCGGGTACATGAGTCCCATCAATTGCACCAGTGCAGTCCTAAATTCACCTTGAATTATCAGGAAAAAATGTAGTATAAACATATGACATGACTGGACGATGCATAATGTGTATACAATGGAACATACCTGTGTAATATCCCGGATTTTTCCCAACCTGGGATTAGACGTCCTTAGGCGATGGGTCGATCCTAACACCTTATTAACTTGTCAGAACTAAATCCCACAGTCTAAAATCGCTCCTTAAACCATTTCCTTCACAAATCTCACCCTTCACTACCTTGTTCTTTCAATTTTTCAAAGCACTTTCGCCCTAGACACTATCTTAAACTAGCTAAGTAGTATAACTTGGATCACTTTAGATACAAACTACAAAGGACTAAGTACCACCTCAGACAGAAATCTTATAGGACTAGATCCTTTAGAAATGAGGCGAGGATTAGCCAGTGCGAAACCAGATTAGCCACGAAATCCATTTGAATCGCTTTAAATACGATCTGCAAGACCCAAAACTTGTAGAATCATTGACGCTAGGTTACCCTAAAATCTAGGATCAATCTCATTTCCCGACTGCTCTCGGGAATGAATTGAAACTCCGTATCAGGTCTAGATCACACATCGGAAGTCCGATTAACACGAAGTTAAGGAACTAGGACCGCCTCACTGGGCTTGACAACCATCTCGGAAATCAAGTCCAGACGATGTCCCACGGCCATTCGCTCGAGTCCGGAGAGAGGGAGTGTGAAAACCACTGTTTTCTTTACAAAATAAATATCTTGAATAGTGATTTGGCACCACTCGCCATGGATCAAGATAAGCAACCAGACCGTCAGAATCAGACCAAATTACACCCTCAGATCTGGAAAAATTTCAGGAACATTTACATGTACTTGGAATTTCAAATCGAGGCCCACTGACCGTTGAACTGAAAGTGGTCCGCCACGCGTGATCTGGGATTCCGATCAAGACGAAAGCATAACCCCACGTAGATCCATGGGTTGTGAGCTTAAGTCCGACGTTTGGCTCAAGGAGGGCCGCCAGAAACCCTCTTTTGAGCTGGAACAACGCCGATTTGCTTACAAGGTAAGTATACCTTGAACATAAGTCTATTCCGGAGAGTTTTTATGCTATATAAGGGCCTTAGAATAGCCCCTCTCACAGCCATACGAATTTGGGATAAAACCCTAAGGAGAGAGGGGAAAAGGAGAGGGAAAGCTTGAGGTTTGTGAGAGAATCTTCCTCCTACTGCTTTTGACCACCACACGGGCTGCACCACCTCTTCCTAGACGCTTTTCCGGCGATACCGACTCCATTTTAAGGTGAGAAACCCTAACCCTAGATTTGTTTGGGTGAGTGAAGGTTATAGGTTATGAAATAGCTAACCGGTTTCACTCTCTAGGCGATAAAACTGCCGAATACGGAAGCCCTTCAAACCTTGCTGATTTGTTGTGATTCCAAGGTGCAAGGTGCGGACTTTAGGTGTATAGGTTATGGTTTTCAACGCTTTCAATGTCAGATAATGATAGATTCATGATCTGCATGCAATTGCACATGTACAAAGTGCTTTCCGTTTTCTGTTTCGATTAAAGTTGTAGAATATGGAATTTTACATATTCTAGGTATTCGTAGAAAATACCGTATACGTATTTTTTTTGGAAATGTGTTTGACATGTTTATTTGTTGTATGGATATACGATATATGGATAAAATACTTATTTGGCGAAAGGATTCGCCTAAATACATGTTTTACTAATATACACTATGTATGTAGAAATACTGTATTGTAAGGAGTGCCGTATACATGTATATTTTGGAAATGTGTTGGCCATGATTGTTTGTCGTATGATTATATAATATATGAATAAATTACTTATTTGGCGAAAGGAATCGCCGTAATACATGTTTGCTTGTACACACTATGTATGTTGAAAATGTGTATTCTAGAAAATACCGTGTATGTATAAATTTTGGAGATGTAATTGTCATGATTAATTGCGGTATGAATATGATATACACGGATAAAATACTCGCTTGATGAAAGGATAGCCATCATACATATTTTTCTAACATACGTCATGTATGTTGAAATAGTGTACTCTACGTGTTTGTGAAAATGCTTGTAAGAGTAAGTGCTTAGGTGTTAGGGCCTTAGGTAGGTGCTGAGATGGGGTTCTCAACTACCTTAGAGTCACGTATGATACCCTCCACGTAGTTGTTTACTTTAATCACTCGTTTATGAAATATATGTGTTTGTATCCCTATTTGTATAGTGTTCTATAACATGCTTTTTAACATGCTTTGTAACTTGTTTCATAACATGCTTTATAATATGCTTTATGACATGCTTGCTAGTGTGCTTGAATTACTTTGTTTATCATGCTTTACTTCACATGTTATGGTTGAGAATTGATTGAGCTTGGGACTATGTCCATAGTCTAGACATCCGGTACCAGACTTGGAATCGTGATTGAGATTCATCTCGCCACACATGATGTGTTTGGCGAACCCGTGTCGTACTTCGGTTGGCGATAGTGGTTGGCCACACGAAGTGCTTCTGCGCTTCATATCGCTCAACTTGTTGTGCGCTCGAGCTAGCCGAGCACGTCAAGTAACCCATGTGTCTTATGTATGTTCACCATGTTCGGTCGCTAATGCTTGAACCTAGGGTATCAAACTTACTAGTGAGAATCCAGTTAACCATGGTACCTCGATCCGCTAAGACTCATGAGCCGAGCATGGTGGTATGGGACACCGTGGTCGAGCCTGTCTTCCTACGCTAGGGCCACGTGCCTCCCCGTAGTGACCAGTGAGCAACCAAAATCGTGAGCCGATTATGGTGGTATGGGACACTATATTCGTGCTGTCGGCCTACATTGATAAGGTGATGGGGGAGCGGTGCAACCTTTGTGCGTAACGGCCACAGCGACCCTTTATAGTGACTCGAGCATATTCTGAAATCGCAGTGCGCCTTAGGGTTCGCCGCGATATATAGAGTATGAACTAGGTCTGTTTTACGTATTGTGATGAATCATTTAAGGGGTGATGGGGGAGTGGTGTAACCTTTGTGCGTAACAGCCCTGGCAGCCTCTGCAGTGACCTAGAAAACACACCATCGTCTGATATTAACTAGGACTGATGACCCTAGAATGGATCATGTTTGGGAATGATACAAGGGAGGTACCTTAGTTTTCCAATCCTGCTGTTTGAAATGGACTAATTAAAAACTCGGTAATCATGCTCATCATGCATTGCATGTGCCTGGAAGATGTGGAGCACTGTGGGATGAAAGCATGCCGCGAGCGTGAGATGGTGTCGCATGAGGGAGTATGTCGGTGAGGGCATACATCATGTCATTCATACTTGCATTAATAAGAGTAGTTAGGAGTGTTTGATTGTACTGCTTTATCATTACTGCTTGACTGAGTCGATAACATGTTAACCTATGCTTTATTGTTCCACTGAGTTAGCCACTCACTCCCACGTTACGGGATGGTGTTTCGAACACCCACCAGACATTGTCTGATTTCAGATGGCGATGCTACGTCTGAGGCGGAGCCGGACCTTTGCAATGACTACGATGCCTGCTTGTATTGGTTGTCTTCGACGGTTTCGTGAGTGAGCCGTGTCCCGATTGACGGGCTTTTCGGGATATTGACTAGAGGACCTTACACATTTGGTATATTTTACGATTGTACTTGTAATTATTTAACCTGGTAATGTTATCACACTCTGGAGACTCATCATAGTTTATATATTGTATCTATCTATCACAGTCTTCCGCTTGCAAATTTAACTGTCTCTGGAGTATGATATGCTGTTTTGGCTTAATCTCACTCATGTTCACTACTCTAATACAGTCAACATTCAATCATCATTCATTTTGTTGCATAAGTGATGTTCTGGAACTCGAGAGTTGAGTTACTACTCGACCCTCGATTTTCGGGACGTTACAACCTGGAAGTACGAGCTCCAATTGGGATTGGTAAGCATCTCGACTGGTGTCTCCACACCTAGGAGTTTCACGAACTCCGGGTATAATCTGACAATAGCATCCACCGCTTTACTAAAATACCGGCTCACTGCTTCTCCAGATCTTATAAACTGATGCCCGATGACACGATTTCTAACATTATGCCCTACCGTGTTAAGGAATATAACAAGTTGTTCCTCCATAGATACATGTTTCCCGTCTGGAAGGAGATTTTTATCCCTGATAAACGAGCATAGGTTGAAGAATGTAGCCTTGTTCATTCTGAGTTGTGCTACACACTCATCGTCTCCCGCTCTAATTATCCCATTTATTAGATTCCTTCTTTCAATGTCCCCGAATCTCGTGGGTGATTTAAATAATATATTGTTACAATATTCCCTGATTGCAATTGTTGTAATTGCTGCAGCAATTGTGGCTGCAAAAGAAGCCATCTCCTCTTCGGTCCATCCTTGTCCATCCATGTTTTGTTGTTTTCTTATATATTATGCGTTCGTGAAACTGATTCAGACATCAATATTCAGCATTGGTTCCATATATCTAGATTTATAATTTCAAATGTAATCTGACAATATACGAACTGGTATAAATTCTTAAAACTAAAAATCCTATATCTACCCACTCCTCTCCCTCAAGTATTTCTTTTTTCAAACAGAACAACTTACAAAGTCAATCAACACAATAGATAGGAATGTTGTATAAATTCTTAATCAAGATTTTGATTTTAAATTCGTAATCCATCAAACACCACAACTGGTATATATGTATTCATAAAACATGCATTATTCGACACAGTAGATAGGCTTATGTGGAAGAGAAGCATAGCAAGATTTCAGTCTCTAATCATATGACTGCAAATAAAGATCACCCTTTATGAAACAACAAGCCTGATAAGGAAATATTCTTCTTAAAAGGTTTTTAATGGTGGATTTCTGTATCAGTTGAGTTAGATATTTTACCTCTCAATTTTATTAGACATTCAACAGTGATTAAAGAATTCAACTACAATTTCGTCAGGGTATAGCCAGTCCTTAAAAGGATTTTAATGGTGGATAGGCTTATGTAGCAGAAACATAGCATGATTACAGTCTCTAATTCAAATGACTACAAATAAATATCACCCTTTATAAAACAGGAAGCCTGATAATCTTACTCAAGGCCCAATCATAAGGTGGACCATCTTGATGGATAGACAGCTCATTCATGCCAATAGATAAACAGTTTCTATAGATCACGCAAATTCTGGAATCTAATAACTCTTTAACAAACATAAGCGTTTGAGTCTGCAGAACAAGGTGAAATATCATTTGCAGGTTAAGGGGTTCTGCAATTGAATTATCAAGTTCAAGTTACTGAAAAGCTGTTGGGGTGAATGCAACTGTTGGGCCATGCCTTGCACCACATGTCTGATCAGACGCTGACCTTTTGTCATCAGGTGTTACCCTCCAAAAAAGGAATAGGGTTCCACCATCGGTGCTGCTGACCCAAATGATTGGTACATTCAACCTTTGTCCAACGATCCCATAAGCCTATTGGACTGGCAAATAAACAAAGAAAAGAGACATGCACAACCGGGATTTGGATATTCACGGATTGAGAACAATCCGAATCCATCTGATGAACCTGGATAATTACCAGAACCTGATATGAAACTCAAAGATGAAGAAGAAGAAGAAGAACGAGGGTTTTATCGGCTATTTAACTGCTTAACGAACATAAGCATTTGAGCAAATTATTCCTACTGTAATTCGTCATTTACAGGTTACTGGGAAGCTCATTGTGTGAATGCAACTCAAATGGGCCGTGCCTTGCATACACAGGTCCGATCCACTCGTGCCTTTGGTCATCAGGTGGGCCAAAAAGCAAACAAAGCAACGTTCCACCATCAGTGCTACGAACCCAATGCTGCCATCCATCCTCATAGTTAAACAAATGATAGCTACATTCAAGGTAGCACCAAGGGTCCCATAGGCCTATTAGACTGGTCCACTCGTGTCTTTGGTCATCAGGTGGGCCAACAAGCAAACCGAGCAACGTTCCACCATCAGTGTTGCGGAACCAATGCCACCATCCATCCTCATAGTTTAACAAATGATAGATACATTCACATCTGACCAAGGGTCCCATAGGCCTATTGGACTAGCAAATACGCAACGAAAAGAGGCATGCACAACCTCGATTTTGATATTCAAGGATTTACAACAACCCGAACCCATCTGATGAAACTGGATATTTCAATAGATAGTCAAAGAAGCAGAGGAAGCAGAACAAGAGGCCTCTCCGCCTCTCAGAACGTCATCGGAGGACCCATATGTCTTTCCCACAAAATCAACGTCATCAGGTGGGCCACATGTGTCCGACCAGATATCTTCCGTCCATTCTTCAATGTCCGCAAATGCCATTTATTCACTATATACTAACATAGAAGAAAGGCAGATTGCTTACCTGTTCTAGAGTTGCCGTAGCTAATGGGGAGACGTCACTTGCACACGGTAGAGAATACCGCTGTAGGAGAGAGGAAACATTTCCGTAAAATGGTAAAGACCTCAAAGAAAAGGAATATCTAATACACATACCAAAGAAAGGAAGATTTGTTACCTTTTCTGGAGATGCCATAGGTTATGGAGAAGATGTCACTCCCAGACGGCAGTGAGAACTGCTGATGGAGAGAGGAAACATGCAAGGCATGTTAATGCATGTAAATAATAATGAAGACTGAAGAGGATGAATTGAAACGCGATAAATAACATGAAGAACCCTGTAAAACCACCTGTTATCGTTTGGAGATGCTGCGGAATCTGCCAATGAGCACGTGGTAGACAGGCTCCAAACCCCTAACCTGTTGAGAATGGGATTAGGGAAGAAAGATGAGAAGAAACAAAAAAAATCAAGAGAAGTTAGAAGAGAAGAATCATCTCTGAAAGAAACTCCAACCTCGTCGTCTTCCTTAGCGAAAAAACGCCTACGACCACTAGTTCGGTGCCTTGGTGAGGACGACGCAAATGAAGGATATTTGGTTTTTAAAATCTTCCACTTGCTGGTTTGGTTCACCTACTATGCTCTTGCGGACTATGCAACGTCCTATGTCAGGGAGACAGGCCTCGATATCCCATATCTGAACAACTGCAGAAAGTTGTTATTTCGGGCGGCTCCTTTACGTTGAATTACCGCCAAATTCGGACGCTACAGTATTGTGTCTGAATCCCTCTATATTCAAACACATGTCAGCAGTCATCATTACATCTTTACGCTCGAATGACAGTAACTCCGGAAACCAAACAGGCCCTTAGAATACTCCCTAAATCTAATTACACCCATATATTTAGTCTATAGGAGAATCACAATCGAAAAGGAAATAATTCCTGCATATACGCAACTCTGTGTAACTCTGCACAATAGTTCGATAGCACCTTCGATGGGACTTCGATGACATCGAACAACCTTCGATGTCATCAAACAGTATTCGATGGCATCGAACTAAACATCAAAACGTTCCAGCGACTAAACATAAAAAATCCAAATTTTTACGATGGCATCGAGCAGGACTTTGATGTCATCGAATAGCCTTTGATGGCATCGAGCAAGACACCCAAAGTGTCCAGCAAACAACATGGGAAATTCTTGATTTTTGCGGTGGCATCGAAACTGTCATCGGCAGACATGTTGATTTATAGATTTAAGACATCAATCAACAATATATATATATATATAAGAAAACCTATATCCCATAATGGTACAAAGTTGTTATGGCTCTTTTTCCCGTAAAACCTATATTGGTCTCATAACAGACCATTACGAAGCCACTATAGGTTATTTTTCCATTACAGCTGTTATGGCACGCCATGGTCCTAAGCTAGAGAGAGAGAGAGAGGTTAATCCCCCTCCCCCTTTGATGGTTCAAATCAATCGAAATAGGGTCATGATTGAGGATATTCGACATCTCTTGCTTTAAAAGTATGAATCCCCCCTTTTCCCTCTCACATCTCCAGGTGCATGCCTATGGTTCTTTGCTTCCAATTGCAAAATTTTATTTCTTCTTGTATATAACCTTCACTTGATTTTCTGGTGTAGTCTCTCATCTTGCCGATTACTCATAACCTGACACAAAAGACACCAAGGAATTTCTCATCTTTTAATTTCTCGCATTGATTTTCTCTTCGGTCATGATCGATGTTGGGCACTCCATCTCCATGGTTATTATTGTAGTCGAGCTACTTTAGTTTCCTTTTTCTTTTCTTTCTTTCTTTCTCTTTTTGGCTTATTTGCTTATGGTCTCCATGGTTACAGGTACTGTTGAGCACTCTATCTCCACGGTTGTAATACCATCGAGTAATAATTCTCTAGAGCGTAGTAATCCGAAAAAAAAAAAAAAAAAATCTAAATCCTATAAGTAAAGATTGCACGTTCGTGCAAATGGAGAAGGGTATCTAACCTCTTCATTCTCTATCAATGAAGCCCTTACTCGGAATCTCCAAACACAGACCAACCGCAGGAGTCATTCAAGTTGTGAGTATTTGATTCCCCAACTCATAATGACTCTATGGTGTCTAGCCAGCCATAGATTCTGAGCTTTATCGGCTATTGGGGACTCCAAGTCAACAATAATCATTTAAAAAGTCAATCACAACCCACATCGTGAGAAAAATAGAGTGAAAGACTCTTAGTTGGCGCCCGCTTGCACGCATATAGACAGATTTGGCAACTCCATTGGTGAGTATATTCCTAGTATGAATGCTTCCACGCAAGTGGGAGGCTCACTACCGGCTTTTTCTTTTTGTTGTGCCTATGGGGTGGGGTGTTGACTCAAATGTAATAATGCTTGCAATTAGGAGTCGCCACTGTAAGTACCTCGGTTTGTCAATAACATGTTTTTGTGTCTCGAGTTGGTTAAGCCCCATTGGAAGACAAGCACAACCGAAGACTTGAAAACTTGCAGCATCAAGGCATGAAGACAGGTAAATTGAGGTGCTTTTAGTAAAACTAGCCCTAGACCCATTTAGTTCCAAAACAACCTACCTCTAGATGATCCACCACTTTTATAAGAAAACATCTCTTTAGATCATGAAAGCCTTATAACCAAAATCGCACAAGTTCATCAAGCTGGCAGAGGTATTTGGACCGAAAATGACCGAAACAGTCCAGCAAGCAAAAATAGAGCATTTTTTGTCCAACCTGGTTGAACCTTCAGCTCGACTCGGTCCGATCAAATTACCCATTCGGTCTGACTGAAAATGCCGATTTTTGTCCAGCAACCTACTGGACTTACCCTGGCTATTTTCGGTCAAACCGAACATTCTTAGGTCCGACCAACAACTAGCTGTTACAGATCCGTTGGAGCATTTTTCTATATAAATGAGCATCCAGATTTTTGCTAGGTAGATGGTTTTTTTTTTATGGTTTTAGAAGCCCTATGCATATAACCTTTTTATTTCTCATTTAGGCTCTAATCCAAGGTGATCATGTCATCTTCCTTGTGATTCATCATTCGACATGAGCTTTCCAAGCTCACCTTGAAGATGAACATGTTCCCTTGCATTCTGTAGAAGCTAGACTTTCATCCTATAGGTAAATCTTTAGTCTAACAGCCTTAGAATGCACATCTAAGTGAATCCCTAATTGGAACCAACTATCCCGTTATTATAAGAGATTCCACCACCATCCCACTCTCCCATCGCCTTGGCATCCTCACAGAAAGGTCATTGCAAAGTAGCTGATCGTTGTAGCTGAAGAAGAACAACTTCAAGATCGTGAGAGCTAAAGAGAAGTTGCATCACAGTTGATCAAGCATCTCAAGACAAGCGCTAGTAAGGGGCTCATCCAAACTAGTAAGAGTTTATTTAAGAGTCTATTATATATTCAATTCTTGTGTAGATTTGAGTATAGAGTTTGCAACCCAAACTCGATTAAGTCTCTGTGTGAGCCACCGACAAGTTTGTACGTGTAGTCTCTGTGTGAGCCACTGACGGGTGTAAATGTGTTAGTCTCTGCATTAGCCACCAACGGGTGTGTACATGGATCCTTGTGTAGGATTGTAAAGGTTACTGGTGAACCTATAGAAAACTTTGTGAGAGTATCTGTGTGAGCCACCGACAGGTATATATGTGAATCCTCGAGTATGAGTGTAAAGGTTAATGGTGAACCTATAGAAAACTATATGAGATAGTGAAATCCAGAAAACTTGAGTTTGAGTTCGTCATCCGGGAGTAGAGTAGAGATTTAGCTAGACCACTATATATCATTGTGTTTGCGATTGTTGATGTGTATGCAATTCTATTTATGCTTGCGATTTGAGTTGTTTATTGCATATGGATGCATGAATAGATTGTATGTTAGGTGTTTAGTTTATTGTACACACACTTGATATTTTTATATCACATCATAGTCCACTTTGCACATATAGTTGTATATTTTATAGTTTATGATCTTGGACCTACTTCACCTTGTGACATAAATTGCATTAATTGATAAATAATTTTAAACGGTATTATTCACCTCCCGTAGGACTTAGCCATAATTCTAAGCTTCCGCATTGTGGTATCATATTAGATAACCAGGCAACCAATAAAACTTAGAATCTTCGGCTGTCTAGAAACCGTAGAATCACCTACTCAAGTGACTTTTGTGGTTGATTTATGGCCAAAGGTTCCAAGGGCCTCAATGAAGGAAAACTAAGGGGCTAGGCACCATTTTCCATCCACACTATGTAAGGTTTCTACTTTACAGGATTTTGGGGGTTCAACTAAGTTATTAAAGGTCTACATCCAAGGTCAATCTGTAGAAATGCTTTACTCAACGTCAAGCTAACTAAGCGGAGTAAGAAAATGGGAAGAAAAAGCGGGAAGTGGTGGAAGTGTAGGGTGCAATATGCGGAATGTAATACAAGCTAAATTGAGATGTGAGAATGAAAATGGGCGATGAAACACTCTTTTAGGTAAAGAGATGGTCAGATATCCCAAAGCCTAACCCTACTCTAGACTTCAATGGACTTCTTGTTTTGAGACTTTTTCTCTTTTCTCTCCTAGATTGGGCAACTTTCTGGCCTTTTCCCAAAGTGTCCTAACCCTTCAAAATGGCCTCAGGACCCTCCAACCTCTTTCTAACCTCCTTGGTCTCCCCACCTCCCCAAACAAATAGAGTGACCCAAATTTGTAGATTGCACCGGCAGGGAATTGGATTCCCACCGGTGACAGTTTTAAGTTTTCCAAGGTGTTTGCAGGTGATAAGTGCAATATTTTATGATAAGTGCACTTTTTTACTTCGATGAGGATTAGATTCCTGTCAGTGCTTTCTTGCACATTTTTCAAGGCATTCTATTCACTGACCAATACAGACATCGATCGGGGGATTCAGGTGGGCTAGGATTATTGGTGGGAATTGGATTCCCTTCTGTCTTTCTATTGATGTGAGTTGTTGGTTGGTTCTAGGAGGTCCCAATGATTCTGTGTCTGACCTGGTTGGATTTGTGGTACTTTTTAGAGTTGATCAGAGGTTGATTCTGAAATTCGATTGAAACTCGATGAAGTAGTCTCTCTCATTCCGGGTGAGGTGTCTACAGCTAACCACCAGCCAAGCTTGACTTGTAACACATGATTTTTAAATTTTTGGAGATTTTTAATTATAGTCTATTTACTTTTTGACAATTTACATTCCAGTACTTTTTGTATCTTTACCTTACATTTATTTTTCTTCTTCTTTTTTTTAAATCAGGAGCCCTTACACCACTAGCATTCATAACGCGAACACCACTGATCTTGTCATTTGGAAGGCTTCCCGAAAGGTAACACCTAATCACGTACCTGAAGACCGCTCCGTCCAGCCCAAGATATGCATCGCTTAGGGAACCTATATGAAGTTAGGAAACTTTACTTTTATTCACACATTCCCATGCTCCTGATATTTTGTAAGACAAAAAATAAGGCAAAAATAAGAAAGAAAAAAAAGAGCATCCATCACCATCTTTGGGCTCATAAGCAACTTTCATGTCTGATGCCCTCAAATGTCAGCAGTGGCCGCTCCCCACAGTCCAGTTCTCACTCAATCCCATGCGCACATAGCAGCCGAAGAGCACATGCCCGTACCCTTGCTAGCCTCACAGTCATCCCATGCATACAATCGATAAAACTTCGGCAAACCCTTCCATAGCTGATGTGGCCCATAACATCAAAAGGTTACAAGACCTAATGAAATGATTTCTCCAAGGCAGGGCCGCCTCACTTATCCAAAATGCGCCGACACAATCACCATACGTCCCATTCAGTCGACTATCACAATCTCCCCAGTTATCAGCCTTCCTCCTGCTTCTACTCCAGGCTTCAATTTTCCTCCAACTCAGTTTCAGACTCAATCTCCCCCTAACAGAAGTCAATTCTATAAATGACCTCCCCTTAATGGGAGCCTGTTTCAGTCTCACCTCCCCCTAATGAAAGCCACATCAAGTCTCAGCCTCCCCCTAATAGGAGTCGCTTCCAATCTTAACCTCCTAATTAGAGTCACTTTCTGTTTCAACCTCCCCCTAGCAGGAGCCACTTCCAGATTTAGTCTCCCACAACCAGGAACCAAGTCCAGCAATCTCCCCCTAACAAGAGTCATATCCAGCCTCCTCCAGGGGGCATAAGGGTGAGATCGACCGCTATGAAGAAAAAGCAATCCATATAGTGTTGCAGGGGGCAAAACACCCCCATTCAAGTTCCTCAAAAATTGAGCAATTTTGAGAGCACTTCCAGCAATAACTTCATACAGTGATAAATAAGTTGTGAAGGCAGAAGGGTATGAATTTTCTATCCACCAAATTTAGGGACCTCCCACATAGTGTTGCAGGGGGAAAAACACCTCCAAACTGGTTCCTTAGAAATTGAGCAACTCCAAGAGCACTTCTAACAGCAACTTTGTATGGTGGAAAATAACCTACAAAGGCAGCAGGGTATGGATCTTCCATCAACCAAGTTTAGGGACCTCTGTCCCTTCCCTGATGCTTAGGTACACGATAACTTCGAGGTACCCAAGTTCAACAGGTACGATAGTGCGGGTGCCTCACAACCAACCTCAAAGTCTTATGCGGTGAGCTTGATGTCGTGGTAGGCAATGACATAGCGTTGATTCACCTCTTTCCCTTAAGGGCGACACGCTTGATTGATACACATCGCTCAATTACCACTAAATCAAGACTTGGGAACAGCTTTCCCAAGCCATCAATGCATGTATAACATGTATGGATATAAACATCAAGATAGTGGACCAAGATCCATACAAACATGTGTGGATACAAACATCATCCATGATCCATCCATACATATATAACACAGTCATCCATCCATCCATCAATGCATACATTCACACATACATCCATCCAAACATGCATACATATTATGAAATAAAATAATTATTTTTTAAAAGTGAACTGATTTTTTTTTCATAATTTTTAAAACTCAAAAAATAATATTTTATTAAAAATGCAACAAATTACTCAGTCAACATCCATTCATAAAAAGAAGATATTAATAAATTTTTCATGAAACAATGTCATTATTTTTTAAAATAAAACAGATTTTTTTTTTTTTTTTTTTTTTTTTTTTTTTTTTTTTTGCAATTTCAAATTTTAAAACTAAAACTAAAGAGGAGTGGTCGAAATCCACTCCTCACCCAAATCCTTTATATATATATATATATATATATATATATATATATATATATATATATATATATATATATGAAATATCATAGGCCCAATTTTATATATATATATAGTCATAGAGGAGTGGACCTAAATATATATAAATATATTGGTTTATATATATATATATATATATATATATATATATATATATATATATATATATATATATATAAACAATTTTTTTTTCACATATTTGTGCACAATTTCCACATTTCTCATTTTTTCCCAAGTTGACAGATTTGATTCACGAAAGTGGAAAAGGAGTGATTGAAATCTATTTTAAAAAAATTTTATTTACATACATTTTCAACATTTCCCAAAATTCTTCCCAAATTGAGGGATTTGATTAATGAAAATGAAAGAGGACTAGTCTAAATCCACTCTCGAACCAAATTCCCAATAATAACTTTTTTATTTTTTTAAAAAAAAAATGGAGTTTTTTTTTTTTTTCAATTTTTTTCCTTCATTTGTTGATTCCGACAAGCCGAGGTTTCAGTCCCTGATTTCTCCTCCAAATGGGAGGTTTTATCCACTAAGAAGGAAAATGAGGTGCCAAAAGCCACCCCTACTAAAATTTGGAAAATTTTTCCAAAAAAGTTGATTGTCTTTTTTTTTTTTCCTCAAATTTCTGCGATTTATGTATGTACACTGCCATGGGAAGGGTTTTGACTTGTGTCAACAATAATATCGCCGACACAAGCAACTCTTGGTATTTATCCAAAGGAAATTTTGGTAATGTTTTAAATGTATCACTCATGTATTGATGCATAATGATATAAAGGTAATATTTCGTCGAAACCTAAAATTTCTATTAGTTTTTGTGTTATTGGTGCCAGTAACATAAAAATATTAAAATTTCCAGGAATTGGTGTGGCGATACCAATAATAACGGAGATGTTATTGATAATATGATTGATACTTAAATCATTGGCACAGAGGCATTATTTTAAGGAGACTCTAGTATCAAGAATGGTATTGTGCTACTTATAACAGACAAAGGAGATCAGACTCATATATAAAAGATCTGATCATTTGGGTGTAATTGGATACTCGAATGTAATTTTTGCTTCAAAGTTTTTGGTTATGGGTTATAAAGCAAATCTTGAAACCATTGAAAATGTTTGTGACAATTGAATTGTATTTTACTTCCCCAATAACTACAAGAATTCATCTAGGTCAAAGCACATTGAAATAAAAGTATCATATTGTGAAGGAGAGTACAGAATCGTCAAGTGTCTATGAAACTCATCCTCTTAAAGTAAATGATACAAGACCAATTCACGAAAGGCCCTTCTATAACACTATATAAAGAACATATGTCTTCTATCGGAGTTGTCGATCTAAATAAGCATTTGTTTAGTGAGAGTCTTAGTTCGATCTGATTTATGTATGTATATATAGATATTTGTAATGCCCCAAATTTTGGCTACCCAGAGTACGAAGCCCATGTAGCGGAAATTCCGAGAGTTACTATGTGGGAGTACACGTAGAGGAGTTCCCACATGTCTACATGGTTAGATTCTCTCCAAACAAATTAACAATCAAAGTCGCACGCATTAGCAAAGTAGGTATCAAGAGATAAGTAAAGATAACTACAACGTGTCATAGCATAATAGGACAATATCCAAAATATATAATAACCCCATCAGGGTATGTACAAACCCAAGGTGTTTCTACAAAACCAGACCTAGTTAAACCCATCGAAATGCTAACAAGCTACTGGTTGAGCTCGTAGAGCTCAGCCACACTCTTCACGAGCTATGCATCTCCCAGCTCCTCACCAAGCTCCACAGGGGCACTCTCGACAGGGCTCTCATCTTGGACTACAGTTGAATCATTTGCATTTGTCAAATGAAATGCATCAGCCACCAACATAGTAAAGATACACCCCCAAGATTAATCCCACATCATGTTAGCAAGCATAGGTTAGCTATAGTACACTGAGCATATTATACCTAGGCATGTGATGTCTACGTATTCAAATTTTAAACATGTTATACCTAGCATACAAGTACTGAGCATGTTATACATAGTATATGACACTAAGCTTGTTATACCTAGCCTATAACACTAAGCATGTTACATTAAGCATGTTATCATAGGCATACAAATTTTAAATATGCTACACACACATAAGTATCTTGTTTAGATGCATGAATGCACAAAACGCAATCAGACTAGGAATGCACATCTAGCTAAAAAGGACACTCATAGTGAACTAACCAATTGGTAAAATACTCTCAGGTACACCCTACTGACTAGCCATCCGGTAAAATCTATGCAGAAAGGACACTTATAGTAAACTGATCACCTAGTAAAATACTCTCTAGTACACCCATAGCGATTGGCCACTTGGTAAAATTCATGAGAAAGTACACCCATAGTGGACGATAGCACATGCTAATAACCCTAAGTCACATGGTAAAATACTTAAGGACTCGGGAAATCTCATGTCTTACCCCCCCCCCCCCCGGTGAAGTCTACATGCCATGAATGCGTGATTAGCCTAACCATTATTAGTCCAGTTTACATACACTCATCATTCAAGCAATTCGATTCATAAACAATACGATCTACAACAAGCATAATTGTCAACCATTCCCTCGACTGGTGGTCCATCTCCAACTGTACTAGCAAAGGGCCTAGTTGGAATAATAACGGGGTAATTTTCAAGAAATGCCACCATGGCCCATTCTTCTATTTAAAATCCACCATAAGTTCTAGAAATTCCCAAGGGGTTGAGACCATGAGTCCAGGAATGATTTCAATAGTTCCCAGCTTTATAATTTCAAATACAATAATCGACATAGCATGTCACAACCATGAGTTAGAAAGGGAGATTGATCATAATTACACAATCGTAATGAAATTAAGACTAATCGGAGCTTAGATCAACAGCACAGAACAAATACAAAAGCAATTGTTAAGCTAGAATGTCAAGAGAAAACTCGAGGGTAGATCTTCACCCTTTTGGATTAGGGTTTTGAGGAATCCGGCGCTCCGATGGGTTTAGTTTGGGGAAAACCCTATTCCTATAATCAATTCCGCATTAATTAGGTTAAGGTACGTTAATTACTAATTCTAACCTCAATTAATTGGGAAAATCAGGGAATTGGCTCACCTAACCACTTAGATCACTTGAATCGATGATCCATCACTGCCCGACGAGGTTAGACCGCACCGGGCACCTGCTAGGGTCTCGAAACCTAGCATGCATGGGCAAACGAGGGGTTAGGACTGTGAAATGTGGAGAATCAAAGGAAATTCCTCCCCCATCCCACACCAAACTTAAGAGGAAACACCAAAGAGACACATGCAAGGCTGGAGAGGGTCTCACCTAACAAATTCGGACAGTGGACGACTCACACACGCGAGGATGGTGACGAGGGAGGCGTCAAGCAGCTTCGATCAATGAGTTGAGGGGCAAATCGACAAGGGTTTGCCCCCAATCTAGCACTCTCTCTCAAATCCTCTCTCTCCCTCTCTTTAGAGGCTGAAAAACGGTATAATGTGGAGGGAAATTGAATGGGTTGGCTTTTATAGTCTCAGGGATCGAGTCAAGTAGTCTGCAGGTGAAGCATTTCACAATTAAACGCACTCTATCGGTCGGACCAATGATGATTTCAGTTGGACCGGCAAGAACCGGTAATCTAGCTAGTTGGACCAACCGAACATGCATTTCCAGTTTCCTGGTTCTCTTAGGTCGGTCGAACCAACAAATCATGAAATTGACTTGTAAAAGGGCTCTCTCTCTCTCTCTCTCTCTCTCTCTCTCTCTCTCTCCCTAAGGATTCTGAGGTCGATTAACTAAGTGTTTCAAGTCAGTCTAAGGGTCCGGGGTATTATAATGCTAAGGTTTTATTAGAAATCTAAATGTCTCTTGAGTTCCGGGACACGTGGGTGCACGTGCAATGTATTATATTCGAAAAACTGATGGGGAATGCCCGATGACGTGCAATACCTGAGTATTGGAAGGCTAGGGGTGTTACAATATCTCATTTATTTTAATGATTTTTTTATACAGTTTATTTTTCTGCTTCTATTTTAACGTGCAAATTATTTTTAAGTAATCGAAATTTTGGGTCTTATTAGAGACATATAGAGCTTTTAACGGAGACAATTAGACTACTGGAGATCAACACATATGATCACAATGGGTGTGCAATCTCCATATCACATTCCATGTCTTTGATCGACATCGTTAAGAGTACTGGTATTCATGATTGTGATTCATCTCACTTTAAAAAGATTAAATGTTGTGCTGACAATCAGGCTCCAATGTTAGTAATATTTATGGATGAGATTTAAGAAGAGTTTCTAGAATTATTTAACAATAGTGATTTTAAATTTTAGTGGGTAACTATTAAGAAGTCACAAACAAATATGTTTTATGAAATATTTTTAAAAAATGTTTTGAAATTGATCATTACAACCCAAGCGGGAGAACCTAATATTCTATTAGGTGAGCCTACTTGATCAATGACCCAAATTGATCAAACCTATTAACTGTTGGATCTTTGGACTGTACATAATGATGGGCCCCATAGTAGTGGTGATCATTTCAGATACATAAGGGTGATGCGCTTAAGAGCAAATTAGGTGTGGCCCTTATCGTGGGACCCACCTTGATGCATATATTTTATATCCATGTCATCCATTTGTTTTGCAGGATCATTTTCGAGCATGAGCCGAAGAATGAAACAGATCCAATTCTCAGGTGGGCCATACCATAGGAAATAGTGGTGATTGACAATAATGGACCACAAAAGTTTTAGATCAAGCTGATATTTGTTTTCTCCCTCCATCCAGGTTTATGTGAGCTCATCAATAGGTTGGATGGAAAATAAACATTAGGAAAATATTATGGTGGACCCTAGGAAGTTTTTAATGATAGGGTGTTCAATCACCACTACTTGCTATAGTGTGGTCCACCTGAGAATTGGATCTTCTTCATTTTCAGGCTCATGGGCTAAAAGGATCTGGTGAAACGTGGACGGAGTGGATATAGAACACCTGCATCAAGGTGGGCCCCATGATAAGGACCGCACCATCTTGGCTGAGACTATGGCTGCACCTAATCCGCTGCCGATGTGCTTGGACTATACTAAGTATGCATAGTATTTCAGAGAGACATTGACTCTTATGGTGTGGAGACCCCTGGAGGAGTACTTGTGATTGGTTAAACTACTACCTCAATTCTTATAGTCTTGGTCACCTCACATATATTAATAAAAATAAAAAATAAAAAAAAACCTCTTCTCTTATCTCAGTTTTCTAAAAAGGTGTAAGGTATGGAAGGTCATGTTTCATCCTCATCCATTGATATCAAACATAGCTTTCTATTTAAGTATTTGATTTAGATTGAGTATGAAATTATTGTAACGGGGATTCTTGCTTCAATGCATTGAATTGGATTTTCGAAAAAAAAAAAAAAAAAAAAAATCACTTTTGTTCTGCTGTATTTTTGACATTTCCATTTTTATTTTATTTTTTTGCGTTTCCCAATACCTGGAGAAACAAAGCCATTCAACAAACGAATTTCCCAATTGACAACAAAAAGTTTAAGTTGATCAAAGACATATACAAGTTTCAGCAGGAGTTTGCTTCTCTTTCCATATTTACAAAAATTCCTCAGCTGAAATTCAACCATGTACAAATTAGTACTGTAAAAAAAATGCCCCCAAAGGTCGATTATGGTTTGATGGATGCATTTCCAATTACCATCATCATGTATTTAGATGGGTAATCAGTTATTGTCCAGAACTTCGAGCTGGAGAGGCAGATTACATTCCCAACCTGTCTGATAATTTTGTCCGCGTGAATGGTGAAAGAAGCTCCATCTGGTGAACGAATTGAATGTCATGAACTAATGGGTTGTTTGATCTGCTTGGAGGAGATCCACAGTAACAAGAAGGAGAACATCCGGTGGTGCTTGTCGGCTCCCGCCCATCATGTCTCTGAGCAGAACCAGGTCATGAAATTCTGTTAGAAGTGATTAAAGGAAGTGTTTCCATTTTTCTCTACACACATTTCCTTCCTCTTTTATTTAAGATGGGAGTCTTGTGTTATACATGATTGTATAGCAACTCCATATTTGAATAGAAGAGATGCCAAGGCCTGTTTGGATTGCTAATTACAGGCGTAATGTATTGCATGAGGAAGTATTTAAATGGTTAGTCATGCCTGTCTGTGTGACGATCCTGTTCGTTCGTCAGGCAGGGCCTCAATGTGCATGCTGTGAGCCCAAAAATCAGGTTGGTGTACTCTTCAAGTGGTCCTCATATGCTTGAAAAGAAAGACCACTAGTCTAATTCATTGTAACCATTTAGCCCACCTGGTTTTTGGGCCAAGGGATGTATATAGTGGGACCTACCTGATAAATGGCCTGGCATTCCACACATGTGCCAGGTTGGAATGTGTCTGGCAAATCAGCTCTTCAATTTTCCTTACATGCTATGCTGGCTTTGAAGCGAACCCAACGAATTGCCACAAGATAGTCATGTGGTTATGCTTGTAATTGGTACTTGGTCTGCATAGACCAGTATGCAGTAATGCACTGCAAATTTGCCATTATAGCTTATTACAATATTCAGTCAGGTGGGGCCGACCTTGATGTATGTGTTTTATATCCATATTGTCCATCCATTTTGCCAGCTCATTTTAGTCAATGAGCCAAAAAATGAGGCAGATCAAAATCTCAGGTGGACCACACGACAGAAAACAGTAGTAGTTGACAATTAAAAATTTCCTAGATAGGGCCCACTGTAATGTTTATTTGCGATCCAACCTGTTGATAAGGTCAAACAGACGTGGATGAAGGGAAAGTACAAATATCAGCTTGATCCAAAACTTTCGTGGGCCACAAGCAGTTTTTTATGGTCAATCACCGTTGTTTTCTGTGGTGTGATCCGCCAAAGATTTGGCTGAATCCCAGCTCGATTCAAGACACATGCCACTAAAATTCTCATCACTGAACCTGTGAAGTGACGTCACCATGTTTTGTGGGCCCCACTATGATGTATGTGTTGTATCCACACCGTCTATCCATTTTAGAGCGATCATTTTAGGGCATGAGAGAAAGAATGAGGCAGATCCAAAACTTAAGAGAACCCCACCACAGAAAACAGTGGGGATCTTATCAATTGGACAGACCGGATTTGATATTCGTTCCCCCCCTTAGGAACAGCATTCCAAGAAAGTGTACAATGTGCCCCATTCCTATCAACATTTCATATCAATCCAGACCATTCAACATATTTCAAACCTTCTGAGTGGGACCATCTTACAAAATGACATCAATAAGATGGCTCGGACCAACTTGTTCGGTCCTGAGTTGAATCTTGACTTGACTGAGTCAGTTGATGACTCGTACGAGTTGGGTCGAGCCCTCTATTCTCATTTAGGGCTGAAAGTCCGGCGGGTTTAACCTGACTAACCCGGCATTGGGTTGGGCTTGGGCAGAATGTATCAACTTTGGTCTCAAGCTTAGGCTATATAAACACTAACCCGATAAAACTTAGGTTAGGATTGGGTTGAGGTCTCGGGTTACCCGACCCAACCTAAACCCGATCGATGTATATAAGTTACTTATAAATTATAATTGAATACAAATCATTTATGTTAAAGATAAAAGAAATTCCAATGTCGTCATGTCTCATTGGTCCACACTATTTGTGATGACTCAAGCTACCAAAATATGTCGGATTTCACTCTCCCAAATAGATTGTGTGCTACACAATATGACTTTTTAAGGAGTAGTTGTCCTATATTTTAGCTTGTTTGTCTAGAAAAAATGAAGTTCTTTATAACAAAAAACTTCATATATAATTAATAAAATCACAAGTACAAAAAATAAGATGTGTATTGAGATATAATAAACTAATGTAATAATGAAAATATTAGCATGTATCCACCTGACCAACTCGACCAAGCCCGCTTGGGTTGGGCTTGGGTTGGGCTTGGGCTGAGGTATAAGAATGTTGGGTTGGGCTAGGGTTGAGCACCAACCCGGCCCGGCCCAACCCAACTTTCAGCCCTATTCTCATTACCGTGTCATGGTGACAAACCAGATCCAACTCAAACAAATCTGACTTGACTTGACCGACTCATCAATGCATGGTTCTAATAGCTGAAACCATTTAAAAAAAAAAAAAAAAATTCATTATCTAACTTGTGAGAACCTGCTGGGATTTACCACTCCCAGTACCATTTCTATCATGTGGGCCACATTTGCTTTAGTCCGTTGCCTTGGTAGAGCGTTATCTCAACGAACGGAGCTTGGGCAATCGCGACAATGCTCTCAGATAAATAATCAACAAATGCAAATAGGAATTGGAAACAGTTGTAACCTTGATTGATATCATGTCCAGAATTTTGCTGCTCGCTTCATGGTTTGAATGGCTGCTGTCAAAAGCACAAAGAGAGAGAATGTGAGAGAGAGATTCAATATCTAGAGTGAAATAAGGAATGAGAAATTGATGTAGGGTCACGGACAATCTCATGGCTAAGATAGATTAGAAAAGGCTAAGTTAATAATAGAAGTAATCCAGACCGTCAAACCTTAAATCGAGCATATCTCGCAATCCAAAATAAGTTATTTAACATACCTTATATAGTTTTGGGGTAGGACGAGCTACTTTAGCCGCCCAACCCTACGACACTAGGTTGTGCATGCCAAATTTGCAAAATATCATCAGATTGACGGTGGAATTCTCATTTTATTTTCGTTTTTACTATTTATAGTAAGTTTTAGTTTGAGTATAACTCTTCAACCCTTGGGCTTTACGAGTTGCACCCAACATGAAAAGTGCTTAGGATAACTAGGAGAACATCATGGTGAAGCCAAGTAGGACACTTACTATTTTTTACTGAAAACTATGCATATTAGTAGACATCACAAGCGCCTACTATTTATAGTAAGTCACGATTTCTAGGAGTTTTAGTTGTAATTTGATTCCGAAACTTCTTCCATGGCTTAGTATTCCTATTTAAAGGGTGTGAACTCGTTTATCGAGATCATCAATCAAATTATGAATTTTCTAGAAATTATTTCTATTTTCTTTTCCTCGTGGATTCAAGATCTCTCTATGAGGAGTTCAGAGAAGTTCCGTGGATTCGGAACAGTTACCCCCCAACGAAGATGGTGCTCAACCTCACGTCCTTCTCTGTATTAGAAATGCACGTAAAAAAAGCAAGACGTCTACTCACCAGGCAGGTCACACTTGTACGTGAATGTGGACTGCTGGTATTTTTATTTATTGTTTAATTTCAACAAACTTGTTTTGTAGGTTACTCGGACAGCATTGGATGCCACCATCGTGGCACCGTTGCCCACATTTTGAAAACATCACTATATCTATAACAACGCTAGAGAAATACAATAACGGCCTATTTGTTTAATCCTTTACTACAGTCATCATTAATAAATAGATAATTATTACTTTTTAATCTATGTTTATAGAGATGGAATTCATAAGGTAAACATGCATTTGAGAAATGGGAATTTTGTAGGTCCCAACATATTGTAAATGTTTGATCTATATCGTTCATCTGCTTTACCACTCATTTTGAGGCATAGATTGTAAGCTCAAGTGGACCACACTGCAGAAAACAAGAGGATGATAAAGTTCACCACTATTAAAGAGGATATTTATGTAAGGCCCACAATGATTTGTATCTATCATCCAACTTGTTTAAAAGGTTAGAGAGCCATGGATGAACAATAAACACAATATAAACTTGATCCAAAAATTTTATGACCCAACAAGGTTTCAACTGTAGTTGTTCAATTTCCTTGTGGTGTGTAGTGTAAATTCGAATGCTTCAAATCTACCTCAATTTTGGGCTCATGCCCTAAAATGAGCCAATAAAACCTAGATCAAGCACATGCATCAAAGTTAGCCCCATTAATTTTATGTATTTTCTTCTTCCTCACCTCAAATTGACTTCAAAACCTAAACTTAAAGTTACATGCATTTCTCTTGATAAATAATCATTACCCATTTACATACAATGATAATTGTAGAAAATGAAATAAACAACTCCAAGGCAATTCTTATATTGAGATTTTCAAAATCTTAGCAGGTTTTAAAATATTGCATTTTTAAGGTGATATTAACCTGAAAGGTTAAGGAATTTGTTATATAAATAATATATGTAAATCCAAAACTAATTTAATAATCTAAAATAAATGTTTGTAAATATTTTTTTTCGAAGACTAGAAAATCACCCCAAAATTTTTGGTGCCAAGAAATTGTTAGGAATAAGATTTGTTATCATGGATGTCACTCAATTCTGTTTTCGAGCATTTTTTCCAATTATTTTAGTAAGCGGAAAAAAATGTACAATGATTACAATTTATTTTACTTACCCAGTAATTTAAATTACGTTTGATCACAGAATGCTTTCAGCATTTGTTGCAATTATGAAATATTCTATAAATTTAGATATATATATATGGATTTCATTCTTATTTTATGTCTTAATGCTTGTTTAAATAAACATTCGAAAATAACGAAAATATCCCATTTGCACTGCATTACTTCAATGTAACATTCGGAGATACAAACAAACTTAATAAAAAAAATTCTTAGTGTTAGCTTCCAACGGCTAGGATTAAATATGAGATTGCTGCCCACTCAAGTATCCAACAACCTTGAAATTTCACTTGTCTTTTTTTTTTTTTTTTTTCCGGAAGCCAGTCTGGAGTCTGACGTAGGCAGATAAGCATTGCCGTGCTTACCTCCCTTTTTTTTTTTCCAAAGACGGGGACGGACGAGGGAGCAGCATTCCCAACATCTCATGTTGAATGCAGATTTTTAATGAAAAATAAAAAATAAAAATGGGTGGCATCTAAGCGTATTCTTAAAAACTCTTGTATAATTGAAAATTAAAGTAAAATAAAATAAACAACTCAGCAAATTCATAAAAACTCATGCCTACAAAATTTAGATTCAACAAGTTTTTTTTTTTTTTTTTTTTTTTTTTTTGAAGGTTTTTAACTTTTTGTAAAGAAGAGAATCTGAACAAACTGACTGACCCGTGGTTACATGCAAGTGGCTTGAGAAACTCAGGCGCAGCGGCTACGAGCCTGCGAGGCTTGGGACAAACCGGCAGCTCATCTCTTCCGAACCTTAGCTTCGACATCTCCGAACCTGAATCGACAATATTACTCTGTACTCCAAAATGATGCATTTTTATTTTTTTTTTGAAAAGGGAGAAAAACGAAACAAATAAATTCAATAATCATATTGTTTATCGTAATCACCTATTTATTAGTAATCCCGATGTTAATGACACCACTAATGAAAAAACCAAAAAAAAAAAAAAAAGATCAGCCACGCAAAATCATAAGGAGAAAAGGAGGATTTTTGATACATGCGTGTGGGCCCATGAGAATGCAATGTTGGATTTTACTGACCGTTGGAGTAGGGAAGATTTACAATTGGTTGGCTGAGAGTAGATGTAGGGTGGTGTTTTACCAGTTGAGTTGAATTCCAAAGTCTTTCCCGTGCATGTATGGATCACTTGGTCCTCCAACCGTCAAGGACAAGAATTCATTATTTTTATTTTACATTGACGACTTA
Source organism: Magnolia changhungtana (assembly GCA_030180095.1). Classification (NCBI taxonomy): domain Eukaryota; kingdom Viridiplantae; phylum Streptophyta; class Magnoliopsida; order Magnoliales; family Magnoliaceae; genus Magnolia; species Magnolia changhungtana. Next base: position 14,023,030 of record JASAUF010000276.1, read on the forward strand.
CTGGTAATCCTTACGCCCCATTTGGTGGGTCCCACCGTAGATGGGCCAGCACCCAAAATTTAAGTTGGTTAGATGATCCTGACTGCTCAACTCATGTATCTTTTCCTGTTATATCTGGACCATTGGTCATCTCTTAGCATTGGATGCATGGGCCTGCTCAACCGTCCATTCTGAGACCACTGATTGGATGATTGATATTAATGGGTAATGCGTCCCATCCAGTAGGAGGCGCCATGAATATTTCTGATTAAGCTGGAAAGATGAAAATAAGGTTTATCACCTGATGGACGGACAGGATTTCACATATACAAAATGGTAGGCTCAAAGAGCACCAATGTTTTCAGGCGCTCTGTAAAACAGGTTTTGATGACGACTCCGGTCCGACCGGATGAGCAGTGCGCCATGTCGCCACGTGTGAGCTCTGTATTTGCGCATGTGCATTTCGCATGTCCGAACTCAACTCTTGGCTCCACCTCATTCTCAAATGTACGGGAGCGGATTAGGTGCAGCCCTTGCGGTGGGGCCCACTTTGATGTATGTATTATATATCCATTCCGTCCATCCATTATTTCATGATCATTTTAGGGTATGAGATAATAAGATTGAAGCAGATGCTATTCTCAGGTGGACCATACCTTAGGAAACAGTGGTGATTGACCATTAATGGGCAACATAAGTTTTCGATTAAGCTGATTTTTTTATTTTTTTTGAACTTTTATTCAGGTTTACGTGACCTTATCAACAGGCTGGATGGCAAATAAACATTACTGAAATGTTACGTGGGCCCTATGAAGTTGGTGGGACCTTGGAAGTTTTTAACGGTGGATCGTTCACTTACCAATGTTTCCTATACTACGGTCCACCTGAGATTTGCATCTTCATGGATTTGGATTTAGGATACGTTCGTCAAAGTGGGCCCACAATGAGGGTCGCACCATCTTGGGTGAGGCCAGGGCCGCACTTTATCTGCTCCCTAACTGTACTTTTTTAAAAAAAAAAAAAAAAAAATCTAGCATGATTCCTTATTAGGGCTGGCAACGAGCTTGGCTTGGGGTAAGTCTCAGTTAGAGGTGTATACAAGTTAAACCGGTATAGCTCGTGTAACGCCCCAGATTTCGAGGGTTGAGTAAAGCTCAACTCCCGAGAGCCGTCGCATCACTTATGCAATATAGATAATGATGTTTAAATGTTGACCATATTAGTACATTAAACATGAGTGAGTTTATACTAAAACAGCATATCATACTCCGGAGATAATTAAATTAAGCAAGCAAAAGACTGAGATAAATATATAAAACATTTAAGTGTTTCTCAATCCCCAGAATATGAGTATGTCACTAGGCTGAATTTATACATATATAGTTCCAAAATTTACAAAATATAAAGTATAAATGTCCAACTAATCCATATCCCTGTAGTCCCGACAACGCAACTCTAGGTCTGCATAGACCCGCCTGAGAGTTGCATGTAGAAGAACTCCTCCTCCTCGTCAAAGAAGTCCAGCTCTATCGCGTAAGCCTCATCATCATCTGTAAATACAATAGAGTCTGGTTGGTGTTGTAAAACACCGTCTCAGAGTGGGAGCGAGTGATTAACTCAATGGTACTATAAGGCAAATGTTAACATGTTATCAATTTAGTCAAACAGTAATGATAAAGCGGTACAACAATAATATCCTAAGTACTCTTATTAATGCAGGAATGGTATGTTGTAATGATGAGGGCGCGACTTCATCTCACGGTCGTGCATGACAAACTCCCTAAACGTATGCTTCCTCGCCAAAGCACATACAATGCAGTGTATAGTTGTGTTAGCCAAGTTCTTAATTAGACTTATTCATACAGCATATTCGGGAAGCTAATGTACCTCCCTTTATATCATTAACTCAAACAGAGATCTATCTAGGGTCGTCGGTCCTAGTTAATCACATACGATAAGCAAGTTGTAGGGCGTCACCCCTAAGGCAAGCAGTGAACAGGTAAGTTCAATTGATTATACTCGAGGTCACTACGGGAGGCTCGTCACCTGAACGTAGGACGACAGCTCGAATACAGTGTCCCATACACCACCATATTCGGCTCACGAGTCTGGATTGCTCACTGGTCACCACGAGGAGGCTCGTCACCCCAGCGTAGACCGACAGCTCAACCACGGTATCCCATACACCACCATGTCCGGCTCATGAGTCTTAGCGGATCGTGGTACCATGGTTGAAACGGGTTATTACATCGGTAAGCGGTACCTTAGATTCAAGCAGTTGCGTCCATACATGGTAAACATACATTGGGCCAATCGGGTTATTTGACAAGTTTGTGTAACATCCCGAAAATCGAGGGTCGAGTAGTAACTCAACTCTCGAGTTCCAGAATATCACTTATGCAACAAAATGAATGATGATTGAATGTTGACTGTATTAGAGTAGTGAACATGAGTGAGATTAAGCCAAAACAACATATCATACTCCAGAGACAGTTAAATTTGCAAGCGGAAGACTGTGATAGATAGATAAAATATATAAACTATGATGAGTCTCCAGAGTGTGATAACATTACCAGGTTAAATAATTACAAGTACAATCCTAAAATATACCAAATGTGTAAGGTCCTCTAGTCAATATCCCAGAAAGCCCCGTCGATCAGGACACGGCTCACAGGAAGCCGTCAGAAGACAACCAATACAAGCAGGCATCGTAGTCATTACAAAGGTCGGCTCGCCTCGAAGAAAGCGTCGCCATCTGAAATCAGACAATGTCTGGTGGGTGTTCGAAACACCATCCCGTAACGTGGGAGTGAGTAGCTAACTCAGTAGAACAATAAAGCATAGGTTAACATATTATCAATACAGTCAAGCAGTAATGATAAAGCAGTAAAATCAAACACTCATAACTACTCTTATTAATGCAAGTATGGATGCAGGTATGATGGATGCCCTCACCACACCCTTCCTTGTGCGACACCATCTTACGTTCGCGGTATGCTTTCATCCCTCAATGCTCCACATCTTCCAGGCACATGCAATGCATGATGAGCATGATTACCGAGTTTTTATTAGTCCAATTCAAACAGCAGGATTGGAAAACTAAGGTACCTCCCTTGTATCATTCCCAAACATGATCCATTCTAGGGTCGTCAGTCCTAGTTAATATCAGACGATGGTGTGTTTTCTAGGTCACTACAAAGGCTGCCAAGGCTGTTATGCACAAAGGTTACACCACTCCCCCATCACCTCTTAAACGATTATCACTATACAGAAACAGGCCTAGTTCATACTCTATATACCGCGGCAAAACTCTAAGGCTCACCGCATGATTTAAGAGTATGCTCGAGGTCACTACAAAGGTTGTCGGTCGTTGCTCGCATTCGTTGCACCACTCCCCCATCACCTTATCAATGTAGGCCGACAGCACGAATATAGTGTCTCATACCACCATAATCGGCTCACGAGTCCGGTTGCTCACTTTGGTCACTACGGGAGGCACGTGACCCGGCGTGGGCGCGGCTCGACCACGGTGTCCCATACCACCATGCCCGGCTCATGAGTCTTAGCGGATCGAGGTACCATGGTTAAAAGGGATTTCACTGGTAAGTTTGGTACCCTAGGTTCAAGCAGTAGCGACCAAACATGGTGAACATAAATTAGACACATCGGGTTACTTGACGGCCTGACTAGCTCGAGCGCACAATCAAATATACGACATGAAGTGCATAAGCACTTCGCGTGGCCTAACCACTATTGCCAACTGACGTACAGCTCGGGTTCGCCAAACACATCTCACGTGGTGACATGAAACTCAACCACGATCTCAAATCTAGTGCCGATTGTCTGGACTATAGACATAGTCTCAAACTCAATCAATTCTCATCCATAGCATGTGAAGTAAAGCATGATAAACAAAGTAATTCAAGCATGCTAGTAGGCGTGTTGTAAGGCATGTTATAAAGCATGAAATAAAGCATGTTGTAAAGCACTACATCAATAGGAATACAAACATATATTGCAAGTAAGCGGTTTAAGTAAATAATCTCATGGAGGTAATCATACATGTCTCTAAGGTAGTTGAGAATCACATCTCAACATCCTCCTAAGGCATCAACATCCCAACACTTACTCACACAAGCATTTCCACAAACACATAACATACACTATTTCAACATACTTAGTGTCTGATAGCAAACATGTATTAGGGCGAATCCTTTCGCCAAGCAAGTATTTTACGCATACATAATATTTTTATGCAACAATTAATCATGGCAAACACATCTCTAAAATATACATGTATACGATACTTTTTACAATACAGTATCTCTACATACATAGTGTATATTAGTAAAACATGTATTTGGGCGAATCCTTTTGACAAATAAGTATTTTATCCATATATCGTATATCCATACAACAAATAATCATGTCAAGCACATTTCCAAAATTCATACGTATACAGTATTTTCTATAATACAGTATTTCTACATACATAGTGTATATTAGCGAAACATGTATTTGGGCGAATCCTTTCACCAAATAAGTATTTTATCCATATATCATATATTCATACAACAATTAATCATGTCAAATACATTTCCAAAATTTATACGTATACGGTATTTTCTACGAATACCTAGAATATGTAAAATTTCATAATCTACATCTTTAATCGAAACAGGAAACAGAAAGCACTTTCTACATGTGCAATTGCATGCAGATCATGAATCTATCATTATCTGACATTGAAAGCGTTGAAAATCGTAACCTATACACCTAAAGTCCGCACTTTATGTCGTAGAATCGTAACAGAGTCGATAGATTTGCTAAGCTTCCGTATTCGACAGTTTGGCAACCTATACGAAATAGGTTAGCTATTTCATAACCTACAACTCTTAACCTACAACTCGAGAGTTCGACGGTCAGTAGGTCTCGATTGGAGATTCCGAGTACATGTAAATGTTTATGAAATTTTTCCTGATCCGAGAGTATAATTTGGTCAGATTCTGACGGTCTGGTTGCTTAATACTGATCCGCAAGTGACGAGCTTCAGATTACTATTCAAGATATTTATTTTGGAAAGAAACAAGTGTTTTCACACTCTCTCGCTCCGGACTCAAGCGAGCAGTAGTGGGACACCTTGGTGGATTTGATTCGAGATGGTTGTAAGCCCGCCGAAGGCGGTCCTAAGTCCTTAACCGTGTTAATCGGACTCCCGATGTGCGATCCAGACCTGATACGAAGTTTCAAAGTGCTCCCGAGAGCAGTCGGGTAATGAGTTTGATCCTAGGTTTTGGGTAACCTAGCGTCAATGATTCTACAAGTTTTAGGTCTTGCAGATCGTATTTAAAGCGATTCAAACAGATTTCGTAGCTAATCTAGTTTAGCACTTAGTTACTTTGTCTCATTTCTAAAGGATTTAATCCTAAGTGATTTCTGGTCGATGTGGTACTCAGGCCTTTGTAATTTGTATATAGAGTGATCCAAGTTATAATACTTAACTAGTTTAAGATAGTTTCTAGGGTGAAAGTACGTAGGAAAATTGAAAGAACAAGGTGGTGAAGGGTGAGATTTGTGAAGGAAATGGGTTCAGAAGTGATTTTAGACTGTGGGATTCAGTTCTGACAAGTTAATAATGTGTTAGGAGCGGCCCATTGCCTAAGGACGTCGAATTCCAGGTTGGCAAAAATCCGGGTTGTTACAGTTTGATTGGTACGAGCGCACATTGAATTAATCGACATAGAGCGCATAAGCACTCCGCGTGGCCTAACCACTGTCGACAATCATCGTACAGCTTGGATTCATCAAACGTATTTAATGTGGCGAAACTAGTTCAGCCACTCAATCAGGAACCGTTACCGAATGTCTGAACTGCATGGTAGTCTCAATCATACTCAAATGCAAGAGGTGGTCACATAGGTTAATCATAACGGCATTTAACGAACAATTCAAACATAATTCACATTTGAGCATTTTAACAAACATGTTGAACAAGTTATTATATATATGCATTTCATCCATAAATCAGATAGCAACAGTTTACATTATATGAAGGAAACTATAAATATGAATAAGGTAGTTAAGGATCTTATCTCAACACCCTTGTTAAAAGCAATTAATCAACAATTTCTCATTCAGACATTTTATCAAACACTTCGACTGTAAGACCCGTATCTTAGACCGTACCGTTCCATAGACTTCCGCGGTCCTCCTGGTCGAATTCCGGTAACCCTCGACCTGTATCTGACGTTTGCGCACGATTCTAAGCTTAGACTTGCATACCGAAGTCGGCTCAACCCGAAACTTATACCCTAGTGACCACGCTGTCGCCGCGGTTCCAACGCCGTGACTCACGCACAGATCCGATACCCGGGTCAGGAGATGTGGGTCCTCGTTCATTCTGAAGAAACGCCGCGCATTGTGAATTCTAAGAGAATCTCTACGACATGTCACATCAAATCAAGTCAAGTACATAAAACCATACACCATGCCACCTCACCCTACCACAAGTACAAGCAACCATCACTCTTTTTCCCTAAGTCAACTCTCTCTCTCCATACCGATCCCTCTTTTTCAAAATTTCAAACACAACCACATCTCTCCATCCCTTCCTTACAACACCCATCACCCATCCCTCTCCTCACATCTCTCTCTCATTCTCTAACTATTTTCCAAGCAAACCCATGGAGAGGAAAAAGTCCATGGCTTCCATGGAGTGAGAGAGAGTTTTATGTATGGCTCACTCCCTACCACTCTATCTCCCATCTCCACCCTTCAAATCTCATCATCCTCCATCAAAGTTGAAGCTTAAGAGCCAAGGAGTCCAAGGAGCTAAAGAAGGAGGCCATAGGTGGGTGATCCATCGTTGATCCGTATTTTTAGGGCCCACTTGTAGGTGAGACCCATTTTGATGTATGTGATGTAACCATGAGGGGCCCATAGTGGCAAGGTCCCTCCATTATCATCTCTCTCTCTCTATCCGTTTTGATGAAGTGGGCCCCACTAATTTGTGTTGCATTCGCACTGTCCATCATGAATGGTGGGACTCCACCATGAATTACATCTGCATCTGAGCTGTCCAATGCCTGGACACACCCTGATCCATAGGTCAACTGGCAGACCGAGTGGAGATACCTCGTTTCAACACTTGAGGTCTTAGTGGGGGTGGCTAACATGAAGTGTGTGTATTGACATGTGTGTATACTAACAAGCTAACCAAAAGAGAGAGAGAGAGAGAGAGAGAGAGAGAGATGACGGCATGGACGCTGACACTCCTACCCTCCCACACACACACATGTACATACATATATATATATATATAAATTTTATAATATAATATTTTATATTACACGACGCAATGGTGGGCCACTCCTACATGGGACCCACCTTTAATTTGTATGATCTGCACCGTCCAGATATCTGGACGATGGATCTGCTATATGTATATATATATATATATATTATATTTAAGAATATAATATATAATATACTAATATTATATTAATATACATATATATCTATGGTGGGGCCACGCACGTGGGACCCACCTCATGTATTTCATCCAGGCTCTCCAGGGCCTAGACGTTGTTAGGACCCACCCCACGTGTGGGACTACACCTTTGATGTATGGGTTTTATACCCAAGCCATTCATCAAACGTGGCACCCACCTATCTAGCAGATTGGCTAAGTACTACACACCAGTACATAGTTGGTGTATTGATGCCACCATGCTATGTGGGTCCCCTTGCTTATGATGTCGGCAGGTGGTTTAGACCCCACCCTAATGTATGTTTTGTATCCCATCATCCAGATGGCTAGACAGTGGGCCCCTTCATGACGTATATATGTCATCCAAACCGTTTACCCATTTGGCGAGCTCGTTCTACGGTGGGCCACATATGTGGACCCCACCCTGATGTATATGGTTCATCCAACCGTCCGTCCATTAGGTGAGCCAGTTCTAAGGCTTGAGATTTATAAAATAAAATAATAATAATAATAAAAAGACGGATCCAATTATCAGGTGGACCACACTGCAGAAGCAGTGGAGTTGGACTTCTGCCATTGAAACCTCTTTTGGGTTACAGAAGTTTTGGACCAATATGATATTTGTTTTTCCTCTCAATTCAGGTCTTTGTGACCTTATGAACCGACTGGATGGAAAATAAATGTTATGGTGGGCCCCTCTAAATTTTAACAGTGGAAATCATTATCACCACTGTTATTTGTGATATGGTCCAGATGATCTTTTAATCTGATTCATTGTTTGGATAATGCTCTAAAATGATCTCTATAGATGGATGAATGGTATTGTAACGCCCTGAAATTCAGGGTTCGAGTATAACTCAACTCCCAAGTTCCAACGCATCACTTATGCAACATAATTAATGATGATTAAATGTTGTCTGTGTTAGAGCAATAAACATGAGTGAGATTATACTAAAACAGTAATTCATACTCCAGATCAATTGTATAAAGGCAAGCGGAAGACTGAACTGTATATATATGTAAGTAAAAGAAACAAAAATCATTTCATTCTCCAGAGTATGAACCCATCTGAGTCACCATATACATAAGTCTGTTTTATGAACAAAATATCAAAAATTAAACTAAAGAGTAATCCCTGCAAGTCCCGTCGATCCTGGCAGCCTAGTCGAAGCCACCGGAATACTGCATGTATGAGAACTCGTCCTGGTCCTCATAGTAGTCTGGCTCCGCCTCCATAGTCGTCAGCTCATCTAAACTTGAGACAGAGTCTGGTTGGTGTGCACAACACCGTCCCGTAACGTGGGAGTGAGTAGCTAACTCAGTGGAACAATAAAGCATATGTTAACATGTTATCAATACAGTCAAGCAGTAATGATAAAGCAATAAAATCAAACACTCCTAACTACTCTTATTAATGCAAGTATGTATGCGGTCATGATGGATGCCCCACTGACATACTCCCTCATGCGACACCATCTTCGTTCGTGGCATGCTTTCATCCCTCAGTGCTCCACATCTTCCAGGCACATGCAATGTATGCTGAGCATGATTACCGAGTTGTTATTAGTCCATTTCAAATAGCAGGATTGGGAAACTAAGGTACATTCCTTGTATCATTCCCAAACATGATCCATTCTAGGGTCGTCAGTCCTAGACAATCTCATACGATGGTGTGTTTCTAGGTCACTGCAAGGGCTGTCAGGGCTGTTACGTGGAATCGTTGCACCACTCCCCCATCACCTTATCAATACAGGCCTAGCTTATACTCTGTTACTACGGGAAGGCTCGTCGCCTCACCGTAGATTTAGAGTATGCTCGAGGTCACTACACCGGATACGGTCAGGGCTGTCAGGGCTGTTACACGGAATCGTTGCACCACTCCCCCATCACCCATCAAGTAGTGTAGGCCGACAGCTCGAATATAGTGTCTCATACCACCATAATCGGCTCACGAGTCTGGTTGCTCACTGGTCACTACGGGGAGGCACGTAGCCCCAGCGTAGGCCGACAGCTCGACCACGGTGTCCCATACCACCATGCCCGGCTCATGAGTCTTAGCGGATCGAGGTACCATAGTTAACGGGATTCCACTGGTAAGTTTGGTACCCTAGGTTCAAGCAGTAGCGACCAAACATGGTGAACATACATTAGACATATTGGGTTACATGACGAGCCTGACTAACTCGAGCGCACAATCAATTGGACGACGTGAAGTACATAAGCGCTTCATGTGGCCTAACCACTTCGCCAATTGACGTACGACTCGGGTTTATCAAACACATCTTACGTGGCGACATGAATCTCAACCATGATCTCAAATCTGGTACCGATTGTCTGGACTATAGACATAGTCCTAAACTCAATCAAACCTTATTCATAGCATGTGAAGTAAAGCATGATAAACAAAGTAATTCAAGCATGTTAGTAAGCATGTTATAAGGCATGTTGTAAAGCATGTTATAAAGCATGTTGTAAAGCACTACATCAATAGGAATACAAACACATATATTGCAAAGTAAGCGGTTTAAGTAAACAACCTCATGGAGGTAATCATACATGTCTCTAAGGTAGTTGAGAATCCCATCTCAACACCCTCCTAAGGCATCAACATCCAAAAACTTACTCACACAAGCATTTTCACAACACTTAACATACATTATTTCAACATACTTAGTGTATGTTAGCAAACATGTATTAGGGCGAGTCCTTTCGCTAAGCAAGTATTTTACGCGTATATAATATATTTATATAACAAACAATCATGACAAACACATCTCTAAAATATATACGTATACGATACTCCTACAATACAGTATTTCTACATACATAGGGTATATAAGGAAAACATGCATTAGGGTGAATCCTTTCGCCAAATAAGTATTTTATCCATATATCATACATTCTTACAACAAATAATCACGTCAAACACATTTCCAAAAAATATACGTATACGGTATTTTCTACGAATACCTAAAATATATAAAATTCCATAGTCTACATCTTTAATCGAAATGGAAAACGGAAAGCACTTTGTACATGTACAATTGCATGCAGATCATGAATCTATCATTATCTAGCATTGAAAGCGTTGAAAACTGTAACCTATACACCTAAAGTCCTCACCTTACACCGTGGAATCACAACGGATCAGCTAGGTTTGCTAGGCTTCCGTATTCGGCAGTTTGGTGGCCTAAAGAATGAAATAAGTTAGCTATTTCATAACCTACATCCTTCACAACTCCAAAACAGGTTAGGGTTAGGGTTTCTTACCTAAAAATGGAGTCGGTATCGCTGGGAAAACCACAAGAAAGGGGTGGTGCAACTTGTGTAGCGGCAGGGGATGGTAGTAGGAAGGATCTCCCACAACACTCTAGCTTTCTCTCTCTTTTCCTCTCTTCTCACTTAAGGTTTTTCTCAAATTCGTATGGCTGTGAGATAGGGGATTCTAAGGTCCTTATATAGCCTAAAAAGTCTCCAAAGTAGACTTAAGGTCAAGGTATACTTGGGTTATAACCAAAGCGGCGTTATTTCAGCTCAACGGAGGACTTCTAGCGGGCCTCCTTAAGCCAAAGGTTGGACTTAAGCTCACTAACCTTGGATCTACGTGAAGTTAAGTTTTTGTCTCATTCGGATTTCCAAATCACGCGTGGCGGACCAGTTTCAATTCAACGGTCAGCGGACCTCGATTCGAAATACCGAGAACATATAAATGTTTCTGAAATTTTTCCTGATCCGAGGGTGTATTTGGGTCAGATTTTGATGGTCTGGTAACTTACAAATTGACCGCAAGTAACAAGTCTCAGATCACTATTCTAGACATTTATTTTGTAAAAGAATTATGTGTTTTTACCCTCCTTCGCTCCGGACTCAAGCGAACAGCCGTGGGTCACTACCTTGGGCTGATTTCCGAGATGGTTGTCAAGCCCAGTGAGGCAGTCCTAAGTCCTTAACCTCGTATTATTCGGACTCCTGATGTGCGGTCCAGACCTGATACGGAGTTTCAATGTGTTCCCGAGAGCAGTCGGGTAATGAGTTTGATCCTAAATTTTAGGTTAACCTAGCGTCAATGATTCTACAAGTTTTGGGTCTTGCAGATCATATTTAAAGCGATTCAATTGGATTTCATGGCTAATCTAGTTTAGCACTTAGTTAACTTTGTCAAATTTCTAAAGGATTTAATCCTAAGTGATTTCTGGTCGAGGTGGTACTCGAGTCCTTGTACGGAAATTTACGAGTCGTTACAGGTGTGGCCCAAGCAGTGCGGCCTACTTGTTGTATTTGAGAGGCCTAATATGACGTATTTAGAGCCCATGGGTTGACGCTCATTGTGATGTATTTGGAGCCCATGGGTAGAGGCCCATAGTGATGTGTATTCGGCCCAATTGATTTGGCCCATTTAAATGGGCCCATTTGACTCGGCCCATTTGATATGGCATGATGTTATATATATATATATATATATATATATATATATATATATATCGGCCCATGAGTGACGCCCAATATGATGCGTATATGCCCCTTAAGTGAGGCCATGATGATTTGTATTAGACCCTTGTATGAGACCGTGGATCCATTATACGATTGACCTATGAGTGTCATTCCTTGGGAGCAATGTTGGTTAAAGGTCCACATTGGTGGGCAATGATGGTTGGACGTCCACATTGTGACCTTCCCATAGGCCTTGTTAGGCCCTTCCTCATCATTCTCTAGTAGGTTAACCCAAACGCTTGGGCCCCATTGATTTTCGTTGATCCATCATCGATCGTCCATCTATGGACTCTACCTTACGACGAGGTTGATTATTGATGCCGATTGTCGTGGCAGATTGCCGATTCCGATTATTGATCAATTCCGATCGTTGTCGCTAATTGCTAATTCCGATTATCGATCGATTCTGATTGTTGTGGTCGATTGCCGATTCCGATTATTGAGGCCGATTATTGATCGATTTTTATTGTTGTGGCCGATTACCGATTCCGATTATTGATCGATTCCAATTATTGTGGCCGATTGCCAATTCCGATCATTGAGACCGATTATTAATCAATTCCGATTGTTGAGGCCAATTGTATAGGCCGATTATCGAGGCCAGATATCGAGGTCGATTGTCGAGGCCCAATGTGATGAATATGCGGCCTGTATTTGAGGCCCATTGTGATGCACATTCGGCCCATGTTTGAGGCCCAATGTGATGTATATGTGGCCCGTATTCGAGGCCCTTTGTGATGCGTATTCAGCCCGTGTTTAAAGCCCAATGTGATGTATATGTGGCCCGAATTTGAGGCCCGTTGTGATGTGTATTCAGCCCGTGTTTAAGGCCTAATGTGATGTATATGAGGCATATGGGATGAGGCCCATTATGATGCATTTGAGGGTGTAACGCCCTGAAAACCGGGGGTCGAGCAGGAGCCCAACTCCCGAGTTCCAACACATCATTTATGCAACATAGATAATGATGATTAAATGTTGTCTTTATTAGCACATTAAACATGAATGAGATTACACTAAATCAGCATATCATCCTCTAGAGACAGTTAATTTATGCAAGCGGAAGACTGTGATGCATATATAAGGCATATAAATGGTTGTAAGTCCCCAGAGTATGAACATGTCGCCAGGTTAAATAGTTACATATATAGTTTCAAAATGGACAAAATGAATATACATGTGTGTTGCAAAATACAAAATAACAAGTGTAATGACATCTAGTCAGCATCCCAGTAATCCCCGTTGATCAGTACATGGTCTAGATAGACCCACCTGATAACTGTATATAGGAGAACTCCTCCTCGTCATCATAGAAGTCAGGCTCCGGCATGTAAGCCTCGACATCATCTACAACTACAACAAAGTCCGGTTGGTGTTTTAAAACACCATCATAGAGTGGGAGTGAGTGATCAACTCAGTGGGGCTATAAGGCAAAGGTTAACTTATTATCAATTCAGTCAAGCAGTAATGATAAAGCAATACAACAAACATTTCTAGATACTCTGATTAATGCAAGGATGATATGAGTTAATGATGCATGCCCTCGCCTACACTCCCTCTACGACATCATCTCGCGATCGCGGCATGTACCCCTTCCTCTGTGCTCAACTCCAACGCCAAAGGCACATACAAATGCGGTACACGTACGTAATTAGCCCAATTCTTAATTAGACTTATTCATACAACAGGTTGAGTAAGCTAAGGTACCTCCCTTTATATCATTTACCCAAACGATGATCCATCTAGGGTCGTCAATCCAAGTTAATCACATACGATAGGCAAGTTATAGGGCAATGTCACCCCTGATTTAAAAGCAGTGGACAGGTAAGTTCAGGTCACTACAAAGAGCCTCGTCACCTCAGCATAGGCCTTAGTTTATACTCGAGGTCACTACGGGAAAGACTCGTTACCTTAGCGTAGGTCGACAGCTCGAATACAGTATCTTATACTACTATATTCGGCTCACGAGTTTGGTTTATTCACTGGACACTACGGGGAGGCTCGTCACCCCAGCGTAGGCCAACAGCTCGACCACGGTGTCCCATACCACCATGCCCGGCTCATGAGTCTTAGCGGATCGTGGTACCAAGGTTAAACAGGCTTTTCACTGGTAAGTTGGTACCTTAAATTCAAGCAGTAGCGTCCATACATAGTGAACATACATTAGGTCAATCGGGTTGCTTGACAAGCTCAACTAGTACGAGCATACATTGAATTGATTGACATGTAGTGCGTGATCATTCCGCGTAGCTTAACCACTGTCGATAATCACCATACGACTCGAATTCATCGAACGTATCTCATGTGGCGAAACGACCTCAGCCACTGATTCGAGAATCATTACCAACTGCCTAGACTACATAGTAGCCCCAATCACACTCCAAACAATAGCATTCACATATAATAGTCAAAGATAGCGTGTGACAACCAATCTAAGTATAATCTCATTTGAGCATTTTAACAAACAAATAGTACACATGTTATCATGTATAGGCATTTCATCCATAAATCTCATGGTAGTAAGATAGGTTACATAAAGAAAGTTGTAGCCATAGATAAGGGAATTGAGAATCCTGTCTCAACATCCTCATTAAATACATTTCAACAAGCATTTTCTCATTCAGGCATTTTATCAAACACTTAAACTACACTTATCAACATACATGTAATATAGTAGTTATAACAGGTATACAGCAAATCCTTCCACAAGGGAGTTATCACACGTACAATAATCATGTATCCTCAAACATCACGCATAACAAGCACAAATCTTAATTCCATATTCAATCAAACATTTCAACAAACACATAGAATGCATTAAAATCAACATAGTTTATATATATATATATATATATATAATATACGGAAAACATTGTATCTAAGCACATGTGATAGCAATCAAGTCAGTCATAAATCATTAACTGACATTGAAAGCCTTGAAAACCATAACCTAAACGTTTATAGTACGCACCTTTCACCGGTAAACACGTATCGAACTCAGTTTGAACACTAAGTCTTCGTATACGGCACAACGGCAACCTATAGTATGAAATATATTAGCTATTTCACCATTTACTCTATTTGGATCCCTAAAACAGATTAAGGTAAGGATTTCTTACCCAAGAATGGAATCGGAATCGACGGAATAGCGATACGGGAAGGATGATTCGACACGTGGAGCGGTGAAATTGAATCCTAGCAACGATCCCCTACTCACTCTCTCACTTTCTCTCTTTCCTTCTCTTTCTTCTCTCTTAGGGTTTAAAATTCGTATAGAATGAGAGAAGGGTGGGTAAAGGTCCTTATATAGGCCCAGAACTAGTCTCAATAGCCCCAGGGCCATGGTATACTTAGGTTATAGCCAAAAGTCGGTTGTTTCGGTCCAGCGGAGCACATTCGAAGGCCCCTTTTCTGCATACGGTCCAGAGAAAGTCCTCTGACATTAGATCTAGGTCAGGTTAAGTTTTTGGTCCGGTCGGATTTATGAATCGACCACGAAGGTCTGGTTTCAGTTCAACGGCCATCCTCAATCGATCAGGGCCACAAGTCCACTGACATGTGTAGGGAAATTTTCTTGAACCGAGGGTGTAATTGAGTCAAATTCTGATGGTCTGAAACCTTATATTTGGCCTGTAAGTGAACGGCCCAATTCACTTAAGTTTGAGTCTGTTTTCTAAAGATATTCGCGTTTTTCACACACTTCGCTCCGGGCTTAAGTTGTGTGTTTTGGGATATTATTCGGGCTTGATTTCTGAGATAGTTATCAAGCCCAGTAAGGCGATCATAATTGTATAGTTTCGCATTAATCGGACTTTCGACGCACAGTCCAGGTCCGATACAGAGTTTCGGTGTGCTCCCGAGAGCAACTGGGTTTTGATATTGATCCTAGGTTTTTAGGCAATGTAGCGTCAGTGATTCTACTGGTTTTGGGTCTTACAGATCATATAGAAAGCTGTTCAAGCTAATCTGGCATTTAATTCAGTTTAGCACTTAATTAATTTTTATCTAATTTCTAAAGGATTTGGTCCTTAGTGATTTCTGCCTGAGGTGGTACTCGGGTCTTTGTACGAATTTTTCCGAGACGTTACAAAGGGCCAGGTGATGGAGCCCATTGTGATGTATGTTAGGCCCATTGTGATCTGTATTATGCTCTCGAGTGAAGCTCATGGTGTTGTATATTAGGCCCTTGTGTGAGGCCATGGGTCCACTATATGTTAGGCTATATGTGGGCCATTCCTTAGGGGCAATGTTGGTTAAATGTCCACATTGTCAATGCCAATTATTAATACTGATTATGAGTATGTGATAGCATAACATCATGATACATGCTCATACGCATCATCTGCATGTTTATTATGAGATGTAGTTGACCATTGCACATGTCATTGGGCAGATTGTTATGAGACTAGCTGATAGGCAGAGGTTATCTCATATGAGCGCACAGTATACGCAGGTTTGATGCATAACTGGATTATATGACTCATGTATCTTCTATTGTGTGTTGTGATTACTATACGCCATAGCGACATCAGGGCCGTAGCCTCCACAGGCATATCGTGGATGGCTAGCTAGATGGGACACTAAAAATATTTGGTTCGAGCATCTGGGCACTTTGGATGTCCGTGGGTGAAAGTTCCTAAACCTCTGTGGTCAGGAGACGCCCCAACATCGAGACCGAGTGGATACATGAGCGCCTGAGTACGAGGCCGCGTCTTCCACTGTGTCATGGTCGGTTGGGAGGGAGTGTGCCCTTACCTACCCGAAAGTGGGGGCATAGCAAGGCTGAGTTTGACCAGCTCGTGAATAGGTCCTGTAAGACCCGTATCCTAAACCGTACCGTTCCATAGGCTTCCGCGGTCTTCTTGATCGAATTTCGGCAACCTTCGACCCTTAACCAGTATTTACGCGCGACCTGGATTCACATGCCGTCAACCCGAGTCAACTCAACCCGAGACTAGTACTCTAGCGACCGTGTCGTCGCCGCAGTTTCAATGCCATGACTCGCATGCCGATCCAATGCTCTTGCCAGGAGATGTAGACCCGCGTTCAATTCGAGGAAAATGCCGCGCGTTACAAAACCTAAGAGAATCAATCCCATCAATCACTCACCCATCCCCAAGTACAACCACCATCCCTAAAGTCAACTTTCCCATTACCTCACCCATCTCTCTCCCCATCACTCCATCACTCACATCACCTCTCTCTTATCTCTCTCTCTCTCTCTTATTCTCTCCCAAGCTCCATGAGAGCAACCCACGACCAAGCTATCTCCAAGAGAGGAGAGCTTGGTGTGGCCCACCTCCCTATCTTCCATCCCCACTGTCCAATCACCATCATCCTCCATCAAAGTGGTGGCCGAAGAGCTTAGCTTGCCATTGATCCAAGAAGAAGCAAGAAAGGTGGGTGAATCTTTACTGATTGTAGGTGCTTTTATCATTGTTTTTTTTTTTTGAGATTCAAGGGCCTACATTGGTGGGACCCATCTTGATGTATGCATGTATAGGGAGGGCCCATGGTGGCGGGTCCCTCCCCTCTCACAATTGTCTCTCTCTCTCTTTCTTTCCCTCTCTTTTTCCCTCTCCCTCTTGATGTGCGGCCCACCTGATGCATGTGATGTATCCACGCCTTCCATCACAGTGGAGCCCACGTTGATGTATGTGGTGTATCCGGTGTCCAGCAACTTGGATGGTGAAGACCCACCGTGCATATGTGTTTCTTTCAGCCGCCCGTCCATCTGGACGCGGCCCACTGTGATGTGGGCTTCATCCTTATCGTGCACCCCTTTACTGCTGTAGCAGCAGCAGCTGCTGCTACTGCAGATGTCAGTAGACAGGTGGAGCCCACCTCTTTTGATATATGTGTTAGATCCAAACCGTCCATATGGTGGGACGCACCTGACATATGCATTGTATCCTGACCGTCCATGCTGTTGGACCCCACCTCTTATGTATGCACTATGTACACCCCATCCATCCAGTTTAGCTAGACCACGGGCCCGCCTGATCTGATCCAGACCGTCCAAGTATTGGACGTCCAGCAGCAACTGCTGCTGGACCATTAAAAGGGGAAAAACAAATATCAGTTTGATTCAAACTTCAGTGGACCATGGTGGCGTGGGACCCACCAGATGAGAGTATGGTCCAGCCTGTTCGTCCACATGGGACGTTGAACGTGGGACCCACCCTGATGCATACATATCCACACCGTCCGTCCAGCGTCCTTGGACGTTGGACGTGGCTAGCAATGAAGTGAGAGCTGACAGTGGGGGCGTACTAGCCTGCTGCAAAGAAGAAAAAAAAGAAAAGAAAAGAGAATAAAATATAATATTATTATAATATGTAAAAGGGTGGCCCCTCACGTGGGACTCCACCTACCAAGCCCCAATAATATAATATACATATTATATATATATATATATATATGCAAAACATATATGGGATGGTGGGTCCCACGTGGGAACCCACCTTGCTGTATGTAATCCATGTCCTCACCGTCTATGGGATCTAGACGGTGGGACCTCTGCCCTGGACGTGGGGAATCCAAACCGTCCGTTCATTTCTTATGGTGGGCCACACGGTATGTGTTTTATCTATGCCGTTCATTTCTATGGGGGCCCACGTAATGTATGAGTTACATCCAACCGTCCATTCATCTAGTGAGATCGTCTTAAGACTTAAGATATAAAATAAATAAATAAATAAATAATGTGGCATATTCAAATCTCTGATAGGCCACGTGTGTGGCAGCCACCTTGATATATGTATTCTCCTCACCGTCCATATGAACGTGAGGCAGATCCAAATCTTTGGTGGGCCACATGTGTGAGACCCACCTTGATGTTTGCATTATATCCATACCGCCCAAAATATTTGGACGGTGCTGGACCATGTTTTAGACGGTGTTGTGGACCCCACCTCGATGTATATTCCATATCCACACCGTTCACAATGTTTGGACGGTGCTGGATAACGTCTGGATGATGCTGATTTACATGGATAATGTTTGGATGGTGCTGATTCACCTGGACAATGTTTGGACAGTGCTGATCATCATTAGTGGGCCATGTGCCCCATGGAATGATAATGTACAGTGATACACATGTTACACCTACAACTATTGAAATGATTTTCGGTGTGGTCCAAGCCCATTTGAGGCCCATTGGTGCAGCCCATCCATGAGGCCCATTACGATGTATTTCTGGCAATTGGTGCGGCCCATTGATGCGGCCCACTTGTTGTATAAGAGGTCCATTGGTGCGGCCCAATGATGCGATCCACCACGATGTGTATGTTATCCAGGCCCTTCTTTAGCTAGACAGCTGGTAGGCCCAGCTATGATGAGTAAGCCCACTTGCTGCATGTGCAAGGCCCACATGTGATGTATATTTGAGGCCCACCTGTTGGCTAATTAAGGCCCACCTGTTGGATATTTGAGGCCCACCTGTTATGATTTACGGCCCACATGTCGTGGCCCATTGTGATGTATTTTCGACCCATTTAATGAGGCCCATTATAATGTGCATTAGGCCCATGGGTTGTGGCTCATGTGGTGTGTCTGAGGTCCATATGCAGGGCCCACTTGTTGTGTATGTAGCCCTTATATGAGGCCCATTGCGATGTATACTAGGCCTTTGTGTTAGGCCGTGGGCCCACTATATGTTTAGCTCTATATAGGTCACTCATTGGGAGTGGTGTTGGTTAAATGGCCACATTGATCGGCAGTGATGGTTAAAATGTCCACATGGTGACCTTCTCTTAGGCCTGGATAGGCCCATTCTCATCGTTCTCTAGTGGGGTAACCCAAACGCTTGGGCCCCATTAATATTGCTTGATCCATCATCGGTCGTCCGTCTATATACCCCGCCTTTTTGTCAAGGCCAAGTCCGATTGACGAGGCTGATTTCGTTTGTCGTGGCCGATTGCCGTTTTCGATTGACGTGACTGATTTATCGATTTGATTATCGATCGATTCTGCTTGTCGTGACCGATTGTCGATTCTGATTAACTTGACCGATTTGCCGATTCTAATTATCGATCAATTCCGATTGTTGTGGCCGATTGCTGATTCCAATTGACGTGACCGATTTACCGATTCTGATTATCGATCGATTCCGATTGTCTTGACCGATTGCCGATTCCGATTGGCGTGACCGATTTACCGATTTGATTATCAATCGATTCTGATTGTCATGACCGATTGCCGATTTCAATTGATGTGACCGATTTGTCGATTCTGATTATCGATCGATTCCGATTGTCGTGGCCGATTGACGTGACCGATTTGCCAATTCTGATTATCGATCGATTCCGATTGTCATGGTTGATTGCCGATTCCGATTGACGTGATCGATTTACCGATTTGATTATCGATCGATTCCGATTGTCGTGACCGATTTGCCGAAGCTGAGTTTCGAGGCCGATTCCGGTTTGTCGAGGCTGATTGTATAGGCCAATTCCAATTGTCCTGGCCGAGTATCGAGGCCAATTCGATTGTCAAGGCCGAGTATCGAGGCTAATTCCGATTTGTCAAGACTGAGTATCGAGGCTGATTCTGATTTACCGATTTGATTATCGATCAATTCCGATTGTCGTGACCGATTGTCGATTCCGATTGACGTGACCGATTTGCCGATGTCGAGTTTCGAGGCCGATTTTGATTTGTCGAGGCTGATTGTATAGGCCGATTCTAATTGTCAAGGCCGAGTATCGAGGCCGATTTCGATTGTCAACGTCGAGTATCGAGGCTGATTCCGATTTGTCGAGGCCGAATGTATAGGTCGATTTCGATTGCCAAGCTGATTGTCGAGACCTATATGATGTATATACGACCCGTAGTTGAGGAGCATTGTGATGGGCAGTCGTCCTGTGTGACATGTATGCAGCCCGTGTTTAAGGCCTAATGTGATGAATAAGAGGTCTTTGTGATGAGGCCCATTGTAAGGTATTCGTGGCCTATGGGCAAGGCCCATTATGATATGTATGAGGCTTATGAGTAGGTCCCACCTGTTGTGTATATGTGGCCCTTGAGTAAGGCTCATGTGTTGTATATTCGGCCTTTGTGTGAGGCCATGGGCCCATTATATGTTTGGTTTTGTGTGAGCCATTCCTTGGGGACAATGTTAGTTAAATGTCTACATTGTTGAGGCCGATTGTTGGTACCGATTATTGATACTGATTATGAGTATGTGACTGCATAGCATCATGATACATGCCCATACGTATCATCTGCATGTTTGTTATGAGATGTGGTTGACCATTGCATATGTCATTAGGCAGATTGTTATGAGACTTCCTGATAAGCAGAGGTTATCTCACATGAGCGCAAGGTTTGCGCATGATTGATGCATGACTGGATTGCATGGCTCATACATCTTGCATTGTGTGCCCTAATGACATCAGGGCCATAGCCTCCATAAGCATATCGTGGATAGCCAGACGGGACACCGAAAATCTGTTCTACATGGGGTGTTATAGATATCCCTGGGTGAAAGTCCCTAAACCCTCTTGGTTCCAGAGGTTGCTCCAACGTCTAGACCGAGTGGATGTATGAGCGCATGAGGGCCATATACCGTCAGGCCGCGTCTCCCGCTGTGTCGTGGTCGATTAGAAGGGGGTACGACCTTACCTGCTTGAGAGGAGGGGGCAATGCTAGGCTGAGTCTGACCAGCTCGAGGAATGAGTCCGCTATCAACGAGCCGGGCCCGATATTGGCAGGCGGATAGTGAGGTCTCTTCCACTCACCTTGTTAGCGCAATGGGGCGACAATCTGGTTTGGAGTGTAATAGAACCCGGTGATGATCCCAGAGATGAACCATACTGATATGTGGACTTATTGAGCAAAATTTGCATACTCATTCATTCATTCATTCACTATCCACTCGGGCTAGTGGTGCGCAACTATTTGTTATGTGAACTTTTGCAATGGCCAGGATTTCGGTTGGAGTGCGCGACTAACCTGAGATCAAGAGTTTACCACATTGAGTCTGACTATCCAAATTTAGGTATGGGACTGGTTTGGATAGAAGTCCCTTGTGATGGACCCCATAGCCTGCGATACTACGTACTATCATTCCGACTTCACTCCAGCATGGTCATTTCATTCGCACCGCATATTACATTGCATCCGTAGTACTTAGCACTTTGGGTTACCTGTGTTTCTGCATTTATATGGTTTAGTTACGGCATCTGATTTTGACTCTTTATGACCGCTCATTTGTATAGTTGATCTGTATCGTGTATTCTGATATTGCTTGACTCATGGACTTGCCAGTATTTTCGCTTACTCTGATAACATATGATTCATGACCTTGCGCCTATTTCGACATTGTATGATTATGACATTGCGTTGAATACTTGGCACTCACCTTGTGCACACACTTACACCACCCTCTAAGCTTTCTATAAGCTTATGCACGATAGATGCGTGCAGGTGATGTTAGGTTGCAGTAGTGTTGAGCTTGGAGCGTGCAGCGGTCTTCTGGAGCTTAATTTTCGATTTATGTATTTCCCTTTCAGCATTGTACTCAAATGATTATATTAGTGGATATGTGATGATGATGTTGCCTTTGTAAATTGGGTAATCTTGTGATTATGCTTATTATGAGTTAAATATACATTGGAAAATCCTCATTGTAGGATCCCAGAATCGGAATCTAGCGTATGGACGCTAGGGCCCGAGAATGGGGTACTACGGAGGCTGTCGGCACCGGATTCGGCGATCAGGATTCTAGTGAATCCGATTTCTGAATTTGGGGCATGACAAGTCCGCTATCGACGTGCTGGGTAGATATTGGTTGACTATTAGTCAGGCGGATAGTGAGGTCTCTTCCACTTGCATGGTCACGCTTCAGTGGGCGGCGATTTGCATATACAGTGTATTAAACTCCGGTGATGATCCGAGAGATGTACAGTACGGATTTATAGAGCAGACGTTGCATACTCATTCATTCATTCATTCACTATCCACTGGGGCTAGTGATGCGCAACTATTTGTTACATGTGCCTTCGCAATGGCCAGGATTTCGATTGGGGCGCACGACTAACCTGAGATCAGGAGTTTACCACATTGAGTCTGACTATCCAAATTAGGTATGAGACTGGTTTAGATAGAAGTCCCTTGTGGTGGATCCCGTAGCCTGCGATACTATGTATTATCATCCCGACTTCACACTCTAGCATGGTCATCCCATTCACACCACATATTGCATTACATCTGCGACATATGGCATTTTGGGTTACTGTGTTTCTGCATTTATATAGTCTATATACGGTTGACGGTATTCGTGAACTCATCAGGAATTGTATATTGCATTGCATCCTCAACATCTGATATTTAGCTCTTTATGGCTCCTCGTTTGTATAGCTGATATATATTGCGTACTGTAAATTGTATGACTTATGGATTTGTCAGTATTTCCGCTTATTTTGATATCGTATGATTCATGATCTTGCCAGTATTTCTGATATTATATGATTATGGCACTGTATTGAATACTTGGCACTTACCTTATACATACACGTACACCACCCTCTAAGCTTTCTATAAGCTTATGCACGATAAATGCGTGCAGGTGATGTTAGGTTACAGCAACGTAGAGCTTGGAGCATGTAGCTAATTTCTAGAGCTTTGATTTTGACATATATATTTCCATTTCAGCATTGTATTCAAATGTTTATATTAGTGGATATGTGATGATGATGTTGCCTTTGTGATTTGGGTAAACTTGTGGTTATGATTCTTATGAGATAAATGTACGCTAGAAAATCCTCTTTGTAAGATCTCAGGATCGGAACCTGGCATATGGGCGATGGGAGCCGAGAATGGGGTACTACGGAGGCTGTCGGCACCGGATTCCGCGATCGGGATTCCTGCGAATCCGATTTCTAGATTTGAGGCGTGACATAGACTACATAATACTACATACATAAACTAAATTTGTTTATAACACATATTATGGCAGATCCTTTCATAGAGGAGTTATCATACATACAACAAACATGTATTCTAGATTAATAGTCATGGCAAGCATAAATCATAATTTCACTTTCATTTAAACATTTCAACAAACACATGGAATGCATATTTGTTCAACATAGTTCATACGTGTGTAATATATAAAAAACGTTGTAACTAAGATTATATGGCAACAATCGAGTCAGACATAAATCACTGCTGACATTGAAAGCCTTGAAAATCATAACCTAAATGTTTATAGTTTGCGCTTTTCGTCGATACGCCCATTATGAACTCGGTTCGTACACTATGTTCCCGAATACGGAACAACGAGTACCTATATATTGAAATAGGTTAGTTATTTCATAGATTCTTCTATTTGAATTCCTAAAATGAGATCAGGGTTAGGATTCCTTACCTAAATCGAAGTTGGAAAGGCTCTTGTAGGTAGATGTAAAGGCGATTCAATGCGTGGAGTAACAGGAAAGAAGCACCGCTACAAACTCCAAGGATTTCCCTTCACTCTCCACTCTTCTCTTCCTTTCTCTCTTCTCTCTCCTAAGGTTAGAGAAAATTCGTATGCGATGGAAATGGGGTGATTTAAGGGTCTTATATAGGCTCAAAAGTGATGTCAATGGCCCCAGGGCCATAGTATACTTAGGGTATGAAAAAAATGAGACTGTTTCTGGCAAACGAAGCTCATCTGGAGGTCCATTACTCATCTACGGTGTAGGGTAAATTATCTGGCAATGGATCTAGGCCAGGTTATATGTAAAGCCCTGAAAATCGGGGGTCGAGCATAAACTCAACTCCCGAGTTTCAGAACATCACTTATGCAACAAAATGAATGATGATTGAATGTTGATTGTATTCGTGCATTGAACATGAGTGAGATTAAGCCAAAACAAAGCATATCATACTCGAGAGACGATTAATTTTGCAAGCGGAAGACTATGTTAGATAGATAAAATATATAAACTATGATGAGTCTCGAGTGTGATAACATTACCAGTTAAATAAATACAAGTACGATTCGAAATATACCAAATATGTAAGTTTAATGTCTTTATCCCCGATTACCACAGTCAATACGATGACTTGTCTTCGAGAGACCCGTCGAGAGTTACATGATAGGAGAACTTCTCCTCATCACCATAGAAGTAGTCAGGCTCTGCTCCATAAGCATCGCCATCATCCGAAATTCAACAAATCTAGTTGGTGTGTACAACACCGTCATCCGTAACGTGGGAGTGAGTAGCTAACTCGGTGGAACAATAAGGCATAGGTTAACATGTTCATCAAAGCGAGTCACGGTAATGATAAAGCGGGAAATCAAACACTCCTAGTTACTCGATTAATGCAGTATGAATGCGGGTATGATGGATGCCCTCACCGACATACTCCCTCATGCGACACCATCTCACGTTCGCGCATGCTTACATCCCATGGTGCTCCACATCTTCCGGGCACATGCGATGTATGATGAGCATGATTACCGAGTTTTTAATTAGTCCATTTCAAATGCGGGATTGGGAAACTAAGGTACCTCCCTTATATCATTTCCAAACATGATCCAATCTAGGGTCGTGTGATTCTAGTTAATATCGACGATGGTGTGTTTTCTAGGTTCTTTGAGGAAAATTTGCCGCTGTACATTACGCACAAAGGTTGCACCACTCCCCATCACCCCTTAAACGATTCATCACTTTATGAGAAACGAGCCTAGTTCATACTCTATATATCGCGGCGAACCCTAAGGCACGGCCGTGACTTCGTGAATATGCTCGCGATCACTCTGAAAATGTGCCAGTGGCTGTTACGCACAAAGGTTGCACCACTCCCCATCACCTTATCAATGTGGCGACGGCGCGAATATAGTGTCCCATACCACCATAATCGGCTCACGAGTTAAGTTGCTCACTTTGGTCACTACGGGGAGGCACGTAGCCCCGGCGTAGGCCGACGGCTCGACCACGGTGTCCCATACCACCATGCCGGCTCATGAGTCTTAGCGGATCGAGGTACCATGGTTAACGGGATTTTCACTTGGTAAGTTTGGTACCCTAGGTTCAAGCATTAGCGACCAAACATGGTGAACATACATAAGACACAGTTTACTTGACGTGTTTGGTGGCTCGGCGCACAACAAGTTAGGCGATATGAAGCGCAGAAGCACCTCGTGTGGCCAACCACTATCGTCAACCGAAGTACGACACGGGTTCGCCAACACATCATGCGTGGAACGGGAATCCCAACCACATCTTCAAGTACGTACTGGGATTCTGGACTATGAACATAGTTCCAAGCTCAATCAAATCTAACCATAGCATGTGAAATACGGCATGATAACATGGTAATTCAAGAACACTAGCAATCATATTATAAAGCATATCATGAAGCATGTTAATAAACAAGTCACAAGCATGTTCAAAAGCATGTTATAAAGCTTTATGCAAATAGGGATACAAATACTTATATTTCATAGGCGAGTGATTAGAGTGAATAACCACATGGAGGATGTCATAGGTGACTCTAAGGTAGCTAAGAATCCCATCTCAGCACCTACCTAAGGTTCTAACACTTAAGCACTTACTCTCACAAGTGATTTCACCAACACTTGGAATGCACTATTTCAACATACATGACGTATGCTAGAGAAATGTGTACTAGGGTTGTCCCTTTGCCAAACTAATATTTTATACATATACATCATATTCATACAGTAAATAAACGACAATCATGTTAAAATTTAACAAACGTATAGGGTACTTCCTAGTGTACCCGTTCGACATACATAGTGTTTACAAGGGAGCTTGTAATACGGCGATTCCTTTCGCCAAGCTAGTATTTTATTCATATATTGTATAATCATATATTAAATAAGTATGTCAAACATTATTCCAAAAGAAATAATCGGTATTTCTAACATACACAATTTCAACATACGTCGCATTTACAAGTGAACATGTATTTTGGCGATTCCTTTCGCCAAACTAGTATTTTATTCATATATTATATAATCATACATTAAATAAACATGTCAAACATTTATCCAAAAAAAATACGTATACCTAGAATATGTGAAATTCTATATTTCACAACGTTAATCGAAACAGGAAACGGAAAGCACTTTGTACATGTGCATTTGCATGCAGATCATGAATCTACCATTATCTGACATTGAAAGCGTTGAAAACCGTAACTTATACACTTAAAGTCCTCACATTTGCCTTTAGAAAGCGAAACGAATCAAGCAAGGGTAGAAGACTTCAGTATACGGAGATTTCTAGCCTAAAGAGCGAATCGGTTAGTTGTTACACAACCCACATCGATCCACTTCAAATCGGACCTAGGGTTAGGGTTTCTTACCTTCAAATGGGATGGAAACCGCCGGGAAAACACTGGAATGAAGCGGTCGTGTATGTGATCCAAAGCAAGTAGGAGGAAGATCGGAACAAACCCAAGCTCTTCTCTCTCTTTTCTCTCTCTCCCTCTAGGGTTTTTCTCCAAAATTCGTATGGTGTAGAGAGGGGCTGTTCTAAGCCCTTTTATAGCCAAAAACATTCAGAAATTAGACTCGGGTTTAAGGGTCATCGCTTATATAGGATATTCGTCGCTTTTCCAGCTCAAAAGGGAGGTTCTGGTAGCCCTCCTTGACCAAACGTCAGACTTAAGCTCACCATCGATGGATCTACGTGGGATTACGTTTTCGACTTGATCGGATTCCCAGATCACACGTGGCGGACCACTTTCAGTTCGACAGTCAGTGGGCCATGATCAGAATTCCAAGTACATGTAAATGTTCCTGAAATTTTTCTTAATCCGAGGGTGTAATTTGGTCGATCGACGGTCGGGTTTTCACCGACCGCGTCAACGAATGATGAGATCACTATTCCAGATATTTATTTTGGATGAGAATAGTGTTTTTCACACTCCCTCGCTCAGAATCGAAACGAATGGCCATGGAACATCGGATGGAGCTGATTTTTGAGATGCTTGTTAAACCCAGTGAGGCGGTCCTAGTTCCTTAGCTTCATGTTAATCGGACTTCCGATGTGCGATCTAGACCTAATACGAAGTTTCGTTTCATTCAGAAACAGACGGGAAATGAGTTTGGTTCTAAACTTTAGGGTAACCTAGCGCCAATGATTCTACAAGTTTTGGGTCTTAGAACGTATTTAAAGCGATCGAAGCGGATTTTCGTAGCTAATACGGTTTCAAGTTACTTTGTCTCATTTTAAAGGATTTAGTCTAAGTGAATTCGGTCGAGGTGGTACTCGTGCCTTTGGAGTTTGTATATAAAGTGATCCAAGTTATACTACTTAGCTAGTTTAAGATAGTGTCTAGGGTGAAAGTTATTAGAAAAATTGGAAGATCAAGGTGATGAAGGGTGAGGTTTGTGAAGGAAATAAGTTCAAAGGCGGCTTTAGACTTTGGGATTCAGTTCTGACAAGTTAATGAGGTATTACGATCGACCCATTGCCTAAGGTCATCTAATCCCAGGTTGGCAAAAATCCGGGGTGTTACATTATAACTTCGGTCCGATCGGATTAGCGGATCGACCGTGGAGAATCTGTATCAGTTCAATGGTCATCGTCACTCAATCGGGGCCATAAGTATATGGATAAGAGCAGGGAAATTTTCATAATCCACTGGTAAAGTTTAGTCAGAATCTGACGGTCTGAAACCTTTAATTTTGCCTGCAAGTGAACGGCCCAATTCACTTAAGTTTTAATTTATTTTCAAAAGATATTCGGATTTCTCACATACTTTACTCAGGGCTCAAATTGTGCGTTTCTGGATACTATTCGAGCTCGATTCCCGCGATGGTTGTCAAGCCCAGTAAGGTGGTCATAACCTTATAGTTTCGCTATCATTGGACTTTCGACGCGCTGTCCAGATCCAATATGGAGTTTCAATGTGCTCCCGAGAGTAACTGGGTTTTGAGATTGATCATAGGTTTTTAGGTAATGTTGAGTTAGCGATTTTAATGGTTTTGGGTCTTGTAATTTGTATAAATAGTGGTTCAAGCTAATTCATCGATTAATTTAGTTTAGTACTTAATTAATTTTCGTATAATTTCTACAGAATTCGGTCCTTAGTGATTTCTACCTGAGGTGATACTCAGATCTTTGTATGGATTTTTCCGAGACGTTACAGCTCGACTTGGCTTAACCACTAGTTGACCCCAGCTCAAACTTGGCTCAGCTCGATTGTCAAGCCTGACTGGCCAGCTCAGCTCGGTTCTGTCAATAGCTTAAGCGAGTTCGAGCCAAGATCGAGCCGCTACGGCATTTTCACAAACACGTGTAATGTAATATACTTTCAAATTCTTAGTATATGTAAAACAACAGCAGTTGTTTACAGGTATTTCATCAAATACCTTATAGGCAACATCAAAATCAAGAAAAAATGATATTTGTTTCATATACATATCTTCATTGCCACAAGCCGACACTTCATTGAGTCATTTCATCAAACACTTGGTAAGCAACATCAATATCAAAGTAACCGAGTCACAAAACTGTTTTATCTGAGTTTGTTTCGAGTTAGGGTTCGACACAAGTCGAGTCGAGCTTGGGCAAGCTTGAACTGGGGTCGAAATTTTTTTGAGCTCAAAAAATCAGCTCGACTCAGTTCGAACTCAATTTCAAACCTTGTCGAACTGAGCTTTTTCGAGTCGAGTCGAGCGAGCTAATCGAGCTAACTTGGTTCATGTACAGCTCTAGTCTCAGTCCAAATTCTAAACCGTTTTAGGTCAGGCTAGGCTTACTCAAAATTTTGATTTTTTTTATAGGCCTGAGCCCAGCCCATTGACACTCCCTGTTCCTTATATCGAATGCAGTTGCGTACTGGCAACCGCATCAAGGTAGCTATTGCACAGTGCTCTATTTTATCTAAGCCAACTATCTATTTTTTCTTGTCATCATAGGCATGAGCCCAAAAATGAGACAAATTAGAATCTCAATTAGACCACATCACATAAATAGTGGAGATTAAACACCCACCTTTGAAAACTTACTATAATCTAAGATTGTTGATGGATAAAGATGATACTCCTTCATTTATGAGATCCTCACACATGAATTTATAATGCGGATATTGTCATACAATTTATTGCACCCAAGTATGATCTTATCCATGTTTTCTTTTAATTTAGAAATATGATGTTATTGCAATTGGTTTCCTATGGTGAGTCGGTAGATTAAAATTTGTATTGTATGCAATTCTGTTGCGTATATACACTAAGGACCCAACAGAGCCCACTCGTGGCAACGTTCCATTGAAATTGTAAGTGGCTTGCCTGTACATGAATGGGATTTCTCTCCATTGCTAAAGGATTCCCATGGCTTTTGATTGGGCCAGATCTTGTGTGGCCCACCACAACCGATTCTAATGGTGGCTTGTCATTTTCACACAATTTGATTATTTTGTCATGTGCCCCATTGGTGTGGGCCATTAAACCTTGTGATTGGTTGCTTGAAATGATGATCTGATCTGTTCAAAAGAATTTCTCCATGCCTTCACTTGATATGTGGATGTAATGGCCTGATTTGTAAGTTGTACCTTAAATTGTGCAATTATAAACACAATACCACGAAGTGAAAACTTTAAGAAACTTAAAAGTATGGTTAAGTCTTGTAGGGGTAAATAGAACATTTTAAATTTATTTATCAATTAACATAAATTCAGTCACAAGGTGAATCAAGTCTAAGATTATAAATTATAAAATACGCAACTATATATACGAAGTAGTTTATGATGTGAAATAGAGATATATAATGTGTATAATGAATTAAACTCCTAGCATATAATCTATTCATGCATCGATATAAACTAAACGAATCAATCACAGGCATAAATAAGATTGCATACATATATTAATAATCACAAACACAACGATATATAGTGGTTCGGCTAAATCCATATTCCAATCTCGAATGACAAATTCAAAATCAAGTTTTTTGAATTTCACTATCTTAATAGTTTTCTATAGGTTCACCATTAACATTTACAATCATACTCGAGGATTCACGTACACACCCGTCAGTGGCTCATGCAGAGACTCACATGTACATACACATCGGTGACTCACATAGATACTCACGCACGTACGCATCCATGTCAGTGGCTCACACGAAGACTTACGCATGTGCACACCCGTTTCGATGTCTCATACAGAGACTTAATCGAGTTTGAGTTTCAAACTCTATACTCAAATCTACACAAGAATTGACTATGAAATAGACTCTAAATAAAACTCTTACTAGTTGGATGAGCTCCTTGATATCACAAGTCTTCATATGCTCAATCAAACTTGATGCGGTTTCTCTTCAGCTCTCCCGATATTTGAAGTTGTTCTTCTTCAACTCTAAGATCAACTACCTTGTA
Source organism: Magnolia changhungtana (assembly GCA_030180095.1). NCBI lineage: Eukaryota > Viridiplantae > Streptophyta > Magnoliopsida > Magnoliales > Magnoliaceae > Magnolia > Magnolia changhungtana. The sequence continues at coordinate 14,054,333 of JASAUF010000276.1, forward strand.
ATTAATCTACCTATGAGGATGTCAAGGTAATGAGAGAATGGATTGGTCAACTCTCCTACAACTAATGGGATGATTGGTTCCAATTAGGGATTCACTTGGATGGACATTTTAGAGGATGATAGACAGAATTTTACTTATAGGATTAGTGTTTAATATTTAAATAATACAAGAAAATATGTACATCCTTAAGATGAGCTGAGAATACTCATATAAAGTGATGAATCACAAGGAAGACAACATAAAGACTAAGAGTGTTGGTTAGGAGTTGTATGCATAAAGGCTTTAAAACTATATAAAAAAACTCATCGACTTTGTAAAAACTGAGTGCCCATTTTATAAGAAAAGTGCTCCAACGGATACATAACGACTATTTATTGATCGAATCAAATCAATTGATCTGTCGATTCGATCGACTCGAATTGATAGTTGTCAATTCGATCGACAATACTATGATTTTTGCATTTTGGTCTTCATGAGAATAAAATAAAGGGCAATTTAGCCCTAATTATGTTACGTCATTGGTTAAAGTTTATAAGGATATTCCAATCAATTCGATTTTGATGTATAGGATAGTTAATATCTAATCCATTAGTTATGTTGGTTTTACATGAATCTTCACTGGGTTATGGTTATTTTTATTAAATGGTGGTAGGTTGCCTAGATCTTTGCCCTGAACTAATAGATCACAAGGTTAGGTCCAAGATTCAGGTAAGCAGGTGAATTCATTTGGTTCCTATGAGTATCTAATCAACTTTGTACAGTTCATTAGTAGTAACACCCACGTATTTGCTACGATCAAGTGTGGTGAAATATGCGAGGTATTACAATCTCCCTCCTAAAAAATAATTTTATCTTCAAATTTTTTACATTTTCATACTCATTGAATAATTGCGGGCAATTCTTACGGACTTCAGCAGCCGTTTCTCATGTGTTTGTGTGATGTGTCCATAATATTTTACAAATGGGATGACTTTGTTGTGAAGTACTTGTTCCTTTTGATCGAGAATACAAGTTAGCCGAAGGACGTAAGTGACATCTTCTTGAAGTTCTACATGTCCTCCCTGATGATATGCGATAATCAAGAATATACTTTTTTCAACATTAACACGTGAAATACATTGTGTACATTTGAGATAAATGTGGGTAGCATAAGATGATACACAACTGCACCTACACGATCAAAGATCTAAAAATGGCCGATGTAACACGGTGTCAGCTTTCCCTTATTACTAAAGTGCAACATTCCTTTCATGGGAGAGACTTTAAAAAAATGTGGTCTCCTACCATGAATTTTAAATGTCTTCTTCAAGTATCTGCATAGTTTTTCTACCTACTTTGGTTATTAGAAGGCGATGCTTGATAATATCGATATTCTCAGATGTTATCTGTACTAACTTCGTTCCAATTAGATTCCTCTCTCCAACTTTTGTCCAACAATGTGGGGCTCGACATAGGTGCATGTATAATGCTTTGTAAGGTGTCATGCCGATACTAACTCGAAAATTCTTGTTGTACACAAATTCGGCATACGAATGACAATCATCCCAACTGTCTTTCAAATCAAGTGTACAGGCTTGGAGCACATATTTTAAAATCTAGTTTATCCATTGATTTGAGGGGTGAAATGCAGTATTGTACTTCAAGGTCGTACCCATAGTTTGTTGAATTCATGTCCAGAAGATAGACATGAATCGGGAATCTCTGTCCGAAACAATCTTCAACAACACTCTACGAAATTGCACGATTTTCTTTATATATAATTTAGTTAAGTCGTATGCAAAGGTTGTCAAGAGAATAGGTAAGAAATGAGTTTGTCTTTGTTAGTTGATCGACTATTACTGAAATAGAATCGTGACCTTTTTTTTTTTAATCTTTAAGAGCATGAAAATAAAATTCATTGAGATGTAATTCCACTTCCATTCGACAATAGGCATAGGTTGCAAAAGTCTCAGTGGTTTGCAATATTTAGCCTTGACTTGCTGACAAGTGAGACATCTCGAGACATAATCTCTAATTTCACTCTTTATATTGGGATCGAGTAGAATCATGAGCGCATGAGTGTCGAATACTAGTAGACTGCGTCTCACTATGTCGAGGTCGGTTGAAAGGTGGTGTTGTAACGCCTCGGATTTCGTAACCCGAGTTTATTACTCGTTTTCCAAAGTGTTAACCTTTAAAGATAACCCATATTTCACAATATATATTTTTTAAAAATAAGTATTGCAACGGAAGAGAAACAAATCAAGTGTAAATGGAATGTCTGAATATACATTACATAAATACAAGAGATACAAGTGGCTGCTCATGTGGCTTATATAAACTAATATCTTAAAATCTATAAATACAAGAAATTACAAAATCAATATAATGAAACCTATAATCTTGTAACGCCCCATGTTTTCAGGACCCGAGTATATGACCCGTTTCCCAAAAACCCGAGTGTTAACTTATAAAATCTAGTGTAAATTTGAACCGTTTATCATTTATCAGAGTTAACAGCAATGAAGCTAGACTAAACCATGCATTGTATTAAAACATTCCAATCATCAGGAAAATACAAATGTAGTGCCCAGACAGGACTTTAACAAAGTTCAGGTAAATAAAAACAAGAATCTATCAGCTAGTGGTGGAGCTCAATATGGGCCACAAGGACCCCGCCTAGATCCCTAGCTACTCGATCTGCTCCGGCAACCTAGTGAACAGCATCGGCTCACCCTATACCTGCATCAACTGTTACGGTTTGATAGCGTCAGTGACTATCACAGTGAGGAGAACCCTCTAAGATTACACACTTATAATTCATAATCCAATATAAATCGTAATATATGAGAAGGGGCATTTTAAGCAACACAGTTCAAGAATCATGATCATGCATTCAGAATTTAGCTCGTTAACACAATTTCAACCTTAAGGTAATGTAATGAAAACCGCAATGCAAAGGGACATATCCAGATAGTCAAACAGTTAATCTTACAACCTTTATAAAATAGCTAGAAAATCAAGCTTTAAACCTTTACTTCACTTGAAAATCAAATCGTACGTGAACACCACAAGATGGCTAGAAAATCGCTAAGCGAACACCTGCTCCACCCGAAAATCATGGTATGAGTGAACACCAAAAGATGAAGAGAGAATAACATACCGACGTCTACTTCACCCAGAAATCATATCGTACGTGAACACCGCAAGATGGCTAGAAAATCGCTAAGCGAACACCCGCTCCACCCGAAAATCATGGTATGACTGAACACCGCAAGATAAAGAGAGAACAACATACCGACGTCTACTTCACCCGGAAATCATATCGTACATGAACACTGCAAGATGGCTAGGAAATCGCTAAGTGAACACCCGCTCCACCCGGAAATCATGGTACGACTGAACACCGTAAGATGAAGAGACAAACAATACACAAACTCTAGACCACCCGGAGATCATATCGTACATGAACACCGCAAGATGGCTAGGAAATCTCTAAGCGAACACCTGCTCCACCCAAAAATCATGGTACAACTGAACACCGCAAGATAGCTAGAAAACCAACATATAAACTCTAGACCACCCGGAAATTGTATAGTACGTGAACACCGCAAGATGGCTAGGAAATCACCAAGCGAACACCCGCTCCACCAGGAAATCACAATATGATCGAACACCGCAAGATGGCTAGGAAACAACAAGATATGCAAATATAACCATTAAGCCACAAAAGGGCACCAACAACCCATCAAAGCCACGAAGGACAAATAAACGATCCAAGCCGCATAGAGTAATTATGCGGTCCCATCCATGTAAAATAAAGTGTGGTCCAAGCTATATAAGGCAGGTGTGTGATCAAGCCCGTATAAGTCAAATAGGGCCCACAAGATGGTAAGTCCTTTACATGTTATATTCAATCCATAAGATAATCACAAACTATCACATTGGTTAATTAGTGGACTCTACAACATGTGGCAATCAGTCTATTCATGTTTACTAACATTAAAGAGACAACAATTATTCCTTATATGAGTTAGTCACACAACATATTGGGCAAATCATAAGATAAGTGAACTAGGAGATAATTTAGAGCTACTAACTTTATGAAATTAAAACATCATTTACATTCAGATTATCAAATTTAAGTTGGAAGCTCAAAGGGTAAGTCCTCACCTTAGATGAATGTCTACCTCGATTCAAGTTTTTGTTATTAACTAACGGCCCAATACGTATGATCGATTACCTAGAATTGTTTCTAACCCAGAGTTGTATCAAGTAGTGTTCTCAAGACTACCAATATGTAAGTTGGCAAGTAAGCTGATAAGGGCCCACCTACATGTGACTTTAGGCTAGACCTGGCCCGAAAATCAAGGCTTGAACTGGACGTGACCTTGGCCCGATCCGATAGCCTAGTTGTAGTCCAAACTAGGTTTGGTTGTGGCCCAATGTTGCTGCCATAGATGGCCCAGATTTTTGGCTAGACAAAACTAGCTTTTGGCCTAGCACGGCAGCCCGCTCGCTGCCCGAGTGTGGCCCACATGAGATATTTCTCAAGTGTAGCCCACCTGTGGTGTTTCCACTCCATTCGTGGCCCATCTGAAGGGCATTTTGAGCCCAAGTGGAAGCCTGGTTTCAATCCAGCTCTCGGCCCTGTTTGTGGGACGCCTTTCAGCCCCATCCATGGCCTAGTTACTGCGAACCGAGTCTGGCTGGATTTGGGTTCCAATCCAAGCCAGTTGCAACTTCAACAGGCACGAGTCGTTGGGAGAAGGAAAAATGAAGGGAGGCCGTTACCTGACTGATCTGCATGGCAGCCCACGACTCTTCTCTCTCTCTCTCTTTCACTCTCTAGCTAGACCAGGTGGTGCGGCAACGGTTTGACAACAGCTCGCCATCACTCTCTGTTTCTCTTCCTCTGTTTTATGTTCTTTTCTTTTTGCCCCTATTGCTGGAAATGTCCAGCAACGCCTGAACCCAGATGAAGTTCAGTTGGACGATGATGAGACAACAAATGGAAGATTTCCTTCCATCTCCCGGCTTCTTTCTTCTAATGCTGCAATGACCGTTCAGCACTTGAACCGAGCCAGCGCCTGAGTCGCGTTTAACCCGACTGAGATGGGTTGGTGCAGCTGCCACCACTAAACTCTCTTTCTCTCCTCTATTTTCTTCTTCCTTACTATTTTCTCTTCTCTCTTGGACAAGGGAGACTCGAACCGTGGCTCAACTGGGTCCGTGACTCGGTGCGGCAATGTGCAGACAGTAAGAAGAAAGGGAGAAAAGAAACGACTCCCTCATGGTTTTCTTTTTCCTTTCTATTTGGGTGGGTTGCCCTAACTAAAAGAGAGCTTAAATAGCGCTCTCTCTCAGTTAGTTTATACGGGATTTGGATGCAACTAATCCAAAGGATCAGTTACGTTTTAACGGCTTCAACAACAAGAAATTTTGATAGCACACTCGATCCTACATGTATGGCTGAAATCCAGAGCCACAGACGAAGTTTTGACGCCATGGCCCACTGAATGATTGTCACAGATCAGAAAATGGGGCCCACATAATGGTGGTGGGTTTTTCGAATGGATAAGGGAGATGATGGGCCTGTCCATGACAACTTTTCATCGAACGGTTCACTGTCCGATCACAGGTGTTTGGAAGGACCAGATTGGTCCCCAGGGAATTGTGTGACCCACAAAATGAACGCCTATTAGCGTTCCTTAAAGGTTTAGCTTTGAACAGCTGCGGCGGGTGAAAATCTCGGGTTACATCTAGGGATGCCCTATTTTCGAGGGCTGGGATGGCTTGCAATGGATGGCTGGGATCCCTGAAGAAACTTTCACACGAATCGCCAACATGGAAAGCAAAGAGAACGGGTTTCTTTCCATTTTTGGAACGTTGTGTGTTTTTAGGCTGATTTTACGGCTGATATTGCGTGCACGTGTGTGCAATCCAGCGGCTGAAATTTGGCAGGGACGGTCACCTTCGTGTCCTCTACAAGATGGATGGTTTGGATCATCCGTAGGACCCCTAATGGTGGGCCACGATCAATGCACGAGGACGATCCTTTTAAAAAATGTGCAGGTGGGAAGTTTGGAGAGAAATCTCCTTTTTGAGAGATATCGGGTAAAACCCGAATTGACTGGGTTTTCCAATCCCGTGCACAGCGAGTGTACACATGGGTCGTGCACACACATCAAAAGTGGGACCCATAGAGTTGGCCTATCAAGAATCCACCCCATTCATTCATCTTAACGAGTCAAATCAGGGCTCGGCCCAAAGAATGGGGTCGATCCATGGCTTAGGTGGGCCATACACGCCACATTTGCGTTCGATTGGCGATTTGAGCGGCCCATGGTATTCTTAAGTGAAATCTGGCCCATCCAATAGTTCCAAAATACTTTATACTAGGTAATAATAATATAACACATTTACAACTTGTATTACATTTATGTTTTATATTAATGATTATTTATTTACTTTGAAACATTATATATATATATATATATGTATGTATACATGTATGTTTTCTTTTACATATATATAAATATTAATAATCTAAAGTGTACTATAATTAATTTATGTAATATTCTTATACATTCATTATAATAATATTAGTAAATAATGTCCTAGATTTTATAATGAAAATATATTTTATATTTGTTTAGTATAGTACATTAACTGTTATATATAAGTATTTATTTACGAACATTAATATACATTGATTATATAATAAGGTGTTGGTATACCATTTGTTATATATACATATATATATATATAGTTTAAATAGTATACATAATTTAAATAATTTAAGTAACACACGTATTGTTACTAATAATTATAAAAATGTTTTGTATTATAATATATATATATATATATATACAGTTATATCCCATTTAAAATGAATTATTTGGTCATCCTGGTAACACCTGAGTACTGAAAAGTACGGGGTGTTACAAATCTAGAGTCGCAAGATCATTCAGCTCCTCATGCTCCACATGAGCACCAACTTATACACCATTTACGTCTCCTGCACTGCTAAATATGGTTTGATGGCGTTAATGATTATCCTAGCAAGAATACCCCTCAAGATTTACCAAGCCATCACAATATTTAAACATTGTTTGCTAAGGCAGTATACACTGAACCATTCATAATGATCATGACAAACGAGATTACGGTCTATCACATTAGCCAATGATAGTTTTAAAATAAGAATCATACAAGACAATTCATAATATAATCTTATTTAAATGCATAGATATATACATATGCACATCAGTCTGGGAATGATCATCCAGCTGGTAATTAGGGCAAAAACCTATGAGCTAGGGTAAAATCTATATCAAATTTCAAGTGGCTAGTCATCAGCAAAAGTACAACAAGTACGGGCTTACACAAATTGGGTCAATCAATAATGGCTTGGGAGTTAGCGAAAATACCTTGAGAAATGGTATGTGTTACCACATAATCCATATTAGCCATGCGATATTGCCCGTATGCCATGAAATGTATGATTTGCCCAAGCGTTATTAGTCCAATTACAAATAACCATTTTATGGGGGGGGCTCGTCACATAACATAAGTTGATAGCTCAAGCATAACATCCCATACTACTATGCCCGACTCATGAGACTTCAACAAATATGGTATTAATGTTAACATTTATAACTAGTGGCCTATTATGATACAATAAGTAGAACTTACCATCGTATGTTTATTAAAAAATAGTCCATCAAAACCACATTGAGCAACAAGTCCATTCAATGACACAACAAAATTTGGTTAATGCGAAAGCCACATATGTACAAATGATCTACAAGATGGTAAGTCTAAAACTCAATTTTCATTTAATCCATTTCATAAATGGCTGCTAATTCGAGGAATTTCCAAAACACCATCCAGTAATCTCTGTGTGGTAAATCAAGGTGCAATAAATTCAATATATATTATCAATAACAAATACGCATGTAAAGTACTTATCTTAACCATAATAGAGAATTTTGAGATTCATAACTAATTATAACATTTGAATTTTAATCTAAACATAATCATATATAAAGAATTATCCAAATGGAAACTAGCACTTATCATTCCTTCCATTGAATACTACATTAAGCATGTAATAGTGATTAATAAACTAAACTAACTATTATAATGTTAGAAAGCTTGAAGGGTGATACTTTACAAGTATCAGATTGCTACAAGTGTTGCGATGACGCGAATTGGGCTTTGAGATCAAATCCTAACGTGAGTTACAAGAGTTATACAATTAGAATTATTGTTAGATGTTAATCATGAAGAATTTGAATTTGACATATTAAAAGGCTCTTGATTTGCATGTTAGGGTTACTAATGTCCGCATGGCAAGAAAGTATGGTTTAAACATTAACAAATTTAGTCAATTTAAAAGAAAGGAAAGAATAATCAATGTAAGCTTACTTGATTGATCGATTAAGCTAACTTTGGTCGAACTCAATGTCGTCATAACTGACATAAAATGGAAGCAATGCGATATCTCTCTCAACTCATTTGACTACAAAACATATAAAGCAATGTAACTCCACCTTAACTCGGCTACAAATACAAATTTAAACCAAGTAACGAATAATCTAATAGAGTTGAGACCTCTCTAGTAGAGACTCCAGATGTGGTTGAGCTGAAAGAGATCGGAAACAAATTTGCCTCGCACGCCAAACTCGGTGAACTTGACCTAGTAAACTTAACAATGAAAATGATGGTTGGTTCACCACAACTTGGTTTGAAATAGAGATTTCTCGGCATAAGTTAGGCAACAGAAATTCATAACCTGCACATGATGCAGGGCCCACATTGCTGGATCAAAACGTCCTATAAAAAAGGCCTGACACGAACTGAACTCGCTGAAAGGCCGAGTCAACTAGGGCTGTAAATGGTCGGGTTCGGGGCGGGTTTAGCCAAAACCAGACCCGCCCATTTACTAAACGGGTCTGGGTCCAAATTTTAGACCCGGACCCTTTTACTAAATGGGCAGTCAGGGTCGGGTCCGAGTCAACCCATTAGACCCATTTATAAATGGGTCCGGTCTCGGTAGAGGGAGATCACCTGACCCATTTATAAATGGGTCAGTCTAACGGGTTTGGTTAAGGGAGATCCAGACACGAACTAAACCCGTTTAGAAACGGGTCCAACGGGTCTAACGGGTCCAACAGATTGTTGATGCATGAGAAGTGTAGTTCTGTTTTTAGCCTTAAATAAATAAACTTTTTCCAAAAACCTGAAATTATTTTAAATATCATTCAAACTTCTTATCTTTCTTAAATAGATAAGATACATCGGGAGAGGGATATAGAAAATAAAGAGGAGATGAAGAGTCACTGCCACTGGTTCGTCACTTTGGTACTGATTTATGAGAAGGAAAATAGTTCACTACTTGTGCGGGCCCCATCATGACTATGTAAAATCCACACCAATCACAAGGTGAGGCACCACATGCTAGAATGAGGACCCTAAAATCAGCTTCATCCGTGATTAAAATGGGTCACACCATCAAAAGAACTATATAGGACAAAGTTCACATTCTAAACTCTTTCCATTAATTTAGCCCACCTAAATCACATATGGGCGTGATTTTTTTAGGAAGGGCTTAAGATTTTGTGTGACATCTAATGAATGGAGTGGATTTCATATAATGATCACAGTGGGCCGATTAAAAATAAAGGATGGACCTTTTTTTTCTAATTATTTCCTTTGAGGTGGCCCACCTAAATCTCAAGTTAGCCTAATATTTTTGCCCCGGGATTAACTAATGATTATACATCCATTGGCTGGAGTGGATCTCAAATAAACAACACGGTGGGCCAGATAAAAAATTAAGGAGGTGTATCTTATTTTCAAAGTAGTTTGTATTTTATTTTGAAGTGGGAACGTTGTTAGTTGCTTAATATATAGGGAAGTGGGAACGCCAGTAGAATATATAGGGAAGTGGGAAGGATATGGGTCTGGGTCTGGGCGGGTCTCATGTAAGGTAGACCAGACCCGCCCATTTACTAATAGGGTTCGGGTCGGAGTCGGTCTGCCCAAATGAAAGGAACCCGGACCCGCACTGTTTGACAAATGGGTCTATCCTTGGACCCATACCCGTACCATTTAGCAAACGGGTCGGGTTTGGGTCGGGTCTTAATGGGTCGGGTCCGGGTACCCCATCGGGTCCGCTGACCCATTTACAGCCCTAGAGTCAACTTAGTTAGACTCGATAGTTTCCCTAACGCTCCCTCTTCTTTTTTTTCTTTTCTTTTTTTAGTTTCCCTAACGCTCCCTCTTTTTTTTAAAAAAAAGTTTCCCTAACGCTCCCTCTTTTTTCTTTTTTTTTTGCCTTTCTCACTCTGACTGGTCTAGCAATGAACGTCAGACTCTACCCAATGCCCAATGAGTCCCGACTCGATTTGCACTTTAGCACAAGAAATCAACTTTAATGTCAAAATTTGTGTACTTATTCAACTTTAAGTGCCAACCCACTTTTTTAATGGAATGCTCATGCTTAACATACTCAAACCCATGACTCAGTTGGGTCGAGGTGCAGACTCGGAACGGCATTGACAAACACATAAACTTGATGTTGATGGCATGGGCTTGCTAATTTAGATGGCCAGCTGGATCTTTCTCGAGGATTAAGATTGAAGACTAACTCTGTGACCCATGGATGAGCGTATCAAATCTACGATTGGGTCCTCCATGAGACTGAATGACTAGTGGTGAAACAAAGAAGAAAACTTGGCCCAAGCAAAGCCAATCCACTGTTAGACTCAGCGACCGCACTGAGTTAACTCAGCGACTGCACTGAGTTAACTCAACACTACATTGCTCACTTGACAAAACTCGGCTTCCTCTCTCTCTCTCTCTCTCTCTCTTTTCTTCTACTTCTTACATTTTTCCTTCCTCGTGCTAGGGGGTCACGCAGGTTTTGCGTACATCAGTCATGTGCCCTATGAAAATATGACCACCTTTTCGAGTGTAGGCGTGCTTACAATTATGATGAGCAATAGTTTTTTTTTTTTTTTTTTGTAGGCTACGTGTCGTTGAGAGATCAGTGTTGGTTGTTTCTTTTAGCGTGAGTGCATTTCTCTCCCATTTTTCATACAAGTGTCCAACACGTGGCGGCTTCTCATTGATTGATGTGGACTAGCTAGGCCAAGTGTAAACATATATAACATACGCGACTTCAAGTTATGCCCCTCAAACTCACCGGTTGGAGGCACCACACGCGAGAAAAAAATGAAGGGCTATGTATTTGAAACAACCATTTTATCATTTAATTAAGGAGGTTTCGATGATCGGGGGGCTCATTTAAATCAAATGTGAAGTAGGTTAATCCCCCACTCCCTAGAGGAGGGCTAAAAGATGTGCATCTCCATGTGCTACCCTCTTACAATGCAACTAAAATTCCGCTACTTTGAGAGCCTACTCTCATGCGAGTAGTGGGCCAAAAAGAGGGTGAGATAGGACACCGAAAGAGTCGGTTGTAGGGGTTCTATCTAATTAAGGAGAGCAAGGGCTATCCACAAGTGTGCAGAAGTAGACAACTAAAAAATTGAGCCAGGGGATGTGGATTGCCCCACCGATGTTTCCAGTAGTCACCACTGGTCAGTGCTTTGTGGGCCCCACCACGATGTATGCATGTTTATCTCTGTTATCCATTAATGTTTCCAAATCATTTCATGATGTGAGCCCAAAAATGAGGTAGATCGAAATCTCAAGTGGACCATATTATAGGAAACTATAGTGATTGAACCCCACCATTAAAAACTTCTTAGGGCCATAAAAGTTTTAGATGAAATCGTTATTTGTGTTTTTCCCACCATTAAAAACTTCTCAGAGCCATAAAAGTTTTAGACGATATCGTTATTTGTGTTTTCCCTTTATCTAGGCTTGTGTGACCTAATCAGTAAGTTAAAAAGCAAATAACCATTAATGGTGGGCATTCAATCACCATTACTGTCTTATGATATGGTCCACTTGAGATTTGGCTCCGCCTCATTTTTGGGCTCTTGCCCTAAAATGATTTGAAAAATAGATGGATGACATGGACATCCATTTTATCCACATCGTCCATCCATTTTATCAGCTCATTTTAAGGCACGAGGCCCAAATTAAAGTATATCCAAAGCTCAAGTGGACAACGCCATAGGAAACAAGGGGGATAAGTCCAACGTCAAAACCTTCCTAAGGCCCATTGTCATGTTTATTTACATCCAATCTGTTAATAAGGTCACACACATAAATGAAAGTAAAACACAAATATCAACTTCGTTAAAAACTTATGCAGCCCAAGTAGTTTTCAAATTTATTTGCTGGTTTTCTATTGTTTCATGTGGTATGGTCCACTTGAGCTTTGGATATTCTTTAATTTTAAGCTCATGCTCTCAAATGAGTTGGAAGAATGGATGGACATCATGGATGAGACATACATCACAGGTGAGCCATTCAGAGTTTACTCAACACGCTACTCAATACGTAATCCACATTCAGAAAAATATACTATTGAGGTCCACCAGGCTAGTAGACTAGGGCGCAACTTGGTGAATCGTGGGCATATCCCTAATCGTGGGCCACCATGATGTATGTGTTGAGAACATATGTCATAAATCTGTACCCTAGGTCACTCGACCGGTCAAGTGGACTACTCGACTAGTTGAGGGGCTGCTCGACTCGAAGTCCAACGACGAAGTTTTTTGGAATCCCGTGGTGCTCGACCAGTCGAGGGTCAGGCTCGACCGCTCAAAGGGATCCTTCGACTAATTGAAGGTTATGCAGATGTAGCGCAAATTTTGTGCAGACTACGTAAATTTGAGTCAATTTTTTAGAAAATGCGTAAGAGGAGTTTCCTAAACTATAAATAGGGGTCCCTAGGGCTTTTCTAAGTAATGCTAAGGCTTTTTAAAGGGGTTCCAAGGGTTCTCAAAAGGGTTTTAGGGTTTCTAAAGGGCGTAGCAAGGGTGAGATTCGAGGTTGTTCGAATCGGGTAAGTCCATTATCTTTGTAATTTTTATTTTTATAGTGGAATTTTGTCGCTTTATGCTGTGATTTTTTCTTGCAAGGGTTTTCCACGTTAAATCGCTGTGTTCTCTTGTGATTGCTTGGCGCTCTTGGATTGCTACCATAGATCTATATTTGTGTGATTCCGCAGCATATATCCCCAACAGTATGTGCCTATACGCACAATACCATCCATTTTGACAACTAATTTTAAGTCATGATAAGAAAATGAAATAGATCCAAATCTTAAGTGGACCACACTAAGGAAAACGATGGTGATTAATTGGATCAAGTTGATATGCATGGTCCCTTCATTTAGGTCTTTGAAAACTTATCAACGAGTTGGATGGGAAATAAACACTCCGGTGGCTCCCTAGAGTTTTTTAATGGGCCATATTCAATCATCACCATTTCGTGTGGTGTGGTCCACCTAAGATTTGGATCTGCGTCATTTTTTGGATCAAACCAAAAAATGAGCTGTCAAAATGGCTGGAGAGTGTCAATGTAGGACTCGGATTGCATCCTACCCCGCCTCTAGCCACGGATTGGAAGTTATGTGAGTGGGCCCATCGTGATTTATCTGTTTATCTACGCCATCCATCCCTTCTCTCATATCATTTTAAGGTATGAGCAAAAAAAATGAGGTGGATCCAACACTCAAGTGAACCACACTATACCACAAATGACTGTTGTATTTAATGTAACTTGCATTTCATGTTTTGTGCATTTAATGCAATCAAGCTTATTATTTGGTGTGGCTCATTTGAGCATTTAATCTGTCTCATTTTTGTGCGTATACCTTAAAATAATATGATAGAAGGGATGGATGGCGTAAATAGACAAATAAATCAAAGTGGGCCAGCCCACAGAACTACCTGTTCATGGTTAGAGATGGGCGGGGGTACAACGCATTCTACATCTGTGGATGTAAGGATCACAGTGGGCTCCGCCGGCTGCGACCGTGGGCACCGATTGGGTGGTACCCCTGCCAGGACCTAGCTAGAGACGGATGGTGATATTAGGGAGTCCACTGGGCAACCCCGATTTATACGTTTTATCCATTGCCTTTTATATATTTTGAAAGATTAATTTAGAGAGTGATCTTAAAAAAAGAGGCAGATCAAAAGCTCAAGTGGACTGCACTACATAAAGCAGTGGGGATTAACTATTATGGTTGAAAACTTCCCAAAGCCCACCGTAATTTTTACTTGCCATCCAACCCATTCATAAGGTCACATGGACTGTATGAAGGGAATGTTGGAAATTATACAGATTAATATAATTATTGTATAATGTGGAAACCGAAAAATTGCAAATAAATCTAAAATATAGACAGGCTGAAGCACGTCTGAAACGCTGTCCTTAAAGCGTTATTTGCCCCTACTCAAGTGAATTGAGTAAGCCAATAGGTTATAGGCAAATCGCTTCTAGGATATGACGAGCCTGGTGTGGGTCTGCATTCAGCAAACACGAAGGCCCACCTATTGGAACTCTATTACACTCAGTTTGACAGAAATACAATAAAAGAAAAATCTCAGAAGAAAGAAAAAGAAGAAAATTGTGGTTTAGACCACTGTACTGGTCAAGTCTTCAGCTACTGGTTCAGTTGATCCGTTCTAGACCACACCGTTGGTCTGTTCTTCTTACAAAGGTTTAAACCGTTGCTATCTTGCTGGAATCACTAGAGTATATAGAGAGGAGTAGTGTGCTGTCTCAATTCGAATGGTAGTGCTGGATTGGGTTGTGAGATGGTTTGGAAACCCATCCAGGCCCTCCTTTTATAAGCTATGGTGGTTAGGAGTTATGGTCTAGGGAAATAAATCCCATGACTGTTTTCTGGCTGTTGGAAAAACTAGCCGTTTTATGGCTATTTTCAGACAGTTGTGCATGACCATTAATCTGCTGCATGCTGACTGTTGTGAGACAACAGCTAGCCATTTTCTAGCTGTTGGGCTAGCCATGTAGCAGTTTCAGCTGGACCCTACACATATGGCATAGTTGTTACAGATTTTTTGCAATAGCTCTTTCTCCAGTCCTCTATATATTCTAAAGGATTCTCATTCAGTCCTCTAGTCTCTCCTTTACCCAGCCATCTGCCTTAGCCACTTAGTCGCACCGCGACTCGCACACATCTCACTCCGGTTCGCTCAAGGTTATGAAGGAGCGACCCTATATGACACGATGCGGACGTGTGAAGTGCAAAGTGCGCCACTAGCACCTCTACAGCCACACTGCCTCACATGCCTACGCCCTCGCACCGAGTCTGAGCCCGTGACCGAGACCGAGTCCGAGTCTGAGACAGAGACCGAGACCGAGATCGAGCCCGTGCCCATGCCCGAGCGCGAGCGCGCGCAAGTGTCCCAATGTTACGCACTGAAACACGCAAGGTTCATAGTCCACGGACTAGGTAGGTAAATATTATAATACTCCACTATTATCATTTAAACTACAGATTTTTCTCTTCCCTTTTCCAAGTGGGACTATTCCAAAAAACCCACAAAACGGTATTTTTTCCAAACAAAATAATATTATTATTTTTATTATTAAAATATATTTTATTAAAATCAATGTTTTTCAACAATCCCCTACTTAATTTTTTAAAAAAATATATATTTTTTCTCAATTAAACAATTCTGCCAGAATAATCAGCTTATATGCATAAAAAAATATATCTTTCGATTTTAATATTTCCTTAGTGTGAGTATCTCAAAACTCTGTCGAAATGACTGGTAGCTATAACGTTGAACTAGTTATTCCTAGATAACAAAGTCGGAGAAACCACACACATATTCGATATGTGTTTGTTAGAGTTCCTGCAATCTTGCTCAGCACATTTAATGGCCATGTGTTTATCCTAATTCGTGAACGATCCCGAGAGAAAACTCCTAAGTCTCATGAGAGACGGCACCATCTCTACGTTCATATAGGTGAAATCCTTCCAGTGTCTCCGTTACTATAAGACACTTGTCCTGTAGACTGGATTTCATTAAGAGTTCTCAGACTCAACCCTCTTTCGTAACACTTAGCACTTATCTATTATGGATGAGGTTTTAGTGCTGAAAAACTTTCCACATATCAGTGACTTATTTTTACCCATTAAACCCAAAATTAGAGATTTTATAACTTCAGGTTGGGTTACCATCACTGATGAAACTTTGGTTGAAGAGTTTCAACCCCATCCCTCTAGATGTAGCCTTTACTACCTCTCTCGGTAGAGGTTTAGTGAAAGGGTCTGCCGGGTTTTTGCTAGATTTCACATAGGAAGTAGCAATGATTCCATCTCGAATCAATTGTCTGACATAATCATGTTGAAGACTGATATGTCTAGATTTACCATTATAAGTACCACTATAGGCTCTAGCTAATATGGCTTCACTATCACAATGTAGTGACACAACCGATATAGGCTTTACACAGAAATATATTTATAATAGAAGATCCCTTAGCCACTCAGTCTCTTTGCCTGTTACGGACAGGGCTATGAATTCAGATTCCATGATCGAGTGCGTTATGCAAGTCTGTTTCTTGGATCCCCAAGATACAGCTGTACCTCTTAGGGTGAATACCTACCCTGTAGTAAACTTGTTGTCCCCTGCACTCGATATCCATCTCGCATCGATATATCCTTCCAATATGGTAGAAAATTCTGAATAAAATAGTCATAAGTCTTTGCTGGCTTTTAAGTAACCAAGAACTCTACTAATTGTATTCCAGTGTTCATTACTGGGGTTATTAGTAAACCTACTAAGTTTACTCACAGCATATACGATATCAGTTCTAGTGCATTGCATAGCATACATAAAACTACTTATAGTACTCGCATATTCTAATTGTGCAACTGTTCGTCCATATTTTCTTTTAGCTTGATACTTGGATCAAATGAGGTCTTTGCTTTTTTTATATTTAGATAACTAAACTTGTTTAGTATCTTCTCAATATAATGAGATTGACACAAAGCATAACCCCCATAATGTTTTTTTAACTTTGATACCTATGATGGTATCAACTTGTCCAGGATTCTTCATTTTAAATATGGAAGATAGAAACCTCTTTGTTTCAGTCACACCTTCCATTTTATTACTTATTATTAACATGTCATCAACATATAAACAAATAATAACGATACAACTACCATCTACTTTAGAATATATGCATTTGTCAGCTGCATTATGCATGAAACCATGAGATAGTATTTTGGAATCAAACTTCTCATGTCATTATTTTGGTGCTTGTTTTAATCCATACAAAGATTTGAGTAATCTACATACTTTGTTTTCATTTCTTAATAGAACGAAACCTTGAGGTTGTTCCATATATATCTTCTCATTGAGGTCACCATTCAGGAATGTGGTCTTTACATCCATTTGGTGGATGTGAATATGATGTATGGAAGCTAGCGCAAATAATATCCTAATGGATGTTATCCAGCTACAAGAGAGTATGTGTCAAAGTAATCTATCCATTCTTTTTGTCTAAAAATTTCAGCTCCTAGTTGAGCTTTAAAGGTTTGGATAGTCCCATTAGTGTGATATTTTTTTTCTAAATACTAGTATGGGTTTAGAACCTGGAGATAAGTTAACTAGTTCTCATGTTTGATTTGATAGTATGGATTCCATTTCATCGTTTATAGCTTATTTCCAGAAAGCCGAGTTTCTAGAGGATACAACCTCTTTATATGTTTTTGGATAATCTTATATAGTCATCACTATAGGTATTTTCTTTATAACATTTTCTCTACCTCATTCTATAAGATGGAAAATGATACGTTGTGAGTCTATGTAGTCATCTCCTAGACTCTTCTTTATTCTTGTCTTTTGACTCCTACGAGATTCAATAGGAGCTTCCACTGTTTGTGTAGCTGAACTATCTAGTTCTCTATTACGAGTTAGGATTTCATTATCTTTTGACTCCAAGGATAGTGAGTTATCAAATAACTCAACGTCTCTTGATTTTATTATTGTATTAGACTCTATGTCTAGAAGTCTATAAGCTTTACTATTTTGTGCATACCCTACGAAGGCACACTTAATAACTCTTGGTCCTAACTTAGTTCTTTTTGGATCAGGGGTTTTGCAAAATGCAAGATACCCCCACACTTTAAGATATCCTAGGCTAGGTTTCCTACCTCTCCATGTTTCATATGGAGATATTTTATACTTTTTAGACGGTATTTTATTTAGAATATGGCACGCTATAAGCAGTGCCTCATCTCATAGACTTTGTAACAACTTTGCTGTTATCATCATTGAGTTGACCATTCCTACTAATGTCCTATTTTTTCTTTCAGCTATTCCGTTATGTTGAGGTGTTTATGGAGCAGTACATTGATGTATCAGTCCATGTTCTTCATAAAAGTTATTGAACTCGTTTGAGAAATATTCTCCTCCTCTATCGCTATGGAGAATTTTTATATTTTTATTTAGTTGATTCTCTACTTCTACTTTATATATTTTAAACGTGTTCAATGCTTCATTTTTACTCTTTAATAGGTACACATACACATATCTAGAGCAATCATCTATAAAGGTTATGAAGTATCGTTTACCTCCACGAGCAATAATGCCGTTTAACTCACAGATATCACTGTGCACAATATCTAATACTTAAGACGATTTTTCAACACTTGAAAAATGTTTCTTCGTCATTTTAGATCGTATGCACACTTCACATTTATCGGTTTCATTATCTGTGTATGAGATTAAACCATTCTTAGCTATGAACTTAAATGTACTATACCCTATATGGGCTAGCCTATCATGCCACAGTTCAGCGGATTCAACCATATATGCAGAAGTACTACTTTCATTCAGAGAAAACTTGATCATCCCGTTACAAGCATATCCCTTTCTGACAAAATTCTCATTTTTAGACAGAATCAGTTTACCTGACTCGTACACCACCCTTATACCTGGTTTACCTAGAAGATCCCTAAAAACTAAGTTTTGCCTCATGTCTGGGACGTGCGGTACATTAGTCAGAATCACTTTCTTCCAATAGGTGAATATCAATTCTACAGTTCCATTGTTGACGACATTTGATCGGACTTCATTACCCATTTAGACTTCCTGACAATCGGTCAATTCCTCATAAGTCTTGAAGGCAGATTTGTCGTAGCACACATGTACTGTAGCGGTAGTATCATATCACCAACCTGAAACTTTGCCTTAGATGGTATTCACATCAGTGATCACTATATCGCCTTCTTCCACCGCACTTGCCTCTTTTTTGGATCTGCAATATCGACATACTCGAGCATAGTGCCCAGTTTTCCCACAGACATGGTATAGGCCTTTGAACTTTCCGTTCTTCTTTTGAGCGTTTTTCTTGACTTTCCCTTTATTGGGTTTCAGGGAATCGTCCTTCTCGGGATTCTTGTTATTAGAGTTCTCTACTGCATGTACCTTGAACGAGGCATTCTCGTTATCATTCTTTCTGTCGCGGTTACGGAATTCTTCCTCAATTCAGAGGTGTTTCTGGATTTGTTCTAGTGTGTAGTCCTCAGTTTTATGCAGCAACTTCTTTCTATAGTCTTTCCACATCGGTGACAATTTGGCGATTATAGCCCGGACTTGGAATGATTCAGGAAGATCAATCTTTATAGCTTCGATTTTGTTTACTATTAGCTGCAGTTCTTGAATTTGGGAGAGCAACGGTTTGTTATCTACTATAATGAAGTCAAAATACCTGGCGATGAAAAACTTGTTAGTACCTTATTCTTCAGCCTTGTATTTGAACTCCAGAGTGGCCCAAATCTCATTTGATGATGACGTCTGTTAGTACAGATCGTACAGACGGTTGGAGAGAGCGTTGAGAATGTGTCACCGACATAAGAGTTCGTCTTCGGCTCGTTTCGTGCGAGCTACCACTTGTTCAGGTGTGTCGTTGTCGGTTGCTTCAGGTAGCGCTTAGGATCTAAAATGTAGTAGATCTTTAGCGCTGTCAGGAGAAATTTCAGCTTGTCTTGCCATCTTGTAAAATTGGTTTCATCGAACCAATCAAGACGTATCAAGTCCTGATTTATCAGCTTGATGGATGAAATACTGTCGGCTTCCATCGAAATAACGCTTTAAGATTGTTGGAAAATATACAGATTAATATAATTTTTGTATAATGTGGAAACCGAAAAAATTGCAAATAAATCTAAAATATGGATAGGCTGAAGCATGTCTGAAACGCTGTCCTTAAAGCGTTATTTGCCCCTACTCAAGTGAATTGAGTAAGCTGATAGGTTATAGGCAAATCGCTTCTAGGATATGACGAGCCTAGTGTGGGTCTGCGTTCAGCAAACACGAAGGCCCACCTATTGGAACTCTATTACACTCAGTTTGACAGAAATACAATAAAAGAAAAATTCCAGAAGAAAGAAAAAGAAGAAATTTGTGGTTTAGACCACTGCACTGGTCAAGTCTTCAACTACTGGTTCAGTTGAACCGTTCTAGACGACACCGTTGGTCTGCTCTTCTGTAAAGGTTTAAATAGTTGCTATCTTGCTGGAATCACTAGAGTATAGAGAGAGGAGTAGTGTACTTTCTCATTCGTATGATAGTGCTGGATTGGGTTGTGAGATGGTTTGGAAATGCATCCAGGCCCTCCTTTTATAGGCTATGGTGGCTGAGAGTTATGGTCCAGGGAAATAAATCCCATGACCTTTTTCTAGCTGTTGGAGAAAACTAGCCTTTTTATGGCCGTTTTTTGACTGTTATGCATGGCCATTAATCTATTGCATGCTGACTGTTGTGAGACAACAACTAGCCATTTTTTGGCTGTTGGACTAGCCATGTAGCAGTTTCAGCTGGACCCTGCACTTGTGACACAGCTGTTACAGATTTTTTGCAATAGCTCTTTTTCCAGCCCTCTATATATTCTGGAGTATTCTCATTCAGTCATTTAGTATCTCCTTTACCCCGCCATCTGCCTTACATGCCTCCAATGCCTCAAATGCCTCAAATGCCTCACATGCCTCAAATACCTCAAATAGCCACACTGCCTCGTATGCCCATGCCCTTGCACTGTGACCATGAGCGAGACCGAGACCGAGCACGGGTGTTCCAGTAGAACACGCAAGGTCCATAATCCACGGACTAGGTAGGTAAATATTATAATACTCCACTATTATCATTTAAATCACAGATTTTTCTCTTCATTTTCCATGTGGGACTATTCCAAAAAACCCACTGTACAAAATAATATATATTATTTTTATTATTAAAATATATTTTATTAAAATTAATACTTTTCAACGGGGAAAACATAAACATAAGTTTGATCCAAACTTCCGTGGCCCCCAAGAAAATTTCAACGGCAGGCTTCATATCTCCACCGATTCATGTGGTGATTCATGTGGTGCAGCCTACTTGAGCCTTCGACCTGACTTTGTTTTCGGCTTGTGCCCTAAAATGATCTTTCAAACTAGATTGACGACGTGCATTAAATGTATAGATCACGGTGGGCCCCACAAAAACCCTGTCCATCCCTAGCGACGTCCCAGTGGACTAGACCGGTCTGGTTCTCAGGACCCCACCCGATGACCAGGGTGCAACTCGCACACGAGCATTGAGTTGGAAACGTGTGGCCACGGGTCCAGTTTTGCTTCTCCTCAGTCCCTCCACACCCCCTTTTCAACCGCCCCACCGCTTCAAAACCTCATATAAACCTCTCCCCCATTCCTTTCCACTGAAATCCCTAATTTCTCTCTCTCTCTCTCTCTCTCTCTCTCTCTCCAATGGCGGCGATGCTGGTACTCGTGCTCTCTTTCCCTTTCTCTCACATTTCTTGCAATCAACGGTTGTTTTTTCTTTTTACCATAACGGAGTATGTTGTGGGATGATTTTATAAATTTTTGGTGATGGGTTTTGCAGCAACCTCAGATCATACTGTTGAAGGAAGGGACGGATACATCCCAAGGGAAGGCCCAGCTGGTATCCAACATCAACGCCTGCACAATCGTGGCCGATGCTGTCCGCACCACCCTCGGACCCCGCGGCATGGACAAGCTCATCCACGACGACAAGGGAAATACCACCATCTCCAACGACGGTGCTACCATCATGAAGCTCCTTGACATTGTCCACCCTGCTGCCAAGATCCTTGTTGACATCGCCAAGTCACAGGACTCTGAGGTATAAATGCCCTCTCCTCATACTTACGTTAATGCCACTGCATCATGTAAACCTGATATCAATTGGATATGTCAATTGTTGAATCTGGGCCATCCATTCTACCTCATGGTCTTATTGCATTCCTATGATTAGTAAATTGCAAATAACAGATTAACCAATAAAATTACTTCTATTGTTTAGAACAGAAAGTGTACTAATCACTATTAGGTGAATTGTGTGATGCAACTAGATGATTTTCAGTCAATATATGCAGGGCCCATGGTTCAGTGATCAATACCATTGGTTCGTTGGGCCACATTGTGGTGGCCTGCAAATATCACAGATTGGGTATTTCTTTTCAGTTGTGGATCATTGCTGTACATCTCTTCTTGGCCGTCTATTTGCAGGCAACACATTGAAAGGGAAGTATTGTCCTAGTCAGGAGGTTTTCGGTGACTTGTTAATCCATGATGAGGCCTAAACAGTTAATGACACGGATCAACAAACCCTGGGCCCCATTTTGTACGAATTGTACTGATGGAAGCCTTGGGTAATGGATCATGTTATTCCGCTTACTAGCGGTAATTCCTATCTCGAGTTGGAGCTACCAAATCTTTTTGTTTTTTCATCCTTTTAATTTTTTTTTTTTTTTTTTTTTCCGATGGGTGCTGAAATTTTATTGAAGAAACAATCTAAGAAATAACATTAAGGAAGATAGAACTGATTCCTGACACAAAAGGCCTTTTCTACGTGCACCTCCAGAGCACTCTTTACGTGCTTGGACTATGTCATGTGTTGACGTCCTTCAGGGTCACACCTCTAACAGTAAGTTATCTCCAAAACTGCTGGAAGTTTAAAAATGTCTAAATATCACCAATATTTTCAGTGACATCGGCTATATTTGGTGATATTATTGATCTCAGCCACATTTTGAGAAGAATCCCTTATAAAACTTTCCCTAATTAGGAGAAAATTGGAAAATTTTTTGAAACCCAAAAAATCTCCATTTTTTCGGGACCTTATTTTTTGGAATTTTTTTTTTTTTTTTCCCTTAGGTGATTTCTATTACTCTTGGTTTTTATTGAATCAAAATTTGGATTTGGGGAGAAATCTTGACTTGAAAGAGGATGGGATGGAGCTCAAAGGTGATGAACCTCCCCCCGCGCAAATGTTAGCATATATTGTAATGGAAATCCATGTCTATGCATGATTCTCGTGTGTTGACATGGATTTGTGGGGAAAATTAACATTTAAGTGAAAGATGGAGGAACTTGGTGAAATTCTACTTTTTCCATTTTTAGATAATGCTAAAAAATGGAAAATATGTTTTTCCCTGTTAATTAGTGTGGAAATTCTGTATATTAATGAGTGTTGGCTGATCTATTAATTGACTACAAATTTTATGTATTTATTTGATACAATTTTTTTTTTTTTGATAACACATGGTTAGGCCCTTAGAAAATGGATATTTATTATGTGTGTATATATATATATATATATATTTGCTATATTTTGATTTCTATATATGTAAACACGTGTCATTTATCATCTCTTGAAGTTTTGCTGAAAATTCCACCGTCTTCCTAAGGTTTCCCTCAAACAACAATACTTTTTTTGAGTATCGGCAATACCGATACATGTTTCTGTATCCCCAATCATTTGTACATGTAACAATACTGATACTCTGAACATTGGGTTAGATGAGGGATGCTAGATATATGTGGCCGAGAAGTATTAATTTCCAACATTATGGGTGTTTTATGAAGTTGGCATTTGGATGGGTTTTTTGGGTAGAGCTGTACACGAGTTGAATCGAGTCGAGCTTGGCCCAGCTCGACTCAGCTTGGCCAGTAGCTAACCCCAGCTCGAACTCGGCTCGGTCCTCGAGCCTGACCGGCCAGCTTGGCTCGGTTCGATTCGGTCAGCAGCTTAGGCTAGTTCGAGCCTATGCGACATTTTCTCAAACATGTAGAGGGCATCTTCAAATTTTCATAGAATGCAAAACAATAACATCTCATAGGTATTTCATCCAACATTGGGCGGGCAACATCAAAATCATGATTTGAGTGTAGTTTTATAATGTGATTTTTTTTGTTTTTTTGTTTTTAGTTGTGATTTGTTTTGTATCCATTCCTTCTTCGCCACTAGCCAATCCTGCGGACAATGTATTACCCCGAAACAGCACTTCATTGAGTCATTTCATCAAACACTTGGCGAGCAATATCAATATCAACATAACTAAGTCACCGAGCCGATTCGATCCAAGTCGAGGTTCTATCCGAGTCGAGTCGAGCTCGGGCAAGCTCGAACTCGGCTCGAAATTTTTTCGAGCTAAAAAAATCAGCTCGACTCGGTTTGAACTCAGTTTCGAACTGAGTCGAATCGAGCTTTTTCGAGTCGAGTCTAGCAAGTTAACCGAGCTAACTCTGTTCGCGTATAGCTCCATTTTTGGGAGAAACATGGGTGGTTGAGATCCATGAGCATCATAAACAACCGTTTGCTAACCTTAATCCAAAAGGGTTTGTATTAGAGAGCTCCTTCCCACTGTCTTTTTGTGAGGAAACACTTGGGGTCTACTCTCTTGCATCTTTCTGTGTGAAAAAATCAAAGGTGGCAGTGCTCTTTATTTATCCATCCATAGACCATCAATTTTGAGGGGTGAAATTTTCTTTTCCACGTGCTTGGATGTTGAGAAGTCCCAAATTTCCACTTGGGTCTGTTTGTATAGAATGCAAACCAAGGGAAGCATTCAATTTACATTGATAGGATGTTTGCGCTTGCTTGGAATGCGGAGGATGTTGCAGCAAACAATTTGTCTTTGCACTTCCCTCAAGAAGGTAGGACAACCTTTTTTTTTTTTTCAAAAAGTCAAATAGATGGAAAGGAGTTTGCCCGTGATGTGTAAATGGCAGTGTTTTAAATAGCTACGCTATGTAGCATGTAGCTTATGCTACGTAGCGTCGCTTAGCCTTAAAGCTACGTAGCGTCGCTTAGCCTTAATGCTACGTAGCGTCGCTTAGCCTTAACAGTATGTAGTTCATGAAAATAGCTTAAGTCCCATGTAACCTACGCTACATGATAATTTACATATGCTACAAGCTATGTAGCTCTCATTACGAGTTATTTTTCACTGCATTAAAATCAATTAATGTTTTTAATGATTGTTGTATTTTTCTATTTTCAATAAAAATTAGTTAATCTTTTCAATGCTTTTAGTAAAAATGATATAAGTAACAATATTAAATCAGTTTCGTTGCTCTTTTTAAAAAATTTATACTTAATGATTACCTTTTCCTATTACTTTAGGTTGTGTTTAGCTTCACCAAATATTATGAAATTTTGTTAAACTTCATTATCAAGCAGTCCAATTTGGCGAATCTGATGAAATTGGTGCAATCAAGCGCAACCTTGATTAAAAATCTAGAAGTAGCATGTAGCTTACGCCGCACACTTTAGAGGGGTGAACACTACGCTACACACTATTCGCTATTTAAAACACCAGTAAATGGCAAATTTGGAGAGAAAAAAGGTTTCCCTTTGTGGCATTGCAATCCAAACAATTTCAAATGCATAGCATTCTAAGACTTCTCTTTTACAAAACAAATGGGTGCAAAAGGATTTGTTTCCCCTGGCGTTGATGTCAATTTACTTTCTGCTTATGTCACATACTTGCTTTGCTTTGCTGTCCCCTAGTTTGCACTCTATACAAACAGTCTCTTAATTTAAAATTTTTTTTTTTTTAGTGGTTCAAGGCAAAGAAAATTAATAATGATTGTTTTTCATCCAAATTGAGGATAGATCATGGATGGCCTTTGCAGAAGTTTACCAGTGCTTACATACATTTTTTCCCCCTTTTGTCAATTAAGCTGGCCTGATGTTGATCTGTACTTCTTGATTCATCAAGGAGGCCTTATGAAGGTTTAAGGAAAGGGTGTCACTGGCCGCCACCACCATGAGTTACCTATACCATAGGTGGTTAATATTTACTGGATTGTCATCATCGTCTGGGATTTTTGCACCCTTGTTGCTGGTCCAAAGCCTGGATAAAGAGGAGATTTGCATTGGGTTGGCAGCTGGCATCAAACTTCGACCACTACCTTTTCTCATTGGCCTTCTCCGGCTAGTTGGGATAAGGCTTCGATGATGATGATGATGTTACCATCATCATTATTTCAGTGTTTCCCACAGCATATTGGGGTTTGCTTTTAAACAGTATATTGGCATAAGACATAACTGGCTGCTCACCAAACATCTACCTTCCTCTTTTATCTAGGATCTTGGTATCGACCATAGTAAAGGTTCACATTGATACCATTCACATGTCAATATGGTCCCAGCCAATATTAGCCCCAGCTCAACTATTACATGCATGCCCCAAATGACAAGCAAGTAGGGTCATGGAGGGCTATTTGTCAGACAGACCACCAAGCAGCAAGCTCTCCACACACTGGAAAGGTCATGCTCCAGTAGTCGTCTGCTCAGAATAGCAGGGAACCACCATGCATTTATTTTCTTTGCCCAACATTATACGCATGCCAACACACTCATGCAATGCCTGATGAGCCTGAAAACCAGCATGATAGGACCAAAATCCAGTGATGTTATCGCATACCAAGAGATTGACCCAGCATGTCTTAATCGGTATTTATTTGTACCGGCTGTGCAATCGGTGTGCCTAAAGACTGGGTTGAAGAGATGGGCAACTTAGCTCTTATATGCATGGTCAGAAAACCGTGTTTGTTAGACCTCCCACTAAAAATGTTGTTTTGTGCTTGTGGATGATACCCCTTTTATAAGTTCCCTTAATTCTCTAGTTTTTTTTTTTTTTTTTTGGATTTTTGCTTAAAAAGGTACTGTGTATCTTGGTAAGTCAACTCAGTTTCAGTTGTGACCAAGTAGCCCAATGTAATGGAAATGTAAAATTTACACCTTCATTGTTCCTACAATGCATCTTGACTGAGTCATAGCCCTTGAATTTTGATGGCCAGTTCATTCGCTTTATCCGCATGGATGAACAGTTTTTTCTTTTGGAAAATATGAAGTAGCAGGTAACCACGCATTTTTATTTTCTAAGCATAACAGTAAGTTGGGAAAGCATAATCGCTTTCATATGTCAAAAGATTTGCTTAAGAAGTCAATTTACGTTGAATATCTGTGGGACCAGGCAGTCTGGCTTTCCTGATCTCTTAGATGTTTTTGTTTGTCACTGCATTCTGAAGAGCAATATGTTAAATATGTTTTGGAAGTTTGATGATTTGTTCTGTTTGTGTTCAGGTTGGTGATGGAACCACAACTGTAGTGCTCCTTGCAGGGGAGTTTTTGAAGGAGGCAAAGCCCTTTATTGAGGATGGGGTCCATCCTCAGAATCTTATCCGCAGTTACCGGACTGCATGTTATTTGGTATATATATATCTCTCTCTCATAGTTCATTCTTTTGTGTTATTAGGGACTCAATTCTGGGTTCTCATAGTCAGGAGCCTTGTGACATCTACTGTAGGCAATTAACAAAATCAAAGAGCTTGCTGTAAGCATAGAAGGGAAAAGTCTTGAAGAAAAGAAAAGCTTACTGGCTAAATGTGCTGCTACAACACTCTCCTCGAAGCTCATTGGTGGTGAAAAGGAGTTTTTTGCATCTATGGTTGTGGAGGCTGTCATTGCAATCGGCGATGATGATAGATTAAATTTAATTGGCATAAAGAAGGTATGCCTTTTCTTCCTGAAGTGATTGTTATGTACCACTGATTTCCATTTGCTATTGACTACTGATTTCCGCTTGTTTGAAAACCATGGAAAAGAAAAAAGGCTTCCAGGAAATCTACTTCTGTGCTGTTTAAGAACATAAGAAAAAAAAAAGTAGCTGTCGAAATCATTTTCCATTTCCACACTCTTCCCTTAAAAACCATGGACACCAATTTCTTCTAAAAAAAATAAAATAAAAATAAAAACTATGTTAAATGTTGGTTTCCATGGAAAACAACCTTGCTAAAAAAAGGTGTAAACTGGTTGCTGATTAAAGAAAAAGTGTAAACTGGATTGATTTCCATGGTTTTCCCTATCCTTAGCATTTTACTGTGGTTTTCCATGTCCACTTTTTGACTTCTCCCTATCCAAACAGGTAGTTTATTTGTATTAAGACTAAGGGCCTGTTTGGTAGAACTTATTATCAGTACTTATCACTGAAGTGAACCATTGTCAATGATTTTCCTTGATTCAGATTGTTTGACAAATCCCTCCAAATTAAGTGCTTAATTTGGATTTTCATTGAAAAAAAGGTTTTTTTTTTTTTTTAAAAGAAAAAAAAAGCTTCCCTCCCTTGACTCGACACTTAACCTGGAATGCGGATGGTAAGTGATTTGCGTTAAAATCTTTTGCCAATTTTGACTAAAATATCCTTAGAACTTATTTTAAGTGACAACTATGCCCTTTTTCAAGTGACTCCGGTGAAATCTTAGTACTTTTTTGTGGCAAAGTTCTATGGGCCCCACCATGTTGTATGTGTTATATCCACACCGTTCATTCATTTTTAAAAAAAGCTTCCCTCCCTTGACTTAACACGTGGAATGTGGTCAGTAAGTGATTTGCATTAAAATCTTTTGCCAATTTTAACTAGAATATCCTTAAAACTTATTCTAAGTGACAACTTTTGCCCTTTTTCAAGTGACTCCAGTGAAATCTTAGTACTTTTATGTGGCAAAGTTCTATGGGCCCCACCATGATGTATGTGTTATATCCACACTGTTCATTCATTTTACCAGATCATTTTAGGGCATGAGCCAAAAAAATGGGGTAGATACAAAGCTCAAGTGGTCCACACCATGGAAAGCAATGGGGCAATGACGCCCACCGTTGAAACCTTCCTAGGGCTCATCATGATGTTTATTTGCCATCTAACCTGTTCATGTGGTCACACAAAACTGGATGAAGGGAAAGCAAAAGTATCAGCTTGATCTAAAACTTCTGTGACCCTTAAGAAGTTTTCAATGGTAGGTGTTCAATCACCACTGTTATATGTGGTGTGGTCCAGATATAACGATATATCATGGTGGGGCCCACAGAACTTTGCCTTGTCAACATGGGAGCAACATACGTGCAGTTCTCTATGCTACGGAATTGGAGTCCATCAAAACCGGATCACGAAGGGGAGGAGATTACGTGATACCCTGGTAATACGTTAGTGGGTGTTGCCCTGACCATGGGACCTACCTTGAAGCATGTGTTGTATCTACGCTGTCCATTGGTTCTTCATCTTACTTTAGCCGATGGTTCCAAAAATGAAGGAAATTCAATTCTCATGTGGACCACACTACCAGAAACAATGGTCATTGAACGCCCACCATTAAAACTTCACAAGGCTCACCGTAATATTTATTTGTCATCCAATCTATTGATGGTGTCACACAGACCTGGATGAAGGGAAACAACAACTACCAACTTGATCCAAAACTTTTGTAGCCCACGAACAGTTTTTAATGGTGGGCATTCAATCCCTACTTTTTGGTCAACTTGAGATTTGGATCCGCTTTGGTTTTGGAAGCATGGCCTAAAATGAGCAGTAAAAACTGATGGATGGCGTGGAGATGCAAGCATACATCAAAGTGGGCCCCACGGTCAGGGTAACTTACACTAAGGGCCTATTTGTTTTTCAATTCCCTGGGTAAATGAAGTGTAAATGGGAAATTATTATTTACCCTTGTATTTATGCTGGGAAGACGCCTTTGACATTGACTTGATGTTGATAGTGCATTGAAACTGAGGAAAAGTGGATTTTTTCCACTAAAACCTGTGGGGCCCACTATTATGTATGTGCTTGATCCTACCATCCATTTGTTTTTCCCTTTAATTTTCGCACGTGAGCCCAAAAATGAGGCAGATCCAAAGCTCAGCTGAACCACACCACGTAAAACAGCTGGAAAATGAATGCTTACCATTTATTTCTTTTTTGGGGCCATGAAAGTTTTGGATCAAGCTTATTTTTGTGATTTCCCTTCATCTATGTCTGTGTGACGCTATGAACAGGTTGGATGGTAGATACTCATTCCTGTGGGCCCTACGCTTGTTTTAACTTTCAATGGTAGGTGTTAAATTCCTCTTATTTCCTGTGGTGTGGTCCACTCGAGCCTTGTATCTGCCTCGTTTTTTGGCTCATGCCATAAAATGAACGCGTAGAACATGTGAAGGGAGTGGATCAAACACACGCATAATGATGGGCCCCACAAATGCTACCACTATAATTTTCTTCTGATAACAACGCCTTTGCGCAGTTTTCAAGGCCAAATTACATCCAAAATTATTCTTTTCCAAACAACTGTAAAAGTAATAATTGCTCACTTACAACTCATTTACAGTGGATTTTGAAAAACAAATAGGCCCTAACGGGTAACACCTAATCCGCTCCCAAGACGAACGTGGATTAGCCATGACCCCCATCCAGCCAGGTGGGTGTGACCTTGACAGTGGGCCCACCTCGATGTATGCATTATATATCCACGCCGTCCAGCCATTTTTCCAGCTTCTTTTAGTGTATGGTCCTAAAAATGAATCAGATGCAAATCTTAGGTGGATCACATCACAGGAAACAATGGTCATTAAATGCCCACCATTAAAAACTTCCTAAGGTCCACCCTATTGTTTATTTGCCATCCAACCTGTTGATAAGGTCACACAGACCTGGATGAAGGGAAAAAACAAATATCAGCTTTACCCAAAACTTTTGTGGCCTTCAAAAGGCTTTTATGGTCAATCACCACTGTTTCTTCTGGTGTGGGTCACCCATAGATATGAATATTGGTATTGTATTGGCCAATACGGTTTTATCGTATCTGTATCAACACGAGTTGATACGCAATATGGGGTCGTATCAGCCCGATATGGAAAAATTGACGTATATCAGCCTGTATCGGCGGTTACGGGGTGGATCAACACTGCTACAAGGCTGATATGGCCGATACAGGCCGATATGCCCATAAAAGTCCAATTTTGATTTTTTTTTTTTTTCTCAAAATTTTACTCATGTCTCCTTTTTTTTTTTCATCATTTAGACCACGAAAGAAACTTAAAAACTCATATTAGGCTAGATCTAGACCTATTTTGGGATCAAAACAAATGATTTGAATGTATTTTGGGATCAAAACAAATGATTTGAATGAGATTTGACAAATCGAAGCGAAGTGGACGATTATGGGAGAAATTGGATAGAAGGGTAAACCTTCGCTTCTTTTTGATATCTTTCATCATCTTTTTGTTTTATTTCAATGTAATGGGCCCTAGTTCACCAATCATGTTTGATATGTGTACAATTAGGGCCTATTTATTTTACCTTCAACAAGTCAAATTGATAGATAATATTCTCATCAAAGAATGGTTTGATACACCATCATATGTATGTCCAAAATACAAAAAAAAAAGAGATTGATTCTTGAATATCTTATTATCTCTTGTTCTCCTGATATTTTCCTTAATTCTTTGGCTTAAAAAAAATCTGACCGATGTGGGCTGATATGGCCTTGATACCAATACGTGACGTTGTATTGTATTATTTTTCCCACCAGGCTGATATGCCAACCAATGCCAACATTCAGAACCATGGTCCGCTTAGAGATTTGAATCTGCTTCATTTTTGGTCCCATGCCCTAAAATGAGCTGGCAAACAGATGGGCGGCGTGGATATACAACACATGCATCAAGGTGGGCCCCATGATCAGGGTCGCACCCACTTGGTTGGGTTGTAGCTTGATCCAGGTTCGTTGAAGGCTACTTTAGTAGCTTGCCACGATATTTAAAATGGTGGTGACTCGTCTATCATACACGTTGCGTTGCATAGATGTATGTCCATCCAGACCATCCAAGCTGTGGGTCCCGTTGTAAATGGATCATAGCCTCAAAATCAAGGTCATCTAGAGTCTAACAATTCAATTTGTGTCTGTCAAATGGATTGCTAAAACTAAATTGGCCGGGGTATAATGCCAACGGGTTAATTCAGATGGCAATATTATGTTTTGTCGTTTACTTTATAAAAGATAGAAATTGAGCGATAGGGGCAAATATGACAAATTGCTAATTTTCAGACATTTGTGATTTGTGTTTACCAAACAAGTCTTTGGATAAAAGTGCTTATTTTTAGATATTAACATCTTTTTCAGACAAATTACCAAACAAAATTTCCAGTACTTAATGAGTACTAAAATTCAACACTTTTAACCTCTCAGTACTCGATTTAATTTTCAGAGCTTATTTTTCAGTTTATCAAACGGCACCCAAGTACTCAATTGGATGAGCAGCTTGTCAAGTTATCAGAATGATTTCACTGAACTTGTTCTTGAAATAATCTTCTTTCATGTCTGGTAGAGCAGGTTTGTTGTGGTGGCTGGTTTTTGGGAACTGAAAAGGTTTTACTGGGATTATTGAAATTTATGCTTTTGGTAGAAATTTCAGAAGGGCAAAAATTTTATTGTGAAAAGTGGACAGACTCATGCCAGGAACTGTTGGCACCAATCCAAGTGCCTTTGGATTTCCCAAAAGATAAGTTAGCCTGTTTGGATTGGGTGAAACCAAAACGTGGAAATGGAAACCCCCCTTGGAATCCGCAAATCAGGGAGATGTAGGGGAAAAGGAAATTCATTTCCATCTCCAATGTTTTTTTTAGCAACTTGATATTCTATGGAAATGTATTTCCTTTTCCGTTCCCATTGTTGGTTATCTACCTAAACTAAGGAAAAGTGCTATAATGAATTAGGGAGTCATAGCATTTTCCCACCAACTGAGGAAATTAATTAAATAAGCTTTTTTTTTTTTTTGGGCACTTGTTTCCTCACTTTTTGAGGATTACTTTGGAAAGGAAACACTTTCCACTGTTTCCTCTACTTTCTTTCACACAGATTTCTGAGGTTTTCCCCCAATCCAAACAAAACCGTGATTTTGCTTCCACCTCAACAGGACCCCATAGGTCCGGCAGTTTCTCTCCTTTCAAATTATTTAGCTGTGTAAACTGAAAACCTTTGCTACAAAGAAACACCTTTTCTGGGTCTAGATGTTTCCCTTATTTATTTCTATTTGAAAGAGGTCATTGATATAAGTTGATGTTTTATGATTTAGCTTCTCGAACTTGCGCACTGACTACAACATTCTTTGAACTTGTGCACTGACTACAACATTCTTTCTTCCATCAACGGCTTTTGGGCACACCAATTTCTAGCAACTTCTTCGCTTTAAAACCTACTTTTCAGAACATGAAGAAATTTGTTGATTCGGACATGATATTCTGGTAAAACACAAAATGCGAACACTTATGTTACTTATATCTTGATTTATTATATTATAGACTTAATAGTTATACATGTATAAAAAAGTCTCTTGAAATAGTTGGGATGAAGCTGTGGCGATGATGTTTAGAATTCTATGTCCATGTATTTATGTCTCTCTATAGTATTCATATCTATATGGTTTTTTTGTTTTTGTGTGTGTGTGTGTGTGTACACATGCATATGATGATGATATATGTGTGTGTGTAGTGATTTATGTTTACATAGGCCTTTGCCTAGCTCTGAACCCCTCAAATTGTCTACAACTGAAGCTTTCTGAAGATATAGTGGTTTTTGTCACAAGGGTGAAATGGAGAAAAGGGCATTGTGCTGCCCAAGGTCATGTAGACCTCCATCAATCAAAACTATAGTCCTTCCAAGGTTGTGGCTGACTTTCCTTGCTGATATCCCTTTCGACCTGTCTCTTTTCAAATGGCCTTCCAAGGTCACAAACAAGCTCGAATCAATTCAAAGCAGTTCATTTGGAATAACACTGAAGCTGGTCACAAGTTTCATCTAGTGCATTGGGATGCAACATGCCAATCAAGACAGCCCCCCTTGGCATAAGAAACACTGCTTTGCTTGAAAAATGGTGGAGGATTATAAATCACACCATACCTTTTTGGAAAACATCCTAGCAGTTAAGTATGGCATGCCAACCAATGGATGGGATGTTAATATGGCTTCCAGCAGGAAGGGTTCTGTAATTTGGAAGGCATATCTTCAGTTCATGGCTTGTTCTTGAAGCTCACCAGATTTAGGGCCGGCGAGGGGTTCAAGGCGAGATTCTGGGAGGGTTGCTGGTGCTCAGAGGTGCCTCTTTGCCTCCTGTGCGAATCTTGTATGTGATGGCGCTTCGCCGAGGTGGTAAGGTTTCCCATTTTTCCGGCAGGTGGCAAGGCAAATGGTTTGGTCACCGAGATTCAGGTGTAATCCCAAAAGTAAACAGATCATCTTGTTGTCTCAATTATTGTTTAAAGTTAGAAGCAACTTTCCTTTGCATGGGTGGCACTGGTAGAGAGTCTAGGAGCTTGAGGCTGTTGGAGATTTCTCAGTTTCGTCACTTTCCAAATCCCTGCAGGCTAAACCTGGTCTTGAATGGGTTGGATCTTAGATCCTCAGCAGTTTGGTCAGGTGGTGCTCCGGTGAAGGTAGAGGCTTTCTGTTTGATGGTGTTAGGATAACGTTTTGACGCTGAACCACCTTCAGAATAGGGGCTTTGTGCTGCCCAATTGTTGCTCCATGTGCTGCAAAGTGGAAGAAAATGTCCCACATTTATTCCGTCATTGTCGTTTTGCTGGTTGTGTTTGACCGTCGATTCTCAGTAGGTTTAGTATTCAGTAAGTCATTTCATTGTCTGTCGGGAGCGTCTTTCTAGTTGGAGGTCCAGCATGGGCCCCAATCAGTAAATTGCTATGGAATTATGTAGTTAAAGCTTCTCTATGATGCATCTGGTCAGAAGGGACCGGGAGGATTTTCAGGCCCTGAGGGAACTTAGTTAAGAGCTTTGGTCTTGTGGCCTGTAACCAATCACATGTTGGAGAAGAAAGAAGAAAAGGAAAAAGGGAATTTTAGACAAATGGTTGTTTAGAGAACTCTCTCTCCTCTCACACCTTAATGATATTTTATTAAACCTAATGAACATAAATGATAGTATCCTGAGGGAGTACCAATTGTAGGGCAAGATGTTACACACGCCCAGCTTGCCCATGATAGCTTGAAGATGAGAAGGATGAATAGTTTTTGTGAGAAAATTTGTGAGCTGATCATTTGTTCGAACATGTGTATGAAGAAAGCCAGAAGGAAATCTTCTTGTGAACAAAATGACAGTCGACCTCTATGTGCTTTGTTCTTTCACGAAAGACTGGATTGGATGCAATGTGAATAGCTAGCTGATTGTCTCTATACAATGGAATCGGAGTAGAAATGGATATATGCACATGCTGAGAAGAAGCTATTGGAGCCAAATAGCCTCACAAGCATCATGAGCTATAGATTGATACTTTGCTTCTCAAACCATGCTCGAGGTGATTGTTTGAGACCATACAAAATCTTCTTCAACTTGCAGACTTTTCCTCTCGTGTTCAATAATCGAAAGCTAGGTGGGGACATGTAAACTTCCTTGTGAAGATCGCCATGAAGAAGGGAATTATTCATGTCAAGTTGATGAAGAGACCAGCATCTGTGAGCTGTCGCAGATAGCAGGACACTCTTCGTAGTGTTGACATGTAATTGGTGGCACTTGAGTTGATCACCCAGGGACTACCAGTAGAAGTATGTGAAGGTCAGAATACATGTCTACATGAGGTTGGAGGACTCAGATGCAAAATTACCTTGGAGGCTAGGCATCTTATGGAGCATAGAGTTATATTTGGTCCGAGAGATTTGAACCATATAGAGGGATTGCAGTCAGTTGTACTATCAGAAATGGAAGGTTCCTTTGTTTCAATAGACATATAATGAGCCCTTTGTTTGGTCATCGAAGGCAGCTTACTATAAAGCTTCCAATAACTCTCGACAAAATGATTCTTCTGCTTATAATGAGTACAAAAACGTACTCCTTTACTACGACCGATATCACGCTCTCCTGTGACATGGCTAAACTTATTATCTCGACCCGAGGGGCCTTTGAAGATAAGTGCTGATTTTCCTATGGCGGGAAGTGGTGTTTCCATCAGCCTCTTATGCCGCTCATCTTTGAGAAGAAGGGCGTACGTGCTGTTGAGACTGGACAGGGTTTGATGCCCGAAGATATGAGCATGAATGGGTTCGAAATCATTATTGAACCCCTGCTAATAACTAAATTATCCTTCATTTTTTTGTTATTTGTTTTCTATGCTTTATTATCTTTCAAACAAAAGAACTTGGCATCCTCAGAATATTTCAATTTCTACCAGAGACTACGAAGTTTTGTGTAATATGCTGCAACTGATTTATCCCCTTGGCGAAGAGAAGCTATCTCCTGATGTAGTTGGTAGAACTAGGCAATGTTATTTTGATCCGAATATAACTTATGTACTGTCCCAGTCTTATTTAGCAGAGGAAAGTAAGCACAATCCCTTGCTAATATCTTCACTCAGAAAATTCAACAGCCATGACATTACAAATAAATTGGTTTAACTAAGGTCCCATCAATATATCCAAGTTTTTGTTTGCCTCTAATAAACATTTTCACTGCTCATGACCATTGCAGGGAATTATTTTCGGTTAGCTTAGTATTTGTTATTTGGGGACTTGGATTTTCAGAATGATGCATTTTAGAGGTCTATTCAGATATCCCAGATGTAATTTTGGGAAAAGACAGCCATCGAGGCAAAATTACCGTAAAAAGGGCCTAGATGTAATAATGCAAATGGGACAGATGTAAATGCAGCAATAGCAACTCCAGTAATGGAGTATCCCCCCCCCCCCCCCCCCAAAAAAAAAAAAAAAAAAAAAAAAAACTAAAGCCCAGTAATGCAGGGGTATTTTCACACCAGGCTTGAGTGGTGTGGCTTGTGAGATGTAGGGTCACACTTGGGTTTGGCGGCCCGTGTGAGGCAGGCCCCACCTGTGTGAGGTGGGTGGCTCGTGTGAGGTGGATCCCATGTGATGCAGGGCCCATAAGGGGGGTTCGGCTGATGACCTAACCCATGAGATGTGGGACCCGGGCTATGAGATAAAGGGATTGATTCGCCATGCTCTATCAGTTTGAGCTATTAGAGCAAGTGATTAGTTGTCCTGTATCAAAGTGGTATCAGAGGGGGAGGTTTCGTGTTCGAGACTCCTCACCGGGAGTGATTAATGCAGGCACACACTCGGTGTGGGCGGCCTGTGTGAGGCGGAACCCATGTGATGTGGGGCCCACAAGGGGGGTTTCAGCCAAGGACCTAACCCATGGGATGTGGGGCCTGGGTTATGGGATAAGGAGATTGATTCACCATGCTCTATCAGTTTGAGCTTTTAGAGCAAGTGGTTAGTTGTCCTGCATCATCCACTGAGTTCAAGCATGTGAATAGGAGAAAAAAAGGAATGATGAAACTCAACAAGGGAATGAAAATCAAGTCTAGGTCTGATCATACCTTCAAGATCAACCAGGTAGACAGATGTATTCCACACAACAACCCGTAATGAACAACCAAACAGTACAAATAAAGAGCAATACGAAAAGAAGTATAAACAGTCCAAAGTTGCTTGATAGGAAATGAACGATTGAACAAAAAACCCAAAGAAACTATTTTTTGTTTTTCTTCGAACATTAGTAATCATGGATAGATTCTACACAAGAGACCAACTAGAAGGGTAAAGTTCAAGGTCCATTCTCCAAGGAATTTGACAAATCAATGGTTGAGATTGATTCCAGACAGTTTTTTTTTTTCCTGAAAATAGAAGAAAAATGAAAAAAAGAGAGTAAAAAATGCCTTAAAATGGAGTAAATCACAATAAATTCACTTCTAGTCAAATCTACCCCTGATCTTCTTCATCTTTGATCAGTGGAAGTGGGCCTACTTGATTTAGGCGATCATACAGTCTTCAAGAAGTAGATGGTTTAAAATTGATGAATATGGGAGTAATCTCTAGCTCTAATACCATGTAGTGAGATCTAAATCTCACAGAGAAACAGAGAAAAATAAGAAGAAGAGAGGATGCTTGTGTGAAGAAGATTCTTATATTCCACTTCATTTCTTGGGAAGGATACAACTTATAGGGAGAGAATATTCTAACTTCAGAAAATACAGGGTAAGAAGTAATTGATACATGATAAGAATGGCTTAAATACAATATATTACAAGAATGGTACATTTGAGGAGTATATAAATACGGATGCCCAAATCCGTATAGTACTTCGGAGGAGTATGCATAAGGTGAACTCCTTCAACACAACCAACATTTGATAAACCTAGGCATTCAGGATATGGGTATGGATGATCTTGGCTTTTATTTATTTATTTATTTATATATATATATATTTTTGTGAAGGATAATGGAGATTTTATTAAAGGTCCACAAGCAACAGCTAGTGGGAAAAGAATACAAGAGAGGGGGAACCCCCTAAGAACAAGATGATCTTGGCTCATTTTTTTTTTTTTTTTTTGAAGGATAATGGAGATTTTATTAAAGGTCCACAAGCAACAGCTAGTGGGAAAAGAATACAAGAGAGGGGGAAGCCCCTAAGAACAAAAAAAAAAAAACTACTAGGAATCAAAATTCTTCAAGAGGGAGGCCCATTCGGAAATGAAAACTGTGACGTTAGCCATCACTGCCTCAACGGAGCTAGAGCTGTTACAAAAACAATGCCTGTTTCTCTTAGCCCACATTGCCCACCAAACAACATCTAGGATGACCAAATGCCATATGGCCCCTTCCTTTCTTCCCAAACATCTCTTGTGCCAGGCCCAAAGGAGATCCCCAATGTTGCTTGGCGTTGCCTACTGCGTCTTGACATGAGAGAGGAAGTGAGACCACACCTTGGATGTTAAGGGGCAGAAAATGAAGAGATCATCGACTGACTTCACAACTTGCTTACATAGGGAACACATGTTTGGGATGGTCATGGAATGTCAATTGTCAGTACTTTCTTCTTGCCCACCAACCACACGAACGTCAAGATTCTTTCATTTTGACAGTTTTCTTTCGATTCTTTCAACCACCTTATCCCATAGATATGTGGTAGGCTTCCCAATGCACAACAGGAGCCCCAAATATAATGAGGGAAGGGATCTAGTCTTGCATTCGAAAATTGAAGCCAAATAGGACACCTTGTCTTTACATAGATGGATACCCAAGATCTTGTTTTTGCCCAAATTAACCTTCAAGCCTGAAACTACCTTGAAACACACGACTATCTTTCGCAAATTGTCCATCATCTATGGATTAGCGTCACAGAATATAATGGTGTCATCAGCGATTTGGAGATGAGAAATGGGCTCTCCCAACTTGGACACCTTGAATTTGCTAATGAGATTGGTCTCTTGACCTCTTGATAACATCCGGTTGAAAGCTTCTGCAACGATAAAGAATAGAATGGGAGATAGTGGGTGCCCTTGCCGAAGGCCCCTAAATGGCTTGAAAAAGTCTTTTTGGACAATCATTAACAAGCAATGAAAAAATGAGGAGCCGACACACGCTTGATTCATCTTCTCCACTTGGCACTGCATCCCATCATCTCCAACAAATAATCAAGGAAATTCCATTCGACATGGTCATGTGCCTTCTCGATATCAAGTTTGCAAATGATCCCTGACTTTTTCTTTGAATCTGGAGTCTATGCACTCATGAACTATGAGAACATTGTCCATAATTTGACGTCCTCCCACAAAGGCCCCTTGGCTATCTGAGATGACATTACCAATCACCTCACGAGCGTGAAGCAAGAATCTTAGCTAGGATCTTGTAAGGATTCCCGATGAGACTGATTGTGTGAAAGTTTTTCATACTATATTCTCCTACTTTAGAGATAGTAGCAATGGAGTAGTTTTATGTTTTTGAGTCTTTAGCTATCGTTAGAAGAACGCGTGCATTGCTTCTTTAGACTTTCTAATCTCTCTAAAATGCTTCTTACTATATAATCTCTCCAAGAACTAATTGGTCTCCAAAAATTGGTGTTTTAATGCCAAAAGTGTAGGTCCACCTTTATGTTGCATAAAAAAAGACAAAATGTGCACGCGATAATATCCAAGTAATACAAGAATTGTGTTTGTTGGCATGCATCGTTTAAAATATTGGCGAGATGTCGATATTATCAGTATCGCCAAACCAGCGGCGATACCAATAGTCCCTTTAATCGTTTCTCTTATGGAAATTGATGAGATATCGTTGAAATTTTCGAAGAATTCAATATTTTAACTTCGTCAAAATTTTCGGACTGTTTCGCCAAAATTTCCGAAAACTTCAAAACTCAAAAGATATTTCGCGGCCTGTGTAAATACTGAAAATTCAAAAAAAAAAAGAAAGAAGAAAAACAAAGGATTTAAAAAATCTCTCTACAAATCTAAGTTGTAAAGACAAATTCGGCAACTCCTTTACAAAATCAATGGATTCGAGCACAAAGTGGGGTTGAAATTGAGGATTGAAGCTTAGTTGGGCCGGAATTGGAAAATATGAAAAAAATCCCCCCCAAAAATCATATTTTTCTTAGATTTAAGGAAATTTCCCCAAAAATACCTCGCAATTGTCAGATTTCCAAAACATACCTTCAGCTTTCATTGGAAGGCCGATTTTTTTTCTTTTCCCTTTAGATTTGTCTTTATTTTGAGATAAGAGAGAGAAATCGGGAGACATATCTTCCCTTATTTGATCGCAACTTGGATGCACTGTTCGAAACATTAGTATCGCGTTACGTATCGCACCCTTGGGATATGGATACGCATCGATTATCGCATGGGATATATCGGTTGTATCACGTAATGTATCGTTGTTGTTGGAAACGTGGGGAAATTGTCGAATTTTTCAGTGAAACTTCAGTGATTGTTAAAAAAGACATCAACACACATTTATAGATCAAAACATTACAAAAATAAATAAGTGCACATAATATGTTTTCTTTGTATGGGGTCCTAATCTGTATTGTCTAATTGAATTGATGCAAGTGTATTCAAAATCTATTCATATAATTTATAAATGTAAGAAGACGTGTGGAAACACAAACAATACATTCAAAAGCAAAAGAAGAATCACTAGATCAGGTTATATACATGTTTGATTTTATGTTTGGACATAAGGATTGTAATCAGGGTGTTTGAAAACGGTTACATTTCGGTCGTCAGAACACGATACGTAACGATAAATGTGCCGTGACCGTTACGCGTTCTGGTCGTAATGACCACCCCCTCTTTTTGTTCAGAACGGCCCATAACGGCCGTTACGGTACTATAACAACTGTTACAGGGCTAAAGAAAATAGGAAAAAATGAAAAAAAAGAAAAAAAAAAAACATACTTTTTTTTTCTATACTTCTTATTCTTCTTCTCCTTCTTCTCGGGCTGCGGCTGCGGCCCTGCTGCAGCTTCCTCTCTCGTTTTCTCATTCTTCTTCTTCTCGGGTTGCGGCTGCGGCCCTGTTGCAGTCGCCCCTCTCGTTTTCTCCTTCACTTTCATTTTCCCTTTCTTTCCCTCTCGTTTTCTCTCTCTCTCATTTTCCCTTTCTTTCCCTCTCGTTCTCTCTCTCTCTCATTTTCCCTTTCTTTCCCTCTCATTTTTAAAATTTCCTTCTCATTTATCTCCCTCTCTTTCGGTCTGGAAAAAAATGAACGGGTGCATGGTTGTAAAACAGCCACACACCTTATTTGTTTAAGTGGTCTGCAGCGCATGCCGCTTAGTGCACTTGCACTGTTTTAGTGCATGCGGCCCACCTTGATTTATGTATTGTATTATATATCCATGCCACCCATCAGTTTTTCCTGATCATTTCAAGGTATGGTCCCTAAAATGAAGCAAATCCAGATCTCAAGTGGACCGCATAGTAGGATTGGATGCCCACTGTGCACTTACATTGTTTTAGTGCATGTGGCCCACCTTGATTTATGTGTTGTATTATATATCCATGCCACCCATCTGTTTTTCCTGATCATTTCAAGGCATGGTTTCTAAAATGAAGCAGATCCAGATCTCAAGTGGACCGCACAATAGGATTGAATGCCCACTGTGCACTTGCATTGTTTTAATGCATGCGGCCCACCTTGATTTATGTGTTGCATTATGTATCCATGCTACCAATCAGTTTTTCTTGATCATTTCAAGGCATGGTCCTTAAAATGATGCAGATCCGTGTCTCAAGTGGACCGCACAGTAGGATTGAATGCCCATTGTTAAAAACTTATTATGGCCCACTGTAATGTTTATTTACCATTGAAACTACTGACAAGTAGGGGTGCACATGGGTCGGTTCGGTCCGATTCTAGGGTGAAACTGGAACCGAACCATTCCTAACGGTTCTACAATTTTTGGAACCGGAACCGGACCGTTAGCACCCTAGAACCGAATCGGAACTGGACTGTTAAAAATGGTTCGGTTCCGGATCGGTTCCATGGTTCTGGGCAGGGGTTTGCAGGTATCGCAGTAGCACCCAAATACAGAGAGAGAGAGAGAGAGAGAGAGAGAGAGAGAGAGAGAGAGAGAGAGAGAGTTTTTGCATTAAAAAAAAAAAACTATCAGAGCCACCTTGGGAAAGTAAAGAAGGAAGATACGATGAAGATGTGGAGATGGGTGAAGGAAATCACACCTGCTTTCTTGGGCAAAGATCTCCAATGCCCTTCTCCATTTTCCTTAATATACTTGGTTAGCAGTGCGTCTTCTGTTGCAGTCCATGGACCCTTATGCAATCCCACCTTAGGGCAACATGGAGCTCTTCCCATCTGTGAGTGTGAGAGAGAGAGAGAGAGAGAGAGAGAGAGAGAGAGAGAGAGAGAGAGAGATGCTCGGATGAGCACAAGGCTGCGCAGACCTTGTTACCCCTATTTATTAGGGCTTCATGCGACGGGATTGGTTACTACCCCCGCCCACCCAAGCTCGGCATGGACGCAGATTAGATACTGACAAGGTGAGAGCAGTGTTTCAAATATCGATACTATTATCGGTATCGCACCACTGCGAGACGATATACTCGCGATAACGTCAGGAAGATACCAAAAAATTCCAAATCCAGATATCGGCCGATATTATCGGCGATATCGCACGATATATCGACGATATCGCGCCATTTCCTCTCCATTATTGTCGGACATCAACGCACGGACAATCACAGGTGGATTGCAGGGGACTCACAAGTCCCACTGTGGCTAACCACCCCCACACACCATAAAAATCGGATCCGAGCAATGGAGAATAAAAAAAAAAAATTTGAATTAGAAAAAAAAGAGAAATTGGAGCGTACCTGGGTGTAGCGGTGATCGGAGGTGGGCTATTCGACAGGTAAGTGCGATTTTCTTCGTCTTCCCTCTTTCTCGGAGATTCCGGCGAGGAATCAGGCCATATCGACTCACCGTTCTTTCCGGAACGAGATTTGAGGGGAGGAAGTGGGTCGGACTGCGTGGATGGAGCCATGGAGGTGAAAATGAAGAGGGAAGATGAAAAGAGGGGCGATGGGGAAATCGGGTTGCGTACTGAGTTACGTAGGCTCTTATCATACTGAGTAAACTCTGTAGGGCCCATTGGTTACCATCTAGTTCATCCACGCCGTCCATCCATTTTTTCAGATCATTTTAGGGGTGGAGCCCAAAAATAAAGTTTATCATAATCTCAAGTAGACCATACCAAAGGAAACTGTGGAAGTATTGATTTCCACCATTGAAATATTTATACGGCCCCCAATGATGTTTATTTGTCATCCAAACTGTTCATAATATCACAAAGACATGGATGAATGGAAAAAACAAATATCATCTTGATCTAAAACTTCTGTGGGCCCCCAAGAACTTTTCAACGGTAGACT
Source organism: Magnolia changhungtana (assembly GCA_030180095.1). Classification (NCBI taxonomy): domain Eukaryota; kingdom Viridiplantae; phylum Streptophyta; class Magnoliopsida; order Magnoliales; family Magnoliaceae; genus Magnolia; species Magnolia changhungtana. Next base: position 14,098,118 of record JASAUF010000276.1, read on the forward strand.
TCAATTCAAACTGTTTCAGGTAGTGTGGTCCACTTGAGCTTTGGATATGATTAATTTTTCTTTCAAAAGCCTTGAAATTATACGATGGACGGATTTGATGAAATGCATGAATGACAGTGGGCCCCACAGAGTTTACTCAGTACACAGTGCACAATCCGCTTCGGTGGATGGAAATGGGATTACGTACTAGTTACTCAGTATGCTTTTATCATACTGAGTAAACTCAGTTGTGGTCCACCTTGAATGTGTGCGGTTTATCCAATCCGTCCATACGTTTTTTCACATAATTTTATACGTTGAGCCTAAAATCGAAGCATATACAAATTCCAAGTGAAACCATACCACTGGAAACAGTGGGAATAGTGATTTCGACCGTTGAAATCTTTTTAGTGTCCAAAGTGATATTTATTTCTCATCCACCATGTTCATAAGATAAAAAACACTTGGATGAAGTGAAATAAAAAATATCAGCTTGATCCAAAACTTCGGTGGCCCCTAGAAATTTTCAATGGTAGACACTCATTTCACACTATTTCCTGTGGTGTGGTCTATTTGATCCATGGATATAAATTTTTTTTTAGTATATGGTACTGAAATTAACTTTTAAAATGGATGGACGGTGTGGATCAAATAGATAAATCACAGTGGATCCCACAGAGTTTACTCAGTACGCTTAGCATACTGACTTACTCAGTACGCATAGCATACTGACTTACTCAGTACGCAATCTGCTTCCCCGCCGAAGGGGTAAATGGTTTCCACCGTTGAAACCCTTCTCCGCAGATTTCTATGGTGGGGTCCACTCGAGCTCTGGATCTGAGCCATTTTTTGGCTCATGCTATTAAATGATCTCTTCAAATGTATAGACGATGTAGATAGAAAAAATACATCATGGTGGGACCCACGTAACTTGGTGACCCATCGTGCCCTCGTCACAGGCGGGCATCACATTGAATTGCGTACTCAGTACGCTCTTATCTTACTGAGTAAATTCTGTTGGGCCACTATGATTACACGTGGTTTATCTACGCCGTCCATCCGCTTTTACTGATCATTTCAGGCGTTGCGCCCTAAATTGAACCATATCCACAACTCAAGTGGACCACATTACAGGAAATAGTGTTGAATGAACATTGACCGTTAAAAATGTTGTGGGAGCCATAAAAGCTTTGGAACAACCTGATATCTATTTTTTCCCTTCATCTGAGGCTTTAGGACCCAATCAACAGATTGGATATCAAATAAACAGTACAGTGTGCCTTAGGAGAATTTTAGAGGTGGATATCCAATCATTATTGTTTCTCTTTGGTGTGGTCCACCTTCGATTTAAATCCCTATGATTTATTGCAACAATCCTTAAAATGATCAGTAGAAATGGATGGACGGAATTGATGAAACAAATACATTATGGTGGGGCCCACAAAGCACCGACCACGAGCCATGAGGCCGGTGTCAGGGGGAGTAGCCAATCCATCTCTCCGCACACTGACGGGTTGCGTAGTCAGACGGCTGAAGTGACGCACCAAGTTCTATGGGGCCCACCAAGATGTATGTGTTGTATCTACACCGTCCATACATTTGGGCATATCATTTTAAGGCATGAGACAGAATGGGTAAGATCCACTGTTTTCTGAGCCTTGGAAAATTTTAATGGTGTACGTCACTCTCTCCACTGTATTCTATGGTGGGGTACATTTGAGCCTTGGATTTGACTCATTCTTTGGCTCCTGCCCTAAATTGATATCTTCAAATGAATGAACGGTGCGGATACAACAAATATATCATGGCGGGTCCCATAGAACTTGGTCACGTTAGAAAATTTTAATGGTGGGTGTCACTCTCTCCACTGTATTCTATGGTGGGGTACATTTGAGCCTTGGATTTGACTCATTCTTTGGCTCCTGCCCTAAATTGATATCTTCAAATGAATGAACGGTGCGGATACAAGAAATATATCATGGTATGGCGGGTCCCATGGAACTTGGTCACGTCACTTCTGTAGGGGAGGGAGTAGCTACTCTCAACCTGTCAGTAGCTAATACGCCTCCCACACGCAACGTGAAAACGTGTCGTGCAAGGATGAGCGCGTACCCGCCTCGAGCTTTGAGTTCTGAGTTGAACCGAACAGTTTAGATGAGATCAAACTTACATGGCCCACTATAATGTTTATTTTCCATCTAATCCGTTAATAAATTAATAATGTTAAAAATACATGAATAAAGGGAAAAAACGTTATTTAATATTTTAATGAGTTTCGCTTTGAATTTTAAAGTGAAAAAACAATACGTTGTGAGGCCCACATGAATTTCTTTTATCAAGATGAATTTTGTACATTCTCTTTATTTTAATGAGTTACACTTGATTAACAGCTTTGATTGAAGTTCCACAACGTGGTGGCCCCTAATTACTAACTTATTGTTGGCATCAAATCTCATTGTTCCATGTGGTGTGGCCCATCTGAGTGGTGGATCTATCTGATTTTGATTCTATCCAATCTCAATGGATAGATAAAATTGGTTGTGTTTTCATACATGACTATGATATATTTATAAATATCATGCATTCAATTTAAAAATAGTTGCGTTAGTTCAGTTAAACATTGCATAACTTAGGACCCTCTACAAAGGAAATTTATTATGTGCATCTTTTTTTTGAGATATTATGATTTAAAAGTGTGTATTAAGGGCCTTTTTAACAATCCCCAAAGTTTCATTAAAAAATTCAACCATTTTCCCAATGTTTCCCCATGTTTCCCAAAAAGTGCGATAAACTATGCGATACAAACGATATATCCCGTGCGATAACCGATACGTATCTGTATCCCAAGGGTGCGATACATTGTGCGATACCGATATTTCGAACACTGGGTGAGAGGAGATATTCGTGTCTTGAAAGGAATGGAGAGAGAGAGAGAGAGAGAGAGAGAGAGAGAGAGAGAGAGAGAGAGAGAGAGAGAGAGGCGAGAGAGAGAGGGTGGGTGGCAGCAATCGGGTGAGAGAGATTATATATTTAGTTTTTTTTTTTTTGGTTTTAAACTAAAGGTTTGGATCAACGGTTCGGTTCACGGTTCGGTTCTACAGGGCCCTAAACCGGAACCGATCCGTATCCAACGGTTCTTGAAATTTTGGAATCGGAACCGTACTGTTAGCACCCTAGAACTGGACCGATCCAACGGTTCCGGTCCAGTTACACGGTTCTACTAGTTCGATGTGCACCCCTATTGATAAGGTTGCATGGACCTGGATTAAGGAAAACAAAAGTCGCAGCTTAAAAATAAAAAAATAAAATTAATAATAATAATAAAAAAAGTTTTAATTGTGGGAATTCAATCCCTACTGTGTGGTCTACCAAAGATTTGGATTTGCCTCATTTTTTGGACCATGCCCTAAAATGAGTTGGCAAAAAGGATGGACAACATGGATATACAACAAATGCATCAAGGATTCAAGGTGGGTCCTATGTTCAGGGCGTCATTCACTAGCGGTCCACCTAAGGTTTAAATCTGCCTGTTTTTTTGGATCATGCTTTAAAGTGAGCTGGCAAAGTAGATTGATGACACGGATATACAAATACATTAAGGTGGACCCCAATTTCAAGGTCTCACCCACTAGCGGACCACCTTAGATATGGATCTACCTCATTTTTGGACCATGCCTTAAAATAATTTGATAAAACGGATGGATGTCATTGATATACAATACATACATCGTGGTGGGCTTTATGTACATGGTTGTAAAAATTGTCCATGAGGCATACATTAACTCAAAATTAATAAATTAAATTATGACACTATTGTTGCCATGTCACAATTCCAAAATTAAATTATTTAAATGATTTTCACCGTTAATTTGCAAACACTTGTTTTTCTGAAATAGGATCATTTGATATTTTTCATTCTTCACTGTTCAATAAATATCCACCAATCCATTAGTGAGATAAGTGCCAATAGATTGCATGAATTTAACGTTAATTTGGGGCATCAAATGGTCCACCAAATCAGCTCTAAATCGACAACACTATTTACTTGAATATAATTTCAAAATTTTTCTTAAGATTTATTGAGAAAAATTATATTAATTTATGAGATATATGAATTATATAATTGGACATAAAAGTCCCTCGATTGTATGTTGAAATAAAATGTACACAAGCCACAAGGTATTAATACACCAATACCTACAAATATGAGATATTTTGGTATTAGATTCATTCTAATTAATTCATATTGTTATTATATAGTTAGATAATTAAATATAAAAGATCTATAGCCAATACTAGGTTGTCAGGTTCAGAAATTCATTAGGCAGTCCGATATAACTTCTCACCAAAGAGTGGACCGTTACACCACCATAAACATGTTCCAAATTATAAATGAATACATATTTGAAATATTTAGAATATTTCGGATTTAATGGACATTTTTCTATATTTTTTTGATGAAAAAAAATTTGCACTGTTATGGGACCCGTATCGGTCGATACGGGGTGTATTCGTATAAGTAACGGTGGGCACCGTTACGCCCACCAATACCGATACGGAATACCTTGATTGCAATCGATTTGCGAGAAAGTGGGAAATTTTGATTTTTTATTTATTTTATTTATTTTTTTAAAATTTTCCGCAACTTGGCCCATCTCTTCCAAATCACGAAATTGAAGCTCCCAATATATGATTTTTCATGTAAAACATGCAAAACCATGGATTTGTAACAATTTGATACTGATTTATAAAATGCTCACCGGATCAAACATGTGAGATATATCACACTACTTGTGAGTTTCGTATCGCATAGGTGGGATACAAGATATATCAGCCGATGTTGTCGATATTTAAAACACTGCTTGGATGTGACCTCGGAACCAGCGATGTGGGTGGGACCTTGACCATAGGGCCCACCTTGATGCATGCATTGTATATCCACGCCGTCCATCTGTTTTACCAACTTAGTTTAGAGTGTGGTCCCAAAAATGAAGAAACAAATTTCAGGTGGACCACACCACAGGAAATAGTGGTCGTTGAACGCCCACCATTAAAAACTTTATAGGGTCCACTGTAATGTTTATTGACCACCCAACTCGTTGATTAGGTCACACAGACCTGGATGAAATTAAAAAAAAAAACCAAATATCATCTTGATAAAGAAACTTGTGGCCCACAAAAGGTTTTTAATGTTCAATAACCATTGGTTCCTATTGTGTGGTCCACCTGAAATTTGTATGTGTTTCAAATTTGGGATCATGCCTAAAAATAAGTTGGCAAAACAGATGGATGGCGTGGATATACAATGCATACATAAAGGTGGGCCATATGGTCAGGGTCCCACCCACATCATTGGTTCCCATGTGGCAGCCAAGTTGTGGTAGGCCAGGACGCAGATTGGGTATTCCCTCACTAGGACCTAGCTAGAGACGAACAATCCTGTCATGGGATCTATGGGGCCCACCATGATGTATATATTCGATCCATGCCGTCTATCCATTTTGACATATCATTTCCTAAAAAGGAGGTAGATCTAAGGCTCAAGTGGACCATACCACAGGAAGTAGTGGGGATTGAAAGCCTACCCTTAAAAACTTCTTGAGGGCCACAAAAGTTTTAGATCAAGCTGATATTTATTATCTTTTCCCTTCATCCAGGTCTATGTGACCTAATGAACATCACGATGGATTGTGGGAAGTTTTGAACGGTAAGAGTTCCATCCGCACTGCTTCTTGTGTTTATTATTGGTCTTTAATTTGACCATGTATGCTTTTTTTTTTCCTCTTCCTTTTTCTTTTTATTTTGTTAATGGCATTGACCCTTTACATGTGGAATCCTAGAATACCTGTGAGATTTGAGCCACTCACTAGATTGGACCCATTGTGTAGATGTCTTATGTCAAATGATAGGCTTTTCTCATCACATAGGACAAGTATATTAATGCCCACAAATTTGATGTCTCAAGTGGACCAAACCACATGAAATAATGGCCATTAAATGCCCACCATTAAAAACTTCTCTAAAGCCACAAAAGTTTTTGATGGATGCATGGATGGGATGGGATGGTTGGATGGATGGATGGGATGGGATGGGATGAATGGATGAAACTTGTTATGTATGCATTCTTTTTGCAATTTTTTGATTCCTAAATATGCAAATATATGTATTTAGACATCTCCTGACGTTTCACTGAAAAATTCCACAGGTTTCCCCTTTTTCTCTGCATTTTCGGTTATCAGCGATATTATTGGTGATAACGATATTTTATCTTTATTTCCAGCCAGTGAAACTTGTAGCAATATCAACAACTTGAACACTGTTGTCACGTGACATGTGGACTATGTAATTGTATATACATATATATTATGGAGTAGTGTGTTTATTTGCCTTATATTTTATAGCTAGTAAGTTGGACACATTTTAATGTTGTATATATATATATATTTTCTATTTACTAAAATGACTTGAAAAAAGGAAGAAAAGAAAGCAACGTGGAATATAAGCGGACTAGGAAAGTAGTGGGATTCCAAGTTCTAACAAGTTGACTCTCTCTCTCTCTCTCTCTAGAGCAAAGGAGTCAACAATCTCGACTAAAGGATGCATCTAAGTGGGAATAAGTATGCCAATCATTGATAATAATGAAGGCAAGCTCCAAGGCCGTGGATTCAAAAGTGACACCCATTACAAGGCATTATGGGGATCCCCTGGCATCATTAAGGGTGCAAAGAATTTAGAGGCCTTCGCTAAGAGTCTGGTTTCACACTGATTTAGTCCTAGGGTTCAATGTTCACGATTCATATCGTAAAATTGTGTCGTATGGTGTACGATTTGAATTGTGAACCCAAATTGTAAATCCTAAATAATCATATCGAATCGTACAAATCGTAAGATAATTGTAGACTGCGTAAATGGGTAAAAAAATGCTTTAAAAAAATCAATTTATTATATTTTTTGTTAAATTTTTTTCTTTTCTTTGTACCCTTTTGCTCATAAAATATGAAAAAGGCTCTCCTCTACTAAAAATGTCCTCTTTTGTTTTTGTTTTTGTTTTTGTTTTTTTTTTCTTGAGAGAGAGAGAGAGAGAGAGAGAGAGAGAGAGATTTGGGTATTTTGATATTCAAAAACCCAAAACAAAGAAATCAAGAGAGAGAGAGATTTGGGTGTTTTGATATTCAAAAACCCAAAACAAAGAAATCAAGATATCTTTTTTATTCACAATGGAATTGAATGCCATTGTTCCTAACATGATTCTACACTTAAGAAAGGTACAAAACATTTTTTTCAAGGACTCTTGTATGTTTTTTAAGGTAATTTTTTTGATAGACAACAACAGAAAACAAAGGAAAAAGACAAGAAGCCTTTACCATCACAATATGTATACCATATACATTTTCTCAATTGATAATATCATGATGTGTTACTTTTTTGGTACATGTTGATGGTAAATGGATGATTGATGAGTTTTTAATCTTAATTATGTACTTATATATTTTCATATGACTTGAATATATGTTGTAAATCAGAAAACAAGCTTACGATTTACGATACAATTTGCGATTCGATATGATTCAACCCCTCTTACGATTTGCGATATGATAACAATTTTGACAACATTGCGAGGGTCATATGCCATAAGTTTTTCTGCACGGGGTCTGTTGTAAACACTGGTTGATGTTTACTTTCCAAGAAAAATGTTGACTGTGACATGCCTTAATGCAACTTTTGGTTCAACATGGTTCTCAGAGCCCAATTTTACAACTATTATCATGGATTCAATAAGGAAGCGTTCATGATGTCCCTTCACATGCAAACAAAATGATGGAAGATCAGTTTACATACAAATTTTGTCAATAACAATTTTCCTCCTTTTGCTTACATCTTTTCCAACAAAACTCTAATTGTAAGAACTTTAACATGTTGTATGAAATTGGGTGGTTGATCTTGGTTTCTTAAGCTTCCTTTTGTATTCTTCTGGTAGGGGGGCAACTCAGACGGGTTTGGTCAGGTTGAGGGTTTACGCAAGCCCAACCCAACTTAAAGAGGATTCAAGCCCAGGGCCTAACCCAATCCTAACCCAAGCTCAAATGGAGGTATTAAGACTTGACCTAATAAATTTTGGGTTGGTTTGGGTTAGATTGGGTTGGGTCAAGTTGGGTAGGGTTGGATTGAGTTGACACTTGTAACTGGTAAACTAGCACAAAATGAAATATCCGACCATTGAATAACACTATTAAAGTAACACATGTTACTAGTAAAATAACACTAGCAAGATGAAGTGTACAAGCACCACTCATAAACTAATGAAAGTATAGAGTAGGATAAAACAACTCACTAATGGTCCAAAGTCAATGTACATGTGTACTTCCTTGATGAGTGTACTGCCCTGATTTTTTGGTACATGGCTTGTTTACATCCACAATACCTATGAATGTCCTGGATCTTTGACAAGTGTGCCATCCTCTAGGATCCTTGATACGCGTTCCGCCCTCTAACATGAGGTCCTTCATTGGATAGTGACTCTTCCTCACTGTATGAGTTTGGTTTTGCCTCTGGACATGCCTCAAGATCCACTGATCCAGCATGTGTCTACCCAATGGGGCCTAAGGCGAGATGGTCCCACGATTTGATCCATCTTCTCATTAGTTTGGGCTACTAGAGAATTTCGTTGTCTTTTATTTTTAATTTGGACAGTTCCATTCATCAGACCACTCGTTGGCCCATGTCAGTTCATGTTATGAATGCCATTTTCCTTGCATGGACAGTTCCTTTCATTAACCCTATATGTCAGAGTCCATTGCATGGACGGGTCCAGTCATGGACTCTATTACCATGTTGGTCATGATTTACATTTATATCATGCATGTTAGTCATAATTCATATGTCAGTACTGCATATATGGTTGAGTTTGGGTTGGGTTGGGTTGGGTTGCCGGAGGCCTCAAACTGAGCCCAACAGCCCCAGCCCAATATGGGTCAGGTTGGAGTCAGGTTAATGATTTTCAGCCTAAGCCCAACTTAACCTCAACCCAACCTGACTAAAGTTCAGGTTGGGCCAATCTGGATTAGGGTTGACCCTGCACGAGTTGCAGCAGCACTTCCCAGGAATGTTTCAGGCCTTCTTCTGTTCCTATTAGAAGTATATAATTCAGAGCAATGGGCACCCTTCTTTTTCTTTCTGAAAGTTTTAGTCTGAGTTCTTTCCCACACCCCCTAAGTCTGGATTTTCAAAAGTGGCTATTTGTACATATATTCGAGGAAGTGTTTCGATTTCTGATGCTGCATTGTTGCTTTTGTGTACTTTGCACACTAAAGCAACTGAGTGGAATCAAAATTTTCCAATTCAGAAGTATATGTGAAGAATTAAGCTCATATACACGTGTCAATGTGGCACATGGGTGTGAATTTGAGCCACCTGTTATTTGTGTCTCACCATGTTGCTGCTCTGGCCGAAGATCAGGCTAGTTCACTCATCACAGGGGCTGCATTGTTAGAAACAAATGGATGGCTTAAATTACTCTCTAAAATTTTCTCAGCTGTCTCAAGTTCCCACAGGCCCCTGATGTACTGTTGCCATCCAACAGAAACAGTTCTCTGGCGTCTGTGTCTCATAAATTGTAGCCCATCTGATCAGTGGACTGGCCTGATAGGGAAAGGGCATCTACATGTTGGGACTCACCTGATGGATGGCTTGAACATGGCACTTGCAAGCCATTTTTCTGCACGTGATGTCATGTAAATGAGCCACCTTCTATGCACATGTTGGGTTAGAAACCTCTTGGAAGTCAATTAGACAGAGAGCTGTACATGAGCTGAGTCGAACCGAGTTTGACCCAAGTTTGGTTTGGCTTGTTTATGTGACACCCCCTGTTTGAGCTTTACATGAGCAGAGCTTCGAGCCTATCCTTATTGTGTGAGCTTGGTTTGGTTTGGTCCAAATATCCAAGCCGAGCTGAGTTGAACCGAGCCAAGTTCGAATAGAGGTCAGCTCGTTTTTTTTTTTTTTTTTTTTTTTTAAAATTTAAAATTATTATGTTTTGTTAAATAAACAATATATATATATATAATATATATATATATATATATATATATATATATTAAATACAAAAGTAACAACACTAAAAAATAATCTAAAGTTTAATATCCTCCATAAGACAATAACAATGGAAAATTTTATGGATGGCTGGATAAAACACAGATATCATGGTGGGGCCTACAGAGCTTTGCCACCAGCTACGTGGCAGGTGTTGAGGTCCATCTGTTTTTACATATAATTTTAGTACATGATCCAAAATTGAATCATATCCAAAGCTCAAGTGGACCAAACCCAGGAAACTGTGTGCATTCATGTATCTGTATTATTTATTATCCACGTCGTCATGTATACGTATTATCCATGCCATCCGTCCAATGTCCGTTTTTACATATAATTTTAGGACATGATCCCAAAATTGAATCATAGCCAAAGCTCAAGTGGATCACACCACAGGAAACAGTGTGCATACAATCTTCGAGCCGAATTAAGCCGAATCAAACCGAGTTGAATCAAGCCGATACTGCCCTGGTTTGAGCTTGGTTTGTTTGTTTTTTTTTTTTTTTTTTTTTAAATATAAAAACGAGCTTGACTCTGAGGCTTGGTTTGGTTTGGTTTGAACTTTTATTCGAACCAATCCAAGCTGAGCTTTTTCAAACCAATTCGAGTTGAGAGCTTTCGAGCTGGCTTGGTTTGTGTCCAGCTCTAAAATTTAGACAGCGAGACTTGATGAAACTCTTGACATGCTTTCATTAGCGCAGAAGGTAAATAAGCTCATATTTTGGATTCTTTCTGTAGGTTCCAGGAGGTACCATGCGTGATTCTTTCCTTGTCAATGGTGTTGCTTTTAAGAAGACATTTTCCTATGCTGGTTTTGAGCAGCAACCAAAGAAGTTTCTGAGTCCAAAGATTCTTCTCTTGAATGTCGAATTAGAGCTGAAGTCAGAGAAAGAAAATGCAGAAATTAGGTAGGTCTTGATCTGTTCTTTTGTTCTGCACACCATCTAATAAGGTGATTCTTTGTAACATAGTTGTATGGTTTCCTGTCTGCTTGCAGACTATCTGATCCTTTACAGTATCAATCAATTGTTGATGCCGAGTGGAACATCATCTATGATAAGTTGGATAAATGTGTGCAAAGTGGAGCCAAAATTGTCCTCTCTCGGCTGCCAATTGGTGATCTTGCAACACAGGTAATTTTTCTTGCTGGGAAATGTTAACAGGGCTTGTGCATCTGGACTTGCCACAAATGTGCTAATGTGTGCAGAAGGCATCAGGAGGACCAAGCATTACTATGGCCCTAAAAATTTGGCCATTCATTACTGTCCCTCAACGAGAATGTGAAGAAGGTGATCCCCCAAAACTTGGCCGTTCCGCCCATCACGTGGACTACATGTGTGCATCGTGGACCATTGATCAATTCCTTAAGTGGCATCTACATGTGTGGCCCCCTTGATAGGCGAACTAGCTACATGATTGAATGTTCTGCATCTTGCACATATCACATGTTGACATGTGTAGGGCAAGTCCCTCCGGTAGACTCTTCCTTGACATATTCATCAATGTAAGCTGTCATATGATTCCACCATCTGGGTTTTTGCAGTACTTTGCAGATCGGGATATTTTCTGTGCTGGTCGTGTAACAGAAGAGGACTTGCAGCGTGTTGCTAAAGCGACTGGTGGAACTGTGCAGACATCTGTCAACAACATTATTGATGAGGTTCTTCTATGTCAAACTTTTTACTGTAACATTGCATTGTTGTGGTAACAATACTATTTAGTTTATTTCTAGAAAAAAAACACTTTTTGGTTTCTTTTTTCAGCAAATCTAGCATTGTAGGTGTTATTTTGACATTTTTAAAGCATTAGTAGGATGATTTTGGCAGTTGTTAGCAATATTTGGTTACTTCTTTTTTTCTTTCCTTTCATTTAATAATAAAATTCAATAAGCTCAACTGGTGATTATAGTGGGTGTGTTTTGCATGGACAAGGTTCTTGGCTCATGTGAAGTTTTTGAGGAAAAGCAAGTAGGAAATGAACGTTTCAACATATTCAGCGGATGCCCATCCGGTCTGACAGCAACCATTGTTCTCCGTGGTGGAGCGGATCAGGTAGGCCATCAGTACGTAGTCCACTGAACTTAGCTGCTTGATAGCCGAGGTATTCAATAACAGTAACGGTGGCTGTAATGACCAGCCTTATGCCTGTTAAAAGTCCCTTTTAAAAAAAAAAAAAAAAAATGAAGAAAATGTTTAGGGACCATATCGGGCCGTTACGGGCCCATTATGGGCCTTTTTTTTTCTCTCCAGAAACGGCGTTACAGCTCTGTATCATGTAATGGCTCCCACTGTCACGGGTATGTAAAGGCCATTACGTAACTGTTTTTGATACCATGTTGATAGCTCTAATTTTGAGGTTATGGCTCAAGAAATTCATTTTAATATTCTCAGTTCATTGAGGAGGCGGAGCGGAGTCTGCATGACGCTATAATGATAGTCAGAAGGGCTCTTAAGAACTCGACTGTTGTTGCTGGTGGTGGTGCTATTGATGTATGCAACTTATAGCAACCTATTCAGAACTTGGTAACCCCTCGTGGTTTATATTCTTGACTTGCTACTTAAATCTAGTATGCTCTTGGCAGATGGAGATTAGTCGGTATTTGAGACAGCATGCCCGGACAATAGCTGGGAAATCACAATTGTTTATAAATTCATATGCCAAAGCACTTGAGGTAGGCAGCGTAGAAATCTTTTACTTTTATTCTTCTTCTTCTTCTTTTTCTTTTGTTTCTTAACCATAATTGGAAGTTGACAACTCCTCAACCCCCCCCCCCAAAAAAAAAAAATAAAAAAAAAAAAAAATAAAAAAAATAAAATAAAAATAATAATAAGTGCTATTTGTGGTTGGGCTTCAGATCTCTTGCTAAATAGCGGTTGGCAGGGCCTTCAAGCCAGCAAGGTGCTATTTGTGGTTGGGCTTTGTGGAAACAGAACCCAAATTAAGAGTGCTTTATTTACCTGCCTTTTCCAGACCAAATCACAAACTGAGATACATACAGGAAGGTCCCAAACATCTCTGACCACTACATGGGGCAGTGTGTTTCTGGTCAGAAAAGGAATATGTAAGCTTGCATTGTTTGCATCCTTTTCAATTCGGACTTTCAGTCCATCTTTAAAGGTCTTACTGTTTCTTCTGAAGGAAGCTAAAGAAATCTTTCTCAGTTCAAATGAGCTTGCCTATCCCACAAGCCAAGCCAACCATAACTTTGCTACTTAAGTTTCATACAATATTTACAGTATTGACACTATTTTCTTAGCTTTGATGGATAATGATAGCCAACGTTGTACTATCCTTGCAGGTCATCCCACGCCAGCTCTGTGACAATGCCGGATTTGATGCGACTGATGTACTGAACAAACTCAGGCAGAAGCATGCACTCCCATCTGGTTCGAGTTTTGACTCTCCCCATTTCAAGTATGTGAATGCAAAAAAAATTTCATTTTCTAATTAGCTATGCTACTCATAACAGGTGAAGGTGCACTTTATGGGGTGGATATCAACACTGGCGGGATTGCAGATTCATTTGCAAACTTCGTGTGGGAACCTTCAGTTGTAAAGGTAAAGCATGTCTCACTTATTTTGCCTTCTTTATCAGGAATTTATGTCCCTCTTGGGGCCTTTTGGGTGTACCGTGTTCCAGGATATCACTCCCAAGAATGGTTTTAAGACTTGGTGATTGGGACCAACTCATCCAGTCTCAAGTCAAGTCCGCGACTCACTCGAGTTGGGGGTCACTCATGGTGTCGAACCAGATGGGTCCGACTGTGTCCAAATTGACTCAAACAAATCACATTTGGCTCCTCTGGGTCTTCACCCGTGCTCCGAAGTGAACTTACTGCACTTGGTGTTTGGGGTGCACAGAAAGTGCACCAGCAGCAAGTGAACTGGGCATTTCCCCACATTTCTGCTCCAAAATCATAGTTGAGATGATTCCATTCTTATCTCAATCATGATTCGTCTCTTGTGCAGTGCCTTGGGAACCATGAACATCGAAGTGTACCCTTAATCTGACTGCTGACAACTTGACATTTAACTGTTGATTATAACAAAACAAACCTCATATTGCAGATAAATGCTATAAATGCTGCAACTGAAGCAGCTTGTCTTATTTTAAGCGTGGATGAGACGGTGAAAAATCCTAAGGTAATTCAGTTGTTCAAACCTGGTTTTTTTTTCCTTTTAATAATAATGAAAATGAGTATTGCATTTTCTGAATTGCCTTTAGCTCTAATAGATTTGTTGCTTTTACAAAAAGCGCATGCATTGTTGTGTGCTCATGCTGTGGTTTCCCCATTCCAGACTAATCCTTCATGTTATGGTTATTGGAGTGGTAATTTGGGAGTTGGGACTCTGTATTTGTTTCTGTATCCCTGTTTAAATGGTGGTATTTTATAAAGTTCGCTGAAAGAAATGTCTTGTTTTGTTCGATCCAGCACTTGCAGCTGGGGCCCACCTTTTAGGGCTTCAGACCACTCACTTTAGAGCTCAGTATGGGCGTGCTGCAAAAGATCTCCATGTGTTGAACTTATCTACATGGTTTGGTTGTGTGCAAATGAGGCCAATTTGTTACAACCATATGTTTTTTGATGACCCATAGACCACAGTTAGAATCATCAAACCAAAGTGCTGCTTTGGAATCATAAGCAATACAAAGTGGGACCTGTTAAATAGATGGTTCAAAATGATGGTTATACCAATTTGTTCCTCCACTTTGACTGTCCATTTTCCATGTTATTGATTGGATGTTTAGGAACATTAGATTCACGTGATTGAACCATGGCTTGCTCCTAGTTGCGTAAATAAATGAATGGTTCAAATTGACGATAGGTCATACCTTGTCATTTAAATGCTTTCGGGACGTCGCTAATGTTCTCATGAAGGTGGTTACTTGGCAAAACCCTACATATATACCACGTAACCTCATCCATTTCAACATCCTCATTTCAGCTACACTTATCTTATGAACATGTTCTTAACTAGAAATGAATGCATTCCAGGGGACTTACGAGTAACATCAATATGTAAATAAGATGAAGGAAAGTAGACTTGGAGATGGTTTGGTCACGTGCAAGGGAGACTGAGAACTGTGATGGTTGGGAGGAGTGAGTGCAATTTGAAGGTTCTTAAAGGGCAAGGGGAAAGGCCTGAAAGGATGTGAGGGAGGGAGTGAGTCTTGCCAGATGCCACCTGACGAGTTAGGGCTGATTTTTGCACCTAGGTTATCCTCATGGTGGGGCCAACCTATTGGAAGGGGGCTAGATGTCACATGCACTTGGGTGCTCTGTACCTTGTGGTCCAACCAGTTGGACTTGAGACCATGGATTAAGACATTCTTTTGTGTGTGTGTGTGTGTGTGTGTGTGACATCAGACGAGGGATGCACAATCATAAATTGAGACAGTTCATTCAATATTACCATGGGGAGCAAGCCACGGTGCAAGAATCATGCTGATTGGATGCTTCTAACCATTTGCGTGGGGCCAATTTGCTAGAACCATCTGTTGTTTATGAGCCATGGACCACATGGTTAGAATCATTAAACCAATTTGCTACTTTGGAATCACAAGCAATACAAATTGGATCTATTAAATAGATGTTTCAAGATGATTGGACCTATCTTTGTTGTCCACTCAATCTCTATTGTCCATTTTTCACGCTATTTGATCAGATGTTTAGGATGACCAGATTGGTGTGATTTTTTGCATCTTGGATTGTGCCTAGTTGTATGAACAAACGAACGGTTCAGATCCACAATTGGGCATCCCCCGTATCATTTAAAAGCTTTGTGCTCTGCCCCTTTGTATTGAGGGCTCTATTCCTTCTTAATTTCTTAACACGAGTTGGTCAAACCCAATAAAAAATAAAAAATAAATAATGGAAATGGGAACAAGTCATGCTGTCTCACCACCATTCATAGTCCCTGTAGTTAATGGAACTGATATTTACACCCTATGTTTTCTTATGCACCCCCCTGTTTACTATCACTGTACTAGAAATAACACTAAAAGCAGGGTGCATGCATGGCAGGGTTGCAAATATTGCGTCCCTTGATCATCACTCACAGCTGTGAAACTCTGTTGCAATGTCTGGTCCCAATGGATGTAATGGTTTTTTGTGGTTTCTATCTATATCAATGCAGTCGGAGAGTTTTTTGTGGTTTCTATCTATATCAATGGATGTAAGAGTTTTTTGTGGTTTCTATCTATATCAATGCAGTCGGAGAGTGCACAAGGAGAGGCTGCTGCAGGTGCCATGGGTCGTGGGCGTGGTGGAGCTGCTTTTCGTGGCCGTGGACGAGGCATGCGTAGGCGATGATAACCTTCCTTGGTTAGATTCCAAGAACTGTATCTGGTCTTTGCAGGCAAGTTTTTGTAGTGGGTAAACAGTTTGGTTTTCTTGGAAGATTTCTCCCGTTTTTGTATCCTGTTTGATTTACTCTCTTGTAATTCATGCAAATGTGTTGGATAGGCCAAATGGGCATTATTGCCCATGTAAACTAAATGCCTAGCAATTTTAGGTATCCCATGTTTTTGAAGCATGAAAAGGTGGAAATGATTGCTGGTTTTTATTAGTTCCCTCATTGCTTGATCTTGTTGATTATGCATCCACATGCTTCTTTGTAAATGCCCTTGAAAAACTTAGATGGTGGGGACTCAGGCAGCTTCCTTTTCTTCTCTTCTTCACAATCCAGTCTATTCATTATGGGCGCCTGCTAGCCCAGGCCATGAGTTGTGCTACACATTTACAAAGGAACCAAATTTTCAGAGCAAACAATGTGGCATATTACAAAAATGCCCTTGAAACCCTGGATGGTGGGTGGGTTTTTATGTGATCTGTGCCTGCCTCATCTGCTTACAAAATGGGCTCGATTGCCCTTGGGCCGCCTGATTCGAGCATAACAATGTCACTATTACAAATATGCCCTCGAAACCCTGGATGGCATGGGTCTGGCTGAGCTGATGGGCATTTATATGTGGTCTGGGCCTGTCCTGATTCATTGCTCTTGGGCTTGAAACGGCAAGCTGATGTTGGTATAGTGTGCCCTGGAGAGCCAATAATGATGGTAATAATCACATACAGATTTTGTTTTTATTTATTTATTCTTAAAAAAAAAAAAAATACAATAAATGCTTAAAAAAATGATGTGTGGGGTAAACTATCTATGATTTTATGAGTTAACAGGGAGGGATTCCTGTAGTTATCTTAGAGGAATAAATGATTGTTGTTGTTGTTGTAACAATAGTTGTGTTTAACAGTGTGGGAACCAGCAACATGTTGAGAAGGTTAATGGTTCCTTGGCCCTACCCCACATAGTAGTAGTGTAGGTGTTCACTGAATGCAGGTTGTTGGGTTTTAAACTTGGTTGAGCACTTGCATTGGAGAACCACATCAAGTCTCTTCTCTATGAGACTGGATTAACTTTTGTCATTTACCACCTTTGACTAATCCTTATATTTGAGGCTGGGTTGGGACTTAATTTGTCTTTATTGTTTTAGGTTTTGACTCCTGCAAGTTCTTAAGGTGGGCCAGGCCTAAAAGCTAGGTTTAGCCTTGCCTTTGCCTGAAGGTGGGTCAGGCCTAAAAGCCAGAGAACTAACCCAACCCATTAATGGCCATAGTTATATGGGTTTAATATGTACCATCACTAGAAACATCCTTATTATTTCCTCATGTGTGAAAATCTCTTAAGGTACTTTTTTTTTTCTCTCACACACCATTTGAAGCTGCATAATGCCAAGAACAAGTGCTGCTGCCAACACAGTTTTGAGTTCCAAGAGCTTTCATTCTTCATTCGTTGTTATTGTTTGTTGCAGGGACAAGTGTTCATATGTTTGGCATTGGCCTAGCCCATGTCAGAGGCTAGAAGGCTTGTGAGCAGGGCTTCTGCTCAAGAGTCTTTTTGAGGCCCCATAACTAATTGGGCCATTCAAAAGGTTTGACAAGTTGGAACACTATTTTTAGCAATGTGACTTGCCCCAAAAAGCTAAACATTTTAGTCTCATGATGCCCATTCATCATGGGTATGCTATTTCTCTTAAAAAGTCATTTGTTGCAAATGCATTTATGAATTCAAATTTCATGATCCATTTCTATTGAGTGAATATCACATCAAAAGCCTGAAAGTCAATAAAACCGTAGCACTCCCTCTACTAATATTGTATTATGTAACATTAAATGCTTATTAGGGGTAGTCTTTTGTGCGAAGTGACTTACAGGGAAGTCACGTGGTTTTTGGGGGAGGAAATTCCTCATACACAAAACTGCCAGGAAAACTGAAAAAACTTCCCAAGGGCTAGGGATTTGAAGTCACTTTCCCATAAGTCACAGACCTAATGTTCTGATTTTTTAATAGAGGGAAGGAAGGTGAAACACAAGCAAATATCATTACTGCATCTTAAAGCTCTCTCTCTCTCTCTCTCTCTCTCTCTCTCTCTCTCTCTCTCTCTCTAATCGGCACCGTGCGCCTCTCTCCCTTTCCAATCGGCTGGGTTGTAGGGTCAGGATTTCTTTTTTATTCTTTTATTTGAATCGGGCCCCAATCGACAGTGGGCCACCTTAATGTTTGTATCAATTTTGCTAGCTCATTTTAAGACATGGACCCCAAAATGAAACAGATCCAAATCTCAGGTGGACCCCAAAATGAAACAGATCCAAATCTCAGGTGGACCCCAAAAATGAAGCAGATCCAAATCTCAGGTAGGCCATACCGCCCGAAACAGAGGTGTCTGACCCTGATCCCCCACCATTAAAAACTTCCTAGGGCCTGCCGTAATGTTTATTTGCCATCCAAACTGTCGATAAGGTCACATGAACTGGGATAAATGGAAAATCAAAAATATCAACTTGATCCAAAACTTTCGTGGCCCACATGAAGATTTCATTGGTGGGCATTCAATAACCACTGTTTCCCATGGGGTGGCGACCACCTGAGATTTGGATCTTCTGCAATTTTGGAGCCATGCCCTAAAACGAGTAGCCAAAATTAATGGACGGCGTGGGTATAAAAACATCCATTAAGGTTGGCTCCACTGTCATGGCCTGACTGAATCCTAAATGATGATTTGAACCGTTCTTGATCTCTCCCTCTCTTTCCTAGTTGAATGTGGACTGTTGGGATTTGTTTTGCGGAATCACACATAGATGGATTTAGGATAGCAATCTAAGAGCACCAAACAAACACAAGAGAACACAAAGATTTAACGTGGAAAACCTTTTCGGGAAAAAACCACGGCACAAGCGATAGAAATCTACTATGAAAGCATAAATTACAAAGAGAGAAGACTTACTCGATTTGAATAATCTCGAATCTCACCCTTGCTACACCCTTTGCAAATCCTATAACCATTTTAGAAACCTTTGGAATACCTTTAGAAAGCCTTAGCATCTTTTAGAAAAGCTCTAAGAACTCCTATTTCTCATCGACTTGGAATAGTCTAGAAATCGCCTCAAATTTACACAGTTCGTGTGTTGTCTCCGTAACCTTCGACAAGTTGATGCAGATCTTTGACGAGTTGAGAATCACGGACAATTCCAATATACTTTGTTGCTGGACTTTGAGCCGAATTTTCTTGGGCTAGTCAAACTTTTTCAGATTTAAGATATCTTTTAACAACAATTTCCACCATATCTTCAATCTTTAAACATGTAACTTTTTATCCTCTTCTCTTATCTCTGCAACGTATCATAGCTTCAATTAATGCTTCTCGTGCACACTCCGTCCTTCTTTTACAACATCACTAAGCCTAGAGAAGTTGCACAGAACTTGAACTTTTTTATAGGAACGACCTTGGTGAGTATGTCTGTTGGATTCACACTGGTGTGAATCTTCTCCAGAGTTACACCTCCTTCTTCAAGCACTTGTCCGATAAAGTGGTGACGAACATCAATGTGTTTAATACGTGAGTAATAAACATAATTTCTAGCCAAATTGATCGTGCTCTCGCTGTCACAATTAACCAGCACGACCCCCTGCTGGAGTTTCAACTGATTTATCATGCCTCTTAACTAAACACTTTCCTTAAATGCTTCCGTCGCTGCCATATATTCTATTTTGGTTATGGAAAGAGCCACTATGGACTGAAGCTTCGACATCCAACTAATTGCTCTACCCGCTAGTACAAACGAGTAACCTAAAGTCGAATTTTTAGAATCCACACTGCTTGCATAGTCTGAATCCACTTACCCTACCAACTTTACTCATGTTTTCTCAAAAGTTAAGACGTAGTCTTCTATACATCGAATGTATCGAAGTAATCATCTCACTGCCTCCCAATGTTGCTTGTCGGGGTATTTACTCAGAACACTGATTGCCCGTGAAATAACCGGTCTAAAACAGACTATGACATGCACTGCCAACCACATTCGAATAAGGCTCGTGAGACATCCTGCTTTTCCTCATTTATTTTGGGACATTATCCCGAGGAAAGCTTGAAGTGAACCGCATAGGGAACGCTCACCGGCTTTGCCTAGTCCATTGCATACTTGATCAATACCTACTCAAAGTATTCTGCTTGAGATAACCAAAACCTGCTCCTCTTCCAGTCTCTAGGAATATCAATGCCGAGAATCATCTTCGCAGCCCCCATATCTTTCATCTCGAATGTCCCTGTTAACCGAGTCTACAGTACATTGATTTTAGACATGTCATGATTGACGATCTACATGTCATCAACATATAATTCCAGGATAATGAACGTGCCATCACTTAGTGTCTTGCAATAGACATAGTGATCGTATTCACTCCTAGAAAGTTTCTGACTCACCATGAAGGAATCAAAATTTTATACCACTGCTTAGG
Source organism: Magnolia changhungtana (assembly GCA_030180095.1). NCBI lineage: Eukaryota > Viridiplantae > Streptophyta > Magnoliopsida > Magnoliales > Magnoliaceae > Magnolia > Magnolia changhungtana. The sequence continues at coordinate 14,118,983 of JASAUF010000276.1, forward strand.
CGACAGGTCGTACAACGACCTCCTGTAAACATTGTTCTCTGCCCTTTTAACTTCGAATCGCTCTGGTTGCTTCATGAATAACAATACTTTCAATTTCCCATGTAGAAGTGCAGTCTCCTCATCCATTTGTTCCAGCTCGAGATCGTATTGGGTAACCATCGCCAATATGAATTTGATAGACACTTGCTTTATTACCGGTGTGAATATCTCTGAGAAGTTGATCCCTTCTCTCTGAGCATGACCATTCGTTACCAGCCTCGTTCTATATTTATGTTGTATCCTTTTGAAGATCTGCTTGCATCCAATTGCTTTCCGGTCCACTAGAAGCTCCACCGGCTCCCATGTGTCGATCTGGTACAATGAGTCCATCACATCGTCTATAGTCACATTCCACTTCTCAACACTAGGCTTACCTAGAGCCATCTGAACAGTAGACGGATCCCCCTCGCCTGTAACGAGAGCATATGTGATATTGGAGTCGTCCATATACCTCGTCGATATTCTGCAATTATGTTGTGTGATTCCTCTCACAGGTGGCTGATCTACCTGTTCCATATCTCTATTCGCGTGTCTCAGCCTTCATGCCCTGCTCGCTCATGTGGTCATGCCTAACATGCAACACACATGCATAGGTGGAATCCACTATAGCCACTATAGCTCCACCCGTTGAAGTGCTCCCGATCAACCTATAAATGTTATCGAGTCGTTGCTCTTTCATGATTACATGTGCCTCCTTAGATACTTTAAGGGAACCATCAATACCCGTGAACGTACACCCTATAGCCTCGAGTGCACCGAGAGAAATCAGACTCTTCTTCATGTCGGGAACGTGCCTCACCTCAGTCAGGGTACGCTTTGTCCCATCAAACATCTTGATGCGCACCGTACCAACAACCACAATATTACAGGTAATGTCATTACCTATAAACACCTGTCCACCATTGCGCTCTCTGTAGCTGGTGAACCAACTTTGATGAGGAGTTATGTGAAAAGATGCCCTTGTGTTTAGAATCTACTCGTCCCTACGATCATCGTATAAGTGTCTAATCGTAGACACAGACAAGGCATCACCTTCACATCCACTCTTTCTTTTATCAGACGTGGCAGCGTTGGCATCCCTGTATGAAGTTTCAGATTCTTATCTCTTAGATTTAGGATTTGTACAATCCTTCTTTATGTGCCATTTCATCCCACAATTTCAGCTCTTTAACTTGCCTTTGCCCTTGCCCATGGACTTAGATCTTGACCTTGAAGATCCTGTACCTTGATTAAAATTTTTTCCTCTCGTAATCAGTGCATCGGAAGATGTCTCCATGTCACCGTTTAGCTTTCTCATGGCCATCCCTTAAAGGGCTGAGATAACGGTGTCAACACTCAGGGTTTTTTTTTTTTTTTTTGCGATGCATATCGTGTCTTTGAATGACTTGTACGATGTCGAAAGAGAATTCAACAACATACATGCTTGTTCCTCATCTTTGATTACTTCCTCCATATCCTGTAGTTTGCAAACCAATTTATTAAAGTTGCTGATGTGGGCCTCCAAATCTCTACCCTCTGCCATCTTGAAGTTATACCACTGTAGCTTCAAGTGTAGGTGATTTTCAGAGATTTTTTTCGCATAGATATTCTCTAACTTCGCCCATAAACTAACCGTAATTTTCTCCCTCAAACCATTGTAGAGAACCTCATCCATAAGACAAACGGATCGAGGATAAGGCCTTCTTATCAATGGTATTCCAATCATCATCAGTCATAGTAGACTTTCGCTCCTCAAGAGCACCATCTTCACCTTGGTTAAGGAACTGATTATCTTGATCTTCCATAATTCAAAGTTATTTTTCATTGAGTACTTCTCAATATCATACATAGTGCTTCCTATTGATGTTAATCTTGCAGATCCAGATCTGTGGCCCAACGATAGCTCTGATACCACATGTTGGGATTTGTTCTGCAGAATCACACAGAGATGGATCTAGGATAGCAATCTAAGAGCACTAAACAAACACAAGAGAACACAAAGATTGAACGTGGAAAATCCTTTCGGGAAAAAACCACGGCACAAAGTGATAGAAATCCACTATGAAAGCATAAATTATAAAGAGAGAAGACTTACCCGATTCGAACAACCTCGAATTTTACCCTTGCTACACCCTTTACAAACCCTAGAACCCTTTTAGAAACCATTGGAATACCTTTAGAAAGCCTTAACATATTTTAGAAAGGCCCTAGGAACTCTTATTTATAGTTTAGGAAACCCTACTTTTGCACCGACTTGGAATAGTCTGGAGACCGCCTCAAATTTACACAATCTGTGTGCTGTTTGCGTAACCTTCGACGAGTTGAAGCAGATCTTCGACGAGTCGAGGATCACAGACAATTCTAATATACTTTGTTGCTAGACTTCGAGCCGAACTTTCTTGGGCTAGTCGAACTTTTTCAGAATTAAGATATCTTTTAAAAACACACACACACACACACACACACACACACACACACATATATATATATATATATATATATATATATATTTATTCTTTTAACTAATTGGTAAGTATCACATGGTTTTATTATTATTATTATTATTATTTATATAAAGAAAAGGAACCATCCATTGTAGGAGTCACTAGGTGGGTGGATGGTTGCAATTGATTTGTTATCCTCTTACCTCTATGCTATGCACGCAACCTATGTACACATGCTTATACATTTCCTCAAATTAAACATCAATATGATTTCATGGCTATTTACAATTTACATTGAACCCAATGGAATTTTAAATGTCTAGGACACCACTCTTTTTTTTTTTTTTTTTGCTTAATTTAAAATAATTAGGATCCACCTGTTTCTGTCATATGTACAAATCAATATCGAACCCTTAATGTGCTGTCTTTTTTTGCCATATGTACAGATCATTGTAACTTCTTTTTTATGGGCCATTTGTGGCACGGGTTATCAAGTAGTAGGGGTCTTGGCTCTCAGCTTTTAACGGACGCCTGGGTTAAGCCAAATAATAAATTTCTTCTATCAGAAGCCCCATTTATGATGACCTTTCAATTCAAGGTTGCTCGAGAGTGTAGTGCTTAATGATCGGGTCAAACTCAGTCTCATCTTAACTCATTTTTGTGGGCCCACTACCTTAAAAAGAATTGACCATGTTGCATTATATAAGTCATAATGCCGTTTGTTCGTCTCAAGTTGGTGTTATAAAGCATTTTCCCTTCCATTTCCATAACACAAATTGGCTGTCGTGAAACCCTTTTTATAGCTTATTTCAACATCCTGAAAAATGCCTAATTTATAAAACTGCAATCTTCATCTGTCGAGCAATCTGATTTAAAAAAAAAAAAAAAAAACCCTCTCATCATAGCGACTGCATTTTACATGAATCAGCTGCTCGCTCACGCACAATTTTCTTCATTTAGGAGGAGATTTTCGCCAATCAAACAAGCTTAAACTGGGACCTCTTTGTGATTGGAAGCCTGCCATCCACAAATTAAAAATGTAGATTAGATAAACAACCTTGAAGCATTTTCCAAGTGAGATTTTCTCACTTGGGTAAATCTAGTTTCTATTTAAATAAGTTTGGAAATCAGAAAGTAGATTGAATTTTGAAAGTTGTCCATGAAAAGAGTTAGAAATACTACAACCTTGTGGCCATTCACTGGTGGGTCCACAGAGCCACCCCATTTTTGTATCCTTGATTCAGCTGCCATGGCCTCCTTATTCCAGTTGGTGAAGTAGGTTATGCCTGTGAGGATCGCTGTCTGGAGGGCCACTCCGCTGACCATCCCTGTCCATATTCCCTAGTATTCAAAAGCCCAATTTTCTTCTGTCAGTAATGTGAATATGATGAAAGCTTTAGATGTTCTTCATAATTAAAAAAGGGAAAAAAAAAGTGTTGAGAACTGGAGCCACATCTGGGGCCGTGCACGACCAGTCGTGGCCCCTGCTCGACCGGTCGAGGAGCCCACTCAACCGGTCGTGACCAGTCGTAGACTAGCCCGACTCAAAGTCCAGCGAGTATAGTTTTTTGGATTTCGAGGTGCTCGACCGATCGAGGATAATTCTCGACCGGTTGAGGGGTCTTCTCGACCGGTCGAGGGGTCTTCTCGACCGGTTGTGTAGTTTGCTCGACCAGTCGAGATTATGCAGATTGGTTTCCGAATTTGATACGGAATGCGGATTTTGGTGTCACCTTTCGCAAGGGTGCGAAAGAGAAGTTGCCTAAACTATAAATAGGAGTCCCTAGGGCTTTTCTAGGGTTAAGGGGAATATTGAGAAATACTTCTAAAGTGTGGGTAAGGGATTTTCTCTGTACTTCAAAGGAAGAGGTTAGTATATTGCCTTGTAATCTTCGTTCTTCATAGTGGAAGTTTGCATCCGTTGTTTTTTTTTTTTTTACCCTAGATTGAGGTTTTTCCACATATATCTTGTCTTGTGGTTTGTTTTGGATTGCTTTGATATGTTTCTAATTTATATTTCTTTATGTTTATTGTTTGTGGGTGAGGCCTGAGATTGAATCTAGGCTCACTGCGTTGTTGGCATGCTGCACAACAAAAAATACTTCTCGACTTAAATTTGTAGTCTTTTTTATTAGGGGTCATGCTCAAGAGTGAGTTTTGCAATGACTCCGCTGAGTTAAGTCGACTCTGCTGAATTTTGAGTTGAGTCAGTGAGTTTTACAACTATGTGATTTTTATAAAGTTGCAGGGCCCACCTGATGGATGGTCTAGGCCATTTATCCATACATCCAAGTGGGTCCCATCTGTTATCGATGGATTGGCAGGCAATGAAAGTCCAGGACGACAGATGAGAGTAAGGCTTAACAAACATTATTAAGCAGCGAAAGTGGTGAGATCTGGAGTGTCCATGACAAGGCATTAATACCTGTACTCCCATGTTCAACTTAGAACCTAGCAAGAATCCGAGAGGAAGGCCCACAACATAATAGCATCCGATATTAACATAAGCCACCAACCATTGCCATCCTGCCCCTACAGCAACACCTGCATTCAACAACAAAAACAACCTCATGACGTCACAGAAATTTCTAATCAAAAGGTGTTTGTTCACTCTATCAAAATGGTCCATTGGCCTTATGGGTCCAACCCACCATGGGCTGTGCTTGGAACCTGGGTTCAGTAAGTCATACTAATCCTAATGGGCTCACCAAGGCCCAGATCAAATGGGCATGTAAAACCTTTTTAAATTGTTACCTGTTAGAACGGGTTGAACGCTGTTGAGGAGGAGTGTGAAAGCAAAGATGACTGCAAGCTTGGAAACGGCATGTGCCACAACCGGGCTGTTGGTGAACGGGACTGCGTATACATTCCTCAGTCCCAACACAAGGGCGAGGAAAAACACACCTATCAGCGCTGAAGACAGCACCACAACTAGTATAGAGAACTTGGCTGCTCTTGGCCTCCCTGCTCCAAGTTCATTAGATATCCTCACACTATTACAAGAAAGAAAAAGTACCTTAGAAACAATCGGATGGTATATCAGCTTATGTGTGTGTGTGTGTGTGTGTGTGTGTGTGTGTGTGTGTGTGTGTGTATATATATATATATATATATATATATATATAAAATTGGATGGTTCTGATGAATTTGGTCCACCCAATCAGTTATAATTGCATGGTGGGGTATGATTACCTGATTGCTGCATTGAATCCTAAAAAGATCATGATCTCCCATCCGTTTAGGTTGGTACTGCCATGGTAGAGACCAAAAAAGAAAAAAAGGTTAGATGTTGGGCTGTAAATGTGCTGGCCGTGGGCCCACCAAAATCAAAATTTTCTAATAAGCCCAGATAAACCAAATCAGAATTTGGACCCAAACCAACCTGGCCCATTAAAGACAAGGTTAAAAAGAAAATTTTAAAAAGATACATAGATACAAACAAAACATGCATGCAAACAAGATGAAGGGCCTGAAATTTACCAGATAGATATGGCAGCTACTGCTATCTCAGGATTCTGGAGGCGACCCGCCAATACAACCAGGAGCATGTAATACCAAAATTCCAGGCTGCATAGATTTATTAAGATTAGCAAACTCTAAAAATGTACATTTATATCACTACATGTGTGAGTATTGTGTGGCCCACTAACTATTTGTCCAGCTAAATAAACAGTTCTTTCTCATCCTCCGATATATAATGGTCCTCTGCCAGTAGTACTAGTACCAGAGCAGATATTGGTGGAGAAATGAGAGAGAGAGAGAGAGAGAGAGAGAGAGAGAGAGAGAGAGAGAGAGAGAGAGAGAGAGAGAACTGACCACATCATGATAGCAGAGGCAATAGAGAGGCGAGCAAAAGCACCCAAATCCTTGAATGCACCCCAGCTAAAGCCAGTCCAGGCACCAGGGCAATAGCCCATGGCTATATATAAAAACTGGCCTAAAACAACAAGCCACCATGATAGATTCAAGGAGATTGCAGCTCCAACCAATCCCCACTTCAATTGAACTATCAACAACCAGCTGAGTGCTAGATGGAAGATCAATGCCACTGCAGATACCCATGCCATTGTCAACACCTTGCTCTGTGCTTGTAAAAACTTCTGTAATGGAAAATTAAACCCGTATGCAAACAACTGTGGTATCATGTATAAGGAGAATTTCCCTGCCAGCTTCGCTATCTCTTCATCCTGACCGAAAAATCTCAAGATTGGTGTGGCCCATATGTATATTGGTAATAGTACTACACACGTTATGTTTAAGATGACCCATGAACGTTGCATGTACACTCCTAGCATGTGTAGCTGCTTTGCACCAAACGCTTGCCCACATAACGTCTCCAGTGCACTTCCCATCCCTAACTGCATGCATCATCTCAACCGTTAAAAATCTTTTGGAATTTTTTTTTTTTTTTTTTTAAAATTATAAAGATTGAAGCCGCTGGTGGTTTAATTTTCAACAAACATAATTTCTTTTTCTCCTCGAGAATCTACGCTGATCTAATTATTACATAGGCCACGCCCATGTATTCTACTTGAACAATTCATCATATTCCTCTTAAACCGTTTGTCTATTTATATATTTGTGGCCACCTGAAAATCTGACGCGTCTAATTTTTCAGAACAAGGAATCAGCAATGTTGGGCCCTTATATTATGAACAGATTGAATATTTCACAAGTGGGACCATTGCCACACGTGAGAGACTGTTGCCTGTAACAAGAATCCACGTGGCCCAATGAACATAAGCCACAGACATGAGTGCGTAATATGCAAAGTCTAAAAATCTTTATTTTAGATTCACTCAACATCACCTAAATAGAAGTTGAAAAGAGGGATGGATAGATAATTGATATTGACACATTGGCAGAGGATGATGCTTTGAGACCCATGAATATGGGATACACATTTTGAAAAAGGAAAAAAGGGGCATTGCTCCGTCAGAGTGGAATGATGGAAGATATTTATACTTAGCATGTAGGTCGAATTTAATTGTGTAAATTATAATTCTTAATTTAAATATATCCTAAACCAAAGTTACACTCAAGGGTCATTTATTAAAACTTATTTTCAGCACTCATAATTGAATTTTGATATTTTTAGCACAAATTCAACTTATCAAGTCATTTTTTATTTTTATTATTTTTTTTTTTTCTGAACATTAGTCTTTTTATCAGCTCACCTTTCTTTACTCAAAGCTGAAGGTTGGATATTGAAAATGGTGGTGATTTATAATTTCTTTTCACTTTTCATTAAAACAATTTTAAAATTATAATTTAGCAATATAAGTTTTCAACAATTAATTATATGAATTCTATAAGGTGAGCTTTATTGATCAATGGTCTAGATTGTCCTAAGATTTGGATAATGTAATCGGGTGTACCAATGGACCTCACTTAGTTGTGATACATCTAAAATCACCTTAAGGGTGGTATGCTAGAACTTTAATATACACATAGTGTTTTAGTTGAATCGGGATTACCAAATTAAACTAGGTCCCAATTCAACAAATCAACTGAAGCTAGAATTTTCATTGGAAGTTCTCTAAAGGTGTAAGGAGAGAGACTGTGGCATACACATACAACAATAACGTCTCAATAAGGTATACCTTTTAGTTCTTCAAATCTCCATATCATATGCATAACATAGTTCTTGCCATTTCACATTCAATTTACATTAATTAGTTTTCAAAGCTTATTTTTCTATTTATTAAATAACTATGAAAATTCACTAGATGGTTTAAAAAATATAAAAAATGTCTAATACACACACACACACACACACACCAATTTTTCTAGTTTTTATTTTAATTTTCTAATAAATTCCACAGGAATTAAATATCAGAATTCAATCAGATGAGTCAATTAATGTGCTGCTTAAACATTCACAAGTTTAATATTTTGAGAGTGGGAAGGTGGAGAAATGAAAACGTGTCCATCCAGTTTTCATTTTCGGCGCCACCCCCAAATGTTAAAATTCAACTACTTAAATTCCGTAGACACAAGTAAATGAGTCATACCATGATGCCAAAAGCGAGGCCGGCGATGACCATGTTCTCCGTTGACACCGCATCCAGCTCCAGTGTTGTCAGATGCCCAGCAAATACCTGCGTGAATGCTCCCAGTGAATACTGGGCTATTGCTGTGAAGATTGCAGGCCCCGCCAGGTACCATAGCTTCTTGTTCTCTGAGATCACCTCCTTAACTAACACGTGGCAGCTTGTGATCTCTTGAATATCAGCGACATCCTCAAGAAGTGGATCATGCAAGGAATGATTCGCCATCCCCTCTCAATCTTTCTACAATCTTATTACAAAAAAGACTATATATGGCTAGCTTTTTAGTTACCGATAATATATACACTTTCTCGGCGAGAAGCTCGTGGGACGTCCACACATTGGCAGACTTCTCGTGGGTTAAACGAGTTTTTGTAGAGAAACGATTGTATGCATTTGGTGTACGTGAGCTTTCATATACACCCGTATCTTTCCCACCATCATGTCTTACATGGATGATATTTTATTTCTGAAAAAGGTGGCCCACGTCTTGATGATCATCTGGTATGAAAATCAGGCTGCTCAATTTATTGACCGGGATCCACTATTAAAATCAAAGAACAGCTGTTGGTGTGAATTAGTGTACTGTTATGGCATATACAGTGGATGAATAGGGAATTACTTTCATTTTAGGTAAACATCAAGGTGTGGTCTACCTTTTCTACGGATTGGATTTTCTAGATATATAGTGTATTGGTGGAAAGGGTATGGAAAAGTTGGTATACAGCCGTTGTATGTGTTCATTTCTCCAATTAGAAATGCGTTGTTTTTGTAGCAGTTGACGATGGGAGAGTCGTCGTAGGGCAATCACTCGTCAGATATTATATTATCATGGGACGCCGATTAGGCCCTACGCGGAAACGGATTGGCTACTCTCCGTCGGTGATATGTGGGACCCACCTCATCCATGCCGTCCATATATTTTTATAGATCATTTTACTGTATGAGACAAAAAAATGAGTTATATCCAATTCTCAAGTGGACCACATTACAAGAAAGAGTGTTGAATGAAGGTAGACCATTAAAAACTTTTTCCTTCATCTGGGTCTGTATGACCTAATCAACAGATTGAATGTCACATAAAAAGTACAGTGGGCCTTAGGAGGATTTTAACGGTGGATATCCAATCACTGTTATTTTCCTATGGTGTGGTCCACTAGAGATTTATATACCTCTCATTCTCAGGATCAAACCCTAAAATGATCCGTAAAAATGGATGAAACAGGGGTGGCTGCTGGCAGGGGAGTAGCCAATCCGTTTCCGCACTACCCACGCCTGTCCCGAGCTGGGTTTTTCCAATGTTTGTTTGCCACAAGTTAGTCAGATGTGAACAGTCATCGGCGGTGGTAACACATGCATGCCGTTGGCCCATTGACGGTGGATTATGGTCCAAAAGTCGTGCGGGTAAAGATGATAATGAACATCTGATTCTAAATGTTTGATGGCATTCCTCAGATGGTGAGGACTGATGGACGGTGTGATTTTTAGAACCATTATCCATCTAGAATAAGACCCATAGTTTGGACTATGTGTCTGCGTCCCAACATTGAGAGGATAAACTCGGTCCTGGCAGTTGCTCCGTGGGGTTCACCTCCATCCATTTTAATGGATCATTTTAAGGCACGAGCTCAAAGGCATATCAGGCTCAAGTGGGCTACACCATAAGAAGCAATGAGGATAATGACGGACGTGGATTAGCTACTGACGGGTTGAGTAGTGAGACTCTCTACTGAAGTCACGTCACCAAGTTCCGTGATACCATCATGATGTATGTGTTGTATCCATACCAGCCATACATTTTAGGGCATGATCCAAAGAATGAGGAAGATCCAATGCTGGAGTGGACCCCACCACAGAAAACAGAGGGAAGAGTGACGCCCACAGTTGAAACCTTCCTAATGTCCACCATGATGTTTATTTGGGATCCAAACTGTTCATGTATTAACGCAGACATTAAAGAAGGAAAAACACAAATATCAGATTGATAAAAAACTTTTGTAGCCCTTAGAACTTTTTAATGGTGGGTGTCACTCTCCTCACTGTTTTGTTTTCTGTGGTGGGGTCCACTCGATCTTTGAATCTGACTCATTCTTTGGATCATGCGCTAATACGATCTCTCCAAATGGATGAACGGTGTAGATACAAAACATACATCATGGTGGGGCCCACAGAACTTGGTGACGTCACTTCAGTAGCTGGTCTGAATCTCACTACTCAACCCGTCAGTAGCTAATCCGTGTCCGATAATCATACCACCGTGATGTTTATTTGCCATCGCACCTATTCACGGGGTCACAAAGGTCTGCGTGAAAGAAGGAAATAAAAAAAAGAGAGTCCGGATCCTTTATTAATTGGTAAATAGGTGTAACGCCCTGAAAATCGGGGGTAGTAGCAACTCAACACCCGAGTTCTAAAACATCACTTATGCAACACAAATGCTTATAATTGAATGTTGTCTGTGTTAGTGCAATAAACATGAGTGAGATTATACCAAAATAGTAATTCATACTCCAGATCTATGTATAAATGCAAGCGGAAGACTGAAAGATGTATATAGATGTATATAAAACAAAACAATCTCGATCTCAAGAGTATGAATACCAACTAAGTCACCATATACATGTATTTGTTCCTGAATCAAAATATCAAAATGGTACAACTGTGATCATGAACCCTGTAGTCCCGTAAATCTGGATAGCCTACGCGAAGCCTCCAGCGAACTGCATGAAGGAAAACTCATCCTGATCTTCATAATAATCAGGGTCAGCCTCTTGTGGATCGTCAGTACCTGCGTCTAAGACAGAGTCTGGTGGGTGTCCAGAACACCGTCCCGTAACGTGGGAGTGAGTAGCTAACTTAGTGGAATAATAAAGCATAAGTTAACATGTTATCAAATCAGTCAAACAGTAATGATAAAGCAGTACAAACAACATTCCTAAGTACTGTAATTAATGCAAGGATGAGATGCGATTATGATGCATGCCCTTGCCAACATAGTCCCTCGTGCAACACCATCTTACATCCGCGGCATGCTGGCACTCTCAGTGCTCCACATCTTCCAGGCACATGCAATGCGATGATGAGTATGATTACCGAGTTGTTATTAGTCCATTTCAAACAGCAGTATTGGGAAACTAAGGTACCTTCCTTATATCATTCCCAAACAATGATCCATTCTAGGGTCGTCAGTCTTAGATAGTCTCATACGATGGTATGTTTCTAGGTCACTGCAAGGGCTGCCAGGGCTGTTACATGGAGCCGTTACACCACCCCCCATCACCTTATCAATACAGGCCTTGTTTATATTCTGTACTACGGGAAGGCTCGTCGCCTCATCGCAGATTTAGAGTATGCTCGAGGTCACTACACCGGGTATGGTCAAGGCTGCCAGGGCTGTTATATGGAATCGTTGCACCACTCCCCCATCACCCATCAAAGCAGTGTAGGTCGACAGCTCGAATATGGTGTCCCATACCACTATAATTGGTTTACGAGTCTGGTTGCTCAATGGTCACTACGGGGAGGCTCGTGGCCCCAGCGTAGGCCGATAGCTCGACCACGGTGTCCCATACAACCATGCCCGGCTCATGAGTCTTGGCGGATCGAGGTACCATGGTTAACAGGATTCCACTGGTAAGGTGTACCTTAGGTTCAAGCAGTAGCGTCCAAACATGGTGAACATACATTAGACAGATCGGTTTACTTGACGAGCTCGGCTAGCTCGAGTGCACAACAAGTTGAACAATATAAAGCGCATAAGTACTTCGTGTGGCCAACCACTATCGTCAACCGAAGTACAACTCAGGTTCGTCGAACACATCCTACATGGCGAATGAATCTCAACCACGTACTCGAGTCTGTTACCGATCGTTTGGACTATAATCATAGCCCCAATCACAATCAATCCTTAACCAGAAGCATATAGGTAAAGCATAATAAACAAAGTAATTCAAGCATGTTAACAAACATGTCATAAAGCATGTTACAAAGTACAATATAAACAAGAAATACAAACACATATATTTCTTAGTAAGCGGTTAAATTAAACAACCAACATGGAGGAAATCATATACATTTCTAAGGTAGTTGAGAATCCCATCTCGACACCTACCTGAAGCATGATTATCTAAGCACTTACTCTTACAAGCATTTTCACAAATACTTAGAATACACTATTTTAACATACATAGTGTATATTAGCAAAAACATGTATTAGGGCGAACCCTTTCGCCAGGTAAGTATTATACACATATATAATATGTTCATACAGTAAATAATCATGGCAAACACATTTCCAAAATTTATACGTATACGGTACTTTCTCCAAATACTAGGAATACAGTATATTCAACATAGTTATCGTATATAGAAAGCGAAAAACGACAAAGACTTTGTACATGTGCAATAACATACAGATCATAAATCTATCATTATCTGACATTGAAAGTTTTGAAAACCATAACCTATACGTCTAAAGTCCGCACCTTAAGCCGTAGAAGCGTAAAGAACTCGATAGATTTGCTAAGCTTTAGTATACGGCAGCTTGGTAACCTATAGAATGAAATAGGTTAGCTATTTCATAACCTACAACTATCAAAACTCGAAAACAGGTTAGGGTTAGGGTTTCTTACCTAGAAACGATGTCGGAATCGCCGGAAAAACGATTAGAATGGAGTGGCTGAGCTTGTAGAGCGGCAGGGGAAAATAGCGGGGAGGTTCTCCTACTTCTCTCACACTTTCTCTCTCTTTTCTCACTTCTCACACCTAGGGTTTTTCTCAAATTCGTATGGCTGAATGAGAGAGGGTTTTAAGGTCCTTATATAGCCTAAAATCACACCAAAATAGACCTAAGGTCAATGTATACTTAGGTTATATCCAAAGTGGGTCAGTTTCAGCTCAACGGAGGATTTCTGGTGGCCCCCCTTGAGCCAAAGGTCGGACTTAAGCTCACCAACCTTAGATTTAGGTGGAGTTAAGTTTTCGTTCCAGTTGGATTCTCTGATCACGCGTGGCGGACCAGTTTCAGTTCAACGGTCATCGAATCCCGATCGGGGATTTCAAGTATACTGCCATGTATATGAAATTTTTTCTGATCCGAGGGTGTATTTAGGTCAGATTCCGACGGTCTGATTGCTTATAATCGGCCCGCAAACACCAAGTCTCAGATTACTTAAATGTCATTACATTTCTAAAGAAAACTAGGTTTTCTCATACTCATCGCTCCAGACTCAAGCGAATAGCCATGGGACACTGTTTGGATTTGATCTCCGAGATGGTTGTCAACCCAGCGAGGCGGTCCTAAATCTATAACATCGTATCATTCGAACTTTCAATGTGCGGTCTAAATCTGATATGGAGTTTCAATGTGCTCCCGAGAGCAGTCGGGTAATGAGTTTGATCTTAGATTTTAGGGTAACCTAGCGTCAATGATTCTACAAGTTTTAGGTCTTGCAGATCGTATTTAAAGCGATTCTAGCGGATTTCATGGCTAATCTAGTTTAACACTTAGTTAACTTTGTCAAATTTCTAAAGGATCTGATCCTAAGCGATTTCTGCCTGAGGTGGTACTCGGGCCATTGTACGGAATTTTCTGAGTCGTTACAACAGGGATTTCCTGATTGCCCAGTCCTGATTGGTCCACGTCACCACTCACTCAAAAAAAAAAAAAAACTAAAGAAAACTAAGGACTCTAAACCATTAAAAAAAAAACCAGAAAAAGAAAACAGGAAGGGAGGGAAAAGAAAAGGAAGAAAAGGGGGAGAGTCTCATCTCTCTCTCTCTCTCTCTCTCTCTCTCTCTCTCTCTCCTGTTGGGTCGTTTTCCTTTCTGGCTAAAAGACGAGAGTTATAGAAATTACAGAAGATTTACGAGGTTGGTATTTGAATTTTCATATATTTTAGTTGGGTTTTCCTTTAAATTTGGACTCCACATTCTTTAAAAAGATTCATTGCTTTAGAGAAAAGTGATGACTGCTTCCGTTGACAAGCTGTTGGATTCTTCTTTGTCTTTTCACCACCCTATCATAAAGATCACGTTGCACAAAAATCAGGCTCTGAGTCAAACCGTAGATCGTTCATTGATTCCATCAATGTGGCCCATCTTATTAGAGGGCTAGCCAGATTTTTGTGTAAGCTGATTTTCATGCTGCGGCCTACCATTTTTAACGTTACAGATTTCCTGTGGCCAGGAAAAAGCAGCGTGTCCTTACGGCTGTAGCTCATCAGTTACTCTGTATGATGGTCCTACGACCAAGGATTTGCATACTATTGCTAAGGCTTTTTTTTTTGTTTGTTTGTTTTGTTTTGTAAATAAGGCCCACTGATTGAAATCCCTACAGTTGGAATGATGGGCCTCACCATGGATGGTGGAACCCCCAAGTCTCTCCGATGGAATATATCTAAATCCTTCTTTAATTCGCAGCATAAATGGTTGGGAATAAAGCAGATAGATTGTCCACATTCAATACGAGTATAATAATAATTTTTTTTTTTGAGTTCGGATCCTCTATTATTTGGTAAATAAGGATTCCTTGATTGCCTAATCCTCTTGCTTTTGGATGGCCTTTTTTGCCCGTAAATCATTTTACAGACTGTAAATGATTTACAACATTTACAGGCAAAAAGTTTGGATTTCAGTTACAGGCTCGATTGGTTCTCCATTTACAGGACTTAAAATTTTTTCCAGGTAATCCAAATGCACACAATCATTTACCTGTAAATCATTTAATGCTTGAAGCCAAACAAGACAAATACCTGTAAATCATTTGCAACTTAACCCATGCTGCAAAGGAAGGATGTCTCTTCTTAAAATGTTCACAAGCCCACTTTGATTGATCATTCTAGGGCATTCATTAGGCCATTCAAGACTCTAATGGCCCACAAATTATATAGGATTTGGGGATAATTTTCGCTGATTGCTCTTAATGGTGACCTCGTAGATTTATTTAAAGAGTTTTTAGATTTATTTGAAGCATTTTATGTTAGATGACGTATTATATATATATATATATTATATAGCTTTTTTTAATTTTAATTGTAGTCCCCATGTTAAATTTCTCTTGACATTATAGGTCAATGGAAAATAGAGCTCTTATGGCTTTTTGCACGCCATGCCTAGTGGATTCGATGCCTCATTCATGACATGATATAGACATCGACTTAGAAGTGAAAGTTGTTATGGGTGATCCAGACATGGATGAGAAGGTACTGAATCCAGAAATTGGTATGAAGTTTAAAACAAAGAAAGATGCATATGATTTCTACAATAGTTTCGGAAGGAAAGTCGGTTTCAGTATTCGAAAGCATAGTATAAATAAAGACAAAAAGACAGGTGTTTTGAAAATGAGAGATTTTGTTTGTTCCAAAGAAGGTAAACGTTCATTTGATAAACATGATGTTAATGTGAAGCATCATCAGGATGTAATAAGAACAGGTTGTGAGGCACATATGAAAATTAGATTGGGAGTTGATGGAAAATATCGTGTTACTGATATTAAGATTGATTATAATCATATTCTTGCATCTCCTGAAGAAGCTCATTTGTTGAGATCACAACGAAAATTTACTCAAAAAGTAGTTGTCGATAACTGTGATAATGCAGGTATAAAGCCAAAAGC
Source organism: Magnolia changhungtana (assembly GCA_030180095.1). NCBI lineage: Eukaryota > Viridiplantae > Streptophyta > Magnoliopsida > Magnoliales > Magnoliaceae > Magnolia > Magnolia changhungtana. Next base: position 14,135,110 of record JASAUF010000276.1, read on the forward strand.
GACATATGATTTCATGACTAAATAAGCCGGTGGTCGACAGAATGTTGGATATAATTTGATAGATTACAAGAATTATTTACGGACGAAAAGGGTGAAAGCAATGAAGAAATTTGATGACGAAGGTCTTTGGATATTTTTTAAAAGAAAGCAAGTTGAAGATCCAATATTCATTTATTGTATTCAATTTGATGTTGAAGATTATATCACCAACATTTTTTGGGCAGCTAGAAGAATGATTTTAGATTATGAACATTTTGGAGATGTGATTTACTTTGACACAACGTATAAAACAAACGAGTATGGATGGCCATTTGCACCATTCATTGGTGTTAATCATCATAGACAAACAGTTATCTTTAGGGCTGCACTCCTCTACGATGAAATAATCGATTCTTTTAGATGGTTGTTTAAAACATTCTGTGATGCAATGTGTAGAAAAAAAAACCACAAACTATTCTCACAGATCAGGATAAAGCTATGTCAAATGCCATCAAGACAGAGTTACCTGGAACGGTTCATCGTATTTGTGTATGACATATGTTTCTGAATACTTACAAACATCTAAGTTATCTATTTTGTTCTTCTAAGTCGTTTGGCAATGATTTTAGTAGATGTGTATATGATTTTGATGAGGAACATGAATTTCTTGAAGTGTGAGAAAGAATGATCATGAAATATAGTCTCACAGATAATATATGGTTACAACAGTTATTCAATGAAAAAGAGAAGTGGGCATTAATATATGGAAAGAACAGTTTTTGTGCAGATATGAAGAGCACGTAGCGTTGTGAAATTTTAAATAAGGATTTGAAGAAATACTTGCATCTTAACTAAAATATAATCAAAATTTTTAAACATTTCGAACGTTTGGTGGATGATAGACGAAATGCAAAATTAGAAGCCAATTTTAAAATGACCCAAAGTTCACTAATTGTGACTTTTTCTGTTAGTATCCTGAAGCACGCAACTAGTGTATATACACTAACTATTTTCAAATTATTTCAAGCATAATTTGGTGATTGCCTTGATCAAATAGTGAAAAAAGTAGATGAGTCCGGTAGAGTAAAAAAATTTCAAGTTTTGAATAGAAGAAATCATAATCTTCACATTGTTACCGTTGACTCAATGGACGAGTCCATCACTTACAGCTATAAAAAGTTTGAATTCATGAGTATTTTGTGTTTCCATGCATTAAAATCTACGAATCATACCCTCATAAATATCCCGGCTAAGTACATCTTGAAAAGGTGGACTCGAGAAGCTGCTTCAATTTTATTCCCCTCATTAAGTAGTGGATGTGACTCCAATGACAAAAACAAGAAATTACAATCCTGGCGTTACAATAATTTACTATGCAATTTTATGAAATTGGTAACAATGGGTTGTGAAAGTGAAGAAGCATTTGAATGTGCTTTCAAGCATTTAGAATGACCGTTGTAAGATTTGAAAAAGATTTCGAAAGAAAAAGAGAATGAAAAAGAACTCTTATCACATGTTGAAAGCCTGAGTAATGAAAAAGGCGTTCAAGCTTACTCGGTAAAATTCGAAGATGATAATGTGCAACAAAGAAGTGAAATCATTAAAAATAAAAAAGAAGCTCATGAGAAAGCAATGAAAAGTTATTATATCAAAAGAAAAAGCGCTGAAATAATTGAAGTAAGAGAAAAAGCTCATGAAATTAAAAGAAAAGAGAATTGTCGTGGTAGACGTAAAATTAAGAGTAGCTTGGAGAAAGGAAAATCGAAGAGACATCGACAGAAAGAGCAGAGAGATACACCAAATCCAATCTATCCTAATAAACAGCCCACATTAGTACGCTCTAATGTTCAATCTCCATTTTCTCAGGTAGCATTTTGATTACCCTTAGAGTAATGAAAATTTATTTCATAGTGAAATTTCTGATGAACTTAATATTTACTTATACATAATGTTAGGGATACAATAATGTTGGGCCACTCCTCATGACCATGTACTATATACTGGAAGCACAGATTCAACCACAACTATCTCCTTCTTGGTGTCAACCACAGCTGTTTCCTTCCATGGATCAATCACATTCATATATCCAGCATGAAGTTGATTTAAATTTTTATATGTTTGATAATTTCAACTTTACTCAATTACTCCAAGTAATGAATAACATTTAAGGAAAGCTGATATATTTTAGTTTTGTAAAATGAAAATGTATGCATATGTATTTTGTAAACTTAGGTATTTTAGTAATTAAAAAAGTAGTTGTTATTCAATTTGAACTTTGATTTGAATTATATCTTAATGAAATTTGACGACTAAAACTATTATCCGTGTCTTCACTTTTCTTTCTTTTTGTCTTGTCATTTCTCCTTGAACATATAAATTACTGAAATAGTTCAATCATGAACAAATTAAAATGCTTGCTAAACACATCAATATTTGTATGAACATTGTGCATTTATATAAAAAAACTTACATGAAATCGGGTATTAAAAAAATTGACATTTTAATAAATCCTATCTTCTCTATTTTGTCGACTCTTCAGCAATTCACTATACTTGTCTATAACCTGAAACACAATTAATATATTATATATATATATATATAATATTTCAAATGATTATATTCTTTGTATCCATTAATAGTAGATTAATATATGCTGCTACATGAGGTAGTAAGAGAATGAAAACAGTATATGTAGATATACCTCATCATCAAGCCATCCTCTAGAATCAATCAATAAGTTTAATGAACTTCGAAGGACATAAAGTGGTCCATAAGAATCCTCCTTAAAGACATGTATAGGGTATTAGTGTGAGGAATTACCACAATGAAAGTAAGTGAATAATGACAAACTAATTAATTTATGTGTCATACTTGCAATCAGTCATGTGAACGAAACTTTTAATTACAACATCCTCTTCTTGAGACAACATAAGCTCAGCCGCCCTCTCTTCCATTATTGAATCATTATCAGGTGATTTTACTTTGTTTTTAGTATTACGTTTATGATATATGATCATGTGCGGTGATTGTAAGACCTTTAAAGCATTTCTAATCTTACCACCCTCTTTCACACGTTTCACTATGGAACTCGGACTTACAAGTATGAAATCATGCTTGGTGGCCATCGCATTCATAGGAGAGAAAATACGTGGCTCATTTGTAGGTAGTGTATTCGATATTACATTTATAGGAGGGGAAAGTTGTGGACTACATGCTATCATCTAATTTCCTCCATTGTCTTACATATTGGACTGACATAATTGCATTTCTTCTCTGACTTTGTCAATTTATCAAATATCTCTGTGATGAGTGCTGCCGGCGTGTCTAGCTTATCTTGCATTCCTTTTAACACCTCCAATAATTGTTTACGTTCCTTCAACATTTCTTTGTAATGTAAGCTCTCTTCCTGATTCCTATTCTGAGTAATAGACTAGTCCTATTTCAATAGCATAAAATTCAATACAAGTTGAAATAAACCGCAATAAAAATAAAGTATTTCAAAATGATTTTCTAATTAGAAATATGTGCATGTATATAAATGAAATAACCATTACGTGAAAAGTACTTATGATTTTCTCTTCGATCCTCTCAAGTATGGGTTCCAACCACCGACGAATTTCTTTATTTGTATTTGAGGTCACCTTATATAAAGCAATGTGAAATTAGTTATATAATCTAAAAATATGTATAGAAAATATATAAAATTTTATTTATAATTTTCTCATCAATCTTCAGAAGTATGAGTTCCAATCACTGACGTATTTATTTATTCGAACTTGAGGCGTCCTATATGAATATCAAAACCATTACTTATATGATCAAGTGTGAGATCATTCATATTACCAAGAATTTATAATTAAACAAAATAATTACTATATGAGGAATATTTACTATTTTCTCTTCAATCTTCATAAGACATAGTTCTAACCACTGACGTATCTCTTTGATTGAATTTAATGTCTCCTGTATGCTAATCACAACAAAGACTTATATATCTCAAGTGTGCAACCATGAGGTAATTACATAATGGGCAAAAACATAAATATAAAGTGCTTACAGTGTGAGGTAAAAGGTGATTCTCCTTATTTGTAGGGGTTATATCTTTAATAATCTGATGGAGATAAATATATTAATATAAATGTACGCTTGGACATAATAGTGATGCATGTTTAATAAATAATTCTTTAACAAATGTATATACCTGTGTGCAGATAAGATTGTCTAAGAATTTTTTTATGTGTGCCCGTCTGTCGATAACTGCTATCGACCCATCTTAAAATACGTGGATACACCATCTTCATTGATAACCATGACAAAAGAATAATATGCTTGTGTAACCATGGCTGTTGAAAACAATATCATTGATGAGAAAGACATGCAAAGAAAAAAAAATAAAATTGATTGAAAACAACTTCATTTATATAAGAAATAATACTTACTTAAAAAACCATGACACATCCATTCACGTACTTTTTTTTTCCCCACGCTTTCAGAAATGCCCAAATGGCAATGGCCCATACATAACTATGCAAAATTTCTAACTCATTCACATAGTGTAACAGAAATATAGGAGTTGTCTCGCTGGCGATTGGAAAAAAGAATTGTATTCAATAAATACAAGATGAATAATTTCGCAAAATTAGATATAGATTCTTCCGAACTTTCTTCTAACAAATTCTTAATATTCTCTATTAACTCTCTTGAGAAGAACATTTGCAAAATATTTTTTCTTTAGTTCTTTCTCACTCGCACTCAATTCCCTTCTTAAATCCATATGTTCTCCATTTATACTTAATCCCAATATAATGGCAATGTCTTGGGGTTTAAGAAAGATCCTCTTTCTTCCAAGGAGGAAACAATTATGTTCGTCATCCCATCTAGTAAGAAGAGTATTTAGAAATGAGCGTTGAAGTAGAAATTTGAGAAACTGCATAAATCCTTTAAATGAAGTATTTTCTATCACTTTAATATATTCATCCTTCAAATTTACTTTTTTGATAAAATTATAAAACTTTGACGGCGCACATCTAGTAGTATAATTGACTTTTTGTGAGTGAATGTTCTCCTACTAATGAGTTCATCACAAACCTTTTTAATATTGCATATTAAATCATTCTAATTTTGATTGATATTATCTGAAAGAGAGAGTAAAATAACTCACCATGGCATACCAAAAACCACTTCAATATGATTTCATTGTATGAGAATATAATCTTATTTATAAGACAAAGAAATGATGAGAGAAAACTAGATGATAACATAAGGAAAAAAATTACTCTGATCCATATATAAACAGATTTTTGGTGACATCGACATATTTGCAATATTATCGAAATATTGCTGATACACTAGCGATACAAGCAACACCTGGACTTTACATAGTCGAAAATATTGGCAATACAAGAGACTTGGAATTTACACCGTTGAAAATATTGGCGATACATTGGTGATATGTAGTGATATATATATCGCCGATACATAGAATTTTTGATACTATCAATGTTATCGGTATCGCTGAGCTAGAGATATGGATAATATCGGGGATACTCTGATTGAGGACAATTGTTATGCCCCATGTGCATTGATGTTGTCAGATAGTGGGCCCATCATGTGACCAATTCTTACACGTTGGGCCATATTAACAAGTCACAGTTGGCCATTCACATTTGTTTCCGAGGGGGGACTAACTTGGGAAAGTGACTTGAATATGTAAATTGGATCAAAATCACAAATGTGGTAAATTGCTTACATATGTAAATGGATTCCTATGTATATAATTTACTGTGTGAAACATTTAAGCATTTAAATAGTTTGTAGACAAACATGCCCGTAAGTAATAAAAATTATCCAATAAGTGTTAAAACTTGTATAAGTACACCAGAACCCAACTATTGAGATGTTCCACAGTTTTTAACTTCTCGAAGGTTACAACTTACAAAATGTGGGTAATGAAGAGAAGATTACAATGCATTGATACAACCACTTTCTAAGTGGGTTTACTTCAATTTCTAACAATATTGAAAGCATATGCATGTCTTTGTTTCCTTCTCACTAAATTTACAATGTCGCTGCTATGCAACTACAAAGAATTACAAATATGAAAGGAGTGGTTTGCGTTGTTGAGCTTGTGTTATGCAGAACTTGAGGATGAAATCAGACAGATTATTAGCATAGATGTGATTTTTTTATGCTTTTCTCATCAAAGTGTGTATTTGTGAATGAGATCGAGTGGGAGAAGATTTGAATTGTTGAATGACGTCAGCGGTTGCTCCCGCTGGAGGAAATGACATTCGAAAAGTGGGCTGGCTGCATGGTGGTTAGGGGTGCACATTGAACCGGTAGAACCGTGGAACCAAACCAGAATCGACCAAACGGTCCGGTTTGGTCCGGTTCTAGAGTGCACCGGTTCTGGTTCCAAAATTCAAAGAACCGGTTACATCGGTTCGGTTCTCGGTTTGGGGGTATGTAGAACCGAACCGAACCGTGAACCGATCCGTAGAACGAAACCGTGGATCCGATCCGTAGAACCGAACTGTGGAACTGAACTTGGAATTGAACTTGGAACCGAGCTTGGAACCGAACCAAGAACCCTTTGATTGTTTCCATATTTTACTCATGATTTATGGTTTATAATTCACCATTTAATTATTTTCATAAATGTATTTTTGCACACCTTATACAATATCTAAGCCATTCATTAGATGGACATGGGCTAGATAATAAAATTAAACATGTAATTGGGCTGGATTATAAAAAGCCTAGAACTGTGGAACCGATACAGAACCGAACCGGTTTTAACTGTTCAGTTCTGGTTCGGTTCTAGGGTGTCAACAGTCCGGTTTTGGTTCCGAATATCCTAGAACCGAACAGTTTGATTCCGGTTTCACCCCAGAACCGGACCAAACCGACCCGTGTGCATCCCTAATGGTGGTGTTGGTCACGCGGCCAGAGCTAGTTTGGAGTCTGAAGTTTTCTTTTAGTTTTTTTTCAAAGTGAGTGGTGACGTGGGCCAATGAGGATTAGGCAATCAGGGAATCCCTGTTTACCAAATAACAGAGGATCTGAACTCAAGACGGATTGGATAGTGACTTTAGCACCACCCTACTAGTGTATTGGGTGCATGGGACCCACCCTAATATATGTGTTTTATATTCTAGCCCTCCATTCATTTTACTAGCTTTATAGGGCATGGGCCCAAAAAAATAAATAAATAAGCCCAAGCTTGAGTGGACCACACCCACTGTTTATTTACTATCCAACCTGTTGATAAGGTCACATGACTTGGAGAAGGGAAAATGACCTTATGAAGTTTTTAATAAGGGCCCTCAATCATCATTGTTTCCTATGGGCTACCTGAGCTTTTGATCTATTTCATCTGGCTGTGGATGGACGGCTATGGATAAAATAAATACATCACAGTGGACCACACAACACCCAAGAACACACGGTGTTGGGTCATCCTAATATACTTCCGTTCGCAGCACCTGTTTGACATAAGTGTGTAAGATTCCCTTACTCTGTGGGGCCACCGTATTATATATGCAACATCCACTCCGTCCACCAGGTGCTATGATATATTCTAGGCCATTGGAGAAAATATCATCTGGATACGTGACTGATATGGGCCACACAACAAGAGACAATTGGGGATGGTATACCAAATATGGGTTTGTTTGTGGGGCTGCACTGGTGTGAATCTTTCATCAAATCCATTAATCAGGTGTAATTCATTGGGATGAAGTTAAATCCAAAAACACCATGATAAAAAAATATCAAGTGGGCCACACCATCTCAGCCTAGATTTTTGGGAGCAATTTCACATTGTTCCCATTGGAATGGCTCGTCAGAGCTTTTTACCAGGAGGATCTTGTGTATTTTAATTAAAATAAGATTTCTCACTTGATGTACGGCGTGGATTTACATAAAAAACATGGTGGCCCCGTGTTGCGTAAAAAAACAGAAAATCAATGCATTAAAAAAATCCATCACAATTTGGGAATCCAGATGCACGATTAAATGCGGGCTCACTTCATCTTTCAGCCAACCAGTTGCAGTTGGCCCGCTGCTACTCTATGGAATCCCTACGATAGGTGAATCTGGACCGTCCGATTGGCAGGCCTTGCTACAGATGATCGGTGAATCTTGAAAAATATCAGCAGCTGATGAACAAAATATTCCCTTTATTGAATAAAGAGCATTGACTTTCAAGGCTTTCTCTACCACTGAGTCATCCCCTCAGAGGGACCAGTTCATGGATGGTCCAATATTACCAAACGTACAACCACATGTATGGTGGAGCGGCAACGAACCATGTCTGCTTCACTGCGCGACAGTCAAGAGTCTGCCTCACCTTCAAAGAACATGATGAATACATGTAGTACATAGGTAAAAGAATAAAATACAGACATATACATGCATGCATGCATGGTATAGATGCATGGATACATGCAAATTGCATGCATGCATACCTTCGGATGCTTCTTTCTTGCTTTTGCAACCTCAATCCCTTGCCACGCCCTTTGTCTCACTTGTAAAAGGGCAGTCGCGTCGGTCATCCTTGAAACTATATCAACCTCAAACCGAGGATAGTGTCCTTGACCGTTACTTCTTGACAGTCTGGACCCGTGGTTTGGTAATCGAGACAGTTGATATGATGGGTATTGTTCTAATGGGAGATTCCTCTTCCCCGAGGGGTCGTTTGGATGCTTCTAATGGATTGTTTGGAAAATGCTAGTTAACTCACAGTGATGATTGGAAGTGGGTCTTTGGAAAGAGCCCTCCCTTCCCATTTTCTTTTCCTGTTTTTTTTTTTTTTTTTTAATGGTTTGGAGTCCGTAGTTTTCTTTTAATTTTTTTTAAATTTTTTATTTTTAAGTGAGTGGTGACATGGACCAATTAGGACTGGGCAATCAGGGAATCCCTGTTTACCAAATAACAGAGGATCGGACTTAAAAAAAAAAAAAAAAAACATATCGGATTGATTAAGAACTTGTGGCCCCCAAGAAGTTTTGGTCGTGGCAGGGTTAGAACGCAATCCGCAAGTTCTAGCCATAGACATCATGCGAGGAATTTCATCATAGCCGTTCACCTTACATCCCATGAATAAGGCCGATCTAAATCAGATGGACCACACCACGTGTAACGTGTAAAATTACGGTTGAAACCTCCAAGTTATAATTGATGTGGTCTGCCCGTTTGGATCAGGGGGTCAGGCCGATTTTTGGAATGTATCTTCACCTAATGAACGGTCGGATGGATAAAATCATCATGGTTAGCCCTCAGGAGCCTATGGGTGTGTGATTTTAGACCATGACCCATCTACTACGAGGTCATAGCTTTGACAGTCTAGATAAACATGCATCTGCCCCGCCTTATCCTTTTTCTAGCTGTTGTTGGCCCTAAATTACTGGAATAATTTCGATCCACCAGTTGTGGGGGGCGTACGTGTAAGTCCCAGAAAAAAAAAATCCGATCCAAAACTCAGGTGGGCTACACCATAGGAATAATGTAAAAATATCATTGAAATCTATAAGTTCAAGTGGTGTGGCCTTGCCTGAGTTCTGGAATGGTTTATCTCAAAATTTATGTTCAAAGTGGTGAGGTGCACCAGGTGTAGTCTGCCACGGAAGTGGGCATGTTGAATATACCTGCACAGCTAATGTGTAGAGGACAGCGGGGTATCGATCATGGCCAACTCTCTAATACCTAAGTTAGGCAGGAAGACTTAATGTTGAAGGAATACTCGAGATAGGGTTTTTATTACTTACCTCTCTTCCACTGTAGTGGGAATACTTATAGGGTTCGTTGAGTAATGTTGATGTCCCGTATCTTCCGGGATTCTTAAGATACGCAGGGAAATCTTATCTGAATATAAATCTCTATCCGAATTTATTGTCGAACCCAACTCGGGTCAACGTGATTTCTAGATATCTCAAGATGTTGCACAATCTTTTCTCTTGATTTGGGACAAAATATTCTCCGAGATCCTCACCCCGCCCTGGTGGTCGACCTGCTCATCTAAGGAGAACGGTTCTTGACGCTGAGCTCTGGCTTAGGCGAGCTTAGCTCGAGTTTGGTTCAGTCCGAGGATGGATCTCTCCGTTGAGACAATTACCAACTGTATATACCCCACCTAAAAATGAGGGCAAGCCATTATTTGAGTTTTAGCTTGACTTCAATAAATTATCTCCCACTGACCTAAAAATCATTGAAAATCTAAATGGGTCAAACTTGGAGCATACTCAGCATGTGCCGGAGACAACTAATGGATCCGATCGGCTAACACCAAATCCAGTAGAGATTCGGTCACGGCCGTGCATCCGAACTCTAAAACCCCACAAACTCTCTATATGTAAAAAACGATGTGTGAAAGAGGATAAAATGAACTCTCTCTACTCATGGATCGCTCTTTGTATTACTTAGACTTCTCAAATAATTTTTGTTGAGGCATGAGAGGTCATATCTTCAAGATTGAGGAAAGTACAGTCGTCCTTGTCCACAAAGTGGCCATGGTATTATTGATAGAAAATTCTGACCGATCAAGATGATCTATGATTCATTGGAAATGTGATCAAATGATCTTACTAACGAACTTAAGTTTCCTCCAATTCAGGTTATGATGAGGAAGATCCGACCTGTTTATCAAAACCGTGCAGTGTTGAGTGACTAAAGCCGTAAAAATTCTGTATGCACTTTTAACTAGTCAAACATGATCCGATTGAAGTGATTTCAATTGTATTAAAAATCTTATTAGACGACATTTCCAATGATCCTAAGATCATCGAAAACAGACCATCGGTCAAATTACAGACAATCGATTTGATATTTTGGACGGTCGTACTTTCTGTAGGTTAAATGCCGTCCGATCAAAGTGATTCTAGTCTTGTTAAGAAGCTTATTTGATTATCTTTCCAACGAGACTAAGATTACCGACAATGTACAAATAATGAACAAGATACAAGTATTCAAACAATTTGCAGAAAAAAAATAAAAATTAATCATTACGTTATATATATATATATTACTTATATATAATTTATTAATTTTATTATTATATTTTAATACATATAAATTTATTATTTTATATAAAAGTAATCATTATTTTTTAGCTTATATATATAATATTATATATTATACCTTACATTTTAAACTACAACCACCCACAACGCAACCCGAGGAATTACATCTGTTAGCAGTAGAATTCGGCTGCTAACACTTATATAAGGGATCCGAGGGATGGAGGAAAATATATAGACACAAAGATCAGGAGCAAGGGAAGTAAGCCAGAGAGGGAGAAAACAAAGAGAAAGAAAGAGAGAGAGAGAGAGAGAGAGAGAGAGAGAGAGAGAGAGAGAGAGAGAAATTTACCCAGAGGTACTGCTTGAGGTGTCTTAAAGATTTCTAACATGTCGACATGCTGCCCGACATAGGAGACAAAAACAACAATTAAAGAAGTCATTGAAGCTAGACATGGGTAAGGGACGACTCGACTCGTCTGACTCAGTTAGACCCGAATCGACCCGAACCGAATGGATTTCGCAAATACTGGTAGAATTGTGGAAAGCCCTCCATAACCCTCCCTATTCATTGCATAAGATCCAATGTTGAAAACCTATGATGAACCAAATAGGGATGATTTTTTAAACTAAGGGATTTAAAGTTTTATCCTACTTAATACCATCTAATTCCATGCATCAAACACCCCCTTAACATTGATGGTGGGCCCCGTATGATGGATAGACACATCAACATGGGCCTCAAATAATGGGTGGCCCTCATTAAATGTGTTGGGGGGATTACGAAAGCACACAAAGATGAATCAAGTGAAGTAATCCAATCACACCAAGCAAGACCAATGCAAACACTCTGAATTTAACGTGGAAAAAACCCTACGGGTAAAAAACCACGGCACAAAGCAATAGGAAGCATTATGTAAGAAGAAATTATAAGAGTTAGAGAGAATACCCAATTCGAACAAGCCTCAAATCTCCCTTTACAAGCCCTTGAAACCTTAGGAATGAATTAAAAAGCCTTATATACCTCTTAATCCAAACTACACCCAAATATATAACCTCTAGGATAATCCCAATCAAAATCGGAAACAAATCCCGCATATTTGCAAATCTGCGTGGAATTGTTTGATGACATCGAACACACTTTGATGTCATCGAAACTTAACCTTCGATGACATCGAAGCCACTTTAATGGCATTGAAAAAATACCAAAATGTTCCAGTGACCAAACATGAAAATTCGGATATTACCGATGACATTGGCCAGGCATTTGATGGCATCGAACAACCTTCAATGACATTGAACGGTCTTCAATGACATTGTAAAGGCCACCAAAGTGTCCAGCAACCAAATTGATTTATTCTAAAAAATCTCGATAACATCGAAGCCTGCTCGATGACATCGAACCTGTCATCGACAAACATATGAATTACAGATTTAAGACATCTATCAATAATCTCCACCATGCCTTTAATCATTGTCCTTCATAGCTTCTTTTTCTCATTCTCTAATCCTACCTTACATCATAGCTCCATCATTGCTTCTTATGCATACTCCGTCCTCCTTTTATGCCATCGCCAAGCCTAGAGAAGTCGCACAAAATTTGAACTTCTCTACAGGAACCACCTTGGTGAGCATGTTTGTTGGATTCACGCTAGTGTGAATCTTCTCCAGAGTCACGCCTCCTTCCTCAAGCACCTGTTGGATAAAATGGTGATGAATATCAATGTGTTTAGTACGTGAATTATAAAATGAGTTTTTAACGAAATTGATAGTGCTCTCGCTGTCATAATTAACCGGCACAACCTCCTATTGAAGCCCCAACTGATTTATCATGCCTCTCAACCAAATACCTTTTTTGAAAGCCTTTGTTACTACCATATACTCACTTAGGTTATGAAAAGAGTCACTATAGACTGAAGCTTTGACATCCTACTGATTGCTCTACCTGCCAGTACAAACGAGTAACCTGAAGTCAACTTTTTGGAATCCATACTGCCTGCATAATCTGAATCCACATACCCAACTAACTTAGCCCCTGTCTTCTCAAAAGTTAAGACGTAATCTTTCGTATCTTGAATGTATCGAAGTAGCCATTTCATCGCTTCCCAATGTTGCTTGCTAGGGCTTGATATGTATCTACTCACAACACGAACTGCCTGTGAAATATCTAGTCTCGTACAGACCATGATATACATGATATACATTAAACTACCCACAACATTCGAATTAGGCACACAAGGCATATCCTGCTATTCCTTATTTGATTTAGGATATTGTTTTGAGGAAAGCTTGAAGTGAGCCGCGTGGGGAACACTAACTGGCTTTGCCTTATCCATCCCATACTTGATCAATACCTTTTCAAGGTATTTTGCCTGTGATAACCAAAGCCTGCTCCTCTTCATATCTCTATGAATATCTATGCCAAGAACATTCTTTGCAACCCCCAAATCTTTCATCTTGAATGTCCCTAATAACTACGTCTCCAGTACATCGATTTCAGATATGTTATGACTGGTAATCAACGTGTCATCAACATACAATACTAGGAGGATGAACTTACCATCACTCGGTGTCTTGAAGTATACACAATGATCATACTCACTCATATTAAATTACTGACTGTCACGCCCCAAACTCGGAAACCGGGCTCACAAAATTCCCGATTGGTGAATCCGGCGCCGACAGCCTCCATAGAACCCCATTCTCGGCTCCTAGCGCCTATACGACAAGTTTCGATCATGGGATGCTACGAGGAGGATTTTTAACATCAGTTTAATTCATAATGAGCATAACCAAAGGCATAACCCACAAACAACAACCAAAAACTCCATCACATTTCCACTATGATAAAAAACTTTACAAGTACAATGAGCATAAAGGAAAATACAATGATGATAGATAAAAGCTCCAAAACGATCTTCTCTGCGTTCCTGCCTCAGCGCTGCTACGTCCTCGCGTCACCTGCACGCAACGGTTATGCATAAGCTTATAAAAAGCTTAGAGGGTGGTGAAAGTGTGTGCGCAAGGTAGTAATGCAGTATGTAGTGTCAGAGTAATGCGGAACATGCTGGTGAATCCATGCATACTACTAGCCGTACCAAGCCTATGCGATGCAAGACATGAATGATGTCGGCTATACCAAGGCCATGCAATCCAAGATGCAACTCAAGCATACAAATCCTCATCTATATCCATATATCAGTACAGCTCAAATCTGGGATATCACCGGGGTCTAGTACACTCTAAACCAGATTGCCACCCAATCGCGCGCAATAAGGTAAGTGAAAGAGACCTCACTACCCACCTGCCAATATCGGGCTCGACTCGTTGATAGCGGACCCATTCCTCGAGCTGGTCAAACTCAGCCTAACATTATCCCCTCCTCTCGGGCGGGTAAGGCCGCACCCCCTTCCAACCGACCACGACACAGTGGAAAGCGCAGCCGTTTGGTAATCGGTACTCGGCGCTCCTGCACCCACTCAGTCTAGACGTTGGAGCAACCTCTTGGTACCATAAGGGTTTAGGGACTTTCACCCAGGGATATCTATAACACCCCATGTAGAACAAGATTTTCGGTATCTAATCCTGCCAACCACGATATGCCTGTGGAGGCTACGGCCCTGATGTCGCTAGGGCGTACAGTAACCATATTACACGATGCGAATGCATGAATCACACTATCCAGTCATGCAACAATCCTGCGCATCTTGTGCGCTCATGTGGGGCAACACCACCCAACCGGGAGCCCCTAAACAACCTGCCCGAAGGCATATGCTATGATCAGTCACCTCTCATATCAAGCATACATATGATGCGTATGATCATGAGTCATGGAACTATACAAAACATGTAATAAAGTAATGAACTATCCTCACAACGCAGATGGGTCTAGACGGCCTACACGCAACGAGTACGGGCCTATTAATGGGCCTTAGGGAGAGTCGTAATGCGGACATTTAACCAACATTAACCTTGCAATGTGAACGTCAAACCAACATTGCTCCCAAGGCGTAGCCTGTAGTGAATATCATTACATGAACCAGGTTGGGGTTACACATTTCAATGGGCCTTAGGTTCATCCCATTGGGCCTTAGATACATCAAATGGGCCATACCATATGGGCCTTTCATTCGTCAAGTGGGCCACATCAATGGGCCGCACCAATGGGCCTTATGCGCATTGCAATGGGTCATAACCCATGAGCCTTAGATACATCAAATGGGCCTAGTCTCATGGGTCTTATATGTAACAAATGGGCCACACCAATTGGGCCCCATATGTACATCAAATGGGCCTCAACCCATAGGCCCTAATACATCTTAATGGGCCTTAACCCATGGGCCTTAGAATACATCAAATGGCCTAATGACATGGGCCTTACATCCACATCAAAGTGGGCCCCAATGATCTATCACAAATACATTAAGATGGACCTCAAAACATGCCAAGGTGGGGTCCACTTGGACTATAGATCTGGCTCATCTTTAGCTCATGCCATAAAATGATCTTTCAAAATGGATAGACGGATTGGATGCAACATAAGCATCATGGTGGGGGGTCCATTTGAGGGCCTACCATAATGTGTATTATATTACATAACATAATAAATATATATATATATATATACAATAATATATATATATATATATATATATATATATATATATATATATATATATATATAATCACACGTGCACATACACCACACGCACACACACGCATGCACACGCACGCACCCACACATGCATGCACCCATGCACACACCTAGCACATGCATCACAGCGGGCTCCACCGTACATAAATCACTGTGGGTCCCACGTGGGGCCCACTGTAATGTTTACCTCCCATCCAATCCGTTCATAAGGTCACGCAGACCTAGATGAAGGGTAACAAAAAATTTTAGCTTGATCTAAGACTTTTGTGGGCCCAAAAAGGGTTTCAATGGCAGACCTTCAATTCACACTATTTTCTTTGGTGTGGGCCATCCGGGACTCGGATCGGACTGATCTTTGGAGGGGGCCCACCTCAGGAGGTGGCCCACCAAATAAACAGTTTGGATGACGAATAAGCATCATGGTGGGGCCCATGGCAGGAGCCGTGGGTGGCTGCCAGGACGTCCGTCCGCCGTCCGCAGGCACCGTAGGTAGCGTCTGCTGCCTTCTGACGGCAGCAGCCCTGCTGCAGTTGTTTGATTTTTTTTTATTATTTTTTTTAAAATCTGTGGTTTTTCACAGATGGGGCCCACGTCAGGTGCATCTACCCCGACCGTTGGTTTCCACGGCTCGTGACAGACTATATGAGCCCAATATTGAGGGTATTTTGGTGTATGAAAAACCTCAGGTGAATTTTAACAGTAGAAAATATCGTTTGCCATGCCATGGCCCACCAAAAATTCAGATCATCTTCATTCTTCGTCCCAACGCTTAAAATGACCTAGAGCATGGGATGGACGGCGTAGATTAAACACATATAGTAAGGTGGGGCCCGCATGTGCGTCCCACCCAAAAAGCTCAAAATATCAAGTTCATATTTGTGTTTTCATTTCCACGTCCAGAGACGCTGGACCGTTCTCGGCTCAATAAAATCTTCAAGGTGGCCCCGCCTAGGTGGGCCACTACACTGTGGATGGTGTGGAACATACATATAAAGTGGGCCCCACCTACAAATGGGTTGGATCCAAAACATGCTTTATGGTGGGGTCCAACAGGGTGGGCCACATGGCCATTTCATCACACAAAAAGGAAGAAGAAAAAGAGGGAGAGAGAGAGGGAAGGAGAGATCGGTGAGGATGGAGGGACCCCGCCACTATGGGCCCTCTCTTGCAATAAATCATACATCAAGTGGGCCCAAAAGAATGTGGGCCCATCAAAATCAAAACTCAACGATGAAGATCCTTTCCCCACCAATATGGACGGTCTAGATGACCTATCTAAAGCAAGGAAATAAACATCATGATGGGGGCCATGGAGAATGGCCCCATCATGGAATGATCATGATGATCAAAGCGGGCCATCGGCCAC
Source organism: Magnolia changhungtana (assembly GCA_030180095.1). NCBI lineage: Eukaryota > Viridiplantae > Streptophyta > Magnoliopsida > Magnoliales > Magnoliaceae > Magnolia > Magnolia changhungtana. The sequence continues at coordinate 14,152,124 of JASAUF010000276.1, forward strand.
ATCTTAGGGTCCCAAGTGAGATCCAAACCATTGATCGGTTGGCCTCACTTGGCCCATCTTAAAAACATGAAAAACTACTCTTATCAAGCACCCACCGTTCGATCTTCTTGCTCCTATGGGTTCCTTAGCTCCTTAGCTTCGATTCCAATGGAGGAGATGAGGAATAGATGGCTAGGATGAGAGATCTTGGGATGGAAAGGTGGGCCACACTTGGAGCTTTGAAAGAGAGGGAGAGGCTTATACGTATGGAGGGTTTTGGGGTTATTTGGAAAGTGTTTTGAAAAATGAGAGAGAGAGACTTGTAAAGGGAGAGAGAGATGGGTGATGTTTGATGGAGTGATGGATGTGGTGGTGATGGGTGTAAGAGCACCTTTTTGACTTTGTTGGCCATTTGTATAAGAAAGGCATGGCTTGTGTAAGGACTTTTTGACTTTGAGGCTTGCTTGTTGATGTGTACTTGACATGTTGAGATTGATGGATTAATGGGTTGATGGATTGATGTGACAACTTGTAGAGATTCTCATAGGATTTGTAATGCGCGACGTTTTTCTCACACCGAACATTAGTCTACATCTCCTGGCTAGAGTATCGCCTCGGTGTGCGAGTCACGGCATCGGAACCGTGGCGACGGCGCGGTCACAATGGTACAGGTCTCGGGTTGAGTCGAATCAGATTAACGACGTGTGAATCAAGGTCTCGCACAACACCAATTAAGGGTCGAAAGTTGCCGAAATTTTACCGAAAAGATTGCGGGAACCTACGGAACAGTACGGTCTAGGAAACGGGTCTTACACTGACTTAACATGAAAGAATCAAACTTTTTATACCACTACTTAGGCGACTATTTAAGGCCATATTACGAGCTCTTTAACCTGTAAACCTTGTTCTTTACCTCTTTAATTTCGTAACCCTTTGGTTGCTTCATGTAAATCTGCTCTTCCAATTCCCCGTGCAGGAATACAATCTTCATGTCCATTTGTTCCAGCCCGAGATCATATTGGGCAACCAGTGCCAACACGAATCTGATAGACACTTGCTTTATTACTGGCGAAAATATCTCTGTAAAGTCCACACCTTCTCTTTAAGCATAACCCTTTTCTACCAACCTTGCTTTGTATCTATCATGTTTCTTCTTGAAGATCCACTTACACCCCATCTCTTTTCGGCCCATTAGAAGCTCTGTCAGCTCCCATGTCTTGTTATTGTATAAGGAGTTCATCTCATCGTCCATTGCCACCTTCTACTTTTCTACATCACGCTCATTAAGAGCCTCCTAAAGAGTAGAATGATCTCTATCATCTGTAATAAGGGCATATGCGATATTAGGTCATCTATGTATCTCACCAGTAGCCTGGATCTTGAGGCAAATTTCTTCTCACAGGTGGCTACTCCACCTGCTCATGTACCACTGTCTGTGTGTCTGTCTCAGCCTGAGTATCCCCTGTGTCAACCTGAACATCCACGACCAACCTTTTTGGTTCTTTATACTCATCGTGCTCATTCTTACGGAATAAGGAATCTTTGTTGAATCTGACGTCACAGTTAATGATGATTTTACGTGTGACCTTGTCATACAACTTGTAGCTCTTTACACCACCACCATAGCTAATAAAGATATACTTTTTAGTTCTTTATTCTAACTTATCTCTCTCAACTGATAGTATATGAGAGTAAACTTCACAACCAAATATATCTCTACCAAAAAAATGAGAAAAGGCTACGAATTATGGGAGGTTTTAGCTATGGATATACACCGCAGCCATATAGCTATAATTTAATCTGTAGCTAAATAACTGTACCCCACCACAGCAAAGGCACATCTGTTAGAAGTTCTATGGGGCCACCACAATTTTTGTATTTAATCTAAGCCATCCATCCATTTTGACATTCATTTAAATGCATTAGCCCAAAAAAGTAGGTAAATTGAAAGCTCAAGTGGACCACACCATGGGAAACAATGGAGATTAAGTGCCTTTCGTTGATTTCTGGTGTGGTCCATGTGAGCCTTCTATTTGCCAAATTTTTCGGGATAAAGCCCTAAAAAATTAGTTGAATTTAATGGATGGCACATATAAATGACATATATTATGGTGGGCTAAATGTAGCCCCTAACACATCACTGTTAGTCTCAAGTTGGCGTCTGTGCACACAAAAAACACCCAATTTCATTCTCCCGCCCATGATTCATTCCAGCACCCATAAAAATAGCCGTCTCGCTCCTTTCTCTCCATCTTCTCCCCACTTCTCTCTCTCTCTCTCAATCTCTCTCCATCTTGACTCCCGACAAAAACAGCCCCATCCTCGACTCCCCATCTCTCTCCCTACCCATCCTCGTTTGGCTGAGTGGTGGTCCAAGGCCCTCCCTATCCACGCACCACCTTCATTCCTCTCTCAATCACGACCTCCCATTCTCTCCTCTGAAGTTCGATTGAATTAGATTCATGAACGTGAGGTATTTCTCTCTCTCTCTCTCTCTCTCTCTCTCTCTCTCTCTCTCTCTCTCCCTCTCCCTCTCCCTCTCCCTCTCAATCTCTCTCAATCTTAATGTTGATTTATGTAATGCCCTGAATTTCGAGGGTCGAGCAAAGATCGACTCCCAAGATTCTGAACATTACTTATTTCCTGTGGAAGATGATTTTCTGATTTCTTCCATGTTGATTGATTAAGCACGCATAGAATTATACTAACCAGCATATCATACTCCAGATTTAATGTAATTAAGTGTAACGTCATGGAAAAATTTGTACGAGGACCTGAGTACCACCTTAGGCAGAACCACCTAAGGACCGTGTCTTGTCGTAATTTAGGCGGAAATTAGTTTAGTACTGAACTAAATAATCAGTGGATTAAGCTTAGACCACCATTTTCACAAATAAGAAGACCTAAAACCATTAATACCACTGGCTCAACGTCACTTAAAGACCTAGGAAAAATCCCAAGAGCCTATCGCTCTTGGGAGTACATTGAAACTCCGTATCGGACCTAGACCGCACGTCGAGGGTCTGATGACCACAAAACTATAGGATTATGTCCGTCCTACTGGGCTTGACAACCATCGCGGGAATCGAGCCCAGATGGTATCCAGAAACGCACAACTTGAGCCTCGAGTGAAGTGTGTGAGAGATGCGAATATCTTTAGAGAATGTAATGAAACTTAAGTGAATTGGGCCATTCGATCACATGCAAAATTAAGGATTTTGGACCGTCAATTTCTGACCGAACTTCACCATGGATTAGGGAAATTTCCCTGCACATATCCATATAACTGTGGCCCCGATCGAGTAAGTATGACCGTTGATTTGACATGGTCCTCCACAGTCAATCAGCTTATCCGATTGCACCAAAATTACATCCTAGCATAGATCCATTGTCAAAGAGCATACCCTATGACGTAAGTGAGTATGGGCCTCCCTGTGAGCCCTATTTGTCAAAAACAGCTACCTAAAGGATATAACCTATGTATATAGTGGCCCTGGGGCCATTTGCATCACTTTTGGGCTTATAAATAGCCCTTATATCACCCCACCTCTCTCATATACGAATTTCTCCAAAACCTTAAGGGAGGGAGAGAAAAGAAGAGAAAAGAGGAAGGAGAGAAGAGAGACCCTGGGAAATCGTTGCAGGAATCCTCTCCCACGACTCCAAACACCAAACCACTTCCCCGTTACGTTACACAATCTATTTTGGCTATGATTTTAGGTAAGAAACCCTAACCCTAATATTGTTATAGAGATCCAGGTTGATTACTTATCAAACTAGCTAACCTATTATGCCATTTAGGTACCCGACGTTCTATTTTCAGCAATGTAGAGTTTGAACTGAGTCCGAATCATGTATTTGGACGAAAGGTACGGACTATAAACACTTATGTTATGGTTATCAATGCTTCTAATGTCAGCTAATGATTTATGTCTGACTTGATTGTTGCCATATTATCTTAGATACGTCGTTTTTAGTATGATATACATGTATGAACTGTGTGAGCAAAAGATGCATCCTATGTGTTTGTTGAAATGTTTGAATGAATGTTTAAAAAATGATTTGAGCTTGCCATGACTACTGATCTAGGATTCATCATCGTCATATGCTTGCTGATCTCTCTGTATAAGGAATTGCTAAATTATATGCTGTAACTAACCTAGTCTACATATATATTTGGTGAAGTGTAGTCTAAGTGTTTGATGAATTGTCTGAATGAGAAATTATCAACGGTTTATATTTATTAAGGTATTAAGATAGGATTCTTAATTACCTTATATGTATGTATAGGATTCTTACCTCATATCTGCCTCTACGAAATTTATGGATAAAATGCAAGTGTTTGGTAACATGATCAATGTGTTCGATGAAATGGTCAAATGAGGAATTTGTTTAGATTATTTGTCAAATGATGAAATGATTATAACATGTATTTATTTACTACATCTGAGTAAGATTGGGGTTGCAATGTAGCCCAGGAAATTGGTAACAGTCCCTGTTCAGGTGGCTGAATTAGTCTCGCCACATTGGGTAACTCGACGAATCTGGGTTGCATGACGATTGTCGACAGTGGTTAGGCCATGAGGGGTGCTTATGCGCTCCATGTTAATTAAGTCAGCGTGTGCCTATACCAATCGAACTTGCCTAACAAACCGGTTGGCCTATTGTGTGTTTACCATGTTGGACACTACTGCTTGAATCTAAGGTACCCCTCACCAATGTAAAGGCCCACTTTAACCATGGTACCACGATTCGCTAAGACTCATGAGCCAGGCATGGTGGTATGGGACACCGTGTTCTAGCTGTCAGCTACGCTAGGGTGATGAGCCTCCCCGTAGTGACTAGTGAGCATCCCAGACTCATGAGCCGGGCATGGTGGTATGGGACACCGTATTCGTGCTGTTGGCCTACGTTGAGGTGATGAGCCTCCCCGTAGTGACCGCGAGTATAAACTTTTGAACATGCCTATCGACTGCTTTTCATTAGGAGTGATGCCCTACAACTTGCCTATCGTATGTGGTTAACTAGGATTAATGACCCTAGATGGATCCTTTGGTTCGGATCAATGATATAAAGGGAGGTACCCTAGCTTCCCAAACCTACTATATGATAAGCCTAATTAAGTACTCAGCTAACATGACCATGCATCGCATTGCATTAGTTAGGATGTGCTTTAAATGTGATGAAGGTGTACTGTATTTGAAGAGTGCCGTCATATGCAAAATAAGTTGTTGAAGTCGCTTGTGAGGGAGCTTTGATGCGAGGGCATACATCATTACTTGCACTCCATTCCTGCATTAATAAGAGTAGTTAGGAAGTGATTGTTATATTGCTTTATCATTACTGCTTGATTGACTTGATAACATGTTAACTTTTGCCTTATAGTACCACTGAGTTGACCACTCATTACCATTCTGGGATGGTGTTATAAAACACCAACCAAACTTTGGTTTAGATGCAGGTGCCGGCGAAGTCTATGCGATGGAGCAGGACTTTATGGGCGAGGAAGAGGAGTTCTCCTACTTTAAGCTCTTGGGCGGGTCTATGTAGACCTCGTACCGATACACATGAACTACAGGGTTATTGGCTTAGTTGGACATCATCTACTTTTCTGCATTTTGTTATTTTGAAACAATACATGTATATATTCAGCCCGATTACATACTCATACTCTGGAGGTTGTAAAACACTTACATATTTAAATATATTTCAGACTTCCACTTGCTTAATTTAATTATATCCAGAGTATGCTATGATGTTTTAGTATAATCCCACTCATGTTTAACTTATTAATATGAGCGAAATCTGAACATCATTATACATATTGCATAAGTGATGTGCTGGATCTCGAGAGTAGAGCTTTGCTTGACCCTCAAAATTCAGGGCATTACATTAAGTAAATGCATAAATCCAAAACATTATCGTACATGTTTCACAAACTTTCATCTAGAGTATGGGTCCGTGATCGGGTTCAATATATACATGTATAAGTTCAAAATGAACAAAATGTGATAATGTATGTAAGTGCTATGGTTTCTTGCTCCTTTGATTGTCAAATTTTGTAGTGCTAAAACCACAATCTCTGTCTTGTGTAGCACAATGATATATATGATCAAGGCAATGCGTCACATATACAAGGACAATGCTTTAAGTCAAGAATAAAGATTTACTTCAAGAAATGCAAGATCACGTACATTGTTCACTCCTTTAAACTTCAAAGTTCAATGTTTAAAGCGATATTGACAGACAAGTCAACTGTTCATACTCAAGACTCATAGTGAAGTATAACTCTAGTACTACAAATTCAAGCTTCGAAAGATCTCAAGTTCAAGCTCCATTACGTATCGAGATCTCCAGCTTCATGAACTTCAAAGATCATCTATCATTTGAAGAAATGAAGGTTCAATGTTCATACATCATGTCCAAGGTATGAAAGACCTTAGATTGACCTTAGGGTAGGTCATTTTGAATACGTAATTCAAATTAAATTACTTTATAAGTGTTTGGTCTGTTCTTCGACTAGTCCTGGACTCTGTTGTACTAGTCCTAGCACTAGCTCGACCAGTCCAAGAAATTCTACGACCAGTCCTAAGTTTATTGAAAAATTTTAAAATTTTTTGTTAAGCCACGACCAGTCCTGGAGACTGCTCGACCGGTCATGTAAAACAGTACTCGACTCGTTCATGACCGGTCCTGCAGCTACGACTCAAAGTCCAGCAACTATTCCAGGTTTCACATGACTAGTCGTGGACAGGTCATGACCAGTCGTAGAGGTCCCTCGACCGGTCGTGGATTGCCTACGACCAGTCGTGGAACGGCTTTATCCGATCGTGCTCAAAATTTTAAAAATCAGTTGGTCCTACGACCAGTTGTAGAGACCACAGGACCAGTCGTGAACGTAATTTCTTTACCTCTAAATAGAGCACGAATTTCAGAGTTTGATAACCAATTCAAGTATAATCAAGACATCACTCTGAGAGATAAGTTTGTAAACTTCTTAAGCTATATTGTGCTCATTTAATATTCTCATTTTGTAGCTTTCTTTGAATTTGATTTTGAATTTTCGCATTCCAATTATATTTGAAAGAGGAGGTATTCCCATTTCTTGGAATCAAAATAAAATCAAGCTAGCCTAAGGTGCTTTAACTCTAAAATCAATTTAGAACCTAGAACCATTCCATAAGTGAGTTTGGACATTGAACTTCTACGTTGAAATTCTACACCGATTTGGTTCTTCCGGGCTGCAACAAAAGGAGAAATCCAAGTATTTTACATTATTATAATTTTCATTGTTTTGGTTTATTTTGAGATTGAGCAAGAAAAATCTCATTCTTTTGGTTATTTGAGGAGATCTAGAAAACTCAGAGTGTGAGGTTTTTAAATTGTGTAAGCTCACTTGAAAGACATAATTGTGAGGGTTTTAGGTGAACCTGGAAAAACCTATTTTCATAGTGAACGCTAATATCCATTGTGTGAGGATATTAGGAGTGGAGTAGCTGTGTGGCTGTTGTTTAACAGTTGGTGTACACACAGACGAACCACTATAATTCTTTGTATTTTGTGGATGTGTTGTTTATTTTCTATATCTTTTATCATTCAAGTTTGTGGGATGTATTTGTGGATGTGAATGTTGTAATCTTTACATTTCAGCATTGTGGGAATGTTGTAATAGTATAGATTTCTTTTCTAGCTATTTCTTTTCTTTTATTCCTCTTCAATTTGAGTTCTTTATACACAAACCGTTCTAGTAAGGTTGTCCTGCCATAAACCCTTAGTTTTTATAGTGTAAGGTTATCCTTAGAACAACATTTGTATCAGCCTCTCAATACTAGAATTTTGAGGTTGCTTTACATTTTCGTATCGTGGATTGTTTATAGTGCTATCTTTCCCTTATTTGTTTCAATTTCGCTGTTATCATTTTAATTTGGCATAGTCCTATTCACCCCTCCTCTAGGACTCTATCTTGGCCTTTTCAAGTGGTATCAAAGCCTAATAGCTCATTTTAATTGTTATATTTTTGGATTTATTTTCTGAGCTAATCGATCTGAGCTATTTATAAGATGTCAAATTTTGATAGCCTTTCAGTCACTAGGCCTCCACCATTTTATGGCACCAATTATGCCTATTGGAAAGCTAGAATGAGGATTTTCTTAAAATCCATGGATGAGAGTGTGTGGTTAGCCACAGTGACTGAATCGACCCCTCCTACCACAGAAGTAACTGGTATCGATGGATCCAAATATATGAGAGTAACACCTTATTTTTCTTGGACCACTCTTCAGAAAAGTGAGAGTAGTGCCAATGCAAAAGCACTAAATGCAATCACTTGTGCACTATCACCGGATGAATTCAAAATAATTATATCCTGTGATTCTGCAAAGCAAGCCTGAGATATTTTAGAAATGACACATGAGGGAACATCAATTGTCAAGAAATCTAAAGTCCAAATCCTCACAACCAAATTTGAGGAAATACATATGGATGAAAATGAAATGTTCATGGACTTCTATACAAGATTAAATGACATTGTGAACTCTATGTGGGGTCTTGGTGACAAAATCCTAGAGAGTTAAGTCTGTACAAAGATATTACGCTCACTTCCTGAACAATTCAATTCTAAGGTAACTGTGATCCAAGAATTTCGTAATACGGATAATATGAGGGTAGAAGAATTAGTTGGCTCTTTACAGACTTATGAGTTAACTTTTAAAGCTCCTAAAAGTAAATCTATCGCCCGTAAATCTTCTAAATGTTTTTCTCAAGAAAATTCTGATTTAGAATATTTTGAAGATGATATGGCCCTTTTAGTTAAAAAATTTTACAAAATTTTTAAAAGTAAAAAGAGAGTTGATTTTCAAAAATCCAATGATAAGAAAAGATTTAAAACTAAAACTTAAAAATTATTAAAAGACAGTCAATGTTACAACTGCCATGAATATGGGCATGTAGTAAACAAGTGTCCTAAACAAGACAAACTTAAAGAGAAAGGAATGTTGGCTACTTGGGATGAATCTTCTGGATCTGAAGCCTCTTATGAATCAGAAGATTCTGAAACTGAGTCGGGCAATGATGTCAAATCCCTTATGATTCTATCCAAGTTCACTTTTTCGGATCATGATAATTCGACTAGTGAAGAAAATCTAAATAGTGATCATGAAAATGAAGAAGATCTTCAAGATGCTTATAATGCCCTATACAAGGAGAGTTGTAAAATTGCCGTAAAACTAAAACTTCAGAAAGAAAAGTTCTCGAAACTTAAAGAACATTTTGATACTCTTGTTTTAGAAAAATTCCACATTTCAGATTGTTTTGAAAAGACTAAATGCGATTTAGATTTCAAAACCTCCTTGATTGAAAATCTAAAATCTGAAAATGAAAAACTAAAACTTGAAGTCTCTTCACTCTTGAGTGTAAAGGATACATGGAGGTATGCCCACGGTGATCCTAAGTTAGAAAAACTATTATCCGGATCCAGAAAATGTGGCGACCGATCCGGTTTGGGCTATGACAAAAATATTCCTCCCGAATATAAGAATACTCTTCCTAAGTTTGTGAAAAGAGAATCTTCAAACTCAAAAGGGAAAAGTTCAAATCAAAATTATTCTAAAAATATTAAAACTTTTCAATCCTTAAAACCTAAAAGCAACCATATCAACTATAAAAATCAGAATCGTAACCCTTTAGCTGAGAAAATTGTTGACTTACTTAAGGAGCTCTTACAATCTAACTCAAAGGGTCGGTCTTATATCAATTACAAACACAAGAAGACCAACTATCCTCCTAAACCCAAAACTGTAATGAAATGGGTTCCTAAGGTTACTTGCTTGGTTGCCCACACGACTTTCAAAGCTTTAAGCCATTCAAAGTGGTACCTAGATAGTGGATGCTCCAGACACATGACTGGTGACAAAGGTCTGTTCACCAATCTTAAAGACCTGACTGATGGTTCAGTCACATTTGGTGATGGTAACAACTGCAGGATTATTGGCCAAGGTACGGTTCAACTTTCTAACCTCCCTTTATTTGAGAATATTTTATATGTAGAAGGTTTAAAACACAACTTATTAAGCATTTCTCAAATATGCGATAAAAATCATAGCGTAAAAATTTCTAACCTAGGTGTGAAATTTTAAATAAAAACGGTTCTGTAATATTAACTGGTCGCAGAACTTCTGAAAACTGCTATATTGTAAGTGATTCTAGCTCATCTAATTTATCGTGTTACATGGTCCATACTGATGAGACTGAATTATGGCATAAATGCCTTGGACATGTACACTACCGTAATTTGTATAGATTGAACAAAAGAGAACTGATAAGAGGTCTACCTAAATTATAGAAAGTAGAAAAATATGTGGCGAATGCCAGATTGGCAAGCAAACTAGGAGTACTCATAAAAAAGTGGACTCCAATGCCACATCCAAACCACTCGAACTTCTCCACATGGATCTTATAGGACCAACCAGGATGGAGAGTCGAGGTGGCAAAAAATACATACTGGTAATCGTGGATGACTTTACCAGATTCACTTGGGTAGCCTTCTTAAGGGATAAATCAGAAACCCTTGAAGAAGTAAAAAGGATTCTCAAATGGATCCAAATGGAAAAAGGTTCTCAAGTCAGTAAGATCCGCAGTGATTATGGATCAGAATTCGAGAATAGTAGTTTTGAGAAATTCTGTTGCGATCAGGGAATATCACATGAGTTCTTTGCGCCCAAAACACCACAACAAAATGGAATTGTTGAAAGAAAAAATAGAGTGCTTCAAGAAATGGCAAATGTAATGTTAAATAGTATGAAGTGCCCTAAAAATCTTTGGGCTGAAGCCGTAAATATTGCCTGTTTTATAATCAATCAAGTTTATACAAGTAAGTTAAATAATAAAACTGCTTATGAAATGTGGTTTGATAAGAAGCCTACTATCAAATACTTTTGAGTTTTTGGCAGCAAGTACTATATTTTATGTGACCGTGAAAATCTGGGTAAGTTTGACACCAAAAGTGATGAAGGGATCTTTTTAGGATATGCTTTAAACAGTCGAGCGTATCGAGTAGTGAATAAGAGGACCAGTGTAAGTCAAGAGTTCATTAATGTGGTCGTTGATGATCACTTGAATACACCTGACTCAAGTTCAGATAATGATGTTCTTCTAATTGACAAACCAGATACTTTATCAAGGCAAAATAATTCTGAACTAAGGATAGTTAAAGATCATCCAACTACTTAGATTCTTGAAAACCCTCTCACTGGTGTGCGCACTAGTAGACAACTAGAAGATATATGTAATTACGTGTGCTTTATATCTTAGATAGAACCGATTAATGTAAAAGAAGCTCTTACTGACGAAAATTGGACAGTAGCGATGCAAGAAGAGCTTAATCAATTTGTTAGAAATGATGTTTCGTATCTTGTTCCTAGACCTAAAGATAAACATATTATCGGAACTAAGTGGATTTTTAAAAATAAGTCTGACGAACTTCGTAATATAATTAGAAACAAGGCAAGACTGTTGTACAAGGGTACACTCAAATTGAAGGAATCGATTATGATGAAACCTTTGCCCCAGTAGCTCGTCTTGAATCAATCAGATTACTTATATCTATTGCATGTTTTAGAAAGATCAAAATATATCAAATGGATGTAAAGAGTGCTTTCTTAAATGACGATCTGCATGAAGAAGTGTATGTTGAATTACCAACGGGTTTTGAAGACCTTAAGAATGCCGATCATGTCTATCGCTTAAAAAAGTCTCTCTACGGATTGAAACAAGCTCCCAGGGCATGGTACGAAAAATTGACTAAGTTTCTACTAAGTCATAATTTTCAAATGGGAAGTGTTAATAAGACTCTTTTTGTTAGGAAATATAATGATCATATCTTAATAGTGCAGATCTATGTTGATGATATTATTTATGGATCTACCTGTACTAACTTAACTGTTAAGTTTGTAGATCTTATGAAATCTAAGTTCAAAATGAGCATGGTTGGGGAATTAAATTATTTCTTAGGGTTGCAAGTTAAACAACAACCTGATGGTATCTTTATTTCTCAAAACAACTATGCTCTGAACTTAGTTAAAAAGTTCGAATTTGAGAATGGTAAAAATTTTGATACTCCTATGAGTATAACATTAAGACTCTCAAAGGACTCTATAGGTAAAAGTGTGGATCCTAAATTATATCGTAGTATGATTGACAGTTTACTTTATTTAACTGCAAGTAGACCTGATATTGCTTTTAGTGTTGGAATTTACGCTATATATCAATTTGACCCTAAAGACTCACATTTAACTGCTGTTAAGCGGATTACGCGATATGTCACAAGCATAACAAATTGGGGTCTCTGGTATCCACATGATACTAGTGTTCAATTGGCTGGTTACACAGGTGCTTATTGGTCTGGTAATATCGATGATAGGAAATCAACTAGTGGTGGTTGTTTCTATATTGAAAACTGTTTAGTTTCTTGGTTTAGCAAGAAGCAAAGTTTTGTATCGCTCTCAACTGCTGAGGTTGAATACATCGCAGCTGGAAATGCATGTACTCAGCTTGTATGGATGAATAGAATGTTAAGCAATTAAGGAATTGCACAAGATTCAATGGTTTTATATCGTGATAATTCCAGTGCAACTAATATATCTAAAAATCCAATCCAACATTCACGAACCAAGCACATTGACATTAAATATCACTACATTCGTGAATTAGTAGAAGAAAAGACAATTTCTTTGGAATACATTCCAATCGAGACTCAACTTGCTGACATTTTCACTAAATTGCTCGACAAAAGCAGGTTTAATAAATGGAAATTTGATCTTGGTATGTACAATTTAAATTAATTATTCATGCATTTTTGTATTATAGTATATATATTTGTTAATTTATTTGGTTAAATTTCAAATTTATGAGAAAAATGCATATTTTTGGTTGTGCACAACCAGTCGAGGACGTACTCGATCAGTCATAGCACGACCAGTCGAAGACGTACTCAACCAGTCGTGTAGCGCGCTGGTGCTTTTTATTTGCGGAAAAACCTTTTTCTTCTTCATTTGCTCTTCCTCTCCAACGAGTCTAAGTTCGACCGGTCGTACCCAACTTCTTGATTCTTCAAGGTTAGTACGTTATTTCAGTTTTTCTTGTAGATTCAAGTGCATATCACTTCATTTTCTTACTTGGAGTGATTTATTTCTTATTTTCGTGAAGTTTTTGGGGCTTTCTTCTCCAAAATCTTATTTAGTGAAAACCCACTCTACATCCTTTACAATCTCTTGATTTCTTGCATTCCTTGTTGTAAATGGATGCTAGAGGTAAAAAGAAAACTTCCCGTGGTGCTTTATCATCTAGATCGGTACCTATCACATGGCGCCACCTTCGGTCACCCAAAGATGATCCCTCCTATGTACGGGATTTATGGTTACGCAATGTGATAATTGAACGACCTGTGCATATTGAACATATTGCTCCATTCGGAATCTTTCCTTTTCTCCAAGCTGTAGGATGGGATAACATTCTACATTGGGGTGGGCCGGCAAACCGGTCTATTGCACAAGCTATGTTTACTTGTATTTCTGATTTTTCAACTGAAAATTTAACGTTTAAAATAGCAACTAGAGAAGGTCCATTTGAGGTAGACAGACATCTAATTTCTGGCCTATTGGACATACCTGTCAATGATGAAGGTATTCCTCTTAGTACTCTAGTTGAGAAACCATCTGAATCAGAAAAATGCATGCTTACTAGAGCATTATGCGACATAGATGCGCAATGGAGGCAAAATGGGAATGCGCTCGCTTCAAAGTACTTGTTGTCCAGGTACAGGGTTCTTCACATGATATTATTTCAAATCTTTATCCTCGTTCTAGTAACAAAACTGAACTCACTTCTTTTATGGTTCAGATTTTGCATTCTATCATTTCTAGTATAAATGTCTGTCTTCCTTAGTTGATCTATCATTCCATCATTCAATTTCGTCTCTATCCTGGACACAATGCTATCCCTTTTGTATATCTTATGACTGTGTTAGCCACTCATATGTTAGTAACTATTCCTGTTAGAGAGGCTCCTATTCATCACCTTATTTTCAACAACTCCAATATAAACAAGATGAAATTGGGGCTGGCTGATGGCCAAGTAGATGTGGGTGGTGGTGGAGCTGAAGCAGTGAATGAAGAAGAAGGTAGCGATTTACCACCAGATGATATATTTAATGAGATCGAATCAAATTCTAAGGCTGACCCTGATTATCAGCCTTCTGATTTCACTGAGAGGTTGCATTCTCTTGAGGAACAGGCGGCTCAGATTTGTGTAACCCAAGATTCTCAATTTGTTTATATGCGCAAATATATGAGGCGCATTAACAAGGGTTTACACCAAATTGATCCATCTATTCCTGCTCCCTCTTCTGGATCTGATTAAGTGTTTTCTTATATGGCCTGTAATAACTCTTATGATACTTTGGTTTCTTTCAGTTTGTGAAACTGACTTTGGATGAACTTGGTTCATATTGGTTACTTATATGTGAACATTATTTGCTTATATTTTTTTATCTTGTCTAGTTTGCTCCCTTATTCCTCTTTTATTTATTTTCCTCTTCCATATCTTACTTGCTTCCTTTGTCATATTGTGACAAAAAGGGGGAGTATATTTTGTTATGCTTGCTTATGGATATGGATATGGATTGTGGGAAGTAGTAGTACTTCTTTTTCTTATGTGTGCTACTTCAGGGGGAGTACGTAAGAAGGTGTTTTGAATGTTTCATGATAGTGTGTTCTGGTTATTGTAACTGGTGCATTATACTTTCTTGTGTATATATGGTGCATGATTCTTTATTGAGCATTTTTTTTAGTGGAGTGTGTTTTGTCATAAATTTGACAAAGGGGGAGATTGTAAGTGTTATGGTTTCTTGCTCCTTTGATTATCAAATTTTGTAATGCTAAAACCACAATCCCTGTCTTGTGTAGCACAATGATATATATGATCAAGGAAATGCATCACATATACAAGGACAATGCTTCAAGTCAAGAACAAAGATCTACTTCAAGAAATGCAAGATCACGTACATTATTCACTCCTTTAAACTTCAAAGTTCAATGTTTAAAGTGACATCAAAAGACAAGTCAACTGTTCATACTCAAGACTCAAAGTGAAGTACAACTCAAGTACTACAAATTCAAGCTTCAAAAGATCTCAAGTTCAAGCTTTATTATGTGTCGAGATCTCAAGCTTCATGAACTTCAAAGATCATCTATCATTTGAAGAAAAGGAGGTTCAATGTTCATACATCATGTCCAAGGTATGAAAGACCTTAGATTGACCTTACGGTAGACCATGTTGAATACATAATTCAAATTGAATTACTTTATAAGTGTTTGGTTTGTTCTTTGACTAGTCCTAGACTCTGTTCGACCAGTCCTAGTACTGGCTCGACCAATCAAAGAAGTTCCACGACCAGTCCTAAGTTTATTGAAAGTTTTTGAAATTTTTTGTTAAGCCACAACCAGTCTGGAGACTGCTCGACCGGTCATGTGAATAGTGCTCGACTCGTTCACGACCAGTCTTGCAGCTACGACTCAAAGTCCAGCAACTATTCCAGGTTCCACACGACTAGTCGTGGACAAATCACGACTAGTTGTAGAGGTTCCTCGACCGGTCGTGGATGGCCTATGACCAGTCGCGGAACGACTTTATCCGATCGCGCTCAAAATTTCAAAAATCAGTTGGTCATACGACCAGTCGTGGAGACCACAGGACCAGTTATGAACGTAATTTTTTCACCTATAAATAGAGCACAAATTTCAGAGTTTGATAACTAATTCAAGTATAATCAAGACATCACTTTGAGAGATAAGTTTGTAAACTTCTTAAGCTATATTGTGCTCAATTAATATTCTCATTTTGTAGCTTTCTTTGCATTTAATTTTGAATTTCCACATTCCAATTATATTTGAAAGAGGAATCGAGGTATTCCCATTTCTTGGAATCAAAATAAAATCAAGCTAGCCCAAGGTGCTTTAACTCTAAAATCAATTTAGAACCTAGAACCATTCCATAAGTGAGTTTGGACATTGAACTTCTACGTTGAAATTCTACTCCGATTTGGTTCTTCCGGGCTACAATAAAAGGAGAAATCTAGGTATTTTACATTATTATAATTTTCATTGTTTTGGTTTCTTTTGAGATTGAGCAAGAAAAATCTCATTCTTTTGGTTATCTGTGGAGATCCAGAAAACTCAGAGTGTGGGGTTTTTGAATTGAGTAAGCCCACTTAAATGACACAATTATGAGGGTTTTAGGTGAACTTGAAAAAACCTATTTTCATAGTGAACGCTAATATCCACTGTGTGAGGATATTAGGAGTGGAGTAGCTTTTTTGTAACGCCTTGAAATTCGAGGGTCGAGTAGCAACTCAACTCTCAAGTTTTAAAACATCACTTATGTAACATAGATAATGATGATTAAATATTGTCTGTGTTAGTGCAATAAACATGAATGAGATTATACCAAAACAGTAATTCATACTCCAGATCAATTGTATAAAGGCAAGTGGAAGATTGAAACTATATATAATTGTATGTAAAAGAAACAAAACCATCTCGATCTCTAGAGTATGAACCCAACTGAGTCACCATATACATATGTCTGTTTTACCATCAAAATGTTAAAAGTACAACTAAAGAAGTAAGCCCTGTAAATCCCGTCGATCCAGGCAGTCTAGGTAAAGCCGCCAGCATACTGCATATACGAGAACTCATCCTGGTCCTCGTCGTAGTCCGGCTCAGCCTCCTGAGTTGTCACCTCATCTGCACCTAAGACAGAGTCTGGTTGGTGTGTACAACACCGTCCTGTAATGTGGGGGTGGGTAGTTAACTCAGTGGAACAATAAAGCATAGGTTAACATGTTATCAATTCAGTCAAGCAGTAATGATAAAACAGTACAATCAAACACTCCTAACTACTCTTATTAATGCAAGTATGAATGCAGTCATGATGCATGCCCTCTCTGACATACTCCCTCATGCGATACCATCTTACATTCGCAGCATGCGTTCATTCCTCAGTGCTCCATATCTTCTAGGCACATGCAGTGCGATGATGAGCATGATTACCGAGTTGTTAGTAGTCCATTTCAAACAGCAGAATTGGGAAACTAAGGTACCTCCCTTGTATCATTCCCAAACATGATCCATTCTAGGGTCATCGAACCTAGATAATATCATACGATAGTGTGGTTTTAGGGCGTTGCAAAGGCTGCCAGGGTTGTTACACTCAATTGTTATACCACTCCCCCATCACCTTTTTAACGGTTCATCACTAACTTGATACAGGCCTAGTTCATACTCTATACACCGCGGCAAAACTCGTCGCCTCACTGCAAATTCAGAGTATGCTCGAGGTCACTAGAAAGGGCTCATCACCAATCAGTGTAGGCCGACAGCTCGAATACAGTGTCCCATACCACCGTATTCGGCTCACGAGTCAAGGTTACTCACTGGTTATTATGGGGAGGCACGTGGCCCCAGCGTAGGCCGACAGCTCGACCACAGTGTCCCATACCACCATGCCCGGTTCATGAGTCTTAGTGGATCGAGGTACCATGGTTAACGGGATTTCACTGGTAAGTTTGGTACCCTAGGTTCAAGCAGTAGCGTCCAAACATGGTGAACATACATTAGACATATCGGGTTACTTGACGAGCCTGACTAGCTCGAGCGCATAATCAACTGAACGACATGAAGTGCATAAGCACTTCGCGTGGCCTAACCACTGTCACCAACTGAAGTACGACTCGGGTTCGTCAAACACATCCTACGTGGCAAAATGAATCTCAACCACAAACTCAAGTCTGGTATCGATTGTCTGGACTATAATCATAGTCCCAAACGCAATCAATCCTTATTCAGAGCATGTGGAGTAAAGCATAATAAACAAAGTAATTCAAGCATGTTAACAAGCATGTCATAGAGCATGTTATAAAGCACCATATAAACAGGAAATATAAACACATATATTTCATAAGTAAACGGTTAAATTAAACAACTAACATGGAGGAAATCATATATGTCTCTAAGGTAGTTGAGAATCCCATCTCAACACCTACCTAAGGCACCATCATCCAAGCACTTACTCTCACAAGCATTTTCACAAACACTTATAATACACTATTTCAACATACATAGTGTATATTAGCAAAACATGTATTAGGGCGAACCCTTTCGCCAAGCAAGTATTTTACACATATATAATATGTTCACATAGCAAATAATCATGACAAACACATTTCTAAAATTTATACATATACGGTATTTTCTACAAATACCTAGAATACACAAAATTCCATATTCTTCGTATTTAATCAAAACAGAAAATAGACAACACTTTGTACATGTGTAATTGCATACAAATCATGAATCTATCATTATCTGACATTGAAAGTGTTGAAAACCATAACCTATACACCTAAAGTCCTCACCTTTCGTCGTAGAATCGTAACAAATCCGATATGTTTGCTAAGCTTTCGTATTCGGCAGTTTGGTAACCTATAGAATGAAATAGGTTAGCTATTTCATAACCTACAACCATCACAACCCCAAAACAAATTAGGGTTAGGGTTTCTTACCTAGAAACGAAGTCAAAATTGCCGGGAAAGCGATTAGACTTGAGTGGTTAAGCTTGTGGAGTGGCAGGGGAAAGTAGTAGGGAGCTTCTCCCACTTCTCACACACTTTCTCTCTCTTTTCTCTCTTCTCTCTCCTAGAGTTTTCTCAAATTCGTATGGCTGAATGAGAGAGGGTTTTAAGGTCCTTATATGGCTTAAAAAGTCACCAAACAGACTTAAGGTCAAGGTATACTTAGGTTATAACCAAAGTGAGTCAGTTTCAGCTCAACGGAGGACTTCTGGCGGGCCCCCTTGAGCCAAAGGTCGTACTTAAGTTCACAGACTCTGGATTTAGGTGGAGTTAAGTTTTTATTTCAGTCGGATTCCCAGATCACGCGTGGCGGACCAGTTTCAGTTCAACAGTCAGTGAAACTCGATCAGGGATTTCAAGTACACTGCCATGTATATGAAATTTTTCCTGATCCGAGGGTGTATTTGGGTCAGATTCTGATGGTTTGGTTGCTTACAAATTGTTCACAAGTAACAAGTCTCAGATTACTATTTGAGATTTTTATTTATAAAGAAAACCAAGTGTTCTCACACTCCTCGCTCCGGACTGAAGCGAACAGCCGTGGTACATAATCTAGATTTGATCTCCGAGATGGTTGTCAAGTCCAGCGAGGCGGTCCTAAGTCTATAACTTTGTATCATTTGGACTTTCGATGTGCGGTCCAGATCTGATATGGAGTTTCTATGTGCTCCCGAGAGCAGTCGGGTAATGAGTTTGATTTTAGATTTTAGGGTAACCTAGCGTCAATGATTTTACAAGCTTTGGGTCTTGCAGATCATATTTAAAGTGATTTAAATAGATTTCATGGCTAATATAGTTTTGCACATAGTTAACTTTGTCAAATTTCTAAAGGATTTGATCCTAAGTGATTTCTGGTCGAGGTGGTACTCGGGCCATTGTACGGAATTTTTTGAGTCATTACATGTGTGGTTGTTGTTTAACAGTTGGTGTACACACAGACGAACCACTATAATTCTTTGTGTTTTGTGGATGTGTGGTTTATTTTCTATATTTTTTATCATTCAAGTTTGTGGGATGTATTTGTGGATGTGAATGTTGTAATCTTTACTTTTTAGCATTGTGGGAATGTTGTAATAGCATAGATTTCCTTTCTTTTATTCCTCTTCAGTTTGAGTTCTTGATACATAAACCGTTCTAGTAAGGTTGTCCTGCCATAAACCCTTGGTTTTTATGGTGTAAGGTTGTCCTTAGAACAACATTTGTATCAACCTCTCAATACTAGAATTTTGAGGTTGCTTTACATTTCCGTATTGTGGATTGTTTAAAGTGCTATCTTTCCTTTATTTGTTTAAATTTCGCTGTTATTATTTTAATTTGGCAGTCTTATTCACCCCCCTCTAGGACTCTAGCTCGGCCTTTTCAATGTAAATATATTCAACTAAGCCCAAATGCGTAGAGGTCCCTACGTAACGGTACGTGGCTTACGTCGGCCCGCCTGAGAGTTAGAAGTAGGAGAATTCCGCATCCATGAAGTCTTGCTCCAATGTATAGATGTCGTCCGTACCAGCATCTACATCAGCATCTAGTTGGTGTTTTAAAATACCGTCCCAGACTGGGAGTGAGTGATAAACTTAGTGGTTCTATAAGGCAAAAGTTATACATGATATCAAGTCGATCAATGCAGTAATGATAAGGCGATCATAACAATCACTTCCTAACTATTCTTTTTAATGTAGGAATGGAGTGTTAGTAATAATACATGCCCTCACCCATCAACACTCCCTCAACACGCGACTATGACCACCTGTTTCGCATATGACAACACTTCCTCAAATGTGCAACTCCAATGCCTTTTTGCGACATTCCAACTAATGCAGTGTAATGCATGGTCATGTTAGCCGAGTGATTAATTATGTTCATTCATCCAGTAGCTTTGGGAAGCTAGGGTACCTCCCCTTTTAATATTGACCAAAATCAAACATTAGGCAACGAACAGCCGCAGCGGTCCTATTCCTGTGTTCTGGATCCATCTAAGTTCGTCACTCCTAGATAAATGCATATGATAGACAAGTTACAAAAAGTGATGCTTGTGGTCACTAAAGGGAGGCTCGTCACCCCAGCGTAGGCCGATAGCATGAACAGGTGTCCCATACCACCATGCCTGGCTCACTAGTCTTAAGGATCGTAGTACCATGGTTAGAGGTAGATCTTTACATTGGCGAGGGGTACCTTAGATTCGAACAGTCGCGTCGATACATGATGAACACACAATAGGTCAACCGGTTCGTTAGGTGAGCTCGATTGGTACAGGCATACGCTGACTTAATCAACATGGAGCGCATAAGGGCCCCTCGTGGCCTAGCCACTGTCGGAAGTCGTCGTATGACTCCTATTCATCAAGTTTACCCAAGGTGGCTAGACTAATTCGGCTATCCAAACATGGACGTTTAACGATTGCCTGGACTACGATTGTAGCTCCAATCCTATCCAAATGCTACTAACAACCACATGTAATATCTATTACAGTATTCGACAAACAACCCAAGTAGATTTCTCAATTTGGCATTTCATCAAACACAGACTATGTTAACTATAACTTGCATTTTATCAATTGATTACATAGAAAAAATATACATATGCATAAGACCACAAATAATCTTACCTTAATAATTTAACAAGTACAAATCATCAACGATTTCTCATTTAAACAATTTATCAAACACATAGACTATGTTAGTTACAACTTACATTTTGTCAATTCATTACATAGGATAGTACATATGCATATGACATCAACAAGTCCTAGGTTAACAATCATGGCAAGCACTAGTCATCATCTATTCCTCATTTAGACATTTCATCAAACATATAGGTTGTGTCATTTACTTATTACAGTTCATAAGTGCATCACAACTAGAAATCGACATGTTTAAGACAATATGGCAGAACCCATGGCCAACATAAATCATTAGCTATACTGAAAGCATTGATAAATCGTAACCTAATCGTTTATAGTAAGCTCCTTTCAATAATATGCTTGATTAGGACACGATCCTAAGACTACATTTCCAAAAATGAAATGTGGGCCACCTAAACGATTAAACGAGTTAGCCAGGTTGGAGAAAAACCCTTCGGGAGATCTACATCACTATTAAGGTTGGTATTTCTTACCCTAAGTTATAGTTGAACACGTCTCGGTCGTGAAATGCGGCGGTGATTAGGCCCGTGGATGCGTGGGGGAAGATCTCCTATAGTTGCAACAAATTTTCCCAAGTTTTCCTTTCTCTATTCTCTCTTTTCTCTTCTCTCTCTCCCCTAGGGTTTGTAAAATTCGTATGTGGGAGAGAGAGTGTAAGTTGGGAGCTATTTATAGCCCCAAATGGGGTGCAAATGGTCCTAGGGCCACTTTGTATTATGTTTATACCCTGGGTGGCCATTTTTGATGAATAGGGCTCTTAGGGAGGCCCATGACTCATCTACATCATGGGGTACACTCCCTGACAATGGATCCACACTAGGACATGATTTCAGTGTGATTGGATAAGCCGATCGACCGTGGAGAGCCTGTGTCAGATCAACGGTCATACGTGTCCAATCAGGGCCACAATTATACGGATATATGCAGGAAAATTTCCTTTCTTCATGTGTGAAGTTTGGTCATAAACTAACGGTTCGAACTCCATAACTTTGTGTAAGAGCGAACGACCCAATTCACTTAAGTTTCAGTTCATTTTCTAAGGATATTCGCATTTTTCACACTCTTAACTCACGGTTCAAGTTGGGCAATTTTTGGATACTATTTGGGCTTGATTCGCACGATGGTTGTCAAGCCTAGTAGGATGTACATCGGCTTATAATTTTGAAGTCATCAGACCCCCGACGTGCGATCTAGGTCCCTTAAGGAGTTTCAGTGTACTCCTGAGAGCGACAGGTCCTTAAGGTTTCTCCTACGTCTTCAAATAGCATTGGGCCAGTGGTACTCATGATTTTAGGCCTCCCCATTTATGAAAATGGTGTCCTAAGCTTAATCCACAAATTACTTAGTATTTAACTAAATCCTGTCTAAATTATATGATCGGGTGCGGTCCTTGGGTTGTTCTGCCTGAGGTTGTACTCGGGTCTTTGTACGAATTTTTTTGGGATGTTACAATCTACCCCCCTTAAAGAAAATTTCATCCTCGAAATTTGTACCTTTTCGTACTCCTCGAGGATTTGTGGGTAGTTCTTACAGACCTCAGCTTCCGTCTCCTAAGTAGTCTCCTCTTCGGTGTGGTGTGTCCATAATACTTTCACGAGTGAGATGACCTTGCTGCGCAACACTTGTTCTTTCCTATATAGAACACGCGTGGGCCGTAATACATAGGTGGAGTCTTCCCTTAGTTGTACTTGCTCCCACCTAATAATATGAGTGGGGTTAGGAACGTACTTCTTTGGCATTGACACATGAAACACGTTGTGTACGCCTGTGAGTGGTGAGGGTAAGGTGAGACGGTACGCCACTACACCCACTCGGTCTAAAATCTGGAATGGCCCAATGAACCTCGGCGTGAGTTTTCATTTTTTACCAAAATAGAGTACTCCCTTCATTAGGGAAACTTTAAGGAATACATGGTCCCCAACTTCAAATTTTAACTGCCTCCATCTCCTATCCTCGTAGCGCTTCTGCCTCCTCTGGGCCATAAGGAGTCGACGTCTGATAATATCGATCTTTTTCGAGGTCGCCTAAACCAGATCTAGGCCAACCAAGCTCTTCTCGCCAACCTCCGTCCAACAATGTGGAGCCCGACATGGGCATCCATACAAGGCTTCATAAGGAGCCATGCCAATGCTTGCTTGTAAACTATTGTTATAGGCAAATTCGACATAAGAGAGGCAGTCATCCCAGCAGTCTTTGAAGTTAAGTACACATGCTCGTAACATGTCCTCATGTATTTGATTTACCTGCTCCGCCTGCTCATCGGTCTATGGGTGGAATGTGGTACTAAACTTCAGCTTCATCGCCACCGCCTCTTGGATTCGAGTCTAGAACATAGATGTGAATCGTGTGTCTCGGTTCAACACAATCTCCAGAGGAACTCCATATAGTCGTACTATCTCCTTAATGTACAGCTTGGCCAAGTCGTCTGCCGAATTTGAAACCCGAATCGGGAGGAAATGGGCCGACTTTGTCAATCGGTCCACAATCACCCAAATGGAGTCATGCCCCTTTATCGTCTTTGGTAACTCGAAAATGAAATCCATAGATATGAAATCCCACTTCCACTTGGCTATGGGCATGGGTTGAAGTAAACTTAGGGGTTCGCGTTGCTCGGCCTTGACTTGCTGATATATGAGGCATCGGGACACAAAGTCTGTGATTTGGGCCTTCATGTTGTTCCACCAGTACGAACGCTTCACGTCCGGATACATTTTCGTACTTCCCAGATGCATCGCCAACTTTGAATTGGGAGCGGCTTCTAGAACTTTTCTCCTTAAGTCGTGAAGGTTCGGGATGCTGTAAGGGTTATGGTCTCATACTCCTTTGGTTGTCAAATTTTGATGTGTCAAAACATCTATCTGTGTCTTGTGCTTGTATGATGATTTTTATTCAAGACACTGCTTAAATACTTCAAGAAGTTATTAGTTGGATTCTTCAAGATGTTACAAGTTGAAGCTCAAGATGTTGAAGTTCAAAATGCTACTATGTTGATGAAGATCTCAAGGTTGAAGCTATAACAAAGTTCAAGACTTCAAGCCTGATATTGTTCAAGATTTCAAGCCTGATATTGGTTCAAACAATCTACATTCGTTGAATGGTTGAAGTTCAATGTCCATACGACATGTTTCAGGTTTGAATGACCTTAAGTTGACCCTTTAAGTAGGTCATTTTGGATACATAAATCAAATATTTATTTTACATAAGTTTGGTCTATTCCAAGACCAATCCTAGCTCTTGTTCGACCAGTCCTAGCATTGGTTCGACTAGTCCAAGAAATTCCACGATCAGTCCTAAGTTGTTGAAGATTTTTCGGATTTTTTGGAACGCCCACGACCAGTCCTGGAGGTCCTTCGACCGGTCGTAGGTTGGCTTCGACTTGTCCACGATCAGTCGTGGAGCTACGACTGAAAATCCAGCAACTTATTTCAAGGTCCTACGACCAGTCGTAGGTATCTACGACCAGTCGTAGGTGACCCACGACCAGTCGTAGGGTACTCACGACCAGTCGTGGAACGGCTTTCAAAGATCGCGCTCAATTTTTCAAAAATCTGTTAGAGCTACGACTAGTCCTAGGTTTCTAAGACCAGTCGTAGGAACGATTTTTTCTTCTATAAATTGAACACGAAATTCAGAGTTTTTACATCCTCAACTCCATTCCATTTCAAGAATTTTCAAGTAATCACTCTGAGATAAGTCTGTGTTTATTTTAAGCTAAATTGTGCTTATTTAATATTCCTTTTTGCTAGCTTATTTAATTTGATTTTGTTTCTCTA
Source organism: Magnolia changhungtana (assembly GCA_030180095.1). Taxonomy (NCBI): domain Eukaryota; kingdom Viridiplantae; phylum Streptophyta; class Magnoliopsida; order Magnoliales; family Magnoliaceae; genus Magnolia; species Magnolia changhungtana. Next base: position 14,177,196 of record JASAUF010000276.1, read on the forward strand.
TTCCAATCTTATTTGAAAAGAGGAATTATATTATTCCTTCTTCTTGGAATCAAAATCAAATATTGCTACGCCCAACAAGTTAAATCTAAAATCTATTAGAATTTAGAACCTTATGAATGTGAGTATTGGAAATTGAACTTTGACATTCAATCATCTACTCCGATTGGTTCTACCGGGCTGCTAAAGGAGAAATTCAGGTATTTTACATTTCTGTAAAATTCATTTATTTTTGGTTTTGTTTGAGGTTAAGCCAGAAAAATCTCATTGTATTGGTTTTGTTTGAGATTGAGCCAGAAAAATCTCATTGTATTGGTTTTGTTTGAGATTGAGCCAGAAAAATCTCATTGTATTGGTTGTCTGAGGAAAACCAGAAAACTCAGAAAAAGGGGTTTTTGAATTGTATAAGCCCAAGTGAAAAAGACACAATTGTAAAGGTTTTTGGTGAACCTGAGAAAACCTATTTGATAGTGAACGCTAATATCCCCTGTGTGAGGATATTAGGAGTGGAGTAGCATTCTGTGTGGCTGTTGTAAAACAGTTGGTGTACACACAGGCGAACCACTATAACTCTTTGTCTTGTGGATTGTATGCTTGCTTAATTTTCATATCTTTTATCATTCGATTGTGTGGAATGTACAAGTGGATGTGAATGTTGTAACTATTTACATTTTCAAGCAAGTGTGGGGATTGTTGTAATAATTTAGATCTTTATACGTATTTATTTTCAATTCCTTGCTATTTCATTTACTTATATTAACATTGAGTTCTTGATTCAAAAGAGGTTCTAGAAATAAGGTTGTCCTACCATAAGCCCTTGTTTATTATGGTGTAAGGTTGTCCTTAGAATGAATTTGTATCAATCTCTCAATAATTATTTATCAAGGTGATTTATATTTAGCATTGTGAATTGATTCATTATTGTAAGAGTATTGATTTACTTTAGTTCCATTGATTTATTTATAAATTTGGCATAGTCCTATTCACCCCCCTCTAGGACATATAGCTTGGCCTTTTCAAGTGGTATCGAGCCTAATAGCTCATTTTTGTTGCTTTTTATTTGGATTTATTTCCTGAGCTAACGATCTAAGCTATATAAAAAGATGTCGAATTTTGATAGCCTTTCAGTTACTAGGCCTCCACCTTTTGATGGCTTCAACTATGCCTATTGGAAAGCCAGAATGAGAATCTTCCTCAGATCAATGGATGAAAGTGTGTGGCTAGCCACAGTGACTGAATGGAATCCTCCTACCATGGAAGTAACTGGTGTTGATGGTTCAAAATCTATGAAAATTACACCATATTTCCAATGGACCACACTTCAGAAAAATGAGAGTAGTGCTAATGCTAAAGCACTAAATGCAATCACTTGCGCACTATCATCGGATGAGTTCAAAAGAATCATATCCTGTGATACTGCAAAGCAAGCCTGGGATATTTTAGAAATGACACACGAAGGTACATCAATTGTCAAGAAATCTAAAGTCCAACTCCTCACAACTAAATTTGAAGAAATTCATATGGAGGAAAATGAAATGTTTATGGACTTTTACACTAGATTGAATGACATTGTAAACTCTATGTGGGGTCTTGGCGAAAAGATCTCGAGAAAGTAAAGTGTGTGCAAAAATACTACGCTCTCTTCCTGAACGGTTCAATTCAAAGGTAACCGCAATCCAGGAACTTCGTGATACGGACAATATGAAAGTAGAAGAATTAGTTGGTTCTTTGCAAACCTATGAATTAAGTTTTAAAGCTCCTAAAGGTAAGTCTATTGCTTTGAAGTCATCTAAAAGTATTACTCAAGAAAATTGATTGAGAAAAGTCGAAGATGATATGGCCCTTTGGCGAAAAAAGTTTTATAAGATTTTCAAAAGTAAGAAAAGAGTCGACTTTCAAAAGGCAAATGAAAAGAAACGTTCTAAACCTAAGTCTAAAACTTGGAAATCATTGAAAGATAGTCAATGTTACAACTGTCAAGAATATGGGCATTTAGCAAACAAATGTCCTAAAAGGACAGATCCAAAAGGAAGGGTATGTTGGCTACTTGGGATGAATCGTCGATTTGAAGCCTCTTTTGAATCGAAAATTCAGAACCGAGTCAGGCAATGAACTTAAGGCCCTTATGACTCTAGCCAAGTTTACCTTTTCAGATCACGATGATTCTACAAGTGAAGAAAATTTGGATAGTGATCATGAAAATGATGAAGATCTTCAAGATGCTTATAATGCCTTATATAAGGAAAGTTGTAAAATTGCTGTCAAACTTAAACTTCAAAAAGAAAAGTTTTTTAAACTTAAAGAATGTTTTGAAACCCTTGTTTTAGAAAAATCTCAAATTTCAGATTGTTTTGAAAAATCAAAGTGTGATCTAGAATTCAAAACCTCCCTAATTGAAAATTTGAAATCTGAAAATGAGAAACTTAAAAATGAAGTATCTTCTCTTTTGAGTTTGAAGGACACATGGAGATATGCCCAAGGTGATCCAAAATTAGAGAAATTATTATTCGGATCAAGAAAATGTGGTGATCGATCCGGGTTGGGCTTTGATAAAAACACATCTCCTAAACAGAAGAATGCTCCTTCCATTTTTGTGAAAGGAGAGACTTCTAACTCAAAAGGAAAAGGTACTAATCAAGTTGTTTCTAAAAATACAAAAACCTTTCAAAAACACAAAGCAACTATATAAATTTCAAAAATAGATTCGAAACCCGCTAGCTGAAAAAATTATTGATTTACTTAAGGAGCTATTAAAATCTAACTCAGTAGGTCACTCTTATAACTATAAACAAAAGAAGACCAATTATTCTCCTAAACCCAAAACAGTACTGAAATGGGTTCCCAAGGTTACTTGTTTGGTTGCTCACACTGCTTTCAAAGCTACAAGCCATTCAAAATGGTACCTAGACAGTGGATGCTCCAGACATATGACAGGCGACAAAGCTCTATTCACTGATCTCAAAGATATGACTGATGGGTCAGTCACATTTGGTGATGGTAGCAACTGCAAGATAATTGGCAAAGGTACGGTCCAACTCTATAACCTTCCCTTATTTAAAAATGTGTTATATGTTGAAGGTTTAAAACACAACCTGTTGAGCATATCTCAAATATGCGATAACAACCATAATGTTAAATTTTCTAATCAAGGTTGTGAGATTACAAATGAAAAGGGTTCTGTAATATTAATTGGTCGCAGAACTTCTGAAAACTGCTATATAGTAAGCAACGGTAGCTCATCTAATCAAACGTGCTACATGGTCCATACCGATGAGACAGATTTATGGCATAAACGCCTTGGACATGTACACTACCGAAATTTATACAGATTGAGCAAAAGTGAACTAATAAAAGGTCTACCTAAAATGCAAAAAGTAGACAAGATTTGTGGTGAATGCCAGTATGGTAAACAAACAAGGAGCTCTCACAAAAAGGTGAACTCCAATAACACCACAAGACCACTCGAGCTTCTCCATATGGATCTTATAGGACCAACAAGAACGGAAAGTCGAGGTGGCAAAAAGTACATCTTAGTTATTGTAGATGATTATACAAGATACACTTGGGTTTCATTCTTGAAAGATAAATCAGAAACCCTTGATGAAGTGAAAAAGATTATAAAACGGATTCAAACTGAAAAATGTTCTCAAGTCAGCAAGATCCGTAGTGATCATGGATCCGAATTCGAAAATAGCGGTTTTGAGAAATTTTGTAGCGATCAGGGAATATCACATGAATTCTCTGCACCTAAAACTCCTCAACAAAATGGAATTGTCGAGAGGAAGAATAGAGTGCTTCAAGAAATGGGAAGTGTTATGTTAAATAGCATGAAGCTTCCTAGGAATCTCTGAAATTGGGTCAAGCGATGAATACAACTGCTACATTATTAACCGTGTTTATATTTGTAAATCTAATAATAAAACGGCTTATGAAATGTGGTTTGAGAAAAAGCCTTGTCACAAATATTTTGAGTTTTTGGCAGTAAGTGCTATATTTTGCGTGACCATGAAAATTTGGGAAAATTCGACACTAAAAGTGATGAAGGGATCTTTTAGGTTATTCTTTAAATGTCGTGCTTATCGTGTTCTGAACAACAGGACCGGTGTGATTCAAGAGTCAATAAATGTTGTGATTGACGATCTTTTGAAGACACCTGTCCCTAGTTTAGATAATGATGAAGTTCTTATACTTGAAAAACAAGAAATTTCATCAAATGAAACTAATCCTGAATTAAGGACTGTTAAAGATCATCCAACCTCTCAAATACTTGGAAACCCTCTCACTGGTGTGCGCACTCGTAGACAATTAGAGGACATATGTAACTACGTATGCTTTACAACCCAGATTGAACCGGGTAACGTAAAAGAAGCACTTTCTGATGAAAATTGGATTCTTGCGATGCAAGAAGAACTTAATCAGTTTGTCAGAAATGATGTCTGGCAACTTGTTCCTAGACCTAAAGATAAACATATTATTGGAACAAAATGGATTTTCAAAAACAAATCTGATGAGCTTGGAAATATTATTTGAAATAAAGCAAGACTAGTTGTACAGGGATATACACAAATTGAAGGAATTGACTATAATGAAACATTTGCCCCTGTAGCTCGTCTTGAGTCAATCAGACTTTTTATCTCCATTGCATGTTTTAGGAAAATTAAAATTTATCAAATGGATGTAAAGAGTGCCTTTCGAATGGTGATTTACATGAAGAGGTATATGTTGAACAACCTATGTGGTTTGAAGATCCTAAATTTACTGATCCTTTGTTTCGGTCTTAAGAAGGCTCTCTATGGTCTGAAACAAGCTCCCAGAGCATGGTACGAAAAACTGACTAAGTTTTTACTGAGTCATAATTTTCAGATGGGGTGTGTTGATAAGACACTCTTTGTTAAGAAACATAACGATGATATTCTAATGGTTCAAATATATGTTGACGATATTATTTATGGATCAACCTGTACTAACATGACTGTTGAGTTTGCAGATTTGATGAAGTCTAAATTCGAAATGAGCATGGTTGGAGAGTTAAACTATTTCCTAGGATTGCAAGTAAAACAACAACCTGATGGAATTTTTATTTCTCAAACCAAATATGCTCAGAGTTTAATTAAGAAATTTGGATTTGAGAAAGGTAAAAATTTTGATACTCCTATGAGTACAACTGTAAGACTCTCAAAAGACTCTACAGGTAATGATGTGGATCCTAAATTGTATCGTAGTTTGATTGGCAGTTTACTTTATCTAACTGCTAGTAGACCAGATATTGCTTTGAGTGTTGGTATTTGTGCTCGTTATCAATCAAATCCTAAAGAATCTCACTTAAGCATTGTTAAGCGGATTATACGTTATGTCGCAAGTTCTACTAAATTGGGTCTCTGGTATCCACATGAGACTAATGTTCAATTAGCCTGTACGCAGATCTTGACTGGTGGAAACATAGATGATAGGAAATCAACCAGTGGTGGTTGTTTCTACATTGGAAATTGTCTTGTTTCTTGGTTTAGCAAGAAGCAAAGTTCTATATCGCTATCAATCACGAAATTTGAATACATTTTCGCTGAAATGCATGTACTCAACTTGTTTGGATGAAACGAATGTTAAGTGATTATGGAATTACTCAAGATTCTATGATTTTATTTTGTGATAATTCCAGTGCAATAAATATCTCTAAAAATCCAGTTCAGCATTCACGTACTAAGCATATTGACATTAGATTTCATTACATTCGTGAATTAGTGGAAGAAAAATTAATAAATTTGGATTACATTCCAACCGAGACTCAACTTGCAGACATTTTCACTAAACCGCTCGACAAAAGCAGGTTTAATAAATTAAAGTTTGATCTCGGTATGTGCAACTTAAATTGAGTTTGCATGATTTTGTGTATCATAATGTACATAAGTTTGATGTTTTATTTGCTTAAATTTGAAATTATTTTAAAAAAAATAATAATAATAAAAAAATTGTAAATTTTGTCGTACTCAACCTGTCGTGAGAATACACGACCGGTCGAACACGTACACGACCTGTCGTAAATCACGGGATTTCACTTAAAATTGGGGATTTTTGTCTTCTTCTTCATTTCTTCATTTCTCTCCAACGGGTCTAGCTACGACTGCCCCAACCCACCTTCATTGTTCTTCAAGGTTAGTGGTTCTTTTGCATTTTTTTTGTAGATTCTTGCTATTAGTGTTTCAAAACTCATGTTTGTGGAATCTATTTGATCATTCATTGCAGGTTTTGGGGTTTTATCTTGAAAAATCTGTTCTATCTAAATCTCATTTCTTCTATCTTGCATCTTGTTGTTTCCTTGAAATCCTTCTTTGAAAATGGATCCTAGAGGTAAAAAGAAAACTACTCGAGGTCCATCTTCGTCTAGATCAGCTTCTATTGTTCAACGTCATCTTCGTTCTCCTGAAAATGATCCTACTGATGCTCGAGATTTGCGTATGCGTAATGTAATTGTTGAACGTCATGTTAATGTCAATCACATTGCTTCTTTTGGTATTCCTTCTTTGTTGGAATCTGTGGGATGGGATAACATCTTACATTGGGGTGGAGCTGCATACCAGTCCATTGCCCAATCCATGTTTGCATGTATCTGTGATTTTTCTCTTGAGAATTTAACTTTTAAAGTTGATACTCAAGAAAGTATGTTTGTAGTAGATCGACATTTGATTGCAGATATTATGGAAATACCTATCAATGATGAAAGCATTCCAATTAATATTTTACATGATAGTCTCTCAGAATCTGAACGACGAATGCTTACTAGAGATTTATGTAATATGGATGTTCATTGGACTCATAAAGGTCATACACTTCCCTCAAGGTATTTGTTACCCAGACACAGAGTACTTCATAAGATATTCATTTCAAATCTTTATCCACGTTCTGGTAATAAAACCGAACTCACTGCTTTTATGATTCGTGTTTTGCATTCTGTTGTCTCTGGTGCTAAAATATGTCTTCCTTCTTTAATCTGTCATTCCATTATTCTGTCGCGTCACCATCCTGGACATAGTGATATACCCTTTGGTTATTTATTGACTATGTTAGCAAATCATATGCTCATAGCTATGCCTACTAGAGAAAAACCCATCCACCATCTCCCTTTTAATAATTCCAATCTTAATAAGATGACTTTAGATTTGGCTAGAGGCCAAGTGGATGCTGGTAGCAGTGGTGGTGTAGCTGGTGATCTTCCTGAAGACGTGAATATGGATGACTTATTTGAAGAACTTGAGTCAGACTCGACTGATGATCCTGATTTTCAGCCTTCTGATTTTGATGAAAGATTGAATTCTCTTCAAGAGCAGGTGGCTCAAATTCGTATTACTCAAGACACACAATTTTCTTATATGCGTAAATATATGAGGCGAATTGCTAAGGGATTACACAAAATTGATCCATCTAATCCTGCACCCTCTTCTGGTTCTGACTGAAATTTTTTTTTTTGTCTGTAATATTTACTGATATTAGCTTGCATCTCAAAACCTTTTTGTTGGTTATGGACAATTTTCTCTTGCTTCAACTACTAATTTCATTACTGTTCTTCTTCCTTTGTCATTTTGTGACAAAAAGGGGGAGAAGTTTGGTGTACTTTGTCATTTTGATGTCATTTTGATGTTAAACTTATCTATGTGCTTCTATTACTCAGGGGGAGTTAAACTTCTCAAGAGTTATGGGAAAATGATTATTGCTTAAACTTCTCAAGAGTTATGGGAAAATGATTACTTCTCAAGAGTTATGGGAAAATGATTATTGCTTATCATGTCTAAACATTGCTTATCATGTCTATATACATCTGTGCATCTGTGCATGCTTTCTACTTCTCTTATGTCTATTGGAAGTATTATTACTTGGTGTTTTGTCACAAATTTGACAAAGGGGGAGATTGTAAGGGTTATGGTCTCATACTCCTTTGGTTGTCAAATTTTGATGTGTCAAAACATCTATCTGTGTCTTGTGCTTGTATGATGATTTTTATTCAAGACACTGCTTAAATACTTCAAGAAGTTATTAGTTGGATTCTTCAAGATGTTACAAGTTGAAGCTCAAGATGTTGAAGTTCAAAATGCTACTATGTTGATGAAGATCTCAAGGTTGAAGCTATAACAAAGTTCAAGACTTCAAGCCTGATATTGTTCAAGATTTCAAGCCTGATATTGGTTCAAACAATCTACATTCGTTGAATGGTTGAAGTTCAATGTCCATACGACATGTTTCAGGTTTGAATGACCTTAGGTTGACCCTTTAAGTAGGTCATTTTGGATACATAAATCAAATATTTATTTTACATAAGTTTAGTCTATTCCAAGACCAATCCTAGCTCTTGTTCGACCAGTCCTAGCATTGGTTCGACTAGTCCAAGAAATTCCACGATCAGTCCTAAGTTGTTGAAGATTTTTCGGATTTTTTGGAACGCCCACGACCAGTCCTGGAGGTCCTTCGACCGGTCGTAGGTTGGCTTCGACTTGTCCACGATCAGTCGTGGAGCTACGACTGAAAATCCAGCAACTTATTTCATGGTCCTACGACCAGTCGTAGGTATCTACGACCAGTCGTAGGTGACCCACGACCGGTCGTAGGGTACTCACGACAGTCGTGGAACGGCTTTCAAAGATCGCGCTCAATTTTTCAAAAATTGTTAGAGCTACGACCGGTCCTAGGTTTCTAAGACCAGTCGTAGGAACGATTTTTTCTTCTATAAATTGAACACGAAATTCAGAGTTTTTACATCCTCAACTCCATTCCATTTCAAGAATTTTCAAGTAATCACTCTGAGATAAGTCTGTGTTTATTTTAAGCTAAATTGTGCTTATTTAATATTCCTTTTTGCTAGCTTATTTAATTTGATTTTGTTTCTCTATTCCAATCTTATTTGAAAAGAGGAATTATATTATTCCTTCTTCTTGGAATCAAAATCAAATATTGCTACGCCCAACAAGTTAAATCTAAAATCTATTAGAATTTAGAACCTTATGAATGTGAGTATTGGAAATTGAACTTTGACATTCAATCATCTACTCCAATTGGTTCTACCGGGCTGCTAAAGGAGAAATTCAGGTATTTTACATTTCTGTAAAATTCATTTATTTTGGTTTTGTTTGAGGTTGAGCCAGAAAAATCTCATTGTACTGGTTTTGTTTGAGATTGAGCAGAAAAATCTCATTGTACTGGTTTTGTTTGAGATTGAGCCAGAAAAATCTCATTGTATTGGTTGTCTGAGGAAAACCAGAAAACTCAGAAAAAGGGGTTTTTGAATTGTGTAAGCCCAAGTGAAAAAGACACAATTGTAAAGGTTTTTGGTGAACCTGAGAAAACCTATTTGATAGTGAACGCTAATATCCCCTGTGTGAGGATATTAGAGTGGAGTAGCATTCGTGTGGTCTTGTTGTAAAACAGTTGGTGTACACACAGGCGAACCACTATAACTCTTTGTCTTGTGGATTGTATGCTTGCTTAATTTTCATATCTTTTATCATTCGATTGTGTGGAATGTACAAGTGGATGTGAATGTTGTAACTATTTACATTTTCAAGCAAGTGTGGGGATTGTTGTAATAATTTAGATCTTTACTTCTGTATTTATTTTCAATTCCTTGCTATTTCATTTACTTATATTAACATTGAGTTCTTGATTCAAAAGAGGTTCTAGAAATAAGGTTGTCCTACCATAAGCCCTTGTTTATTATGGTGTAAGGTTGTCCTTAGAACTGAATTTGTATCAATCTCTCAATAATTATTTATCAAGGTGATTTATATTTAGCATTGTGAATTGATTCATTATTGTAAGAGTATTGATTTACTTTAGTTCCGCTGATTTATTTATAAATTTGGCATAGTCCTATTCACCCCCCCCTCTAGGACATATAGCTTGGCCTTTTCAGATGCATAGGCAGCCACGATACCGCAAACCTCCATCTAAGCCAATCCTTCATTCTGATTCTTCACCATCGCTTGCACGCTCTCTCATCTTTAACAATAGCTCATCTTCTTTTTAAGCCACAATGATTCGGTAATCAATAAGTGGTTATACGTGGAAGTATGTGACGCTCTCGAATGGCTCCTCCATTGTCAGCCTCTGTTCGAAATCTCGCTCGAACTCCACCATGTTCCACTCTCTTACCATTAGTGGGGCTGCAAATTCCATGGTCTTCTTGCGGCTCAACGCATTAGCCACAATGTTGGCCTTGCCAGGATGGTAGGAGACTTCAAACTTGAAGCCTTTCAATGTCTCCATCCAACGGCGCTGCCTCATATTCAGGTCCCTATATGTAAAGATGTACTTGAGGCTCTTATGGTCGCAAAAGAGCTCGAACTCCTCGCTGTAGAGGTAATGTCTCTAAAGCTTTAATGCAAAAATGATTGCCACCAACTCTAGATCGTGAATGAGATAATTTTCTTCATGTTTTCTCAACTGTCGAGAGGCATTGGCGATCACCCTATCCTTCTGCATAAGCACACACCCCAAACCAACTCGAGAGGCATCGGTGTAAATAGTATATTTGATCGCTTTCTCTAACAACACTAGTACAGGCACAGACGTCAGCTTGTCCTTTAATTTTTGAAAGGCTGCCTCTGCTTTCTCGTTCCAAGCAAATTTAAGTTGAGTAAGTTGGGACAATGGTCGGGTTATCTTAGAGAAATCTTTACTGAATCGGCGATAATAGCCGGCAAGCTCGAGAAAACTCCTCACTTTTATAACTGAGCCGTGCTACTCCCAGTCCTGCACTGCAGTCACCTTGGCAAGGTCCACGACGATTCCTTCTTTGGAAATTATGTGTCTCAAAAGCTTCTCTTCTTCCTTCCAGAAGTCGCATTTTCAGTACTGTGCAAATAACTGACTTTGCCTAAGAGTATCAAGGACTGCTCGCAGGTGTTCTTCATGGTCTTCCCGACTCTTTGAGTATATCAAAATGTCGTCTATGAATACGATGACGAATCGATAAAGATACGGCCGAAACACCCGATTTATGAGATCCATGAATACAGCCAGTGCATTTGTAAGTCCAAACGGTATCACGAGGAATTCGTAGTGCTCGAAGTTAGTCCTGAAAGCTGTTTTATGTACGTCTTCATTCCTGATGTGCAACTGATGATACCCAGACTGTAAGTCTATCTTAGAGAAATACTAAGCCCCCTTCAACTGGTCAAACAGGTCATCTATCTTAGGTAGAGGATATTTGTTCTTTACTATAACGTGATTTAGCCTGCGATAGTTTATACACAATCGTAGTGACCTATCTTTCTTTTTCACGAATAATACGGGAGCTCCCTAAGGAGATACGCTTGGTTGTATAAAGCCCGAGTCTAATAAATCATCCATTTGTTTCCTCAATTCCTCCATCTCACACAGAGGCATGCGGTACGTCGGCAAGGAGATAGGTGTTGCGCTTGGCACAAGGTCGATGGTAAAGTTGATCTAGCATTAAGGAGGTAGTCTAGGGATTGTCCTGAACGCGTCCGTGAAATCTTTTGGGCCGCTGACGTGTCCTCAAGTAACGGACCATCACAATTCTCTAACAGGGAAGCATAACAATAAATGCGGAAAGGACAACTGACCTGAACTGGGAAGGTGATGGTCGTGTCCTCGGGCTCATGGGTTATCACTAACCTAGTCTCATAGTCAATCTCTGCCTTCATTTTGGTGAGCCAATCCATGCCGAGGTTGACGTCGTAATGATAAATCTTGATTACAATCAGGTCAATGTGCACCACTCTGCTCCCTAAGTCTATCGGGCAACTCCTACAGAGTTTAGTAGCGTCTGAGAAGGTTCCTGTTGTGGCGATGACTCTCACCCTAATCATAGGGGTAATGTCTAACCCTAATCGCTTGACTGAAGAGCATGCTACCATAGAAACAGTGGACCCGATGTCCACTAAAAGGAATACTGGTGTACCTTGGACGTGGGCAGTGTCTTCAAATGCTAGCGGTACTATAACCGCTGATTCAGCTGCTTCGGCAGTGAGTGCATGTAGGCGAGCTTGTTTAGGGCGGTTAGGCGGCACTATTATATGCTATTGAGGTGGCCTATTTTGGGATGCAGGAGGTCGATTGTATGTTTGCAGCTATGCTATGGATCATAAAGGAGGGGATGAAATAACATACAGGGGCTGGCGGTTGACCCTTTGAGGCAGCGTGTAGCCGTTATCCCTCATCTTGGTAAAGGAGAATGGGTCAGTGTGACCCGCTCTGCCGTAGTAGGTGCACATGTGATCGGAACGCCTTTGCTGGGCTGGCGGAGCCATCAGTCTGAGAGGTGAGTTCATATGTGGCCTCTTGCTGAGAAGCGACTGGGTCTGCAATTCAGGCCTAGGCCTCGGCCCCATTAGCAAGCATGTTCGGGACACCCATTCACCGTCCTGCTCAGCTCGCAGTGACATGTTCACCAATTCAACATATGTGTGGATGCTATCACAATACATCTTGGTGCAGATGTCAGCCCACAACTCTTCCGAGAATTGCGGCATTCTCATCGGCTCATTAGCCAAAATAAAGGGAGCATATCTAGCTAGATCCCTGAAGCGGTTCTTGTATTCCGCTACTGTAATTCTCCCTGCTCGAGGTGGAGGAATTCGCCCTTTTTTCATTGCGATAGGTGAGGGGAAAGTATTTCTCGTGAAAACATGTCTCGAACCCATCCCACGTCCACCCAAACCTTGCAGTAACGGTTCGTAGGGTACTGTCCCACCATAAGATGGCCTCCTTCTCGAACATGTATGTAACAAGTTCAACTTGCTCCACCTCAAGGCAGTGTGATGGCCTTATCATCTTGGATATTCGGTCCAACCAATACTCGGTCTCCTCAGGCCTATGTGTACTCGCAAACGTGGGAGGACAGATGTTGAGGGTCAAATATTGCATATTAAACCCCATTTAATACATGATTTTATGAACATGATACCGTTTAACGCCTGATTTTAATCGTGTTTATGATGCAAGGTGAATTTAGGAGCCTGAACTGAAAATGATGCTAAAAGTATGGATTTAATGCTCAGGAATCACCAAGGCAAGGGACAGACTCTAGGGGACCAAGATCGACGGATTTACATACCAGAGATACGAGAAAATCGAGAAACTGAAGCCCAAGTGGCCTGAAAGTCAGCCAGAATGCAAGATTGGTTCTCAGCATCTGCTCGGCTCGAGACTTCATACAGGGCCTGGGGAACATAAATTAACTGTACACATCAAATTTGAGCCCTTAGATCCATGTGGAAGTGGCCCAACGACTAGATCAGCCCCTAAAATCATGATTTGGGGCCCGCCTGAACTCTGAATACGCTTCAAAGTTGGTATCATCCCATTTTATGATGTGAGAAAACAGATGGTCGGGGTAGATTTCTCAAAACCATCACCGTGGACCCATTAGAGATCGCACGTGCACGGTGCATCTGTACTCTGGAATTGCACGGCAAGTCCAAGATGGTCAAACCGTCTTGGACCCGCTGCTTCACGTCAAAAACGGCAATTCCTGTGTTTTAGCATGCGAATGGACGAACTGTGTCCGTTTGTGGAGGATGGTGGGCCACCATCATGGCTTATGGGGATGATCCGAACTGTCCAGAGTGGTCAGAGGAGGGCGCCGACTAAAGCCCAGTCATTTTAGTGGTTCCATGCACGTGTGCAAGGTGGCAACGGAAAGGAAATTAGTCATCTATCCAGTGATGGTGTGGCCCATTCGAAACACGGATTCATGTCAAATTTCAGCTCGTGATCAGGCAGAGATGCAAAAATTCGAAGACCAGTTTGATGGACTCTAAAGGCGATCGAGGTGGACCCCACCAACCTCAGCAGAAAAGGAAACCGGACAACTTCCGCGTCCCATCCGGTTTGAAAGAGTTGTGGCCCACCAAACAGATCTATTTGGGAAATCCAGACCGTCTATCTTGTAGAGGGGTCAAAAACGTCCGTAGGGACATTGTTCTTTGCATCGTTCGTGGAAACTACGAATACTAGAAAAGGGCAGGAATTCCACTTTTTCTCTTGCTGCGCAAGGAGATTTCCAAATCTGGTGTTGCTTAAAACGTCCGACTGAAGTTTGTACAGACTCTCCAGCAGTCTACGCACGGCCTCTTGTGCGGAAGCCTCAATCGACCAACTCTTGGTGGTTATAAAGAGAAGAAAGAAGGAAGGAAGGGGGGCCATTCCTTGAACGGGAGAGAGATAGTAGAGTAGTGTTTTCTTTTCTTTTTCTTTTTCTTTTTAATTTGATCTTGTTTAAGGGATCCAGCTCGTTCATGTTGGGCTGAACCTCTTAGCTAGGGCTAAGAGGTGAAGCTTGTAGTGTGATGGGTAGTTTCCTGTTGTTTTGATTCATGTTGATGAACCTTCTCTGATTATAGTTTGATATATGGAATGCCTTTAGTTTTTAATGGTTTGTTGTGATTAAAATTACAATAGATCTGTGATATCTTCTGGTATTTTCATGCATGTATGGAGGTTATGATCGTAGGGATCTTGTTGTTCACCATCGTCTCATGGGCATGGATGGATGATGGAATCCTTCCCTACGTTCATAACTCTCTTCGATTGGTTGTGGATTGGCTAAATTCTATTGTTTGCTTTGTCTCCTGGGCATGATTTTGTGATAGAATCCATTCTAATTTACAACTATCTTATCTTTTGAAAACTATATCAAAGGAAGTTCATATGGTGCTGTAGTGATATATCTTCCAACTGGATGAAGATGAGACTCGAAGTCTAGTTGAGTTCGTGAATCGACCGTAGATCTCCTTGGTCTCTATAAGTGAATCCTCTGAATCCCTAGTTTCCTACCTTTGATTTCTTCCACCTTTAGTTTCTTATTTCACCATTATACCTCATATTCACTTGATTTAGATTACATCTTATTCTAGTTCTAGTTCTGGTTATTTTCAGATTACGTACAAGTTTCAGTCCCTGTGGATTCGACATCGGTCTCACCGAGTTTATTACTACATCACAACCCTATACTTGGGGAGTGAACAAGTTTTTGGCGCCGTTGCCGGGGATTGACGGCTACGTTTTCTGAGATTAACTAGTTCGAGGATTAGTTTAAGATTAGGAGTTTTCTAATTTTAGGTTAGAATAGTTTTTTTTTTAATTTTAATTTCTAGAAACTAACCTGTTTCTTATTTTGTAGGAGCCTGACATAAACTTCTAATTTGGTAATCCCTTTCTAATTTCTCTACTTTTTCTACTTTTAGAATTTAAATTTTAGTTTTAGAAATTTTCTTATTCTAGGGTTCCTTTTTAGAAACTAACGTTCTATTTTTAGAACTTTTCTATTTCTAGGCTTTCATTTATTTTAGAAATTTTTTCCTTTTTAGAAACTAACATTACTTTCTATTTTAGGATTAGGATTTCTAATTTAGAACTTTCTAACTTTAGGTTTAGAACTTTCCTCTTTTGTTTTTAGAAACTAGGTTAGTTATTTTCCTTTTTAGAAACTCTTCCTAATTTTAGCAACTAACTCATTTTTCCTTTATTTTTGGAAACTTTCTAATTCTAGGTTTAGGAAACTTTCCTTTTCTAGAAACTAACTTTGTATTTCCACCTTAGCATTTTCTAACTTTAGAATTTCTATTTTTAGGAACTAATCTCTTTTGGTTTCTTTTGCAGGATCTTAACATAGGAACTTCTCAATTGGTATATTCCTTCTAACTTCTCCTCCTCTTGCTTTCCATACTGCTGTAGGATCTTTTCTTTTGTTTTTCTTAGGATTAGATTCAGATTGAGGGTTTCACCATGTATATGCACGAGTGAGAACATTAATATGCTAAGATAGCTTTTGAGCATGCGAAACAATGCGAAGGGATGTATGATGATTATGATAAACATCAACCTATGTCTCAGAAACCAATCATCGAGAACCGACCTGAGCATAACACTCCATCGGTTAAGAAGTCCTTACGCGATCATATACGGGAGAACAATTTCACCCCACGAATAGTACGTGAGTGTTGAGGTTATCATAACTATGGAAGTGAGAATTATTATCACCCATCTGAGAAAAAGAAAACAATGCGTGATTATATTATGAGTGATAATAAGTATTACCAACCATCAGATTCTCCCACCTATGATCCGTATGACTATAATCAGTGGAAACATCAATATCAGGAAGCTGAACCAGCTATAATAATTCTCTTGTGTCCTCTACCTTTGACACTTAATCAGTCCAAGGGGATTCACTTCAGAAGCTCATGAGAGCAGAAGAGCAGTTCAATCAACTTGTCATACAATCATGTGAATTGATCAAAGCCTCAATTCCAATAATTCAGTCACAAATTATGGAGAAGGAAGAGGCTAGGTTATCCCAGCCTCATCCTAATCTAGAAGCACAATGTGAAGAAAGTGATTATAACTCGCTTGTGGCAGAAACTGAAATTATGAATGAGGAGTTAGATTCCATTAATGAGCAGATGGTTCGATTTTCCAATGAGTCGATCTCGATGACTGTCCAAAGAAATGATCAAGAGACGTGGGTGTCTTTCAAATATAATGATAGTGGCACACTTCATTCACATGACACACATGATTACACTGATGAGGTTGAGGTTAGTTTATTCGAACCTCAACCCAATCTAGGAATAGAATGTGAGGAATGTGATCCCATCCCAAGTGCACACTACATGGAACCGGATGATGATGAGTATTGGGATTCAATCTCTAGTGTGGCCCCTGCCGATGATCAAGAGGTTCAGGAAGTTGTCAAACATAGTGATCTACTCCACCAATCTGACATGACCAATTTAAATGTGGAGAATGGACCACTTCCACCTAAACCTTCCAACCGTTGTGATGCATGTTTGGACCACTCCCCTGAATTGAATGATGATATGATTCGGGAGATGGACGAGTCGCTCGATATGACTCTGGAAATTGAAACCATTCAGTTAAGGCCACTATCTGAACTGTACACTTTTGATGATTCAATGCCTCTACCGAGTAACTTCAATGAGTAGAGTTCGCACATCAATGCTTTGTCTACTGATCTTCAATCTATCTGTGCAAGGTTGGAGCAAGAGAGTGTACCTCTATTTACTTTTAAGGACGATGGATTCCTTGGGCAGCGCATCACGAGCTCTAATGTGAAAAATAAGTCATGCTCAGCTGAACTTCCTAACTCTTTGGATGATTGCTTGGCACACTTTGCAGATTCAAACGATCCCATGATAAGAGACATAGTGAATGCCTTGCAAGACAGCATCTCGGTAGTCATCATTGACCGAGAGCACCCTTACTCTGAAGCCCCTTCTTCCCCAGATCTTAATTGTTTACCATTAAGGGAGGAAGAGCTGAAAATTGAACCGAAGTCTGAAACTTCGGAATATGTTGAGGTTACATCACTTCCTGATAACCGCTCTGAAACATATATACTTGTAGTCTCTAATTCACCATGGGACTCTAACATTAAAACTTCTTCTATCACAGGTGAATCGTATATACTTTGGATACCTCAGGTAAATCGATGAGAAATTTTTGATGAGGTACATAAGTTTCTCTAGAACTTCATGCTCTAGGGCATCCAAGCCTACTGCAAAAAGGGCTTTTAGATGATCCTGTTGAGAAACCTACTGAGAAATTTATCCAGATATTGGCCAGAAGAGGAACTTTGCGCCATAATCGAGTAATTTTTCCCTACTTTCATATAACTAGGGTAGTTTGCTTTATACTGTTTTAGGATAGACAGTTTTATGCCATTAGGTTAGTTTGCTTCCTACATTATTTTAGGATAGTTGCTTTCATGTCTTCACTGTCGTACTGATCGACATGTTGTGATAATTGTGGAAACGTCCTTCTCGATTCCTTCGTGCAGGTACTATCTTCCCATCACTTCTCATTTACTTTCGTTGTCCCATGTGCTTACATTGAGGACAATGTAGATTTTAGGTTGGGGGTGGGAGATTAGGTTTCTTAATCAGTGTTTTTTTGGTCTTGAGCAAAAATTGTGAATTTTTTTTTAAAATTTTTTGGAATTTCTTGTGAATTCAAAGTGATTTTGACGGCTATCTTAGATTCAATTATCTATTAGATTTCACAGTTAAGTTTGAAGTGTTAATCCAGAATTAGAAGTTATAAACATTGATTGAATCAAGATTTCACATGTCACATCTCGCTTTTACATTAAGGTTTCAGTTTGATGTTAAAGGGTTAACTTGGTAATCACTAAGCATGTAAGGAAACAACCTGGAAAATTTGCCCGTCATGATCAATTGAAGAAAAAGAAAATACCTAGTTAAAAAAAAATAGATACCTTTGTAAAAGGTTGGCCGAATAATCTTCACCATAGGTTTGCTCCCTATAGGTATAGATTTAATTCCCCATAGATGATATGTGAAAAGGGTTGGGTGTACAGTCTTCACCATAGGTTTGCTCCCTATAGGTGAAGATTTGATTCCCCTTCTTGGCGTTACTTTTAATAGAAAAATTAAAAGCTGAAAAAATGAAAAGATGATCTGTGAGATAAGCTTTGGTTATCATGAATTCTCTTGTTGGTTACCAATGATATCATTAACTAGAGAATTGAATCTTACTGTTAATAAGCCGAGATTTCACTAAACACTCATGGAATTCAATGTCTAGAATTTTTCTAATTGATGGATTAATGCTTTGATCTTGATTATGAACTCTACTGAGTGCTTGAGTCCAGGACATAGTAATGCCCAACATTCATGAATCTTAATTAGAATTCTAGGATCTGGATTGTTTTTTATAAATCACTCGAGTTTATGGAAATCGTCTTGTAAGTCTCAACTTATTTTTCGCATACCTTGCTCCGGACTAACAAGATGCTGGTTGGGGGTTATGTTGAGGGTCGAATATTGCATATTAAACCCCATTTATTACATGATTTTATGAATATGATACTGTTTAACGCCTGATTTTTATCGTGTTTATGATGCAAGGTGAATTTAGGAGCCTGAACTGAAAATGTTGCTAAAAGCATGGATTAAACGCTCAGGAATTGCCAAGGTAAGGGACGAACTCCAGGGGACCAAGATCGACCGATTTACATGCCAGAGATACGAGAAAATCGAGAAACTGAAGCTCGAGTGGCCTGAAAGTCAGCCAGAATGCAAGATCACATGGTTCTCAGCATCTGCTCGGCTCGAGACTTCATATAGGGCCTGGGGAACATAAATTAACTGTACACATCAAATTTGAGCCCTTAGATCCATGTGGAAGTGGCCCAACGACTAGATCAGCCCCTAAAATCATGATTTGGGGCCCGCCTGAACTCTGAATACGCTTCAAAGTTGGTATCATCCCATTTTATGATGTGAGAAAACAGATGGTCGGGGTAGATTTCTCAAAACCATCACCGTGGACCCATTAGAGATCGCACGTGCACGGTGCATCTGTACTTTGGAATTGCACGGCAAGTCCAAGACAGTCAAACCGTCTTGGACCCGCTGCTTCACGCCAAAAACGGCAATTGCCGTGTTTTAGCATGCGAACGGACAGACTGCGTCCGTCTGTGGAGGATGGTGGGCCAGCATCATGGCTCATGGGGATGATCCGTACCGTCCAGAGTGGTCAGAGAAGGGCGCCGACTAAAGCCCAGTCATTTTAGTGGTTCCATGCACGTGTACAAGGTGGCAACGGAAAGGAAATTAGTCATCCGTCCAGTGGTGGTGTGGCCTATCCGAAACACGGATTCATGTCAAATTTCAGCCCGTGATCAGGCAGAGATACAGAAATTCGAAGACCGGTTTGATGGACTCTCAAGGCGACCGAGGTGGACCCCACCAACCTCAGCAGAAAATGGAAACCGGATAACTTCCGCGTCCCATTCGGTTTGAAAGAGTTGTGGGCCACCAAACAGATCTATTTGGGAAATCCAGACCATCTATCTTGTAGAGGGGTCAAAAACGTCCGTAGGGACATTGTTCTTTGCATCGTTCGTGGAAACTACGAATACTAGAAAAGGGTAGGAATTCCGCTTTTTCTCTTGCTGTGCAAGGAGATTTCCAAATCTGGTGTTGCTTAAAATGTCCGACTGAAGTTTGCAGGGACTCTCCAGCTGTCTACGCACGGCCTCTTGTGTGAAAGCCTCAACCAACCAACTCTTGGTGGTTATAAAGAGAAGAAAGAAGGAAGGAAGGGGGGCCATTCCTTGAACGGGAGAGAGATAGTAGAGTAGTGTTTTCTTTTCTTTTTCTTTTTCTTTTTAATTTGATCTTGTTTAAGGGATCCAGCCCATTCATGTTGGGCTGAACCTCTTAGCTGAGGCTAAGAGGTGAAGCTTGTAGTGTGATGGGTAGTTTCCTGTTGTTTTGATTCATGTTGATAAACCTTCTCTGATTATAGTTTGATATATGGAATGCCTTTAGTTTTTAATGGTTTGTTGTGACTAAAATTACAATAGAACTGTGATATCTTCTGGTATTTTCATGCATGTATGGAGGTTATGATCGTAGGGATCTTGTTGTTCACCATCGTCTCATGGGCATGGATGGATGATGATTCGCTCGAATCACTTTAAATACGATCTGTAAGACCCAAAACTTGTAGAATCATCGATGCTACAGTACCCTATAATCTAGGATCAATCTCATTACCCAGCTGCTCTCGGGAGCATCTCGAAACTCCGTATCAGATCTGGACCGCACGTCGAAAGTCCGATTAACACGAAGTTAAGGAATTAGGACCACCTTGCTGGGCTTGACAACCATCTAGAAAATCAAATCCAGATAGTGTCCCAGCGCTATTCACTTGAGCTCGGAGTGAAGAGTGTGAGAAATGTGAAATTATTTCAAAATAAAATATCTTGAATAGTATCTGGCACCTCTCGCTTGCGGATCAGTTTTAAGCAACCAGACCGTCAGAATCAGACCAAATTACACCCTCGGATCAGGAGAAATTTCATACACATTTACATGTACTTGGAATCTCCGATCGAGATCCGCTGACCGTTGAACTAAACTGGTCCGCCACGCATGATCTGGAATCCCGACCGAAACAAAAACTTAATAGAACGTAGATCCGGTGTCGGTGAGCTTAAGTCCGACCTTTGGCTCAAGGAGGCCCGTCAGAAGTCCTCCGTTGAGCTGAAAAAGTTCCGTTTTGGTTATAACCTAAGTATACTTTGACCTGGAGTCTATTTTGGTGAGTTTTTAGACTATATAAGGACCTTAAACCCTCTCTCATTGCAGCCATACGAATTTGAGAGAAACCCTAGAGAGAGAAGAGAGAAAAGAGAGAGAAAGTGTGGGAGCAGTGGGAGATTCTCCCTACCACTCTTCCCGGCCGGTTCACGAGCTCCACCACTCTGTTCTAATCATTTTCCCGGTGATTCCGGTGTCATTTCTAGGTAAGAAACCCTAAACCTAATCTGATTTGGGGTTTTGATAATTGTAGGTTATGAAATAACTAACCTATTTCATTCCACAGGTTGTCAAACTACCGTATATAGAAGCCTAGCAATTCTATCGACTCCGTTACGATTCTACGACAAAAGGTGCGGACTTTAGGTGTATAGGTTATGGTTTTCAACGCTTTCAATGTCAGATAATGATAGATTCATGATCTGCATGCAATTGTACATGTACAAAGTGCTTTCCATTTTCTATTTCGATTAAAGTTGTAGAATATGGAATTTTACGTAATCTAGGTATTCGTAGAAAATACCGTATACGTATTTTTTTTGGAAATGTGTTTGACATGTTTATTTGTTGTATGGATATACGATATATGGATAAAATACTTATTTGGCAAAAGGGTTCGCCTAAATACATGTTTTACTAATATACACTATGTATGTAGAAATACTGTATGGTAAGGAGTGCCATATACATGTATATTTTGGGAATGCGTTGGCCATGATTGTTTGTCGTATGATTATATAATATATGCATAAATTACTTATTTGGTGAAAGGAATCGCCGTAATACATGTTTGCTTGTACACACTATGTATGTTGAAAATGTGTATTCTAGAAAATACCGTGTATGTATAAATTTTGGAGATGTAATTGTCAAGATTAATTGCAGTATGAATATGATATACACGGATAAAATACTCGCTTGGCGAAAGGATAGCCATAATACACATTTTTCTAACATACGTCATGTATGTTGAAATAGTGTACTCTACATAATTGTGAAAATGCTTGTGAGAGTAAGTGCTTAGGTGTTAGGGCCTTAGGTAGGTGCTGAGACGGGGTTCTCAACTACCTTAGAGTCACGTATGATACCCTCCACGTGGTTGTTTACTCTAACCACTCGCTTATGAAATATATGTGTTTGTATCCCTATTTGTATAGTGCTCTATAACATGCTTTTTAACATGCTTTGTAACTTGTTTCATAACATGCTTTATAATATGCTTTATGACATGGTTGCTAGTGTGCTTGAATTACTTTGTTTATCATGCTTTACTTCACATGTTATGGTTGAGAATTGATTGAGCTTGGGACTATGTCCATAGTTCAGACATCCGGTACCAGACTTGGAATCGTGGTTGAGATTCATCTCGCCACACATGATGTGTTTGGCGAACCCATGTCGTACTTCGGTTGGCAATAGTGGTTGGCCACACGAAGTGCTTCTGCACTTCATATCGCTCAACTTGTTGTGCGCTTGAGCTAGCCGAGCACGTCAAGTAACCCGTGTGTCTTATGTATATTCACCATGTTCGGTCGCTAATGCTTGAACCTAGGGTACCAAACTTACCAGTGAGAATTCCGTTAACCATGGTACCTCGATCCGCTAAGACTCATGAGCCGGGCATGGTGGTATGGGACACCGTGGTCGAGCTGTCGGCCTACGCTGGGGCCACGTGCCTCCCCGTAGTGACCAGTGAGCAACCAAACTCGTGAGCTGATTATGGTGGTATGGGACACTATATTCGTGTTGTCGTCCTACATTGATAAGGTGATGGGGGAGCGGTGCAACCTTTGTGCGTAACAGCCCTGACAGCCCTTTGTAGTGACCTTGAGCATATTCTGAAATCGCAGTGCGCCTTAGGGTTCGCCGCGATATATAGAGTATGAACTAGGCCTGTTTCTGTATTGTGATAAATCGTTTAAGGGGTGATGGGGGAGCGGTGTAACCTTTGTGCGTAATGACCACGACAAATTCTCCTCTGCAGTGACCTAGAAAACACACCATCGTCTGATATTAACTAGGACTGACGACCCTAGAATGGATCATGTTTGGGAATGATACAAGGGAGGTACCTTAGTTTTCCAATCCTGCTGTTTGAAATGGACTAATTAAAAACTTGGTAATAATGCTCATCATGCATTGCATGTGCCTGGAAGATGTGGAGCACTGTGGGATGGAAGCATGCTACGAGCGTGAGATGGTGTCGCATGAGGGAGTATGTCGATGAGGGCATACATCATGTCATTCATACTTACATTAATAAGAGTAGTTAGGAGTGTTTGATTGTACTGCTTTATCATTACTGTTTGACTGAGTCGATAACATGTTAACCTATGCTTTATTGTTCCACTGAGTTAGCTACTCACTCCCAAGTTACGGGACGGTGTTTCGAACACCCACCAGACATTGTCTGATTTCAGATGGCGACGCTACTTCTAAGGCGGAGCCGGACCTTTGCAATGACTACGATGCCTGCTTGTATTGGTTGTCTTCTGACGGCTTCTTGTGAACCGTGTCCTGATCGACAGGGCTTTCTGAGATATTGACTAGAGGACCTTACACATTTGGTATAGTTTAAGATTGTACTTGTAATTATTTAACCTAGTAATGTTATCACACTCTGGAGACTCATCATAGTTTATATATTTTATCTATCTATCACAGTCTTCCGCTTGCAAATTTAACTGTCTCTGGAGTATGATATCTTTGTTTTGGCTTAATCTCACTCATGTTCACTACTCTAATACAGTCAACATTCAATCATCATTCATTTTGTTGCATAAGTGATGTTCTAGAACTCGAGAGTTGAGTTACTACTCGACCCTCGATTTTTGGGATGTTACAATAACCTACGATACTAAGTATACCATCCTGACTTCACACTCCAGCATGGTCATTCCATTCACACCACATGTTGCATTACATCCGCCGCATATGGTATGACTGACACGATTTATGTTACTCATCAGGAATGTATATTGCATTGCATCCTCTGCATCTAATATTTGTCTCTCTATAACTCCTCATTTGCATATTTGATTTGTATTGCGTATCTTAATATTGCATGATTCATGGACTTGTCAGTATTTCCGCTTACTCTGTTATTGTGTGATTTATGATCTTGTTAGTACTTCTATTTACTCTGATAATTCCTGATCTTATCAATATTTCTGCTTGCTCTAATAATTCATGATCTTGTCAGTATTTCCACTTATTTCGATTTTGTACAATTTATGGAATACCAGTATTTCTGATATCGTATGATGATGGCATTATATTGAATACTCGACACTTATCTTGTGCACACACTTACACCACCTTCTAAGCTTTCTATAAGCTTATGCATGATAGATGCGTGCAGGTGATGTTAGGTTGTAGTAGTGTTGAGCTCGGAGTGTGCAGCGGTCTTCCGGAGCTTAATTTTTAATTTATGTAATTCTCTTTTTAGCATTATACTCAACTACTTATATTAGTGGATATGTGATGATGATGTTGCCTTTGTGATTTGGGTAATCTTGTGGTTATGCTTATTACGAGTTAAATGTATATTGAAAAATCCTCCTCCCTAGGATCGGAACCTGGCGTATGGAAGCTAGGAGCCGAGAATGGGGTACTATAGAGGCTGTCAGCATCGGATTCAGCGATCAGGAATTTTGTGAGCCCAGTTTCCGAGTTTGGGGTGTGACACAAATTGTTGGAATCTTCACAGTTTGCGCTCGCACGCTTTTGGATTCTTTATAGTTTCTACTCGCAAGATGTTGGAGTCTTCACAGTTTGTACGCACAAATTGTGGAAGTCAACACAGTTTGTGCTCCCAAGCTGTTGGAGTCTTCATAATTTATGCGTGCAAATTGTTGGAATCTTCATAGTTTGTGCTCACAAGCTGTTATAGTGTATACAATTTATGCTCACAAGCTATTGGATTCTTCAAAGTTTGTGTACGCAAATTGTTTTAGTCTTCGGAGTTTGTGCTCTCAAGCTATTGGAGTTTCACAGTTTATTCTCGCAAGCTGTCGGAGTCTTCACAGGTTGTGCTCACAGAGTGCTGGAGTCTACACAGTTTTTGCACGTAAATTTTTAAAGTCTTCACAGTGTGTGCTTGCTAGCTATTAGAGTCTGTATAGGTTGTGCTCGCAAGTTGTTGGACTCTTCACAATTTGTGCTCACAAGCTATTGCAGTCTTCACAGTGTGTGCTTGCTAGCTATTAGAGTCTGTATAGGTTGTGCTCGCAAGTTGTTGGACTCTTCACAATTTGTGCTCACAAGCTATTGCAGTCTTCACAGTTTGTGCACACAAATTGTTGAAGTCTTCAAAGTTTGTGATAGCATGTCGTTGGATTCTTCAGAGTTTATGTGCGTAAATTGTTGGAGTCTTCATATTTTGTGCTCGTAAGCTTTAGAGTTTTCACAGTTTGTGCAGTCAAATTATTGGAATCTTCATAGTTTATGCCGCAAGCTATTGGAGTCTTCATAGTTTGTACTCACAGGCTGATGAGGTCTTCACAATTTCTACTCACAAGTTGTTGGAGTCTTCACATTTTATGCACACAAAGTGTTTGAGTCTTCACAGTTTGTGCGTACAAATTGTTGGATCTTCATATTTTGTGCTCGCAAGCTGTTGGAGTCTTTACAGTTTGTGCTTGCAAGCTGTTGGATTCTTCAAAGTTTGTGTACATAAATTGTTGAAGTCTTCGTAGTTTGTGCTCACAAGCTGTTGGAATCTTCACAGTTTATTCTCATAAGTTGTTAAAGTCTTCACAAGTGCGCACAGAGTGCTAAAGTCTTCATAGTTTTTGTGCATAATTTTTTGAAGTTTCCACAATTCGTGCTCGCTAGCTGTTGGAGTCTGGGCAGTTTGTGCTCGTAAGTTATTGGAGTCTTCATAACTTGTGCTCGAACCTATTACAGTCTTCACAATTTATGTGCGCAAATTGTTAAAGTCTTCAGAGTTTGTGCTCGCATGCCGTTGGATTCTTCAAAGTTTGTGTTCGCAAATTGTTGGAGTCTTCACAGTTTGTGCCCATAAGCTTTGGAGTTTTCACAGTTTGTGAGCGCAAATTGTTATAATCTTCACAGTTTGTGCTCGCAAGTCGTTGGAGTCTTCATAGTTTATGCTCGCATGTTGATGGAGTCTTCATAGTTTATGCTCGCAAGTTGTTGGAGTCTTCACATTTTATGCACACTAAGTGTTTGAGTCTTCACGGTTTGTGAGGGAAAAAATTGGAGTCATCATAGTTTCTAGTTGTAAGATGTTGGAGTCTTCACAGTTTGTGAATGCAAGCTGTCAGAGTCTTCACAATTTGTGCGTGCAACTTGTTGGAGTCTTCACAGTTTGTGCTCGCAAGTTGTTCGAGTCTTCACATTTTGTGTGCGCAAAGTGTTTGAGTCCTCACAATTTGTGCTCGCAAGTTGTTGAAGTCTTTACTGTTTATGTGTGCAAATTGTAGGAGTCATGATAGTTTTTGGTCACAAGCTGTTAGAGTCTTTACAGTTTGTGCACGCGAGCTATTGGAGTCTTCACAGTTTGTGCATGTAAAGTGTTTGAGTCTTCATAGTTTGAGCTTGCAAACTGTTGGGTTCTTCACAGTTTATGCGCGCAAATTGTTGGAGTCTTCACAGTTTGTGCTCGTAAGCTATTGGAGTCTTCACAGTTTGTGCGTTTAAATCGTTGGAGTCTTCACAGTTTGTGCTCGCAAGTTGTTGGAGTCTTCACATTTTGTGCGTGCAAAGTGTTTGAGTCTTCACAGTTTGTGCTCGCAAGTAGTTGGAGTCTTCACAGTTTGTTCTTGCAAGCTGTTGGAGACCTCACAGGTTGTGCGCACAGAGTGTTGGAGTCTTTATAGTATATGCTCGCAAGCGGTAGGAGTCTTCACAGTTTGTACTCGCAAGCTGATGGAGTGTTCACAGTTTCTGCTCGCAAGTTGTTGGAGTCTCACAGTTTATGCGCGTAAATTGTTGGAGTCTTCACAGTTTGTGCTTGTAAGTTGTTGGAGTCTTCACAGTTTGTTCTCACAAGCTATTTAAGTCTTTTTAGGTTGTGCGCATAGAGTGTTGGAGTCTTCACAGTATCCGTTCGCAAGCCGTAGGAGTCTTCACAGTTTGTGCTTGCAAGTTGTTGGAGTCCTCACAGTTTGTTCTTGCAAGCTATTTGAGTCTTCTTAGGTTATGCGCATAGAGTGTCGGAGTCTTCACAGTATCCGCTCGCAAGCTGTCGGAGTCTTTATAATTTGTGCTCGCAAGCTGATGGAGTCTTCACAATTTGTGCCCGCAGGTTGTTGGAGTCTTCATAGTTTATGCACGTAAAGTGTTTTTGAGTCTTCACAGTTTGTGCTCGCAAGCTGTTGGACTCTTCACAGTTTATATGCATAAATTATTGGAGTCTTCACAGTTTGTGCTTGTAAGCTGTTAGAGTCTTCACAGTTTGTGCGCGTAAATTATTGTAGTCAACACAGTTTGTGCTTCCAAGCTGTTAGAGTCTTCACAATTTGTAAGCACAAATTGTTAGAATCTTCACAGTTTATGCTCACAAGCTATTGGAATATTTACAGTCTGTGCTCGTAAGCTGTTGGATTCTTCAAAGTTTGTGTGTACAAATTATTGAACTCTTCGTAGTTTATGCTCACAAGTTGTTGAAGTCTTCACAGTTTGTTCTCGCAAGCTGTTGGAGTCTTCACAGGTTGTGCGCATAGAGTACTGGAGTCTTCATAGTATCTGCTCACAAGCTATCGGAGTCTTCATAGTTTATGCTCGTAAGCTGATGGAGTCTTCGCAGTTTATGCTCGCAAGTTGTTGGAGCCTTCACAGTTTTTGAGTCTTCACAGTTTGTGCTCGCAAGCTATTGGAATCTTCACAGTTTTTGCTTGGAAGCTGTTGGATTCTTCACAGTTTCTTTTCATAAGTTGTTGGAGTCTTCACAGTTTATGTGCACAAAGTGTTTGAGTCTTCAGAGTTTGTACTCACAAGTCGTTGGATTCTTCACAGTTTGTGTGCATGAATTATTGAAGGCTTCACAGTTTATACTCATAAGCAGTTAGAGTCTTCACAGTTTGTGCTTGTAAGCTATTGGAGTCTTCACAGTTTGTGTGGTAAATTGTTAGAATCTTCACAGTTTGTGCTTGTAAGCTGTTAGAGTCTTCACAGTTTATGTGCAGAAATTGTTGGAATCTTCACAGTTTGCGCTCGCAAGCTGTTGGAGTCCTCACACTTTGTGCACAAAGGCTGTTGGATTCTTCACAATTTATGGCACAAATTGTTGGAGTCTTCACAGTTTGTGTGAGCAAGCAGTTGGATTCTTTACAGTTTGTGCTCAGAAGTTGTTAGAGTCTTCATAATTTGTGCATACAAATTATTGGAGTCTTCACAGTTTGTGCTCGCAAGTTGTTGGAGTCTTCACATTTTGTGTGCGCAAAGTGTTTGAGTCTTCACAGTTTGTACTCACAAGTTGTTGTAGTCTTTACAGTTTATGCACGCAAATTGTAGGAGTCGTCACAGTTTTTGGTAGGAAGTTGTTGGAGTCTTCACAGTTTGTTCGCGCGAGCTGTTGGAGTCTTCACAGTTTGTGCGTGCAAAGTGTTGGAGTCTTCACAATTTGTGCTTACAAGCTGTTAGAGTCTTCACAATTTATGTGCGTAAATTTTTAAAATCTCCACAGTTTGCACTCGTAAGCTATTGGAGTCTTCACACTTTATGCATAAAGGTCGTTGGATTCTTCACAGTTTGTGTGTGTAAATTATTGTAGTCTTCAAAGTTTGTGCATGCAAATTGTTGGAGTCTTCACAGTTTGTGCTCGCAAGCAGTTGGAGTCTTCACAGTTTGTGCTCGAATGCTATTGAAGCTTTCACAGTTTATACGGCAAATTGTTGGAATCTTCACAGTTTGCGCTCGCAAGCTGTTAGAGTCTTCACACTTTGTGCACAAAGGCTGTTGGATTCTTCACAGTTTGTATGAGCAAGCAGTTGGATTCTTTGAAGTTTGTGCTCAGAAGTTGTTAGTGTTAGACCCATATCCTAACCCATACCATTCCGTAGGCCTTCGCGGTTCTCCCTATCGAATTTCGACAACCCACGATCTGTATCAATGTTTGCACGCGATCCTGAGTCGTATCCTTTATTCTAAAGTTGGCTCGACCCGAGACTTGTACCCTTGCGACCGCGCCGTCGCCGTGGTTCCGACATCGCGTCTCGTGCACCGAGGTGATACCTGTACTAGGAGATGTGGACCCGCGTTCAGTTCGAGGAAAAATGTTGCGGAGAGAATCTCTACCAAATGTCAAATCAATCCTATCAATCAATCAAAGTACAACCCATCACTCCATCACATCCCCAAGTACACAAGCCATTCCCCAAGTCAACTCTCTCTTACACAACCCATTCCACCCATCACCCATCATCCATCACCCATCTCTCTCCCTTACATCACTCCTCTTTCTCTCTCTCTCTCTCTTCACTCCATTTTCTCAAGCAACCCCATGAGAGCAATCGTCCAAGCTCCATGGATTAAGTTTGTGTGGCCCAATTTCTATCTCTTATCTCCACTATCCAAGTTTCATCTCAACCATTGAAGATGTTCCTTTGGAGCTCTAGCATGCATTGGCGAAAGAAGGAAGAAGAGATCAAAGGTGGGTGTTCATAGTATTAAATTTCTTTGATTTTGATGATTTAAGGGCCCACATGGTGGGACCCATTTTGATGTATGATTGTATTAAGAGGGACACATGGTGGCGGGGTCCCTCTGCTACTCCGATCTCTCTCTCTCTCTACCTCTCTCTATCCTTTGGTGATGGAATGTGGCCCACCTATGAAGTATGTATCATATCCATGCCGTCCATGAGTGGACCACACACGTGGGACCCACCATGTAGAAGCTGATTGGATGGAGTCCTTACAGCAACTATATTGCTGCTGTATTGACGTTACCAAGTTCTGTAGGTCTGATCGAGGTATGTGTTATTCAACACTGTCCATCCATTTTGCTTGAAGCGGGACCCCACCTAGATGTATGTTATATCTCCATCGTCCACCCTACTTCCCAATTCATTTTAGGCATTGAGCTGAAAAATGAAGTTAATCCGAAACTCCGGTAGGCCGCACCATCTAAAACGTTATTTTAATAGTGAAAATTATTAGGGCCCACTGCAATGTTTTCTATGCATCAAAATATATCCTGTATTAGGCTTCTTAGACCCATCACGAGCCCAGGAACCCAACCGATGGACTAGATCCTCTTAATGTGAGCCCCACCTATGAAAAACTTCATATAACGTCCAGAAGATGCTGCAACAAGCAGCGTCCGCTGCTTGGGTTGGCGCAGGGTCACTGAGCCCCACCTCACGCCCCACCATGATGAGTGTTGAACATCAACACTGTGCATTTGACGGGTCCCATTTAATAATTGGGATATCCCAAAAATCAACCATACATGGGACTCAAGTGGTCCACATTATAAAAAGCATTGGGGTATTGAACGTCTACCATCGAAACCCTTTTTGGGTCATAGAAGTTTTGGACCAATATGAATTTATTTTTTCTTCTTTCAGGTCTTCGTGACCTTATGAACAAATTGAATGGCAAATAAACATTACGATGGGTCCCACGTGAGACCCACCTCTGTGAAGTGGATTAGCTGGTGTACAACAGTTATATAGCTGTTGTATTGACGTCCGCAAGTTCTATGGGTCTATAACCCACCTTGTTGTATGATCCACGTGGTCCAGCAGGTGGGGCCACGTGATTTATGTATTGTATCCTCACCGTCCAATCCAACAAAGGACGGTGAGACACCACGTGATGTACAGTGGGACACCACGTGATGTACGGTGGGTTCACCTTGGTATATGTGTTTTATCTTAATCGTCTATTACGTGGACTCCATGATGTGTGTTGTATCCACCATCCATCTGTATGGACCACACATGATGTGTGAGTTTTATCTATACTGTTCATTTGCTAGGGACCCCATATATATTATTACTGTTTTGATATCAGCAAGTTCTGTGGTCTGACATGAGGTATGTATTATGTCCCAATTATCTGTGTGAGACCCACTCCACATGTGCTACACGTGTGGAGGTGGGGCCCACTAGATGTATGCATTGTATATTTACATTGTCCATTTTGGACGATACCATGTGGGGCCTACCATTGATGCATGTATTGTATATCTTCGCCGTCCGTCCACCTGGCCGGTGCGACCCACCATGACGTATGTGTTTCATGCAGGCCGTTCATCTGCAGGGCCCGCCTACAACATCCAGGGCCCACTGCTGCATGTGCAAGGCCCACCTATAATGTATATTTGAGGCCCACCTGTAATGTATAATTGAGGCCTAAGTGATGCGTGTAAGGCACATGTTATGTATCCCAAGTGATGTATTTGAGGCCCATATGATGGGGCCCACCTATTTAGTATTTACGGCCCATTGTGATGTATTTAAGGCCCATAGTGATGTATATACGACACAGGTATGAGGCCCATTGTGATGTGTTTCCAGCCCATATGTCGTGGCCCATTGTGATGTGTATTGGCCCATTGTTATGGCCCATTGTGATACAATTTCGGCCTATATGGCGAGGCCCAACGTGTTGTATATGTAGCCCTTGCATGAGGCCCATTGTGATGTATATTAGGCCTTTGTGTGAGGCCATGGGCCCACTTTATGTTTGGCTCTATGTGGGCAACTGCTTGGGAAGCAATGATGGTTGAATGTCCACATTGATGAGCGATGATGGTTAAATATCCACATTGTGACCTTCCTTAGGCCCTTTGTTAGGCCGGTTATCGAGGCCAATTCTGATTGTTAAGGCTAATTATCGACGTTGATTCCGATTGTCGATACCGATTCCAATTATTCAGGCCGATTCTGATTTTAATTGTCGAGGCCAATTCTGATTGTTGAGGCTAATTCTCATTGTCGAGGCCGATTTGATTGTTGAGGCCGATTCTGATTGTCGAGGACGATTCTGATTGTCAAGGCCGATTCCAA
This sequence comes from Magnolia changhungtana, assembly GCA_030180095.1. Lineage (NCBI taxonomy): Eukaryota > Viridiplantae > Streptophyta > Magnoliopsida > Magnoliales > Magnoliaceae > Magnolia > Magnolia changhungtana. The sequence goes on from JASAUF010000276.1 coordinate 14,209,275, forward strand.
TTGGCAAGGCCGATTCTAATTGTTGAGGCCGATTCTGATTATCGAAGCTGATTCCGATTGTTGAGGCCGATTCCAATTGTCGAGGCCAATTCCGATTATTGAGGCCGATCCGATTGTTGAGGTCAATTCCGTTTATCGAGGCTGATTCCGATTGTCGAGGCCGATTTCATTTATAGAGGTCGATTCTGATTGTTGAGGTACATTTCGATTGTTGAGGCCGATTCTATTTATTGAGGCCGATTCTGATTGTCGAGGCTGATTGTTGAGGCCGATTCCGATTGTCGAGGCCAATTCTGTTTATCGAGGCCGATTCTGATTATTGAGGCCGATTTCGATTATTGAGGCTAATTGTTGACGCCGATTACGATTGTCGAGACCGATTCTGTTTATCGAGGCCGATTCCGATTGTTGAGGCCAATTCCGTTTATCGAGGCCGATTCCAATTGTTGAGGCCGATTTAGTTTATTGAGGTTTATTCCAATTGTTGAGGCCGATTATATGGCAGATTATCGAGGCCGATTCCGATTATCGAGGCTAATTATCCAGGCCGATTCTGATTATCGAGACCGAATATTGAGGTCAATTGTTGAGGCCTAATGTGATGTATATGCGGCCTGTTTTTTAGGCCCATTGTGATGTGTATTCTACCCGTGTTTAAGGCCCAATGTAATGTATATAAGGCTTATGTGATGAGGCCCATTATGGTGCATTTGAGGGCCAGGCGATGGAGCCCATTATGATGTATATTAAGCCCATGTGAGAGGCTCATCGTGATGTGTATTAAGCGCTTGAGTGAGGCACATAGTGTTGTATATTAGGCTCTTATGTGAGGTCATGGGTCCACTATATGTTAAGCTCTATGTGGGCCATTCCTTGGGGGCAATGTTGGTTAAATGTCCACATCGTCGAGGCCGATTGTTGATGCCAGTTATTGATAACGAATATGAGTATGTGACAACATAGCATCATGATACATGCCCATATGCATCATCTGTATTTTTATTATGAGATATGGTTGACCATTGCTTATATCATTGGGCAGGTTGTTATGAGACTCCCTGATAGGCGAAGATTGTCTCACACGAGCGCACGGTATGCACAAGATTGATGTATGATTGGACTACATGACTCATGCATCTTGCATTGTGTGATTGTGATTATTGTACGCCCTATCAACATCAGGGCTGTGACCTCCACAGGCATGTCGTGGATGGCCAGATGGGACACCAAAAATATTTGGTTCGAGCATCTGGGCACTTTGGATGTCCATGTGTGAAATCCCTAAATCTCCGAGGCCAAGAGACACCCTAACATCTAGACCAAGTGGATATATGAGCGCACGAGTGCCGAATACCAGTAGGTCGTATCTCCCGCTGTGTCGTAGTCGGTTGGGAGGGGATGTGGCCTTATCCGCCCGAGTGGGGAGGCTGTAAGCTAGGCTGAGTTTGACCAGCTCCCAAATGGGTCTGCAATCAACGAGCCGGGCAGGCATTGGTATACTATTGGCAAGTGAGTAATGAGGTCTTTTTCACTCACTAGGCTACGCGGCCGACTGGGGCGGTAGCCAACTTAGAGTGTACTAGACCCTGGTGATGATCCGAGAGATGTACAGTACTGATACGTGGACTTATTGAGTAGGAGTTGCATACTCATTCATTCATCCATTCACTATCCACTCGGGCTGGTGGTGTGCAACTATTTGTTACGTGTGCCTTTACAATGGGTAGGATACCGGTTGGGGCACACGACTAACCTGAGATCAGGAGTTTACCACATTGAGTCTGGCTATCCAAATTTAGGTATGGGACTGGTTTGGATAGAAGTCCCTTATGATGGACCCCATAGCCTGCGATATTACATACTATCTTCCCGACTTCACACTTTGGCTTGATCATTTCATTCGCATCGCATATTGCATTGCATCCTCAGCACATAGTATTCGGCTTACTGTCTCCGCATTGCATAGTTGATCTACTTTACTTCATTAGTATATGATATTGGTTTATTATATTTTGGCATCGCATAGCTTGTATAAGGCTGATGGTATTTATGGGACTATCAGCATGTTTTCGCATTACTCTGGTATTATATGATTTATGAACTTGCCAGTATTTCTGATATTGTATGATTTATGGGCTTGTTAGTATTTCCTCTTACTCTGATTACTCTGATATTGCTTGCTTGGCACTTACCTTGTGCACACACTTTCACCATCCACTAAGCTTTCTATAAGCTTATGCACGATAGATGAGTGCAGGTAGCGTTAGGTTGAAGCAGCGTTGAGCTTGGAGTGTGCAACTGTCTTCTGGAGCTTTGATTTTATTTAACATATATATTTCCCTTTCAGCATTGTATTCAAAGTTTATATTAGTGGATATGTGATGATGATATTGCCTTTGTGATTTGGGTAAACTTGTAGTTATGCTTCTTATGAGATAAATATACGATGGAAAATCCTCCTTGTAGGATCTCAGGATCGGAATCTGGCGTATACGGGTTGGGAGCCGAGAATGGGGTACTACGGAGGCTGTCGGCACTGGATTCGGTAATCAAAAATTTTGTAAGCCCGATTTCCTGGTTTGGGGCGTGACAGTTAGAGTCTTCACAGTTTGTGCTCGCATGCTGTTGGAGTCTTCACAGTTTTTGTGCGTAAATTTTTGAAGTCTCCATAGTTTGTACTGGTAAGCTATTAGAGTCTGGGCAGTTTGTGCTCATAAGTTGTTGGAGTCCTCACAATTTGTGCTCGCAAGCTATTGTAGTCTTAATAGTTTATGTGTGCAAATTGTTGAAGTCTTCATATTTTGTGCTTGCAAGCCGTTGGATTCTTAAAAGTTTATGTGCGTAAATTGTTGGAGTCTTCAGAGTTTATGCTCGCAAGCTTTGGAGTTTTCACAGTTTGTGCGTGCAAATTGTTAGAATCTTCATAGTTTGTGTTCGCAAGTTGTTGGAGTCTTCACAGTTTATGCGTCTTCAAAGTTTCTGCTCGCAAGTTGTTTGAGTCTTCACATTTTGTACATGCAAAGTGTTTGAGTCTTCACAGTTTGTGCTCGCAAGCTCTTGTAGTCTTTACAGTTTGTGCAAGTAAATTGTTGGAATCATCATAGTTTCTAGTTGCAAGTTATTTGAGTCTTCATAGTTTGTGCGTGCAAGCTGTTGGAGTCTTCACAGTTTGTGCATGCAAAGTGTTTAATTCTTCATAGTTTGAGATCGCAAGCTGTTAGATTCTTCACATTTTTTATGCACAATTTGTTGGAGTATTCACAATTTGTGCTCACAAGTTGTTGGAGTATTCACAATTTGCACACACAAATTATTAGAATCTTCATAGTTTGTGATCACACGCTTTTGGATTCTTCATAGTTTCTGCTCGCAAGATGTTGGAGTCTTCACAGTTTGTGTTCGCACGCTTTTGGATTCTTCAAAGTTTATGTGAGCAAATTGTTAAGGTCTTCGTATTTGTGCTCGCAAGCTGTTGGAGTTTTCACAATTTGTGCATGCAAATTGTGGGAGTCAACATAGTTTGTGCTCCCAAGCTGTTGGAGTCTTCACAGTTTGTGCGTACAAACTGTTGGAATCTTCACAGTTTGTGCTCGCAAGCTGTTGGAGTCTTTACAATTTGTGCTCACAAGCTATTGGATTCTTCAAAGTTTGTGTGCGCAAATTGTTAAAGTCTTTGTAGTTTGTGCTCGCAAGCTTTTGGAGTCTTCACAGTTTATTCTCGCAAGTTGTTAGAGTCTTCACAGGTTGTGCGCATAGAGTGCTGGAGTCTTCACAGTTTTCGGTGTAAATTTTTGAAGTCTTCACATTTTGTGCTCGCTAGCTATTGGAGTCTGCGTAGTTTGTGCTCACAAGTTATTGGAGTCTTCATAATTTGTGCTCATAAGCTGTTGCAGTCTTCACAGTTTGTGTGCGCAAATTGTTGAAGTCTTCAGAGTTTGTGCTCGCAAGCCGTTGGATTCTTCAGAGTTTGTGTGCGCAAATTGTTGTAGTCTTCACAGCTTGTGTTCGTAAGCAGTTGGAGTCTTCACAGTTTGTTCTCGCAAGCTATTGGAGTCTTCGCAGGTTGTGCGCACAGAGTGTTGGAGTCTTCATAGTATCTTCTCGCAAGCTATCGAAGTCTTCACAGTTTGTGCTCGCAAGCTGATGGAGTGTTCACAGTTTCTGCTCGCAAGTTGTTGGAGTCATCACAGTTTGTCGGCGAAAATTTTTGGAGTCTTCATAGTTTGTGCTCGCAAGTTATTGGAGTCTTCACGGTTTGTTCTCGCAAGCTATTTGAGTCTTCTTAGGTTGTGTGTGTAGAGTGTTGGAGCCTTCACAGTATCTGCTCACAAGTTGTCGGAGTCTTTACTGTTTGTGCTCGCAAGCTGATAGAGTCTCCATAGTTTGTGCTCGTAAGCTGTTGGAGTCTTCACAGTTTATGTACACAAAGTATTTTGAGTCTTCACAGTTTATGCTCACAAGCTGTTGGATTCTTCATAGTTTGTATTCACAAATTGTTGGAGACTATACAGTTTGTGCTCGGAAGCTATTAGAGTCTTCAGAGGTTATGTTCACAAACTGGTGGAGTCTTCACATTTTTTGCTTAGAAGTTATTGGAATCTTCACAATTTGTGCATGCAAAGTGTTTTAGTCTTCACAGTTTGTACTCACAAGCTGTTGGATTCTTCACAGTTTGTACGCACAAATTGTTGGAGTTTCATAGTTGTGCTCGCAAGCTGTTGGAGTCTTCACAATTTGTGCACACAAATTGTTGGAATCTTCACTGTTTATGCTCACAAGCTTTTGGAGTCTTTAAAGTTTCTGCTCGCAAGATGTTAGTGTCTTCATAATTTGTGCGTGAAAATTGTTGGAGTCAACACAATTTGTGCTCCCAAGCTGTTAGAGTCTTCACAATTTGTGCTCGCAAGCTGTTGGAGTCTTTACAATTTTATTTCGAACAAGAAACAAATGTATTCGATTTAGAAAATTATCTTATTCAAATATAACAGAGAGAGTGTATGAAGAATAATCATCGTATTATTAATATTGAGTTCATTTACATCCTCGAATATCCCTTGATTCTGAGATAAATTATTTAAGATACAAAAATTGATAAAGTTCGAATGTCGAATCTGAATATCAAATTCGGTAGCATTTCGACTTGTAGTTTGATCATCTCTTTAAGAGGAATATTGTGCAGGTTCGATCATCTGATCTCCCTGTCTTGAGCTCATATCCTTATGTAAAAGGAGAATTGGAGACTGAAAACCCAGTTTAATGATTTCGGCAGCATATCGGCACCAAACTTTACTGGCTGTATAACAGCTCAGTTGCGCGGGCCGCACAACCAATATGGTTTGTGCGGACCCGCTTAAACCCATGAGTTCTTCTTCTCCTACCTTCAAAATCTTCTAGAGCTCTAAACTTCTTCCAAAATCTTCCAACCCACTAAATGAGAGGGGGAGTGGGGTATTTATAGGCCTTCACACGTGTGAACTCTCGATCTTTGTGCCATGGGGCCCACCATGCATCGATCTGACTGTCCATTCAAAACAATACTTTTGTCCCTTTACGCAACTTGCGCAATCAATAGAACTGTCTACACGGTTGACGCAATCAACATGGTTCTTGCACTACCCGCGCAACTGACATATTTGATTGTGCGATCTGCGCAACCAATATGTCTTGCGCGGACTATGAAATCTCACTTGTTTTCTTCTTTTGTTCATTCCCCTCTTCTAATTTCCATCTTTCAATCTTTCTACTTCTTTTTCTATACCTCAACGATGCCCCCTTGATCCTTTCTTTGTTCTTCACAATCAAAGAATTAGGATCAATCACAAAAAATTTAGTTTTGTAATTATTTTCGCGACCCACAAAATGGATGCTCGAATACTGTACTTGGGCCTTATTCCCTATAAATACTAGAATTTCCCTTCATTTCTCACTTTCACCTTTTCTAGCGAAGCTCTGCTTTTTTGCTTTCTCCCCGCACAACTGATTTCGTTTGTGCGACCCGCGCAACTGATTTTCTATTTGCACAAGTCCAATGTTGTTTTGCGCAACAGATATCGTTTACGCCACCCACGCAAACCCTTCTTTTGAAAAACTTCTAGACTTACTATTTTTTGGATCTTTTTTCTGAAACTTAAACTTTTTCTTCATGACATGCACTAAAAGGACTTTCTGTATTATCGAACCTTCTACCGCTCAACCTTCTCAGCAAGAACTACCCAATCCTCCGTCTTCCTAAGCTACCGAACCATCACCATCTCCTCCCCAACCATCACGCAAATGTTTCAAAACCACCAGTAAGCGCCTAACCTATATAAAGGAACCGTGCTCCCTACCTTTGATTTTGCTGATCAGATAGCCACATTGCCCTCTCTTATTCATAGAGCAATCTCTATGGGTGTGATCGAACGACCATCGAGACATGGTCGAGATTTTGATTGGGATGAGTGGCTAAAGACAATGACTCATCTGCCGACGATGAGTCAGAAGCCACCAATGAGAGAAGACTCTCCTTTGCCATCTATGTTGAAGAAGACCCATCACAACAAAGCTGAAGAATTCCAGGAGACAATCAGGGAACACAATAAAAAGAAGCTCTAGAACTCCTGGGAAGGGATCAAAGTCATTGAGGGTATTATGAAATTTAATAACCCTTATAAGCAAGGCATGATAATGATCCCACTGAGCCTTCACTGCCGTCAATCCATCCTTAACTGTGAGCCTACAGATCAAATGGAAGGAGAGAAACTGGCCTTCACAGTATCCTGGTCATCGAGGGAACCCAGAATTTTGGAAGGCATCTTGCTACCGAAGAAGCCAAGGTAACGTTTCAGGGAACGTCAATCGATCTGGAGTCCAGAAGAATTCAGGACGAGAGGCTTTCTAACTTCCTGCGAATGCTGTCTAGATGGGCAGCAGCGATTTTAGCCAAGCATTCAAAAATCTTGGTCAAGATTGATCTCTACAATGCGATAGAAGCTACATTGCAACATTTCTACAAGGAGCCCACTATTCTAAAAGGCTTCTTTAATTATTGGTGTCCCTCAACCAACTCCTTCCATCTTCCTGCAGGCAAGATGAGTATCACACTCTAGGATCTTCATCGAATCGCCGGTCTTCCAATAACCGAGAAATTTTACGATGAGTTTGTGCCAACAAATGAAGAACTGGCTTATATCTCCTCACCAGGCCATGTTGCTTCTATCTCAAAAACGACTACTGAGCTTTTTAAGGAGATGTCTAAATTCCCAAACATTCACAAGATTTCCCTCTTACAGTGGCTTACACATTTCGGCAGAGCTCTTTGGTAATTTTTCTTTCTTGGAAACTATCAATTTCTTATGGTATCCAGATACATACTTCTTATTATTCACCTTTTCTCCTCTCCTCAAGTTTAATGGCAACCGTTCACGAGAATTGGAGGATCTTTGCGAAAATATAAAGAACATCTAGAGTATACTCTTTACGGGGAACTTGCGGCTTTTCTTATGTATTGGTTGAGTGTAATGGTCCTGCCCAGCTCAAAGTGGGCAGATGTTATTCGCCCTACGATGTTTGTTGTTGCCGGTGCAATGGCTGAAGGGTTCAAATATTCTCTCGCTCCTCCAGTCCTATGGTCAATTTATAGGGCTTTTGGAGAGATTCCCTCGTATGTCAAAAGTCCCTCTGTCGGCTCCTCTTCCACTTACACTCCATGGCATTACTTCACTAGCTGGCTTGGTGTATATTTTCCATGAACTTTTGAAGTTTCCGAGAAAGCTTACATTCATCCCGCCCATATTCCACTCTGGTTTTTCCAGAAGAGAGCTATGGTGAAAAAATCTTACGATTGGGTCATTGATGTAATTTCTTCTGATGATAACATTAGCTACTTCCATTTCTGCCTGTATCGCTACACAGGATACAGATAAAATAGACACTGGATCACTTACCCCAGGGAGAGGGCATTTTACCTGTTGATCTGATCCTGCAGTCTCCCATTGAGAGAGGGAGTAGAGTTTTGGAGGGAGCCATACTACCCGAGCCATTTTTCTCATCAATTTGGTTTTAACCAAACTGTTCCAGAAGATTGCGGGTTAGTGACCCGGTGAATTTGAAGTTACGGGATAGGTCCGTACAATTGGGCGATGCTATGGAAACAACTTCTGGGTGGTCGAGTCAAATCTTCTTTCATTATCTCAGGCTACAATCACATCCCTCGTGCCTCATATAGTTATATGAGATGGTGGGTTCATCAGTCATACCTGGTGAATAAATGCCTACCTATGACTGAACCTATTTAGATTTCACCTCCAAGGCTCAAAGGCTGTAAGTTTGAAGAAGGAATAGGCTTCGTGCCTAAGACGAGCCATGCCTTCTTTCCTAGAAAACTTTGCATCAAGATATCTGTGGATGACCCCATTCACGAACGAAAACCCGATAACACCTTAGAAGGGTGGATAGCTTATGGGGTCATCAAGGACTTTGAGAAGGTCCCACGGGATCATTCTGGGAGAGTGATTGAAGAGGTAACAGAAGCTTCTCCTTCTTCCCTGGCTCAAGAAAATGTTGTTGAACCTCAAGATCAACCAGCCTCTTCTCCTGCTCCTCGAACTACTCACCCTAGTCCATCTCCTCCGATGACAAGGTCTCGGACACACTCTCAAGCTTCTCCCCCTTTTCCTCAAGAAGGGGGTAGGCGGGCTTCTCCATCTTATTCGGTTCTAATTAATAAAGATTCTCATCCAGGAGGTAGCAGGGCCTCTCCCTCTAAAGGGAAGTAGGTTATGATTGAAGAAGTAGATGCAGAAGACTTAGCGGATGTAGGTTCAGCCTCTTCATCCAAAGGCACCAATTCTGCTAAGTATGAAGATACTGAAGATGATGAAATGATGACTTTGAGGAGGGAGAGGTTGACATTGATGGCGCGGAAGATGTCATTGCAAAAGGTACTTTTATTGATGAAGAACATCTTTCGCCAATCTCTGAAGCTCTTCCTGGTACCAATATTCCTGCAAAGACCCCTGCAGTGATAGAGGAGGAAGAAGATGAGCCTCTAAATTACGGAGAATATGGTTATTCGCCAAGTAAGGAATTTTCTTCCTTTCTTCTTTTTTTTTTTTTTTTTTTTTTTTTATATATATATATATATATATATATATATATATATCTTGCAATAGTTATCTCATTATTATTGTTCTATTTTTATTTTAAGTGCTCATATTGTCAATGCTAGGATGGGTGATACTCCCCCTGCAGATCTTCCTCCGACTGCACTAGTGGTTTCACCGAGGGTCCCTCTAGTTCCTTTGGTAGCACCAAAGGCGGTAGCTCGTGAAATCATTTTTCAAGTAGAGACCATTGATCTACTAACTCCAACTACTAGATATTCGAGCACGGAGGCCAGAGTGCCTTCCTTTGCCGATATGTTAGGAGCTGGCCCTTCTTCTGTTCAGGAAATTCAACCTCCTGTTACCCATACTTCTGCAACAGGTATGTGTGTCATTTATTTTGTTGGAATTTCCACATCCTATAGCCTTGTTATCATTATCTTAACTTCTTTCTTCTTTATATTATAGGAACTCCTCCTCGTAGCGGTGCAGCAAGCTCTAAATCTGTAGCTACTGCGTCTGATCTATTTTCTTTTGAGAAGATTCCAACACATAAACTGCTTTTGATGAGGAATTCTATGTCAGCGATAGTTCACATTTTTAAAGACCCCGAGCAGTGGTCGGATTTGGATATTGCTATTGAAATCCTGGAAAGCACTACAAGGATGGCAAAGATTAATATTTTTGTCCTACGTGATTCTCTTCTCAAATTTCGTGATGTAATAATTTCTCTAGCATCAGCAGAAAATGTCACCATCGCTCCTGAGATATTGGAATATGGAAAATAGCTAGCTCTTTCCAAAGAGAAGGCTTCCCTCATCACTTCCACTATTTCTGAGTTTAATCAAGAGCAATCAACTCTTCAGGAACAGTTGAAGGCTTGTACTGATAACAGGATGATTATTCAGAATCATATAGCTCTCCTAAAGGAGGAAATTTTGCAACTGGAGTTGAAAGACCGTACGGAAGAATCAACTATGAAAGAGATCGAAGAGAAGATGTGAATCAATATTCAATCTACCGATGTTGAGAAATCGGAATTAATAAAAAATGAAGAGATAATCGCATCCTTGGAGAGCAAGCTAGCTAGAATTCTTAATCAGGCAAAAATCATTCTCAAAGAAAAGTCAAAGCACGTCGCAGCTTAAATTCAGTTGAAGGAAGATTTGAAGAAATATCTGAGAATATTAGGAATTATAGATGAGCTGTACAAATTTTGTTTTATTTATTTTGTTTTTTGCTTTTTTTTTTTTTAGAACATGCAACTTCTTTTGATTTTCAGCATATATCAATGAAGACATAATGATATCTTGAGATAGTTTGCTTCTTCATAAATTTCTAAATCATGGATCATTTCAAGCATGTTTATTTATGCAATCATCTAACATAATATTTAATGAAGTGTTGAGATAAAAAATGTCAACATATTATGAATGTTAGTGTGGGATTTCCTATATGATTTTTGTTTTGATAGGCGGCACTATATTTCAATTTAGTTAGATGATCACACACAGTTTAAGCCCTTGAGTAGTGGAGCAATGAAGTTTTTTAGACTCTTGAGTAGTGGAGTCGGGTCTCACATGATAGTCTCTGTAACTCTTATGAGTTCGCTGAACTTCTTATAGCCTAGTGAGTTCACAAACTGCGATCCATCAGAGGGTTCAAGTGAAGCTACCGGGGCCATGAACTCAGTTGGATTTACGATGGGGTTGGCCACAGTAACTCTCTACAGTTCACGTGGCACACAAGGTGACCTTTGGGGTACCAAATTCAGGGCCGCCAGTCCATTGACGAGTAAGTTTAGGCATTTCCTCATGAGTTACAACTGAAATCAAGCCAAGGATCTGGGGGGTCTTATACATGGTTGGCCTATCTATGGACAATGGCCAAAGAGCGCACACTGCAGCCCACGTTTTCTTCGTCTACAAGGTCAGACCCATTCACGGGAGGGCAATTTCATCCGTGCCCCGTGACGTTGTCAGAAAGCTATAAAGACGGCATTGGTGTTAAATGTGACTGGCCGTTGAGGACTTTTTGGCCGGGATTTCAGTCACTGGCTCCATCCACTGCCCGCATGGGTATGCATATGATGGCCTTCAAGGGCTTTTTAGGGCCACTGGCTTCTCATTGCTGCCTGAATAGGGATAGGCATTATGTGTAGTTAGGCGTATAAGCTTAGTTAGGCTGCCTTAAATGATGATAAGTTGTCATCGTTATCATGATAATAATAGGTGTCTTGATTGATATATCACCACTGCTGATAATGTCTTTTGACGATATTCGCACTATGCTCGTAATAATATATCGGATTGGTTATGATACCAATTTTGACAAGGTTTGGCAAAGCTTGTTCGATAACGACAATGAGGGTTACTTTCTTTTTAAGAAATCACTGATATATAATCTTTGACGATATACTTGGAATTCCTCGTTTATTCAATTATCTGAAAAAGAATATATGAACATGACTTCACTTGTCCTTACCCCCTTTTGATATAGAAGCATTATGCCGATAATCTTCTAGATCAAAATTGTAACTATCTTCAGGGATGATACTTCTTGATGAAGCACGTGTTGACCGATATACTGATACCCTGTCCATCTTAATCCACCACTCTATATGCTCCATTAGAATATACTTCTTTTATGATGTATGGCTCATCCCATTTAGGCTCAAATTTGCCTTTTCAATATTAGCACCATGTCCCCTTTCTTGAAAGAGCAATATTTGATTCGTTTATCAAAGGCAGCCAATATTCTTGCCTGATACAACTGTAATTGTTGCTGACCTGCCAAGCACTTCTCATCAAGTAGGTCTATTTCGTACAAGAAACAAAATGCATTTGATTTAGGGGAAATTATCTTATTCAAATATAATAGAGAGAGTATATTAAGAATAATCATTATATTATTAATATTAAGTTCATTTACATCCTCGGATATGCCTTGATTATGAGAGAGATTATTTGAAATACAATAAATTCATAGAGTTTGAATTGTGAATCTGAATATTAAATCCGGCAGCACTTCAACTTCTGATTTGATCATCTCTTTAAGAGGAATATCGTGCGGATTAGATTGTCTAATTTCTCTTTTTGAAGCTTATACAAAAAGGAGAACTGGAGCTTAATCATTTTGACAACATTTCAGCTCCCATCATTATTGACTGCAGGGCAATCTGATTGCGCGGACCCACACAACCAATATGGTTTGCGTAGGTTCACACACTCCAGTCTTCTCTACAGCTCTGCACTCCTTCCAAAAATCTTCAATCCTCTCAAATGAGAGGGGGAGTGGGGTATTTATAGACCTCCATATGTGCAAACCCTTGATCTTCATGTCATGGGACCCACCTTTCATCAATCTTGACCATTCATGGACAATATATCTTGAAATCTATTGCGCGAACCTACGTAACTGGTGTCACTATTTACACGAACCCGAGCAACAGATATGGTTTGCGCGGACCTGTGCAAACCCATTAAAGATACTCTTTCTTTTTCATATTTTTTTTCTTCTTTCTTTTTAATCTTTATTTTCCTAATCTTCAATTCTTTCTTCCCTTTTTTATGCCTCAACAGATGCCCCTTTGATCCTTTCTTTGTTTCTCCAGAAATCAAAGAATCAGGATCAATCTTATTATGAAATAGTTTATGTGGACCTGCGCAACTGACGCCCGTGTACCGTACTTGGCCATATCCATTATAAATACTCCGAACTTCCACTCATTCTTCACTCGCCACACTTATAATGAACCTTTGTCTTTTCGTTTCATCTCCGTGCAACTAACTTTATTTGTGTGAACCCGCGCAACAGGTTTCTTGTTCGCACAAGGCTTCTAACCGTTGTCCTGCTCCGTGCAAAGGACTTTAATTGCACGAGTCCACGCAACCAACACTTAGAGAAAATTTTTAGACTTTAACTTTTTCTTGTTCAAATATCCTTAAGACTTAAACCTTTTTCACCATGGCCTACATTAAGCTAATATATCGTGTCGTTGACCCTCCTACTGCACAACCCTCTCACCAAGATTTATCAAACCCATCTTCTTTTCATACTTCCAATCCTTCTCCATCCCCTGCCCAGTCACAACCAAAGCACATGAAGACCACTGCCTGACATCCTACTTATTTCAAGGAGCCTGTGCTCCCGACCTTTAATTTTTCTGATCGTATCTCCTCACTGTCGTCTCCCATTCATCGGGCGATTTCAATGGGAGACATAGAACGACCTCCAAAACATGGTCGTGAGTATGACTGGGATGAATGGCTGAAATCAACCACCCATATACATACTGATAGCCAAAGACCTCCTGCCCGAGAAGAGACCCCTCCCGCATCTTTGTCGAAGAAAACTCACCATAATAAGGCTGAAGAATTTCAAGAGAAGATGAGGGAACATAATAAAAAGAAGCTCCACAACTCGTGGGAAATGATCAGAGTAATTGAAGGTATCATCAACTTTGACAACCTGCATTTAGAGGGTATGACCGTGATTCCTCTCAGTCTTCATCTTCATCAATCTATGCTTAACTGCGAGCTAACAGATCATATGGATGGAGAGAGACAATTTTTCTTGGACGTTCAAAGAACCGCGCATCCTTGAGGGGATCTTGTTAGCGCACAAGCCACGGCAATGAATCGGCGATGTTTACCTAATGAATTTTCTTGTCCATTCTCACAATCCCCACAGCCTATTCCCCACATACTTTTATGAGACAGTCCAACGATGTTTCCGAGACCTTGAGCCGCTTTGGGGGCCAAAAGAATTTCGGACGAGGGGTCTCTTAACTTCATGCCGTTATTACTCAGATTAGGCAGAGGTTATCTTAACAAAGCACTCGAAGATGTTGATCAAGGTAGGCTTGTATAACGCAATAGAAGTTACGTCCCAGTACTTCTACAGAGAGTCGATTGTGATAAAAGGTTTTTCTCGACTACCGGTCTCCCACCACCAATTCTTTTCATTTGCCAGCGGGTGAGATGAGCATTACGCTCTGGGATCTCCACTAAATCGTGGACCTTCCATTAACAAGGAAATTCTATGATGAGTTTGTCCCAACTAATAAGGAGTTGGTGTTCGTTTCTTCACTTGACCGGAAGCCTTCCATTTCAGAAACCACTATAGAACTTTTCAAGGAAATATCAAAATTTTTTAACATTCACAAAATCTCTCCTCTGCAATAGCTTGTGCACTTTTCCAGGGCCCTTAGGTAATTTTAAGTCCATAAATTAACTGCTTTCTTCAATTGCACCTCTTCTCACTCAATTTTTACTTCTTTTGCAGATTCCGTGATTGTCATTCTCCAGAGTTAACGGAACTTCGCGCTAACATCAAAGAGCGGGCAGAGTACAGTCTATATGGGGAGCTTGCGGCCTTCGTGGCATATTGGCTAAGCATTGTGGTACTTCCCAGTTTGAAATGGACAGATGCTATTCACCCCACGGTCTTTGTCGTTGTTGGTGCCTTGTTGGAAGGCCACAAACATTCACTTGTACCTCCAGTTTTATGCTCTATTTATAGAGCCCTCGGGGAGATAGCCACACATGTCAAGAATCCTACCATTGGAGCTTCTTCAACGTATACTCCATAACATTATATTACTGGCTGGATGGGGGTTTACTTTCCTTGGACTTTTGAATCCCCAGAGAAGGCATACGTTCATCCTTCGCTTCTTCCACTCTAGTTTTTTCAACAAAGAGCAATGGCAAAAAGATCATACAATTGGGTAGCCAACCAGATTCGAGACACCGATCAGATTGATTTCTTTCAATTCTTCCTTTATTGTTATATCGAGGATACTTATATGGTAGATACCGTGGCACTCACTGTAGGGGAAAGGACATTTTTCCTCTCCATACGCTCTTGTAGTTTGCCACTGCGAGAAGGAACAAAATTTTGGAGAGAGTCCTACTATCCCAGTCGCTTCGCTCATCAATTCAGTTTTGACCAAGCTGTTCCAAAGGACTGTGGATTAGTTACCAGGAGAATGCATTGTTATGGCATTGGCCCTTATAATTGGGTTATGATATGGAAACAGCTACTAGGCGGTCGTGTCAATTCCACTTTTGTAATCCCAGGCTGTGATCGTATACTTTGTGCTTCTTATAGCTGGATCATATAGTTTGTGCTTCTTATAGCTAGATGCGATGGTGTGATCACCAATCATATATGGTCAATAATCACTTGCTAGTAGACGAACCCATCTGGCTTCCCCCACCCAGACTAAGAGGTAGGAAGCTTGAAGATGGCATTGGCTATATACCGGAGAAGAGTCGTGCACCTTTTCACAGGAAGATTTACAGACAAATATCTTCAGAAGATCTAATCTATGAAAAGAAGGCTATTAATACCTTGGAAGGTTAGATTGCACATGGGGTTATTGTGGAATTCGAAAAAGTCCCTCGCGACTTCACTAACCGGGCTGCAAATGATGTTGAAGGAACATCTTCTCCCATTCCAGCAGGCACTGCCACAGCTCGAGATGAACCGGTTCCTTCTTCACAGCTTACTCCTCCTAGCTCATCTTCTCCTATGACTAGGTCTCGAACGCACTTGCAAGCTTCGCCGTCTATTCCTCAAGAAGGGGGTAGCCAGGCTTCTCCATCTTCTTTGATTCCAGTTAATAAAGACTCTCAACTAGGAGGCATCCGAGCTTCTCCCTCTAAAGGGAAACGGGTTATGATTGAAGAAGTTGACGAAGAAGACTTAGAGGATGAAAATTCAGCCTCTTCATCTGAAGGTACCGCTTCTTCTAAGTATGAAGATGATGAAGATGATGAAAATGATGAAATGATGATGATTTCAAAGAAGGATAAGTTAACATCGATGGCGAGGAAGATGTCATTATAGAAGGTACTGACAAAGAACATCTCCCGCCGACCTCTGAGGCTCTTCCTGGTACCAATATTCCTACGAAGACCCCTGCAATAGTAGAGAAGGAAGAAGATGAGCCTCTAGATTACGGAGAATATGGATATTCACCAAGGAATTTTCTCTCTTTTCTTTTCTTTCTTTTTTTACAAAATTTATATATATATATATATATATATATATATCTTGCAATAGTGATCATCCCTTGAAATGCGGAGTGATCATCCCTTGAAATGTGGAGCGGCGATCCCTTGAAATGTGGAGCTCATTTGTCTGAGGGTAGGAGTATACAGGCCTAGGCAGGGAATGTAGAGTGCATGGATCTTACTTTGGAGAATGTAGAGTGCATGGAGCTTACTTTGGGATAAAAGCTATGCATCAAGACAAGTTCCCTCATAAGGTGGCGCATGGGGTTATTTGTTAAGACAACATAAGCCTCTCCTTAAGACAAAAGGAGAGAGAAGTGGCACATGGGCTATCTGTTAAGACAACATAAGCTGGACAATTTTCATAACAAGTGGCGTATGGGGTTTCCTTTGCAAAAGTGGTACAAAAGACTTCTTCTGCAAACTATATCCATTAGGACAACATAAGCCTGGTGTCTGGACAATTTTCAAAACAAGTGGCGCATGGGGTTTCCTTTGTAAAAGTGGTATAAAAGACTTCTTCTGCAAACTATATCCGTTAGGACAACATAAGTCTGGCGTCTGGACAATTTCCATAACAAGTGGCGCATGGGGTTTTCTTTGCAAAAGTGGTGCAAAAGACTTCTTCTGCAAACAAGCTTGTTGTGTGGACAAAACTCCCACCATAAGTGGCGTTATGCGGAGATAACTTCCTAAAATGAGGGTTGTGCGCCATGTATTGTGCGCCACATGTTGCGCACCATGTGTTGTGCGCCATGTGTTGTGTGCAACATGTTGTGCACTCATCCTTTTGAAGGTGGTGTTGGAGAAGATTGTACATAATGAATGGCTTTAGGACAAGGCCTCTTACAAAGTGGCACACAACCTTTGAATTAAGACAAGAGAGAGAAAAGAGGTGTTGTGCTCTGGTGTCAAGATGTGGGAGAGAAAAGAGGTGTTGTTGTGCGCCAACAACCATTGTGTGTTCCCCTTTATTGTGCGCTACATGGGTTATGCATCGCACAACCCCTCCAGTGCACAACCAACTTCTCCACTTCCTTCTCCTTGCTTCTCTCCCTCTTGTCTCTTGTCTCCCTTATCTCCTTCTTCTCTTGTCCAAATGAGGCATGGGAGGGAGTATTTATAGGCATTCCTCCTTTACACAATGGTGTTCACCACCACTTCTTTTCTCATACAACTTCTATCTCTTTCTTTATATAGTGGTGTTCACCAACCTCTCCCTTAAATGGTGGTATACATCTCTTCTCCATTAAAATGACACCCGTGCACCATTTTTTTACCAAAACACCCTTTTCACTGCCTTTTACCAAAATACCCTAACACATTGATTTTTACCAAAATACCCCAATTCACTGATTTTTACCAAAATAACCAACTCACTGATTTTTAGCAAAATACCCCAACTCACTGATTTTTATCAAAATACCCCCGGATGCTGATTTTTACCAAAATACCCCCGGATGCTGATTTTTACCAAAATACGGAGTGAATGACCCTGGGAAAGATCTGCACCATGGACTTCTCTGATCACTGTAATGGAATATTTTTGTGCCTCAACAGATGCCTCCTCGATCCTTCTTTAATTGATTAATAAAATAAAATAAAGGATCAATCTTCTTCCGACCAAAGAACTAAATGAAATGCAACTGAAGGATGACTGGATGATCATGCTTGCATGGAAGACTGGATGATCATACTTGACCAAAAGATCGAATGATCGCGCTCGAACGGAAGACTTGAATGATTGTGTTTGAACGGAAGACTTGAATGATCGCACTCAAACGGAACACTTGAATGCTCGCATTTGAATGGAAGATTTGAATGATCGCGTTTGAACAGAAGACTTGAATGCCCCCTGCTAGTAGCATTGAGTGGATGCTTCACTAGAGAGGATAAAATTCTATTTTCATCAAAACTTGCCACTATAACAGTTGTGACGACTTTGTCTCTGAGTATTGTCTCTGAGTATCTTTGGTCAGAGAACTATCTTTCAATGTTGTTACTGCTACAACAGTCTCTCTGATCAATTCTGACAACTCTTTCTTTATACTTTGTGGCTTAAAAATTGTTTTTTAATGTTGCTCCTACTCAATAATCTTTTCGATCATCTCCTTCATCCATGATCTGCATAACCTAAGCTTTCGAATGATAGTCTTTCCTAACAAATTAATCAAAATTAGTATCTCAAGACATTATAATTTTCCAATTTAGTTTCATGAAGTATTGATAATTTTTTAAAATATATTAAAAATTTCTCCTCTTTTTAAGCTGATTGTGATATTTGTAATATGATAATGATTTAATCATTTCATCTTCGCGCTTGTCATCATGCTTCACATTGCATTTGTTGCATCCTTTGCTCATTATATCACGCTTTTAGGAATGTCATCTTCAGCTCCAAAGATTCATCCGCTGAGTCTTTTGTTGAGTCTTTTCTAGTTTGTGCTCCTTGGCATTTCTTCATAGACTTTTCCTTAGATTTTTGCTGATTCTAAAAAAATAGGTAAGACTTCTTTCAGTTTCCATTTATTAGATTTTTAAAGGACATAGAAGTTACTGATGATGATTCTGTCTGTTCTTTATCTCTCTTAGATCCAGTACTTAGAATCTTGCGATATCATTACTAGAACAATGAGAAGCTACGGCATCGGCACATGAATTTCTCCACCATGCATAAGAGATTATTAGAAAAACCAAGGCATAGATTACTTTGAAGACATAAATCATACCCCCTTTCCCAGTCAATGTCGCATAAAGATTTCTTCAGAAGATAATATTTTCAAAGTGAAGCCTGCTAATACCCTTGAAGGATGGATAATCTTTGTTGTTCCTTTAACGAATCAAAAGAATATATCTGAATCTTTAAATTGTCCGGGAGAGAATGATGATTCTTCACTAGTTTATTCTTTGCAGACTTTGAGAATCTTGTGTGATAATATTTCTCTATCATCAAGAAGGCAAGAGACAAAAAGACCTCACGGCTCTTGTCAATATATTAACTGATCTTGAAGATTTGAACTTTTGAGTAGATAATTGTCAATATTTTGAAGGCATTTATTGTTGCTGTAATTTGAACCTGATTCAAAAGAAATGCATTTTTGTATGTTGTTTACTCAATATTTGAAATTTTCATCAAGCAATTGCATATTTGAGCATATCTAAAGTGAAATGTGTATCTGCAGCATTTTGAATGCTACACATAGTTTATGCTTTTTAGCAGTGGATCAATCATGCTTTTGACTAACCATACTTTGACTTGACAGGACTTAACCGAACTAAACTTGGCTGAACTTGACTTTACTAGACTAGACTTGACTTAACTAGACACTTTACATAGTTTAGGCTCTTTGATCAGTGGAGCAACACACAGTTGAAGCTCTTGAGTAGTTGGAGCAAGATAATTTTATTATCGTTGGGCGACTTTTTAAATGCTAATTTTTACCAAAATACAGAGTGAATGACCCTAGGAAAGATCTGCACCATGGAATTCTCTGACCACTATAATGGAATATTTTTATGCTTCAACAATTGGCAACTTGCCTTTGCGCCTTTGATGAATTATTATTAAATAACCCTTTGATGGTAAGTTCCACTCGTCGAACTACAATTAGCCATTAGTTGAAGAAGTTACCCTTAAAACATCCAAATTGTTAGTCTTATGAGCCAGGGATGGTGGAATGGAACACTATGCCTGAGCTGTTGGCCTATGTTGGGTGACAAACCCCCCATAGTGACCTTTGAGCTTTCTGAAAATGATTGTTCTAAATTGGAATAATAATGGTTGGGGTAATCATGTATTTTCATGGCATATATTATGGTCTTTTTAGGGTGGCTAGTTCTCCTTGGGCATACCTTTGTGTACTTTTCCAGGTGACTAATTCTCCTTGGGTGATCTATATATTATGGTCTTTTCCAGGTGGCTAGTTCTCCTTAGGCGTACCTTTATGTACTTTTCTGGGTGACTAATTCTCCTTAGGCGATCTATATTTTATGGTCTTCTCTGGGTGGCTAGTTCTCATTAGGTGTACCTTTGTGTACTTTTCAGGGTGACTAGTTCTTCGTGGGCAATCTACATATTATGGTCTTTTCTGGGTGAATAGTTCTCCTTAGGCATACCTTTATGTACTTTTTCAGGTGGCTAGTTCTCCTTGGGGGACTTTTTACCAGCTAGATGTGCATCGCCAGGTCTGTGAGCATGTGCATGCATCCATGCATTTAAATAAAATTATCTTGTGAGATTTATTTAAGGAATACGTATCTGATGAACCTTATCTGATTCCCATGATAATCATTGTGTAATATTTGTTATATACTGTCTCTGATAACTGTGCTTAATTAATCTTGATGATACGATAAATCTTGGGGGTTATACCTCACTGGATAGCCATTGATGCTGTCAAACCATACTCAATGTGCAAGTGATATAGATGACGCGCATGCTAGCGTTCATATGGAATGGGAGGAGCTAGATGATCTCGCAACTCTCTATTCCTTACTTCATTTGTATTAAATTGTACTGTCATGTTTTATAAAACTTTAAGACATTGGTTTGTATAAGTTTATGGGCAACCACTAGAATATTTGATTTTTGTATATTTACACTCCCTCTTGTACTTGATTGCTCATATTCCGCTAGATTACTACTCTAATAAAAAGAAAAAAAATGTATGTGATATTTGAGCCACCGTGAAAGGATAACACTCGGGTTTTTGGAAAACGAGTAGTGTACTTGGGTTTCGGGAACCGGGGTGTTACAGTGTCCAATTTTTTTTGTATGTGGCAAAAAATTTTATCTCAACTCCTCTACATAGATTCTGTCCCATTTCCTGCAACTAAATTCCTTTGTATATTTACTGTTAGGAATGGAAGGATTGTAGATAATATGTTTCATTAGAGGATTCACATTTAGTTTGAACTTTGAATATATCCTCTGCAGAAATAGAGAAACTAGAAAGGAAAATTTACCTTTATATAGAAGGTAGGCCCAATCATGTAAATGCTCTTAACTGTCCCAAAGCCAACTTCAAAATTAGATCCAAAGACCCAATGGGTAACCAAAAATGATCAGAAAATTAGATACTAGAATCCACATCCACTGTTTGGGAATGGAGGTGTCGTGTCATTTATAAAAACCTTGCTTAATACCAAGTTGGTAGAATGGGTTTATCTTATGGAGATCTATTGTATAAAGCATCAATGGAGCTGTCGTGTCATTGATTTGGCCAAATACTTTCAATGGTTGTCTTATTTATGGAATGTATTTATGATGCCACTTGAAACAATGGATCTACTTGTTAGTAAGTGCCAATCTTGTTATGCTGGATTTCAAGAATATTTACATTGGATTTAAGAAATTCACTAAGGCCCTGTTTGGGATCAAGGAAATGAGACTGGATTTGATAAATCTGTGAGCTTGTCAAATTCATGAATTTACATTGGATTTGGATTTGGATTTGACAAATACCAAAATCCACATCCACTATTTAGGAATGAAACTTCAAATATTTTAATTTGTGAACATTTATGGCAATGTCAAAGCATTTAATTTAATGGAATAACTTATATTGCTTTTAAGCATGTCTCTCCTTTTGTGGTTTTGCAAAGTCTTTAATTTTTTTGGGGATTTGGATTTGGGAAATCCATGAGTTTGACAAATCCTCAACAAAAAACAAACAGGAGAGGCTTGAAATTCCTAGCCTTTTCAAATCCTTGAAATTCCTAGACTTCACAAATCTGTAGGAGGTTACTATGAATCATAGTAAATGAGTCCATATTAGTAACATCAGCGTATCTTACAAGTTAAGTTGTCTAGACGATTGTGATTTAAGTCATAAGTCACGACGCCACCATTTTAATGGGGCCATGCCCATTTTTTGTAAACTTGTAGATGGTCCTACCATTTGTCATAAACCAATACTAATAGGGCAACATTTAGTCTTGGTGGATCCCTTGTTCTAGCATCAATATACATCCCTGTTATGGGCACATTTTTGCATGTTAGGCACTAGGACATTGCAAATCATGGAATTAGAAAAAGGTTAGGGATTTTATGAACTTTTCCTTTTTCCTTATTGTAACTGCGGGTAGGTCAGGCGAATGTTTGGGTGTAGGATGGGCTGGCTTTATGGGCTGTTTTTTTGGGATAGATCTAGGTAGAAACATGGGATGGATTTGGCTCAAGTTATGAACAATTTGTGGTTGGAATCTGGGAAAGGTTTTTGGTTGAAATGTGGTACAGTATGGGCTCTTTTGGGGATAGTTTCAGGTATTGATTACAGTGCAACTTATCTGGACTGTTCTAGTTCAGTGAATTGGACTGTAATGGGCAGTTGGTTACAGTTTTGAGGCTTAAAATTCAACAAGTCAAGAATTTTTTTTTTTTTTTAAAAAGGTCACACTTAAGAGATGTTTGAAAGCAAAGAGACAGATTTCACATGGAAATATGTGGTTAACGATCCAGATTGCAGTAAAAAAAACTCATATGAATTATGCATTTTGTAAATTTTATCATTTTTTCTATTATTTCAATTAAACAATGTTAAATATCGTGTAGCTTATGCTACACGCCATAAAGGCCAAACACTACACTATATGCTACATGCTATTTAAAACACAAGGTTCACCTTTGAAGCCTAGTTGAATGAGTTGGAGGCGAGTTCCTATCAGCAAGAAAGACATACACCTTTAGTCCCAAGGCATTTTTTTCAAGCTGATATGCAACTGAAGTGCATTGGTAATTACAATTGTTACATTCAGTATATTGAATTTGTTGTAATTATTTGGTTCTCATTCTACAAAAAGAAAAAGTTGCATGATAGTTTCAAATGAAGATATTAGGCTAACAGGTATGTGGATCTCAACCAGATAGGCAATGCAGGCGGATCCTCTCCCGCCAAATTAATCCATTGCATTTCCAGGTACGTGGATGTCGACCAGATAGGTAGTGTTAATGATTTCATTATTTATCTATTTATTTGAAACAAATATATGAATATAAGTAGATTGTTCTAACTCTGATATTTGTGTAGGCCTTGGCATGCTTCCAGGAAGTCACCAATAGATATTGCCAAGAAAATAAATCTGTATGTCTTGATTTGCCCAACATCTTTCCATATACATTATTTTATAAAGCAGAATTGTATTAGAAATTGCTGTCTTAATTTAGTATGGAGTCCTGATGTCACTTGTGATTAAAACTTGGTTCAAACCAGAAATTAAATAGGAATTTGAGTTGTTAATGGAAATGTGCATCTAGATATTGCTTGCCTATAACATTGGACTTGCTCTGGTACAGACATTGTGTTGAATGTTTATCATCAATGTTAGCCCTGGTTTTAGGCTATGTGGAGCACAGTGACATCTTTTATCGATCCAAAAACCACTTCAAAGATTCATGTACTCTCAATGAGACTTTTCTTCTATTTGTATTTAATTAATTAATGTTTTGTCTTCTAGAAATACTGTGACAATGTGTCTAGCAGTAGTTTTTGACATGCTTATCTAATTTGGAAGGGCAGGATTCTCAGAGTTTGATGAATATGTTCCCATGGTAAACAAAGCTATGGATTCAAGCTAGGAGAAAGAAGTGTCCCATTAAAAGCTCCCGTCTTCTAGAAGTATGCAAGTATATATTAGATTTCATTAGGGAGTTGCAGGCTTTTGCAAGTCAATGGTCATATGTTGTTATATGAGATATCATATTTAGTAGATCCCATTTATGTCCATGTATTTGTTATATGAGGTATCATATAATGCTTTGGCAGGGAGTTTTTTATTTTCAGTATGCTTAAACTTTTTAGTTTGATGAATAGGATTCTTATTAAACAATCATGTGAATAAGATTTATTTTGTGAATAGAATTATTATTAAACAATCACATGAATTATTTTTTGAATGACTATTAGGTGTAAGATTCAAAATTTTAAAAAATAAAAAAATCTGATAACATTTTTTTTTCACAGATATTTTAGTGACAGACTAAATCCGTCGCTAATTTCTGAACATTGAAAATCAACGACGGATTTGTCCGTCACTCTCATCATATTAGCGATGGACCTTATCCGTCGCTAATATTTTTAATGACTAATAATTCAGGTGGGCTTTTTCAAATTTTAGCGACGAATTTTTTATTTTCGCGACAGATCTTATCCATTGATAATCTATGACGTACCTTATCCATCGCAGATTAATGACGAATTTGATCCGTCGCAAAAAAAATGACCCAGTAAACAACCACGGACCAAGCGACAGACGAAATCCGTCATTTGGTTTTACAACAAATTTGGTTCGTCGCAAATTTGCGATTTGGCATAGTGACAGATGATTCATTAAGGAATTTAGTCACCTCTCTCATCCTTTATGTAATCTACTTCAGAAGGATATACCATACGAGTGGATCGAGCAATGTCGAGAAGCTTTCACTAAGCTCAAGGGCATGTTGACTACCGCACCTATCATGCAGCCACCCAATTGGAGCATTCCTTTTGAGATTGTGTGATGTGTCTGACTATTTTATTGGGGCGGTGTTAGGCCAGAGAAAAGAAAAGAAGCCCCACGTTATTCACTATCCATGTAAAACTCTAAATCCTGCCCAAGTGAACTACTCCACTACGGAGAAGGAACTCTTAGTCGTAGTGTTCGTTTGGACAAATTTAGTTCCTACTTGATCGGATCCAAGATCATCATCTACACTGATCTGTGGCACTGAAGTAACTTCTCTCTAAGAATGATGCTATGCCCCGCTTGATAAGATGGATCCTCCTACTTCAGGAATTGATTTGGAAATACGGGACAAAAAGGGAGTAGAGAACATAGTGGCTGACCATCTTTTGAGACTTGATCTCCCTGATTCCCTTAAAATGCCACCTATAAACGATATGTTCCCTGACGAACAATAGTTTAAACTCTCCTAATTACCTTAGTTTGCTAACATTGCTAATTATCTTTTCACAGGTTGCACGCCGACCCATTGGAATGCGCAAGATAAGAAAAAATTCTTCAATGAGGTTTGTAAGTTTTTCTGGGATGACCCATATTTATTCTCAAATATTGCCTAGACCAAATTCTAAGGAGATGTGTACCAGACAATGAACACCAAAGTATCATCTCCTTCTGTCATTTGCAGGCCTATAGTGGTTACTTTTCTACTAAAAAGACCACGGCCAAAATTTTACAGTGCGGCTTTTACTGGTTCAATGTTCAAGGACACTCATGAGTTTTGCAAAGCTTGTGAGTATTGTCTGAAATTTGGTGCATTGTCCCATCGAAATATGATGCCTCTGAACCCCATTCTTATTGTTAAAGCATTTGATTGTTGGGGCATCGATTTCATTGGGCCATTCCACCAATCCTTTGAGAATATGTATATTTTGCTAGCAATAGAGTATGTCACTAGGTGGGTCGAAGCAATCCAGTGCCAGAACAATGACCATTGTACGGTCATTCAATTTTTAAAAGAAAATATCATTTCCTAGTTCGGAACGCCTCGAGCCATCATTAGTGATGGAGGTTCACACTTCTGTAATAGGCCATTTGAAAACTTAATGAAGAAATATGGCATCTCTCATAAGGTGAGCACTCCATACCACCCAAAGACAAGTGGGCAAGCTAAGATTTTCAATAGGGAAATTAAACACATTCTAGAGAAAATAGTCAACCCTGACCCTTAAGGATTGGTCAATTTGTTTGACTGATGTTTTATAGGCAGACCGTACAGCTTTTAAGACCCCCATTGGAATGTCTCCCTTTAGACTCATCTATGGGAAAGCTTACCACTTTCCTGTAGAGTTGGAACATAGAGCCTACTAGGCTATCAAAAATCTGAACTTCAATTTGGACAATGCTGGTTCACTGTACAAACTATAGTTGAATGAACTTGAGGATATTCAGGACGACACATACGAGAACTCAAGACTTTACAAGGACAAGATGAAGGTGTTCCACGATAGGAACATCCTTTGGAAATCATTCATAACTGGTCAAAAAGTCCTTCTATACAATTCTCAGTTACACCTTTTTTCGGGTAAACTCCGATCTCGATGGACCGACCCTTTCACTGTTACTAATGTCTATCCACATGGGACTATTGAGATAAAGAATCCAACAAATGGCCATGTTTTTAAAGTGAACGAACAATGTTTAAAGCCATTTGTTTAGAAATTTAACTCAGAGGATATGTCCATGCCTTTGACTGATCCTGTGTACCAGGATTGATCTCCTAGTCTGATGGAAGTGTAGTTAGATTTATTACTTTCGTAGGATTTAGGAATAGGATAGTTTGCTTTCAGTTTGTTCAAGTCTTTGTGCTTACCCATCTTCAAATTGAAAACCTTGAAAAAGCTGTAATCCCCTTTCTTTAGGTACTACCTTTCCATCACTTCTCATTTCTTTTCATTGTCTCATATGCAATGCATGCTTATATTTTTTTTTTACATCGAGGACAATGTAAACTTTAAGTTGCGGGTGTGGATTAGGTAAACTAATCAGTGTTTTCTTAGTTCTAAGTAATTTTATTTTTTTTGAAATTTTCAATGTTTCAAGTTGAAATCTGTTTGAAAAACGATAAATTATGTATGTAAAGAATGTTTCGAGAATGATGATAAGATTGAGATTGAATTTTGAATTGTTGGAGTTTGATTAATTAATCTATCACCTACAGTTCTTGCATTTAATTAATTAAGAAGAAGTTTGAATATCATGTTAATCTAAGTCACAAGACACGTTCAAGTTGCTTTCTATGAATTATGCTAGAATTTTTTATTATTAGTATGTGAAGCATTGATAGATGATTATGAATTAACTCTAGAGAATTTTATCCACCTTAAAAGATGAAAAGAATCAGTTAAAAAATAGCGATATTAACAAAAAGGTCATATATGATGAAAAGACTAGAAAAGAATGAAACGATTGTCATAGAATGAAAAAGAATGAAAAGTCTGAAAAGAATGAATAAATAAAAAGAGATCATCGATATAAAATCAAAAACTGGAAAAAGAAGGAAAAGGGGATAAGTTCAGAATCAGTACTTGATTATTCAATTAATCTTGAGGTGATGATCATGGCTTATGTAATGATAGTATACTTTTATGGAAAGTAAATTGAAATTCACTAAGCACATTGGGAAAACTTGATATATGAACTTATGCTCAAGATTGATTGATGAAAAATATAATTGATTGATTGCTCATTTGATTTGGGTCTAGGTTTACAAATTTTCATTCTCACTTCTTTAGATTATACCCATTCATACTTGTTTACACAAATGATTGTTTTCTTGAAGAACTTTAAACATTGAGAATTGAATATCACTTCACACATGTTTTGCTCGAGACTAACAAAATGCTGGTTGGGGGGTGTGTTGAGTGTGAAATATTGCATATTTTTCTCTATTTATACCTTAGTTTTATAAACATGATAGTGCTTAATCAATTTAATTATACATGTTTTCTTGTGCGAGGTGATTTCAAGAGCTTAAGATGAAATTGATGTCAAAAGGAAGATTTATGCTCAAAAGATTACTAAATGAAGATTTAGATATTTGGAAGTTATTAATGAAGAGAATCAAAGATTTGAAGTGAAGAAAATGGATCCTGAAATTGTCTTGAAAACAAACATATTCCTGATATTGTCCTAAAAAAGCATATTCTAAAACTCAGAGTCTATTTTATCTATGCAGTGTAAAGTATATTTTAGAAAACTACACAGATTGAAGTTTAATTTAGCAAACTATGGAGAGTGCATAAATTTGATGCGGTTTCTAGCTTTTTTCAACTAGGTGCGAAAGTTGGAGTTCAATAACTATAAATAGGACTCCCTAGGATGCTCCAAAGCATCTTTTAGGGTTTGGAAAGGTCTCAAGGAGCATAACAAAGGGGTGGAGCAGCCGTCAAAGAGTTTTTCTTCTTCCTTAGTTTATTTTTCATGCTTTGTTTAAGAGATTTGGTTTCAATCATGTCTATGGTTGGCTAAACCTCGTAGCTAGGGTTAAAAGGTGAAGCTTGTAATGTGTTGGGATGTTTATTTTTCTTTGATTCTTATTCTTATTGAATTTCATTAATTTTTAGTTTAATATTAAAAGAATATTTTCAATTTTCTATGATTTATTGTGACTCAAATTACAATAGATGTTGTGATAGCTTTGAATGTCTTCTTTTCCTGTTTTAAGATAGTGAGATTAGTAAATCTCATTGTTCACCATCGTCTCCTGGGCATGGTAGGGTGATGAAATCCCTTTCAATCTTCACAATTCTCCTTTATTGAGAATTAGGTCAATGAAAAGTTTAAATTTGATTTAAATTGCTTTATCTTCCAATTAGATATAATATGACTCCAATTCCAATTGTGTTTATTGAATTAAGCAAGGTAGCATCTTAATAGCTACAAGTGGATCCTTGACACCCTAGTTCTCACCTTTAATTGATAGTTTAAACATTATTCACAATTACTCTCTTTTATTCCAGAATTCAGATTTAGATCTTCTTCTAGTTCTAGTTCTAGTTCTTTTTAGAATACGTACAAGTTTAATCCCTGTGTATTCAACCTCGTTCTCACGAGTTATTACTACATTACGACCCTACACTTGGGGTTGTGAACAAATTGTCATTTGCGCATCTTTTTAATTATGCTCATGTGTTTTAATGCTTAATTTTATATGCATGATCAGATGAATACTCTGGATTAATAGGTGGCATATTTCATACACACATGTTCACAATGCTATAGGCTAGTCGCTTTATTTGCATATCTTGAGTAGCCTATGTGATTGGACCCTTTATTGTGGCTTGAAGGCCTTTAGAGTTATATTACCTTACTTAGTTTAATTGTAAATTAGTTTAAGTTAGGCAATAAAGTTTTTAAATTGGCATAATCATTGAAAAGTCTGATTCACCCCCCTCTAGAACTCTTAAACTATTCTATACTTTTACTATAGTGGTCTAAACTGCAATTTCAATTGGTATCAGAGCTGGGTTCCTCTTAAAGGATTTAACAACCTAAAGGGAGATCCTGACAAGAAGTTGGAACAATAACCAAAGGAGAACGACTATCCATCTCACGACCTCCCATCTTTGATGGTTCAAATTATCTTTATTAGAAGTCCAGGATGTTTTATTTTCTACAATCCTTAGATCATGACGTTTGAGAAGTTGTTGAGAATGGATATGTACCACCAACTGAACAAGTGGTACTTGAAAACAACACAACTGTCTCCAAATCGAAACCAAAATAGAAATGGACTCAATATGATAAAGAAATGAAATCACATGAAGCTAAAGCCATGAATGTTATTTACTATGGAGTTTCACAAGAAGTGTTCAATCAAATCAGCATGTGTGGATCTTCAAAAGAAGCATGGGATTTATTGCAAATAACCCATGAAGGAACCAATACAGTAAAAAGATCAAAGCTACAACTATTGACATCTCAATTCGAAAATATAAGGATGGAAGAACATGAGACATTCATGGATTTTTTTCACAAAGTTGCATATCATATGTAATTCTATGGGGGGACTATGGGAGAAAATTCTGATACCTAAAATTTATAAGAAAATCTTAAGATCCCTACCAAAACGATTTAACTCTAAGTCACCACAATAGAGGAATGTAGGAACATTGATGAAATGAAAGTTGAAGAATTAGTGGGTTCTTTAAAAACATTTGAATTACATTTCAAACCACCCACAAAATCAAAACACAATGTCCTTAAAACTTCTAAAACTATAATGGAGGAAGAGGAAACTGAAAATGAAGATGATGATGAGGAAGTGGCTCTCCTGGCTAAATGGTTCAAAAGATTTTTCAACAAGAACCATGGAAAATCATTCAACCATAAGGGGAAACATTGGGACAACAAACGCCAAATAGGCAAATCTTTTAGGAAGTCCAAAGAACCCCAATGTTATCATTGCCAAAAGTATGGACATATATATGCTGAACGTCTAGGCAAGAAATCAAAAGGAAAAGCCATGGCAGCCACATGGGATGACACAAATGACTTCAATTCTGAAAATAGTGAGTCTGAAAGTGTTGATGACCAAAAGTCACTAAAAATACTTATGACATCTACAACTACAGTCATTCCCAAACTGAAGAACAAGATAGAGGATATGCATACAGGAATGAAGGATGAAAGCCAAATGTGCAATCTATTGGCTCACACCATGGCATCTCCTCAAAAATTTTGAAAAGCGACCCTAGGGGTCCACTTGAGTTGAATTGGTATATCTAAGGATCATGCCTCCTATATAAGCATTATTAGTAAATTAGAGGAATTTTTTCCTCATATTTGAACATAGTTAAATCAAAGGATTAAGCCTTATGATTGGTCTAAATGTTAGATCTGAGGATTTTTTAGCCACTATCCATTTTGGTAATTCCATGCAAGATTTTCACTCTTTCACAAATCATGGAATTCTACCTTAGAACACAACATATTTAGAAACATAATAGGAAAATATGCAATACCAAATTTTTGTGTTCTAGGGATATTTCGGTGGCACCAAACTTATCTTCGGTGCGGCCAAAATCGAACCGCGGCCAGTTATTTAAATCTCTCACTGCCCAGTTCTATTTGGATTGTCACTTCTTTTATTTTTACTCAAGTTCGGCTAGGAGGACTGCCCAATCGAAATCAATAAAACCAAAGGTATCTCCTAGTTCCTTCTCTCAAATCTCAAATACTAGTGTTCATCCATCTTTGGTTTGCCTCCTTCTTGATAGGTTTTTACCATTCCACTCTGTTTCCCCAAAATGGAGTCACCTCCTCCTAGAGAAAGTCGATCTAAGAAAAAACATGGCATTGAAGAATCAACTGGAACTAGGCAGAAACTCTGTGTTCCAAAGCGACGGCGATCTTTTAGCCAAACCTATAGACCCTCATCTTCTTCAAACTCTAATTCTTCTAGGCCCGTTGCTGCCAGATTTTTGAAGAGAAAGATTGTGTGAAAGAAGTGTGGATGTGAGCTGTCTTGAAAAGTTTAAGGTCTAGGAAATTCTTTCTCGCCAAGGATGGCTACCAGTTTTATCCTTTTGGGGGCCAATAAATGAAAATTTGGTCCAATTATTTTTTTCACATTGCACACTCTCTAGGGGTTTTGAAGTTGATTGCGATGGTCGAATAGTTAAAATCACTCTATACCGCATATCAACTCTTATAAGGGTACCACTATGTTCCAAACAACCCACTGAACTACACTTACCAATATAAGCAAAAAGGATTATTTGGACCAAATTCTTGTGCAATGGGCACAATGTACCTTGGCATCAAGGGAATACGCCAATATGTCCCATGATTGCTGTATACTCCATCTCATTTATATTTCAAACATTTATCCTAGATATGATAATCACACAGAACTCACACCATTCATGGTGGTAACCCTCTACAACATCGGCAAGGGAGAACCATTATGTTTGCCCACTCTAATATACGATCAAATTGTCTTCAGGTTCAAGTCAAACTCCACAGCAATACCATTTGGGTATTTACTGTGCAAAATGGCCCGTCAGTGTGGGTTCAGAGAACCTGAAGGTGAATCTCTATCAGCCCCAAAATTCACTGCGCAGAGTATCATGAAGATGAATCTTTTCTCTATACATGAATCTGGTGGTTCAATATCAGAAGAAGAAGGTATTCAGGAAAAAGGGGACAATGCTACTGAGGAAGCTATGGACACTCAACTGTCACACGCTGCACCTACAGCCCCTGCCTCTACGGATGACACTCTTGCATGCATTAAGGAGCATCGGGTGCAAATTCTGGAGGGTCAGTCCCGACTCAAATAGATGGTGCAGTCAATGGGCGAGGCAATCCACTCACATCAAAGGACGGTATAGTAGATTGTGACACATCTGTCTTGTCAGCAGGATGATGTTACGGAGCGTGGCCGATCTCAATCAATTTAATGATTAGGACTCTTTTTATGTATACTGCGGATTTTTAGATATTTAGATTTACACCTAGAAACATATTTTTGGTATAAATGCATCAATCATTTTTCTTTTTGGCAAGCTGAAATTACAATCTATATTAGCAAATCAGAGGATTCTAGCCGCATGTTGTGTATGATTGGTAAATCTGAGCTTTAAACCTCACCTTAGTGTTAATGTAATCTAAGCTTTAGAGATGTTGCTCTTCGCATCACATGTTTTAGCTTGACCTATCTTTGGCCACTCATGCTTTCATTGGTATATCTATTGAATAACCTTCAATTATATGTTCTTGCTTTCATGTCAGTATAACCTTTTATTTTTGAAAATCTTTATCTCTATCTATTATTGAAGCTGCATATGCATGGTTTAATTCTAGATGAAATATCTCACTTTCTTTTATTGTTATATCTGAGAATCTGGAGCCTCATATTTTGTGTCTAATGTATACATATTCTTATTCTCTCTAAGATGGCTAGATTTCTGCTTAATATTTCTAATACATGGTTTCAGCACAACATGGTTAAGGACAAAGACAAGGCACATGCAAGAGGAGAAACTTCCTCTACAAGAATTAGAAATTGTTCTCCTTACCCAAATCCTATTACCATGGCTATGGCAAATGAATTTGTCTTTAATCATTTTGTCAAACCTCATCTCATAGAACCATACGGGGTAGACATCTATCTAGGATCAATTGGGTGAGATAACATACTTTACTTAGGAGGAGAGATTCAATATAATCTCATCCATCAATTCTTGAATTCTTGTCATGATAGTAAGGATGATCATCCATCAATCAGCATCAATTACATGAATAAAACCAAGGAGATCACTCCTTTGATGCTGAGCCAACTTGTGAATCTTAGAGTCACACATATCTCACCAACTGAACGTTCCTTATATCATTTATGTGTCTGGGGAGTAGTGACTAGAACCCTGTGTGATGACTCAACGATTCCCAGGAACAAAAGAAACTATTTACCTTCATCGCATTTGGACTCAACCATAAAAGTACTCTGTTGAGGGTCAAAATTGCATATTAACCGTCATTTATATCTTGGTTTTATGAACATGATAATGTTTAATTTTCTATTTTACTCATGTTTGTGTTGCAAGGTGAATTTAAAAGCTTAGATTGAAAAGGATGCTAAAAGCATGAATTTAATGCTCAAGAATCACCAAGGCAAGGGATGGATCTTAAGAGACCAAAATTAAAGAATTCACATGCTAAAGATCCAAGGAAACCAAGTGATGAAGGAAGAGAACCAAAGATTTGAAGTGAAAGAATCCTGAAAACTGTCCTGAAAAATGATAATCTGAAATTTCGGGGCCAGAAAAACACAGTTCTAGAAAATTTCCATAATAGACTTCGATTTTATCGAAGACTGTTAGATAGTATCGAAGAACATATCGAAGACACTTCGATAGAATTGAGAATTTCAGGATTTCAAGCCAAATTGTTAGACAATTCTGGACTGATCTTCGATTCAATCGAAGACTGTTCGATAGAATCAAAGGACATATCGAAGACGCTTCAATAGAATCGAAATTGCATAAATTTGAGGTGGTTTCTAACTTTTTCCAAGTCGGTGCGAAAGGAAGTGTTGAACAACTATAAATACGAGTCCTTAAGGCATCCCTAAGGATCATCTAGGGTTTGGAGGAGTAAAGTACAAGGGTAGTGTGACGCCCTGGTCACTGCTTCATGTGGGCGGGCACACGTGGGCGGGCACAAATGTGGGCGGGCCCTCAGGTGCCGTTGGCAGGGCTCGTGTGGTGGGCACTCTTGTCTTTGGGCGAGCTACTGTTGCAGTTGACTGTAGTGTAACTTGTCCCACATCGGAAGAGTTATTTGGAGTTGTGGTGGTTATATGTTGGGTTCCTCCCTTAACAGACATGACGCGTTTTAAAGCCGTGAGCTTCAGCAAAGCGGACAATATCATGTGCTGTGGGGGGTGGGCCTTACAAATGGTATCAGAGCATAACTTGGGAATACCTGAGTTCACATCACATATCTACTATGAATTTAGAGTGAATAGGTTCCGAGTCTTGATAACTTAGCAATTTTTCGACATAGACCCTTGACGTTTATGCCTTCGAGAATTCTCAAGGCTGATAGGCCCTTGTTGCTTCCTGTAGGACGTAATGGCTAGAAGACCGACCTGAGCGAATCCCGCTCCACCACCTGCTACTCCAGCTCTACCACCTGTGACTCCTGCTTCACCACTGAATATTCCTGATTTCCAGCCTGTGGATGACACTCCTTTACCCGAGACCGGTACGGATCCGACCGTGCCTGTGAGTGCCACACAGCTGCAGTAGATGCTACAGGCGATGACTGCTATTCTTCAGGAGCAGAGCAGGCGTCCCACTGTTACGCCGGCCGAGGCCGAGCAGGAGCGAGCGAGCGCCCTTCTCAAGGACTTCCGACGGCACGATCCTCCACGTTTCAGGGGTGAGCTAGACCCCACTGCAACCGAGATATGGTGCTCTGAGGTGGAGAAGATATTCGACACCATGAGATGCACGACCCAGCAGCGAGTCCCATTAGCCATATTTCTCCTTCAGGGTGAGGCACATCATTGGTGGGCATCTGTAGCCCGATCAGTAGCAGCCGATTTCGAGTGGACCTGGGAGGACTTTGCAGACCGGTTTGACCGGAAGTTTTTTCCTGAGCATGTGCGACAGCAGCGCGCACTAGAGTTTGAGACTCTGGTCCAGGGGGACATGACTGTGTCCAAGTATGAGGCACGCTTTGTCGCACTTTCGAGGTTCGCGACATATCTTGTAGATGATGAGGGACGGAAGGCCCACCGTTTTGAGAACGGTTTGCGTCCTGCCCTCCGAAGTCGTGTGATCGGACACATGCTTCCGACGTTTGAGTAGATGGTGGGGAGAGCTGTAAGACCCATATCCTAGTTCGTACTGTTTCGATGAATCCAGCGATCCTTTCCGTCGAAGTCCGGCAATCCGTAACTGATAACCGACGTTGCGCACGACCGTAAGTCGTTTTCTTTAGATTCGAGTCGATTTGATGCGAGACCTGTATCATTGTGACCGCACCGTCGCCGCGGTTCCAACGCAGCGACTCACGCACCGATCCGATACCCTGACCAGAAGATGTGAGTCGGCATTTATTTCGAAGAAACGCCGCACTTTCTTAATCCCAAGAGAATCTCTACAACATGTCAAATCAATCCCATCAATCAATCAATCACATCAATCAATCCATCACTTCATGTTAAGTACAAAGCACCCATGCTTTCTTTTTCCACAAGTAAAGCAACCACCAAAGTCAACCAATCCATCCCCTCACCCATCACTCACATCCATCAACCCATCACTCACCTCACATCCATCACTCTCTCTCCTTATCTCTCTCTCTCTCTCTCTCTCTCTCTCTCTCTTTCCATTCACACCTTCCAAGCAACCCAAATGAGAAAAAAATCCCACGTTGGGAGCCTTCCATGAAAAAAAAAATGCATGTGTGAGGCCCACCTTTCCCTTCCCAAAACCTCCCATCCTAGCCCTTAATTTCCAATCTCCACCATCAAAGAGGAGCACAAGAAGGTTGGCGTTCCAACGGACCGAAGAAGATCGACGGTGGGTGTTTTAATTTCTTAATTTCTATCTTTTAAGGGCCCACTTGTGGTGGGACCTATCTAGATGTATGTATAATGATCATTTGAGGGACCCATAGTGGCGGGGTCCCTTGGCTACTCCGATCTCTCTCCTTCTCTTCCATTTCTCTTTTTACCTTGGAATGATGATATGATTGTATGGCCCACTTGGATGGACCCCACAATGGAGCATGTATTGGATCCAAACCATCTAAATGTGGGGCCCACTTTACATATGTATGGTGACCACACAACCTCACCATGTGGTGGCCCACCTACAAGGATGCACCTTAAAGGTATTGCATGCCCAAAATAAAAAAAGAAAAGAGAGTCCAGGGACTCTCTGGACGTTGGAAGGAAAACATGAAAAATCGGCTTTGTTTCAAAACTCATTGGGTGGGCCACTTATGCAGGCCGCTCCTTGATGCATGTCTTCAATCCACGCCGTCCATCATTTTCCCTGTATTATTTTAGACGTTGAGCCGAAGAATGAAGTCCATCCGATTTTCGGGCGGGCCATAACATGCAAAACAGTGGTTCTTACCGTTGAAAGTCACCCTGATTTTTTTTATGCACCGAAAAATATCGGATATTGGACTCCTTTGGAAGGTATCGGGTCGTAGAATCCAGTGGACGGGGTGGATACACTTGAAGCGGGCCCCACACCTGAAAAACCTCAAAAATATAGTTTTTTTTTAAAAAATAATATATAAGCAAAGAAGAAGATTTCTGCTGCCGTTGCCTGAAAGAAAAGGACGCACAAGCGTCCTCCATTTTTGGGCAGGGGCCACGGCCCCACATGTGGTCCCCACCATGATGTATATGTTGTATCCACACTGTCCATGAGGTGGACCACCCCCTAAGGTGGGTCCCCTCCGAAAATCAGGCCGATCCATGGCTCAGGTAGCCCACACCACAAGAAACAGCGGTGATTGAACTCCACCATTGGAACCTTCCCTGGGCCCACTGAAGTTTTGGATCAATCCGAAATTTATTTTTCCTCTTCATTTCCAGGTCCGTGTGACCTCATGAACGGTTTGGATGGAGTATAAACATTACAGTGGGCCCCACGTGGAGCCCACAGTGATGTATGTGCTTTATTCCCACCGTCCAGGCGGTGGGAGCCTACCCTGATGCATGTGTTGTAACCCACCGTCCAGTGGACGGTGGGGCCCCTTGTGAGTGTGTGCGTGCGTGTGTGAGTGTGCATGTGTGTGTGCATGCGTGTGTGTGTGAGTGTATGTGGGTGCATGTGTATATATATATATATATATTATATCATATATGATATTGTATATATATCTATATATATTATATATATAAATTATATGTTATATTATTATGGTGGGCCCTCATGTGGACCCCACCATGATACTTGTGTTGCATCCAAACATTCCACCATTTGGCAAGCTTGTATTAAGGCTTGGGGCCAAAAATAAGATAGATCTATTTATCATGTGGACCACACTGTACAGTGACGATTGAATGTCCACCATTAGACCCTTGGGCCACCAAGTTCTTGGTGACCCTATGAACAGATCGTACGAGAAATAAATGTTATGGTGGGCCCTAAGGATTTTAATGGTGGAAATCATCATCACCACTTGTATTTTGGTGTAGCCCACCTCGGTATACATGTAAGGCCCATGTGATTAGGCCCATCTGGAGATATTTGTGGCCCGTTTGTTGAGGCCCACATTTGACGTATTTGTGGCCTGTTGTTGAGGCCCACCTTAATATTTATAAGGCCCATGTGAGGGGGCCCATTCAATGTATTTGAGGCCCATGTTACAAGGCCCATTGTGATGTATTCAAAGGCCCGTGGGGATATGGCCCATTGCAATGTACATAAGGCCTCTTTGATGTGGCCCACTTGATTTATAAAAGGCCCATATGATGCGGCCCATTTGATGAATGTAAGGCCCATGGGTCGAGGCCCAACAGGATGTCCTTAGGGTCCATTGTAATGAGGGATTCCTCCATAGTATGTGTAATGATGTTTGATGACAGGTTATGCCTTGGGGACAATGTTGGTTTGACGTCCACATTGTACGAGTAATGTTGGTTAAATGTCCGCATTACGACTCTCCCTAGGCCCACTGGTAGGCTCATACTTGTTATGTGTAGGCCATCTAGGCTCATATGCATTGTAAGGATAGTTCATCATCTTATAGCATGCTTAGTGTAACTCCATGATCCATACCCATACGCATCATTTGTATGCTTGATATGAGGAATGATTGATCATAGCATAAGCCGTTGGGCTGAGGCATTTACGAGACTCCTTATGAGACGGAGTGCCCCACATGATCGCGTGGTACGCGTGAGATTGCTGCATGATTGTACGGTGTGACTCATGCATCTTGCATATGTGTGACTTGATCACTGCACGCCCTAGCGACATCAGGGCCGTGGCTCCACAGGCACATCGTGGATGGCCGTATCGGATACCGGAAATACCTTGTTCTAGCACTATGGGCACTATGGGCACCCGAGACCGGTGCGGATCCGACCGTGCCTGTGAGTGCCACACAGCTGCAGCAGATGCTACAGGCGATGACTGCTATTCTTCAGGAGCAGAGCAGGCGTCCCACTGTTACACCGGCTGAGGCCGAGCAGGAGCGAGCGAGCGCCCTTCTCAAGGACCTCCGACGGCACGATCCTCCACGTTTCAGGGGTGAGCTAGACCCCACTGCAACCGAGATATGGTGCTCTGAGGTGGAGAAGATATTCGACACTATGAGATGCACGACCAGCAGCGAGTCCCATTAGCCGTATTTCTCCTTCAGGGTGAGGCACAACATTGGTGGGCATCTGTAGCCCGATCAGTAGCAGCCGATTTCGAGTGGACCTGGGAGGACTTTGCAGACAGGTTTGACCGGAAGTTCTTTCCTGAGCATGTGCGACAGCAGCGCGCACTAGAGTTTGAGACTCTGGTCCAGGGGGACATGACTGTGTCCCAATATGAGGCACGCTTTGTCGCACTTTCGAGGTTCGCGACATATCTTGTGGATGATGAGGGACGGAAGGCCCGCCGTTTTGAGAACGGTTTGCGTCCTGCCCTCCGAAGTCGTGTGATCGGACACATGCTTCCGACGTTTGAGCAGATGGTGGGGAGAGCTGTAAGACCCGTATCCTAGTTCGTACTGTTCCGATGAATCCAGCGATCCTTTCCGTCGAAGTCCGGCAATCCGTAACTGATAACCGACGTTGCGCATGACCGTAAGTCGTTTTCTTTAGATTCGAGTCGATTTGATGCGAGACCTGTATCATTGTGACCGCACCGTCGCCGCAGTTCCAACGCCGCGACTCACGCACCGATCCGATACCCTGACCAGAAGATGTGAGTCGGCGTTTATTTCGAAGAAACGCTGCACTTTCTCAATCCCAAGAGAATCTCTACAACATGTCAAATCAATCCCATCAATCAATTAATCACATCAATCAATCCATCACTTCATGTCAAGTACAAAGCACCCATGCTTTCTTTTTCCACAAGTAAAGCAACCACCAAAGTCAACCAATCCATCCCCTCACCCATCACTCACATCCATCAACCCATCACTCACCTCACATCCATCACTCTCTCTCCTTATCTCTCTCTCTCTCTCTCTCTCTCTCTCTCTCTCTCTCTCTTTCCATTCACACCTTCCAAGCAACCCAAATGAGAAAAAAATCCCACGTTGGGAGCCTTCCATGAAAAAAAAAAATGCATGTGTGAGGCCCACCTTTCCCTTCCCAAAACCCCCCATCCTAGCCCTTGATTTCCAATCTCCACCGTCAAAGAGGAGCCAGAAAAACACAGTTCTGGAAAATTTCCATAATAGACTTCGATTTTATCGAAGACTGTTAGATAGTATCGAAGAACATATCGAAGACACTTCGATAGAATTGAGAATTTCAGGATTTCAAGCCAAATTGTTAGACAATTCTGGACTGATCTTCGATTCAATCGAAGACTGTTCGATAGAATCAAAGGACATATCGAAGACGCTTCGATAGAATCGAAATTGCGTAAATTTGAGGTGGTTTCTAACTTTTTCCAAGTCGGTGCGAAAGGAAGTGTTGAACAACTATAAATACGAGTCCTTAAGGCATCCCTAAGGATCATCTAGGGTTTGGAGGAGTAAAGTACAAGGGTAGAGAGCCATTGCCATGCATTTTTCTTCTCTTTCTCCTTAGTTTTTCATGCTTTCTTCCAGGGTTTTATATCCAATCATGTCTATGGTTGGCTAAACCTCTTAGCTAGGGCTAAGAGGTGAAGCTTGTAGTGTGATGGTATATTTTTATTGTTGTGATTCATGTTTATGTTGAACTTACTTTTATTCTAGTTTGATATTTAAGGAATACGTAAAGTTTTTAATGGTTTATTGTGACTCAAATTACAGTAGATCTGCAATAACTTTGAGTATCTTCTTTTCATGCTTTGAGATTATGAAATTAGAAAATCCTGTTGTTCACCATCATCTCTTGGGCATGGTTGGATGATGGAATCCCTTCTAATCTTCATAATTCTCTTACATTTGTGGAATTGGTATATCCTATTGTTTGCCATTGTCTCCAGGGCATGGCTAAGTGATGGAATCACTTCCAATCCTCACAACTCTCATCCATTGAGAATTAGGTCAAAGGAAGTTCAGATTTGGTTTTATTGTTATATCTTCCAAGTGGATAAGATAGGACTCCGATTCCAGTTGTGTCCTTGAATTAAGCATAGTATCACCCTGATTGCTACAAGTGGATCCTTGGAAACCCTATTTCCCACCTTTAAATTTATTAGCTTTAATTACTCTAATCACAATTACTACATTGTGACCCTACACTTGGGGTTGTGAACATGCTCCACAATATACTGAGTACCAATGCGTATCCATGTGAAGTTTCAGGAGATATGCTCTCTCCATTTGTTCTAAATATACTATATGATATCTATTAGAGAGTTGAAATACACCTACCCACTCTCATTTTGAAACAATTGACCCTAGTTGTGAAAGGCATTCTCACTGTACCAGCGTTCCTTTTCCAAGCGTCATCTGCAAACTCTCCAAACTTCTAGGATTGCCACCTACCCATGATATAGTATATCCTGCGATGTGTTTTACCAAGGAGACTCTAGTCCAACCGAATGTGTTTGCAACAACATTTGAAGATAACCATGACTGCAAGAGTGAAGATGTTCTAGACACTCCAATGGCCACTGCTCAGGGCTCATGTCACACCCCGGTGCCAAATCCAAGTCTAATCTCAGTCAATACTAGGCGCTTCCTTCGCTAGAACGATCCAATTCATCTTCTTCTTGAAGGACAACCTAATATGGAAGCTCACGTACGACAGTTCGAAAATTGGCTCTCCGGGATTGAACTGCGCCTTGACGCTCTTCAACACACTGGGGAGCACATCATGGAGCTACTTCTCACTCGCGTCACTCATATTCCTCCCTATCAGGGTGGATCTTCAAGATGATGCTTCTTTCGATCTGTGTCGTTGATGGATCATGATACTTTCATTTTGGATCCTATGCCCTTAAGGGCTTGACATTTTTTTTTTTGGATGATGAATTTTTCTACCCAAGTTTGGGGTAGTTATTTTGATGAAACTTTAAGGTTTAAATGTTGATATATTCTCTACTTATGTCATTTATTCTGCTTCATGGTTATATTTTTCTTTTACATGTGCTCTTCATATAATGCTTACATATTCTCTGCTTTTGCATTCTAACATTATGTGATTTATCTACTCTCTCCCTATTAACTGCGTTTCATTATAAATTGTTATTGACTTACTTTGTCATATATCCTTTGTCAATGACTGATAAAAGGGGGGAAAAGAACCTACCCACCAAAATAATGCATTGTCTTCTGTAAAGATTGCTTTTCCCTTATTGCAAGTTAATCATGGAAGAAACTTAAGGGGAGCAGCATTATTGTGTTACATGTCTATTTTTTTTTATTTTTTTTTTGAGTTGTAAATTGGTATATTAATATGTAATCCTTTATTGTTTTGGTATGTCAATGGTATGGACCATGACAATGTCTTAAGTTAGTTTGTTTTATCACGTAATTGACAAAGGGGGAGGTTGTTAGTGCACTCACCTTGCACACTTGTTTATCATTCACATGAAGCATTGTGTCATGAAGTCGGATGAGTCCTTGGAAAATGAAGACCAACAATGCAATTGGAGCAGAAGCATCAAGCAACATTGACAAAGTAAAGAGAAGCTCCTACGACCTGATCATATATGTAGATAATCCTAACCCAAGTAGGAAACCGTACTTAGATCATCTATCCAAAGCCACTTTAAGTTTATATTGTTCATTCCTCTGGATTTGGCTTTAGAAAGTTCAAAGTTGTTGAAAGAATTGCAGGACATAAACTTAAAAACAGGAAAATTTGTCTCACCTTCGGTTGGAGTAGGTGCCACCGAATGGCACCTTCGATGTGACCGAAAGTGACCAAAACAGTCCAGCAACATTTGGAATTAATTCGGTTCCTCTGACAGGAATTTCGGTCCCACCAACTCCCACCGAAGGTGAGACAGATTTTCTTGTTTTTAAGTTTGTCCTGGAATTGTTTCAATAACTTTGAACTTTTTAAAGCTAAATCCAGAGGAATGAACAATATAAACTTAAAGTGGCTTTGGATAGATGATCTAAGTAGGGTTTCCTATTTGGGTCAGGATCATCTACAGATATGATCAGGATCGCAGGAGCTTCTCTTTACATTGTGAATGTTGCTTAATGCTTTTGCTCCAGTTACGTCATCGGTCTTCATTTTTTAAGGACTCATCCGACTTCATGACACAATGCATCACGTGATTGACAAACAAATATGCAAGGTGAGTGCACTAACGATCTCCCTCTTTGTCTATTACGTGACAAAATAAACTAACCTAAGACATCGTCATGGTCCATACTAATGACATTCCAAAATAATAAAGGATTACGTATCAATATACTAATTTATAACTCAAAAAAAGAAGAAGACATGTAACACAATAATGTTGTTCCCCCTAAGTTTCTTCCGTGATTAACCGGCAACAAGGGAAAAACAATCTCTATAGAAGACAATGGATTGTTTTGGTGGGTAGGTTCAACATTCGGTGCCACCGAAAGTGACCAAATTCATCCAGTAACTTCAAGACATAATTCGGTTCCACCGAGATATAATTCGATCCCACCGAAGATAGGTCGGTGCGACCGAAGGTTCCCTTGGTAGGACCGAAAAGTAGCCGTTACAAATCCATTGGAACTTTTTCTATATAAATGAAGCACCTAGAACTTTGTGAAAAGTGTGGATTAGGGCATTCTAAAGTCCCTAGTGCATCCCAAGCTCAACCCACCCATCCTAAACTCTATTCACACGAGATTCATATTCTTTTCATTGTGATTCCTCACTTCAATGAGCATTCAAAGCTCCTATTAATGAAGAACATGATCTCAAGCCTTCTCTAGAGTATTGAGACCAAACCTATTGGCAAATCCTTAGTCTCCATGATACTCTAAAGCATCCATCAGTTGAATCCCTTAGGAAATCTATTCACCATCTTTTATAGGAGATTCAACCCACTCTCATTACCTTGGTTACCCTAATAAGAACATCATATGTAAGGTATTTGATTGCGAAGCTGAAACAATAGGAAAATTACAGCATTGTGATTGGGGGAACATCGAGGAGCTTATTGAAGCACGAAAGAGCAAAGATCCAGCAACACAAGTAGAGCTACAAAAAGGGACTCAATCCGACAAATAAGTGTTAGTGTTAACAGTCCATAATTTAGTCTTTATCCTCTTGTAGGATTGAGGCAAAGAGTTTGCTATCCACAAACTCGGCTAGGTGCCTAATGTGGGACCTTGGCTAGTGTGGCCTAAACGTTGGTGCCAAATGTGGGACCTTGGCTGATGTGGCCTAAACGTAGGTGCCTTGTGTGGCACCTTGGCCGGTGTGGCCTTAACGTAGGTTCTTAGTGTAGGACCTTTGCTCGTGTG
The DNA here is from genome assembly GCA_030180095.1 of Magnolia changhungtana. Lineage (NCBI taxonomy): Eukaryota > Viridiplantae > Streptophyta > Magnoliopsida > Magnoliales > Magnoliaceae > Magnolia > Magnolia changhungtana. The sequence continues at coordinate 14,252,911 of JASAUF010000276.1, forward strand.
TAGGGCATAAATTGTAGTTTCCTTTCTACAGGGCTATAAAGGTTTATGGTGAACCTGATTTAAAACCATTGATAGTGAAATCCAGTACACTCTAGGAGAGATTGCGTCTACCGGGAATGGAGTAGGTACATAGCCAAACCACTATACGGCTAATTATGCTCATGTGTTTTAATGATAAATTGTAGTGTCCTTTGTGTTTGAAATTGTCATTTGTGCATCTGTTTAATTATGCTCATGTGTTTTAATGCTTAATTCTATATGCATGATCAGATGAATACCTTGGATTAATAGGTAGCATATTTCATACACACATGTTCGTAATGTTAAAGGCTAGTCGCTTTATTTGCATATCTTGAGTAGCCTATGTGATTGGACCCTCTATTGGCTTGGAAGCCTTTAGAGCTACATTACCTTCCTTAGTTTAATTGTGAATTAGTTTAAGTTAGGCAATGAAGTTTTTAAATTGGTATAATCATTGAAAAGTCCTATTCACCCCCCTCTAGGACTCTTGAACTATTCCATACTTCTACTATAGTGGTCAAAACCACAACTTCAGCTAGAACTTCCAGCAGCTCCTTTGTCAAGAACCAGATTCAAACACGACTCGGTCCATGACTCGGCTTAGTCCACCCGATGCGGCGAGAAGCTTCTCTCCCTCCTTTTGTTTCTTTTCCTCTTCTCATTTTCTCTTCCCATCTTCTTTTATCCTAGATGGTCCATCACGGGGCATTAGACCCGGCTTGACCCAACCCAATTCACCCAAAAAGAATCTGGACTCGGCCCGAACTCGTAGACTCGGACCGAGACTCGGTGCGGCATAGCAACACGAGCACACTCACTCTCCCACTCATCTTCTTCTTCCTTCTTTCTCTCTTATGCCCAGCCTTCCCTCTTTCTTCTCTCTTACGGTTAGGAAGGCCATGAAATGTTGGACTCGACCCGATCTTGCAGCAACTCGGATCGAGTCAGCGCAACTTAGTGTAGCAACAGATAGACAACGCTCTCTCTATTTTCTCTCATTCTTGCTAACTTTTAGGGTTTCTTTTGGGTATTTCCCAAATTGGAAATGGAGCTTTTATAGCCTCCACAATTTCTTCCAGAGGCTTCAGACATAACTAATCTCGGATTAGTTATTGGGCTCATGAGTTAATCTACTTATGGTCTCAAGGTTTTGTTAAAACTCTTTGCCTATATAAGAAATTAATGACATGATTTGATCCTCCTTGATCAACATGTTTCTGGGTAAGTGGATCTTCGTATGATCGACTCTGATCAGGATTTATGGCCTATGACAGATGGTGCGTTTTCCTGATCGATCGAGGAAGATGATCTGAGCAATCATGGCAGAACTCAGTCAAGTGGCTTATCTTACAATCTGATGCTTCTGGACAAACTAGATTCATCTCAAGGAACTCATGGGACCCACCAATCATCAAACCATTTTCCATGTTTGATGGGTTACGAGTTTTTTAGCCGCAGCCGGATTTCTCGCAACAAGGAGATCTCTTGCCAGATCTTCAAGCTAGAGGCTTGAGAATGCCCTAGTTTTTAGGGTTATGATGCATTTGGGGAGGTTTCTTAAAGTGGAGATGTATACGATCTTTCCATGGCATGCAACCGAAAAGATTCTCTCCCATGCTCTCTCAAATATTGTAGAAAATTTAGGGCAGTCTAAATTTGAATGAAAGGTTATGATTGTCTGAAAGTGGATGGCTAAGATGGATGGATTCTCGCGCACGAAGAATTACAAGCAAAACAATGGCTTTCCATTTTTAAAAATTTACTGCAACTATCCTCTGTGTGCTGGAATTTGTGTGCATGCGAGTGGATTTTGATTCATGAAGTTAGGTGGGGTTTGGTCAGATTCACCAATGCATCACGATGGACGGTTCATATTTCTCAAGTGATAACTGAAGGTGGGTCACAACTCATGCACAAAACCAACAAGGTTTAAATGGTTTCAGGCCGAAAAATGCAGAAAGAAGGAAAGAGGTTTCCTTCTTTAGGGACTTGTCAAGTCAAACTTAGTTTGACCTAACTCTAAGTAGGATGCATGGCGAGTGTACGCAATGTTCGTGTAAAGCCCGTATCCTAAACCGTACCGTTCCTTAGACTCCTGCGGTCCTCCCGGTCAAATTTCGGTGACCTGCGACACATAGATAGCATTTGCACGCGACCCTAAGTCACATCCCATATATTTGAGTCAACTCGACCCGAGACTTGTACCCTAGCAACCGTGCCATTGCCACGGTTCCAACACCGCATCTTACTTACCAATGCGATACCCAGGCCAGGAGTTGTGGGCCCGCGTATATTCTGAAGAAACGTCGCGGGTTACGAATTTCAAGAGAATCTCTACCCTAAACATCACATCAATTAATCACCTCGAGCAAGTACCTAGCCCATTCCTAAAGTCAACTCTCTCTCTCTCCACCCATACATTTCCATCCCATCTCTTACACAACACCACTCCACCCATCACTCACACATCACTCGCCTATCCCTTTTCATCCCATCACTTCTCTCTCTCTCTCTCTCTCTCTCTCTCTCATTCTCAACCCATTCCCCAAGCAACCCTAAGAGAGCCAAGTGTGGCCCACTTCCTACCTCCCTAATCTCACATCTCCACCCTTCAATCCTCATCTTCCTCCATCAAAATCAAAGCCAATGAGCTAAGGAAGCCAAGGGACTAAGAAGGAGTGCAATCGGTGGGTGATTTTAGGATATCCACCGTTGATTTTTATTTAAGGGCCCACTTATGATGGGACCCATTTTAATGTATGTGTTGTAATCAAAGAGGGGCCCATAGTGGCAGGGTCCCTCCACTACACCGTCTCTCTCTCTCTCTCTCTCTTTCTCTCTCTTTTCCTTTTGTATGGTGATGATGATGATGAGGTGTGTGGCCCACCTAGTGTGTGTGTGTATGGCCCACCATGATGTGTTATATCCATGCCATCTACCTATGAGGCCCATCTTCCTGGACTGTCCAGCGGACGGGCTTGCTGTCTGACCGTCTAGACAGGCCTAGATGAAGAGAAAATGCAAATATCAGCTTATCCCAGAGCTGGTGGTCCCACACATGTGGACCCGCCTATGATGCATGTTCCTTACATTTACTCCTTAAAAAATAATATAAATATAAATATAAGCAATATATTATTATATTATATATATGTAAACATATGATATATATATATATATATGTATATGGTGGGCCCCACGTGGGACCCACCTTCCTGGAAGTGATTGGTTGGTGTGTCTCACACCAGCTATATAGTTTCTGTAGTGATGTGTGTGGGTCTCATCCACACCGTCCGTCCATTTTCTGGGCGGGTGGGGCCCACCTTGCTGACATGTTGTATATCCTAACCATCCATTCCTCTGGACATGGCCCCCCACTCTAGCTATATAGTTGTTGTTGACGTCAGTAGTTATGTGGGTCTGATCTGAGATATGTGTTATACCTGAGTCGTCCATCTACTGGACACTGGGCCAGTAGCCCAGCAGTCCAACAGCTAGATAGCTGCTGTATTGACGATAACAAGTTTTGTGTGTCCATCCATGATGTATACGTTGATCCACACTGTCCATATGTGGGGCCCACCATATGATGTATGTGTTACGTCCAAACCATCTATCCGAAAGGTGAGCTCATCTTAAGGCTTGAGACTAAAAATACGATAGATCTATTTATCAAGTGGACCACACTACCAAAAACAGTGGGGATTTAACGTCTACCATTGAAACCCTTTTGGGGTCACGGAAGTTTTGGACCAATATGGAATTTGTTTTCCTCTTAATTAAGGTATTTGTGACCATATGAACAGATTGGAAAATAAATGTTTCGGTGGGCATGTGATGTGTTAACAGTAAAAAATTATTATCTCCACTGCTATTTGTGGTATGGTCCAGATGATCTTCCGATATGATTCATTTTTGGATAATATTCTAAAATGATCTCTAAATATAGATGCATGGTGCAGATAGTTCACCTAGAACGGTGGGCCCGACTTGATGTATATAAGGCCCATTGTTGAGGCCCATGTGATGCGGCCCACTTGATGCATATGAGGTCCATATTGAAAAGGCCGAGCTAAGAGTCCTAGAGGAGGGGTGAATAGGACTATGTCAAATTAAAAAATTAAATGCAGAATAAGAAAGAAACAAACAAAGATAGCACTTATCAATTCAAATAGAGGAAATGAATAGTAACCTCAAATGCACAAGTATTAAGAGGTTGAAACAGATGTTGTTCTAAGGACAACCTTACACCAAAAACCAATGGCTTATGGTAGGACAACTTGATTTCTAGAACGGTCTGTGTATCAAAATCCCAAACAAATATAGAGGAATAAAGAATAAAACAGAAATAAATTTCTACTTCTATTACAACATTCACCACATGTACTGAACGTAAATTACAATCATTCACCACAAATGCTAAAAAATAAATTACAGCATTCAACCACTTAAGCACATTCAACCATCCACCACAACACTAGCAATAATAGTGGTTCGCTTGTGTGTACACCAACTGTTAAAGAACAGCCACACAACTACACCACTTCCAATATCCTTACATAGTGCATATTGGCTTTCACTATGAAATAGGTTTTTCAAGGTTCACCTAAAACCTTCACAGTTGTGTCTTACAAGTGGACTTACACAATTCAAAACCCCACACTCTGAGATTTTCTGGATCACCTCAGACAAACCAAAAAAGGAAAGAGAGATTTTTCTAGCACAACCTCGAAAACCAAAAAAAAGATTTACAAAAATGTAAAAATACTTATCTGGATATTCTCCTTAGATGAAGCCCAGTAAAACCAATTCGGTGTAGATGTTCAATGTCCACCCTCACTTATGAAAGGGTTTTAAGTTTTAAATGATTTTTTAGATTAAATCACAACAGGCTAACTTGATTTGATTTTGATCTCAAGAAAGGAGAAAGCTTAAATCCCTTCTTTAATTAAGATTGGAATAAAGAATTTAAAATCAAATATCAAATACAAAAAAGCTATTAAAAGAATCTTAAATACTAACCAATTAGCTTCTCAAATGTGGAGACAAGTTTTCTCAGAGTTGTGACTTGAATATCTTGGAATGGAATGAAAAACTCTTAAAATCATCCTCAATTTATAGGTAAAATTACTGTTCACTCGATGGGCCTAGTGGTCGTTTCGACTGGTCGAAAAACCAACAAGAATTCAAATTTTTGGGCGCGATAAGATAAGATCGATCCTCGACTGGTCGAGTGCCTTGCTCAACCAGTCGAGTAGCCTGCTCGACTGGTTGAGCCCTGCACTCGACTGGTCGAGTGAAACCTAAAATGGTTGCTGGACTTTGAGTCGAGCACTGTTCACTCGACTGGTCGAACAGTCTCCAGGACTGGTCGAGGTCCAACAAAAATTTTGAAAATTCATAACAAACCTTGAACTGGTCGAGGAAATTCGTAGACTAGTCGAGCCAGTGCTTGGACTAGTCGAACATAGGCTTGGACTAGTCGAGAAAAAAGCCTATAAAATTATATAATGACCCAATTTAGGTATGCAATCAATATGATCTAACCTATGGTCAATCTAGGGTCATTCATACCTTATAGGTGAAATTTGAACATTGAGACATAGTTTGCTTCGGTTGATAGTTTATCTTGAAGTACTTGAAGCTTGTCATCTTGAAGTTCTTTGAAGTTTGTCATCTTGAAGTACTTTGAAGCTTGAAAACTTGATCTAGTACTTGAACTTGTACATAAATCTCTTATTCTTGTACTTGAACTTCTTGAAATTGAATTTGAACTTCTTGAATGTAGGAAAGGATGATATAAAGTTAAGGTACACAAGATACAGATTCCAAGAGGTTTTGGCACAATAAAATTTGACAAATCTAGGAGCTAGATAAGATAACATTTACAATCTCCCCTTTTGTCAAATTTGTGACAAAACCAAATAAATATTATGATAATACACATAGTAAAGAATCATATATGTACAACAAAGAATCATGCACCAATTAAAAAATGCAAACCAATATTCCCCCTCAATATATTACTCCATAGAATCCAAGATGAGATTAAAAATTTGCCACCTAACCACACTTCTCCACATTTTTACATTTTTAACATTCACTATATAGAATCCAATATCATTATGAAATAGGCATATCAATATAAATTCTCCCCCTTTTTGTCACAATATGACAAAGGAAAGAACCTATAAATGAGAAAGGAGACAAAAGAGCAATGAGTAATGATAGAAAGAAGTAAGTTCAAGATAACATAAACCAGTCAAACATGTCCACAATAAAAACATGTCTAAGCATATAAAGTTAAGAAAAATTCAAGTATAAGAGTTATTACAGATCAAAAATCGAAAACTAATCAGAACCAGAGGAAGGAGCAGGTATGGAAGGATCAATTTGATGTAATCCCTTATTAATGCGCCTCAGATATTTGCGCATGTATTTAAATTGAGTTTCTTGGGACATATGCAAACCTTCTACCTTTTCCTCAAGTGAATGCAAACGATCATCAAAATTAGACGACTGAAAATCAGGAACAGCTGCAGAGTTGGATTCAATTTCATCAAAAATGTCATCCATATTGACATCATCTAGAGGCAAAGCATCTTCTTCTGCATTTGCTTCAGCTGCTCCTTCAGCACCCACATCAACTTGGCCTGGGGCCAACTTCAAATTCATCTTGTTAATGTTAGAGTTGTTGAAGGGTAGATGGTGAATAGGAGCTTCTCCAACAGGTTTAACCACTAGACTATGGGTGGCTAATATAGTCATAAGATAAGCAAATAGTATATCACTATGACCTAGATGGAGACGAAACTGAATCATGATATAACAGATAAGTGAAAGGAGACACACAGAGACTCCAATAATAATAGAATGAAAAATATGAACCATGAATGTAGTAAGTTCAGTTTTGTTACCAGATCTAGGGTAGACATTTGAAATGAAGTTCCGATGAAGAACCCTATATTTGGGTAACATAAACTTGGAAGCGAGCGCATTTTCAGTACTCCATTCCGCATCCATATTACATAAAACTCTAATAAGCATTTGCTTCTCATATTCAGATGGTTTTGCTACAAGAGTATTGATGGGAATATCGTCATCATTGACTGGAAGATCCATTAATCCAGAAATGAGGTGACGGTCCACATCAATTGGACCTTCTCTAGTAGAAATTGTAAATGTAAGATTCTCAGTAGAGAAGTCAGTAATACAAGCATACATGGCTTGCACAATAGAGCGGAATGTCGGACTGCCCCAATGTAAAATGTTATCCCATCCTACAGATTGAAGAAGTGTAACAATACCAAAAGGTGCCAAATGATCAGTGTTAACTGTCCGTTCTACTATCATGTTGCATAAGCGAATATCCGCACATATTCAGGATCTTCCTTGGATGACCGAAGATGGTGCACCATGATAGGAGCCGAACGAGAAGAAGAGGGACCATGAGATCCTTTCTTCTTGTTTCTACTCTCCATTACAACAAGGAAATCAAAGAATACAAGGATTGCAAAAGAGGCAAGAAGGGTTTTAAGCAAATCAGATTTTTAACTAGAAAACCCAGCAAACAACCATAAACCTTGAAATAAACAACACATACAAGAAAATTGAAGATCGAAGAACTCAAATCTACAAGGAAATTGAAAATAATACACTAACCACGGAGGAATCGAAGATGGGTTCGACCGGTAGTGGTAGGGCTTGTTGGAGAAGAAGAACAAAGTGAAGAAAAAGGTGCTTTTTCCCAAATAAAAAGTAAAACCCGAGTTTCACGACTGGTCGAGTACATACTCGACCAGTCGAATCACAACTAGTCGAGTGTGTACTCGATTGGTCGTGCAACACTGAAAATTTACAATTTTTCATATATTTGAATTTAAAATTTTCAAAATAATAAATATATACATTATGATACAAAAAGGCACAAATCATCAGTTCATGTTGCACATACCAAGATTAAATTTCAAATTTGTAAACCTATTTTTGTCGAGCGATTTTGTGAATATATCCGCAAGTTGATTCTCGGTCGAAATATATTCCAATGAAATTATCTTGTCTTCCACTAGTTCACGAATATAATGATACCTAATGTCAATGTGCTTGGTTCGTGAATGCTGAATTGGATTTTTAGAAATATTAATTGCACTTGAATTGTCACAATATAAAACTATGGATTCTTGCGCAATTCCATAATCGCTCAGCATTCTCTTCATCCACACAAGCTGAGTGTATGCATTACCAATAAAAATATATTCAGCCTCAACTGTGGAGAGCTATACGGAACTCTGTTTCTTACTTGGCCAAGAAACCAAACAGTTCCCAACATAGGAACAACCACCACTGGTCGATTTACGATCATCAATGTTACCAGCCCAATCAGCATCCATGTAACTAGCTAATTGCACACTAGTATCATGTGGATACTAGAGACCAAGATTAGCTGAACTAGCGACATATCGCAAAATGCACTTAATAGCAATCAGATGTGACTCTTTAGGGTCCGACTGATATTTAACACAAATTCCTACACTAAAAGTAATATCAGGTCAGGTCGCAGTTAAATAAAGTAAACTACTTATCGTACTGCGATACAACTTAGGATCCACACTCTTACCTGTTGAATCCTTAGAGAGTTTTAGAGTAGTACTCATTTGAGTATAAAAATTTTTTCCACTCTCAAATCCAAACTTTTTAACTAAGTTCAGAGCAATTTGGTTTAAGAGATAAAGAAACCATCAGGGAGCTATTTGACTTGCAACCCTAGGAAATAGTTTAGTTTTCCAACTATGCTCATTTCAAATTTAGATTTCATAAGATCTGCAAACTCAACAGTCATGTTAACATAGGTAGATTCATAGATAATGTCATCAACATAGATTTGCACTATAAGAATGTTATCATTATGTTTCTTTACAAACAATGTCTTATCAACACTTCCCATTGCAAAGTTATGACTTAGTAGAAACTTAGTCAACTTTTCATACCATGCCCTGGAAGCTTGTTTCAAACCATATAGTGCCTTTTTCAGGCAATAGACATGATTAGCATGCTTAGGGTCTTCAAAACCTTTTGCTTGTTTAACGTACACTTCTTCATGCAAATCGCCATTTAAGAATGCACTCTTTACATCCATTTGGTATATTTTGAATTTTTTAAAGCACACAATGAATATAAATAGTCTGATTGATTCAAGATGAGCTATTGGGGCAAAGGTCTCTAAAATTGCAGTGAAGACCACACTAGTTGAAGAAGGAATACGCCAATATGTCCTAGAGGGGGGTAAATAGGACTTTTAAAGGTTTTATGGTCTATTCTAAAATCCTATTACACTAATCCTAACAACAGACATATATTAGGATTACTCAAATGTAACTCTACTGGCTTCCAAGCCTGGTAGAGGATCCAATCACAAACTATTTAAAAAGTAGCAATATATAACTTAGTTTATGATGGATATGACTGTGAATGTGTGTGAGGTGTGATCAGATATATAAATATGAATGCATTGAAATGAATCACAAATGCATAAGAAGAACAATCACAAACACAGTCATTTTTATAGTTGTTCGACTACTTGTCTACTCCACTCCCGGTAATCGCACTCAATCCTTGAGTGTACCGGATTTCACTAAGGAGGTTTCACAATGGTTCACCTCAAAGCTAAGGTTTTAAATCAGGTTTACCTTCAACATTTACAACCTACACTGAGGCTGACTGTTTATGCTCTCACGAGCAAGGGTCAACACAACACACCCACTTTTAGGCACACTGGCCAAGGATCTTCCATAAGACCCTACTGGAGGTTTCTACACAGTTCACCTCAAACCCAAGAGTTTTATTAATTCACTCCTAACCAGATGTTTATGCTCTCCATAGAGCAAGGGTCCACATAACACACCCATCACGTACACTCCCGCCGGAGGTCTCCTTAAGGACTTCAAAGGGTGAGAACCACTAAGACCCAATTCTAAAAAGGAATTATCACAAGTGTCCTCTTGGACTCTAGATACTTACAAATAAGTTGATGAGTCCCGATTAGCACAATGCCGAAGATCTCCTCCTCCTTGTTGATAAAGAGTCTTCTGATCCCTTGATCTGTAATAGAATGATGTAACAATACTCGGCTTCGGGTTGGGTCAAGGTCAAGATGGAATCCTACTCTCTACAGGTTTTCCTATAAGGAAGATAGAGTAGTTCCAATCTTATGCATTTAAGGCATCCCAGCTTAATGATTTGCCATTAAGGTAGTCGCTGGAGGATCCTTGAATGCGGAAGTTCACTCCCCAATCCACTCTATTGAATATCAATGATAAGGGTGGATTGGATGATGAACTTCCTTGAGAGAAAGGGCTTTGGGTATATGATCTAAGGTTAAACACTTAAAAGCTCTCTCTGCTTTCTCTCTCAGCAACAATAGACAAGTCCTCTATATATAGGCAAAAGGTTCCGACGGATATAAAACGATCACATTTATGACTAGGTTTGATATCATCGAGCAGGTTCGATATCATCGAGCGTATACTCTCGATAACATCGATGGTCTGTTCGATGACTTGAACTCAAAGTCATACACTTTTGAAACCTTTTACTAGATGGTCGATGAATCGAAACCACTGTCGATATCATCGGATTTTGAACTCTGATTCCATCAATGGTAGGTCTGATCTATCGACACTTGAAAAATGAGAAAGACTTGACATGAAATATTTTAGGTTTTTAGGATATGATTGAGGGTCAGCCGATGTCATCGAAATTTGTATATCGATAATATTGAAGGCAGTGTCGATGAATCGATAAATCCAATAGATTTACCAGTAAACTCACTGGATAGTTTATGTCCAGTTTCGATGCAATCGACTTGGCCTCGATATCATCGACATATGAATATCGATTTCATCGAATGGCCCCTGATCAAAGTTAAAAATAACCTGAAATAACTACTGAAAGAAATGAGCACCCACGGTAGATATCATCGATGGACTTTCAATCTTATCGATATTTGATTTCAGATCATATCGGAAGGCGCATCAATATATCAAAGAAATTTGAAATTTTCTCTAAAAAACAGGGGCGCCAGAAATCTGCTTGTTGATCTTATCGTGCCACTTTCGATGGACTCGAGATTTGAGTATGATGGTATCGATAAGTGTATCGATACATCGATAATTCGTCCAGATATGTTGTGAAGTTGCTGGATATATTTGGTACTCTTTCTGATCATATCGATGAAGCATCGAGGACTCGACAGCGTAGGTTGATCATATCGAGGGTGTTTCGATAAAATCGACAAGGCCAGAAAAACTTTAGAGATTTTCCTATTTTGAAAAAGTTTTCTCACCATAAAACCCTATGATTTTCTAACTTGTTTTTAAGGGTTTTATTCACCTGATGTTTTGGGACATGGGATGTGAGGCTTTAGATTTACCTGTGGTGAGCTTGCACACATCGGGTTGAGGCAGACGCTTGAATTGATCTTCCTATCAGGTTCTGTAGACAGTCTGACTCAACATTCACGTAACTTGACAAACCGGGGCACTTTCAGTCCCATCATAATCAATGCCTTCAATTTAAGTGTACCCCCGTACAACCAGCCTAGCCTTGTTTCTAATAATATTACCAAGTTCATCAGACTTATTTTTGAAAATCCGTTTTGTTTCGATAATGGGTTTATCTTTTGGTCTTGGAACTAAGTACCAAACATCATTTCTAACAAACTGATTGAGCTCTTCTTGCATTGCTACAATCCGATTTTCGTCAGTAAGAGCTTCTTTTATGTTAGCCGATTCTATCTGAGATATAAAGCACACGTAGTTGCACATATTTTCAAGTTGTTATGAGTGCATACACCAGTGAGAGGATTTTCAAGTATTTGATTAGATGGATGATCTTTAACTGTCCTCAGTTCAGTGTTATTTTAACTAGTTGAAGAGTCTAGTTTATCAATTAAAAGGACTTCATCATTTTCTGAACTTGAGACAGGTGTATTCAAGTGATCATCTATAACTACATTAATGGACTCTTGAATAACACCAATCCTCTTATTAAGAATCCGATACGCTTGACTATTCATAGCATACCCTAAAAATATCCCTTCATCACTTTTGGTGTCAAATTTACCCAGATTTTCTCGGTCACATAAGATGTAGCACTTTCTGCCGAAAAATCGAAAGTATTTGACAGTAGGCTTTTTATCAAACCACATTTCATAAGCATTTTACTATTTGATTTTTTAGTATAAACGCGGTTAATTATATAAAAAGTGGTATTTACGGCTTCAGCCCAAAGATTTTTAGGAAGCTTCATATTATTTAACATTACATTTGCCATTTCTTGAAGCACTCTATTTTTTCTTTCTACTACACCATTTTGTTGTGGTATTTTGGGAGCAGAATATTCATGTGATATTCCCTGATCACTGCAAAAAATTTTAAAACTGCTATTTTCAAACTCAAAACCATGATCACTGTGGATCTTAGTGACTTGTGATTCTTTTTCAGTTTGGATACATTTAAGTACCCTTTTTACTTCATCGAGAGTTTCTGATTTCTCTCTTAAGAAAACTACCCAAGTATACCTGGTAAAGTCATCTACAATTACCAGAATATACTTCTTGCCACCTCGACTCTCCGTTCTAGTTAGTCCAATGAGATCCATGTGGAGAAGTTCAAGTGGTTTAGATGTGGCTTTAGAGTTCACCTTTTTGTGAGTACTCCTGGTTTGTTTACCAATCTGGCACTCGCCACATATTTTATCCACTTTTTTTACTTTGGGTAGACCTCTTACCAATTCTCTTTTGCTCAATCTATACAAGTTGCGGTAGTGTACATGTCCTAGGCGCTTATGCTATAATTTGGTCTCATCGGTTTGGACCATGTAACACGATAGTTTAGATGAGCTTGAATCACTCACTATGTAGTAGTTCTCAGAAGTTCTGTGACCAGTTAATATTACAGAACCATTCTTATTTAAAATTTCACACCCTTGGTTGGTAAATTTTACACTATGATTATTATCACATATTTGAGAGATGCTTAATAAATTATATTTTCAACCTTCTACTTATAAAACATTCTCCAATAGAGGGAGGTTAAAGAGTTGAACCGTACCTTGGCCAACAATTCTGTAATTGCTACCATCACCGAATATGACTGAACCATCAGTCATGTCTTTAAGACTAGTGAACAGACCTTTGTCACTTAACATATGTCTGGAGCAACCACTGTCTAGGTACCACTTTGAATGGCTTGAAGCTTTGAAAGCGGTGTGGGCAACCAAACAAGTAACCTTAGGGACCCATTTCATTACAGTTTTGGGTTTAGGAGTACAGTTGGTCTTCTTATGTTTATAGTTGTTATAAGTCCTACCCACTGAGTTAGATTTTAAGAGCTCCTTAAATAAATCAATAATTTTCTCGACTAAAAGATTACGATTCTGATTTTTTATAGTTTATATGGTTGCTTTTAGGTTTTGAAGTCTAAAAAGTTTTAGTATTTTTAGAATTATTTTGATTTAGACTTTTCCCCTTTGAGTTAGAAGACTCCCCCTTTAACAAATTTAGGTGGAGTATTCTTATATTTGGGAGGAATACTTTTATCATAGCTCAATCCAGATCGATCACCACATTTCCTGAATTCAGATAAAAAAATTTCTAATTTAGGATCACCTTGGGCATACCTCCATGTGTCCTTAAAACTCAAAAGTGAAGAGACTTCTAGTTTTAGCTTTTTATTTTCAGATTTTAAGTTTTCAACTTGGGATGTTTTGAAATCTAAGTCGCACTTACTTTTTTCAAAACAATCTAAAATGCGTGATTTTTCTAAGACTGGATTATCAAAATTCTCTTTTAGTTTTGAAAACTTTTCTTTCTGAAGTTTTAGCTTTACAACAATTATGCAACTTTCCTTGTATAAGGCATCATAAGCATCTTGAAGATTTCATTTTCATGGTCACTATTCAGATTTTCTTCACTGGTTGAATCATCATTTTCTGAAAAAAGTGAACTTGGATAGAGTCATTAGGGCTTTAACATAATTAGCCGATTTGGTTTCAGAATCTTCTGACTCAGAAGAGACTTCAGAGCAGGAAGATTCATCCCATGTAGCCAACAAACCTTTATTTTTTGACTTATCCTTCTTAGGACATTTGTTTGCTAAATGCCCATATTCATGGCAGTTATAGCAATGGCTGTCTTTTAAAGATTTCCAATTTTTAGATCTAGATCTTTTTTTTTCAATAGGTTTTTGCAAATCAACCCTCTTTTTACTTTTGAAAATCATATAAAACTTTTTACCTAAAAGAGTCATATTATCTTCAGAAGTTTCTACATCAAAATTATTATTATTTTCTTAAGAAATAATTTTAGAAGACTTAAGAGCGATGGACTTACCTTTAGGAGCCTTAAAGTTTAACTCATATGTTTATAAAGAACCAACTAGTTCTTCTACCCTCATATTATCCATATCATGAAGTTCCTGAACCGCGGTCACTTTTGAATTAAATCATTCAGGCAAGAGCGCAGTATCTTTGCATAGACTTTACTTTCTAGGATCCTATCACCAAGACCCCATATAGAGTTGACAATGTCATTCAATCTTGTATAGAAGTCCATGAACGTTTCACTTTCTTCCATACGTATTTACTCAAATTTAGTTGTGAGGATTTAAACTTTAGATTTCTTGACAATTGTTGTACCCTCGTGTGTCATTTCCAAAATATCTCAAGCTTGCTTTGCAGTATCACAAGATATAATTCTCTTGAATTCATCCGGTGATAGTGCGCAAGTAATAGCATTTAAAGCCTTTACATTGGTACTACTCTCACTTTTCTGAAGAGCGGTCCAAGAAAAGTAAGGTGTGCCTTTTATAGTTTTAAATTCGTCAGTACCAGTTACTTCAGTGGTAGGAGGGGTCCATTAGTCACTGTGGCTTGCCACACGCTCTCATCCATAGATTTTTTAAAAATCCTCATTCTGGCTTTCCAATAGGCATAATTGGAGCCATCAAATGGTGGAGGCCTAGTGACTGAAAGGTATCAAAATTTAACATCTTAAAAAGCTCAGATCAATTAGCTCAAGAAATTAATCCGAATAAAAAATAAAATCAAGCTATTAGGCTTTGATACCACTTGAAAAGGCCGAGCTAAGAGTCCTAGAAAGGGGGGGGGTGAATAGGACTATGCCAAATTAAAAAATTAAATGCAGAATAAGAAAGAAACAAACAAAGATAACACTTATCAATTCAAATAGCAGAAATAAATAGCAACATCAAATGCACAAGTATTGAGAGGTTGATACAGATGTTGTTCTAAGGACAACCTTACACCAAAAACCAATGGCTTATGGTAGGACAACCTGATTTCTAGAACGGTCTGTGTATCGAAACCCCAAACAAATACAGAGGAATAAAGAATAAAATATAAATAAATTTCTACTGCTATTACAACATTCACCACATGTACTGAAAGTAAATTACAATCATTCACTACAAATGCTAAAAAATAAATTACAATATTCAACCACTTAAACACATTCAACCAATCACCACAACACCAGCAATTATAGTAGTTCGCTTGTATATACACCAACTGTTAAAGAACAGTCACACAACTACTCAACTCCCAATATCCTCACACAGTGGATATTAGCTTTCACTATGAAATAGGTTTTTCAAGGTTCACCTAAAACCTTCACAATTGTGTCTTTCAAGTGAGTTTACACAATTTAAAAACCCCACACTCTGAGATTTTCTGGATCACCTCAGACAAACCAAAAAAGGAAAGAGAGATTTTTCTAGCTCAACCTCAAAAACAAAAAAGAGATTTACAAAAACGTAAATATACTTATCTGGATATTCTCTTTTGATGAAGCCCGGTAGAACCAATTCAGTGTAGATGTTCAATGTCCACACTCACTTATGAAAGGATTTTAAGTTCTAAATGATTTTTTAGATTAAATCACCACGTGCTAGCTTGATTTGATTTTGATCTCAAGAAAGGGAAAAGCTTAAATCCCTTCTTCAATTAAGATTGGAATAGAGAATTCAAAATCAAATACATAAAAAGCTATTAAAAAAATCTTAAATACTAACCAATTAACTTCTTAAATGTGGGGACAAGTTTTCTCAGAGTTGTGACTTGAATATCTTGGAATGGAATGAAAAACTCTGAAAATCGTCCTCAATTTATAGGAAAAATTATTATTCACTCGACTGGCCTAGTGGTCGGTTCAACTGGTCGAAGGACCAACAAGAATTCAAAATTTCGGGCGTGATAAGATAAGATCGATCCTCGATTGGTCGAGTGCCTTGCTCGACTGGTCGAGCCCTACACTCGACTGGTCGAGTAGGACCTAAAATGGCTGTTAAACTTTGACTCAAGTCTGCTCGACCGGTCGAGCACTGTTCACTCGACTGGTCGAGCAGTCTCCAGGACTGGTCGAGGGTCTAACAGAAATTTTGAAAATTCATAACAAACCTTGGACTGGTCGAGGAAATTCTTAGATTGTTCGAGCCGGTGTTTGGACTAGTCGAACATAGGCTAGGACTAGTCGAGAAAAAGCCTATAAAATTATATAATGACCCAATTTAGGTTTGCAATCAATATGACCTAACCTATGGTCAATCTAGGGTCATTCATAGCTTATAAGTAAAATTTGAACATTGAAACATCGTTCGCTTCGGTTGATAGTTTATCTTAAAGTACTTGAAGTTTGTCATCTTGAAGTACTTTAAAGCTTGTCATCTTGAAGCTCTTTGAAGCTTGAAAACTTGATCTAGTACTTGAACTTGTACATGAATCTCTTATTCTTGTACTAGAACTTCTTGAAATTGAATTTGAACTTCTTGAATGTAGGCAAGGATGATATAAAGTTGAGCTACACAAGATATAGATTCCAAGAGGTTTTGGCACAACAAAATTTAACAAATCTAGGAGCTAGATAAGATAACATTTACACATATGATGTGGCCCACTTGATGTATATGAGGCCCATATGATACGACCCACTTGACGTATATGAGGCCCATGAGATGTAGCCCATTGTAATGTATTAGAGGCCCAGAAGGTAAGGCCCATTATGATATATATATATAAGTCCCATATGTGAGGCCCAATCTATAGTATATGAGGCCCATATGATGAGGCCCGATGTGATGTATATGAGGCCCATGAGTGAGGCCCAATGTGATGTATTTGAAGCCCATGGGATATGGCCCATTGTGATATATGTGAAGCCTTTTTGGGAGGTCCAATGTGATGTATATGAGGCCCATTGTGATCTGTGATTCCACCATGGTATATATAATGATGTTTTGTATGCCCATTCATCTTCCTAGTTAGATCTAAATAGGTCATGCCTTGGGAGTAATGATGGTTTAAAGTCCACATTGTAAGGGTGATGGTGGTTAAATGTCCGCATTATAACCCTCCCTAAGACTCATTGTTAGGGCCATTGTTAGGTCCATTCTCATCTTCCCTTAGTGGGTTAACCCAAACCGTTGGGCCCCCATTTTCGTTAAGTCCATTATTGATATGAGTAGGCCGTCTAGGCCCATCCTTGATATGTGGAGAGTATATCATCATCATATGATATGCTCATTATAGCTTCACGATCCATGCCCATGCGCATCATATGTATGCTTAATATGAGGAGTGATTGATTATAACACATGTCATTGGGCGGATTATTATGGGACTCCCTGATAGGAGGAGTTGCCCACATGAGCGCACGGAGGATTGCTGCATGACTGGATAGTATAATTTATGCATATCGTATTTGTGTGATATGATTATTGTATACCCTATCGACATCAGGACTATAACCTCCACAAGTATATCGTGGATGACAGGATTGGACACCGAAAATACTTTTACTAGCATAGAGGCGCCATAGATGTCCCTGGGTAAAAATCCCTAAACCCGATGGTACTAAAGGATGACTCCGACTTCAAAACTGAGTGGATACATGAGCGCACGATGGTCGTATACCAGTAGGCCGTGTCTCCCACTATGTCGTAGTCAGTTGGAAAGGGGTGTGACCTTACCCGCCTGAGTGAGGGGGTAATATCTAGGTTGAGTTTGACCAGCTTGAGGAATGGGTCCGCAATTGATGAGCCGGGCCCGATATTGGCAGGCGGATAGTGAGGTATCTTTCACTTACCAAGTTGTGCGCTCGGATAGAGGCAACAAGCTAGCATAGAGTGTACTAGACCCCGGTGATTGTCCATAGTGAGATCTGTACTGATATTTGATGCTCTAGTGATGAGCTACATTGATATGTGGACTCGGATGAGGATTAGTATGCTTAAGTTGCACTTCACATCGCATGGCCTTGATATGGCCGATAGCATTCATGCCTTGTATCACATAGTCTTGGTATGGCTGATAGTATTTATGGATTTATCAGCATATTCCGCATTACTCTGATATTGCACTCTTAGCACGCTTATATTGCACACACACTCTCACCACCCTTTAAGCTTTCTATAAGCTTATATACGATTGATGCATGCAAGTGACGCCAGGACGCAGCAGTAGCTTAATAGGAGTAGAAGCATGCAGTTGAGCGTCACGAGTTTCCGTTATTATTATCATTGTATTTCCCTTTATGCGCATTGTACCTTAAAGTTTTTTATCATAGTTGATTTTGTGATGATGTCTTGGTTATTGTTCGTGGGTTATGCTTATTACAAATCAAATTCATGTTAAAAATCCTCCATAATTTAGGTTATCAAGTAACACCCGAGTACCGAGAAGTACAGGGTGTTATAATCTACCCCCCTTAAAGAGAATGTCGTCCCTAAAATTCAACACTTTTATCATGAATTGGGTTGAAGACTATCTATTTTGTAGTATTTCTAAGGATTCATTATATTTTCTATTTTCATCAATGTTGTATGTTTGCATAGAGGTATTCGACTTAACAACAAAAAGATAAAACGGAGTTGTTACAATATCTCACAGGGCATTGAGAGAGGGTCGACCGAGGATTGCATTGTAGACAGATAGGCAATTAACCACCAAAAAGTCGATCATTATGGTTACTTGGTCCTGTCTATCCTCGGTGGTGAGTGAAAGTTGTATTGATCCTTTGGGCATAACTCTGCCTCCTGAGAATTCGAGCAAGGGAGTCTTGACAGCTCGGAGTCGAGATTGTCTGACCCCCATGTAACATCCCGGATTTTTCCCAACCTGGGATTAGACGTCCTTAGGTGATGGGTCGATCCTAACACCTTATTAACTTGTCAGAACTGAATCCCACAGTCTAAAATCGCTCCTTAACCCATTTCCTTCACAAATCCCACCCTTTACTACCTTGTTCTTTCAATTTTTCAAAGCACTTTCGCCCTAGACACTATCTTAAACTAGCTAAGTAGTATAACTTGGATCACTTTAGATACAAACTACAAAGGACTAAGTACCACCTCAGACAGAAATCTTATAGGACTAGATCCTTTAGAAATGATGTGAGGATTAGCCAGTGCGAAACCAGATTAGCCACGAAATCCATTTGAATCGCTTTAAATACGATCTGTAAGACCCAAAACTTGTAGAATCATTGACGCTAGGTTACCCTAAAATCTAGGATCAATCTCATTACCCGGCTGCTCTCGGGAGCATCTCGAAACTCCGTATCAGATCTGGACCACACGTCGGAAGTCCGAATAATATGAAGTTAAGGAATCAGGACCGCCTCACTGGGCTTGACAACCATCTTGGAAATCAAGTCCAGACGTTGTTCCACGGCCGTTCGCTCGAGTCCGAAGCGAGGGAGTGTGAAAACTCTTCTTTCCTTTACAAAATAAATATCTGGAATAGTGATCTGGCATGTATCGCATGGATCGGTGATAAGCAAACTGCATCGGGTCGAATCGAGACCAAAACACACCCTCGGATCAGAAAAAATTTCAGGAACATTTACATGTACTTGGAATTTCGGATCGAGGCCCACTGACCGTTGAACTGAAAATAGTCCACCACGCGTGATCTGGGAATTTGACCGAGACGAAAACATAACCCCATGTAGATCCATGGGTTGTGAGCTTAAGTCCGACGTTTGGCTCAAGGAAGGCCGCCAGAAACCCTCTTTTGAGCTGGAACAACGCCGATTTGCTTACAAGGTAAGTATACCTTGAACATAAGTCTAGTCCGGAGAGTTTTTAGGCTATATAAGGGCCTTAGAACAGCCCCTCTCATAGCCATACGAATTTGGGATAAAACCCTAAGGAGAGAGAGGAAAAAGAGAGAGAAAGCTTGAGGTTTGTGGGAGAATCTTCCTCCTACTGCTTTCGACCACCACACGGGCTGCACCACCTCTTTCTAAACGCTTTCCCGGCGATACCGACTCCGTTTTAAGATGAGAAACCCTAACCCTAAATCTGTTTGGGTGAGTGAAGGTTATAGGTTATGAAATAGCTAACCAGTTTCACTCTCTAGGCGATAAAACCGCCGAATACGGAAGCCCTTCAAACCTTGCTGATTTGTTGTGATTCCAAGGTGCAAGGTGCGGACTTTAGGTGTATAGGTTATGGTTTTCAACGCTTTCAATGTCAGATAATGATAGATTCATGTTCTGCATGCAATTGCACATGTACAAAGTGCTTTCCGTTTTCTGTTTTGATTAAAGTTGTAGCATATGGAATTTTACATATTCTACGTATTCGTAGAAAATACCGTATACGTATTTTTTTTGGAAATGTGTTTGACATATTTATTTGTTGTATAGATATACGATATATGGATAAAATACTTATTTTGTGAAAGGATTCGCCTAAATACATGTTTTACTAATATACACTATGTATGTAGAAATACTGTATTGTAAGGAGTGTCGTATACATGTATATTTTGGAAATGTGTTGGCCATGATTGTTTGTCGTATGATTATATAATATATGAATAAATTACTTATTTAGCGAAAGGAATCACCGTAATACATGTTTGCTTGTACACACTATGTATGTTGAAAATGTGTATTTTAGAAAATACCGTGTATGTATAAATTTTGGAGATGTAATTGTCATGATTAATTGCGGTATGAATATGATATACACGGATAAAATACTCGCTTGGCGAAAGGATAGCCATAATACATATTTTTCTAACATACGTCATGTATGTTGAAATAGTGTACTCTACGTGTTTGTGAAAATGCTTGTGAGAGTAAGTGCTTAGGTGTTAGGGCCTTAGGTAGGTGCTGAGATGGGGTTCTCAACTACCTTAGAGTCACGTATGATACCCTCCACGTGGTTGCTTACTCTAACCACTCGCTTATGAAATATATGTGTTTGTATCCCTATTTGTATAGTGCTCTATAACATGCTTTTTAACATGCTTTGTAACTTGTTTCATAACATGCTTTATAATATGCTTTATGACATGCTTGCTAGTGTGCTTGAATTACTTTGTTTATCATGCTTTACTTCACATGTTATGGTTGAGAATTGATTGAGCTTAGGACTATGTACATAGTCCAGACATCCGGTACCAGACTTGGAATCGTGGTTGAGATTCATCTCGCCACACATGATGTGTTTGGCGAACCCGTGTCGTACTTCGGTTGGCGATAGTGGTTGGCCACACGAAGTGCTTCTGCGCTTCATATCGCTCAACTTGTTGTACGCTCGAGCTAGCCGAGCACGTCAAGTAACCCGCATGTCTTATGTATGTTCACCATGTTCGGTCGCTGATGCTTGAACCTAGGGTACCAAACTTACCAGTGAGAATCCCGTTAACCATGGTACCTCGATCCGCTAAGACTCATGAGCCGAGCATGGTGGTATGGGACACCGTGGTCGAGCTGTCGGCCTACGCTGGGGCCACATGCCTCCCCGTAGTGACGAGTGAGCAACCAAACTCGTGAGCCGATTATGGTGGTATGGGACACTATATTCGTACTGTCAGCCTACATTGATAAGGTGATGAGGGAGCAGTGCAACCTTTGTGCGTAACAGCCCTGGTAGCCCTTTGTAGTGACCTCGAGCATATTCTGAAATCGCAGTGCGCCT
This sequence comes from Magnolia changhungtana, assembly GCA_030180095.1. Lineage (NCBI taxonomy): Eukaryota > Viridiplantae > Streptophyta > Magnoliopsida > Magnoliales > Magnoliaceae > Magnolia > Magnolia changhungtana. The sequence continues at coordinate 14,274,936 of JASAUF010000276.1, forward strand.
TAGGGTTCGCCGTAATATATAGAGTATGAACTAGGCCTGTTTCTGTATTGTGATGAATAGTTTAAGGGGTGATGGGGGAGTGGTGTTACCTTTGTGCGTAACAGCCCTGATAGCCTCTACAGTGACCTAGAAAATACACCATCGTCTGATATTAACTAGGACTGATGACCCTAGAATGGATCATGTTTGGGAATGATACAAGGGAGGTACCTTAGTTTCCCAATCCTGCTGTTTGAAATGGACTAATTAAAAACTCGGTAATCATGCTCATCATACATTGCATGTGCCTGGAAGATGTGGAGCACTGTGGGATGAAAGCATGCTACGAGCGTGAGATGGTGTCGCATGAGGGAGTATGTCGGTGAGGGCATGCATCATGTCATTCATACTTACATTAATAAGAGTAGTTAGGAGTGTTTGATTGTACTGCTTTATCATTACTGCTTGACTGAGTCGATAACATGTTAACCTATGCTTTATTGTTCCACTGAGTTAGCTACTCACTCCCACGTTACGGGACGGTGTTTCGAACACCCACCAGACATTGTCTGATTTCAGATGGCGACGCTACTTCTGAGGCGGAGCCGGACCTTTGCAATGACTACGATACCTGCTTGTATTGGTTGTCTTCTGACGGCTTCCTGTGAGCCGTGTCCTGATCGACGGGGCTTTCTGGGATATTGACTAGAGGACCTTACACATTTGGTATATTTTAAGATTGTACTTGTAATTATTTAACCTAGTAATGTTATCACACTCTGGAGACTCATCATAGTTTATATATTTTATCTATCTATCACAGTCTTCCGCTTGTAAATTTAAATGTCTCTAGAGTATGATATGCTGTTTTGGCTTAATCTCACTCATGTTCACTACTCTAATACAGTCAACATTCAATCATCATTCATTTTGTTGCATAAGTGATGTTCTGGAACTCGAGAGTTGAGTTACTACTCGACCCTCAATTTTCAGGATATTACACCCCATCTTATCGCGCGAAGAGGATGTCGGCCGAGGATCCGGAATACCTTACGGTTGGCTATGGTCATTTTAACCATAAGCGTATCGTCCTATGGATGATGGACTCCTCGGGCATCCTCTTCGATAAAGGTTAGGCTGCATGTTGCTATATTTTGTTCTTTTGAAGGTCTGCTGGTGTTAAGGATTTCTCATTCCAAGTCGGAAAGACTGATGCTCCTTACATGGGCTCTTCGAGTTCGGTTCGAATCTCCTCCACCAACAGGGCCTTCGAAGATTGTGTGAATTTTCCCAGTTGGCTCATTGTTGATGAGTTGTTCATCTTTTAAAGTAGTTTGATCTCCTCTCTAATTAACGTATTCCCCGAGATGCCCGTTGCAGATGAGCGCTTCGATCTCCTCCTTGAGGTCGAAACAATCACTCGTCAAATGGTCATGGTCCCGATGAAAATGGCAATATTTATTTTTACTCCACTTGCCAAGATATGATTTCATCTTGCCCGACTATTTAAGGATGTGTTTGTCATGGATCTCTATTAAGACTTGCTTGGGTGTCTTGTTAAGGGGAGTGTATGACTTGAACTTACTGTCAGACCATTTGCTCGAACGCTGATTATCTCATGATTGGTCGTCCTTCCTTTTCTTGCTTCCAATGGCTGAGCCGGACTCTACCTTCGATGGTGGTTCTTTGGCCCTTGTTCCTTTACTCTAGATGGCCTTTCGTAAGGTAGAGGCTTCCTCGGCATTAGAATACTTCTGTGATCTTTTTAGAAGGTCGGTCATCGTCATCGGGAGGTTTTTGTCCAGCGAGAAGAGGAACTTGGGATCTCATGAACCTCCCATTATTGCAGTCAGTAATCTTTTCAGAGTACTTTCGTATTTACATCGCTTCGAGATTGAAGTGCTTGATATAGTCCTTCAGTAGCTCTCCATCTTTTTGAACGACGTTGAGAAGGTGGGAGGCCGATTTGAGTCTCTCCTTTCCAATGAAGTGTTCATGACAAAAACTTGACTGAGCTGGGAAAATGAGCTAATGGAGTGCGGCTTCAACTGTCTGAACCATTTCCAAGTAGCTCCGGTTAGAGTTAGAGAAAATGCCCAGCACATTACTATAATGGACACGCTGTGGAGCTCCATCCAGACCATGAATGACTCTAGATGCTTGGACGGGTCGGTAGTTCCCGAGAAGGCAGTGATTTGTGGCATACGGAATCTGTTTAGCAATTGCGCCTGCATGATGTTGGCAGTAAATGGAGGCTCTGTTTCCTCCATTATTGCCTCCATTGGGGTAAGAGCATTTGCACGATAGGCTTGTCATATGTCCCTGATCTAACCACGCAAGTCCATTAATTTAGCATCCTATGGTTCACCGCTCTCGGCCACGGCTTCGACAGGAGCTTTACCGCGATTTGTAAATGTTATTGTGTAAATCTAGCACCTGTAGTGTTGTCAAATTTTATTGTGCCAAATCGTTTAGTATTTGTATCATGCTTTGAGTTAAAGTGTTCGGGTTCATAGATTTTAAAGTTCTCTGGATCTTCATCGAACTTGCATACATCTTCAAGTTGAAGTGAAGAGTGTTGAAATTCATGGTTTCAAGCTAAAATTCAAGAACTGAAGTTCAAGTTTGAAGTTCAACTCCTATTCACTAAACACTTAAGAACTCAAGCGTAACTCAAGCTCAAGTTCAAGTGATTGAACTCAAGCTTCAAGTATCACAAGATATCAAGATTCGGAAGTAAATGATGTTTCATTTGTTCCTACTCACAAACAAGTTTGGATGACCCTATATTGACCTTAGGTTGTGTCATATTCATTGCATATTTTATGTGGGTCATTTCATATATTTATAGGTCATTTTCTTGACTAGTCTTAGACTTTGTTCGACTAGTCCAAGTACTGGCTCGACCATTCTAAGAGTTTTCTCGACCAGTCCAATGTTTGTTGCTAATTTTCAGAATTTTCAGTTGGACTCTCGACCAGTCCTGGAGACCGCTCGACCAGTCGAGTGAACAATGCTCGACTGGTCGTGCAGGCTTGACTCAAAGTCCAGCAAGCTTTTCTGGTCCCACTTGACCAGTCGAGTAAGCCACTCAACCAGTCAAGTAACAGCCTTATCTTATCGGGCCAGAAAATTTAAAATTTTATTGGCCCTTCGACCAGTCGAACCGACCCTTAGACCAGTTGAGTGAACAGTACTTTCGCCTATAAATAGAGCATGAATTTCAAAGTTTATTCATTCATAAAGCAAAATCAAGATACCACTCTGAGAGATAAGTTTGTGATATTTTAAAGTTATATTGTACTTATTTAATATTCTCTTTAATTAGCTTCTGTTATTTGATTTTGAGATCTTTATTCCAATCTTACTTTAAGAAGGGATTTGTGTTTTTCCCTTTCTTGAGATCAAAATCAAATCAAGATAGCCTAAGTTGATTTAATTTAAAAATCATTTAGAACTAGAACCTTTTCATCTGTGAGACTAGACATTAAACATCTTCGTCTACAATGGATTGGTTCTACCGGGCTTCTTTAAAGGAGAATTTCCAGATAAGTACATTTACATTTTGTACATTCTTTATTTGGTTTTTGATGTTGTGCCAAAAAAATCACTTTTTAGTTTTGTCTGAGGTGATTTAGAAAATCTCAGAGTGTGGGGGTTTTTGGAATTGTGTAAGCCCAATCAAAGACACAATTGTGAAGGTTTTAAGGTGAACCTTGGAAAACCTTTTTTCATAGTGAATGTTAATATCCCGAGGGAGTGGATATTAGGAGTAGATAGTTGTGTGGCTGTTTTTAAATAGTTTGTGTACACACAATTGAACCACTATAATTCCTGGTGTTGTGATGGATGATTGAATGTGCCTATGTGTGTGAATGTTGTAATTTATTTTAAGCATTTGTGGTGAATAGCGTAATTTATTTTATACACTCGTGGGAATGTTGTAATAACTTAGTTAATTTTATTTGTTATTTCTGTTGCCTCTTTATTGGTTTGGGTTTTTAATACTTGTAAACGTTCTAGTAAGGTTGTTATGCCATAAGCCTTTGATTTTTAGTGTTAGGTTGTCCTTAGAACTAAGTTTGTATCAACCTCTCAAGACTAGTACATTTGAGGTTGCTATTTACTTGTGCTTCTTTATTAGTTGATTGTGCTATCATTCTTTAAATTTCGCATTTATTTTTTAATTTGGCACAATCCTATTCACCCCCCTCTAGGACGTATAGCTCGGCCTTTTCAAGTGGTATCAGAGCTTAATAGCTTTTTATTTGGATTGATTTCCTAAGCTAACCGATCTGAGCTTATGAGATATCAAATTTTGATAGCCTCTCAATCACTAGGCCTCTACCTTTTGATGGCTCCAATTATGCCTATTGGGAAGCCAGAATGAGGATTTTTTTAAGCTCTATAGATGAGAGCGTATGGCAAGCCACAGTGACTAGATGGACCCCTCCTACCACTGAAGTTCTAGGCACTGATGGAACCAAATCTATGAAGGTTGCACCTTATTTTTCTCGGGCCACACTTCAGAAAAATGAGAGTAGTGCTTTAAATGCAATTACTTACACACTATCACCAAATAAATTCAAAAGAATTATATCCTGTGATTCTATAAAGAAAGCCTGGGACATTCTAGAAATGACACACGAGGGTACGACTATTATCAAGAAATCTAAACTTCAAATCCTTACTACTCGGTTTGAGGAATTATGTATGGAAGAAAGTAAAACTTTCATGGACTTCTATACTAAGTTAAATGACAGTCAACTTCATGTGGGGTCTTGGTGATAACATCCCAGAAAGCAAAGTCTGTTCAAAGATACTATGCTCATTGCCTGAAAGGTTCAATTCAAAGGTCACTGTCATTCAAGAACTTCGTGATACGGATAATGTGAGGGTTGAAGAACTGGTTGGTTCTTTACAAACCTATGAGTTAAACTTTAAAGCTCCTAAAGGTAAGTCCATCGCCCTTAAGTCTTCTAAAAATACTTCTCATGAAAATGATAGTAATTCTGATTTTGAAAACTCTAAAGATGATATGACACTATTAGCCAAGAAGTTTTATAAGATTTTCAAAAGTAAAAAGAGGGTAAATTTTCAAAAACCTTCTGAAAAAAAAAGGACTAGATCTAAAACTTGGAAATATATTAAAGACAGCCAATATTTCAACTGCCATGAATGCGGGCATCTTGCAAACAAATGTCCAAAGAGGGACAAATCTAAAAAGAAAGGCATGTTGGCTACATGGGATGAATCGTCTGCTCTGAAGCCTCTTCTGAGTCAGATGATTTTGAACCTAAGTCTACTAATGAAGTCAAAGCCTTAATGACTCTAGTCAAATTCACTTTCTCAGACAGTTGTGATTCAACTAGTGAAGAAAATCTGAGAAGTAATCCTGAAAATGTTGAAGATCTATAAGATACCTATGATGCCTTATATAGGGAAAGTTGTAAGATAACTATAAAATTAAAACTTCAAAAAGAAAAGTTTTTGAATCTAAAAGAAAATTTTGATAATCTAGTTTTAGAAATATCGCACCTTTCAGATTGCTTTGAAAAAGCTAAGTGTGATTTAGATTTCAAAACATCCCAAGTTAAAAACCTCAAATTTGAAAATGAAAAACTGAAACTAGAAGTCTATTATCTCTTGAGTATGAAGGATACTTGGAGGTATGCCCAAGGTGATCCTAAACTACAAATACTATTAACCGGATCAAGGAAATGTGGCGATTGATCTGGTCTGGGCTATGATAAAAATACCCCTCCTAAATATAAGACTACTCCTAAATTTGTTAAAGGAGAGTCCTTTAACTCAAAAGGAAAAGGTCTAAATTAAAATAGTTTTTAAAATCCTAAAAATTTTCACACTATGAAACCTAAAAACAACCATATCAACTATAAACAACAGAATCATAACCCCTTAGATGAGAAAATTGTGGATCTACTTAAGGAGCTTCTAAAATCTAACTCGAATGGTAGAATATACAATAACTATAAGCATAGAAAGACCAATTATACTCCAAAACCCAAAACGGTAATGAAATGGGTTCCTAAGGTTGCTTGTTTGGTTGCTCGCACCGCTTTCAAGGTTTGGAGTCAATCAAAGTGCTACCTAGATAATGGTTGCTCTAGACACATGATAGGTGATAAAGATTTGTTCACTAATCTTAAAGATATGTGTAACATCCCGGATTTTTGCCAACCTGGGATTAGACGTCCTTAGGCAATGGATTAATCCTAACACAGGTTTAACTTCTTACACGCTCAATTAAAGCCTCAAATCCCTTTTCAAACCATTTTCTTCACAAATCCCACCCTTCACTACCTTATGCTTTCAATTTCTCATAGCACTTTCGCCCTAGACACTATCTTAAACTAGCTAAGTAGTAAAACTTGGATCACTTTATATACAAACTACAAAGGCCCAGGTACTACCTCAGACAGAAATCACTTAGGACTAAATCCTTTAGAAATGAGACAAAGTAACTAAGTGCGAAACCAGATTAGCTACAAAATCCGTTTGAATCGTTTTAAATACGATCTGCAAGACCCAAAACTTGTAGAATCCTTGACGCTAGGTTACCCTAAAATCTAGGATCAATCTCATTACCCTGCTGCTCTTGGGAGCATCTCGAAACTCCATATCGGATCTGGACCGCACGTCGGAATTCTGATTAACACGAAGTTAAGGAACTAGGACCGCCTTGCTGGGCTTGACAACCATCTCGGAAATCAAATCCAAACAGTGTTCCACGGCTGTTCGCTTGAGTCCGGAGCGAGAGAGTGTGAAAACACTTGTTTTCTTTAAAAATAAATATCTTGAATAGTAATCTGAGACTCGTTGCTTGCGGATCAGTATTAAGCAACTAGACCGTCAGAATCAGACCAAATTACACCCTCGGATCAGAAAAAATTTCAGGTACATTTACATGTACTTGGAATTTCGGATCGTGGCCCACTGACCGTTGAACTGAAAGTGGTTTGCTCCATGTGATCTGAAAATTCGATCGAGTCGAAAACGTAATTCCACATAGATCCATGAGTTGTGAGCTTAAGTCTGACGTTTGGCTCAAGGGGGGCCGCCAGAAACACTCTTTTGAGCTGGAAAAGCGCCGAATTGCTTATAATAGTCGTACCTCTTGAACCGGAGTCTGTTCCGGGGAGGTTTTAGGCTATATAAGGGCCTTAGAACAGCCCCTCTCATAGTCATACGAATTTGGGATAAAACCCTAGAGAGAGAGAGAAAAAGAGAGAGAAAGCTTAGGAGAAGTGGGAGAATCTTCCTCCTACTGTTGCAAACCACCCCACGGGCTGCACCACCCCTTCCTTGACGTTTTCCCGGCGACACCGACTCCGTTTTAAGGTAATAAATCCTAACCCTAGACCTGTTTTGAGGAGTGTAGGCTGCAGGTTATGAAATAGCTAACCGATTTCCCTCTTTAGGCTAGAAAACTCCCGAATACAGAAGCCCATCAAACCTTGCTGATCTGTTGAGATTCAAAAAGGCAAGGTGCGGACTTTAGGTGTATAGGTTATGGTTTTCAACGCTTTCAATGTCAGATAATGATAGATTCATGATCTGCATGCAATTGCACATGTACAAAGTGCTTTCCGTTTTCTGTTTCGATTAAAATTGTAGAATATGGAATTTTCACATATTCTAGGTATTCGTATAAAATACTGTATACATATTTTTTTTGGAAATGTGGTTGACATGTTTATTTGTCATATGGATATACGATATATGGATAAAATACTTATTTGGCGAAAGGGTTCGCCTAAATACATGTTTACCAATATACACCATGTATGTAGAAATACGGTATTGTAAGAAGTACCGTATACATGTATATTTTAGCGATGTGTTTGTCATGATTAATTGTCATATAAATATATTATGTGCGTATAAAATATTTGCTTGGCGAAGAGAATCGTCGTAATACAGGTTCCCTTGTATACACTATGTATGTTGAATTTGTGTATCCTAGAAAATACCCCATACGTATAAATTTTGGTGATATAATTATCATGATTATTTGTTGTGTGAATATGATATATATGTATAAAATACTAGTTTGGTAAAGGGACAACCCTAGTACACATTCCGCTAACATACGTCATGTATGTTGAAATTGTGCACTCTAAGTATTTGTGAAATTGCTTGTGGGTGTAAGTGCTTAAGTGTTTGCACCTTAGGTAAGTGCTGAGATGGAGTTCTCAACTACCTTAGGGTCACGTATGATACCCTTCATGTGGTTATTCACTCTAACCACTCACTTATGAAATATATGTATTTGTATCGCTATTTGTATAGTGCTCTATAACATGCTTTTTAACATGCTTTGTAACATGTTTCATAATACGCTTTATAACATGATTGCTAGTGTGCTTGAATTACCTTGTTTATCATGCTTTACTACACATGCTATGGTTGGAAATTGATTGAGCTTGGGACTATGTCCATAGTCCAGACATCCGGTATCAGACTTGGAGCTGTGGTTGATATTCAATTCACCACACATGATGTGTTGGCGAACCTGTGTCGTACTTCGGTTGGCGATAGTGGTTGGCCACACGAGGTGCTTCTGTGCTTCATATCGCCCAACTTGTTGTGCGCTCGAGCAAGCCGAGCACGTCAAGTAACTCTTGTGTCTTATGTATGTTCACCATGTTTGGTCGCTAATGCTTGAACCTAGGATACCAAACTTACCAGTGAGAACCCTTTTAACCATGGTACCTCGATCCGCTAAGACTCATGAGCTGGGCATGGTGGTATGGGACACCGTGGTCGAGCTGTCGGCCTACGCTGGGGCCACGTGCCTCCCCATAGTGACCAGTGAGCAACCAAACTCGTGAGCCGATTATGGTGGTATGGGACACTATATTCGTGCTGTCGGCCTACATTGATAAGGTGATGGGGGAGTGGTGCAACGTATGCAAGCAACAGCCCTAGTAGCCCTTTGTAGTGACCTCGACCATACTTTGAAATCGCGGTGAGCCTTAGAGTTTGTCGCGGTATATAGAGTATGAACTAGGCCTATTTCTGTATAGTGATGAATCGTTTAAGGGGTGATGGGGGAGTGGTGTAACCTTTGTGCGTAATGACCACTGGCGACCTCTGCGCAAGTGACCTAGAAAACACACCATCGTCGATATTAACTAGGACTGACGACCCTAGAATGGATCATGTTTAGGAATGATACAAGGGAGGTACATTAGTTTTCCAATCCTGCTGTTTGAAATGGACTAATTAAAAACTCGGTAATCATGCTCATCATGCATTGCATGTGCCTGGAAGATGTGGAGCACTGTGGGATGAAAGCATGCCGCGAGCGTGAGATGGTGTCGCATGAGGGAGTATGTCGGTGAGGGCATACATCATGTCATTCATACTTGCATTAATAAGAGTAGTTAGGAGTGTTTGATTTTATTGCTTTATCATTACTGCTTGACTGTATTGATAACATGTTAACCTATGCTTTATTGTTCCACTGAGTTAGCTACTCACTCCCACGTTACGGGACGGTGTTGTACACACCAACCAGATTTGTTGAATTTCAGATGATGGCGATGCTTATGAAGCAGAGCCGGACTACTTCTATGGTGATGAGGAGGAGTTCTCCTATCATGTAACTCTCTCGACTGTCGGGTCTCGAAGACCTGTAATCGTATTGATGAGAGCTATGGTACTTGGGATAGAAGACATTAAACTTACACATTTGATATATTTTAGAACTGTACTTGTAATTATTTAACCTGGTAATGTTATCACACTCTGGAGACTCATCATAGTTTATATATTTTATCTATCTATCATAGTCTTCTGTTTGCAAATTTAACTATCTCTGGAGTATGATATGTTGTTTTGGCTTAATCTCACTCATGTTCAATGCACGAATACAGTCAACATTCAATCATCATTCATTTTGTTGCATAAGTGATGTTCTGGAACTCGGGAGTTGAGTTTATGCTCGACCCCCGATTTTCGGGGCGTTACAATATGACTGATGACTCAGTCACATTTGGTGATGGTAACAATTGTAGGATTATTGGCCAAGGTATGGTTCAACTCTTTAATCTTCATCCATTTGAGAATGTGTTGTTTGTAGCAGGCCTTAAGCATAATCTCTTAAGCATTTCTCAAATTTGTGATAAACATAACGTCAAATTTACCAACCAAGGGTGTGAAATTTCTAATGAGAATGGTTCTGTGCTATTAACTGGTCGCAGAACATCTGAGAACTGCTATATAGTCAGTGATTCAAGTTCATCTAAGTTATCATGTTACATGGTTCAAACCGATGAGACCGAACTATGGCATAAACGCCTAAGACATGTACACTACCGTAATCTTTATAGACTGAGCAAAGGTGAAGTAATAAGAGGTCTACCCAAGATTAAGAAATTAGATAAAGTTTGTGGCGAATGCCAGATTGGAAAACAAACTAGAAGTGCTCACAAGAAAGTGAACTCCAACCCACATCCAAACCCCTTGAACTTCTCCACATGGATCTCATTGGACCGACTAGAACGGAGAGTGGTAAGAAATATATACTAGTCATAGTAGATGATTTTACCAGGTATACATGGGTAGTTTTCATGAGAGAGAAATATGAAACTCTCGATGAAGTGAAAAGGGTACTCAAGCTTATCCAAACTGAGAAGGAATCACATGTCACCAAAATCCATAGTGATCATGGTTCTGAATTCGATAATAGCAGTTTTGAGAAGTTTTGTAGCGATCATGGAATATCGCATGAGTATTCTGCACACAAGACACCTCAACAGAATGGTGTTGTTGAAAGAAAAAAAAATCGGGTACTTCAAGAAGTGGCTAATGTGATGTTAAATAGTATGAAACTTCCTAAAAATCTTTGGGCTAAAGTTGTGAACACGGCGTATTATATCACTAACCGTGTTTATACTAGAAAGTCTAATAATAAGACAGCATATGAACTATGGTTCAATAAGAACCCTACTGTTAAATACTTTCAAGTTTTTGACAGTAAGTGCTACATATTACGTGACCAGGAAAATCTGAGAAAATTCGACACTAAGAGTGACGAGGGTATTTTCTTATGATATGCGCTAAATAGTCGAGCGTATCATGATCTCAACAAGAGGACCGGTGTTATTCAAGAATCCATTAATATGGTTATAGATGATCACTTGCATATACCTGTCTTAAGTTCAGAAGATGATGAAGTCTCTTTATTTGATAAATCAGACTCTTCGTCTAGTCAAAATAACCCTGAACTGCAGTTAGTTAAAGACCATCCAACAAATCAAATTCTTGGGAATCCTCTCACTGGTGTGCGTACTCATAGACAATTAGAAAATATTTGTAATTATGTGTGCTTTACATCCCAGATTGAGCCAGCGAATGTAAAAGAAGTTCTTGCCGATGAAAATTGGATTGTAGCAATGCAAGATGAACTTAATCAATTCGTAAGGAATGATGTATGGTACTTAGTTCCTAGACCCAATGATAAACACATTATTAGAACTAAATGGATCTTTAAAAATAAGTCTGATGAACTTGGTAACATTATAAGAAATAAGGCTAGACTGGTTGTACAAGGGTACACTCAAATAGAAGGCATCGATTATGATGAAACCTTTGCCCCAGTAGCTCGTCTTGAATTTATCAAATTGTTTATATCCATTGCTTGTTACAAAAAATTCAATATTTACCAAATGGATGTTAAGAGTGCTTTCTTGAATGGTGATCTACATAAAGAAGTATATGTAGAATAGCCTACTGGTTTTGAAGACCCTAAACATTCTGATCATGTTTATCGCCTGAAAAAGGCACTCTATGGATTGAAACAAGCTCCCAGGGCATGGTATGAGAAATTGACTAAGTTTTTACTAAGTCATAACTTTATATTGGGGATTGTTGATAAGACACTTTTTGTAAAGAAATACAATGATCACATACTGATAGTATAGATATATGTTGATGACATTATTTATGGATCTACCTGTTCTAACATGATTGTTGAGTTTGCAGATTTAATGAAGTCAAAATTTGAAATGAGCATGGTTGGAGAACTGAACTGTTTCTTAGGTTTGCAAGTAAAACAGCTTCCTGATGGGTTCTTTATCTCTCAAACCAAATATCCTATAAACTTGGTTAAAAAGTTTAGATTTGAAAGTGGTAAAAATTTTGATACTCCTATGAGTACGTCACTTAAACTCTCTAAGGATTCAACAGGTAAAAGTATAGATCTTAAGTTGTATTGCAACATGATAGGTAGTTTATTATATTTAACTGTGAGCTGACCTGATATTGCATTTAGCGTAGGAATTTATGCTAGATATTAATCGGACCTTAAAGAGTCCCACCTGATTGTTGTAAAGCGCATTTTAAGATATGTTGCAAGTTTAGCCAAACTTGGCCTTTGGTATCCTCATAATACTAATGTTCAATTAGCCGGTTATTAGGATGCTGATTGGGCTGGTAATATTAATGACCGCAAGTCTACCAGGTGGATGTTTTTATGTCGAGAACTGTCTAGTTTCATGGCATAGTAAGAAACAAAATTCCGTATCACTTTCCACAGCTAAGGCTGAGTGTATTGCAGCTGATAATGCATGCACCCAGCTCGTGTGGATGAAGATGATGTTAAGTGATTATGGATTTGCGCGAGATTCTATGGTGTTGTATTGTGACAATTCTAACAAAATTAACATTTTTAAAAATCTAATTCAGCATCACGAACTAAGCATATTGACATTAAATATCATTATATTCATGAATTAGTAGAAGATAAGTGATGAGTGTCGAATATTACATCTTAGACCCTGAATACTGCCTAATGTTACGTACATGATAACGCCTAATGTCAGTATTTAATTATGTTTTTGTTGCAGGATGTAATAAGGAGCATTGATTGAAAAAGAGTATTTAAAGCATGGATTTGACACTCCGAAGTTACCAGAGCAAGGGACAAACTCCAGAGGACCAATATTGAAGAATTTACATGCTGGAGATCTGAGGAAATCAAGTCGTTCACGTTAAAGAGGCCCGAAACTGGTGAAAAATGCAAGATCACAGGTTTCCCACTGTCCGATTGGCTCGAAACTTCATACATGGTCTAAGAGACATAAATTAACCGTACATGTAAAATCTCAGCTATTAGATATCTCAGGAAGTGGCCCAACAGCCAGATCAGCCCCTTAATTCATTAAGTGGGACCCACCTGATATCTGGAACTGACTCAAAGTTGGATTCAATGCCTTAAATGTGGAGTCAAAAAGGATGGACGGCGCAGATTTCTCAAAAACATTACAGTGGACCCAGTATATGCAGTGTGTACAGCCGTGCACCGCACCGTCACGTGGTCAAACAGAGCGTTGACCCGCGTCTTCATTAAAACAAGCAATTGCCGTCTTCAGCGTTGGCGAAACGATTCGTTTTGAGGAAGCAAGTGGGCCCCATCCATCATCTGTATGGCCAATCCAAACCGTCCATTTTCTGTCTAAGGTCGATGTTACCAAGGTGTAGGTGATCGAATTTTAAAAGAACGCGTTTATGGAAATCTAACCGTTCAAAAGCAGGTTGAACGATAGAGAGAGATAACGTGTGGGCCCCATCAAAAGAAGGAGAAAATAGTGCATTCCTGACCGAAATCTCACCATCCATCCAATGGACGGAGTGGAATTCCCATTTAAGTGAAGGAGTGGGCCCCACCGGCGCCGCAGCAAAAGAGTTTCGCTACCCAGTTTGAGCGTCCGTGAAAACCGGCCTCTGTGGGCCACACCGTGATCTGGATCACGATCGGATTTCTGATCCAGACCGTCCATCAGTTTCCTAGGGTAACCAAAAACCACGCCTAGCTTCTGGAATTTGGATTTATGATGTTATTGAGTTTTCAACCGATTCAATAGAACAACGAATGGTGAGTTTAAAACTTTGTGGGCCACCATAACCACGATCTGGAATTGAGTATTCCTGAATGAAATTTTTCCGTGAGTCGAATGAACGACGTGGATTTTTCAAAAGTGAAGTGAAGTGGGCCCCGCTAATGCAACAGTGGAAGAAGGTCCGCACCTCTGTTTACATGTCTGCCGCTGCCAGATTTTTCGGGCCGTTATGTGATCACGTCGTTGATCAGATAGCTGATCCAAGCCGTTCATCATGTAGGCCACGCGAAAAACTCCCAAGGGATGCTGACCGTTTGGACAGAATGCAAGGAGGAAAAGCAATTTTGAGTGCCGAATTTTGCTGCGTACACAGTTGTATGCGTAACTGACTTTCCAATTTCGCATCCTGCTGCGTAAACACGCCTTCCGTATGACTAATTCTATCAGCCTATAAAAGCAAGGAGATCTTTGGACGGAGGGGGAAGGGAAAAATGGGAATCGAGAGCTGGGAGATCCAGAAAATAGCAGATCCAGAGAGAGAAGAGAAGAGAAGAGAAGAGAGAGAGAGAGAGAGAGAGAGAGAGAGAGAGAGAGAGAGAGAGATTGGTTTGATGTTCCCTTTTTATGAATTTTATTTATCCATCTTTTTAATGGATTTTATGGGTTACTAATCCCTCAGCTAGGGCTGAGATGAAGCCCCTAATTTGATTAGCTCTTTTATTTGTTGAATTTACTTTAACTTGATTGATTTGTTTCTTTCTCTAAGTGGGCTTGATTGGTTTGAATTCTGTACTTCTCCATCTATGAACTTGACCAAAGTATATATATGGATGTTGTTTGGATGCTTATTCTAGGTGCTTGTATCTGATCATGAACAAGTTTCCTATAGAGGAAGAAACAGGGTGCTTTAATGAACTGTACATTCCATGTGCCCGACCAAGGACATGGGATATGTTATTCATGGCATTGCTTAAAGGAATTAGACATTCTGTATGCCCGATTAAGGACACAGATTGTGCTTTCTCTATATAAGTGGTATCAATCTAGATTAAAGTGAATTAACAGACAAAACAAGAGTTAGGATAATTAGGGGTGGATTCGAAAGTCCTAGTGCTCTCTCTCTGATTGAATTTTCTTCCCTATTCTCAATTGTTTTTTTCATAGAATTGTGCTTAGTAGTTCGCTCCATGATTTGTTGGATTAGTTAAGGAGAATCATAGATTTGAATTGTGACAACCAATCCTCGTGGGAACGATCTCGTAATACGTACCATATCTACATCTGATTCGTATACTTGCGAGTTTAAAAATCATTTAAATCAGGTTGGTTTAAATAAAACATCAAGCTTTTGGCGCCGTTGCCGAGGACTGTTTCGTTCCAAATTGAATTTAGGATTCTCTCTTATCATAATTCATGGCTTAGGATTTTACTGACTGTAGATTTAGAGTTCATTTCTTTATTTTGGAAACTAACCTATTTCCTGTTTTGTAGGGTCCGGACATATACTTTTAATTTGGTAACATCTTTCTAAATTCTCCATTCTTCTCTACTTTCTATTTTGAGAATTAGGTTTTTATTTTTTAGGAATTTTCTATTTTCTAACTTTAGATTTAGAAACTTTCTATTTTCTAGTTTTAGAAATTCTTTCCTTTTTAGAAACTAACTTAGCTTGTTATTTCTAAGATTAGAAACTTTCTTTTTTTTTTTAGAAATTAACAGTTGCTTAGGATTTTTCTATCATTATTTTAGGAAACTTAATTTGTTTTTGTTTTTATTTACAGGAATTGAGGAAGGAAGCTACTAAGTGAAGGAGGAGCTTCTTAAATCTTCTGACATCAATCATCTCCTTTTCCGGGTTCTTTCTTCCCATTCTTATTTACATAGTTTTAACTTGTTTTAGAATCTCATAGTTTCTAGTTCTAGTTTTATTTCTCTTAGGTTGCTTCTTAGTTTAGTTTTCTTTCTTACATTGTAGTAACTTAGTTTATGCTAGGACGTAGATCTCTAAATATAGAACTAGCACCGTTTGATCCTGAAATAGAAAGAACACTTCGTGGAAGATTGAGAAATAATCCTGTTGGAATGGCGAATGAGAATGAAGTTAAAGCTCTCAGAGATTATTCAGCTCCTGTCCAATTTAATGCGCCTTCATGCATAGTGTTGCCAGCCACTACGGCAACACACTTTGAACTTAAACCTGGAGTCATACAATTGTTGCCATCCTTTTATGGGTTGGACAAGGAGGACCCATATCATCATGTGAAAGAATTCCTAAACATTTGCTCCACCTTTAAGTTCCAAAACTTCTCAGACGATTCGATCCGTCTATGCCTGTTTCCTTTTTCTTTGAAGGATAAGGCGAAAGCATGGTTGAATTCTCTAGAAGTTGGGTCTATAGCTACATGGGATCACCTGTCTAGGAAGTTCTTAAACAAATTCTTCCCAGTTCACAAAACTAATGCTCTCCGTAGAGAAATCACTAATTTCACACAAAAAGAGGGTGAACACTTTTATGAATGTTGGGAAAGATGGAAGGACTTACTTCTTAAATGTCCACACCATGGTTTTGAAAAGTGGCAACAGGTTCAATACTTCTATGACGGTTTGACACCCCAGAACCATCGCATGGTTGATGCGACCAGTGGAGGGTTATTCATGACCAAAAGTGATATTGAAGCGTGGAATTTCTTTGAAACCTTGAGTGAAAATTTTCAGCAATGGGACTATTCAAATAGAGGTGACAGAAGTCCCCAACCACAGAAGAGAAGTGGTATATATGAGATAGGAGTCACGCCAGATCTCTATGCCAAGATTGATGGCCTGACAAAGAAAGTGGATGCTCTGATGTTGCATAATAGACCTCCACAAACAGCTCAAGTTGAGGCATGTGCTATATGTTCTAGCCCTGCCCATCCTATGCAGTCTTGTCCATCTGGTGCAGCATCCCCAGAACTTCTTTCTGAACAAGTACATGCGATGAACACTTTTCAAAGACCTGGGAATAATCCTTACTTAGAAACTTACAACCCAGGTTGGGCTAGGCATCCAAATTTCTCTTGGGCAAAAGGACCACAACAAGGAGGACCATCTAAAAATCCTCCCATGCAACCGCACCCCCAAGTTGGCAGTCAACAACTTCAACAGTTTCCGCAATATCAACAACTGCCTGCACAATTAAGGAAACCATCTCTTGAGGATACACTCAATCTTTTTATGCAGAGTTCTCTCCAATTCCAAAAAGACACCCAACAAATCTTACTAGCCAACCAGCAAAGCTTACATGTAAATGCGCAATCCATTGCCAAGCTGGAAGTACAAATGGGTCAACTTGCTGCCACATTGAGTGAGAGAGAGAAGGGCAAGTTCCCTAGCCAACCTGTGGCTAATCCAAAGGGACAGTATGAGATTGACTCTAATTCCAACCAAGGGCAATATCATGGGCAAGCCAAATCCATCACTACCCTTAGGTCAGGCAAACAGATAGACAACATAATAGAGATGCCTAGGGATGAATCAAATTCCAAAGCAGAAGATCAAGATGAAGCAGAGAGACACACTAATGCATCCAAAGTCCAAAAGCTCTCTGACTCTCCAAGAGCCAATAATGTGCCACCCTACATGCCCAAAGCACCATTTCCTCAATGTCTGGCACCAATAAAGAAAAGAAACAACTTTGATAAAATCTTGGATGTGTTTAAAAAAGTGTAAGTCAACATTCTGTTGCTTGATGCTATCAAGCAAGTCCCTGCTTACGCTAAGTTTCTTAAAGATTTATGCACTCAAAAGCGTAAGCAGAATGTTCATAAGAAAGTCTTCCTTGCAGAGCAACTCAGCTCCATGATTCAACATAACACCCCTCCTAAATTTAGGGATCCAGGAGCTCCCACCATTTCTTTTGTCATAGGAGATCATAAGATCGGGAAGGCATTGCTTGATTTAGGGGCGAGCGTCAATTTGTTACCATATTCAGTTTATGAGCAGCTAGGACTTGGTGAGTTGAAACCGACTAAAGTAACATTACAACTAGCTGATAGATCTGTCAAGGTGCCCCGGGGTGTTATTGAAGATGTGTTAATCCAGGTTGATAAATTTTATTTTTCAGTGGATTTCATAGTTATAGATACTCAGCCTGTCTAGAATCTTCATAGTCAGATCCCAGTCATCTTGGGTCATCCATTTTTGGCCACATCTAATACTATTATAAATTGCAGGAATGGAGTTATGAAGTTGTCCTTTGGTAACATGAATATTAAACTCAATGTCTTTAATGCAGGACAACAATCCGCAGATTTGGATGACATATTTGAAGCAGACATGATCGAGAGTCTAGTGCAGGACTCTTTTCGTAATTATTTTGAAGATCCACTTGAGACCTGCTTAGCAGAATATGGCATGGATTTTGACATAGATAGTCCCATCCACGAAGTCAATGCACTGCTCAACTCTACTCCTGTATTGGAGACTGAAAAATGGAGAGCGAAAGTGGAACCTCTTCATCCCTCTGAGACTCTTCCCGACAAAGACGCTTTCTAACTCGAGAAGACAAAGTAGAAAGGTGTCGCTTAATGTTCTTAAAGCATATAAGGCAGCAATTGAACGGAAGATAGCGGAAATACAGGGAGTATGCCCCACTGTATATATGGATCATGCTGTGGGAAGGTCGCGTGAAATGCAAAGGAAGCATGATCCTAACATGGAAGAGTCGTTCGAGTAGAAGTTCTTAAATTATTTGACGATAGTATTGGTTACCTCATTTCAGATAGCATAGTTCATGGGAACTCACATCACTTGTCTGGGATTGGTTAATCAAGGTGTTGAGGTAATTTCTTTGGCAGACCCTGGTTATAAAGATTAGTTAATTCATGGTCCGTTCTTGTCTGGCTGAAGACGTTAAACTTAGCACTCCTGGGAGGCAACCCAGCTTTTTATTTCATTTCATTTTCCCAGTTAGTTAGTTCAATGTTTGTGGGTAACATTACTGCAAACCCTCACGAGACTATAACTCGTCCACTAGGGGTAACTAGGGGTTTAAAGGCTTGTTGCATGCGCTAAATGCAATCGAGAGCACCTACGAAAGTGGTATAGGTAGGATCTTCTTTTATTTTTCTTTTTGTTATTTTTGCTTCTGTTAATTTCTCTCTTGTGCTAACTCGCTTTTACATTGATAATTTTGGGAAAGCCTCTTGATTCTTCGTCCAGGTACCATCTTTCCCTCACTCTTTTATTTTCGTTGTCCCATGTGCATCACATGCTTATTTTTGTTACATTGAGGATAATGTAGATTTTAGGTTGGGGGTGGGAGATAGATTAGGTTACCTAATCAGTATTTTCTTGGTCTTGAACAAAATTGTGAATTTTTTTTTAAATTTTTCTAGAATTTCTGTTGAATTCAAAGTGATTTTGAAGGATAGTTGTGATTTTAACATTATAAGATACGTGATGTTGGTAACTTATGACTCTTAGATTCGGCCATCTGCTTGATTTCACAGTCAATTTTGAATTGATAATCCATAATTAGAAGTTGTAAACATTGATTGAGCCGTGATTTCACATATCACATCTCGCTTACACATTAAGGTTCCGGTTCGATAACTGAATGATTAACTTGGTAATCACTAAGCATGAAAGGAACTAGCTTGAAAAATAAAATTTTAGCATCAGTTTATAAAGAAGAATTGAAAGGGTTGGGCGATCGATCTTCACCATAGGTTTGCTCCCTATAGGTGTAGATTCGATCCCCCTCATGGTTGACAGTTAAAAATAAAAATTAAAAAAAAAAAAGAAAAAAAAAGAAGGTTAGGCGACAAGTTTTCATCATAGGTTTGCTCCCTATAGGTGAGAATTTGATTCCCCTCATTGGCGTTACTGTTCATAAAGAATATCACAGGCTGGTAGACTGAAAAGTTAATCTGTTGGCATGTTTTGGTTTCAAGTTTTGGTTGTCATGAATTCTGTTGTTAATTACTAATGATATCATGAAATTGACAATTGGATCTCTTATTGATTGTAAGCCGAGATTACACTATACACTCATGGAACTCAATGTTTAGAATTGTTCTAATTAATGGATTAATATTTTGAGCTTGATTATGAAGTTTACTGTGAGCTTGATTTCAGGAGAAAATTCTTCTCACCATTCATGAATTTTAGAATTCTCACATCTCAACTATTTGTTCATAAGTCACTGGGGTTTACAAGAATTATCTTTATTTCTGAAAATATTTTTTGCATGTTTTGCTTGGGACTAGCAAAATGTTGGTTGGGGGTTGTGATGAGTGTCGAATATTGCATCTTAGACCCTGAATACTGCCTAATGTTACGTACATGATAACGCCTAATGTCGGTATTTAATTATGTTTTTGTTGCAAGATGTAATAAGGAGCATTGATTGAAAAAGAGTATTTAAAGCATGGATTTGACACTCCGAAGTTACCAGAGCAAGGGACGGACTCCAGAGGACCAATATTGAAGAATTTACACGCTGGGGATTCGAGGAAATCAAGCCGTTCACGTTAAAGAGACCCAAAACTGGTGAAAAATGCAAGATCATAGGTTTCCCACCGTCCGATTGACTCTAAACTTCATACATGGTTTAAGAGACATAAATTAACCATACACGTAAAATTTCAGCTATTAGATATCTCAGGAAGTGGCCCAACAGCCAGATCAGCCCCTTAATTCATTAAGTGGGACCCACCTGATATCTGGAACTGACTCAAAGTTGGATTCAATGCCTTAAATGCGGAGTCAAAAAGGATGGACGGCGCAGATTTCTCAAAAACATTACAGTGGACCCAGTATATGCAATGTGTACACAGTGTACATGGACACCAGTCGTGCACCGCACCGTCACATGGTCAAACAGAGCACTGACCCGCGTCTTCATCAAAACAGGCAATTGCCGTCCATTTTCTGCTGAAGCAAGTGGGCCCCATCCATCATCTGTATGGCCAATCCAAACCGTCCATTTTCTGTCTAAGGTCGATGTTACCAAGGTGTAGGTGATCGAATTTTAAAAGAATGCGTTTATGGAAATCTAACCGTTCAAAAGCAGGTTGAACGGTAGAGAGAGATAACGTCTGGGCCCCATCAAAAGGAGAAAATGGTGCATTCCTGACCGAAATCTCACCATCCATCCAATGGACGGAGTGGATTTCCCATTTAAGTGAAGGAGTGGGCCCCACCAGCGCCGCAGCGAAAGAGTTCCGCTACCCTGTTTGAGCATCCGTGAAAACCGGCCTCTGTGGGCCACACCGTGATCTGGATCATGGTCAGATTTCTGATCCAGACCGTCCATCAGTTTCCTAGGGTAACCAAAAACCACGCCTAGCTTCTGGAATTTGGATTTATGATGTTATTGAGTTTTTAACCGATTCAATAGAACAATGAACGGTGAGTTTAAAACTTTGTGGGCCACCATAACCATGATCTGGAATTGAGTATTCCTGAATAAAATTTTTCCGTGAGTCGAATGAACGGCGTGGATTTTTCAAAAGTGAAGTGAAGTGGGCCCCGCCAATGCAACAACGGAAGAAGGTCCGCACCTCTGTTTACATGTCTGCCGCTGCCAGATTTTTCGGGCCGTTATGTGATCACGTCGTTGATCAGATAGCTGATCCAAGTCGTTCATCATGTAGGCCACGCGAAAAACTCCCAAGGGATGCTGACCGTTTGGACAGAATGCAAGGAGGAAAAGCAATTTTGAGTGCCGAATTTTGCTGCGTACGCAGTTGTATGCGTAACTGACTTTCTAATTTCGCATCCTGCTGCGTAAACACGCCTTCTGTATGACTGATTCTATCAGCCTATAAAAGCAAGGAGATCTTTGGACGGAGGGGGAAGGGAAAAATGGGAATCGAGAGCTGGGAGATCCAGAAAATAGCAGATCTA
The DNA here is from genome assembly GCA_030180095.1 of Magnolia changhungtana. Classification (NCBI taxonomy): domain Eukaryota; kingdom Viridiplantae; phylum Streptophyta; class Magnoliopsida; order Magnoliales; family Magnoliaceae; genus Magnolia; species Magnolia changhungtana. The sequence goes on from JASAUF010000276.1 coordinate 14,296,673, forward strand.
GAGAGAGAAGAGAAGAGAAGAGAAGAGAAGAGAGAGAGAGAGAGAGAGAGAGAGAGAGAGAGAGAGAGAGAGAGATTGGTTTGATGTTCCCTTTTTAGGAATTTTATTTATCCATCTTTTTAATGGATTTTATGGGTTACTAATCCCTCAGCTAGGGCTGAGATGAAGCCCCTAATTTGATTAGCTCTTTTATTTGTTGAATTTACTTTAATTTGATTGATTTGTTTCTTTCTCTAAGTGGGCTTGATTGGTTTGAATTCTGTACTTCTCCATCCATGAACTTGACCAAAGTATATATATGGATGTTGTTTGGATGCTTATTCTAGGTGCTTGTGTCTGATCATGAACAAGTTTCCTATAGAGGAAGAAACAGGGTGCTTTAATGAACTGTACATTGCATGTGCCTGACCAAAGACATGGGATATGTTATTCATGGCATTGCTTAAAGAAATTAGACATTCTGTATGTCCGATTAAGGACACAGATTGTGCTTTCTCTATATAAGTGGTATCAATCTAGATTAAGGTGAATAAACAGACAAAACAAGGGTTAGGATAATTAGGGGTGGATTCGAAAGTCCTAGTGCTCTCTCTCTGATTAAATTTTCTTCCTTATTCTCAATTGTTTTTTCATAGAATTGTGCTTAGTAGTTCGCTCCATTATTTGTTGGATTAGTTGAGGAGAATCATAGATTTGAATTGTGACAACCAGTCCTCGTGGGAACGATCTCGTAATACGTACCATATCTACATCTGATTCGTATACTTGCGAGTTTAAAAATCATTTAAATCAGGTTGGTTTAAATAAAACATCAATAAGATTATTTCTATGGATTATATTCAAATTGAAAATCAACTTGCAGACATATTTACAAAACTGCTTGACAGAAATAGGTTTGCTAAATTGAAATTGGATCTGGGTATGTGCAATATGAACTGAAATGTTTGTGTTTATTTGTAATATATTGTATATTTTTATTTTATTTATTTTTACAAATTTTTAAAATTTAAAAATAGTGAAAATTGCTAAATTTTTGTGGTGCACGACCATTCGAGTACACACTCGACTAGTTGTGGCCCACTGGTCGATTATGTACTCGACCAGTCGAGCCGCTCAAGCTTGGGGGTTTTTATTGTGAAAAAACACTTTTTCTTCATTTGTTTCATCTTCTCCAACCAGCCCTACCACAACCGGTTGAACCCACATTTGATTCCTTTATGGTTAGTGCATAATTTTCGATTTCCTTATGGATTTAAGTTCTTTGCACTTCCATTTCCTTATTTTTATAGTTTATTTCAAGGTTTATGGTGGTTTGTTGGGTTTTGTTGGGTTTATGGTGGTTTGTTGGGTTTTGTTGCTAAAAATCTGATTTCCTTGAAACCCTTTCTTCCTCTATTGCATTGCTTGTATTCCTTATCTTTCTTGTTGCTATGGAAGGTTGATATAAGAAGAGACTCACTCAAGGTCCCTCTTCTTCTCGTTCCGCTCCAATCACGGTGCATCATCTTTGGTCATCCGAAGAAGACCCTGAGTATGTGCAGGATATACGTCTTCGCAACGTGATTGTTGAACGGACGATTAACGCTAATCATTTGGAACCATTTGGCATTGTTCCCCTCCTTCAAACTGTAGGATGGGATAACATTTTAAATTGGGGCGGTCTGGCAATCGTTCCATTACGTAGGCCATATTTGCTTGCATAATTGACTTCTCTTTTGAGAATCTAACTTAATATCTGGATTGATGGATCTTCCAGTTAATGATGACGAAATTCCTATTTCTACATTTGTAGCAAAACCTTCTGAGTTTGAGAAAAGAATGCTCACTAGAGTGTTATGTAACATGAATGCTGAATGAAGTTCCGGGAATACGCTCAGTTCCAAATTTATGTTATCCAGATACAGGATTCTCCATCGTATTTTCATCTCTAATATCTATCCTAGGTCTGGTAACAAGACTGAGCTCACTACTTTCATGGCTCTCATCCTTCGCTCTATTGTTACTGGTGTCTCTGTATGTCTTCTACTCTTATCTGTTACATCATGATTCAGTTTCATCTCCATTCAGGTCATAATGATATTCTATTTGCCTATCTTATGACTGTCTTAGCCACCCATAGTCTTATGGCTATGCTTGTTAAAGAAGCTCTCATTAACCATCTTCCCTTCAACAACTCGAACATAAATAAGATGAATTTGAGGTTGACTCCTGGCCAAGTTGATGTGGGTGTTGGAGGAGCTGCTGAAGCAACTGAAGAGGAGGATGCTTTGCCTCTAAATGATGTCAATATGGATGACTTATTTGATGAGATTGAGTCAGATTCTGCAGCCGATCCAAACTTTCAGCCTTCTGACTTTGATGAGCGTTTGCGATCCCTTGAGGAGAAAATCAATTCAAATACATGTGCAAATATCTTAGGCGCATTAACAAGGGACTGCATTAGATAGATCCTTCTATTCCTGCTCCTTCATCTGGATCTGATTAGCTGTCTATTTCTTTCTGGACATGTATTAATACTTTCTACTCTTTGTGTGTTGGGATATTTCTTAAACATACTTTTACTTTTTAGTATGTAGACATGTTATTGTGACTTTCGTTTATATTTTGATTATCATGGTGATGCTATTTTCTATCTTATTTCATTTACTTCTCTTTTCTTTATATATCTTTCTTTTATCATATTGTGACAAAAGGGGGGAGAAATTATATAGATGTGTGATTGTGAAATATGAAGTGTATAGTATATATGTATGAAAGAAAATTTTTACAGGTTCTGTAAATTAACTCTCCTGGATTGAGGGGGAGTAATGGAATGAGAGAGAGTTGTGTTTATTATTCTGATCATTTGTTACTCATATGGTGCATGATTCTTTATTGTGCTTATATAACTGGTGCATAATTCTTTATTGTGCATGATTCTTTTGGTTTTGTCATAAATTTGACAAAGGGGGAGATTGTAAATGCTATTATGTAAATCTAGCACCCGCAGTATTGTCAAATTTTGTTGTGACAAACCATTTAGTATTTGTATCATGCTTTGAGTTAAAGTGATCAGGTTCATATATTTCCAAGTTCTTTGAATCTTCATTGAACTTGCCTACATCTTCAAGTTGAAGTGAAGAGTGTTTAAATTCATGGTTTTAAGCTAAAATTCAAGAACTGAAGTTCAAGTTTGAAGTTCAACTTCTATTCACTAAAGACTCAAGAACTCAAGCGTAACTCAAGCTCAAGTTCAAGTGATCGAACTCAAGCTTCAAGTATCACAAGATATCAAGATTCGGAAGTGAATGATGTTTCACTTATTCCTACTCACAAACAGGTTTGAAAGATCCTAGATTGAACTTAGGTTGTCTCATATTTATTCCATATTTTATGTAGATCATTTCATATGTTTATAAGTCATTTCCTCGACTAGTCTTAGACCTTGTTCGACTAGTCCAAGTACTGGCTCAACCAGTCTAAGAGTTTTCTCGACCAGTCCCAGGTTTGTTGCTAATTTTTAAAATTTTCTGTTGGACTCTCGACCAGTCATGGAGACTGCTCGACCAGTCAAGTGAACAGTGCTCGACTGGTCGTGCAGGCTCGGCTCAAAATCCAACAAGCTTTTCTGGTCCCACTTGACCAGTTGAATGCATTGCTCTACTAGTCGAGCAAGCCACTCGACCAGTCGAGTAACAACCTTATCTTATCGCGCTAGAAAATTTAAAATTTTGTTGGTCCTTCGATCGGTCGAACTGACCCTTAGACCAGTTGAGTGAACAGTATTTTTACCTATAAATAGAGCACGAATTTTAGAGTATATTCATTCATAAAAGCAAAATCAAGACACCACTCTAAGAGATAAGTTTGTGATATTTTTAAGCTATATTGTGCTCATTTAATATTCTCTTTAATTATCTTCTGTTATTTGATTTTGAGATCTTTATTCCAATCTTACTTTAAGAAGGGATTAGTGTTTTCCTCTTTCTTGAGATCAAAATCAAATCAAGCTAGCCCAGGTTGATTTAATTTAAAAAATCATTTAAAACTAGAACCTTTTCATCTGTGAGACTAGACATTAAACACCTTCGTCTACAACGGATTAGTTCTACCGGGCTTCTTCAAAGGAGAATTTTTAGATAAGTACATTTTCATTTTATACATTCTTTATTTGGTTTTTGAGGTTGTGCCAGAAAAATCTCTTTTTGGTTTTGTCTGAGGTGATCCAGGAAATCTCAGAGTGCGGGGTTTTTGGAATTGTGTAAGCCTAATCAAAGACACAATTGTGAAGGTTTTAAGGTAAAACTTAGAAAACCTTTTTTCATAGTGAACGCTAATACCCGAGGGAGTGGATATTAGGAGTGGAGTAGTTGTGAGGTTGTTTTCTAACAATTGGTGTATATATAAGCGAACCGCTATAATTTCTGGTGTTGTGGTGGATGATTGAATGTGCCTATGTGTGTGAATGTTGTAATTTATTTTAAGCATTTGTGGTGAATGGTGTAATTTATTTTATGCACTCGTGGGAATGTTGTAATAACTTAGTTTATTTTATTTGCTATTTCTTTTGTCTCTTTATTGGTTTGGGTTTTTGATACTTACAAACGTTCTAGTAAAGTTGTCCTCTCATAAGCCTTTGGTTTTTGGTGTTAGGTTGTCCTTAGAACTAAATTTGTATCAACCTCTCAAGACTAGTACATTTGAGGTTGCTATTTACTTGTGCTTCTTTATTATTTGATTGTGCTATCATTCTTTAAATTTCGCATTTATTTTTTAATTTGGCATAGTCCTATTCACCCTCCCCTCTAGGATGTATAGCTTGACCTTTTCATGCTTCTTTCGGTCCAGCTTACGGCGTAGGTTGGAAGCAGGCAGAGTTGTGATCCCAAAAATGTGAGAAGGGGCCGGCCTTATCGATCCGAGCTGTTGGCTTCTTTGAGAGGCGGCAGGCGTGTTGGAGGGCCGAGGAGGATCCTTGACCAATTGCTCGGTTTCCTGCCCGGTCCCCTGTACTTGCCGGGGTTGCAGCTGTTCTAGTAACAGCCTCATAAAACTTATGTTATGGTTTAGTGCTTAAACTTGTTACTCAAGGGAGTTCAGCTGCCCTCCTCTATACCGAGATCGTTGTGCTTGCCTTGTAGGACCAGAGTCAACCTATTGTTGGGAGGTGGAGTCCCAACGACTATCAGGCTGCTCCGGTGGTACAAGATCGGGTGCAACAGGGGAGGCTTGGGCTTTCTTCTCTCCTCTGGCCATTGTTTAATATAATAAATTGGTGAGAATGACTTTCGATGTCACTTCCCACAAACGGCACCAAATTGTTGATGTAGTTTTCTGGTAGACCCTTCTTAGACCCTTGCACACCTGCACTGAAAGCAAACAAGGAAGACCTTGGCTCATGCATGGGACCCTCCGATGGCAAATTCAAAGATCAGGACTTTTTTAGAAGTGGTCTTAGTAGAAAGGATTATGAATACATACCTTTCACCATTCGTGGGACCTCTATTTATTGTAGAGGGGAAATCCCAACATAAAGGGATCCTTATCCCTATTTGGTAGGTGCATGTTGTAGTTGAGTTGGAATTCTTAACGAATGAAGATCTTCCTGAGATCCTTGGGATTCTGAACTTATCCCTCCGACCTTCGAGCTGTTTCCTCGGATAAGGTTGGACATCAATCGGAAGGTCGGACAATAGAGGTAACGGCGCCGAGCTATCAGAAGGTCGGCATTGTTCTAACGATCAAATTGACCAAGCATACTTGTGATGTCCTTACGATCACTAACTTCAGTAGTCCTTAACTTCATCACGGAGCTTGATAGCTCTGCTAAGCTATTTCTTGGGGAAGTCCGTTGAAAGTTGTGTTGACCTATAATGTGCCGACCTTAGTCGGGCCGACCTTAGCCGTTCGTTGGATGGTTGGCTCTTTCCTCGTCATTAGCCCATTCGGTCGTGCTGATTACTGGTCCGACCTCCTCTCATGGATCGACACATTTTCTCCATAACAATTATTATTATTGAGTGGTCCCAAAACTTTCATTATCATATTTGTTAGTTGAAGACCAAAATTAGTGGCAGCTAGTGCAACAACGTTGGGATCCTACCTAACTCAGGAAAAATTGATAAAATATTTGAGAGTGGGTACGCACCAATCAAGGACTGAGTAGTATTTATACCCTTCACGATCTGAACTGTTCTCTTCCCGGTGGGTCCACTTGGATGGGCTACTAGACAATAAATTGCTATGTATTGGTTTATCCTAACCATTGGAAAAGTTGATGTTTTATTTAGGGGTGCAGCATCTCGGTCTAAATGATTTAGATTGAGCTTCGAATGACACATTTTCAATCATCATCATTATTACCATCTAAGCCTTATCTCATTTGTCGGTTGGCTACATTAATCCTGTTCCAACAAATCACTCTATCGAGGATTATATCCCAAGCCATCCAGTCTTTTCTTGCTACCTTTGGTAGCATCTAAGTCTATCCAGCCCTTTTAGTAATTGGGATTCTATCTTCCGCACATTGTGGTAGTGCATGTGCCACAGCTGTGCAAATTGGACAACACAGGCTGTCTGATCACGACCTGAAAGTGTATGTCGAACTATTAAGGGCAAAATTCCATCCACTCAGAAATTCCTGAAAGAAGCTATTCTTATGATGCGACCAACCCACTAAGGGATGCTCAATTTATAACCTCCCACATGGCCATGTGTAAGGTGGATGGTGAGAAGACCCTAGATAGGGCTGTCAATGGGTACTAGACACGTGACCTGATTGGATCGGGTGTTTTTTTTTTTTCTTCCTATTAACAAATAGCGTGCGTTTGGTTCTCATCTTTTGGACCCAATTTTAAAGAGCCTGTATTAGACGGTATACATGTATATATATGTCCAAGTGGCCCATGCAACTGACCATGCAAATGCTCTTATTATTTGTTACAAACCTAACTTGAAGCCTAAATCCAATTACTCAGGTACCCAATGGGTGACTTAACTTGATCGAATTCTGTAACTAGTTTAGTACCCTGGTAAGATACAAACTCAATTAACCCTTGTTATGAACCCCAATCTACCTGTAATGAACCCAACCTGATCTCATATTGGATTGGAAAACCATGCAAATGCTCTCATATGTAATGAACCCAGCCCGATCTCAAATTGGATTGGAAAGCCCCCCAGTTTGTCAACCCAAACCGACCGGAAAACCCAAGTTGCAGCCCCTTGTAAAAAGGATACGTCTTCGAGTCCCTCACTGTGCAGCCCACTGTGATGTTATATCCACGTGTCCAACCATTTTGCCAGATCGTGTAATACAAAAAAGAAAAAAAAAGAAAAACTGCCCAGCAGTAAATATTGGTGATTAAACAGCCACCATTAAAAACTTCCCGAAGCTATCAAAAAGTTTCGAAGAAATCACACAAATATAGGTTTGATCCAAAAATTTTGTGACCTACGAGAAGTGTTAGTGTGGTCCATCTGAAATTTAGATCTGCTGTAATTTTGGATCGTTGCCTAAAAATGAGCTGGGTAAAAAGATGGACGGCGTGGATATAATAAAAAATACATTACAGTGGGCCCACGGTCAGAGATCCACCCAAGCCGCGTCCAAGTAGAAATTGAAGACCGGAATATAGTGTACAAATCCTGAACACGAAAAAGCCTTTGTCCCGCTTTGGTGCGCCGGCTTTGATTTTTGACTGCTACATCTCCTCGAGTATCTAATCATCGCTTGATCCTACTCTCAACACACATTCTGACATGACGTGTCTAGCTTAAACGACATCACGTCCGTTCAATAGGGTGTGGATATCACCTACCATGTTCAATTACCCAAGAATCAACGCCAGTCAGCCGTCACGTGAGCCATACGTCCACATCAAGTACAGATCACTGATAAATCTCTTATAACCGTCCATCATTTTCCACCATTTTATAACCTCTTAATAAATTGATTCTTGATTCACCGTGCACACAGTGCGGGTGCCGCCTGATGAACAAATCGGATCCGGAAACAGCGGTGGATCCGATGGGCCATGCACGCTCGAGTAACCATCTCTTTCCTCCATCCATTTGAAAACTGGTTTAACCGATTCCTGACTCTTGAAACGGCGGGTGCCAACTTCCTTATCCTGCCCCCCTCCCCAATTTCTCATTCTCTTCCGTAAAAACCTTTCTCCTTTGGCCTGAAACCAAAAGACAAAAAAGTCCATATGGAGAAGCTTATCTTTCAATCTCCTTCTCCTGTTCTCCCTTCCAAAACCCTTGGAAAACCTCCTCACCATGTCCTTCTCCCTCGATTCGACTCCCGGAAGCTCGGCTTCCCTCCTCCCGTCGGGTTGTTTCTCTCCAAACAGGAAGAACCACCTTCCCTTTCTTCCAACTTTCGTCGATTCTGTATTCGCTGCTCGAAAAGGTCCGATCTTTCCCAAGACGGTTTGTCGGGCTGGTCGCTGCCGGCATACCCTTTGGGCGAAGTGCGAGCTCGGAGGGATTCGGAGCTGGAGCCTTTCTTTCGAAAGGTATAGTTTTCATCCCTTTTATTATTATTATCATCATCATCATTATCATCCTTTTTGTATCTAATTGTTGCTGTATTTTGATTTGGTTATTTTCAAATGGAAATGTGCATATTTAGATATATGGGTTTTTGCGTAGATTCCGATCTTCCTTGTTATTGTTTTTGTTGATTTGAATAAGTCGTACTCCAAAGGATGTATAGCACGTGTGAGAGGATAGGGTGTGATAAGGGTAGAATAGTTACCTGTTTTCTTGTTCCACAAATGTCATGGGAGTCTTGGCTGTTAAGTACAAATCCAATCATATGAAAAATTTATTTGAGAATTTCCATTAAAACACTTAATTCTTCTTTTCACTAGGAAGCTGATCCATCCTCCAAGTGGATCAGAATGCATACATCTTGCTCATTCCTTAGTAAACATCTAACATTTTATCAGAGCATACAATCTTTTGCATGCCCCAAGCAGTTGAAGACAATGGGGATTGATGTAGTAAGGTTGGCAGGGGAAGTCCAGCAACATTATGAATTCCTGCTCGCTATCAAAGAGATTCTTGCTGTCATGAGTCTCCAATTTGAACGGCTGTCATTTTCAGTGCTAAAAGATGGGGGATGTAACTACATTAATGGGCACCTAAAAAAAAAAAAAAAAACTGGAGCTCACAAGAAAATGCAAGGGTGTGGAAATGGAAATCAAGGGTATCGCTTCAAGGTCGATATGTATCTTTTCGCATTGAAAAGGTCAGATGTGCTGCTCAGAATTCAATGGCTCTGATAATTGGGTCATATTTTGTGGGACTTAAGAAGCTAAACATGGAATTTGACATGGACGGGCATTTCTATCACTTGGCTGGGTGGCCCTTTGTAGAGGCCTGGCCTGCTAGCCTGCATTCAATGTAAAAGATTCTAAAGCATCATCCGTAGGGCGTAGTATAGATGATTACATCAAATCTACAAGGTAAACATTTGAACCCTTGATTTATATCCTCTTTTTGTGTTGCACCAAAACGTTCACAGGACCATAAGATAAGCTTACAGCCTGGGGCACCACCTGCGAATGTCTAGCCTTATGCTTACCCACATATTCAAAAGAATGAAATTGAGAGAATTCTCAATGAAATGCTCAAGACAATGATTATTTAGCCGATTGTGAGTCTCTATTTTTCATTGTTTGTATTAGTTGGAAAGAAAGATGGCTCGTAGAGGTTTTGTCTAAACTATTGAGCTTGCAATCATATAAAAATAAAGGATGAATATTTGATACTTGTAACAGACATGTTGCTTGACGAGTTACACGGAGCCTGCTATTTTTCAAAGCTCGACCTTTGATTTGGGTATGATCAGAAATGAGTAAGCAAAGAGGACAATCCCAAGACCACTTTTGTGCACATGAGGGGCATTAGGAGCTTCTCGTTATGCCATTTGGCTTCACAAACATGCTATCTACATTTCCAGTATTCTTTGCAATCATATAACAACTCTAGGATATATTTCTAATGCTCGCTGTCAATGAGTTGCTTGATGAGTTACATGGAGCCTGCTATTTCTTGAAGCTCAACCTTCAATCTGGGTATCATTAGATAGGAGATAACGAAGAGGACATTCCCAAGACAACTTTTGTGCACACGAAGTGCATTACGAGTTTATCGTTATGCCGTTTGGCTGCAAAAACATGCTATCTACATTTTAGAGTCTCATAAACAATATCTTTAGACCAAGATTACGGTGATTGGTTCTGATATTCTTTGATGATATTTTTGTATATAGCCCCACTTGAAAGGATCATTTGCATCACCAATCGATTGTATGTCAAGAGATGTAAGTGCATTTTTGGGCAGCAAGAGGCCGAATATCTCGGGCATATAGTTTTATGCCATGGTGTTGCCATGGACCCTTGTAGAGTGGAAACTATGATTAGTTGGCTGTAACTGACCATAGTTTGAGCATTGCGTAGGTTTTTGGGATTGACCGGTGATTATAACAAGTTTGTTAAGGATTACAAAAGGGTTAGCATTCCTCTCAATACGCTATTTTGGAAGGATAACTTCCGTTGGACTGAAGAAGCAGATAGTTCTTTCAGAGCTCTAAAGGTGGTGATGACAATCAAGCTTGTAATGGTTTTGCTGGTTTTTTTTTTTTCGAAGATTGTATCATTGAGCATGATGCTTTTGGTGGAGGAATCGGTGCAGTCCCCATGTAGGAAGGCCTATTGCCCTTTTCTAGTCAGGCATTATCTGGAAAGAATCTAACATGCTCTACCTATGAGAAAGCAATGTTGACGATCATCGACGTAGTCATCAACTGGGGCTCGTACTTCCTGGTAGGCGCTTCCAAACTAAGATGGATCATCGAATCCTTTTGTTCATTCTTGAACAATGATTCCTCTCTCGAGTAGCAGAAGTGGGTATCTAAACTCCTCAGTTATGATTATGAGATAGTATATTGCCAAGGAAGGGAATATATGCTAACTGATGCTCTTTCCTGCCAGTTTGAGGAAGGCTTTCTGGTAGCTGCTTCGGTTCCACAATTCTCAATTACCAAAGATGAAGTGCTAGGAGCAATCTGTCACGCCCTAAACTCAGAGACCGGGCTCACAAAATTCCCGATCGCTGAGTCTGGCGCCGACAACCTCCGTAGTACCCCATTCTCGGCTCCTGGCACCCATATACCAGGTTCCGATCCTAGGATCTTACAAGGAGGATTTTCAATGTAAATTTGTTTCATAAGAAGCATAACCATAAGCATAACCCAGACACAAACAACAACACCACCACATATCCACTATATCAAAAACTTTGAGTACAATGCATAAGGGGAATACAATATCGATATCAAGGCTCCAGAAATTTAGCGGCACGCTCCTGACTCAGTGCTGCTGTGGCGTCCTAGCGTCACCTGCATGCAACGATCGTGCATAAGCTTATAGAAAGCTTAAAGGGTGGTGTAAGTGTGTGCGTAAGGTATATACCAAGTATACAATATCAAAGTAATGAGGAAACATGCTAGTAAGTCCATGGATGCTATCAACCGTACCAAGGCTATGCGATGCATGGCCTTCATGGCCAAACGTCGTGTGCGAGATGAAACTCAAGCATACTAATCCTTGTCTGAATCCATATATCAATACAACTCATCTTTGGAATATCACCGGAGGCTAGTGCGCTCCACATGGACTGCCCCTCCCCTAGGCGCAGCCAAGTGAGAGTAAGAGACCTCACTACCTGCCTGACCAGTAGTCAGCTAATATCTTCCCAGCTCGTCAATAGCGGAGCCATTTCCAAGCTGGTCAAACTCAGCCTAGCTTTGCCCCCCACGCCTCGGGCGGATAAGGCCACACCCCCTTCCAACCGACTACGACATATTGGGAGACGCGGTCTACTGGTATTCGGCACTTGGGCGCTCATGCATCCACTCGGCCTTAACGTTGGAGCAACCTCTGGTACCATAAGGGTTTAGGGACTTTCACCCAGGGACATCCATAGTGCCTCGGTCCTAGAACCAAATATTTCCGGTACCCAATCCTGCCATCTACGATATGCCTGTGGAGGCCACAACCTTGATGTTGCTAGGGCGTACAATGATTATGTCACACAAATTCGAGATGCATGAGTCATACCATCCAGTCATGCATTAAACCTGCGTGTACTGCGTGATCATGTGGGGCACTTCGTCTTCCAAGGAGTCCTATAAACATCTCTGCCCTTTGGCATATGCTATGATCAATCATTCCTCATAACAAGCATACAAATGATGTGTATGGGCATGTATCATGATGTAATATTAAGCATGATTTCAGTGTGTCCTCCTAGACTAAGTATGCTAGCACGTTGTCAAACATAGGAGGCAACAATCGGCCTGAATGCCTGGCGGGGTCTATGGAAGGATGGTGGATCTAGTCGATATATCAAGGTAAGATTCGACAGTGGTTATACCAAAACTGATACCACATATTCTTCCATCTACGACAAGGGGTGATGATGCACTCTCCTAGAGCAATGGATGGCCTAGATGTCATGCTTACATCAGGGACGAGCCCCATGGGGCACGTTGAATGGGTATACAACATGGTGAGATAAGAGGGAGAAATTATGTACAACAAGTGGGCTTCCTCACCCTCTCTATCATACAATAAACTGGGCTCTCATATGGACCCAATACGTACCCAAGGTGGGCTCCAAGGTTTGGATAAGGTATGGTGGAAGGCACTAGTATCAATGGAGCCCAACGGTTTGGGTTAGCCCAGTAAGGAAAGGTGGGTAATACAATCATCAAAGGGGGCCCAATGGATTGGGTTAACCCAATAAGGGTAGGGCAGGTATCACTAGCACCAATGGGGGCCCAATGATTTGGGTTGGCCCAATAAGAAAGATGGGGAGTGGGCTTACAATGGGCCCTAGGGAGGTCTACAACGGTGGACCTTTGACCACTATTGTTCCTACAATGCAGCCCATTCGGGGATTGGGATCTAACTTGCAATGGGCCCAAGGCCCTAGTACTATCTGAGAAAAAAGGATGGACAACGTGTGTATCATATACATCAAGGCGGGCCTTGCAAGGCAACCCATGGCCTAGGAAAAATGGGTGGATAGTGTGTGTAACACATACATCAGAGTGGGCCTCATGGGGCAGCCCACACGCTCCCGAAATGAATGGACATCTTGGAAATACAACACATACATCATAGTGTGGGGGGGCACTTGGGCCTGCTGGATGGTCTGGAAAACACATGCATACAAGGTGGGCCCCAACGACTGGGTGTCCAACCCATTTGGGCCTGCTGGACGTCCAGCTCTTGGACGGCCTGGATAAATCACATACACCATGGTGGAGTCCATGCACGTGGATGGTTGAAATGGATGAAACACATACAATCACAGCAGGCCTGCGGTTGGCAGATCCCAGCCACTGGATTTGTCCAGCGTTGTGCTCCACGTGAGATTTGAATTTGTCTCATTCCCAGGCCAATGGCCTGGGATGATTGGAAGCCTGAATGGACGTTGTGGATACACGTGCAGCAAGGTGGGGTCCACGTGAGTGGCACACCAAAATTTTGAATCAAGCTGATATTTGTTTTCTGCCTGCGTCCAGGCTTGCTACTCGACATCAGGCTGGACGGTGCACTTGACCCATCTGGCCCGCGTCTGAAGTGGTCCCACACAGGGACGGTGGGGACACAAAGCATACATCAAGGCAGGGTCCGCCACGTGAGTTGGAAAGCTGGAAATCCAGCCGACATTTGTGTTTTGCCTTCTGCATCAGGGCCTACTGTTGGACAACAGACTATCCAGCAGAAGGTGGCCCCCCAGGGGATGGACGGTGAGGATAAAACCCATACATCACAGTGGGGTCCATGCAGGGTCCACACGGCTAAAGATCAAGCTGATATTGGTGTTTTCTCATCATCCAAATGGCCCAACCGGACTGACAGTCCAGCAGGGTGGACAGCAAGGCTGTCCCACCTGTTGGACGGTCTGGATCGTCCAATTAGGCCTACATCAAGGCGGTCCACGATTAGAGAGAGAGAGAGAGAGAGAGAGAGAGAGAGAGACGTGCGGAGGGGAGGGGCTTCGCCACTATGAGCCCTCCCTATACATGATACGAAACATACATCAAATGGGTCCCACCATGAGCCCTCCCTATACATGATACAAAACATACATCAAATGGGTCCCACCACATGTGGGCCGTCAAATCATCAAAATCAATGGTGGACGTCCCTTTCCCATCCAATCAAATGCAAGGTCTAGATGACCTTCTTACAATAAAAATAAACATCATGATGGGGTCCATGGAGAGGCCCCATCATGGGATTCATATATGCATCATGGTGGGCCATTAGCCACACCTAGGGCCCAAAATGGGGTCCCTACCATCAATCGGTAGGCCCCACTTGTCCCATGAACACAATCCACATCTAAACCTAAGGTTCACCCATCGTTGGATCTTCTTCTTGGTTCTATGGCCTCCTTAGCTCCTAGGCTTCCTCTTTGATGGAGGATGATGAAGATTAAAGGGTTGGGATGAGAGATTTGGGGTAGGAAGTGGGCCACACACTTGGTTCTTTCCTCTCCTTGGAATGCTTGGACGGTCTCTCTCCTTGGTTGCTTGGGGAATGGGTAGAGAATTAGAAAGAGAGGATGGGTTGTTGTGTAAGGGAGATGGGATTGAGTGATGGGAAGGTATGGGTTATGTAAGAAAGGTGACATGAGAAGCATGGGCTATGTTGACTTTTTATTTTTTGGGGGGGAGGGGGTTGCTTGTCTTAGGGAGAAAGAAAGCATGGTTAGTGATGGGATGTGTACTTGATTGATTGGTGTGAAAGGTAGGTAGAGATTCTTTTGAATCTCTTGGAATTTGCAATGTGCGACGTTCCTTCGAGATAAATGCGGGCCCACAACTCCTAGCCTGGGTACGCATTGGTGCACAAGACGCGGCGTTGGAACCACGGCGATGGTGCGGTCGCTAGGGTACAAGTTTCGAGTCAAGTTGACTCAGATCTACGGTATGTGACTTAGGGTTGTGCGCAAATGCCGTCTACAGGTTGCGGGTTGCTGAAATTCGACGGGGAGGATCGCGGGAGTCTAAGTAACGGTACGGTCTAGGATACGGGCTTTACAACCCGTGACATTGTACAATGATTGCAAATGGTCCTATAACCATGCCAAAATATGAGTTGTGCACCTCTCAGTTGTACTACAAGGGGAAGGTGGCCCTTCTAGCCGATTCCTTGTTAAAGGAAGCTTTTCTAGGTGTGTTTCATGCATTTCCATCTGTAGGATATTCGAGGTATTTATGGACATACAAGAGGTTATCACAAGCCTTTTTTTGGCAGGGCATGTGAAGGGATGACAAACCTTTCATGGCTAAGTGCGACAAATGCCAATGAAAGAAATATGAAACTATTTCTCCACTGGGACTATTACAATTGTTACCCCTATCGAATTGAATTTGGGAAGACATCTTGTTGGACTGTATTGGTCGGTTGCCTCTATCGGGATGGAAGCATTAGGGGTGTACACGAACCGAGCTAGCTCGGTCAACTCGCTCGACTTTGCTTGAAAAAGCTGGAATCGGCTCGATTCGAAGCTGAGTTCGATCCGAGTCGAGCTGGTTTTTAGAGCTCGAAAATGAGTTCGAGCTGGCCCCAGTTCGACTCGACTTGGTTCGATATATAGCTCGAACCCGGCTCGACTCAGATTGACTTGGTTAGGTAGTATAGTAAAAGAACAGAAAAAGAAGAAGTGGGTATTCTTTAATGTTTCAGTAGGAATTTCCAGAAATCAATTTGTGTAATTGAAGTAAATGCAAAACAGAAAACAAAGCAATGGGTATTCTTTGATGTTGCTCACCAAGTGTTTGATGAAATGACTCAATGAAGTGTCGGCTGGTGGCAAGGAAGGTATGTTTCGTCAAACAAATCCCCCCCTTTTTTTTTTCTTGATTTTGATGTTTCTTAGAAGGTGTTTGATGAAATACCTGTAAAACCACTGTTGGTGTATTACATTCAGTGAGAATTTGAAGGTGCAGTCCATGTGTTTGTGAAAATGCTGCATAGGTGAACTCGGCTCGAACTAGCCCCAACTGCTGACCGAACTGAGCCGAGCTGGCCAGTCAGGCTTGAGGATCGAGCCAAGCCGAGTCGAGCTGAGGCCAGCTCGACTCGGTTCGACTCGATGTACACCCCTAGGAAGAGTATGATAACGGTGTTTGTTGATAGGTACTCAAAGTATGCATACTTTTGTGTCCTCTCTCAGCCATATGTGACAACTTTGGTGGCGCAAGTGTTCGTTTGAGACATTTTGAATTTTGAAGCTTCACAGGATGCCTCAATCTATTGTCAACGACCATGATCCAATTTTTATTTTCAAGCTTGGGGGAATGTTTCACGATGAAGGGAACATACTTACAAATGAGCATGACTAATCACCTGCAACCAATGGTTAGATGGAGGCTCTTAACCATTTTTTGTATAAATTTTTGCGTTGTCTCACAGGAGAAAGGCCACGACTATGGGTAAAATGGCTTCCATGGGCTGAGTAGTGGTGTAATATTGTGTATCTAAATTTATCTAAAATCGAGGTATTCGATAAAGGTAACGGTGTCTGTAATGGCCAGTCTTATGGCCGGTACGATATGGTCTGTTTTGCCCATGTAATGGTGATTTTTTTTTTTTTCAAAGGAAGAAAATGTATTGGCCTGTCTCTTACAGGCCTATTTTTTTTTTTTTTTCAGAGTACCTGTAACAGTCCTGTGTCGCGTAATGGCGCCCACCATTACCATTACATGGCCTTTTTGAATAATATGGCGAGATTGTTCCCATTTGAAGTGGTGTATGGTCGACCTACCCCAAGATTAAACTCTTATCTGCTAGGGACATCAATGTGGATTATGTTGACCGGGAACTGCGTAGCTGTGATCAGATTCTTCATTACCTAAAGGAAAATATCATTATGACGCAAAACCAAATGAAAGTGCAACATGATCGGCATAGATTGGAACGGTCATTCAATGTAGGCGACATGGTTTCTGTCAAGCTGTAGGCATATTGGTAGACTTTCATGGGTTCCAGCCACAAACTGACACCACGATATTATGGGCCATTTCAAGTGATTCAACAAATTGGGCCTGTGGTCGTATAAGTTGGATCTTCCACCAAGATTGAAATTACGCCCAATATTCCATTTTTCTCTTTTTTAAAAGAAGATTGGAAGCGTACATGGTCTGCATTTGATTCTACATTAGTGATGATGGAGTTCTTCAACCTGAACCCTATGCTATTCTGGATAGGCCAGTTGTTAAGAAAGGTAATAAGGTAGTAACAAAAATTTTGGTACAATGGACTAGCTTGCCGAAGGAAGATGCGATGTGGGAAGTGTACTATTGGCTCAAGGAGTGCTTCCCATCTTTTGAACCTTGAGGACAAGGTTCATTTGAATAAGTCCCACTTGGGAGGACATCTAGCATGTGAGAGTAGTAGGTTGTGATTAAGGTAGAGAGTTACCTTTTTAGTTGTTTTCAAATATTGTTGGAATCTTGGCCATTAAGTACAACGTTGTCAAAATCGTTGTCGCATTGCAAATTGTAATAGGGTTAGAATCTTATTGAATTGCAAATTGTATCATGAATCGAAAGATTTTTCTTATTAAAAAAATATAAAAAAAACTTAAAAAATATAAGTAAATAAAAAAAGATTAAAAACTCATCAATCATCCATTTCCCATCAACGCATATAAACAAAAGTAATACATATCATATTATTATCAATTGAGAAAAATATATTTGGTATACATATCATGATAGTAAAAGATTCTTGTCTTTTTCTGTGTACTTTTGATGTCTGAAAAAGTTTTTCTTTGAAAACATGCAAGTGTCCTTCAATAATTTTGTTCTTTTGTACCTTTCTTTACTATAGAATCATGTTAGTAAAAATGGCATTCGATTCCATTCAGTGAGTAAAAAGATATCTTGATTTCTTCATTTTGGGTTTTTGAATATCAAAATCCCAAAATCTCCTCTCTCTCCCTAACAGAAAAATAAGGATATTTTTAATAAAGGAGTGCCATTTTAATGTTTTATAAACAAAAGGGTAAAAAGAAACAATAAAAAATTAAATAAAGAATTAAAAAAAATTGATTTTTAAGTAATTTTTTGGGCCCATATAGAGTCTACGGTTATCGTATGATTATTTAAGGTTTGTGATTTGTGTGTACAATATACTATATGATATGAATCGTACGATTCCGATAACACTCTGTAGGAAATAATATGAAAGTTCATAGAGATTCCATTGAAGCAATCTTGTGGAAGGAGTAGGACATACTATCGAATGAGACCGTGCCCCCGCTCTTGGTGAAGCCTGTGTGAAAATTTCTATAGAAGAACTGATTCGTGAAATTAAGCCTACCAACACCCTTGAGGGTTGGATTGCCAATGGATTCCCCTTGACATACTTGAAGGCACAAAGAAGGCATAATGGCAAGGAAGATGCTACTATAGATGCTGCCGACACTTCTCATGTTCCTGCACCAACAGATCCCATTCGAACTCCAGCGGCTACTGGATCTTCTGAACTGCAAACGGCTTTGACGACTGCTGGGCCCTCCAAACTCCAAACAGTATCTCCATTTGTTCCTCGACCATCGTTTACTCGCAGAGATTCGTCGTCCCCTGTTACTAGATTGCAAGCTCAAGCTAGGTCCTCCGCATCTCTTGAGATTGCCGCTGCGGAAGATCCTATCCTTGTTGAGAAGAGACAATCTCCGCAAAAGGGGAAACATGTGATTGTTGAAGAACCAGTCCTGGAATCATCATCATCTTCATCATCATCAAAGAGAGAAGGTGAAGGGTCCTCTTCCGGTGGTTCTTCTTCAGACGGAAATGAGTCATCTTCTAGCGATTCAGGGGAAGAGAGTGAATCGAATATAAATGAAGAAGAAGAAGAAGAAGACGAAGGAGGAGAAGTAGAGGAAGGAGAGGTAGATGTGGGTGATGATGAACAGATCGTTACGACTATCGAAGTTGATTAAGGGGTTCCTTAAGAAGACGCTATTCCCCATACCGCATCTACAAGAATCAACGAAGAAGAAGAAGAAGAGCCTCTTGACTATGGGGAGTATGAAGATACCCCAGGAGTTGATCTGACTATATTGTTCAATAGCAATTATTCTCCCCTTCCACGCACAATGCTCTCGGATCCTCCGACTGATATTGCAATAGTTCCAGAGACTCTCCCAACTTCTACAGGCATGATTCAAGCCATCTCCTTTCGGTAAGCGCTCTGCCAGAAAGGCTAGGGCACCTCTTAAGCTCCCAATTAAAACCAGTACAGTGGTTCGTGGAATAGTTTTCCCGACGGAGCCAATTGATGCCGCTACTCCAACTACAGTTGCATCTAGCACCAAAACCAGGGCACCATCTTTTGCTGACATGGCTTCGGACATGTCTGGCTCATCCTCTTTTCCTGAAGAAATGCAACCTGGAGAAGCAACAATTCCTGCTCCAATGATTTCGACGGCTGCAGGTATACTTTATTCCATTCCTCTATTTTACAATAATATTTTGCAATTCATCTTCTGACTCGTGCTTTCTTTCTTATATACTTTGTAGTTTGCCCTATTTCCAGCGGTTCTGCAAGCTCTAACTCTGTTGCTACTGTCTCGAATATAATATCCTTAGAGAAGATTCCTCCTCCTGCACTGCTTTTGTTGAAGAGTTCTCTATTAGCGGCTATATACATTTTCAAAGATCCCGCACAGTGGTCGGATTTGGAAATAGTATTAGCTTCCCTAGAAAATGCTGCAAGGATAGCAAAGATTAAGATCTATCCCTTGTGTGAATCTCTTTCTCACTTCTGCGAGACATTTCGCAAACTAGGAGCTGCTTAAGACATGACTGTTGCTCCTGAGATTCTCGATCGCCAAAAAGAGTTATCACAGCTTAGAGATAAAGTTTCTATGGCAACGACAACAATCTCTGGGTATGATAGAGAATTTAGCTCACTCGAAGAGCAGGTGAGAGCTTCCAAGCATTCTTCGATGATCATAAGTGAGAAGATTTTGAGCCTTAAACAACAAATCTCTGATTTGGAGGCCCAACAACGTGATGCCGATTTGAGGACCAACAAGCTTGAAGCCGATATTGAGGTCAATAGGCGAATAGCTGATTTGGAACGATCAGAGATCTCAAAAGGAGAAGCCACAATAGTTTCTCTAGAGCAAGAACTGACTGACGGTCCTGATCAGGTTAAGCTTATTGTCGATGTTGAGTTGGACAATGCAGCTGCAGAAGTGCAATTCAAAGAGGATTTTCAATGATACATGCTTTCATTAGGAATGTCAGAGGATATATGAATTTCCTTTTATATCTACTAGACTTTCGCACTTGTTCTTTGATATCATGAATGAATTTTGATAATTCGGAAGTTTTGCGAATATATATGAGAAATGATCAGTTCTTGCAAACATGCTACTATGGCCTCTTGATTGTTAGCATGATGTTGTCAACATGTTTTCTTTTATAAACAGTGCAAATTTCTATTTTAGTTAGTTTTCACACAGTTTAAGCTCATGAGTAGTGGAGCGATCACAGTTGGAGTCAGGTCTTACACGAATGGCCTCTGTAACTCTCTAGAGTTCACTGGACTTATCGCAGCCCAGGAGTTCATAAACCGTGGTCCATCAGAGGGGCCCAGTGAAGCTACCGGGGCAATGAACTCGATGGGTTTTACGCACAGGGTTGGCCACAGTAACTCTCTAGAGTTCATGGGACGCGCAAGGCTACCTTCGGGTACCAAATCCAAGGCCGCCAGTCCATCAGTGAGGGGTCTTCTTGCTTTGGAGACCTGTCCTCATGAGTTACTACTGAAATCAAGCTAGGGATTTGAGGAGTCATCTTACTTCAGAGACTCACTTTTTCTTTGTCCGCAAGGTCAGACCCATTCACGAGAGGGCATTTTCTCGCCACCCTTCATGACGATGTTGGAAATTGTACAGACGGCATGGGTCTTACGTGATTGCTTTGTCAACTGCCTGCATGGGTGCACGTGATGCTCTTTATGGGCTTTTTAGGGCCACAGGCTTTTCACTGCCGCCCGAATGATTTCATCGTTTCACTGATAACGACAAGTCTTATACACAATTGGCCATGTAGGCTTGACTTCGCTGCTATAAATGATGAATCGTCATTGTCGTCTTCCGTATACGTGGTTGGCTTTATAAGCTTATTCCATTGCCATAAATGATAAATCATCCGTAAATGATAAATCGCCATCATCGTCTTCCGTATACGTGGTTGGCTTTATAAGCTTATTCCACTGCCATAAATGATAAATCGGCTGTAAATGATAAATTGCCATCGTTGTCTTCCGTATACGTGGTTGGCTTTATAAGCTTGTTGAAAGCAATAAATCGAAATTGATATATTGCCATTACTGATGAATAAGAATGAATAAAAATGTATGGTTAAAATAGTGTATCAGCTTGGCGGTAATATCAATTTTGATAAATTTAGATAATAAAATGGCCTTTGTGTCAGCAATATGGCGATGGTGATGACGATGACGGCTTTTGACGTCTGCGTTTAGCAATAATCATTGGCGTTTAGCATTTGGCACTTGACTGATAATAATTGGCGTTTGAGAATTTGACACTTATTCATGCATGGAGAGAAATACCGAGTTTTGACTTCTAAAGCTCCTCTGTCATTCGTCCGCCTTGCCCCCTTCTGGTTTGTAAGTATTATGCTAATATTCTTTGAAACCAAAATTATAGTCATCTTCTGAATCGATGTACTGTTGATAGACCGGGCGTTGGCAAGCGTATTGATGCAAATCCATCCCCAAAGTGAATCATGCTTTACATTGCAGCTTTATATCCTGATTTCAATGATCATCTCAATTGGAATTGTAGGCCTTCATAAAGTCGAGAAAATGATGGTAATAAGGATGTTCACTTTCTCTCATCTGCCTCCTTCCATTTAGGCACTTAGGCCATAGCAACTCGGTTTCATCTGCTATTAGCAATCGATTCATCATATGAGGCCCGCCATCCTTTTCAAATGCACGTGCCCCCAAAATTCTCCTTCGACTGATAGATTCTTCTCAGTGATAAGCCAAAGTTCGGTCATTCGGACTGATTTTTCTAATAGAAGACCCTAACGATTTACTCGTAGATGTCGTAGTTGCCCTTCTACGTCACTCATCATCCCTTTTCAGTACTATTTCTCCTTGTTTTATCATCCTCTGCAGTATGTTTTTTAGTGTGAAGCAATTTTCTGTATGATGTCTTAGACAACAGTGGTAATGACAATAATTTTTTTCTTTAGTCATCCCAACCTCTTCTTGATATTTCGGTGAGGGTAACATGATGGTTTCGACCGTTAATAGTTGTTCCATCATCGACAACACCTTCTTTGTCAAAAGCATATTCTCTATGAGAATCATATGATCGCGGCCATTTATCATTTTTATAATCCCTTCGTCGATCCGAATCTTCCCTTCTTGTTTCCTGTTTATCGCAAAAGTGTTTTTCTTTCTCTTGATCAAAGGTATTTACTATTGCCTTGTTCGGCCCTCTTTTTTCTGTTCTGATCTGAAATGCTGGCATTTTTTTAGTCATCAGTTCTAGTGCATGTGCTTTCATTGCCAGGTCTTGAAAAGTCCTTATGTTAGCACTGGTGAGTCCGAATGCGATCCCCGTCTTCACGGAGCTTAGGCACATTTTTACCTGTTCTCTTTCTTCGGGTAATTGTCGGCACGATGCTCCTAAGGTTTTCCATCTGCTGATAAACTTTTTTACGGGCTCATTTTCTCTTTGCCTTATAGATGCTAATTTTGCGATACTGACATCATGGTCCAAAAAAAAGAAATTTGACATAAATGCGTCCTGCATCTGTTCCCAAGTTTGTATTGATTTTGGTGCCAGGCTAGAATACCATCGGAATGCCTTGTCTGTTAGGGAAGACCCGAACAGCCGCAGACAATATAGGGGGATAGTGGAGAAATTACCCATGGATGAGTGCATCAAATGTTCGTCTAGGGACCCATCTCTGCTGAAGTTTTGAAATTCGGGATGCTTGAATTTAACTGGAAAAGGTACGTCTTCTACCTCTCTCGGATACGGCGTCCGGTAGCAAAACCTTCTTGCGTTATCGTGCTCCCTTTCCACTCTAACAACTTTTGCGACCACCTGTCGCACTTCCTCTTGGGTTATTACCCTCGCCACAGGAGCTGATCCGTGTGATCCCACTCTTGGTGGTTGAGAACCTTCGGGCTGTTGTTCTCGTTCATTCGTAGTAGCCATCATTGGAGGTGTTGTTATTTGGGCTACATTATGCGCGAGAGTAGCCAAGGCCTCTTGGAGGTTCCTGCACTCTTCCATCAGTGTTTTCTGTGCTTGGGCCATTTCAACCATACGATCCTCAGTAGTAGACGACAGATCTTTACTTGTCCCGGCCATACATACGGCGGCTTCTCCGTTCCCAAACGAAGCGGTCATTGGAGTGTAGAGGGAATATGCCAGTGTGACGGGGCTTATTAAAAATGGAGTTTTATTCATTTCTTCAGTGCTTCCACAGAGTTCGGCCAATTGTGATACAACTTGAGGCAATGCGCTTTGAGGTGATACATAGACTGGTGGACTTTCCATGGGTGATTTATCTTTCTGTTTCTTTGTCCATCGGGTACTTGTAGCGGGCAGAGCCGAGAAATCTTATGGTATCGGCGAAGACGAAGATTTTTCAGGGTGTATTGCTGGGGAAGCGAGTTCAGGATTTTTCCTTGCCGCATTTCATGTCACTGGTCCTCTGGTTTTCAGTGTCGATGGACTTGTTCTAGCAGTTGCGATATTTCAGGCCTTCGACCTTTGGCATGACACGACGATCCAGTCGTTTTCGTTTTCTTGTGCTATTGGAGAGACCGTTATGACTCTAACGGTAGCTTGAGACTTGTCTTCTCCGTTCAAGGCAAGTTGCTTTCGATGGGCCATGGATTGGTTACAGGCATATTCTACCACAAATCCTGTGGGCATGAAATAGAAGACTGTTTCGCTTGCAACAGTCGTTATTGATTACAACTTGGATGCGTATGCCGTATTGTAATTCTGTCAGAGGACATAAACGACATTAATTAGCATCTATTTGCAAATGTACTCTGCCTTGGAGATGAAAGGAAGGATGTTCCTGCCGAGAGTCGCCATTTTGGTGTCTTATAAGACGCCAAACAATGATGAAATTCTCTAGATTTTTTCCAAATTAATATTAAGTAAGATAGATTAATTCCCCAGCAGAGTCGCCATTTTGTTTCGACCAGAAATGAAAAGCAATTGATTCAGGGAATTATCTTACTTAATAATGACTAAAAGAAAGAACAGAGAGAATAATCATCAAATTTATTCATTTTGAGTTCGTTACATCCTTTTGATCCTTTGATTTCAGGATAGAGCTATATAACTAAAAGTACAAATGCCGAAACAGATTCAAATATAAATTTTGGCAGCATTCCGGCTCATGTTATTCTTGTCTCCATAGGAGATGAGTTGTGTGGATCTTTTCCTCACAACCATCCCCCTTCATTAATATGATAAAGGAGTGCAAGAACCCCTCGAAATACTTGAAATGACTTGGGAAACTTTTGAAAATCAACATTTTGTTGCCTCATAGGGTGTCCACGTAACTCATGATGAGTAGTGCGGCCCTGCCTTCTTCACTCTCTCTCTCTCCTCTCCAGTACCTGTTAGAGGCACTGGTCTTTTGGAAATCCCATCCTGCAAATGAGGGGGTAGGGGGGTTATTTATAGGCTTCCGCACGTGTGAGTCCTAAATTTCGAGCTGTGGACCCCACTTCACACCTCCAATCCAACCATCTCTGAGGGGAGTAGCGCGGGTTAACCCAACTATGACGAGTTACGTGATCCCGCGCAACTCATGCTTCCGCGCAACTTGCTCCCAACGCAACTTGTGATCCGCGTAACTCATTTCTTCTAAAATTTGCCTTAGTTTCTTTCCTTCAATCTTCTTTCTGTGATCAATTTTTATGCTCCAACACTGCGCAACAAAACTATCTCACAACAGGGCTAGTGCATAACAGTTTTCTGGGACTAAAGGTCTATTTTCGCGCAACAGGGACTGTGAGTTTGTTTTCGCGTAATAGGGACTGGGAGTCTGTTTCCGCGCAATAGGGCTTGGGAGATCTGTTTCCATGCAACAGGGACCGGGAGGTCTGGAGATGCAGCAACAGGGCTGGAAGGTCTGGAGATGCATCATTTTTTGTGCACTAACAGATGCCCCCTCGATCCTTCTTTGATTTGACTATGAAATCAAATGGAGGATCAATCTTCTTCTACATAACAATCATTTCATGATAGAGGACTCTTCATGAAGGTAGAGCTGGTCGCATAATAGAGAATGATTGCTCGAATGGGGAATTGAAGAATCGCGCCTGAACAGACCGCGGTCGAAAGATTGCGCTCGAAGGAATCACACTCGAAGGGCTTGCGTTCGAAGGGATCGCGCTCGAAGGGAGGACTGAATGCCCCCCAGTCAAAGGCATTCGAAGACTTCTTTTCTCCGAGCAACGTCAACTAGTTGAACAGATGCCTCGGCGGTGTAATCAATAGCGGCAACGATGCTTTTTTCAGACAATGTCCCTTCTGCATCATGGTTGATTGGATTAGGGAGTCATCTTTTAATGCGACTCTTGACCTAGTTCCAGCGACAACTCCAGCCATTCTTGCATTGTTGGATGTCTTTTGATCATGATTTCCAGAGTCTTGAGTTGTGATTTCTCCTTCCAATTAGCCATGATTAATATTTCAGGGTTGTATAATTCTTTGATCCAATTTCATTACATACTAATAATTTCAGAATGCATTGATAATCTTCAAGTAAATGTGTTGATGATTCTAAAATGATAATAATAGATTGACAATTTTGGAATGATTGCAATTCAATATGTATATTTCAATTGACTGTCTCTCTTTTCAACTTGAATTATATATCACGTCAATGATTTAGTCATTCCATTTTCCATGCTTGTCAGTGTTGCATCCTCTATTTTAGAGTCTAGTAATATTGGTCATGTCGGTATGTAGAGCTGGGCATCGGACCGAGTCGGATCGGATTTGGTCTAACTCGACCAGGTTCGAAATTTGTAGGTTTCTATCCGAACCTGATCCGATTAGAGACCGGATCCGGGTCATTAAACCGGAACAGACCCGAACTCCTGCTAGCCTAAATCGATCCGATTCCGACTCGGTCTAAAAAACTGAGTCGGATCGGATTAAGTAATGTTCAGATAAAAACTAATGGACGGTGTGGATAAACCAAAAGAGGTTCAAGATGGGCCCCACATAATTTACTCAGTGCAAAAAAATCGAACGGTTAGCTTCCTGGAGAAGCTTGGTAGATAGCTTCTTGAAGAAGCTTTACACTATAGCTGGAGAAGCTTGGTAGATAGCTTCTTGGAGAAGCTTTACACGCTAGTGGTCGGTGTTTTGTGGGGCCCACCATGATGCATGTGTGTCATCCATGCCGTCCGTCTATTTTTATATATCATTTTATGATATGATAAAAAAAATGAAGTATATCTCAATCTTAAGTGGACCACATTACAGGAAACAATGTCGAATGAATTTTGACCATTAAAAACGTCTCAGGGGCAATAAAAATTTTGGATCAAGCTGATATTTATTGTTTCCCTTCGTCTGGGTCTTTATGACCAAATCAACCGATTGGATTCCAAATAAACAGTATAGTGGGCCTTTGGAGGATTTAAATGGTGAATATCCATTCATTATTGTTTTACTGTGGTGTGGCCCGCCTAAGATTTATATCCCTATAATTTTTTTTATCAAACCCTATAATGATCTGTAAAAATGGATGAACGGAATGGATGAAACACGTACATCATGGTGGGGCCCACAGAGCACCGACCATCAGCCGCGGGCGGTGTCACTCTCGTTGCCTTGCTGTAGCTAGCAGCCTAGCACCAGCTATATAGGGTACGTGACGTGCGAAGACGAGCACCGACGCCCCTCGAGCTCCGAGTTGTACGAACGGTTCAAAGGAGATCCGCATTACATGGCCACACAGTGATGTATTTACTATATCTACACCGTTCATCTATTTTTAGAGATCATTTTAGAGCATTATTCAAAAAATGAATCATATCCAAAGATCATCTGGACCACACCATAAATAACAGCGGATGTAATGATTTTCACCGTTAAAAAATTTATAAGCCCACCGTAACGTTTATTTTACATCCAATCTGTCCATTAGGCCACAAGTACCTGAAAAAAGATATTTCATAAGGTTACAGGTATATGATTGAAGAGGAAAAATAAATTTCATATTGATCCAAAACTTCTGTTACCGTAAAAAGGGTTTCAATGGTAGACGTTCAATCTTCCTCTTAGTTTTTGCAGTGTGGTCCAGTTGATGGTTAGATTTGTCTTATTTTTTGTCTCAAGCCTTAAAATGAGCTCGCCAACTGGATGGACGGTTTGGATATAACACATACCTTGTGATCACACCAACAAAATATGCTAACGGTACCCGAGCTCATCCACTTTGTACGCCAATCAAAGTTGCGAGACTCTTTCCTCTTTCTCTGTATCTCTCTCTGCAACTCTCTTTCCCTCTTTCTCTGTATATCTCTCTCTAGTAGATAAATTCAAGCTCCAAAGCCTTCTTCTCAACTTCTTCATCAATAGAAATTTCAAAGCAGATATAGAAGCAGATATGGAGAAAGAATCACAAATATAGAAAGGAGAGATAGAGAGATAGCGACAGGCCAAAGTGTAAATTGGGTGGGATTTTTTGGCGCCCGGACGTAAAGGTAAAAGTAAAAATGAAAAATAAATAAATAAATAAATATACACACACACACACACACTAATATACGCGGTCCGGATTGGGGCGGTCCGAATCGGATCCAATCAGATCGAGTTTCGAATCGAGTCGGTTCAGAACAGTGGTTATCCGGATTCGACCCGAAAATAATTGGATCTAGATTAAATTACCCGATCCTGACCATCAGTTCTGTTCGAATCGGGTCGGATCGGGTCTGATCGGGCTGGATCCACCGGTTCGGGTATGAAATGCCCACCTCTATCGGTATGACTATCATGTTAGTTTTCGAGCCAGACTCGTAAGGAGCATATATAGTTTAGGCTCGTATGTAGTTGGAGCATATATAACTTTGCCTGGACTCAACCTGATTGAACTTGACTTGACTGGATTGGACTGGACTTGACTTGACTTGACTGGGATCAAGAGAGCAAACGTAGTTTACTGCCAATTTTGGGTTGGGCTTAGGGAGCAAATGTAGTTTACCGCCGATTTCGGGTTGGCCTCAAGGAGAAAATGTAGTTTACCGCCGATTTTGGGCTGGCCTCAAGGAGCAAACATAGTTTAATCTCGTAAGAAATTAGAGCATTCACAGTTTAGGCTCGTAAGTTGTTGGAGCATAGTATATAGGTCTCATGTGTGGTTGGCCTTGTGGGCACACTTCGCTGCCGTAAATGATAAATCGCTATCGCTGATAATATAGGGCTTACGCGTGGTTGGCCTCGTGGGCGCTCTCCGCTGCCGTAAATGATAAATCGCCATCGCTGATAATATAGGGTTTACATGTGGTTGGTCTCGTGGACGCTTTCCGCTGCTGTAAATAATAAATCGATAATAAAATCGGTTTGATGATATGTCTTTTTGCTAAAGTAATAATATCAGTTTCTCTTGCTGGAGTTGTAAACGATAATATCAACAGTAATCTGTAATATTACTTCGTCGTAGATGTTATTGTAATAATTGTTAATATCATAACGATAATTCTGTGATCAATAATGATTGATGGCGACTCTAATCGATGATAATTGATGATAATGGCAATGATCAATGAACGATAATGGTTATAATCGACGATATTTCTGCACTTTACGACGTTTTGTAATATATGTAGGGCCGATAATCTTCTGGCGGCGCTCGATGATAATAGCGCCATGAGGAGTGATAATATCATTTTGTCGAAATGATAATATCAGCTTGGTAGAGATAGTGGTAATATCAATAATGATCTGTAATAATATTCTGTAATAGACAATGTCTTAACTATCGTCGTTGCTTTATAATAATATTTTATAATCAGTGATCATCGGCGACATCAGCGATGACCGATGATATCTTAACAATTGGTGATGTTTTGTAATGTATATAAGACGATAATTCTTTGGCGATTTCTTTGAATAATTCTGTTGATTGACCGATAACCGTAATAGTATTCTGATATGCCCCCTTTTAATTGGGTGAGATTTTCTCTGAGAATCTTCACAATAAAAAAAAGAACAATAATTTTGATAAGATGATCATCCGCAGACATTCCGATGTCTTATTCATTCTGATTCATGGCCCGATAAGTCTTGTTGCTATAATCTTCAGCGATAATACGTTGATTGTCCCATATAGTGTTAAACTTGGCCTTAGTCTTGTAAGT
This sequence comes from Magnolia changhungtana, assembly GCA_030180095.1. Taxonomy (NCBI): domain Eukaryota; kingdom Viridiplantae; phylum Streptophyta; class Magnoliopsida; order Magnoliales; family Magnoliaceae; genus Magnolia; species Magnolia changhungtana. The sequence continues at coordinate 14,326,156 of JASAUF010000276.1, forward strand.
GACCTTCAATAAGTTGTAGTATATCGCATTTCTTGAAGAACACACACACACACACACACACATATATATTGAATCTTTTTGTATTTTGACTGGTTTATGTTGGTAAGCTATTGGAATACTACGCTAACAGCCGATAATCCGGATATAATTAGCACTCGATCATCTCATAGATAATCGGCAATAGTCCGGAGGTAATTAAAGATAATCTGAAACTGTCGCGATATCCTCTTCAGGGTATATAGTCAATTCTAAAAGCCCTTCTGAGGATCACGAAAATAATCCAATCGCATTAATAATTCTGATCCGAACGTCAACATATAATAATCTGGCCATTGTAATGATTCTGGTCTCAAATGTTGATATATGATAATCTTGCCGCGATAACGATTTCGGCCTCAGTGTCGACCTGCAAAATTATTATTAGCAATTATCATTTTCAGAAAATCAACAATTACCTCTTCTGGGATCAAATGATCAAGAGTCCTGTCCGACTGCTTGGAGGGATACGTTTAAAGAAATATCTGGAAGTTGTATTCTTCTCTGGTTTCTCTATTTATCGGTCGTTCTTCATTTTTGCTTCACTAGAGAATGAAGGTTCATGAAGAAATATGACTAGATATTATGTTGTTACAAGACTGCTTGTCCTTTCTTGAAGGGTTGCCGATACCATGCTTCAAACGGGAATTATATTGACTCGTCATTCTTCTCTTTCTATCATATTCTTCCGTAACAATTTTGCCCTCGTCAATCATCCTTTGGAGTATATCTTTAATAACATAGCAATCTTTAGTCTGATGCCCAAACATACAATGATAATGACAATAACCTTTCTCTTTTCTCTTTTCTGTTTCTTTATGGCATTTTGGTTGAGGTAAACTAATTTCCCCTTTAGCCAACAATTGATTCATCATTGGAAGTATATCTTCTTTTGCGAATGTCCATTTTTTTAATGATTTTTATACTGTCTGTGCTTTCCATATATCATCTCAATCCTGCGACCCTTCCTATTTTCTTCACCGCTATTGCTTTCTTTATTCTGATAGTCTTCTTTCTTTTCTTCTTTGCTAGTGGCATTGGTTGATATCTCATGAAAATTCTGGTATAGTTACTGTATGTAAAAAGCGGACACCTTTTCAACCATCTTTTCAAGAACATGATCCTTAATAGCAAGATCATGAAAGGTCTTTATATCTGCACTAATCAGGTTGCGTGCCACTTCTGGTCTTATTCCCTCCAAACAAAGCTTGACCTGATCCGATTCTCCTGGAAGATATCGACATAATGCCCCCACGTCTTACCATCGACTGATGAATTCTTTGACTGATTCATCTTCCCCTTGGCGGATAGAAGCCAATTCGGTCAAACTAACTTCTCTGTCGGAAGAGAAGAAGTTTGCCATAAAGATACTCTGCATCTATTCCCAAGTATGAATAGATGTTGGGGTTAAAGCTGAATACCATCTGAAGGCTTTCCTTGTCAGAGAAGACCCGAATAATTGCAAACAATATTGAGGAACTCTAGAGAAATTTCCCATCATTGTAATGAAATGCATCATATGTTCTTCAAGCGATCCGTCTCCATTAAACTTTTGAAAGTCTGGGTGTTTGAAATCAGCGGGAAATGATATTTCTTCTATTTTATGGGGATATGGTGTCTGGTATCGGAATTTTTTGTTATGATCTCGTTCCTTCTCCAGATAGATGGTTTCAGTGACCATTTGTCGGATTTCTTCCTGTGTTATAATGAGCAATAGCAGGCATAGGTCCCTGAAACTTAACCACGCGTGGTTGTAACCCTTCTGCTTATGGTTCAAAATTGTTTATGGCAATTGCTGTTGGAAGCTTAGGAATTTCTTCAGCCACGTGCTCGTCTGGTGAAAGCTGATTAATATATGTCGGCAAGGTTTCTATTGCTTTATTCTTCGATCGCTCTAATATCGAAGGACGAAACGAGCGCCGCATCATTAGCGACGTTGAGGAAGATGAACTGCTGCTTGATTCGAGACTAGCATATTGTTGCTTCGAAGGACTAGTTGACTCAGATTGCGGTATTCTTAATGCATGAGTTTGCTTTAAATTCTTTGCAGGGGGTGCTATAAGCGAACGTTCGCTTGTCGTGATGGCTTTCCCTTTATTCTTCTGAATTCGTAATGATTTTGCGAAAGATGTCTTTACGGTTGTAGTTGGCGGTACTGGAAGACACTACCTTCTGGAGTGATGGGCTTTTCAGTCATTCTCGAATGAAATGATTGCGTAACTGAGGTGAGACTGTCTCACGACATTTCGCATAATAGACCCTCTAATTGTACTTGGTGGGACGATATTTCTTGTAGGGGTAGATCGAACCCTTTGTCTTTTAGATGTCACTATCATCCATCCTTCATCGTCCTGCTACGCTGTTGGTGAAGCAGAGACCATTTCGAACATCACATGACATCGCATACTCTTGATCGTAGCTGATTTTACTTTCTCTGGTATTTTCTGTGGTAGTGATTGCGTATTGTCGATATAATCCACAACGAATCCGTTGGGTGTGAAGTAGACAACCACGTTAGTCGGGAGAAATGCCATTGCTACTGTGTAAGAGTGGAATACCTGCTATTTAAAACAGAGTATCAATTAATTTAATTAAATAAGATTGTACTTTGTTTTAGAGATGGAGGGGTGGATGTTCCTGTTGAGAGTCGCCATTTTGGCACTATCGCGGCGCCGGTTGATAGTAAACGTTATTTTGATAATTCCAAAGTTAGTATTAAACATGGATATTCCAACCAAAGATTCTTCTTTCGATCCCCAACAGAGTCGCCATTTTGTTTCGACAAGAAATAAATGCGTTTCGGTTGGAATATTTGTGTTTAATAATAACAAAGGAATGTGGAAGAACATTCAACATAATAGCTTTTGTATATTTTGAGTTTCAATTACATCCTCGTGTTTTCCTTGATTCCAAAACAAAGTACATTGAATCAATGTAATGTAGGAATGGAAAGGAATTCAATAGTAATTTCGGTAGCATTTCGACGTGTAAGATGTCCATTGCGAAGACAAATGAGTTGTACAGACCGAAATCTTTACTTCACACTAATGACTGAAAGATATACATATAGGAGATTTGATCGCAGAATAACCCATAAGACCGCACAACATGTGAATACTCGAGGCCTTGGTTGCGTGGGCGCGCAACATGTTCTGTTGCGCGGGTACTTGCTCTCTCTCTCCCAAGCTCTCGGGCACTTTTCCGAAATCTCTCATTTCGGCGCGTGAAGTCTACCTCTGTGCAACAACTGGGCTGAAAGTCTGTTTCCGCGCAACAACCGGGACTTGGAGTCTGTCTCCGCGCAACAACTGGGACTTGGAGTCTGTTTCTGTGCAACAGCTTGGCTGGAATTCTGTTTTCGCACAACAATTGGCATGGAAGTCTATTTCCGTGCAACAACTGGGCTGGAAGGTTGTTTCCGCACAACCACTGGGCTGGAAGGCTGTTTTCGCACAACAACTGGGCTGGAAGGCTGTTTCCGCACAATAGTTCCTATCTCTCCCAAGCTCCCGAGCACTTCTCTGAAATCTCACATGACGCAAATGAGGAGAGGAGGGGGGTATTTACAGGCAACCACACGTGTGAAGTCTATTTCCGCGCAACAAAACTATCTCACAACAGGGTTAGTGCGCAACAGTTTTCTGGGACTGGAGGTCTGTTTCCGCAACAAAAGGGACCGTGAGTCTGTTTCTAGGCAACGGGGACTGGGAGTCTGTTTCCGCGCAACAAGGACTAGGAGGTCTGGAGATGCAACAACCGGGTTGGAAGGTCCGGAGATGCAACATTTTTTGTGCACCAACATGGATGATATGATTATTACTCCTAATACCCAACTTTGAGGGTCTTTTGAGATGGCATCATGATCAAATGCTTTTGAATGAATCATGATGCATGTGAGGATCAATGGAAGAGTTCCTCAGTTAATGAGAGGGTCATTTAGCTTATAAGAGAGCTACTTAACTATGTAGATGGCTGTGTATTTATGTCTAACAACAAAAGTAGCAATTAGAATTGCATGTATTAGATGGCGAAGGAGATGGACTATCAAAGTGGCCCTGCATAGGGCCATGTGCAGGTTGTCAAATGGGCTTCGAGATGGGCCGTGCGCAGTGTACCAAATGAGCCTCAAGATGGGTTGTGCGCTGTATATCAAGTGGGCCTTGAGGTGGGCCGTGCGCTGGTCCTAAACAAGCCATCTGCTTGGGCCATAAGTGGGCCAACAATGGGCTGTAAACAGGCCTGCGATCTGAACTATGAATGGGCCACCCAGCTGGGCCTAGATGAACTATACATGGGCCTGTACATGAGCTGCAAATGGGCTAGCTGTATGGGCTGTATTTGGGTTGCAAACGGGCCTGCACATTGGTGTGATCTGGGCCAAAGAATGGACAACATGCTGGGCCATTAGATGAGCTATTCGTTGGCCACGATTTAGGCCATAAATAGGGCGGTGATGTGGGCCACCAAACTGGACAACATCTGGGCCTTAATGGCCATACCTCAGATGGGCCTAAATGGGCTGGGAAAAGGCCTGCAACCCAGGCCAGCAAACTGGACCATACGTGGGTAGCTGCTTCCCATGACGACCATTCCTATGCTAGTAATTAGCTGCTGAGATCACAGTCGTTGATCATAGGATCATCAAATCTTGACCGTCATAGACAACTCAGCATGTAGCGCTGCTCATGGCTCCTTTGATCAACAGTTGGGGATGTGCCATGTCATGACCCTGGGAGGCCTGGATGAAGGTATTATCTCTGGTGACAGAAATGGGTGTAGGAGCCACCCACAACGAGGTGGAGCCGCGCAAGAAGATGGATGGTGGGTTGTGTACAGCATAGTGGTACCCCGCTGGTCATGAAGATGGTGGGTTACGCTGTTGTAATGCTCCAAAATCCGAGTATGGAGACACATATCCCAAATTCGAGGGAGTTAACCCAATAACGGACAAGTGCTTCGATATCAACTCTTGTCGCGCCCCGATTTTCACCGCTCAAGTATAATACTCTCACACCAGAAACTCGAGTGTCACATAGAGAAAGATGCACGGGGGTGTACTTCAAGGCCCCTATTGCCGCTCCACATGGGTGGGTGCTTTAAGAATTCTTTAAAACAGCTCAATCTTTGTTGTCGAAGTCATACGGTTTATGATTTGATGGCAAATCTGCATGACTTGAACAATCATCGTATTTAATCGTATGATTATTATGGGCAATGTAAATGGGGACTAAATAAAATAAATTATATATATATATATATATATATATATCATTTTTATAACCCTTTTCCTTCTTTTCTTTTACCTATTTAATTTTAAAACATGTAAATGGTCCTCACCTATTAAAAATACCTTTTTTTTTTTTTTTTTGAGAGAGAGAGAGAGAGAGAGAGAGAGAGAGAGAGAGAGAGAGATCTTTTTCGTCAGTAAAAAAGAATGACACATTCATATACATGATTTTACACTCAAGGAAGGTACAAAGAACATGTTTAGGTACATGGAATCTAAGGGAAAAGAAGGGAAAAAAAAAACTATAATTATCTAATGATGATTTCCATGAGAACTATTAAAACATGGATTCCAATTTTGACTTCTTGTTTGGATGGCAAGTGGAAATCTCATAATCTTCTCACAATTCCACCTAGTTTCTTGTGCGAAGAATTCAAAATTATGACTGAGTGTAATGCTTGCTGGGTGGAATCTGCCTTTTCTTTGCTAACCAAACAACACAAATTGTCACATTAAAGGAAGACAATTTCCCTTTTCCATTGTTTGGCATGGAATCCATGGTTTCCAAACATGGCCTAAAGGACTCTCGTATGCTTTTTAAAGTAAATTTCTTGGAAGACTTAAGGAAAGATTAGAATCCATTAATACCATCACGACATGCATAATTGCATACGATATGCGAGCTCTCAGTTACCGATATCATGATATGTATTTTTTGGTGCTAATTGATGGGAATTGGATGTTTGGTGAGTGTTAAATTTTTTTTTTTTTTTCTGATTTATTTATATTTGTTTAATTTTTTCTTATTTAAGAAATTCAGAAAAATCTTACAATTTACAATATAATTTGCGATTCGATATGATTCGACCCTAATTATGATTTGTGATACGATAGCGATTTTGACAACATTGCTTTGATCCAAGGATTCATATGTGAACGATAGAGCAGGTGAGGATGATCAGCAAGAAGTTTCACTGTCTTTATGTTTCAGAAGCATGGTTTGCAAATTGGTTTTTGTTTATCGAATAATTGATGATACCTGCTGGGTTGTTTCAACCCTGTATTGGGATGTATCAGGCTGATACAGCCGTATCGTTCATGGACAATATTGGTATGTATCAGTCAATATGTGAAACCTTGTTCGGAAGGCTTCTTTAATATCTTGTGGTTAACTGCATCTCTGTTGGATGGGTGTTCTCACATCATTTGACCAACATGATGCTTTAATGCTTCGAGCTTCTGCATAGCAAATATAGCAAATCTTGGACTTTGGCTATTTGTGTTTCTAGATACATATGTGCATCCATGCGTAGGTGGAAGTTACTTTTCTTGGGTAGTCTTGAGAAGTAATATGATTTGTGACCCACGTCTTCAATTTTGACAAGTGGAGCGAAAAGAACCTTTAAGTATTCGAATTGTTACTCAGTTGAATTATTAGAATAAACACAAAGGTATGGAATTTGTAGGCTACCCAAATCCACCTAGGAAGTTTCTGGAAATCTCCGCATGCTTATCTGGAGAGCTTGTAGATATTCTAAAACCTATCTAAAAGATTTTCTAGATGAAAAGAATGTATCATCATAGCACATGGAAATTACAAAAATGTCCTCATAGGGCTTACACCACCATTTCTTAGCATGGGGCACATGGTTTTGTATTCACATTCTGGATTGGCCACGCCCAAAACATCTCTTAGATTGGAAGATACTGGCCACCATTATTGGAACTTTCTTTCAGTTGGATGTGGACTGTTTCTCTTTTTCTTCTCTGATGTATATTTGTTTGCACAAATTGAAATGTTATGATTGTCCATCGACATTTGACGATAGTTTTGGGGCATGTGTTTGAGGCAACTGGATGCACCAGCTTTACTCCAAATTGAAACTTGTGAGGTTTGATTCTTTAGTTTGGAATGGCTCCCAAGACTATTTTGAATCAAATATCCAATGAAGTTTAGATTTGGGAAACATAGCCGTGAATTGATTCAACCAAAGAAACAAATGAGAATATCAAGGGTGTGACCCAACAAGGCAACATCCCCACTAGTCTTGGAAAGTGATCTGCTTTCCCCCTCTTCCAGTGAACTGCAGAGAACACTTCAAAGCTGGCTTTTTTTTTTTTTTTTTTAAATTTTTTTTCCCCTCCCTCAAAATAACCTAACGAAACCAAACTCCCAATAATAGCCTTATACAGACAAAATCCTGAAGCTAAATGAAATGCTGTAACTACCCTTATCTTAGTTATTCCACAATGAACTATAAGTAGGAGTTCTAGGTCATTTCCAATTGTTGAAGGGCTTGAAGCAAAAGAGTAATGATATCAAATCCATTACTTGTTCGAACATAATGTACACATGTATGCTCAGGTGGGTCCCAATCTGAACCTCTTTCGGTCCCCATGTGAAGAGGTGACTGCATCAATGTTCCATCGATGGTGGGGTGCAACATACAATTGTCTTAGATTACCGAACTATGGGCTCTGATTCATACTTGAAAACATTAAGTATACTGTGGAAAGATCATGGTTGGGAAACTGTCTGAGTCAACCCACTTCTTTAGCAGAGCTGAATGAGAAAGATGGAAGTCTTGCCTTCTATACTGAAGGATTCAACTAAGCAAATCTGACTTTTTAGTGTCTCGGCCAAGTCTGTTTGAGAAAAACTCATCTCGGTCATGATATATTTATTCTATTGTAGAAAATCATCAAAATTGAATTCTACTTGTTGACTTGTGACTCGTCACGTTTACCAATTCAAAACATTCTCTCATGAATCAACTGATATAATGTGTTTCAGACTTCTTCTTGAAGTAGTTTTCAAGGTTGAAGTCTTTCAACTATAAAGTTCTAGTTTCAACTCATAAAGTGCTCTTTTGATGAGACAGGGAAACTCAGGAAGAGTCTCGACAATATGCGAACAATTTTTGCAGTTTTCAGAATGATTGATGATGCTGGATGACTCTGGCCTTGAAAGAAACAACTGGAAGATATTTCTGGGATTTGTAAAATACTGTTTGGGTTTATCTTAGTTGAAAAAGGCAAGAACTTGTGCTTCTCAATGATGACAATACTAAAATTTGGAAATTGTCCACCATTGATGTAGGGTTTTGTTAGCAATGCCGAAAAGAAAATAGACGGAAGAAAATGAATAAGGCTTTAGGGATCTTTATGCAAGGAAAACAAAAAATCCAAGGAATAAGGCTCTTGGTCCTAGCCCTTGATTGAGTGGAATGGCAGAATAGGATGTATTGAGCCGACCACATTTAATTGGGATAAGGCTTATATGATGATGATCTGAGGATTAGGAAAAAAAAGAAGAAGAAGAAGAAGAAGAAGAAGAAAGAAAAGAAAGGTGAAAGGATGAGCTATAAATGTCTTGGGGGGGGGGTGTAAATAAGACTATGCCAAATATTTCGATACAATGCGGAATAATAAAGAAAATAAACTCAATTGCTTAAGAGTATTGAATTCTTGATTATCAAATAGTTCGTAGGACAACCTTCACCTAAAAGATTTAGGCAGAACAACCTTATTTCACGACATCTTTGAAATCAAAATATCAAACTTTAGCAAGAGCAAATGAAACACAAGATAGGCATACAAGTAATAAAAGCAATCACCACAATGCACAAAGAAATTATAGTGGTTCAGTGCATAAACGTAACCTACTCCACTCCCAAAATTACTACACTCGCAATTTTGGCTTTCACTATCTCAAGGTTTTCCCAGGGTCAACTTAACAACTTGATACAGTTATTGCGATTTTCACAGGCTATCACAACAAACCCACTTTGTGATTTGCACGGGATCAACACAAACAAACCCATTGAGATTTCCGGGCTATCTCAGAAAAACTCAAACTGAAATAAAAGTAAATCAGTACTTATCTTCGATTGGTGAGTTGAAGTCGTAGCTGTAGCTTGAATGCAGCGATTTTCTTCTTGGAATATTGATGAAGTTGTGTATGAGTTCAACTCAAAAGAATATAGGGATCTATAAAGTATTCAATATAAAACAAATATCCTAGGTGTTGCAAATTCAATTCTCTAGATCTCAAGTAGAGTTTGGATTACTCTATTAAAAACAGTTAAAGCATCTTGAGAAAGAGAATTAAAAATAAGCTAAAACAGAAGATTAGAATTACGCAAAAAAAGCTTAAGATGAGCCTGACTTTCTCACTTGAAAAGATGGATTTTCTCACTAACTTTCGCTGTGTAAATGAATGAGAGAAGCCCATATTTATAGCTAAAGGATTTGGATATTCGGCTAGCCCAAGTGTTGGTTCGGTTAGCAGAATTCCAACGATTTCGTTCCAACGACAATCGGATTTCGCGGGATAAAATCTTTCAAAATTCGGCTGGCCCAAACCCAAGTTCGGCTAGCCGACCAAAGCATTCGGCTGGTCCAATATGCCTGAAATTCGAAAACACGTCATTGCTGGAAACTTGACCGAACAAGTTCGGGCTGGCCAAACCCAAGGTCAGGCTAGCCGAACATGCCGCGTAAAATCTTGTTCAATCTGTAAACTTGCCCGAATCATTAGGGTTAGCCGTAGACAGTTAGGCTAGTCGAACCAGATGTCGGGCTGGCCTAACTTGAGTGTATTTTAACATAAAAGATGACGCTATGAAAAATACACCTTCCTTAAGGTCAATCTAAGGTTATACCACCTAATGGTTGACTCATACGGAGTGTTCCGATATTCGAACCATATACTTTCATGACTTAGGATGTTGAGTCTTTCCTGAGACGCTTGATCGAGTTGATGATATATCTTCATGAGTTGTCGAAGAGAATCTTCATGAGAGATCGCGATCCTTTCAGGATTACAAAATTTGACAACTAAATTGTGCTTGAGTATAAGCACTTAAAATCTCCCCCTTTGTCAATTTCGTGACAAAACTCACTCATACAATCATACAACTCATCACAATATATTACAACATCTCAATAACACATCATATACATACGATCTATGATTCAAAGGAACATGTGTACCACCAGAGATATCTTGGATCTTGTCACTCTCCCTTAGATCATGCATACGAAACTCCCCCTGAGCACCTAGTCACATATATCATATATAAGATATATATATATATATATATATATATATATATATATATATATATATATATATATATATATATATATATATATATATATAATTCCATAGAATTTATGCATGCAAGTGTATGTGCTCATATGTTTTTCAATGTGCTCATGATCATATCCACATATTATCCATGCTTTTCTCCCTCCTTTTGTCAGAAGTTGACAAAGGAAGAAACAAAATAAATGAAGCATTCAAGTAGATAATCAAGGATAATAACATACAACATAAAAACATATTAGATATCATCCAGATGTATGTAAGGAAGGAAAGAGTTATCATCTTGGTGCAAATAATCCAAAAGAGAGAATTAAAGTTATTATAAACCATAGCAAAAATTTATCAATCAGAGCTAGAAGAGGACGGTGCAGGCATATCAGGATCATTGATCTTCAGATTCCTACTAAAACGATGAAAGTACTGTTTCATTTACTTCATTTGTTGTTTCCAATTCTGAAGCAATGCTTCCTGTGAAACATGCAAATCATCCACCTTTTTTTAAGCTCTCCAACCTCTTAGAAAATTGCGAAGGCTGGAAGTCTGAATCATTTGTATCTCCTGATTCTTCTAAATCAGCAAGTATGTTGTCCATGTTGACATCTTTTTTAAGCTCTCCAACCTCTCAGAAAATTGCGAAGGTCGGAAGTCTGAATCATTTGTATCTCCTGATTCTTCCAAATTAGCAAATATGTTGTCCATGTTGACATCTTCTTTAGGAACTACTTCCTGATCACCTCGCTGCTCAGGTCTCAATTCAAGTTTCATCATGTTTAAGTTTGCATTTCCGAACGGAAGCTTCGACTTCGGTGCTTCAATTGCGGGAATTTGGACATTGTACCGCAAAGCAATGGAAGTCATAAGGAATGCAAATGGAATGGACCTATGGCGAGGATGGAAACGATACTGAATAATCAAGTACGATATCAACGATGGAAGACATGCAAATACCGGATGCAACAGAGTGCATAATGTGCATCATATAGGGAGTAAGATCGGTCTTATTCCCGGGCCTTGGATAAACGGTAGAAGTGTAAATGTGATGAAGAACGACGTATTTTGGAAGAAGATTATAAGTGGGGAGAGAGTTACCGGTACGTCATTGAGCATTAAAACCGCATAACACCCGGGTGATGGAATTTCTTTCCGAAGAATACATGTCTTCAAAAGGAGTCAGGATAGGAATTCCATCTTCCACCATATCAATGCCTATAACGGACAATATGATGGATGGCGTAATGGTGACAGTTTCTTCCAAAAATTGAATAAAAAATTGAATAGAAAATGTTAATGCTTTAGAACAAAAGTCATTAATGGATGTGTACATCCCTTGTGCAATTGACCGGGAAGTCGCTCCACCCCAATCAAAAATTTTCTCCCATCTTACCTTGGAGAGAATTTCAAAAGGACCAAATCTAACAATGTGATTGACATTCACGGTGCGCTCCATGATTATACTCCGAGTACGGAAATCCCGTACATTCTCTAGGTCATCCTCCGGTGTGCGAATGGTGCGCACAACCCGAGTAGCAGAGCGGGATGAGGAATTGGACTGAGGACATCGAGCGGTACGTTTATACCAATGTTTTATGGAAGAAATCAAGAAATCACCACGAAATGGATGGGTTTGTTTAGATCAGATTTTTTAACAAAACCCACCAAAAAGAAAACTCTAGATTCAAATAAAATGATGGAATCTCAAATAAATCACAACTAGGAACTTAAATCTAGAAGAAAATTACAAAAGAACCACTTACTAGGAGTTTAGGATGATGGGTTGGTCGAAGGAAGCACCGATGAGCCGAGGAAGATGATGTGGAAATGAGGGTTGCCCAAATACACCCGGTTCGGCTAGCCGAGCCCGAAAGGTTTCTACTGATCGCTAACCTGGCTAGTCGGTCCACTATGGGTTGGCCGAAAAAATCCCCAAAAAAATGATATATATATATATTTATTTATTCTTTTAACGCAACATAAAATAAATAAAAAATTGCAATGAAGGATGATTAATTAAGAAATACAACATAATCTAATATCATTTTTCAAATTAAGGAATCTGACACTATCTAGTGGTTTTGTCAGAATGTCTGCAAGCTGTTTTTCAGTATTGATATTGTTGCTGTCAAAATCTAGACTACTCTTCACTTGGTGCTCTGAACCCCTACTAAGCCCTGACCTTGCACAAAAACGGTGAGCAAAGGAGACCCTGGCTTAAACAGGGGACCCTCCGATGCCTAAGTCAGGTCAAGGGAATCTGGGTCTAAGTTGAAATGTATAGGGAGAGAGAGTGCGAGATATTGTGTACCTGTCTCTTCCCCGAAAGATGCTACTTATACCCCCTCACTTTGGATGGGCGTGTCCGCATACGTAGGCGCATCTTGGGGCATTCACCACATCCCGCGGGTGATTTGGCCACCCAGTCGCTCAGTGGTTGTGCGGATGTGAGCGGTTGAGTAACTGTCGTCAATCGTGCAGTAGTGGGACATCTCATGGTCCCCTTCATTAGTAAATTCCGCTCTGAATCAAAGCTGACCGCCTTGTCCTTGGATCACTCTGTGCCGACCGCCTCGGCCTTTGATCACTCCGAGCCGACCGCCTCAGCCTTGGATCACTCTGAGCCGATCGCGTCGACCTTGGATGACTCCAAGCTCTGAGTTAGTCGTCCGAGCCTAGGGCCTCGGAGCGAAGGTATACTGAATATCGGGTTGGAAGTCTGTCCCCTGCCTATTCATATAACCCTGAGCTTAGTCTTGTGCCTCAAGTCGGCTTTGAATAGCCTCGGGCCTCAAAGCTCAGGTGTCTTTGATCTTCCCATAACAGAAGCCCCCTACTCTCCGAGTTCGGACACGGACTCAGAGAGTAAATACGTGTGGAAAATCAGTAGCCTCCAACGTTACGCCCCTAACGCGTGCGGCCACAATCATGAATCTCATATCCAAGAAGATACGTACTCGGGGTTTCCCGTCCGCGGGTTCACCTCAGACGGACGCGTGGCGATGATTAGGATTTCGAATCGTCAGGGTAATCATGAGGGGTCGCCACGAAAGCCTCAAAGGACAACTAGGTGACGCTTCCACTGCTCGGAGCTCGTTGCCCGATGCCAGGGGCACACGACTCGACAGTGCTTAGGCTAGTGGTTCTCCGCCACGTGTCTTCTAAAGTCAGCTCATGACGGTTCAGCTGTAGTTATCACGTCTTGCCATAAATGCGAGAATCATTCATGGGTTATATAAACCCTCACGCTCGGAGACGCCCTCCTTCTATTCTCTAAGTTTTCGTTGCTGTGAGTTGCCTAAGGAGGCGATTTCTGGCGAGCGTGACTTGCGGGGAGAGGTGATTCTGACTGATTGCCAGTTTCTGGTAGATGCGATTTCCGGTGATCGTTCTAGACAGCTTCCGGTGAGTCCCCCCTCATTCATGGCTTGCTCTTATTTCCTTTATTTCCTTGGAATGTCAAACGACTCGGAGATGGTCTGAGACGACTATGCCTTTGAAGATAATTCCGGGCCAGAGAACTCGGATGATAGGCGGGAGGCCTCTGAGGGCCCTCTCGATGCAGTACCCCTCTACCCTCTGCCTAGGATGGGCAAAGAGGCTGTGACTCAGACGTGCCGTAAGGGTGGAAAAAAGGCTCCCCGAGATCCCACGGGAGGGGTTACAGAGATGCCCGCATGTGGGCGAACTGCGGAGATTGTCTCAGGAGGCTCCGTGTTGGTCGAGTCCTAGATGGACTGGGTTCGATCAGAATTCCAGATCTCGGACTCCGTCCAAATTCGAGCTCCCGAGCCCCTTGACACCCCTGGAGATCCTACTGAAGGGGAAGTTGCGATTTTCCTTTGCTCATTACAGTGTGGGCTCTGCCTTCTGATGCATCCCTTCATCTGCGCCTTGACAGCTTATTTGGGACTGGCCTCAGGCCAGTTTACTCCCAATGCTTGGAGGGCTTTAATCTCCTCATACATCATCTGACGTCAAGCCAAGAACTCGGAGCTGACACCGAAAGAGCTGATGAGTCTGTACTTAATCAAGCATGATAGTTAAGAGCTGTGGTACTACTTCACGACCCGCGGCAGCAAGGGCTCGGGGCTAGTCCTGCAACTTCCATCTTCTAATAAGGATTGGAAGAACAAGTGGTTCTGGGCATCGGGTGAGTGGGAAGCGCCGGCGGGGGAGCTCAGTAATCTAAGGACTAGGGTCCCTACCCGATTTGCTATTCCAGGTTGGACCTCGAACAATATCTTTGCAACACTCCCTTGCTTGCCGTACTCTGACCAGTGTTTAACTTCATTTCTGCAGACTTCCCAAGGGGCCAACCTCTTCTCTCTTCGGCTAAAAAAAATCAGATCGCCAAGGCTAGGGCGCGTTCAGAGGATCTATGCTCTTGGTCAGTCTTAATTACAGCGGACAACCTTTATCGGTCTGCGCTTTGCAGGTTCAAGCCGCTCCCCACTTCATTCAGTAAGTGCCTCTTTGCTTTTTTACTTTTGCTGAAGCTGAAGATCTTGCAGCTTGGACATTAACCCACTGTCACATGCGCAGGCATGGCCGAGGCCTCAGGATCTCGGAAGAGGAAGGCCCCCCTGTCAGTCGAAGAGATGCTGAGATCTGAACCACAGATAAAGACGACGGGTAGGAAGAGGCAGGCGACTCCTCGCGGCGAGGACTCCTTGGCCCCGATTTCTGTTGCCGTTGCTCTAGCTCCTGCTGTTGTGGCTTTAGTTTCTGTCGCTGTAGCTCCAATTTCTGTTACTGCAGCTTCAACACTTGCAACCAACACCGCGGTCGAGGCTGCGGCCGATAATGTTCCAGCTCTGATTCCTCCTCCCGTTGTCGCTCCTCATGTCTCCGAGGTGCCTCCACCAGCCCTCGAACGCTGCATAGCCATCTCGTTTTCCTCCGAACGGGAGGAGGCCATTTGGATGGCCGACGCGATGCTCTCTCCTCTCGAAGTCGGGGATGATCACAGGGCCGAGGTCTAAGCTTCGGCGGGCAGTGGGATTGGGGCAGGAGGAGCAGCGGGGTCTGCCTGGGTCAGAACTAGTGGGGGTAGATTTCCGCCAAGCTATCATATGTCGGGCTTAGTTCGCTGGGTCGCGAAGCACGCTCCAGAGGAGGAGATCGCTGCCCTTCTTAACAAGTCGGACGAGTCCTTCGTGAATGACATAGCCTGTCTTTTACAGGGTATCTTTACTGAACTTTCTTGTCTTTGTTCTCTCCTAGTCGCATCCATATGCTCACATACTTGTTTTGATTCAGCCCATCCCGAGGCTCCTGATGACTCAGGAGTCACACAGAAGGATAACGAGATAGTCGCTCTCAGGGGCAAAGTCGGGACTCTCCGAGATGAGGCTGCAATCCTTCGAGTAGAGCAAGCGGAACTGCACGGGCTGCTGGATGATGGAAAGGCAAGAGAGTTGCAGCTCCAGGGGGTCGTCAATGACCTTCAGGCACGTTGCGTTGCTGCTGTAGCTAAGCTGACGGGAGCCAGGGCTCACGCCGACTCGCGAAGGACAATGCCGAACGGGGGGACTGGAGCGGGCCAAGTCTGAGGCGGCGGAAGAGCTGAGCCGAGCAATAGTGAAGGTGAAGGAGGCTCAACGGGCTGAGGATGAAGCTTCCCTGGCGTCGGCAGTGGCTGCTGTGGTGGATGCGTTCAAGACCTCGGAGGAGAGGACCGCTGAGGCCAACAAGTTCTACAACTGCGGCTTCGACGCCTGCATAGACGCGGTCTAGGAGATCTACCCAGATTTTAACCTTGAGTCCCTCACCTCCGAGGACATAGGGGAGAGACCGGCTGAGGACGACTCCCTAGGCCCGGCTGCTGTCCCTCAACTCCCTCCAACTAACTAGCCTTTGATACCCCCTCTTTTTTGTTAACTCTTTAAATAATAGTTTTTTGATGGATAATTTGTTAACCCTCGGGAGAGGGCATGATATAACATGATCAATTTGCTGAATGATGATTCTTAGATGCCAAGCTGTTGATTGACGACCCGATCCCTTAGCAGGTCGGCTCATCCAAGGGCTATCTCCCCATACCTAGTAGGCCCCTTGGCTATTCTGTCGAATCTTGTGGTATTAAAATTGTAAGGACCGATCAACCCCCCCCCCCCCCCCCCCCGAATGACGAGCATCATTCATTTTTGTAGATCCGTTGGTCGTATGACGAGCCGACCCCTTCATCAAGGGATTAGGTCGTCCATAGGTTTTTCCCCTACATATGAGGGGATCCCTTAGCGAATTTTTATGGGTTAACGTACTAATCCCTTCTTTAAGGGATCAGTCCGCTGAGTTAGCCCCCGCTTGTGAGAGGCAACTTTTTTCCGTTTGTCGACAAGTCGTGCAAGTGGATTATGTAGAAATAAAGATTTTATTAAAAGCCTTGAGAGGCTAGCCGCTCCGAGCTATACACTTATTGGGGGCCTTCAGCGGCCAGTACATCAAGGGTAGTAGATTTTTAGCTGCTCGGCGTTCCAGGGGTGGGGGAGCTGTCGCTCTTCAAGATCCTCCAAGTGGTAGGAGCCTGGCTTGGTCGATCTGACCACGCGGTAGGGCCCCTCCCAGTTGGGTCCGAGTGCCCCACCCCCCGGCTCTGCTGTGTTCTGGAAAACTCGGCGGAGGACCAAGTCACCTGGTTGGAATCACCGAGTCTTGACCTTGGAGTTGTAGAATCGTGCCACCTGCTGATGCCGAGCAACAACTTGGAGTCTGGAGACATCTCTAGCTTCCTCGAGTAGGTCCAGATTGGCTGCAATCTGCTCGGCGTTCTGATCTTCCTAATAATTCCTGACCCGAGCTATAGGCAGACCAACCTCGACTGGCACCATTTCTTCCCAACCGTAAGACAATGAAAATGGGGTTTCCCCAGGAGATGACTGAGCCGTAGTCCTATAGGGCCAGAGGACAAATGGGAGCTCCTGGGCCCAGTTGCCTTTCGCTTTCTCCAACTTTGTTTTGAGATGGTGCTTGATGACTTTGTTCACTGCCTTCATTTGTCCATTGGATTGCGGGTGCTGAGGCGAAGAATACGCGTTTGAAATGCCGAGTCCTCGACACATGTCTCGGAACTTATCGTTGTCGAATTGCTTGCCGTTATCGGAAACGATAATGCGCGGGATTCCAAACCGACAGATGATATTCTTCTAAACAAAGTCAACCATCTGCTCCGTGATTTTTGCGACAGGCTCGACTTCGGCCCACTTGGTAAAGTAGTAGGTTGCAATAATAACGAACTTGACTTGTCCTTTCCTAGTGGGCATATGTCAATTCCCCATTGGGCGAACGGCCACGGCCCGCTCATGGGGGTCATCTTTTCTGCAGGTTGCCTTGGCACGGTCGCATATCGTCGACACTTATTACACCTTTGGACATAGTTCTTTGAGTCCTCCCTGATGGTCGGCCAGAAATATCCTTGACGGAGTATCTTCAGAGTTAGGGCCCGACCACCGGAGTGATTTCCGCAGATGCCATCATGAATCTCCAGAATCACATAGTTTGCTTCATCAGGTCGGAGACACCTGAGGTAGGGCTGTGAATGCCCCTTCTTGTACAAGATCCCGTCCAAGACTATATATCGTGCAGATCTAATCCTCAGACGTTTTGCCTCCAACCTGTCCGAGGGGACCTCACCAGATGTGAGGTAATTGTAAATCAGGTCCATCCAGCTCGGTGTGACTTCCACTGGGTTGACCTTTTCCTAATCTGTTCGGTCAAATGCTCGGATGTTCTATGAATTCCACGGGAATGACCCGAGGAATCTTTCCCTCTATGGCCGAGGCTAGCCTTGCGAGGGCGTCGGCCCAGGAATTCTCTGTTCTTGGTATTTGATTGATAGTGCAGCTTCAAAACTTTTCTATCAACTTTCTGGCCTCTGCTAGATAAGCTACCATCCTGGTCTCCTTGGCCTCATATTCGGTGGAGATATGATTAATTACTAGATGAGAGTCACATCGCACTTCGAGGGACTGGACCCCTAGACTGGCCACCAGTCGGAGTCTAGCCAACAGGGCCTCATACTCCGCTTCATTGTTAGAGGCTTTAAAGCCGAGTCTGATTGCATATTGGATAGGTGTAGAGTCAGGCGCGACTAGGACAATCCCTGCCCCAGCACGCTTGGCGTTGGACGACCCGTCCATGAAGAGGATCCATCTCGGTTCTGACTCTGTATCTTGATTAGTTAGGAGCGGGCAAAGGAGCTGCTTTTACTTCGGCGCTCGTCCCCTCTCCGCTTGAAGCAATGAACTTTGCAATGAAATCAGCCACTGCTTGGCCCTTAATCGCAGTCCTCAGTCGGAATTGGATATCAAACTCCCTGAGTTCAATTGCTCAGTTAGCCGACCTGATACCTCGGGATTCTGGAGGACTTGCCTAAGGGGAGAGTCGATCAAGACAATGATGGAATGGGCCTGGAAGTATGGGCATAACCTCCGAGCCGAGACCATTAGGTAGAGTGTTAGCTTCTCCAGAGTCGGGTACCTTATCTCACCAGGCACCATTGCTTTGCTCACATAGTATACGGGGTGCTGCTTGCCCCCCATCTCCCTAATTAGCATGGAGTTGACGGCTGAGGCCGAGACTGCCAGATACAGGAATAAGGACTCGCCCTCTTCAGGCTTGGAGGGGAGGGGCGGAGAGCCTAGATACTGCTTCAACTGATGGAAGGCTTGCTCACATTCCGATGTCCACTCGGCCTTCTTATGATCCTTCAGCTGTTGAAAGAAGGGGAGACATTTGTTAGTGCCTCTGGATATGAACCGTCCGAGCGCTGCTACCCGTCCGGTGAGACATTGAATTTCTTTTGTCGTCTGAGGCGAGCTCATATCAAGGAGCGCCTTGATTTTGTCGGGGTTTGCTTCAATGCCCCACTGACTGACCTGAAACCCGAGGAATTTGCCGGATCCGACTCCGAAAGCACACTTCGCGGATTCAGCTTCATATGGTATTCTCGGAGGATGGAGAGGGTCTCCTCGAGATCCGTTAGATGATCGGACGCCCTGACGCTCTTGACAAGCATGTCGTCAACATAAACTTCCATAGTGTGTCCTATTTGCTTGGCGAACATCTGGTTCACCAATCTCTGATACGTGGCCCTAACATTTTTCAGGCCGAATGGCATAACCCGGTAACAGTAGAGCCCCTTGTCGGTGATGCAGGTAGTCTTCTGCCTGCCGGGGGATGCGTCGCAATCTGGTTATACCCGGAATAGGTGTCCAGGAAGGAGAGTAGTTCATGCCCGGCCGTACTGTCTACCGGCTGATCGATACGAGGCAAAGGGAAACTATCCTTGGGACGGGCCTTATTCAGGTCCGAGTAGTCCACATAGACCCGCCACTTCCCGTTTGCTTTCTTGACGAGGACCACATTAGTGATACAATCTGGATAGTATACCTCCTCATTGAAGCCGATGTTGAGGAGTTTAGAGACCTCGTCGGCTATATCTGCATATCGCTTAACGTAGAACACTCTCCTTTTTTGTTTTACCAGGCTGTGATCTGTGTCCACATTCAGTCTGTGGACCATGACATTGGGAGAGATTCCTGGCATGTCCTCATGTGACCATGCGAAGACGTCTCTGTACTGCTGCAGGAAGGCAAACATCTGACACCGTTGATTGGAATTCAATGACATACCGAGCTGAACGGTTTTGCTCGGATCCGCTTCATCAAGCGGCACGGCATCCAAGTCCTCCACGGATGAATCCTCTGTACGGTACCTGGGATCGAGGACATTAATGGTGAGGGTTTG
Organism: Magnolia changhungtana; assembly: GCA_030180095.1. NCBI lineage: Eukaryota > Viridiplantae > Streptophyta > Magnoliopsida > Magnoliales > Magnoliaceae > Magnolia > Magnolia changhungtana. The sequence goes on from JASAUF010000276.1 coordinate 14,346,270, forward strand.
CTTCACTAACCCTTTCCTCACTGCTATCGCATAACATCTCTGAGCCTTGCGCTGATCCCCTCGGAGATAGCTTATTCCGCACTCGGCAGAAAATTTCATCATGAGATGGTACGTGGACACGACCGCCCTCATTGCATTGAGGGTTTGCCCAAGATGACATTGTGTACTGACGGTACGTTAACGACAAGGGAGTCCACCAGAAGGGTGACTTGATGCCGTCCTTCTCCCACAGTCACAGGGAGGGAGATAGCTCCTTCGGAGATCACCCTTTCTCCTGCAAAGCCGTACAGAGGGGTCTTTACATGTCTGAGGTGTGACCTTCGAATCCCCATTCTTTCGAAAGCCTCCGAGTAGATGACATCAGCCGAGCTCCCGGTGTCAACCAGGATTCGGTACACCTTGTGGTTGGCTATGGTCATTGTTACCACTAGGGTATCGTTGTGCGGATGTTGGATTCCGCGCGCATCGTCTTTCGTGAAGGTTAGGTCGCAAGGACTGACTCGGAGCTCTTTCTTCGTCATCTTGGTCATGTGGATGTAATGCTCCGAATCAGACTTCCGAGAGTGGGCTTTACGGGCCCTGTTTGAGTCTCCTCCACTGGACGAACTGCCAAAGATAGTACGGATTTTGACCGGTTCTTCTGCAGCTTTGCTCAACTGCTCTTCTTTCTGAGCTGTTTTCTCCTCCTTGGTGTATCGGTGCAGATGACCCTTATGTAAGAGGGTCTCGATCTCGTTCTTGAGATCCACGCAGTCACTCGTGTTATGACCGTGGTCACGATGGAACCGACAGTATTTGCGCTTGTCTCAGCGTTCTGCGTCGGCCTTCATGCAAACGGGCCAATTCAGGAGCTTCTGACCCCGATGTCTAGTAATATCTGCTTTGTAGATGTGTTGAGGGGAGTGTAGGAATGAAACTTGCCCTCAGGCTTCATGGTCGGCCGATGATCACGAGGAACATGGTCGGCCGATTTCTTGCTGGATGACTGGGGTTCTTCGTTCCTCAGCCTCTTCCCTTTGGCTGGCGGCTTTGCTACTAGGACATTTTTGCGGGAGTTGGAGAACTCCTAAGCATTAGTGTATTTTTGGGCTCTGGTGACGAGCTCGGCCAACGTCTTCGTTGGGTTCTTCCCAATGGAGAAGGTAAACTTTCCCTCTTTCAGTTCGCTGAACATGGCAGAGAGCGCTATTTTGTCATCATAATCCTCCACCTGTAATGCCTCATTGAAGCGGGCGATGAAGTCCTTCAATGACTCTTTAGGCCCTTGCTTAATGGCAAACAAATGCGGCTTCCGACTTTTCTTACCACTTATGAACTTGGTAAGGAATAATTTGCTGAGCTCTGCGAAGGAGCCGACCGAGTAGGGTTTGAGTTGCCTGTACCAACTCCGAGCAAATCTAGTAAGGGTGATTGAAAAGCCTCTGCACATCATCGCGTCCGTGGCCGTCTGGATTTGCATCCATGAGCGATAGGCCTCTACGTGCTCAGACGGGTCTCCAGACTCGAAGTACTGGATGACGGGAAGTATCCGGAACCTTTGCGACATCACCTCGCTCATGATTGTGGGGGTGAAGGGAGGTTCGGTCTCTTCCATCATCACCTGAACGGCGGCAGGGACAGATGAAGGCTGCTGATTCTGCTATAGCGTTATAATCCGATTGCTAAGTTCCGCGAACTGCGCTTTCCGTGAATCTCTATTTTCGGCTACCGTCTCCCACGGAGCCTCTACTTCAGGGGCCCTCCCTCCCCTCCTCTCCAGCTCGTGACAGAGGTTCGTCGGTGCCAGGGCCGAGGTGATCGAAGCATTCGTCGAAGCCCAAGTTGTTGGGTTCCGAGCTAGAACTTGGTTTTGGGTCGGAGGGGGGTTCGGGACTGAAGCTGGAACTCGGGCGGATTGATGCTGTGACCCTTCAGGTCTTACACTCTGTGGTGCGGACTCGACTTCCACCACTGGTCCGACTGTTTCCTGGATGGGATGTGGCTGCTGATCCTGTCACTGCTTTATCTGATTGATTTCGCTGCGTAATGCTTGGATCTCGTTTTGCATGGCTCGATACTTGCTTGCCCGATTACGAGAGCGTTGGGATGGTCCCGGAGCTGACTCGGCGTGAATTAGCTAGGAAGACCGAGTCTGATCATTCAGCTCCGACTCCACAGCTACGGATTTCTTCTTTCTTCTTGCCATTGCATAGGAAATTGACTTTTTATACTAATTTCCCACAGACGGCGCCAAAAATGTTACTGTCAAAATCTAGACTACTCTCCACTCGGCTCTCCGAACCCCTACTGAGCCCTAGCCCTGCACAAAAACGGTGAGCAAAGGCGACCCTGGCTTAAACAGGAGACCCTCCGATGCCTAAGTCAGGTCAAGGTAATCTGGGTCTAAGTCGAAATGTAGAGAGAGAGAGAGAGAGAGAGAGAGAGAGAGAGTGCGAGATATTGTGAACCTGTCTCCTCCCTGAAAGATGCTACTTATACCCCCTCACTTAGGATGGGCGTGTTCGCATATGTAGGCGCATCTTGGGGCATTCACCACATCCTGCGGGTGATTCGGCCACCCAGTTGCTCAGTGGTTGTGCGGACGTGGGCGGTTGAGTAATCGTTGTCGATCGTGCAGTAGTGGGACACCTCATGGTCCCCTTCATTCGTAAATTCCTCTCTGAATCAGAGCCGACCGCCTTGGCCTCGGATCACTCCAAGCCGACCGCCTCGGCCTTGGATCACTCCGAGCTGACCGCATCGGTCTTGGATCACTCCAAGCCAACCTCCTAGGCCTTGGATCACTCTGAGCCGATCACCTCAGCCTTAGATCACTCCAAGCTCCGAGTTAGTCGTCCGGGCCTAGGGCCTCAGAGCGAAGGTATAACAAATGTCGGGTTGGAAGTCCGTCCCCTGCCTATTCATATAACCCTGAGCTTAGTCTTGTGCCTCAAGTCGGCTCTGAATAGCCTCGGGCCTTGGAGCTTAGGTGTCTTTGATCTTCCAATAACAGATATATTCAAGCATGACAATCTTGCTGTCAACTAATTCTTCGATATAATGATATCGAATATCGATGTGCTTGGTTCGAGAATGTTGAATGAGTTTTTAGATATGTTTATGGCACTAGTATTGTCGGAGTATAAATTCATGGTATCTTGATCAATACCATAGTCTACTAACATACGTTTCATCCACATTAATTGTGTGCATGCATTTCCTACCGCAATATACTTAGCTTCTGTAGTTGATAATGGTACCGAGTTTTGCTTCTTGCTCATCCAGGAGACAAGACAATTTCCAATGTAGAAGCATCCACCACTTGTGGATTTTCTGTCGTCCACATTACGTGCCCAACAGCATCAATATATCTGGCAATTTGTAAAGACGTATTATGAGAATACCATAAACCCAAATTGACAGTGCTGGCAACATATCTGATTATTCTTTTAACCACAGGTAGATGAGATTCTTTAGGGTTAGATTGATATCTAGCACAAACGCCTATGTTGAAAGAAATATCAGGTTTGCTGGCAGTTAAATATAATAGACTACCAATCATGCTACGGTAAAGATGCGGGTCAACACTATTACCTGAATCATCTTTAGATAACTTGAGCGTTGTAGCCATAGGTGTTGAAAAGTTTTTACTATTCTGAAACCCAAATTTCTTAATGAGATTCATCGCATACTTGTTTTGAGATATCGAATATCCCGTCCATAAGTTGTTTCACTTGGAGACCAAAGAAATAGTTTAGCTCACCCACCATACTCATCTCAAATTTTGATTTCATGGAATCTGCAAACTTAGAGGAAAGATTAGTATTTGTTGATCCATAGATAATATCATAAGCATATATTTGAACAATCAACATATCTCCATTATATCTTTTGATAAATAGGGTTTTATCAACACTTTCCATTTTAAAGTTTTGACTAAGAAGAAATTTAGTTAATTTTTCATACCATGCTCTTGGAGCTTGTTTTAAGCCATACAGGGCCTTTTTAAGACGGTATACATTGTTAGGAAGTTTAGGATCTTCAAAACCTTTAGGTCGTTCTATATAAACTTCTTCATTTAAGTCACCGTTTAAGAAGGCACTCTTAACATACATTTGGTATATTTTAAAATTTTTATGGCATGCGATGGAAATAAACAATCTGATGGATTCAAGACAAGCAACTGGAGCAAAAGTCTCATCATAGTCAACTCCTTCAGTTTGAGTATACCCTTGAACAACCAATCTAGCTTTATTTCTTATAATATTGCCAAATTCATCAGATTTATTTTTGAAAATCCATTTAATTCCAATCACATGTTTGTCAGAAGGTCTAAGAACTATATACCAAACATCATTTATGACAAATTGACTTAATTCATCTTGCATAACCAAAATCCAATTTTCATCAGTAAGGGCTTCATTTACATTAGATGGTTCTATCTGAGAAGTGAAGCACACATGATTAGAGATGTTTTCCAATTGTTTTCTGGTTTGAACTTCGGTGTGAGGGTTACTGAGTATTTGATTAGTCGGATGATCCTTGACTAATCTATTCTCAGTTGAATCTGATTTTGATGAAGGTTCTAATTGATTGACAATGATAACTTCATCATCATGATCATAATTGGGAGTGACCTTTTGATCATCAATAACAACGTTCATAGATTCTTGTATCACTCCGGTCATTTTATTCAGAACACGATTTGCTCTGCTATTTAAAGCATACCCCAAAAATATGCCCTCATAACTTTTTGCTTCAAATTTTCCCATATGTTCTCGATCTTGTAAAATGAAGCATTTGCTTCTGAAAGTATGGAAATATTTTATTGAAGGTTTTTTTATTATTATTAAACCAGAGTTCGTAAGTAGTTTTATTTTTACCCGCTCTTACATAAACTCGATTAATAATATAGCAAGCAGTATTAACTGCTTCAACCCATAAATTTTTCGCTAATTTTTTATTGTTAAGCATAACACTCCCCATTTCTTGTAGTGCTTTGTTTTTCCTCTCGGCAACACCATTTTACTGAGGGGTTTTTAGGAGCAGAGTATTCATGTAATATTCTATGGTCATTACAGAACTTCTCAAAATTACTATTTTTAAATTCAGTGCCACGATCACTTCTTATTCTTTTCACAGATAGTTATTTTTTAGTCTAGATGCGTTTAAATAATTTTTTGACTTCGTAAAAAACATCCGACTTTTCTCTTAAGAAGGCTACTTAAGAGTATCTAGTGTAGTCATCAACTACAACTAGAAAGTATTTCTTACCGCCTCTACTCTCCATTCGAGTTTGTCCAACAAAGTCCATATGTAGTTCAGGAGGTCTAGTTGTGGCTAAGGAGTTCACCTTTTTGTGACAACTCCTGATTTGTTTGCCTATTTGGCAAGCACTACATATTTTTCTTCTCTAATTTTTTTAGCTTGGGTAAGCCCAGTGTTTGAATTGTCGACGAGAAATCGATAATATCGGCGATATTATCGGTGTCGCTGAACCGGTGATACCGAAACCCCAAGTTTTCGTTTCTCTTCCAAATATCGACGAAATATCGGCGATATTTTCGATTTTATCGAAAAAATAGCTATCGTTCTCCTTATTATTGAAAAAAATTGAAATAAATACAAAAAATATATACAAAAAATATCTCTTACCTTCTTTTTCTCCCGATCTACCCGCGGAAGTGGATTTCAGCTAGATTTAGTGGGCAAATCGCTGTTGATAGCTCTGAATTATCCGAGATAAGAAAACCCTTTTCAAAAACCCTTTTGTTTTCTTCAAAGAAAGAGATTTGAAAAAGAACTTATTTCACCGAGATTTACGGAGATTTCGGTTCGGATTTGAAAAAGAAAAAGATAAATTTCTGGAAAGATTTTTTACGGAAGATGAGATTGATTGCAATTTTCCAGAGAAGAGAGAATTTCGTAAAAACGAAATCTCTCTTGCGTCCGGGAGGGGATTAGTTACTGACGGGTTGAGTATACTCACAGGTTGAGTCGCGAGACTAGCTACTGAAGTGACGTTGACAAGTTCTGTGGGCCCCACCATGATGTATGTTTTGCATCCACACCTTCCATCCATTTGGAGAGATCATTTTAGGGCAATATCCAAAGAAAGAGTTAAATCCAAAGCTCCAGTGGGCCCCAACACAGAAAACAGTGGGACAGTAATAACATTAAGGGCTTTTGCATTATCTCTAGTCAACGATACCGACAACTCGAACACTGGGTAAGCCTCGAAGATGATTTCTCTTACTTAGTTTATATAGATCTCTATAGTTTACATGTCCAAGACGTTGATACCATAATTCAGTTTCGTTTGTTTGGACCATGTAGCAAGAGTGATTTGAAGAACAAGATTCATCAGTGATATAACAATTTTCAGATGTTCTTCGACCATTTAATATTATATGACCTTGGTTATTAATTATCTCACATCCATGATTTGAAAATTTAACACTATGATTATTATCACAAATTTGAGATATGCTTAACAAATTATGATTATTATCTTCAATTGGCGAGTTGAAGTTGTAGCTGTATCTTGAATGCAACGATCTTCTTCTTAGAATATTGATGAAGTTGTGTATGAGTTCAACTCAAAAGAATATAGAGATCTATAAAGTATTCAATATAAAACAAATAAATCAATTCTCTAAATCTCAAGTAGAGTTTGGATTACTCTATTAAAAACAGTTAAAGCGTCTTGAGAAAGAGAATTAAAAATAAGCTAAAACAGAATATTAGAATTACGCTAAAAAAACTTAAGAGGAGCCTGACTTTCTCACTTGAAAAGATGGATTTTCTCACTAACTTTCGTTGTGTAAATGAATGAGAGAAGCCTTCTATTTATAGCTAAAGGATTTGGAAATTCGGCTGGCCCGAGTGTTGGTTCGGCTAGCCGTATTCCAACGATTTCATTCCAACGGCACTTAGATTTCACGGGATAAGATATTTCAAAAATTCGGCTAGCCCAAGCCCAAGTTTGGCTGGCCTAATATGCCTGAAATCTGAAAACATGTCATAGCTGGAAACTTGACCGAACAAGTCTGGGCTGGCCGAACGGTCATGTTCGGCTGACCTAACATGCCGCAGAAAATCTTGTTCAATCTGTAAACTTGCCCGAATCATGTAAGGTTAGTCGAAGACAGTTAGGGTGGCTGAATCAGATGTCGAGCTGGCCTAACTTGAGTGTATTTTAGCATAAAAGATGATCATTAAAATGCTATAAAAAATACAGCTACCCTAAGGTCAATCTAAGGTTATACTGCCTGATGGTTGACTCATACGAAGTGTTCAGATCTTCGAACCATGTACTTTCATGACTTAGGATGTTGAGTCTTTCCTGAGACACTTGATCGAGTCGATGATATATTTTCATGTGTTGTCGAAGAGAATCTTCATGAGAGCTTGCGATCCTTTCAGGACTACGAAATTTGACTACTAAATTGTGCTTGAGTATAAGCACTTACAAAAGGAACAAACCCTAGTTGTTGTATTTTATTTTTATTTTTTCTCTAACTGACCTTCGTAGTTATGAATTCTTCTCATATACGAATTTATATATAGGGGTCTCACATGCAACTAGCTGGTCAATTTGCATAATTAGCAAGGTGTCATGTGTGACCCGGCCATGAAGATCAACTATCGCAAGAAAAAATAGGCCAATCCATTCAGCAGATGGGCTACACATGTACTTTGGATAAATTAATGGTCGCACTTTGTTTTCTATGTTGTGGACTACCTGATGAGACCAGCCTGATTCTTGCATCAGGTTTTCTTCATTGTGGGATGAATCTTTTGGTGTGTTGGGGGTCATTCACACTTGAAACCAGTGTTTTCAGTAGTGTTGTAGCATAGCGTGTAGCATACAATACGTAGCTAGCGTAGTGAAAATGCTACGTGGCATGCGCAAGTAGCACAATTCCCTGGTAGCGTAAGCTACAGTGCATGTAATGCACGCTACATGTTGCGTAGTGTAGTGTGTGGCGTGGATAGCGTTAGCTACCTGAAATCTCATTTTTACGTCTTATTTATTTATTTATTTATTTTAGTTTAACAACTATTTTAAAATGGTAATGACTTGTACCTATGACACATGACACTATATTAAACTAATCCGGACCATCCAATTTGTGGTTCATATTATAGTAGAGCACTAAGATCAATTTGGAGCATCCAAATTGTGGTCTATATCACGTCTATATCATGAATTTGTGGTGTTTCAATAAATAAATAAAAGTCACACTTAGAGATGTCTAAAGGCACACAGAGAGAGAGAGAGAGAGAGAGAGAGAGAGAGAGAGAGAGAGAGAGAGAGAGAGAGAGATTTTGCATGGAAATAAGTAGTTAAGGATTGTGTAGCTTACACTACATGCTATGTCGCTTACGCCACATGTTATAGAGGGCCAAACGACATGCTATATGCTACACGCTATTTAAAAGACTGCTTGAAACATTGTTAATTTCATTATTTGGAAAAGTTGTGACTTGTTTGAGTCACCGAGTTGATGCACCTGAGTCATAGTGTCGACGTCCCCTAATATAAAACAATTGAGTTGGTCAAGTCGAGTATTGAGTCTCAAGGTTCCCAACCTTGCAATGATGCAGGTTGTATATCATGTTATTCCTCTTCAATTCGTGATGCAGTTGGGAGTGAGGTATTGTATTTCCGTAGTAATTCTGTCAAGCTTCTTGTACATGCCTTCATTAATCTTGATATTGCTGACACTTCCACATTTTAAAATGTTTCAGGCTGCCCTTCCTGCTGGTGCGGTTATATTGCTGTCTGCACTAATTGGGTTTTTAATCCAGCCGATTCTGGCTCCTTCAGCCATTGCTACAGTACAAACTGCTGCCAGGACTGGCGGTTCTGCTGCTGCAGAAGTTGGTAGAAGGTTTGTTCGGAGTGAGTTACTCACCAGTGCTTGGACAGGCTTCTTTGCTGGTTGTTTACATACATTATCAGGTCCCGATCACCTCGCTGCCTTAGCCCCTCTCTCCATTGGCCGTACTAGGCTGGAGAGTGCTGCCGTTGGAGCCCTTTGGGGTTGCGGTCATGATGCAGGGCAGGTTATATTTGGATTGTTGTTTCTACTTCTAAAGGATCGTCTGCACATTGAGGTCATCCGCACATGGGGCACGAGAGTCGTGGGTCTGACTCTGCTCATTATAGGTGGTATGGGAATCCGGGAGGCGTCAGAGGTCCCTACCCCATGCGTCGCTCTGGAGAACGGGGAGTGCGACGTCAGCATTGTTGAATCTCTCGAGACACCTCCTGGTGGAAAGAAAAAGATTGGGTTTGCGACATTTGCGACTGGGATCGTCCATGGGCTGCAACCAGATGCACTGATGATGGTGTTGCCTGCTCTGGCACTGCCTACACGCTTGGCTGGCGCTGCTTTTCTAGGTATGTTTTTGCTAGGGACTGTGTTTGCAATGGGAAGTTATACTGTCTTCATAGGTTCATGTAGTCAGGCACTGAAGGAGAGGATTCCTAGGATAACAGAGAAGCTGACTTGGGCTTCTTCCCTTGTAGCAATAGCTCTTGGTGTAGCCATTCTTATCAGCCAGGCCTTTGGTTTTAGCCTGTATTGATCTGACACTCAGTTTCCATTTTTGGGTTCCGTTGTAGTTTTAGAAAGAAAAGGGAACATCTTGAAAGAATGATGAGTTTGTGCAGAACTCGTCATTGTGAGAAGTAGATTTGAGTCCCCAGTCAATAGGCAGAGGGAGCTTGTTCTGTTGTTGTCTTTCATCATCCGCCAATGTTCGTAGATTGATGTAAATGGGGAGGCTACTGTTTGATGGTTAGGCTTTGTTTGCTGTCCATTGAGAGCTTTTTTCTCCAACATTCCGGACAGATGTGCAAAGCATTTCATACACGTTCTATTCCCATTTTTATTAGTATTGTTGAATCTTTTGTTCATTATGCTTTTATTTTATTTTTTGTTTTATCATTCTGTGATTTTATACCATCTGATATCATGTTCCATTCATTTTTTATTTTTTTTTTAAATTAAATTTTTTTTTTTTTTTTGTTTTTTTTTTTTTTTTTTTTTATTCCTGCTCTTATTTGCAGTATTTATAACATGTTCAGATTAGAATGGTAAATGGGTACGAGGTTTGCTCCCATACATCTCAATGCGATATGTCTGGACTTTAGCCTTTAAATCTGGGACATCTTCTAATGAACCAAACCTTTATATGATGGGTCTCACTTTTTATGGTGGATGGATGAGTAAAAATCTTTTGAATTGCATTATTTCAACCTAGGATGATTTTGCTCTTTTGCTTTGAATATGGACAGTCACTATGAACTCTATAAAAATCAGAGGGCTGAAATATTCATTCTGAGAGTTTTCAGTTATCTCCTTTCCAAGGCACTATCACATAAATCGTCCAAACGTATCAATATGTTGGGACTTGGGATGTATTCGAGCAAACCTCAATGTTTAACTTTGGATTTTCTTTTTGTATCATTTCTGTCGAAGCGTTTACGGGTGGATGAACGGGAAGCTCTTCTCATCTCTAGTGAGCCAAATCCATGATTATACAACCAAATAGCCTCAGCTGATTATGATTGGTTGGCAGAAGAATGGATAAGGGTTAATCCATTTACAAAAAGGCTGCTTAAACGAGGCAGGGCAATTGTTGTCATCATAATCATAGCCTTGTCCTAGCTTTCTGGTATCAGCTACAGGTATAGGTACAGCAATTATAGCATTTTAAGCAACTGTCTTCCTCAATGCAGCACACTGATGGGTTATGCAACAAGCAGCAGCTCTATGGTTGGTATGCATATTTTTGCATTTATGGGTCACAACTTAGAATAGATTGTAGTGACAAAAGACGGCTTTTGCTGCCGATCTACATTGGGAACCAACCTCTTTGGAATATCTACCAATGTCTAGACACTTGAGGTGGTTAAACACCTTGTTTTTCCACCTCTTTGGACTGTTCAGATCGACATTCACTGCTTTTATCAGAGCCATTCTGTGGGAAAGTTGATGCATGTGCTTTACATACCAATGTGGAATGCGACTCTGCTTGGTTTTATAAAATCCCACATAATAGTATTTCCATTCTAGTTAAACTTGGTTAATTTTCATTGTTCGAAAAGCCGGAGATGGGGACGAGAGTTGGGTGGATGGCAAGTAATGATGGCTGTGATTTTGGTTTGGTAGGTCGACCAAATGTGTACCCCAGATGGATGGCTAGATGATCCCTAAACCCAATTTGTCCCATTTGCACTTTGATAGGGGAGCAAACTGCTTGCCCAGGATAATTTCCAAAGACTTCCGCTAAGCTTATGCATGTATATGGGTGCCCATCTACATGCCACTACTACATGAGCCAGCACCGGAGTATGGGTGTGATATCTAAGCCGTCCAACAGGTGGGTGCTGCACTTAGATGACCTCGACGGAATTTTGGGCAAAGGCGTACATATGAAATGGGCAATGGTTAAAAAAAACAAAAAAACAATAACAAATAAGGGCAGCTCAAAATAACTTTGCCTAGGTTTTTTAAGTGGTCATGGCCCACTCAATAATGTTGACCAGTCTGAATTCTTGGCAAAGGCATCTATATGTCATGAAACTAGGAGAAAAATGACCTATAGCGGTGGTCTATAGTGACGGATAATATCTTCAGCCACAATAAATAATATATAATAGCGGAAAGAACCAGTCTGCAAATACAGGGAATAATACTGACCAATAGCAGCTGTCACTAGCGGCGGATTATGTTTTCCACTGCTGTACACCTTAATTACGCCATCGACAACTTTTTGAATATTTATATAGCGTCATTTTAGTGGTGGAATATCCTCATTCAAAGCCCGCTAGGTGGCGTGTTCTGGATTTTTCTGAGTACTAAGCTCTTTGGTGGCAGATAATCATATCTGCCACTGTAAAAATTAATACCATTTTCCACTGCTAGTAGTTTCATTCCCGCCATGTGTTTGGCTATATAATGGCAGATTGTTTTCATCCGTCACTGTATGATTCCTGCATTGGCAAATGAATAGATCCCCCACTATATCCTTATTCAGAGACTCGGTGAATGGCGCGCTCCGATTGTCGGTAATTATTAAATTATGTAGCTGCGGATAATTATAACCGCCATTGTAAAGCTTACGCACCAATTGCATCATTCCCGCCATTTTTTTTGCCGTACCTGGTAATATAAATTCCACCAATTGCATCATTCCCGCCATTTTTTTGCCATAGCTAGAAATATAATGTCGGATCGAATTTATCTGCCGCTATATTCCTTATGCAGCGGGAGGTGTTTGTATCCGCCACTATATACTCATGCGAAGACCCGCCAGGTAGCACGCTCCGGTTTAAGGTCATTATTAATCTGATTCGACACTATAAATTTAATATAAGTGGTGGATAGGTTTATCCGCCACGATATGGTGGTGCTTCGGTTTTGCTGGCATTAATAAAGCTAATTATCTGCCGCTATGCCAATATATGTTGAAATATATAAAGTACTGTATTTTACTATAAATCTCTCTCTCTCTCTCTCTCTCTCTCTGCACGTCTCTTTCTCCCTCCATCTCTCTCTTTGCCTCTCCCTCTCTCTCTCTCTCTCACTCCCTCTCTCTTCGCCTCTCTCTCTCTCTCACCCTCTCTCTCTACAGCGACCTGAACAGTCATGGGGACTGTATTGTTGTCTTTTCATTTTCTTTTCAATAAAAAAATTAGTATTTAATAGTTTTTTTTAATATTTTTTATCCGGCGACCAGAACGACCGTTGGCGACCAGAAGGTGCTTTTGAAGGTCTCTTTCTCTCCGGCGATCAGGAATTTATTTTTATTTTCTAATTTAAATATATATATATATATATATATATATATATATATATATATATATATATATATATATATATAAAATTTTCTGTTTGGCCCATGTCTCATCCATTTGGGGCTGACTGTTGGATTAGAGCTTTTGTTGCTAGATCATTTGTAGTCCTCCTTTGGCCCTTGATATGTTGGATTGCCTAACAGAAGTGATTCTTTAAAATCCTCTTTTATTAGCTTTTTATATTTAATTTCGTATTCTGCATTCCAATCTGATTTGAAAGAGGAATTGTAGTATTCCCACTTCTTGGAATTAAAATCAAATAGAGCTAGCCCAACTTGATTTAATTTAAATTCAATTTAGAACCTAGAACCATTTCATAAGTGAGTGTGGACATTGAACTTCTATATTCGAATTTCGACTCCGATTTGGTTCTTCCGGGCTGCAACAAAAGGAGAATATCCAAGTATTTTACATTATTATAATTTCCTTTGTATTGGTTTCTTTTGAAATTGAGCCAGAAAAATCTCATTCTTATGGTTATCTGAGGAGATCCAGAAAACTTAGAGTGTGGGATTTTTGAATTGTGTAAGCCCACTTGAAAGACACAATTGTGAGGGTTTTAGGTGAACCTAGAAAAACCTATTTTCATAGTGAACGTTAATATCCACTGTGTGAGGATATTAGGAGTGGAGTAGTTGTGTGGCTATTGTTTAATAGTTGGTGTACACACAGGTGAACTACTATAATTCTTTGTGTTTTGTGGAAGTGTGGTTTATTTTCTATATCTCTTATCATTCAATATTGTAGGATATATTTATGGATGTGAATGTTGTAATCTTTTACATTTCAAGCATCGTAGGGAATGTTTGTAATAGGTTATATTTCCTTTTTATTCCTCTTTAGTTTGAGTTTTTGATACACAAACCGTTCTAGTAAGGTTGTCCTGCCATAAACCCTTGGCTTTTATGGTGCAAGGTTGTCCTTAGAATAATATTGTATCAACCTCTCAATACTAGAATTTTGAAGTTGCTTTACATTTCCATATTGTGGATTGTTTATAGTGCTATCTTTCCTTTAATTGTTTAAATTCCGCTGTTATCATTTTAATTTGGCATAGTCCTATTCACCCCCCCTCCCCCCTTTAAGACTCTAGCTCGGCCTTTCATTTACAAATTGCATTGTATCCTCGACATTTGATATTTGGCTTTCTATGATTCCTCATTTGCATAACTAATCTGTATTGCGTACTTTGATATTGTATGATTTATAGACTTGCAGTAATTCTGCTTTGATATCGTATGATTCATGATCTTGCTAGTAATTTCGATATTGTATGATTAAGGCATTGTATTGAATACTTGGCACTTAACTTGTGCATACACTTACACCACCCTCAAAGCTTTCTATAAGCTTATGCACGATAGATGCGTGCAGGTGGCATTAGGTTGCAGCAATCGGGCTTGGAGCGTGCAGCTGACTTCTGGAGCTTTGATTTTTGATATACGTATTTCCCTTTCAACACCGTAATCAAATGATTATATTAGTGAATATGTGGTGATAATGTCATTCTTGTAATTCAAGTATACTTGTGGTTATGCTTCTAATGAGACAAATTCATGTTGAAAATCCTCCTTGTAGGATCCCATGATCAGAATCTGGCGTATGGATGTCGGGAGCTGAGAATGGGATATTACGGAGGCTGTCGGCACCGAATTCGGCGATCGAGAATTTTGTAAGCCCGGTTTTCGAGTTTGGGGCGTGACAGAAGGTGGTATCAGAGCATAACTTAGGAATACCTGAGGATAACATCACATATCTACTGATAGCTACCCTACTCTGTATGATTGTTGTGAACTTAGAATGATTAAGTCCCCGAGTTCGAATAATTTAGAGACTTTCTGATAGAGCTCACCATCGCGTTGTAGACACCCCACCTAGGCTAACATCTTGAGAAAGCTAAGACAATCCGGAAACCATGATCATATCCTAAACCAAATCCTGATCTGAATCAAACCCTAACCACAGTCAAAACCCTAACCCTAGCCAAGACCCTGATCCAAACTTAAGCCATCACAAGCCATCATTCAAGCCAAAGCATACCCAAACCTTCACCCACAATCAACCCATTTCTCGGGACATTTTCAAGTAATAATCGAGCCAATTTTGAGCCATTTTCAAGCTAAATATCCAAAACGGACTTTGTTCCACTCTTAGGACCCAAAAAAGGACCACCGGCTAAATTTCAGGAGAAACTGTACCCGAGCGGTAGTTTGACTACCACCAGCAGTAGTCAGACTACTACTTTCTCTCAAAAAATGTGTGCGGAGCCAGCCACATAAGTTTTTGACTAAACCCAGCCCGGGCGGTAGTTGGACTACCATTGACGGTACTCCGATTACCGCCGCTCACCGGACGCATGTGTCTTCCGAGCAACAGCTGTCCCTTAGCCCGAAAGTCAACTTTCTTTCAGAATTACCCCTCCAGCCAACCCTATTTAACCTTTTACCAATACCAAGAGCCAATGGGAGTACGCTACGTGGCACTTCTCTCCCCTCAACCACTCATAGCTTACCATTTCAGCTTTCACCCTTCCTAAACCCCACATTTACCAAAAGACCATTGGAGAAGGCTATAAATAACCCTCTCCTCTTCACATTTTCACAAGACACTTTCTCATCTAAGAGAGAGAGAGAGAGAGAGAGAGAGAGAGAGGGAGAGAGAGAGGGAGGAAGAGAGTGAAGGAAAGGGAAGGAGCTCCCAAGCCTCCAAAGTTCTGATCTTTTGGCCACCCTCTAGCCCTTCCTCTTGACCTTTCCAACCCATAAGTTTTTCCTAGATTGGTCATAGTTCGGTCCATGTCTTAGCGTACTCAAGATCAAGCCAAAGATCTAGTCATTTTATATACAAGCATTCATCAAGACATCTATTCCCTTCTCAACCCCCCTGCTTCTCTAGATCTCTAGTGAATGTATGCTCTGTGACTTGCCGTACATCGGATCTTGTTACATCAGAATTTGAAATGGTCAATCTATATGTCCTAGAGGGGGGGTGAATAAGACTATGCCAAATTAAAATTAAAACAGCGGAATAATCAATAAAGAGATAGCCTTACAAAAATAAATCAATTCACAATGCTGAAACAAACTCAACCTCAATTAACAAGTATTGAGAGGTTAATACGAATTCAGTTCTAAGGACAACCTTACACCATAAAAACCAAAGGTTTATGGCAGGACAACCTTATTTCTAGAACGTCCTTTGTATCAAGAATAAAAATAAATAGCAAGGAATTGAAATAGATTGCAGAAATTTAAATCTAACTTATTACAACATTCCCCACACTTGCTTGAAATGTAAATATTTACAACATTCACATCCACACATACATTCCACAGCTTTGAATGATAAAAGATTAAGCAAGCATTCAATCCACAGGACAGAGAATTACAGTGGTTCGCCTGTGTGTTCTCCAACTGTTAAACAACAGCCACACAGAATGCTACTCCACTCCTAATATCCTCACACAGGGGATATTAGCGTTCACTATCAAAATAGGTTTCACAGGTTCACCTAAAACCTTCACAATTGTGTCTTTTAAACTTGGGCTTACACAATTCAAAACCCCTCTTTCTGAGTTTTCTAGCTCTTCTCAGATAACCACACAAATGGAATTTTTCTGGCGAATCCCAAACAAAAATCAAAAGAATGGAAATTTTACAGAATTGTAAAATACCTGGATTTCTCCTCTTGTAGCAGCTCAGAAGAACCAATCGGAGTAGAAGTTCGAATATGGAAGTTCAATGTCTAATACTCACTTTACAATGGTTCTAAGTTCTAATTGATTTTAAGTTTAATCAAATTAGGGCTAGCTGTATTTGATTTTGATTCCGAGAAGAAGAAATTAAGAATTTCGCTTTTTTTTTTTTTCTAATCAAATTGGAATTCAAATCAAAATCAAATAACAATAAGCTAAAAAAAGGAAATAGAATTATGCACAATGTAGCTTAAAAACAAACGCAAACTTATCTTAGAGTGGAGCCTTGAATTCACTTAAATTTTCAATTCAAAAAACTATAAAATTCGTGTGCTATTTATAGCTGCAGAAATTCACTTCGACTGGTCCTAGGGACACCACGACTAGTTGAAGAAGAAACAGATATTTGAATTTTTTAGTGCGATCGGATAAAGCCGTTGTATGACCGGTCATAGGCAGTCTACGACTGGTCGAAGGCAGTCCACGACCAATCGAGACCCCTCTACGATTGGTCGTGCGACACTTGATTTAGTTGCTGGAGTTTGAGTCGTAGCATTACGACTGGTCGAAGGTCGAATCGAGACCATCCCAAGACCGGTCGAGTAGACTCCAAGACTAGTCGTAGCCGAACGAAAAAAATCCGATGAATTGCAACAACTCTAGGACTGGTCCTGGAATATCTTAGATTGGTCGAACTAGTGCTAGGATTGGTCGAACAAGGTCTAGGACTAGTCTTAGAATAGACCAAAATCATATATTAATATTACAATGAATTATGTAGCCAAAGTGACCTACCCTAAGGTCAATCTAAGGTTTATCATACCTGGAACATGCAGTATGGACATTGAAAACTTCATTTGCTTAGACTTTGAACATTATGAAGCTTGAGTTCTTCTTGATGTAGCTTGACCACTTCACAAGCTTTGAAATCAATGTCATTTTGAGTTGCACTTGAGTCCCAAACTATGCTTAAGTCTTGATCTTGAATACACGTGAACTTGAGCTTGAGTCTTACACATGAACTTGAGCTTTGAACTTGAACTAGTTTGAAGAATTCATCTTCTTGACTTCAATTGTTGACATGGTGTCTTGAACAAATTTATCAAGATATAAACACAAGACACATACAGAGGTTTTGACACACAAAATTGATAACCAATTTAAGACCCGTATCCTAGACCGTACCGTTCCGTAGACTTCCGCGGTCTTCCCGGTCAAATTCCGGCAACCTTCGACCCTTAGCCGGTTGCTCGCGACCCTTATTCATACGCAGTCAACTAGAGTCGACTCAACCTAAGACTAGTACCTTAGCGACCGCACCATCGCCGCGGTTCCGATAGCGCGATTCGCGCGCCGAGGCGATACTTTGGCCAGGAGATGTGGGCCAGCGTTCGATGCGAGCAAAACGCCGCGCATGCAAAAATCGAAGAGAATCTCTACGATATGCCACATCAATCAATCAACAATCAATCCCATAATGTCAAGTACACATCACCTCTCACCCTTCCCCAAGCAACCCCTAAGTTAAAAGTTTCTTACAAAGCCCATACTTTTCTTACACCTTTTACCCCAAAAGTCAAAAAGTCTATTACACCCATCACTCACCACATTAAACATCCATCACCCATCTCTCTCCCTTTATAAGTCTCTCTCTCTTTCATTTTCAAAATACATTCCCAAGCCAGAGAAATCTCCATACGTCCAAGCCTCTCCCATCTCTCCCAAGCTACAAGTGTGGCCCACCTCTCCTACCCTTTCATCTCCCAATCCCAATCGTCCAAACCTCATCTCCTCCGTTGGAATCGAAGCTAAGGAGCTAAGGAAGCCTAGGGTGCAAGTAGAAGCCGGTGGGTGATCTTAGATCTTTGTTTTCATTCATTTTGTTTGATTAAGGGTCCATATATGTGGGACCCACCTTAATGTATATTTGTATGAGGGGCCCATAGTGGCGAGGCCCCTCCATCCTCTTCGTTCTTTCTCTCTCCCTCTCCATTGTCTTTTTTTTGTGTGTATGATGGCCTATGGCCCACTTGATGCATGACCTTATCCACGCCGTCCATTAATGTGGGCCCCACTGTTTACATGAGTGGTATGTGCACCCATTGCAAGCTGATCCAAAAATAGGTGGGCCATGTGGGACCCACCTTGATGAGGTATAGGCCCACACCGTCCGTCAGTGGGGTATGGCTAATAGTGAAGTGTTGACTAAAAGTGGGATGGCTAGCAGTGGAGCATAAACGGACGCACTACAGGGAAGTGTGGACTGACATGGGTGTGGACTGACGGTGGGTGTACACTAACAGTGGAGTGGGTGCTGACGGTGGGGTCCATGAGACCCATCCACACTGTCCACCCTTTTTGATGGGCCACACCATATAGTATGTGTTTTATCGAACCGTCCACCGTTCAGGGATGGAGGGACCACATCTGTGTGAGGCCCTCCTTGGTGCGTGTGCACCCCCAGTTACATAGCAAAACTGGCGGACTGAGTGGAGGTACCTCGTTTCAACGGTGGGCCCCCATAGATCACTTGGTAGACTATGTGAAAGATACCTCATTTCAACGCTGAGGTCTTGGCATCCATCCCTAGTGGCGGTGGCAGCAGTGAAGTGTCAGCTGGCGTGGGGTCCATGGGACCCACCCATGTCGTCCATCCGTATAAGGTGGCCCCACCATGATGCTTGTATTGTGTCCACCGTCCATCTGACGGTGGGACACACCCCACGTGTGGGGCCTCCCCTTGATCCACATAATCGTCCAGGCCGTGGATGGCCTGGACGGTGTTGTTTTCATATAATATAATATATACTATATAGTACATATATATATATATATATATTATATTTTATATTATATATATATATTATATCATATATTATATAATTTATATACAATGCATGAGGGTGGGCCTACGTGGGACCCACCTTTGTTTTGGTTGCAGAAGGAAAAAAAAGGGAAAAAGAAAAAGAAAGAAAAAGTAGAGGAGAGGCAGTCACGTGCTGCTCTCTCTCTCTATGTCTCTCTCTCTCTCCTTCTCTCTCTCCCTGTGTTCATTACCAAGCTGTGCAGGTCCCACGTGATGTACTTGTACATCCATGCGATTATGATTAACAGTGGGACGCACTCCAGATGCAGGTGATTCATCCATGTGGCGTGGGCCCAATGATGTATGTGCTCTATCGACACCGTCCACTATTTGAACGGCGGGGCCCACCATGATGCATGTGTTGCATCCATACCATCCACCCTTTATGAGATCATTTTATGGCATGGGAAAATGAGCAAAATAGATCTAAAGTGCAAGTGGGCCCCACCATTAAAAAAGTGGACCGTGACATCCATCGTTCAAACTTCTAAGGGGTAGTTCCCAATTAAGTTGATATTTGTTTTCACTTCATCTATTCCTATGTTAACTTATGAATAGGTCAGGTCTCAAATTACATGAGGGTGGGCCCAATTTGGCATACATTCGGCCCATCCGATTCAACCCATTGATCGGCCCATTGGTTCGGCCATCTGATTTGGCTCATTCGATTTGGCCCATTTGATCGGCCCATTCGATTCGGCTCATTCGATCGGCCGATGCGATGTACGTGAGGTTCATGAGTGAGGCCCAATGAATGTGTGTATGTAGCCATTACATTATTTATGAATTCCTTATGTGGGCCACTCCTTGGGAGTAATGTTGGTTTGACGTCCACATTGATGGGCAATGATGGTTAGATGTCTCATTGTGACCTTCCCTTAGGCCTTGTTAGGCCATTCCCTTCTTGGGTTAACCCAAATAAGTGGGTCCCATTTGTCGTATGTGATTGATCGATTCCGACTACCGATTCCGATTACCGATACTGATTATCGGTGTCGATTGTCGAGACCGACGCCAACTTTTGACCCTGATTATCGGTACGATTACCGATACTGACTATCGGTGCCGAATGTCGAGGCCGACGCCGATCATCGACCCTAGTTATCGGTGTCGGTTATCGATGCTGATTATCGATACTGATTTTTGAGTGTGTGACAACATAGCATCATGACACATGTTCATATGCATCATCTGCATGCTTGTGATGAGATGAGTGATTGATCATAACATATGTCATTGAGCAGATTGTTTATGAGTTCCCTGATGGGCAGAGTTGCCCTACATGAGCGCGCATACACGCAAGATTATTTGATGACTGGATTGCGTGATTCATGCATCTTGCATTGTGTGACATGTGTACTATACGCCCTAGCGACATCAGGTATACGCCCTAGCGACATCAGGGCCATAGCCGCCACAGGCATATCGTGGTTGGCAGGATTTCATACCGAAAATTTTGTTCTACATGGGATGCTATAGAAATCCTTGAGTGAAAGTCCTTAAACCCTTATGGTACCAAGAGGTTGCTCCAACATCTAGACCGAGTGGGTGCATGAGTGTCGAGTGCCGATTACTAGACGGCCGTGCTTTTCACTGTGTCATGGCCGGTTGGGAGGGAGTGCAGCCTTACCTGCCCGAGTGGAGGGGGCAAAGTTAGGCTGAGTTTGACCAGCTCGAGGAATGGGTCCGCTATCAACTAGCCATGCCTGATATTGGCAGGCGGGTAGTGAGGTCTCTTCCACTTACCTTATTGCGCGCGATGGGGCGACAATTTGGTTTAGAGTGTACTAGACCTTGGTGATATTCCAGATTTGAGCTGTTTTGATATGTGGACTTAGATGAGGATTCAAATGCTTGAGTTGCATCTCGCATTGCATGACTTTGGTATGGCCAACATCATTCATGCTTTACATCCCATAGCCTTGGTATGACCGATATCATTCATGCCTTACATCGCATAGCCTTGGTACGGCTAACGGTATTCCTAGACTCATCAGCATGTTCCACATTACTCTAATACTTTATAATTGTATTACTCTGATACTTCATAATTGCACACACTTTCATTGCCCTCTAAGCTTTCTATAAGCTTATGCACGACCGTTGCGTGCAGGTGACGTTGGGACACAGCAGCGCTGAGGCAGGAGCGCAGAGCAGATCATTTTGGTGCTTTTATCCATTATCATTGTACTTCCCTTTATGCTTATTATACTTGTAAAGTTTTTGATCATAGTGGAAATGTGATGGAGTTTTTGGTTGTTGTTTGTGGGTTATGCCTTTAGTTATGCTTATTACGAATTAAACTGCTGTTGAAAATCCTCCTTGTAGCATCTCAGGATCGGAACCTGGCGTATGGGCTCTAGGAGCCGAGAATGGGGTTCTACAGAGGCTGTCGGCGCCGGATTCGGCGATCGGGAATTTAGTGAGCCCGGTTTCCGAGTTTAGGGCATGACAACCAAAGAGGAATCAAACCATAACACTTACAATCTCCCCCTTTGTCAAATTTGTGACAAAACATACTTCAACAAGAGAAACTCGACATGTATATTAATGAATCATGCACCAGTTGTCATGAACTATCATACAACATACAACCTCATGCACAACCACTTAACTTCTCTTGTGTATAACTCCCCCTTAACCACTTAACATCTCTTGTGTATAACTCCCCCTTAGTAGTACACTTCAACCATCCCATCACATCATCAATCCAATCATAATCCATAGAATAGAATTCTCAAATTTCTCCCCCTTTTTGTCAAAATATGACAAAGGAAGAAACACAAATAGGATTTGAATGACAGTAAAGTAATGATCAAGTCATAAAGAGAGAAAGATTGAAAGTTAAGAGTACATAACATAGCATAAGGAGTTATAAAGTCAAGTCAGATAGAGTCTAACATAACCAGAGAAAGTAAAAAGTATTATAGTTATTACAGACCAAAGATAAAAATCTCAATCCGATCCAGAAGGAGGAACAAGGATGGTAGGATCAATTTGATGAAGGCCTTTTTGTAAGCGCCTAAAATACTTGCACATATTTTTAAATTGCCAATTGTGGCCAACATTCATATTCTCTACCTTCTCCTCTAATGCACTCAGATGAGCATTAAAATCAGATGGCACAAAATCAGGATCATTCCCAGAGTCAGAATCAATTTCATTAAAAATATCGTCCATATTGATATCATCTGGAGGAAGATCATCACCTTTTTCATCATTCACAGCCTCAGCAGCAGCTCCACCTTCACCAACATCAACTTGGCCAGGAGCCAATTTCAACTTCATTTTGTTTATGTTGGAGTTGTTGAATATGAGATGTTGGATAGGAGCCTCTCCAACGGGCATAACGACTAACATATTAGTGGCTAACACATTCATCAGATACCCAAATGGAATATCACTATGACCAGGATGAATACGGAATTGAATGATAGAGGAACAAATCAAAGAGGGCAAACAAACATTAGCACCAGTAACGATTGAGTATAAAATACGAACCATAAGCAGAGTCAACTCAATCTTGTTTCCAGAGCGGGGATACAGATTACATGTAAAGATATGATGTAAAACTCTGTATCTAGGTAACAAGTATTTGGACGTGAGGGCATTCTCATTTTCAGTCCATGGTGCATTCATGTTACACAACGCTCTAGTATAAACACGTTTTTCAGATTCTGACACTTTCTTAGCAAGTGTGCTAAGATGAATACCATCATCATTTACTGGAATGTCCATAAGGCCTGAAATTAAATGTCGATCAATAGGAAAAGGCCCTTCTCTAGTAGTAATAGTGAAAGTCAGTTACTCAGTAGAGAATTTATTTATGCATGCAATCATGGCCTGCGCTATGGACTGGTATGCCGGCCCGCCCCAGCGTAAAATGTTTTCTCATCTTACAGATTGAAGGAGAGGAAGGAGACTGAAATCAACGACTTTTTCAACAATCACATTGCGCATACGTAAATCACGTACATGTGGTGGATCATCTTCAGGAGCCCTAAGATGACATCTAGTGATAACATTCGATCTAGAAGAAGAAGCACCTCTAGGATTTTTCTTTTTTACCTCTAGAGTCCATTTTCTTGCAGGATACCAGAAATATCAAGAAAATAGAGATGGGTTTCTCTAGATTCAGCAAAAAAAAAAAACCAAAAACTTGAAGAACGAGTTGAAATAAACAACTACAATCAAGAAATTGAAGAGAAAAGACAAAGATTCTTTAAGAAAACACTCTAACCTGAGCAAATCGAACAGTGGGGTTTGACTAGTTGAGCCACGGCTTGTTGGAGAGGTTAGAATGAAGAAGATGAGGTTTTTTCCCAAATAAAAGCAATTAGCACGCTACACGACTGGTCGTGGGACGTCCTTGACCGGTCGTGCCACGACTGGTCAAGCACGTCCTTGACTGGTCGTGTACCAGAAAAATAAACATACATTTTTCAAGAAATTTTGAAATATAAACCATTAAAGTATTTACAATATGATACAGAGATACATGACCAATCATTTTAAATTACAAATACTGAGATTGAATTTCAACTTATTAAATCTGCTTTTGTCGATCAGTTTAGTGAAAATGTCAGCAAGCTGAGTCTCGGTAGGAATATATTCTAAAGATATTACTTTCTCTTCCACTAATTCACGAATATAATGAAATGTAATGTCAATGTACTTGGTACGTGAATGTTGGATTGGCTTTTTTGAAATATTTATCGCACTGGAATTATCACAGTATAAATCCATTGAGTCCTGTGCAATTCCATAATCACTCAACATATGTTTCATCCAAACCAACTGAGTACATGCATTTCCAGCTGCAATGTATTCAGCCTCAACAGTTGAGAGTGATATGGAACTTTCCTTCTTGCTAAACTAAGAAACCAAGCAGTTTCCAATGTAAGAACAACCACCACTGATTAATTTTCTGTCATCGATATTACTTGCCCAATCAGCATCTGAATACCCAGCTAATTGAACACTAGTATCATATGGATACCAAAGACCCAAATTAACTAAACTTGTGACATATCAAATAATTTGTTTAACAACAGTTAAGTGAGATTATTTAGGATTAGACTGATATCTAGCATAGATTCCAACACTTAAAGTAATATCAGGTCTACTTGTAGTTAAGTAAAGCAAACTGCTTATCATGCTACGATACAATTTAGGATCTACATCTTTACATGTAGAGTCTTTTGAGAGTCTTAGAGTCGTACTCATAGGAGTATCAAAATTCTTACTATTCTCAAATCCGAACTTCTTAATCAAGTTCAAGGCATATTTAGATTGTGAAATAAAAATTCCATCAAATTACTGTTTTACTTGCAATCCTAAGAAATAATTTAATTCCCCAACCATGCTCATTTCAAATTCAGATTTCATTAGATCTGCAAACTCAACAGTCAAGTTAGTACAAGTTGATCCATAAATTATATCATTAACATAGATTGGAACCATTAAAATATCATCGTTATGTTTATTGACAAAGAGTGTCTTATCAACACTTCCCATTTGAAAATTGTGACTTAGTAAAAACTTAGTCAATTTTTCGTACCATGCCCTGGGAGCTTGTTTCAAACCATAGAGAGCTTTTTTAAGGCGGTATACATGATTAGTAAACTTAGGGTCTTTAAACCCTGTAGGTTGTTCAACATATACCTCTTCCTGTAAATCACCATTTAAAAAGGCACTCTTTACATCCATTTGATAAATTTTAAACTTTCTAAAGCATGCAATGGATATAAAAAGTCTAATTAATTCAAGGCGAGCAACTGGAGTAAAGGTTTCATCGTAATCAATACCTTCTATTTGAGTGTACCCTTGTACAACCAGTCTTGCCTTGGTTCGAATTATATTTCCAAGTTCATCAGACTTATTTTTGAAAACCCACTTAGTTCCTATAATGTGTTTATCTTTAGGTCTAGGAACAAGATACCAGACATCATTACGGACAAATTGATTAAGTTTTTCCTGCATCACTACTATTCAGTTTTCATCAGAAAGTGCTTCTTTTACGTTTACCGGTTCAATCTGGGATGTAAAGCATACGTAATTATATGTCTTCTAATTGTCTACGAGTGCGCACACCAATGAGAGGGTTACCCAGAATTTGAGTAGTTGGATGATCTTTAACAGTCCTTAATTCAGAATTAATTTCACTAGATGAAGTATCTGGTTTTTCAATTAGAAGAACTTCATCATTATCTGAACTTGGGGCAGGTGTATTCAAATGATCGTCTATGACCACGTTAATTGATTCTTGAATAATACCAGTCCTCTTGTTCAGAACACGATATGCGCAACTGTTTAAAGGGTATCCTAAAAAAATTCCTTCGTCACTCTTTGTGTTAAACTTTCCCAGATTTTCACGGTCACACAAAATATAACACTTGCTGCCAAAAACTCGAAAGTATTTGACAGTCGGCTTCTTATCGAACCACACTTCATAAGCGATTTTATTATAAGATTTACATATATAAACTCGATTAATAACATAGCAGGAAGTATTCATTGCTTCAGCCCAAAGATTTTTAGGGAGCTTCATACTATTTAACATTACAGTTCCCATTTCTTGAAGTACTCTATTTTTCCTTTTCACAATTCAATTCTGTTGAGGAATTTTTGGGCGCAGAGAATTCATGTGATATTCCCTGATCGCTACAGAATTTTTCAAAACCACTATTTTCAAACTCGGATCTATGATCACTTCGGATCTTACTGACTTGAGAACATTTTTCAGTTTGGATCCATTTGATAATCTTTTTCACTTCATCAAGGGTATCTGATTTGTCCCTTAAAAATGAAACCTAGGTGAATCTTGTAAAATCATTTACAATAACCAAGATGTATTTTTTGCCACCTCGACTTTCCGTTCTCGTTGATCTTATAAGATCCATGTGGAGAAGCACGAGTGGTCTTAATGTGGTATTGGAGTTCACCTTTTTGTGAGAGCTCCTAGTTTGTTTACCATTTTGACATTCACCACATATCTTGTCTACTTTTTGACTCTTAGGTAGACCTCTAATAAGTTCTCCTTTGCTCAATCTGTATAAATTCCGGTAGTGTACATGTCTAAGGCGTTTATGCCATAATTCTGTCTCATCGGTATGGATCATGTAGCACATTTGATTAAATGAGCTACCATTGCTTACTATATAGCAGTTTTCAGAAGTTCTGCGACCAGTTAATATTACAGAACCCTTTTTATCTATAATCTCACAACCTTTATTAGAAAATTTAACACTATGGTTGTTGTCGCATATTTGAGATATGCTTAATAGGTTGTGTTTTAGTCTCTCAACATATAAAACATTCTTAAATAAGGGAAGATTATAGAGTTGAACCGTACCTTGTCCAATAATCTTGCAGTTGCTACCATCACCAAATGTGACTGACCCATCAGTCATATCTTTTAGATCGGTGAATAAAGCCTTGTCACCTGTCATGTGCCTGGAACATCCACTGTCTAGGTACCATTTTGAATGGCTTGTTGCTTTGAAAGTAGTGTGGGCAACCAAACAGGCAACTTTAGGAACCCATTTCCGAACTGTTTTGGGTTTAGGAACATAGTTGGTCTTCTTTTGTTTATAGTTGTGGGAATGACCTACTGAGTTAGATTTTAAGAGTTCCTTGAGTTAATCAACTATTTTTTCAGCCAGTGGGTATCTATTCTGATTTTTGAAATTGATATAGTTATGTTTAGGTTTTTGAAAAGTTTTTATATTTTTAGAAAAACCTTGACAAGTACCTTTTTCTTTTGAGTTTGAGGCTTCTCCTTTCACAAAGTTGGGAAGAGTATTCTTTTGTTTATAAGGTATGTTCTTATCATAACCCAACCCAGATCGATCGCCACATTTTCTAGATCCAGATAAAAGTTTTTCTAACTTTAGATCTCCTTGGGAATACCTCCAAGTATCCTTTAAACTCAGAAGAGAAGATACTTCACTCTTAAGTTTGTCATTTTCTGATTTAAGATTTTCAATCAGGGTGGTTTTGAATTCTAAATCACATTTAGTCTTTTCAAAACAATTTGAAATATGAGATTTTTCTAAAACAAGTGACTCAAAATTTTCTTTAAGTTTTAAAAACTTTTCTTTTTGAAGTTTTAGTTTTACGACAATTTTACAACTTTCCTTGTATAGGGCAAGCATCTTGAAGATCTTCTTCATTTTCATGATCACTATTCAGATTTTCTTCACTAGTTGAATCATCATGATCTGAAAAAGTGAACTTGGCTAGAGTCATAAGGGCCTTAACTTCATTGTCCGACTCGGCTTTGTAATCTTCAATCGAAGTAGCTTCGACGGATGATTCATCCCAAGTAGCCAACATACCCTTCCTTTTGGGTTTGTCCTTTTTAGGACATTTGTTTGCTAAATGCCCATATTCTTGACAGTTGTAACATTGACTATCTTTCAAAGACTTCCAAGTTTTAGATATAGGTTTAGATCTTTTTTGAAAATCGACCCTTTTCTTACTTTTGAAAATTTTATAAAACCTTTTTGCTAGAAGAGCCATATCATCTTCAGAATCAGAGTTTTCTTGAGAAACACCTTTAGAAGATTTCAAAGTGATGGATTTTCCTTTAGAAGCGTTAAAATTTAATTCATAGGTTTATAAAGAACCAACTAGTTCTTCTACCCTCATATTGTCCGTATCATGAAGTTCCTGGATTGTGGTTACTTTAGAGTTGAACCGTTCAGGAAGAGAGCGTAGTATTTTTGCACACACTTTACTTTTTGGGATTGTATCGCCAAGACCCCACATTAAGTTTACAATGTCATTTAATCTTGTGTAAAAGTCCATAAACATTTCATTTTCCTCCATATGAATTTCTTCAAATTTGGTTGTGAGGAGTTGGACTTTAGATTTTTTTTACAATTGATGTACCCTCGTGTGTCATTTCTAATATATCCCAGGCTTGCTTTGCAGTATCACAGGATATGATTCTTTTGAACTCATCTGGTGATAGTGCGCAAGTGATTGCATTTAGTGCTTTTGCATTGACACTACTCTCACTTTTCTGAAGTGTGGACCAAGAAGTATAAGGTGTTATTCTCATTGATTTTGATCCATTGATACAAGTTACTTCAATGGTAGGAGGGTTCCATTCAGTCACTGTGGCTTGTCACACACTCTCATCCATTGATTTGAGGAAGATCCTCATTCTGGCTTTCCAATAGGCATAGTTGGAGCCATCAAAGGGTGGAGGCCTAGTGACTGATAGGCTATCAAAATTTGACATCTTATATATATAGCTTAGATCGTTAGCTCAGGAAATAAATCCAAATAAAAAGCAATAAGAGCGAGCTATTAGTCTCTGATACCACTTGAAATGGCCAAGCTATATGTCCTAGAGGGGGGTGAATAGGACTATGCCAAATTAAAATTAAAACAGCGGAATAAACAATAAAGAGATAGCCTTAAAAAAATAAATTAATTCACAATGCTGAAACAAACTCAACCTCAATTAACAAGTATTGAGAGGTTGATACGAATTCAGTTCTAAGGACAACCTTACACCATAAAAACCAAAGGTTTATGGCAGGACAACCTTATTTCTAGAATGTCCTTTGTATCAAGAATAAAAATAAATAGCAAGGAATTGAAATAGATTGCAGAAATTTAAATCTAACTTATTACAACATTCCCTACACTTGCTTGAAATGTAAATATTTACAACATTCACATCCACACATACATTCCATAGCTTTGAATGATAAAAGATAAAAGATTAAGCAAGCATTCAATCCACAAGACAAAGAATTATAGTGGTTCACCTGTGTGTTCACCTACTGTTAAACAACAGCCACACATAATGTTACTCCACTCCTAATATTCTCACATAGGGGATATTAGCGTTCATTATCAAAATAGGTTTCACAGGTTCACCTAAAACCTTCACAATTGTGTCTTTTTAACTTGGGCTTACACAGTTCAAAAACCCCTCTTTCTGAGTTTTCTGGCTCTCCTCAGATAACTGCACAAATGGAATTTTTCTGGTGAATCCCAAACAAAAACCAAAAGAATGAAAATTTTACAGAATTGTAAAATACTTGGATTTCTCCTCTTGTTGCAGCACGGAAGAACCAATCGGAGTAGAAGTTCGAATATGGAAGTTCAATGTCCAATACTCACTTTACAAGAGTTCTAAGTTCTAATTGATTTTAAGTTTAATCAAATTAGGGCTAGCTGTATTTGATTTTGATTATGAGAAGAAGAAATTAAGAATTTTGCTTTTTTTTTTCTAATCTGATTGGAATTCAAATCAAAATCAAATAACAATAAGCTAACAAAAGAAAATAGAATTATGCATAATGTAGCTTAAAAATAAACGCAAACTTATCTCAGAGTGGAGCCTTGAATTCACTTAAATTTTCAATTCAAAAAACTCTGAAATTCATGTGTTATTTATAGCTGCAGAAATTCGTCTTTGACTGGTCCTAGGGACAGCACGACTGGTCGAAGAAGAAAATTTTTTTTAAAATTTTGAGCGCGATCGGATAAAACCGTTGTACGACCGGTCGTAGGCAGTCCACGACTGGTCGAAGGCAGTCCAAGACTGGTCGAGACCCCTCTACAACTAGTCGTGCTACACTTGATTTAGTCGCTAGAGTTTGAGTCGTAGAATTACGACTGGTCAAAGGTCGAGTCGAGACCATCCCACGACTGGTCGAGCAGACTCCAGAACAAAAAAAATTCGATGAATTGCAACAACTCTAGGAGTGGTCCTGGAATATCTTAGACTAGTCGAACCAGTGCTAGGATTGGTTGAACAAGGTCTAGGACTAGTCTTAGAATAGACCAAAATCATATATTAATATTCCAATGAATTATGTAGCCAAAGTGACTTACCCTAAGGTCAATCTAAGGTTTATCATACCTAGGACATGCAATATGGACATTAAAAACTTCATTTGCTTAGACTTTGAACATTACGAAGCTTGAGTTCTTCTTGATGTAGCCTGACCACTTCACAAGCTTTGAAATCAATGTCATTTTGAGTTGCACTTGAGTCCCAAACTATGCTTGAGTCTTGATCTTGAATACACGTGAACTTGAGCTTGAGTCTTACATATGAACTTGAGCTTTGAACTTGAACTCTTCTTTAATATCTTCTATATTGTAGTTTAAACTAGTTTGAAGAATTCATCTTCTTGACTTCAATTGTTGACATGGTGCCTCGAACAAATTTATCAAGATATAAACACAAGACACATACAGAGGTTTTGACACACAAAATTTGACAACCAAAGAGGAATCAAACCATAGCACTTACAGAATTCTTAGCGATCTAATCCACTTTTCTTTACCTTTATACATAAGCATCATTACATCCAGCCTCTAGACACATTCCTGGACATATGCTCTGTGGTTTGCCGAAATCTCGGATCGTTCCACATCAGAAATTCACGTATGCCTAGTCTTAATCCGACCATATCATTCATCCCTTGAGATTTTTTACCACACTAAGTACAGACCGTACGTTTGTACGGGCAAAGAGGGTGCCTAACACCTTCCCTCTTTGTAATCGAAGTCCCTTACCCATAATCCCAGATGACAAACCAGGAGTCAATCTAAGGTAGGAGAGTCTTCGGATTTCTCTAACCTTATGTATTCCGTGGGTTCTAGCCGACCGCGGGATTCTGAGATTAATTGACTAGTGTCGACTCCAACATCCACAAATCATCTTAATCACCCCCACCATAAATACATAACATACAAATCAACGTGGGCACCGATTTTCAGTGTCTACAATATTCGAGAGTGTTTAAGGATAATAGGTGCCTTTGTTCCTTCCTATAGGACATGCCACCTCGGAGAGCAACGCGGGCGACTCCCGCTCTACCACCTGAGGCTCTCGCTTTACTACCTATGACTCCCATTCCACCACCAGAGATCCTGGCTCCCAGCCTGAGGATACCATTCCTCCACCCGAGACTAATACGGATCCGACCGTACCTGTGAGTGCCTCCCAGTTACAGCAGATGTTGCAGGCTGTGACGGCTGCGCTTCAGGGACAGGGCAAGCACCCTATTGTTTCGCCAGCCCATGCAAAGCAGGAGCACACGAGTGTCCTCTTTTGAGAGTTCAGACAGCTCGATCCCTCGCATTTCTAGGGTGAGCCAAATCCAATAGCAGTTGAGAGATGGCGCTGCAATGTGGAGAAGATTTTTGATACAACGGTATGTATAACTCAGCAGCGGGTCCAGTTAGCTGTATTTCTTCTCCAGGGTGAGGCCGAGCACAGATGGACCTCCATTACCCTTGTTACAGGGCCTGATTTTGTTTGGACATGGGAGGATTTCATACACCGATTTGACCAATAGTATTTTCCCCACTACTCTCATCAGCAATGAGCATTATAGTTTGAGACCTTGGTGCCGGGAGACATCTCTATGGTGCAGTATGCGGTTCATTTTGTAGTGCTATCCAGATTTACACCATATTTGGTTGATGATGAGGAGCGAAAGGCTCACTGTTTCGAGAACGACTTACGTTATGGTCTCCGAGGCCGTGTTGTTGGGCATGAGCTCCTAACTTTCGAGAAGGTAGTACGGAGGGCCCAAATTTATGAGGACGAGTGGGTCAGTTCGTAGAGGGATCACGATAAAAAAAAGAGACTAGAAGAGGCAGCCCCCCTCCGGTAACTCCCAACAGCAGCATCAACGACCGTAGAGGCATAGAAATTGCCCATCCATTCGATCATCGATAGCACCCCTAACACTACCTCTGAGGCAATTCATTGGTGTCTGTCATGGGTGCGGTGAGATGAGACACCATTGGCGGGAGTGTCCCCACCTTTAGCACTAGTAGCAACGACAAAAACTCCTACCATTGGGACCCCAACAGCAGTAGCGACAACAACTCCTACCATCGGGACCCCAGTAGCAGCCGGGACAGCGACAACAACTCCTACCATCGGGACCCCAGTAGCAGCCGGGACAGCGACAACTATAGAGAAGACACACACCTCCCCAACAGGCATAGGGCAAACTTTATGCAGCCCAGCAAGACCCTCAGTCGTCAGAAGGAGTTGCTGACGATTCGCGTGACCAGTTCTTAGGACCGCCTTGTTAGATTAATCGTTGATAAAATTCTAAGGCTATAAGGTATCCTAGTTTCAATCATTTCTGATCCAGGATGTGAAGTTCAGTAGGGGTCTATTGAGGCATAAAAAAGAGAGTGAAAGACAGTAGAAAAAAGCATTGTGCACAAATAAGATGGTAAAAAAGAACATTGTGCGAAAAAAAGTAAAGTATTGTGTGGAAAAGTGGTTTTGTGCGGAAATGATCGTTGTGCACAAATGATTATTGTGCACACCGAGTTCCGCATAAAGGATAACACACTCCAAGTTCCGCATAAAGGATACCGCTCGAGGGTATTCGCACAAAGTCATCCGCACAATGGAATCCGCACAAAGGTGGTTAGCGTAAAGCGGACCGCACAACAATGACGTGGCGCGTTCACACGTGCGAGAAGACTATATATACCCCTTGACCCCTCTAAAGGGGTCATTAGCGACCAATCGAGAACCTGAGGAAGATTTGAAGAGAGAGAAAGGTACTGCTCTATCGCCGTTGTGTGTAACGATTGTTGTGCGGTGCACAAACATCATTTGCGCACAATGAAAGCTAGCACACAAAAGGCTCCAATGCACTAAGGGCGTCATAGCACAAATGGCTGTAGTGCACAAAGGGCGCCAGAGCATAAAAGGCTTTAGCGCACAACGCCTT
The DNA here is from genome assembly GCA_030180095.1 of Magnolia changhungtana. Lineage (NCBI taxonomy): Eukaryota > Viridiplantae > Streptophyta > Magnoliopsida > Magnoliales > Magnoliaceae > Magnolia > Magnolia changhungtana. The sequence goes on from JASAUF010000276.1 coordinate 14,379,425, forward strand.
CTGCTAGCGCACAATGGCTTTTGATAATACACAATGACTTCTAGCACAACATTCAACATTATGTTTTAATGTTTTATACATTTATGCATAATTTGGATGTTAAATATTGATTATATATAATAATTTATAAGTATTCTATTTGGAATCAAAGGAGAAAAGGAAGTAATGAAGTTAGAATGTACAAAATAAAGTGATTGTCTTTCCTATTGTCTTCTGGTAATCAATCAAATAAATGAAATTTTCCAAATGAAATGCATTTGTTTCCTATTCGAAACAAAATGGCGACTCCACTGGGGATTTCATATTCATTCAAATATTAACCTAAGAATCATGAGGAAGATAATCACAACTGTTTGGCGTCTTCGAGGCACCAAAATGGTGACTCTCAACGGGAACATCCTACCTTTCATCTCCAAAATAGAATACGATTTAATATAAATACTAATTTTCCTTCACTTCTGCATATGAAAAAAAGGAGAAGCAGAATATTGTAACCAACTAATCAATGACAGTAGTTCAAGGAAACAAAGTTTTCTACTTCACCACAATAGGATTTATTGTGGAATATGCTGATAAATGAGCTGGATTTAGTGAGGGTAAAGCGATAGTAAACAAGTAAATAGAATCACAGGTGACTGTTACGGTCGTGACTGCTTCGCCAATGACATAAGGAGAAAGAGATGAATGGATCGTCATCACTCGCGGAAGGACAAGGGCCCCGATTGTAACTGCAACGAGAACAAGCTCATTGCTGAGAAGGGTTAGGGGGCCGATAACACAAAATGCCGCCAGAAAAAATCCTGAACTCGCCCCTCCTGTGCTATACCCCAAGCGAACAGTTCCACAACTGACATCGCATGACTCCAAGAGCCAGATGGACAAAAAAACAAAAGGGTAAAGCACTGTTAGTAGGTTCACTGACGTCTATTTCACCCCGATCGATCTATGGTAATGGGAGCACAACGAAGTCAAACAAAACCCTATCCTCCCCTCTTTTCGTGAGCCCTATCACGTCAACATATTCTTCTCCCACTCTGACCATAGCTTCATCGAAAAGTGGAGAAGCCGTAGTACACATGGCAGGAACCAATCAGGAATATACACCAACCACAGAGGATCGTGTAAATGACATGGTGGAAGCACAAAGAGCACTGATGGAAGAATGCGGGAATCTCAGAGAAGCCTTAACAACCCTCACACACAATGTTACGCGAATGACAACACTTCCAGTAACTGAAGATGTGGATGAAAGAGAGCAACACCCCAATGGGTCGTAGCCACCGAGGACCGGGTCGCACGGATCTGTTCCCGTGATGAGAATAATGACACAAGAAGAAGAACGATAAGTAGTTCGGAAAGAGAACGTGAGGGCACAGGAAGATTCAAAAATCGGACGCCATACCCGAGAGAAGTGGAGGATATCCCCTTCCTGAACAATTTTAAACATCTAGACTTTTAAAAGTTCAACGGGGATGGATAGCCAGAAGAACACTTGATGCACTTCATCACCAGTATGGGGAATATCTCCATAGTACCCCAATACTGTCTCCAATTATTTGGGTCTTCTCTAACGAATAAAGCGTTCAGGTGGTACCCTAGCCTAACGCCTGTGTCGATAAGAACATGGGAACATATGCAGGACACGTTCATGTCAAATTTCTTCTCATCAGAATGTGATGTTAGTATCACAAAACTAGCTTTAGTACGACAGAGAGGAGGCCAGTAGAAAAGTTTATAGATAGATGGAAGACATTGGGAGCTTCTTGCAGGCAATTACCAAAAGAGAGTAACAGGTGAAAATGTGCCTGAACTCCATGGAAACTGGAATAACGTTCGGTCTCACCACTGCAACATCAGAACTTTCTGCGACTTGGCTACAAAAGCGCATACTCTAGAATTAATGACTCGGAAGATGCCGACATTCAATTATGAAATGGTTAGAAGAGGACCTCAGAAGTTGATCACAAATGTGGTCGATCACGAAAAGAGGAACCAGGAATCAAGAGAAATGAAAGGCAAAAGGGTGGAAAGGAGAGAAGACCCGAGTCGCCCCAGAGGGAGGTTTTACAACAAGAGACCTCGACTGTTAAATTCTCATGAGGGTTTCGAGTTTGAAAAAGAGGACGTACTCCCCATGATGATCAGTTGTTAAAATCTGGAACAATCGAATTGCCACTATCAAAATGTCTCGAGGAGGCATCTAAAACAAAGGAAAGAGATTTCTGTCATTAATAGCGCCTAGTAGGGCATCCGACAGAAAATTGTTATACACTGAAGTGTATTATACAAAGGATGATAAATAAGGGTGAAATAATAGTCGGGAAAGAGAAAGAAAGGGACAGAAGAGCGACAACAAATGTACTCACCTTATGAGAAGACCATCAGGAGAATACAAAGGTAAGTGATCAGAAAACAATAGGGAGAGTTGCCGTAACTACCTTGCGATTAAGGAAAAAGATGGCTAGCCCACCGAGTTCGAAAAATGGAAAAGCAAAAGTGGAAGTAGCCAAGAGTCACACCAGCAACGATAACAGCAGTGAAAAGGAAATGGGAAAGGAGATAAGAAAAGTGACTTATGACATTATAAGTCACTTAAAAGGCATTCCGGCCCGATTGAGCGTTTATGATGCTTTGAAGTTGTCAGAAAACTCTAAAGAAAGCCTAATTAATGCATTATCTAATGAAAGTATAAGGGAGGTGTTGCTGACTAAATTAGAAAGCGAGAAACAAGAAGATTGTCTTCCGGTTATCTCCTTCTCCGATAAAGACTTAACCTGCGATGAGAAACATAATAGGCCGTTGATGATAATGGGTCATGTTCGCGGTAAGCAAGTAAAATGGATAATGCTCGATAATGGGTCCATTGTAAACTTGTTACCATTAACAATACTGAGTAAATTGGGATATCGACGCTCAAACCTACGCCCTAGTGGAATGATGATATAGGGTTTAAATCGATAATGGGTCCATTGTAAACTTGTTACCATTAACAATACTGAGTAAATTGGGATATCGACGCTCGAACCTATGCCCTAGTGGAATGATGATATAGGGCTTAAATCAAGACGGACATCGTGTGCTTGGGAATATCACGATAACACTGGAGATAGGAGAGCTAACTACAAGTGTCGTCTGCCATGTTATAAATACAATGACTACATATAACCTCCTTTTGGGAAGGCCATGGATGCATCAATATGGCATCATACCTTTTACCTTGCATAAGTGTTTCAAATACTATAAAGATGGGGTACAACATAAAGTGTTAGCCGATGAGAGACCATATACAGAAGCTGAAGCTTTCTTCACAGATGCGAGTTATTATGACGCATTTGCCAGCAAGGAAGAGAAAGAGAACGATGAGAATAAAACTAACGTCTCCCACTGTGTCGTGGTCGGTTGGGAGGGGGTGTGGCCTTACCCGCCCGAGCGTAGGGGGCATTGCTAGGCTGAGTCTGACCAGCTCGAGGAATGGGTCCGCTATCGACGTGCTGGATAGGTATTGACAGACTATTGGCCAAGCGGATAGTGAGGTTTCATACGCTCACTTGGACTGTGCTGCTAGGAGAGTGACAGTGCCATTTGGAGTGTACTAAACCCCGGTGATGATCTCAAAGATGAACCGTACTGATATGTGGACTTATCGAGTAGGAGTTGCATACTCATTCATTCATTCATTCACTATCCACTCAGGCTGGTGGTGCGCAACTATTTGTTACGTGTACCTTCGAACGGCTGAGATTTTGGTTGGGCGCGCGACTAACTTGAGATCAGGAGTTTACCACATTGAGTCTAACTATCCAAATTTAGGTATGGGACTGGTTTGGATAGAAGTCCCTTGTGATGGACCCCATAGCCTACGATACTACGCACTATCATCCTGACTTCGCACTCCAGCATGATCATTCCATTCGCACTACATGTTGCATTACATCTGCGGCATATGGCAATTTGGGTCATTGTGTTTCTGCATTTATATGGACTAGGTATGGCCGATGCTATATATGTTACTCATCAGGAATGTATATTGCATTGTATCCTTTGCATCTGATATTTGGCTCTCTATGACTCCTCATTTGCATAATTGATTTGTATTGCGTATTCTAATATTGTATGACTCATGGTCTAATCAGCATTCCGTTTACTCCATTATCATATGATATATGATCTTGTCAATACTTCTGTTTACTCTGATAATTCATAATCTTGTCAGCATTTCTATTTATTGAGTCTAATCAGCATTTCATTTACTCCGTTATCATATGATATATGATCTTGTCAATACTTCTGTTTACTTTGATAATTCATAATCTTGTCAGCATTTCTATTTATTCCGACATTGTATGATTCATGGACTCAGTATTTCCGGTATTGTATGATTATGACATTGTATTGAATACTTGGCACTTACCTTGTGCACACACTTACACCACCCTCTAAGCTTTCTATAAGCTTATGCACAATAGATGCGTACAGGTGATGTTAGGTTGCAGCAGTGTTGGGCTTGGAGCGTGCAACAATCTTCTGGAGCCTGATTTTCGATTTATGTATTTTTTCCTTTCAACATTGTACTCAAATGATTATATTAGTGGATATGTGATGATGATGTTGCCTTTGTGAATTGGGTAATCTTGTGGTTATGCTTATTACAAGTTAAATATGCATTGAGCAAAAAAAAAAAAATCCTCCTTGTAGGATCCTAGGATCGGAATCTGGCATATGGATGCTAGAAGCTGAGAATGCGGTACTACGGAGGCTGTCGGCACCGGATTCGGCGATCGAGATTCCTGTGAATTCGATTTTCGGGTTTGTGACGTGACAAGATCCACCAGGATTTGGAAGGGATACGATGAGCTTTCTACCCTGGCCCGGTAGATGATCGATGTATCGGGATCAAGCCCACTATAACCGTCTCTCCATGTTGGTCAAATATTGAAAATAGCTATCTTACTCTAAATTATTGGGAATTGTCGTCAAGACTCCAAATAGGTAAAGAAATAAATTGTAGAAAACCATCAGGATAGGAGAAATAGATAAAGAAATAAGTTTTAAAGGGGGTAGACTAAAATGAACCAGGCTAGTATATTCCCTACCACGCGTAGAAACTCGAAATCAATAACACTTAGGCAAAAGAAATAATTAAATCTTTCCTTATTACCCTTAGGTAATTTCGATGATGAAATTTTGTTTTAAGGGGGGTAGATTGTAACATCCCAGATTTTTGCCAATCTGGAATTAGACGTCCTTAGGCAATGTGTCGATCCTAACACCTTATTAACCTGTCAGAACTCAATCCCAAAGTCTAAAACCGTTTTTGAACCCATTTCCTTTACAAATCCCACCCTTCACCACCTTGTTCTTTCAATTTTTCTAAGTACTTTTACATTAGACAGTAATCTTAAGGTTTAGGTGATGAAGAACAATACTTAAACTATAAATTGCTGTAATTAGTGAACACAAAAATAAAATGGGCTTTTAACCAATACCCTTATGGAATTTCACAAAACGAATAGGTTATTTAGAACGTCGGCCTCTCCCGCCTTAAGATTTCCTTCTGTTGTAATTAGGGCGTGCTTTAGTAAGTATTGATAACTTGAATCACTGTATGTACCAACTACGAAGGCCCAAGTACCACCTTAGACAGAAATCTTACAGGACTAAATCCTTTAGAAATTTGACAAAGTTAACAAAGTGCTAAACTAGATTAGCCATGAAATCCGATTAATCCACTTTAAATATGATCTGCAAGACCCAAAACTTGCAGAATCATTGACGCTAGGTTACCCTAAAATCTAAGATCAATCTCATTACCCGACTGCTCTCGGGAGCATCTCGAAACTCCGTATCAGATCTGGACTGCACGTCGGAAGTCCGATTAACACGAAGTTAAGGAATTAGGACCGCCTTGCTGGGCTTGAAAATCAAATCCAGATAGTGTCCCACAACTATTCGTTTGAGCTCGGAGCGGAGAGTGTGAGAAATGTGAAAATAATTCTAAATTAAATTCAAAATAATGAAATCTGAGACTTGTCACTTGCGATCAGTATTAAGCAACTAGACCATCAGAATCAGGCCAAATTACACGCTCGGATCAGGTATATTTCCCCAAACATATCCATGTACTCGGAATCTCCGATCGAGAGCCACTAACCGTTGAACTGAAACTGGTCTGCCACGTGCGATCTGAAAACCCGACTGGAACGAAACCTCAGCTGAACCTAGATCCAATGTCTGTGAGCTTAAGTCCGACCTTTGGCTCAAGGAGGCCCGCCAGAAGTCCTCCGTTGAGCTGAAACTGGGTCGCTTTGGTTATAACTTAAGTATACCTTGACCATAAGTCTATTTTGGAGTATTTTTAGGCTATATAATGACCTTAGAACCCTCTCTCTTACAGCCATATGAATTTGAGAGAAACTGTAGAGAGAGAAGAGAGAAAAGAGAGAGGAGTGAGAGAAGTGGGAGAAACTCCCTACTGCTTTTCCCTGCTATTCTACAAGCCTATCTTGTCGCTTTCCCAGCGAGTCCGACTTCATTTTTAGGTAAGAACCCTAACCCTAATCTGTTTTGGGGTTGTAATGGTTGTAGGTTATGAAAAGCTAACCTATTTCATTCTATAGGTTACTAAACTGCCGAATACAGAAGCTTAGCAAACCTATTGTATTCATTACCATTCTATGACAAAAGGTGCAGACTTTAGGTGTATAGGTTATGGTTTTCAACGCTTTCAATGTCAGATAATGATAGATTCATGATCTGCATGCAATTGCACATGTACAAAGTGCTGTCTGTTTTTCGTTTCGATTAAAGACAAGGAATATGGAATTTTACATATTCTAGGTATTTGTAGAAAGTACCGTATACGTATAAATTTTGGAAATGTGTTTGCCATGATTATTTGTTGTATAAACATATTATATATGTGTAAAATATTTGTTTGGCGAAAGGACTCGCCCTAATACATGTTTTGCTAATATACACTATGTATGTTAAAATAGTGTATTCTAAGTGTTTGTGAAAATGACTGAATGAGTATAGATTTCTCATTCATGCTTGCCATGACTAATTGTCATGGATATATTGATTGTTGTATTGGTGATACCCCTTTGGCGAAAGGATTTACCCTAAGTCACGCCACGGCCAACATGTTGAATTGTGTAGCCCAAATGTTTGTGAAAATGTTCAAATGAATATGGAACTTGGATTCATGCTTGCCATGATTATCCATTGTGGGTGCACACGAGTAATAATTGAGGCAACTCCCTAGTGAAAGGATTTGGCCTTATACCTATGTGATCAACATACGTCATGTATGTTGATGTGTGTAGTCTAAGTGTTTGCTGAAATAACTAAATAAATATGGATTTATGATTTATTCCTGCCATATGTATTGAATGTAAGAACATGATTGATGTGTATGTGACAACTCCTTGCTATAAGGATTTGTCCTAATCTATGTTGAAATCAACATACGTTATGTATGTTGGAGTGGTGTAGTTTAAGTGTTTGATAAAATGCCTGTGTGAGAAATTGGTGTGACGAACTAAAATTAATAGGGGTGTTGAGATGGGATTCTCAACTACCTTAAAGATGTATATGATGTCCTTCATGTTGTTTGTTTAATTTAACCACTTATGAAATGTATGTGTTTGTATTTCCTGTTTATATTGTGCTTTATTACATGCTTGTCAACTTGCTTGAATTACTTTGTTTATTCTGCGTTACTCTACATGTTTCTAGTCATAGATTGGTTGTGTTTGGAGCTATTGTATAGTCCAGGCAATTGGTAACGGGATTGAATTTGTGACTGCGATTCATTTGTCACGTGAGATGTGTTCGACGAACCCGAGTCGTACTTCAGTTGGCGATAGTGGTTGGCCACATGAAGTGATTATGTGCTTCATATCGTTCAACTTGTTGTGCGCTCGATCTAGCCAAGCTCGTCAAGTAATCTGATCTGTCTAATGTATGTTCACCATGTTTGAACGCTACTGCTTGAACCTAGGGTACCAAACTTACCAGTGAAATCCCGTTAACCATGGTACCTCGATCCGCTAAGACTCATGAGCCAGGGATGGTGGTTTGGGACACCATGGTCGAGCTGTCGACCTACGCTGGGGCCATGTGCCTCCCCGTAGTGACTAGTGAGCAACCAGACTCGTGAGCCGATTATGGTGGTATGGGACACTATATTCGTGATGTCGGCCTACATTGATAAGGTGATGGGGGAGTGGTGTAACCATTGTGCGTAACAACCCTGACAGCCCTTTGTAGTGACCTCGAGCATACTCTGAATTTGCGGTGAGGTGACGAGTTTTGCTGCGGTGTATAGAGTATGAACTAGGCCTGTATCAGCTTAGTGATGAACCGTTAAAGAGGTGATGGGGGAGTGGTTAACCTTTGTACGTAACAGCCCTGATAGCTTTTGCAGCGACCTAGAAACACACCATCATATCAGATTAACTAGGACTGACGACCCTAGAATGGATCATGTTTGGGAATGATACAAGGGAGGTACCTTAGTTTTCCAATACTGTTGTTTGAAATGGACTAATAACAACTCGGTAATCATGCTCATCATGCATTGCATGTGTCTGGAAGATATGTAGCACTGAGGAATGTAAGCATACTGCGAATGTAAGATGGTGTCGCACGAGGGAGGGTGTGGTGAGGGCATCCATCATGACTACATTCATACTTGGATTAATAAGAGTAGTTAGGAGTGTTTGATTATACTGCTTTATCATTACTGCTTGACTGCATTGATAACATGTTAACCTAGGCTTTATTCTTCCACTAAAAAAAATGCTTATGAACTAGAACCAGACTACTATTATGATGTTGAGGAGGAGTTCTCCTACACGTAACTCTCTGACAGGTCTATGAAGACCTGGAATTACATTGGCAGGGCTATGGTATTTGGGATAGAAGACATTACACTTCCACAACTTGGTATATTTTGAAATTATACTTGTAATTCTTTAACCTGGTAACCTTATCACACTCTGGAGACTTACTATAATTTATATATTTTTATATCTATCACAGTCTTTTGCTTACAATTTAACTGTCTCTGGAGTATGATATGCTGTTTTGGCTTAATCTCACTCATGTTCACTACACTGATACAGACAACATTCAATCATCATTCATTTTGTTGCATAAGTGATGCGTTGGAACTCGGGATTTGAGTTTGTGCTCGACCCACGATTTTCAGGGCATTACAGGTGGTGTTCACCACCCTCCTAAGGTACTAAATACACCCTGGTTCTGTCCTGAGTCCATCTGGATTAGCGCTGGGAGGCCCACGACTCCGTTCATTCCAAATCCAGGTAGTTTTAAGAAGTCTCAAATCTAAACTGACGTTTACTGCATTTTAATAGCTGGGGTTAGATGGATTGTGATCTAGACCCGCCAATAGATGGCCTAGAAGTGTTTTAGGATTGACTCGTGCGACCAGGGTTGGGTACAGACTGGATTTCGACGTTCGTTTCAGTGAACTTTGCCGTTGGATGAAACTGGGATTCCTAAGACTGTTACTACATTGTTCTCGCACCCTCCTATGTTAAAAAGGCGTCAGTGTACGTCATAGGAACATAACTCAGGTCCGGTTTAATCAAAATCATGCTTTGATACCAACTGGTAACGCCCTGAAATTCGAGGGTCGAGTAGCAACTCGACTCTCGAGTTCCAAAACATCACTTATGCAACATAGATAATGATGATTAAATGTTGTCTGTGTTAGTGCAATAAACATGAGTGAGATTATACCAAAATAGTAATTCATACTCCAGATCAATTGTATAAAGGCAAACGAAAGACTGAAACTGTATATAATTGTATGTAAAAGTAACAAAACCATCACAATCTCCAGAGTATGAACCCATTTGAGTCACCATATACATTTATTTATTTTACGATCAAAATGTCAAGAATACAACTAGAGAAGTAAGTCCTGTAAGTCCCATCGATCCTGACAATCTAGGCAAAGCCACCAGCATACTGCATATACGAGAACTCGTCCTGGTCCTCGTCGTAGTCTAGCTCAGCCTCCTGAGTCGTCACCTCATCTGCACCTAAGACAGAGTCTGGTTGGTGTGTACAACACTGTCCTGTAACGTGGGAGTGAGTAGCTAACTCAGTGGAACAATAAGGCATAGGTTAACATGTTATCAATTCAGTCAAGAAGTAATGATAAAGCAGTACAATCAAACACTCCTAACTACTCTTATTAATGCAAGTATGAATGCAGTCATGATGCATGCCCTCACCACATATGTGATACCATCTTACGTTCGCGGCATGCTTTCATTCCTCAGTGCTCCATATCTTCCAGGCACATGCAGTGCGATGATGAGCATGGTTACCGAGTTGTTATTAGTCCATTTCAAATAACAGGATTAGAAAACTAAGGTACCTCCCTTATATCATTCCCAAACATGATCCATTCTAGTGTCGTCAAACCTAGATAATCTCATACTATATTGTGGTTCTAGGGCGCTGCAAAGGCTGCCAGGGCTGTTACACACAATTGTTACACCACTCCCCCATCACCTTTTTAACGGTTCATCACTAACTTGATACAAGCCTAGTTCATACTCTATGCATCGCGGCAAAACTCGTCGCCTCACCGCAAATTCAAAGTATGCTCGAGGTCACTACAAAGGGCTCGTCACCAATTAGTGTAGGCCGACAGCTCGAATACAGTATCTCATGCCATCGTATTCGGCTCATGAGTCAAGGTTGCTCACTGGTCACTACGGGGAGGCACGTGGCCCCAGCATAGGCTAATAGCTCGACCACGGTATCCCATACCACCATGCCCGGCTCATAAGTCTTAGCAGATCGAGGTACCATGGTTAACGAGATTTCACTGGTAAGTTTGGTACCCTAGGTTCAAGCAGTAGCGTCCAAACATGGTGAACATACATTAGACATATCAAGTTACTTGACAAGCCTGACTAGCTCGAGCGCACAATCAACTGAACGACATGAAGTGCATAAGCACTTCACATGGCCTAACCACTGTCGCCAACGGAAGTACGACTCGGGTTCGTCAAACACATCCTACGTGGCGAAATGAATCTCAATCACGAACTCAAGTCTGGTACCAATTGTCTGGACTATAAACATAGTCCTAATTGCAATCAATCCTTATTCAGAGCATGTGGAGTAAAGCATAATAAACAAAGTAAGTCAAGCATGTTAACCAACAAATCATAAAGCATGTTACAAAGCACAATGTAAACAAGAAATACAAACACATGTATTTCATAGTAAGCGATTATATTAAACACCCAATCATAGAGGAAATCATATACGTTTCTAAGGTAGTTGAGAATCCCATCTCAAAACCCACCTAAAGCACCATCATCCAAGCACTTACTCTCACAAGCATTTTCACAAACACTTAAAATACACTATTTTAACATACATAGTGTATATTAGCAAAACATGTATTAGGGCGAGCCCTTTGGCCAAACAAGTATTTTACACATATATAATATGTTCATACAGCAAATAAACATGGCAAACACATTTTTAAAATTTATACGTATACGGTACTTTCTACAAATACCTAGAATACACAAAATTCCATATTCTTCGTATTTAATCGAAACGGAAAATAGACAGCACTTTGTAGATGTGCAATTGCATGCAGATCATGAATCTATCATTATCTGACATTGAAAGCATTGAAAACCATAACCTATACACCTAAAGTCTGCATCTTTTATCATAGAATCGTAACGAATCTGATAGGTTTGCTAAGCCTTCGTATTCGGTAGTTTGGTGACCTATAGAATGAAATAGGTTCGCAATTTCATAACCTACAACCTTCATAACCCTAAAACAGATTAGGGTTAGGGTTTCTTACCTAGAAACGAAGTCAGAATCGCCAGGAAAGCAATTAGATTTGAGTGATTAAGATTGTAGAGCGGCAGGGTAAACTAGTAGGGAGGTTCTCCCACTTCTCTCACACTTTCTCTCTCTTTTCTCTCTTCTCTCTCCTAGGGTTTCTCTCAAATTCGTATGGCTGAATGAGAGAAGGTTCTAAGGTCCTTATATAGCCTAAAATCACACCAAAACAGACTTAAGGTCAAGGTATACTTAGGTTATAATCAAAGTGAGCTAGTTTCAGCTCAACAGAGCACTTCTGGCGGCCCCCTTGAGCCAAAGGTCAGACTTAAGCTCATAGACTCCAGATCTAGGTGGAGTTAAGTTTTCGTTTCAGTCGAATTCCCTGATCACGTGTGGAGGACCAGTTTCAGTTCAACGGTCAGTGAAACTCGATCAGAGATTTCAAGTACACTGCCATGTATATGAAATTTTTCCTGATCCGAGGGTGTATTTGGGTCAGATTCTGACGGTCTGGTTGCTTACAAATTGTCTGCAAGTAACAAGTCTCAGATTACTATTTGAGATATTTATTTATAAAGAAAACCAAGTGTTCTCACACTCCTCGCTCCAGACTCAAGCAAACAACCGTGGTACACAATCTGGATTTGATCTCCGAGATGGTTATCAAGCCCAGTGAGGCGGTCCTAAGTCTATAACTTCGTATCATTCGGACTTTCGATGTGCGGTCCAAATCTGATACGGAGTTTCAATGTACTCCCGAGAGCAGTCGGGTAATGAGTTTGATCCTAGATTTTAGGGTAACCTAGCGTCAATGATTCTACAAGTTTTAGGTCTTGCAGATCGTATTTAAAGTGATCCAAACTGATTTTATTGCTAATTTAGTTTAGCACTTAGTTAACTTTGTCAAATTTCTAAAGGATTTGATCCTAAGCGATTTCTGTCTGAGGTGGTACTCGGGCCATTGTACGGGATTTTTTGAGTCGTTACATACCGCTCAAAGTAAACAGAAGAGCTATGCGGATAACCAATGATGTGACCTAGAGTTTGTAGCTGGCGATCATGAATTCCTGAAGGTGTCGCTTATGAAGGGTCTGATGAGGTTCAGATAGAAAGGGAAGCTAGCACCATGCTTCATCGGGCCCTTCGAGACCTTGGATCGTGTGGGTATTGTGGCATACCGCCTTGCACTACCTACTACACTAGCCGGTATTCACAACGTCTTTCACATATCTATGTTGAAAAAGTATACACCAGACGAGTCGCACATCGTCAGTTGGGAGCAGATCGAGCTAACAGATAATGCCTCTTACACCGAGGAACCAATCCATATCTTAGATCACAAGGAGCAGGTCTTGCAAATGAAGACTATACCTCTGGTTAAGGTTCTTTGGTCGCATCATGGGGAAGAAGAAGCAACGTGGGAACGAGAAGAAGAGGTTAGGGAAAAGTACCCTCACCTGTTTAGTGGCATACCACATGTAATTTCGAGCATGATTTTTTTTAAGGGGGTAGCCTGTAACACCCCATACCTCTGGTACACAGGTGTTACCTTATCTCAAAACCTACATCGACCATGGTTTAATTACTAGGCAACTTGAACTTCGACATTGCAGGAGGGACTTGCAGTCAACATCGAAGCCATCCCTGAGGGTCGGTAGGAGCCAAGTTTAACCTAACTCCAGTTAGAGAGGTAAGACTCAACAAGCACCTATAGTTAATAAAGCTTATAGATAAATTAACTAAGTCATGGTGGAACAATGTACCCATTAACGGCTCTCAAAGATGAATGAATGTCTAACCAAACAAGCAGTATATTCTAGAACCCCAGCTAACCATTGAAATCTAATATCAACTCGATCCAACCATCGGATCAGCGGTCTTGGGGCTAAATAGAGCCCGGGACGAGTGAAACGGCCCACTTGGGCCTCGGGTCCGCCCTAAAAGATGGGCTAGTACCCCTTAAGGGTCCTTACAAGTTGTTTGGTCAGATCAGATTCACCACAAACCACCGTGGACCCCACATGAATGCATTTGCACCCCATGCATGGTGCACGCTGTGCACTAAAACCAGGAACTCGGTCAATGGATCTTTGACCAAGCTTCTCTTGAAAGTTAGAAAAATGACGGTTTGCTCCCGCTAAAGACATATTCAAACTGGCAATGTTCGGACGCCTAAGTGACCCACCATGATCACTTTATGTGCCATCTGGTCCATTTAAACTCTTTGTGGGGTCCATACGATCAAAACCGTATAGGTTTTTGGGCCCTTGTAAACTGTCGAAAGAGATGCGTTACAACCATCCATTGTATCACATGTGGCGAATATCCACTGTGTGGGACCCATCTGTGACTATTTGGATGGTTCATGATAGACCCAATCGTGCCATCTCAACCGTCCATCTCTCATTTAAGGCGATACTCCTCTTTTTGCCAAAACGGCCAAATAGGGCCTGTGGGAGGAAAGAGAGAGAGAACCGACCTTCCTCTTTGGGAAGGACAAATCTCGGCCGTCCGATTTCCACATGGGAATCCCAACCGTTGAACCCTCTCCCTCTAGGCTATAAAGATAGGCACTGTGGCCTCAGGATTCACGTTAGCAAGGGAGAGAGAGCGTAAAGAGGAAAGAGAAGGTGTAAACCGATCCTCTGTTTTAACATAAGTAATGAAGGTAGCAATTGCCCCTGTCAAAACGTTCTTCCTTTGTTCTTTTATCTTTCTCTTTTCTTTTAGTTGTAAGTGTTACATTCCTGGACCGAGACCAATCCAAGAAATGGCTGAGTTTGGGGCCGGGACTATGTCAGGAAACATGCCAATCAATGGCTGTCTTTCCATCTGAGAAACCGGCCAAGCAATGGCCATGTCTTTCAAGCAGGTATCAAGCCAACAATGGCTATGTTCTTGGGTTGAAACTAGGGCTGATAGTGACGCTGTTATAAGCTAGGATTAAGTAAACAATGGCTTTGGTTCAAACCACCGAAGCTCTATCTCGGGCTGAGACCCGGCCGAGTAGTGGCTCTGTTAAGGCAGGAACCGATCCAAGCCATGGACGTGTTTTGGGCCAGAGCTGGGTTGCAAATCGGGTCTCAAGCTCAACTGCATCAGACCGTGAACTAGCCTTCCTTCTAGTTAAACACAGTCTTTCAATCGGACTGTTGCATGGGCTGAAAATAGTCATGAAGATGGACTGATACCACCCTCAGATAGGGCCGAGATCTGGCGCCTATCAGACCATGATAGTGGTCATGGTTTGGACACAGATGGGTGGTGGAACTAACCCTCCGATGGGTTTTGTTTGAACCAAAAATCCGGGCTGGAGATGGTCTTCCAAAACAGCCGGTAGCAAAGAGGCCATTCATGCACGGTTGCAGCTGGTGGCTGTGCAGGACGTGGGCCTCACCAAAAAAATGCAGGTGGGCTTGCATCAGACTAAACAGTCCTTCTAAAAAGGCTGCCATCTAGGCCAGGATTAGCCACCAGTGCTGGGCTAAAATCAACTTATGAATGGGCCCTGAAACCCAACCAAAATAGGCCTTGGGTTGGGCTCCAAGAAGGTCTCAAGGTAGGCCTACGAGCAGGCCTTACTATGGTGGGTTGCACCCTTCCCTGGGCCAGACTTCTGGCAGTCTGGGCTGGTGGACTGCACCATGTGAAATAGTTGGTGGGCCGCACCTGAGCTTGTAGCTCAGTGGACTGCACCATGTGAAATAGCTAGTGGGCCTCACCATTAATAATTAGCGGGCCTCACAATGATTCCAGGTGGGCCGCACTCAGCAGCAACATGTGGGCCCACCATAGCATGAGTTAGGTCCACCATCCATCCATCTGACGTAGATGTGGGACTCACCTTGCACATAATACCCGTATAGGTGGAAGGGTGTGCTCTAAATCCACACCATCTGTCCAGACGCTGGGTTCCCTCTTACTAGTATAGTACATCACCTTATATATACGTACTATATCTACATACATATATATATATATATATATATATATATATGTGTGTGTGTGTGTGTGTGTGTGTGTGTGTGTGTGTATATGGCGGCGGGCCCTATGTGGGACCTACCTGACTTTAGCTTGGCTAGGGTCTGCTGACCTAGAACCGTCCACCCACTTAATTAGTGGACCATGCATATGGGACCCACCTTGATGTATACGTGTGGTATCCAACCAACAGTCAGGAAGGCACCTTGGGGGCCGCCTAGATGGGTCTGATCAGGCCAAAGTGGGCCGACTCATTGGGAAAATTATGGTTAGGCCTGGACGCTCTCGATAGGAACCAAACCATAGTAAAAACGGGTCATTTAACTGACCCTGGTATTTGGGAAGCCTTAGATTCATTATCTAATACAATTTAACTTCCTTTAAGAGATTATCCAAGGATCGTGGAGCCATTAATTACTCGCAGGAGTCCTCATCTAGGGACATGCTACAGTAGATAAGGTGATGATTTCCTCCCCTTAAGCTTTCCCTTCCTAACTAGACCAGGGATAGTAGTTTTTTAAATGTTAAACAGTTAGCTGGACTCATGATAAGTTTTGTATGGAAATGGACCACATTTACTTAACCTGTCTAATTAACAAAGTGATTTCCATGCTTACTATCGTTTAAACTCTCGGTTATGTACTTTGAACTGCTTAGGTGAATGATCTAACATTCATGCCATGTATCTTATGATTAACCCAATTCGTGTGTCTTAGTAGAAGCATATGTATTGTTCCTCGTTTCCTATTCGTGATAAGATCTATTTTGCTGTTATAATGATATGACACACCTATTGTCAGAATCTCTCCATGGGAAGTCTTAGAAAAGGAGAGTCCATGCTTGGGGTGTAACTTAACTAGTTGTGACGTAAGTAGACCCCTAACATGGAGGTTGGCTGATTGACCACGTGTTGGTAGGTTCTACACACATACCTTAAGGCGGCAGTCTCATGGGCCAGGGATGGTGGTCATGGGACACTATGCCCGATCGGTCAGCCTACACTGGGCCATGTGCTCCCCGTAGTGACCGTGAGCTTACTTAACTTGGCTAGTCACAATTGGACTGATAACAAGTTGGTTAATCATCCATACATCACATTCGGGTGATGACGGATGACTAATTCTGGATGCTGTAGCACATGCCCAATAGTATTTAGTTGGGGTATCATTTCGCTAGCTCCTAGACCATCGACTATCGACCCACTTTTGGTGAGTTTGGCACTACGCATGTACTACGTACTTTCGCTGGTGACTAGCCACATTGCATGGGTTTTTCCCAAAAGCCAACTGGATGAGCATCCCCCGCTGATGTGCACTCATACATCCATGCATCTTATAAGATCGCATTCCCCTTATTATTTTGCATGCTATGTTATTTTTATGCTACATCTTGCCTAGGGCGGTGGTGTAATCTTGAGGGGAGATCACACTGAGCTGGCCACTCATTCATCAATATTCGACCGTACAGAGGACATAGGTACAGGAGCTGACGAGTATACAGCAGGCTTGAAAGATGTGGCGGTCGAGGAAGAACTTTATGATGAGGAGCCGCGGCAAGAGGTGGTCGCCTATTTTGGGCTAAATCAGTAGATCAACCCTTTTCTTTATTTCAGTACATTTGGAGTTATAGGAACTTGAAGTTTTGTAATTGGCCCCCAATGGAGTGGGCCAGAATATTGTTCGTACGTTGGCTTAGGTATATATTATGTTCCCTTTCCCACTATCTACACTTTGATTTACTCGTTAAGTTACCACTACCTTTCTCTAACTCCTGAGTTCTTAAAATTTGAGTCATGTACTCGGGTTCTAAAAATGGGTTGTTACACATGCATTGAGGATCATTGTGATGTATTTCGACTCGTATGACGTTTCCCATTGTGATATATTTCTAGCCCATTTGGTATGGCCCATTGTGATGTATTTTTGGCCATATGCACGGCCCATTGAGTTGTATATGTGGCTCAGGAGTGAGGTCCAGTGTGATGCATGTGAGGCCAGATGGTGAGACTCGATGTGATGTGTGAGAGGCCCAAGCGATGCGACCCACTTGATGTGTATATGGCCTTGATGTGAGGTCATGAACTATATGTTTGGCCCTATGTAGGCCACTCCTTGGGAGTAATGTTGGTTAGATGTCCACATTGATGGACAATGATGGTTAGATGTCCACATTGTGACCTTCCCTTAAGCCTTGTTAGGCCCATTCTCACCGATTATCGAGGCCGATTTTGTTAGTCGAGGCTGATTGACGAGGCTGATTCTGTATGTTGAGGCCAATTCTGATTGTCGATACCGATTGTCGAGGCCGAGTCTGATTGACGAGCTGATTCCGATTGTCGATGCTGAGTTCGATTGACGAGGCTGAGGCCGATTGTTGAGGCTGATTCTGATTGTCGATTCCGATTGTCGAGGCCGAGTCCGATTGACGAGTCTTATTCCATTAGTCGAGGCTAATTGACAAGGCCAATTTTGATTGTCGAGGTCAAGTTCCATTGACAAGGTCGATTCCGTTAGTCAAGGCCAATTGTCGAGGCCGATTCTGATTATCGATTCCGATTATCGAGGCTGAGTCCGATTGACGAGGCCAATTCCGTTAGTTGAGGCTGATTTCAATTGTCGATTTCGATCGTCGATTCCGATTGTCGAGGCCGAATTCGATTGACGAGGCCGATTCCGTATGTCAAGGCCGATTCCGATTGTTAATTCCGAGTATCAAGGCTGATTCTGATTATCGAGGTCGATTTCGAGTATCGAAGCCGATTCTGATTATCGAAGCTGATTCCGAGTATCAAGGCCGATTCCGATTATCGAGACTGATTCTGATTGTTGAGGTCGATTCCGATAGTTGTGGCAGATTCTGATTGTCGAGGCTGATTGTAGAGGCTGATTCCGAGTATTGAGGCCGATTCTCATTATCGAGACCGATTTCAATTGTCAAGGCCGATTCTCATTATCGAGACCGATTTCAATTGTCAAGGCCGATTTCGAGTATCAAGGCCAATTTCGAGTATGTGACAACATAACATCATGATACATGCCCATACGCATCATCTGCATGTTTGATTATGAGATATGGTTGGCCATTGCATATGGTAGTTTGTTCATGGGACTACCTGATAGGCGGAGTTGCCCCACATGAACATACGGTATACGTAGGATTGATGCATGATTGGACTGTGTGACTATGCATCTTGCATTGTGTGTTATGATTACTGTATGCCCAAGCGACTTCAGGGCCGAAGCCTCCACAGGCATATAGTGGATGGCCAAATGGGACACCAGAAATCTATTCTACATGAAGTGTTATAGATATCCCTTAGTTAAAGTCCCTAAACCCTCTTAGTTCCAGAGGTTACTCCAACGTCTAGACCGAGTGGGCGCATGAGTGCATGAGGGTTATATACCATTAGGCCGCATCTCCCAATGTGTCGTGGTCGGTTAGAATGGGGTACGGCCTTACCTGTCGAGATGAGGGGGCAAAGCTAGGCTGAGTTTGACCAGCTCGAGGAATGGGTCCGCTATCGACGAGTCAGGCCCTATATTGGCAGGTGAATAATGAGGTTTCTTCCACTCACCTTGTTGCGTGCAATGGGGCAGCAATCTTGTTTGGAGTGTAATAGACTCCGGTGATTTTTCAGAGAGGAACCATACTGATATGTGGACTTATTGAGTGAGAGTTGCATACTCATTCATTCATTCATTCACTATCCACTCGGGTTGGTGGTGCGCAACTATTTGTTACGTGTACCTTCGCAATGGCCAGGATTTCGATTAGGGTGCACGACTAACCTGAGATCAAGAGTTTTTCAAATTGAGTCTGACTATCCAAATTTAGGTACGGGACTGGTTTGGATAGAAGTCACTTGTGATGGACCCCATAGCCTGCGATACTACGTATTATCATCCCGACTTCACACTCCAGCATGGTCATTCCATTCGTACCGCATATCACATTACATCCACAGTATATAGCATTTTGGATTACTATGTTTCTGCATTTATACAGCCTAGTTACGACTGACAGTATTCGTGGACTCATCAGGATTTGCATATTGCATTGCATCATTGGTATCTGATATTTGGCTTGCTGTCTCCGCATTGCATAGCTGATCTACATTAGTTCATCAGTATATGATATTGTTTTTATTATATTTTTGCATCACATAGCCTGGATAAGGCTGATGGTATTTATGGGAATATCAGTATGTTTTCATATTACTTTGATATTGTATGATTTATGAACTTGCTAGTATTTCTAAAATTGTATGAGTTATGAGCTTGTCAGTATTTTCGCTTGCTCTGATTTCTCCAATATTGCTTACTTCGCACTTACCTTGTGCACACACTTTCAATACCCACTAAGCTTTCTATAAGCTTATGCACGATAGATGCGTGTAGGTGATGTTAGGTTGCAGTAGCGTTGAGCATGGAGCATGCAACGGCCTCCTGGAGCTTTGATTTTGACATACGTATTTCCCTTTTAGTATTGTATTCAAATGTTTATATTAGTGGATATGTGATGATGATGTTGCCTTTGTGATTTGGGTAAACTTGTGGTTATGCTTCTTACGAGATAAATGTACGTTGAAAAATACTCCTTGTAGGATCCTAGTATCAGAATCTGGCAAATGAGTGCTGGGAGCCGAGAATGGGGTACTATGGAGGCTGTCGGCACCGAAATTGGCAATCGGGATTCCTGTGAGTCCAATCTCTATGTTTGGGGCATGATAAAACTTGGTAACAGAGCATAACTTGGGAATACCTGAGGATAACATCACATATCTGCTAATAGCTACCTTACACTCTATGATTGTTGAGAACTTAGAATGGTAAGATTCCCGAGTTCGATTAACTTAATGATTTTTTGATATAGCTCCCTACGATTGAGATTGTGAGGCTGCAAAGTATTCCATTTTCGATCGTCTCTGATCCAGGATCCTAGGTTCAGTGGGATCATCATAGTTCTGACGAGGCATCTTGGGAGTAAGGGGCTAATATTCGTGGTCGTTGTCCCTATCTCTTAGGTATTTGATGATTATATCTATAGTGGTAGGATTTCTCTTCCTTAGTGAGCTCTATTTCAGTTGTGTTGTGGTTTAAATTTCGAGGATGAAATTTTTATTAAGAGGGGAGAGTTGTAAGGCCATATCCTAGCTTGTACCATTTCATAGGCTTCCACGGTCCTCCCGGTCGAATTTCGGCGATCCGCGACCTGTTATCGACATTTGCACATGACCCTAAGAAGTATCTCGTATTTCAAAGTCGGCTTGACCCGAGACCTGTACCCTAGCGACCACACCGTCGTCGTGGTTCCGATGTCACGTCTCGCCTGCCGAAGCGAATCACAGGCCAAGAGATGCGGGCTCGCATTCAGTTCGAGGAAAATGTCGCGCATTTGTAATCCCAATAAAATCTCTATAACATGTCCCATTAATCAAGCACACATCAATCACATCTCATGTCTAGTACACATCACCTCACACCCCATCCCCAAGCAACTTCAAAGTCAAACTCTCTCAATTACAACCCATACATGTCAAGTACACCCATCACCCATCACTTACTCACCCATCCCTCTCTCTCTCTCTTAACATCCTATCCCCTTTCTCTATCATTTCTCCATTTTTTTAAAGCAAGCAACCCAACGTCCAAGCTCCTCCAATCTCCATGAGAGAGCTTGGTGTGGCCCACCTTCCTACCACCCAATCCCACCATCCAAAGTTCATCTCAACCATTAAAAACGTTCCCTTGGAGCTCTAGAGGCTATAGGCAAAAGAAGGAAGAGGAGATCAAAGGTGGGTGATTTTATTTTGTGATTTGAGGGCCCACATATAGTGAGACCCATCTTGATGTATGTGATTGTAAGCTTGAGGGGCCCATAGTGGCGGGGTCCCTCCTATTTCTACCGTCTCCCTATCTCTCTCTCTCTCTCTCTCTCTCTCTCTCTCTCTCACCCTTTCTTTATCTCTATCTTTCCATTTTTTAAAAATTATTTATTTAATGTGTGGCCCACCATGATGCTGGACGGCGGAGATCCACCGCACCATGATGTATGTTTTCATCTCACACCATCCATCTAGACCAAAGGTGTGGGACCACCTTAATGTATGTGGCGTATGCACAAGGTTCAGCGGATTTGGACGGTGCTGACTTACATGGACCAAGTCTGGATGGTGCTGATCCACCATGATGTATGTGTTTTATCAATGCCACCCGTCCATCCAGCAGATGTGTGGGGACCACCCACATATGTTGCACGTGTGGGATGGGACCCACCTTTATACATGTAATGTTTTATTCTAGCCGTCCATCTCTTCCTGATGCTGGAGACTCCTTTATATATATATATATATATATATATATATATATATATATATATATATATATATATATATATATATATATTTGGTGGGCGACGTGTGTGGACCCCACCACGATGCATTCATTATATCTATACCGTCCATCCAAACGTCCGGCGTCTGGACGCTGGACTGGATGTATTATAATAATAATAATAACTATTATATTAATATAAAATATTTTTTATATATGGTGGTCCCTACGTGGGACCCACCTTATCTAGAAGCGGATTGGTTGGTGAGTGCTGACAACAGCTATACTGCTGCTGTCATAACTTCAGCAAGTTCTGTGGGCCCCACCCTCAGTTATGTGTTTCATCTAACCGTCCGTGTGGGGCCTGCCTTAATTTGGTGCGTTACACTTGCATCATCCATTGGCTGGATGAGGGCCCCACAATGATGTATGTGTTGTAACTTCACAACGTGCAGTAGCTGCACATGTGGGGCCTACCTTTGATGTATGTATTCTACATCCAGGCCGTCCGTCCACTGACTGGACACGAGCCACCATGATACATGCGTTGCATCTGCACTGTCCCACCTCTGTGCATATGTGTTATGACCACGCTGGCCGTCCATTTTCTGGGCGTGGGACGAGGTATGCATTATATCCCAACAGTTCATCTGCTTCGGACGGTGGGCCCTCCCACGATTTATGTATTAGATCCAGACTGTTCGTCCATTGTGGACCCACATTATATGTGTTTTACCGAAGCCATCCACCTGTTTTGCTAGCAAGGACACTACCTCGATGTATTTATTTGATCCACACCATCCAGATTATGTTGGATGGTGCTGGACAATGTTTGAACAGTGCTGATTTGCACGGACAAGGGTTGGACGGTGCTGATTTGCACGTCCAATGTTGGACAGTGCTGATTATCATTAGTGGCCGTATGCCCCATAGAATGATAGTGTACAGTGATACACATGTTATACCTGCAACTATCGAAGTGATTTTAGATGTAATCCAAGCTCCCACTTATGGCCTATCTGTGAGGCCTACCTTGATATATTTGTAACCCATCTATAAGGCCCATTTGCTACGTATTCGGGGCCCACATGTTATGTATTTGAGGTCCATGCACAATGCCCGCCTGTTATGTATATGAGGTCCACTGGTGCGGCCCACTTGTTGTATTTGAGGCCCATGAGTTGCAGCCCATTATGATGTACTGAGGCCCATGGGTCGTGGCCCATCGAGATGTATTCCCGGCCCATATGGCATGACCATTGTGATATTTTGTAGCCCATTTAATGAGGCCCATTATGATGTGCATTAGGCCCATGGGTTGTGGCCCATGGTGATGTATATTAAGCCTGTATGAGCGGCCCATTGTGATATATTTTCGGGCCATGCATTGAGGATCATTGTGATGTGTTTTCGACTCGTATGATGTGGCCCATTGTGATATATTTTCGGCCCATTTGGTATGGCCCATTGTGATGTATTTCCAGCCATATGCGTGGCCTATTGAGTTGTAAATGTGGCTCAGGAGTGAGGCCCAGTGTGATGTATGTGAGGTAAGATGGCGAGACTCGATGTGATGTGTGAGAGGCCCATGCGATGCGGCCCACTTGATGTGTATATGGCCCTGATGTGAGGCCATGGGCCCACTATATGTTTGGCCCTATGTAGGCCACTCCTTGGGAGTAATGTTGATTAGATGTCCACATTGATGGGCAATGATGGTTGGATGTCTACATTGTGACCTTCCCTTAGGCCTTGTTAAGTCCATTCTCACCGATTGTCGAGGCCGAATCCGATTGACGATGCAAATTCCGTTAGTCAAGGCTGATTGACGAGCCCGATTCCGATTGTCGAGGCCGATTCCGATAGTCGAGGCCGAGTCCGATTGACGAGGTCGATTCCGTAAGTCAAGGCTAATTGACGAGGACGATTCTGTATGTCGAGGCCTATTCCGATTGTCGATTCCGATTGTCAAGCCGAGTCCAATTGACGAGGCCGATTCCCTTAGTCGAGGTAATTGTCGACGCCGAGTCCGATTGACGAGGCCGATTCCGTTAGTCGAGGCCGATTCCGATTGTCGATTCCGATCGTCGATTCGAATTGCGATTGTCGATTCCGATTGTCAAGGCCGAGTTCGATTGACAAAGCTGATTATCGAGGTCGATTCTGATTGTCGATTTCGAGTATCGAGGCCAATTCTGATTGTCGAAGCCGATTCCGAGTATCGAGGCCGATTCTGATTATCAAGGCTGATTTTGAGTATTAAGGTCGATTCTGATTATCGAGACCGATTCCGATTGTTAAGGCCGATTCCGATAGTTGTGGTCAATTCCGATAGTTGTGGCCGATTCTAATTGTTAAGGCCGATTCCGAGTATCGAGGCCGATTCTCATTATCGAGAACGATTCCGATTGACGAGGCCGATTCAGATTATCAAGGCCAATTTCGAGTATCGAGGCCGATTCCGAGTATGTGACAGCATAACATCATGATACATACTCATGCACATCATCTGCATGCTTAATTATGAGATATGGTTGGACATTGCATATGGCAGTTTGTTCATGAGACTCCCTGATAGGCGTAGTTGCCCCACTTGAGCGCACAGTATGCGCAAAATTGATGCATGATTAGATTGTGTGACTCATGCATCTTGCATTGTGTGTTGTGATTACTATACACCCTGTTCACTCCCCAAGTATAGGGTTGTGATGTAGTAATAAACTCGGTAAGATCGAGGTCGAATCCCACGAGGACTGGTCGTCACAAATCAAATCTGTGATTCCCCTTAACTAATCCAACGATTAATGTAGCGAATTGCTAACACAAATTTATGGAAAATAACTATTGAGAATAAGGAAGAAAATTCAATCAGAGAGAGCACTAGGACTTTCGAATCTACCCCTAATTATCCTAACCCTTGTTTTGTCTGTTAATTCACTTTAATTTAGATTGATCTAACTTATCTAGAAAAAGCACAATCTGTGTCCTGAATCGGGCATACAGATTGTCTAATTCCTTCAAGCAATGCCATGAATAACATATCTCATGTCCTTTGTTGGGCATATGGAATATACCGTTCATTAAAGCACCTGTCTCTTCCTCTATAGGAACCTGTTCATAATCGACACAAGTACCAAGCATAAGCATTCAGACCACATCCATGCATAGACTCGATCAAAGTTGATAGATGGAGAAGTATGGAATTTAAAACAATCAAGCACACTAGGAAAGAAACAAATCAATCTAATTAAAGTAAAATCAACATAGAACAATGGATGTTCAAATTAAGGGTTTCATCTCAAATTATAGGCGAGAGATTAGTTTCCCATAAAATCCATTAAACAGATGGATAAATAAAATTCATAAAAAAAACATCAAACCAATTTCTCTCTTTCTTCTTTCTTCTCTTTCTTCTCTCCTTTGCTCTAGATCCGAATTCTCCACCCTTGAATCTCTGAATGCCCTTCCTTATGTTTTGCAACTCTTTTTATAAATTGATGGAGTGGCTGGAGTGGTGAAATTCGGATTTGGGAAGTCGGCCGCACGCTATTGAAAATTCCTTTTCGCACCAAGTTCGGGACCTCAAAACACCATACTTTCCTCGTTCAAATTCCAACAAACACCGGTCCCTTAGGACTTTCTTGGGTCCTCTACATGATAGACGGTTCAGACCGCCATATGATCAAAGATGGTGGCCCACAACCGCCTGGAAAATCGGATTTTCAAATTGAGCGAAACCTTTCGCACCCTTTCGCTGTCGTGATCGGTGGGCCCCATGGAAGTGTTTTCGGGAAATCCACCCCGTCCATTGGATTCATGATGAAATTTCAGTTAAGAATGGGTAGTTTTAAACGTCCAAGGATGCGTCCCAGAGAAGAAAACACAAAAAGATCAGATTTGGACGTTGCAGGGCAGCCCTTTTGTGGCCTTTGTACCACACACGTGTGCACGCATGGGTATAAAGTATTACCATGGTTTTGAAGTCCTCGAGCCCATCTTCAAGATAGACGGTTCGGATCATCCGTACAGGTGATGAGTGGGGCCCACTAGCGACCGTAAAAACGGATTTTCCGTCCGTTTTGCCGCAAAACGCAGAATCGTTGCGAATTTTAAGCGCGGTCAGCGCTGCTGACCGCCGACTTGATTCGGTGCGGCTCAGAGTGTAGTGCACATGTGCACACTCGCTTCTTATACAAGCTTCTTTGTAATGTTTTCAAGAAATCCAAGCCGTCCATCCTGTTTCTCATATTATTTAAACCGTCTAGGTAAATTTTGAAGAAGGTCCAGATATCAGGTGGGCCTGAATCAACGGTTTATGGACTGATCTATCAGTTGGGGCACTTCCCTAGTGATCCGAGGGCTGAAATTTGAAATGTACAGTTAATTTATGTCCCTAATCCCATGTATAAAGTTTCAAGCCAATTGGATGGAGGGAACCATGTGATCTTTCATTCTGTACCAATTTCAGGCCTCTTTAAACGTGAACGGCCTGATTTCCTCGGGTCCCAGGCATGTAAATTCTTCAATATTGGTCCTCTGGAGTCCATCCCGTGCTCTGGTAATTCCGGAGAGTCAAATCCATGCTTTTAACATCATTTTTCAATACACGCTCCTAATTTCATCCTGTAATAAAAACACAATTAAAATATGGCATTAAGCATTATCATGTACGTAAAATCAGGTAATAGCCGGGGTCTGATATGCAATATTCGACCCTCATCACACCCTAGCGACATCAAGACCGAAGCCTCCACAGACATATCGTGGATGGCTAGATGGGACATCGAAAATCTGTTCTACATGGAGTGCTATAGATATCCCTGGGTGAAAGTCCCTAAACCCTCTTGGTTATAGAGGTTGCTCCAATGTCTAGACCGAGTGGACGCATGAGCGCATAAGGGCCGTATACCATTAGGCCGCATCTTCCACTGTGCCGTGGTCGGTTTGAAGGGGGTGCGGCCTTACCTGGCGAGAGGAGGGGGCAAAGCTAGATTGAGTTTGACCAGCTCGAAGAATGGGTCCGCTATCGACGAGCCGGGCCCGATATTGGTAGGTGGATAATAAGGTCTCTTCCACTCATTTTGTTGTGTGCGATGGGGCAGCAATCTGGTTTGAAGTGCAATAGACCCCGGTGATTTTTCAGAGAGGAACTATACTAATATGTGGACTTATTGAGCAGGAGTTACATATTCATTCATTCATTCATTCACTATCCATTCGGACTGGTGGTGTGCAACTATTTGTTACGTGTACCTTCGCAATGCCCAGGATTTTGGTTGGGGCAGACAACTAACCTGAGATCAAGAGTTTACCACATTGAGTCTGATTATCCAAATTTAGGTATGGGACTGGTTTGGATAGAAGTCTCTTGTGATGGACCCCAAAGCCTGCGGTACTACGTACTATCATCCCAACTTCACACTCCAGCATGGTCATTCCATTCGCACCGTATATCGCATTACATCCGCAGCATATAACATTTTGGATTACTATGTTTATGTATTTATACGGCTTATTTACGACTGACGATATTTGTGGAATCATCTGGATTTGCATATTGCATAGTATCATCGGCATCTGATATTTGGCTTGCTGTCTCCGCATTGCATAACTGATCTATATTGCTTCATCAGTATATGATATTATTTTTATTATATTTCTTCATCGCATAGCCTGGATAAGGCTGATGGTATTTATGGGCCTATCAGTATGTTTTCGTATTACTCTGATATCGTATGATTTATGAACTTGCCAGTATTTCTGATATTGTATAATTTATGAGCTTGTCAGTATTTCCGCTTACTCTGATTTTTCTGATATTGCTTACTTAGCACTTACCTTATATACATACTTTCACCACCCACTAAGCTTTCTATAAGCTTATGCACGATAGATGCATGCAGGTGACGTTAGGTTGCAGCAACGTTGAGCATGGAGCGTGCCGCGGCCTTCTAGAACTTTGATTTTGACATGCATATTTCCTTTTAAGCATTGTATTCAAATGTTTATATTAGTGGATATGTGATGATGATGTTCCCTTTGTGATTTAGGTAAATTTGTGGTTATGCTTCTTACGAGATAAATATATGTTGGAAAATCCTCCTTTTAGGATCCCAGGATTGGAATCTAGTGTATGAGTGCGAGGAGCTGAGAATGGAGTACTATGGAGGCTGTCGGTACCGGATTCGTCGATCAGGATTCATGTGAGTCCGATCTCCAGGTTTGGAGCATGACACAGGACCTTTTAATGCAACAATGCATAACATCAACACAAAATACCTTCTCCCTGACAAATCGTGGTAAAGCAATTGAGGCCAAATTATAAACTGCAGTTACAGCCCCGTATCACATAGTAGCTCCCACCGTTACCATTACGTAAACCACAACCATTTTTTAATACCATGTATATAGTATGATTGCAGCTTTTCTCCAATTATGTAATCCCGAGCTTTGTCATGCCAGCATGCATGTACAAGTGCCGGTGAGCAGGCCTGTGCCGGTGAGGCCCACCTAATGAACAACCCAGATCTTGTAAACTTTGTGCCCCCATGCTTAGGACATGTGCCGGTGAGCAGGCATGTTAATCAGCATTTGTTCTTAAACCATGGAACTTAATCACACTTACTGATAGTAATTTGCTGAGTGTTGTCAATGACGACGAAATAGGCCTCGAGCAACATCTCCAGTTCTTCGATGCGATCACCACCGCTGCTGGACGATCCATGTTTGCTCGAGCCAATAACACTACTCATCGTTTTATCAAGTTTATGAGATCCGCTGATCAAACTAACTGGTGAAACCGATGCAGATTTCGACACAGCTGACCCAACAGGAATGCTACTCAGGAAATACGGAACAGCCGATGGATAAGCCTCCATTCTCTCCTTCTTCTCCCTCAGATACATTTCGGCCATGTCCCCATCATCATCCATTAGCTGTTCTATTTCGTCACGGACCTGTAAATCAGATCACAAAGTTTTTGAGTATCACATGACGCTGAATTTTAAGAAACGGATTTCTTTTTGTACAGCGCAGAAATGGCATTGGTGGGCCCCACCTTTTGGTAATCTAAGCCATTGATGTAGTGGGAATTATGTCACCAATCAGACTATCCTGACCATTTGATGAAACATGGACTAATTACAACAAATGGTCCACCATATATGAATGATTTGACAGATCGAATGGTGAGCACCTGGATATACAGTTCAGTGGGCCATGCAAAAGCTCGATTGGACAGTGATGATTGACAAACGATAGTTTATGTACATACCTCTACGAGTCAAGGTAAGGAGATGGGCCTTTTGCTTCCGCACGCGTTCGAGATTAAGAGTGCTGATTGATGAAGCTAATTCGTCTAGTACTGGATATACATCAATTTCCAGTTCTGTAACCTACTAAAACGACAGTCATCAGACCAATGGTCTGGATCACACAACAATGAACAAATGGAAATGCCAAGGCAACTCATGTTAAGGAGAGGTGGAGTACACAATTTGAAGCACCCATCGCCAGATCATGGCCATTCATTATGTGGGGCTCACTTCGAATGTTCCCTGGCCCAAAAGTAGGTGTGTCCACTAATGAAGTGGGCCACATATATACATAAGCTACAGGGACAGGTCTGATTTCAAGACAGGGAAGTGCACAGCAAGCCCCAGCTGATGAATAGCCTGGATTTTGTACACGTGCTCATTTGCAAATAATCAGCTTGCATTTGCTTTGAAATGCCTGTCTTCAAATCTCAGAGACACAAAAGACTAATCATGAATAGAAATCAAGCGTTGAATTTTCATAAGTTGATGTAAATCATATGTTCCATGCATCACGGAAGAAACCACACGTACATTACAAGAATAGTTGGAAGGTTTCCGTGCCAGTTTGGACTGAAGTTACTGAGAAATCCTTTTCCTGAGAATTTGGGGCAAACCCATTAGAACAGGGCCCATCAGACCAGTGGTCTGGATCACTGAATCATGGGCCACATATGGACAGA
The DNA here is from genome assembly GCA_030180095.1 of Magnolia changhungtana. NCBI lineage: Eukaryota > Viridiplantae > Streptophyta > Magnoliopsida > Magnoliales > Magnoliaceae > Magnolia > Magnolia changhungtana. The sequence continues at coordinate 14,409,593 of JASAUF010000276.1, forward strand.
ATTCATAGGATCAGTCCGGATTAATTCCTCAAACTGGCTCTTACCGTTTTGATCTTTCTGTGCCTGAAGGCGCCTGCACAGTTCTGATTGGTACTGCACAACAGAGCTGTCCAAAGAGTTCATAAGGATAACCTCATCTGCCGTAATCATGCATCGATCTGATTTGTTCGAGATTGACGATAATCGCCTTCTCCCGGCCCAGTATCGTGGAAGGATACACAAACAAAATGTCTAAAAGCCGAAGATCTCTCGCAGGCAGATTGCAACGCCTCATTAGAGTGGCCTTGTCAAGTGCTAGGATGTGCGAGTTCCCATTCCAATCAATCTGTATCCATGACCGACTTCCGTGGACTCTCTTCTTCAGGCCTGTAAAGCCAAATCCCTGAAATGGAGGCCTTTCTGATGCATCTAGTCTAGCATCAACAGGGAAAGACATTTGTAGCCGAAAAGAAGTTTTGGTTAATACGAATTGATCCGATTAAAAAAAAAATTCCTGCAACTCCTTATTTCAAAAGGATTCCGATTATTGGAACTTCAGACCCTCTTTAACTTGATTTTATCCCACACGCTACATACAAAACAATTTAACGGCATAGATTCCAATTCCAATTTTGCACTGTGTGTCCGTTGTTCAAACAGCATACGTATCTGTTGTTTCGACAGCTGAAATCCTTAAAACCATTAAATTCATTTTTGCAGAAACCCCAACGCCTAAATACCAAACCCATCGAGCAATTTCCCCAGATTTAGTCATGCAAGGGAACATATACATCAACTGCTTCAACAATCCAAGCTCTACAAAATTCCGCTTCAGTTTATGATATTTCTAAGCTGAAAGGCCTATCTCAACACCCACAAGTTGAATCTTTGATTGATTCTGGCAAAGAAGAAAAAGAAAAAGACCAAAATAAGTAGAATATTCAATTTGTAATTTTACTAACTGAAATCCTAAGAACATCAAAACCTATTAACAAAACTAATCTAGAAAATCCATCAACCAATATGAGTACAATAGTCTCTTTTCCCCTTTCTTTTAATATGGATTTATCAACATGAATCGAACATATTGTTGTCATCGACACTGAAACCCCATATCATCAATCACTATCATCCGAAAAGTTGCTAGAAAATTAACCAAATACGCTACTCTTTCAATTTATCAAAACGAGAACATCAAAATCACTTAATATACATCCAAAGGCTTCAAAACATCCCAAATTCCTTCACTATTCCTAAACCCCAAAAGCTGTAACCCAAATCTTTTATTGGTATCATGCAAGAAACTTGCTAGAAATAACAACCTATCAACCAAAAAAGTGTAGAATAATTGAAAATCTAAACAACAAAATCAATGGATATTCATCAAATAACTTGAAACACCCAAAACTCCATATCTATCGGCACAAAAATCACTGAAAACAAGTATCCATCACACTAAACTCCCATAGATTTTCATCAAATAATCAAGAACATTTCAAAAACAAATGAAAGTACCCACATGAGATTTCCTTATATACAACAAAAAAGATGTACAAGTACTTTGTCTTTAAGTATTCGAAATTCAAAAGAACATCAAAATCACTCAATGTGCTGCAAATAATTAAAAAAGAGAAGAAAAACCAATAAATTCCATTGGGTTTTTGTCCAAAAAACACCTGAAAACAAGTACACATCATCCTAATCTATCATTGATTCTCACTGCATAATCACACAAACTACAAAAACAGACAAAAGGAGAAGTATTCACATTAGATGTCCTTTTAATAACAGAAAACCCATATAGAACTCCCGTGTCTTCAAGTAATCAAAATCGAAAAAATATTAAAATCAATCAACGTGCATCAAATAACTAGAAAAAGCCCCTAATTACCTTAGTTCCAATCAAAACACCTAAAAACAAGTACCCGGCATCCTGAACTCCCATTGATTTTCATCAAATAAACACAAACTTCAAAAACTAATAAACAAAAAAGTATCTACATGACCACTCCATTTTTTAGATAATCCAAGTACAAAGAACATCTGGGTCAATACATATGCATTAAATTGCTTGAGAACATCCCAAATTCCATTGATTTTGGTCCAAAAATAAAAAATAAAAAAATCCCGGAAACAAGTACCCATCATCCTAAATTCTCATCAATTAATATAATATGATCACATAAACTTCCAAATTTGCCAAATGCAAAAGTACCCAAATGAGATTCCCTTACATGTAACATAAATGATGTGTACAACACTCCATTAATTATGCCAAGTCCAAATAACATTAAAATCAATCAACTAGCATTAAATAACTTGAAAGTACCCCAAATTCCATTGGTTTCAATCTAAGAACACCCAAAAGCAACTACTAATCATCAAAAACTCCCATTGATTCACATCAAGTAATCCCACAAATTTTAAGAATTGATAAATGCAAAAGCACCCACATGAGATTCCATCGTCTAAACCACAAAAAAACTATAATAAATCTGCATAACACTTCAATTTTCAACCAATATGCATAAAACTGCTTAAGAACATCCCAAATTTCATTGGTTTTTCATCCCAAAACAATTGAAAACAACCCACAGATCATCCTAAAGTCACATTGATTTTCACCAAATCAAATGCAAAAGCACTCAAATGAGATTCTGTTACATATAATAGAAAAAACCCACATAATACTCCTTTTTTAAACTAATCCAAATCTGATGAACATCAAAATCGAAAAATATGCATAAAATTGCTTCAAAACATCCCAAATTGCACTGATTTTCCAAATTAAAAATTAAAAATTAAAAAAATAGCTACACATCTACTAAAATCAAATTGATTTTCACCGAATAAAAATAAAAATAAAAATCAAAGAAACTTCAAAAACAGAGATACCCATGTGAGATTCCCTTATATAAACAGAACACTAATTGCAACAGAATCCAAACAGATTCACATGGGTGTAAATATATATATATATATATATATATATATATATATATATATATATATATATATATATCTGTGTGTGTGTGTGTGGAAAAGGTACAATGCGCTCAAGCTGACGATAAGCTCCCTTGAGGTCGACCTGTGTGGGCCCCACCGTGATGTGTTTCGACCATCAACATCATGCATTTGATGGGTACCCTTTAAATTATGGGATATCCCAAAAAGCAGCTGTATACAGAACTCAGGTGGGCCATACCATCTAAAATTATGTGAAGAAACCGTTAAAACATATAAAAGAATTTGGTGGGGCCCACCTGAGTTTTGCATGTGCCTGAAACTTGGTTTGAACCCTCATTCAAGTGGGACACACATAATGGATGGGCTGGATTTGCAAACTACATCTTAGTGGGCCCTCAAAAATGGTTATGAATGTTTTAATGGTGCACGGCCCCTCCCCACTTCTGTATGTGGTGTGGCCCACACAAGTCACGAATTGACTTGATTTTTGAGACCTAGGCCCACGATGGAATGGTGCATCTGACTGATGGGGTAGATGTTCGAAACGCATCACGGTGGGGCCCACACAGCTCGACCTCATGGGGCGTTAAAATCAGCTCGAGCGCATTGTACCTTTTCCCACACACACACACACACACACACACACACACACACACACACACACACACACATATATATATATATATATAATCTAGCCTTGATTTTCACCAAATAATAAATAAAATTAAAAAATTATAAAAGAGGTACGCCCATATGAGAGTATAAGAGAAAAATAATCTGCAATAGAATCCAAACCGATTCAAATCGAAATTACCACAAATAACCACACAGACTTCAAGAACCAACAAATGCAAAAGCACCCCACATGAGATTCCCTAAAATATAACATAAAAAAAATTCAAGTAACACTCCGCTTCTACAATAAATCCAAATCCCAAGAACATCAAAATCGACTATTTTCACCCAAAAAAAAATCATAGAAACTTTAAAAGGAGATTTCCTTCTGTACAACAGAAAATTAATCTGGAATAGAATCTAACAAATGCAAAAGAAATATTCAAAAAGCATATACCTCATGAACAAAGAAAATTCAAGATTTTTTTCTCTTCTTTTTAAATTTGGAAAGATAAGATCTTCAATCATAACTAAAAGCGGTCATTGCCAATCCAGCTTCAAGGAAGGAAAAAGTATATGAAATGGACCCCAGAAAACATGCCCAGCATCACACACGTTTTGTTTGGGCCCTACAGATTGAAGTTTAAGAAGAAAACCTAGCAAGGAAGGAAGAAGTATATGAAATCGGGGAAATTTCTGTTAGATAGCTTCAAGCTTTCAGTTAAGAATGGTGAATCTATGCTATTCAGGGAAGATGAGGGCTAGGGAATTGTCCTCTAGTAGTCAGGTTGACAATGGTCTGGGTCTAGTAGCTAAGAGACATGGGTCATTTTGACAATGGTGATATCAAGGTTTGTCTTGCACACGAGTGTGTGATCCAGTCCATCAATCTTGAGAATCCAACCATGTAGATGCCTTGGCCCTAAAATTGGGATCGCCCTCACAAATGGACATCATCATCAACAAAAACATCTGAAGTATAATTGTGTATGTGTGGGGCTAGTTACAGATGGCCATCATGATGTATGTGTTTCATTAGAGCATCGTCTTTCAAATGCAGATTGAAGATTGAGGGTGGGGGAAAGAGAAGCTCACCTATTTGAAGATGATGCTCGGCAATGACGCTCGATGGAAATGGCTTTCGAAAATGATTTTGGATAGAAGATGAAATGGCGCTCACGGAAATCCTCTTTTAGATATGATAATGACTTTAAATCTGAATTCTGTGAGTTTTTCATTATTTATAACACAAGCAATATTAACAGTCGTACATGTATGAGACCATTTTCTGGATGGTTAAGATTATATTATATAATAAAATTATAAATATTTACCATTTACAACTAGACCGATTATTTGGATGGTCTGGATAACTCTAAATCTTTCCCACTATTGTTATGAATAAGTCACCATTATTTTAAATCAAATACAAAACTCACATTATTTTAAATCAAATACAAAACGGTAACTTGAGCTTTGGATCTGGTATAGCTCTGTGAGCCCCACCATGATCGATTTGTTTCATCCATGCCATCCATCCATTTCTTAACATAATTTTATCATTGATCCCAAAAATGAGGCTGAACTAAAGCTTGGGTGGACCACACTATGCGAAAGCAATAGTGATTAGACGTCCACCGTTAAAAAAATGGTTTCGCTGATGACTTATTTGGTTTTGGCTATCCGTAGCCATAGTCGATAGCTAAAATCTATCAGGAAACCTCCTAAGATCTGTCGGCTTTGCCCTAATTTTTGGTAGTGAAATCTTCCGACATAAAAAGTGAGTGCCATCTTAAAGTAAGATGTGCTACAAAAGCACAAAAAGATATAGGTAGCCCAACCATTGCTTTTAAAATTAGAAATTACCAGATTGAGCATGCACTTCTTAACTTAGGAGCAAGTGTAAATCTGATCCCTTACTCGGTCTATGAATAATTGGGTCTAGGTAAATTAAAATCCACCTGAACTACATTACAACTTGCTGATCGCTCAGTTCATGTATTGAGAGGGGTAATTGTAACGTCTCGGAAAATTCCGTACAAAGACCCGAGTACCACCTCAGGCAAAAATCATTGAGGATCAAATCCTTTAGGAATTAAACAAAGTTAACTAAGTGCTAAACTCGATTGGCTGTGAAATATGCTTGAAGCACTCTAAATATGATCTGCAAGACCCAAAACTTGTAGAATCATTGACGCTGAGTTACCCTAAAATCTAGGATTAATCTCATTACCCAGTTGCTCTCGGGAGCACATTGAAACTCCGTATCGAATCTGGACCACACGTCGAAAGTCTGATGACCACGAGATTAAGCATTTAGGACTACCTTGCTGGGCTTGACAACCATCTCAGAAATCAAATCCAGATAGTGTCCTACGGCTATTCGCTTGAGTCCGGAGTGAAGAGTGTGAGAAAACGTGGATTCCTTTAAAAATTAAACCTAATTTAAGTAATTTGAGACCTGTCACTTGTGGGCCTGAAATAAGGAATCAGACCGTCAGAATCTGACCCAAATACACCCTCGGATCAGGGGAAATTTCATACACATGGCAGTGTACTTGTAACCCTGATCGAGTTTTGGTGACCGTTGAACTGAAACTGGTCCACCACGTGTGATCTAGGAACCCGATTGGAACGAAAATCTAACTTGACATAGATCCAAGGTCAGTAAGCTTAAGTCCAACCTTTGACTCAAGGGGGGGCTCCGAAAATGCTCTGTTGAGTTGAAACAGATGCCCTTTGGACATAACCTAAGTATACTTTAGCCCTGGGGCCATTTCCATCAGTTTTAAGCCTATATAAGGACCTTAAAACCTCTCTCATTCACACCATACGAATTTGAGAAAACCCTAGGAGAGAGAAGAGAGTAAATAGAGAGAAAGTGAGAGAGAAGCTAGAGTCATTCCTGGGAATTGATCACTGCTGTTCTCCGTGTCTATCCACCACAATTGTATCACTTTTTCGGCGATTATGTTTCCATTTTTGGGTAAGAAATTGTAACGCCCTAAAATTCGGGGGTCGAGTATGAACTCAACTCCCGAGTTCCAACGCATCACTTATGCAACATACATAATGATGGTTAAATGTTGTCTAAGTTAGAGCAATAAACATGAATGAGATTATACCAAAACAGTAAATCATACTCCAGTTCAATTGTATAAAGGCAAGCGGAAGACTGAAATTGTATATCTAAAGTATGTAAGGAAACAAAATTTTTATGAAACATCGAGTATGATCGCTAGCGAGTACCCATATACATGTCTTGTTTTTAGAGTCAAAAATCAAAATACAATCTAAAGATGTGTCTGTAATCCCAGCGGTGCAATCGGCCTAAGCAAAGCCGTCCGAATACTGCATAAACGAGAACTCGTCCTGGTCCTCGTCGAAATCGGGCTCCGGCTCCTGAACCGTCGCACCGTCTATACCTGCGACAGAGTCTGGTTGGTGTTGCAAACACCGTCCCGTAATGTGGGAGTGAGTAGCTAACTCAGTGGAACAATAAAGCATAGGTTAACATGTTATCAATTCAATCAAGCAGTAATGATAAAGCAGTACAAATCAAACAATTTTAACTACTCTTATTAAGTGCAAGAATGAAATGACATGATGCTGTATGCCCTTACCAAACCACCCTCATGCGACATCATCTTACGTTCGCGAATGCTTAACTCCCTCAGTGCACCACATCTACTAAGGCACATGCGGTGCGATGATGATCATGATTACCGAGTTATTATTAGTCCATTTCAAACAGCAGTATTGGAAAACTAAGGTACCTCCCTTGTATCATTCCCAAACATGATCCATTCTAGGGTCGTCAATCCTAGTTAATCTCATACGATATTATGGTTTGAGAAACATAGCGAAGGCATCACAAAGGGCTCGTCACCCGTCAGCGCGGATACAGATCTCACCGTATGCGGCTCAATTGCTGGCCGTCAGCTCGAGTACAGGTCTCACCATACTCGGCTCAATCACTAGCCGTCAGCTCGAGTATAGGTCTCACCGTACTCGGCTCAACTCATACTCTAGTTGCTATGAAAGACTCGTCGCCAATCACAGACCCTTGGAGTATACTCGAAGATACTACGGAGGACTCGTCGCCCATCAGCACGAGCACAGGTCCCACCGTACTCGGCTCTCGCCGTAAGTATCGACAGCTCGAATACAGTGTCCCATACCACCGTATTCGGCTCACGAGGTTTGGTTGCTCAATGGTCACTATGGGGAGGCACTTAGCCCCAGCATAGGCCGACAGATCGGCCACGGTATCCCATACCACCATGACCGGCTCATGAGTCTTAGCGGATTGAGGTACCATGGTTAACGGGATCGCCACTGGTAAGTTTGGTACCCTAGGTTCAAACAGTAATGACCAAACATGGTGAACACACATTCGACAATCGGGTTACTTGACGAGCCTGACTAGCTCGAGCGCACAACAAGTTGGGCGATATGAAGCGTAAAAGCACTCCGTGTGGCCAACCACTATCGCCAACCGAAGTACGACTCGGGTTCGCCAGACACATTCCTTGTGGCGACATGAATCTCACCACAATGTCAAACTGCATCGAATGCCTGGACTATAAACATAGTCCCAAACTCATACAGTTCTCATCAATAGCATGTGGAGTTAAGCATGATAAACAAAGTAATACAACATGTTAGGAACCATATCATAGAGCATGTTATGAAGCATGATATAAAGCATGTTGTAAAGCATGTTGTAGAGTACTATACAAATAGTGATACAATTACATACACATTACAAGTGAGTGGTTATAGCGAACCACCACATGGAGGGTATCCTACATGTCTCTAAGGTAGTCAGGAATTCCACCTCAGCGCCTCTCTAAGGCACTAACACTCAAGCATTTACACACACAAGCGTTTGCACAAACACTTAGAGTACGCTATTCCAACATACATGACGTATGTTAGCAAAATACGTATTAGGGCTATCCTTTCGCCAAGCGGTTATTTTATCCGTGTATACCATAATCATACAACAATTAATCATGACAATTACATTTCCAAAATTTACACATAGGCGGTATTTCTAGAATACACAATTTCAACATACGTAGTATTTACAAGCGAACATATATTACGGCGATTCCTTTCGCCAAACTAGTATTTTATCCATGTATTGTATAGTCATACATTCAATAAACATGTCAAACATTTTTCCAAAAAAAATACGTATACGGTATTTCTACGTATACCTAGAGTATGTGAAATTCCATATTCTACAACGTTAATCGAAACAGAAAACGGAAAGCACTTTGTACATGTGCAATTGCATGCAGATCATGATTCTATCATTATCTGACATTGAAAGCGTTGAAAACCGTAACCTATACACCTAAAGTCCTCACCTTTGCCCTTGGAATCACAACGGATCTGTAAGGTTTGGTGAGCTTCCGTATTCGGGAGTTTTCTTGCCTAAAGAGCGGAATCGGTTAGCCTTTTCACAACCTATAGCCTATCTACTTCAAATCAGACCTAGGGTTAGGGTTTCTCACCTTCAAACGGAGTGGATACCCATAGGAAAGCGCTTGGAAAGAGGCGGTGTAGGCCGTGCGATAATCGAAAGCAGTAGGAGGAAGTTCTCTCATAAATCCCAAGCTCTTCTCTCTCTTTTCTCTCTCTCTCTAGGGTTTTATCCCAAATTCGTATGGCTGTGAGAGGGGCTGTTCTAAGCCTTTTATAGCCAAAAACCTCCCAAAATAGACTCAGGTTCAAGGGTTACTGCTAATATAGGTATTTCGTCACTTTTCCACTCAAAAGAGAGGTTCTGGTGGCCCTCCTTGAGCCAAACGTCAGACTTAAGCTCACCACACATGGATCTATGTGGGATTACGTTTTCGACTCGATTGGATTCCCAGATCGCACGTGGCGGACCACTTTCAGTTCAACGGTCAGTGGGCCACGATCCGAAATTCCAAGCACATGTAAATGTTCCTGAAATTTTTCTTAATCCGAGGGTTTAATTTAGTCTGATTCTGACTGTCTGGTTGCTTAATACTGATGCGCAAGCGAATGGTACCAGATCACTATTCCAGATATTTATTTTGTAAAGGGAATAGTGTTTTTCACACTCCCTCGCTCCGGATCCAAACGAATGGCCGTGGGACATCGGCTGGACCTGATTTTTGAGATGATAGTCAAGCCCAGCAAGGCGGTCCTAAGTCCTTAACTTCGCGTTAATCGGATTTTCGATGTGCGGTCTAGACCTAATACAAAGTTTCAAGTCATTCCCGAGAATAGCCGGGTAATGAGTTTGATCCTAATCTTTAGGGTAACCTAGCGTCAATGATTCTACAAGTTTTGGGTTTGCAGATCGTATTTAAAGCGATCCCAACGGATTTCATGGCTAATCGAGTTTTGCACTTAGTTAACTTTGTTAAATTTCTAAAGGATTTAATCCTAATTGATTTCTGGTCGAGATGGTACTCGAACCAAAGTACGGAAATTTACGGGTCGTTACAGAAATCCTAACCCTAATCAGTTCTAGAGATTCAATTAGTGTAAGTGATAAAATAGCTAACCTATTTCATGTCATAGGTTGTCGTTCTAACTGTTGATAATGACTTGGTGTTAAACTGAGTCCGTTACTCGCTTCTGCGGCATAAGGTGCGGACTTTAGACGCTTAGTTATAGTTTTCAAAGCTTTCAATGTCAGATAATGATAGATTCATGATCTGGGTATTATTTCATATGCAAAATGCGATGTTCGTCTTTTGATTTAGTTACGTATGCAAATTATGGCGTTTAGTGTATTCTGTATATTTGTAGAAAATACCGTATACGTACAAAATATGAAAGTGTGTTTGTCATGATAAATTACTGTATGTATATGCTATATATGTGTATAATACTTACTCGGTGAAAGGATTCACCCTAATACATGTTTTGGCTAATATACGTTATGTATGTTAAATAAGTGTATTTTAAGTGTTTGTGAAAATGCTTATAAGAGTAAGTACTTATATGATGGGACTTAGGGTAGGTGTTGAGATAGGATTCTCAACTACCTTAGAGATGTATATGATTTCCTCCATGTTAGTTGTTTAACTTAATCGCTTACTTATGAAATGTATGTGTATGTATTGCCTGTTTATATTGTACTTTATAACATGCTTGTTCACATGTTTGAATTGCTTGTTAATTCTACTTTAACTACTATACATGCTCTCTGATTACGGATTGAATGTGATTGGGGCTATGTTATAGTCCAGGCAATCAGTAACAGGTTTGAAGTCGTGGCTGAGATTCATTCGTCATGTAGGATGTGTTTGACAAACCCGAGTCGTGTGTTGGTCATCAGCAGTGGTTAGGCCACACGAAGTGCTTATGCACTTCATGTCGATTGATACAATGTGCGCTCATGCTGGTCGAGCTCGTCAAGTAACTCGATGTGCCGATGTATGTTCATCATGTATGGACGCTACTGCTTGAACCTAAGGTACCAAACTCACTAGTGAAATCCCGTTTAACCTTGGTACCTCAATCCACTAAGACTCATGAGCTGGACATGGTGGTGTGGGACACTGTGGTCGAGTTGTCGGCCTACGCTGGGGCGACGAGCCTCCCCGTAGTGACTAGTGAGCAACCCAGACTCGTGAGCCGAATACGGTGGTATGGGACACTGTATTCGAGCTGTCGGCCTACACTAATTGGTGACGAGCCCTTTGTAGTGACCTTGAGCATACTTTGAGTCTATGTGGAGGTGACAACCTTTCCATAGCATCTAGAGTATAAACTAGGCCTTCACTGATTGGTGATGAGCCTTTTGCAGCGACCTAGAACCACAACATCGTATGAGATTTCCTAGGACTGATGACCCTAGAATGGATCATCATTTAGGAAATGAGATAAGGGAGGTACCTTAGTTTCCCAATCCTGCTGTATGAAAAGGACTAATAAGAACTTGGTAATCATATGCATGCACCGCATTATGGGTGTATTCAAGAGTTGTTGGTCAAGCACTGAGGCAGTGTTGTCATGCGCGAACATGAGATGAAGTCGCTGAGGGAGCATAGGCGAGGGCATGCATTATACATCCATACCATTCTTACATTAACAACAGTACTTAAGAATATGTGATTTACTACTTTATCATTACTGCTTGACTGAATTGATAACTTGCTAACCTATGCTTTATTGTTCCACTGAGTTGATCACTCACTCCCACGTTACGGGAAGGTGTTTTAAACATGGTAACTTAGTGTTATATTCATACTCTGGAGACCGATCGTGATCTTGTGTTTTATGTACGATTAGTTATATTTTTCAGTCTTCCGCTTATATTTTATTACCTAATATGGAGTATGAATTACTGTTTTGGTATAATCCCACTCATGATTAATGCACTAACACAGACAACATTGAATCGTAAGCATATATATTGCATAAGTGATGTTTTGGAACTCGGGAGTTGAGTTGCTACTCGACCCCCAATTTTCAAGGCGTTATAAGTTGGTATCAGAGCATGATTTGGATTAAACCGGACCTGGGTTATGATGACACACCTTACATTAACACAAATTCAACTTAGGTGGGTGCGAGAAAATGTAGAAACAGTCGTAGGAGTCCCGGTTTCGCCAATTGGCAAAGTTCACAGAAATCGACCCTTTTGTTTGAGTCCGTACGCATCCGTGATCGCATGAGGCGACCCCAGATCACTCATAGATCATCAAACGATGGGTCTAAATCACAAATGATCCCATCCCAGCAGTTAGAAATAGCTAAATGCGAATATACATTAGTTAGTACCCGAAAGGCCCCGAAACGACTCGAATCGGAGTCGGGGGGCCAAAATGATCAAATCGGTGGGACCCGGGGTGGGCCCCACACATTTCCAAACCAAGGGGGAGGGAAGGATCTTGCCCATGGGCGAGTACTCGCCAAACAGTCCAGAGACTGGCGAGGGGCTTGCCGGTTCGGCGAGGCCTCGCCAGCTAACGGGCCAAGCCAAGCGGGCAGCTCGGGCCGATTGCATTTGGGGTCTTGTATGGCCCACTGGTACAAAGGGTTTCAGTTAAAACCTTTCCAAACACATCTCTCCTTCACAAATCACCCTCCCAAGCTCTCCTTTTTCTTCAAAACTTTTGATTTTTCACAAAAATCGCCCCTCCAACGTCTTTTTTTTTTCTTTTTCGTGCACCACCACCACCACACATTCGGAATCTCTCTACCACAACTGCCTACCCTCTCCATTCTCTCCGATTTGAGCTCTTAAATCCCCCATTTGAGGCTCAAATTCGTGTACCCCAACACCCACCCTCTTTCTTCATTTTTCCTCTTCATTCCTTTCCATTTGAGCCTTTACACCCCCCTTGGAGGCTCAAATCCGTGGAGACTTAACGACTTCATCTCTTTCTTCCCTTTTTTTCGCTTTCTCCATGGCCCTCTTCGAAGTTATTATGACCATTTTCTCATTTTCCACCATTCTTCTCCTCATGAGAAAGAGAAAGGGTGCCGCGGATAAAGCCTGGCCTAGCCGCCCTACTCGTTCGAGAAGACCGCGAGGTGTCACCGCAAGCACGGGCGTTGATCGTGAGCTGCGCACTAAACGGGACCTCGATATCCAGGCTCCTCTCCCAAGAACTCTGTTGGCGGAGTTGTCCCATGGAAGATATGAGGGCTGTAGGGTCCTCTTTGAAGCTCATGTGGATGGACGGCTTTTTGGAGAGTATTTGTTGTTGGAGCGCCTGAATGAGGCCGATTGGGCACCTGTGTTCGAGCGAACATATCGTTCGAATGCGGGTACTGTCCGTGCATTCTATGCCCACATTCAAGAGCCAACGTTGAATCCCTTGCAGTTCAAGATTCCCTCGGGGCGAGGTCGGGAGGCCATAATTGATGCTGGCCTGATAGCTCGACTCATGGGGATACCTCTTGGCCAAGTTCATGAGAGCGAGATGAATTTGAAGAGTGCACGTGAAAGGGATCGCCGTACGCATTTCCTTTACCATCGATTGGTTGAATGGCAGCCGAATAATAACGTTCTAGCGACCAACATGAAGGATAATTTTTGTCTACTCCACCATATCTGCACGTTTAATGTCTACCCCAGGTGGAGCAATCGCAGTGAGTGCACGCACCTGATGGTCGACTTTCTATACCAGGCGGGGTTGGGTGAGAAGTTGTACATGCCCACGTATGTTTTACGACAGATCTTTCTAATCGCAGCTCAACTAGAAGGACTGATTCACTCCCCTTCTGTCGGCTTATTTGAAAGATTGCACGTGAGTTCGGATACAGTCTTGGCGGAGAACTTCCAATGCCGCAACACTTCATCAATGAGACCACTCTCAATCAGATGAAAATCGGGTCACGACAACGACAAGCCCAACTTGAGGAGAGTGAGGATGAGACAGAGAGTGAAGAAGAGCAAAGTGAGGATGAAGGCGGAGCTGAAATAGAAAAGGAGGCCCAGGATACGGAGGAGAGCTCCCCTCCTACACCACCAGAATAGGACACCGAACGAGCTACTAGGGATGCTCGTATAGCTCGACTTGAGGAGGATCGTGCTGCCCTACAACAAGGTCAGGCGGTCCTACGACAGGATATCATGGATCTTCAGGGCCTTGTGAAACACAAGTTCAAGAAAGTGACTCGTACGCTGAAGACTATCCTATGCTATCTGCAGGATAAGGGTGCCCCTCCTCCTTTGCCAGATTCGGATGCCTAGTCATCCATGGCGTTGTTCTGCAGCTTGTTTTAGTTACTGCTTTAGGTTATGTTTGTGTTCTGGTTGCTGGATCTAGTAGTGTAGTAGTTATTTCAGTGTTTAAAGCTTGGGTTGTATTAGTTCGCATGCATCTGCTGTCATGATTCATGTAACTCTGTATTCCATGTATTATGTGTATGAAGTTGCTTTAAGTTGTGTATGAATGCTGTGTATTAAGTTTGTATGTATGTTGAATCTGACCTGAGTCACACCCTATGTCATATACGGCATGCCACGGAAGGTCATACGGAGCACGGCACGCCTCGCACTCACTGATACGATGGATCAGGCACCTCCCCAGAGGGATGGTCATATGGACCCTGGATTAGGCCCTGTTCGTGAGACGATACCTGATTCTCAGCCTTCTCTTGGTCCTGCAATTGGACCGCCACCGTACACACCACCGGTTCGTGAACAGAAGCGTGCCTGAGCCTGCTCCACCTGTTGATAGATTGGAGCAGTTGATGATGATGATGATGATGCAGCAGCAGCACCAGCAGCTCTTGGCTACCATTGCAGGAGCCCTAGCTCAAGGTGGAAGTGCTACTCCACCTTCACCATCTATACATCCAGTTGAGATAGTGGGGCCTTCTAATCAGGATGAGAGTGTGCCTCCCCCTGCACCTGCTACATACCCTATAGGGAATCTGGGTACTAGTGGCCTCCTCGAGCGATTCCAACGCTTGAGGCCTCCTACCTTTACGGGTTTTCACAGACCCGAGGAGGTAGAATATTGGCTCGACCGCATCTCCAAGATGCTAAGGATGCTACATTGTACCGAGGTCAAGTTGGCCGCTATAACGCCCCGGATTTTTGCCAACCTGGGATTAGACGTCCTTAGGCAATGGGTCAATCCTAATACCTCATTAACTTGTCAGAACTGAATCCCATAGTCTAAAGTCATTTTTGAACCCATTTCCTTCACAAATCCAACCCTTCACTACCTTGTGCTATCAATTTTTCAAAGCACTTTAGCCCTAGACACTAACTTAAACTAGCTAAGTAGTAAAACTTGGATCACTTTATATACAAACTACAAAGGCCTAAGTACCATCTCAGACAGAAATCTTACAGGACTAAATCCTTTAGAAATTAAGTGAGATTTAGCTAGTGTTAAACTAGAGTGCTTGTGAAATTAGCACCAATCGCTTTAAATACAATCTACAAGACCCAAAACTTGTAGAATCATTGACACTAGGTTACCCTAAAACTTAGGATCAATCTCATTACCCGGCTGCTCACGGGAGCATCTCGAAACTTCGTATTAGGTCTAGACCGCACATCGGAAATCCGATTAACACGAAGTTAAGGAACTAGGACCGCCTCACTGGGCTTGACAATCATCTCAAAAAGAGGTCCAGCCGATGTCCCACGGCCATTCGCTTGAGTCCGGAGCGAGGGAGTGTGAAAAACACTATTCCCTTTACAAAATAAATATACGGAATAGTGATCGCACCATTCGCTTGCGCATCGTGATAAGCAGGATGGTCGAATCGGACAGATTACACCCTCGGATCGGGAAAAATTTGAGAACATTTACATGTACTTGGAATTTTGGATCGTGGCCCACCGACCGTCGAACCGAAAGTGGTCCGCCACGCGTGATCCGGAATCCCGACCGAAATGAAAACTTATTAGAACGTAGATCCGGCGTTAGTGAGCTTAAGTCCAACCTTTGGCTCAAGGAGGCGCCAGAAGTCCTCCGTTGAGGTGAAACAGTCCGCTTTGGACATAACCTATGTATACTTTGTTCCCGAGTCTATTTCGGTGAGTTTTGAGACTATATAAGGACCTTAAACCCTCTCTCATGGCAGCCATACGAATTTGGATTTGAGAGAGAGAAAGAGAGAGAAAGTGTGGGAGATCTGGGAGAAACTCCCTGCTGCTTGTTCCCGCTATCGGTGCTTAACCACCTCACGCTTTCTCGGCGATTTCAGGCGTCATTTCTAGGTAATAAACCCTAACCCTAACTTTGTTTGGGGGATTAGGCAGTTGTAGGTTAGGAAATAGCTAACCTATTTCATTCTAGGTTGCCGAACTCCCCGATAATGTATCGGAAGCTTAGTAAACCTATCGACTCGTTACGATTCTACGACAAAAGGTGTAGACTTTAGGTGTATAGGTTATGGTTTTCAACGCTTTCAATGTCGGATAATGATAGATTCATGATCGCATGCACTGCACATGTACAAAGTGCTTTCCATTTTCTACGTTTCGATTAGAATTGTAGAATTTAGAAATTCACATACTCTAGGTATTCGTATAAAATACCGTATACGTATTTTTATGGAAATGTGTTTGACATGTTTATTTGTCGTATGGATATATGACGTATGGATAAAATACTTATTTGCGAAAGGATTCACCTAAATACATGTTTACTAATAAACACTATGTATGTAGAAATACGGATTGTAAGAAGTACCGTATACATGTATATTTTAGCGATGTGTTTGTCATGATTAATTGTCGTATAAATATATTATGTGCGTATAAAATATTTGCTTGGCGAAAGGAATCACCGTAATACATGTTTGTTTGTATACTCTATGTATGTTGAAAATGCGTATTTTAGAAAATACTGTATACGTATAAATTTTGGAGATGTATTTATCATGATTATTTCTTTGTAGTAATATATTATACATGGATAAAATACTCACTTGGCTAAAGGATAGCCCTAATACATGTTTTGCTAACATACACCATGTATGTTGTAATAGTGTATTCTAAGTGTTTGTGAAAATGACTGAATGAGTATAGAATTCTCATTCGTGCTCGCCATGATTAATTGTCATGGATTCATGATTGTGGTATTGGCGATACCCTTTTGACGAAAGGATTTTCCCTAAATCACGCCACGGCCAATATACACTATATATGCTAAAATGTGTGGCCCAAGTGTTTGCGGAAATGACTGAATGAATATGGAACTTAGATTCCTGCTTGCCATGACTATCCGTCGTGGGTGTACGCGTGTTATGATTGGGGCAACTCCCTAGTGAAAGGATTTGGCCTAATGCCTATGTGATCGACATATGTCATGTATGTTGATGCATGTTGTTTAAGTGTTTCTTGAAATGTCTGAATGAGTAGTAGTTAGCAAGTTGTAATGTTTAAGGGTGTTAAGATATGATTCTCAACCTCTTTTAACTATGTGTATGATCTCCTTGGATTGTTGTGTGATTAGGAATTGAACATGTATAAACTCATGCTTGTGTTGTGATTCATAACATGCTCAACTGCTTTATGATTATAACTATGTAATGCATATGTTTAAATTTATATTTACGTTGTATGATCCGTCATGGGTGATGGGGGAGCGGAGCAACGAGTGCGTGCAACACAGCGATCCTAAACGGATAATACCATACCTTGATTGTATGAGTGAAATCTTGATCCATTACTGCTTTATCTATCTGCAAGTTATCATGTTTGGGGCTATGATTATAGTCCAGACAATCGGTACCAGAATTGAATTCATGGCTGCGATTCATTTGCCACGTGAGACGTGTTCGACGAACCCGAGTCGATTACTTCGGTTGGCGATAGTGGTTGCCACGCGAAGTGCTTATGCACTTCATGTCGTTCAACTTGTTGTGCGCTCGAGCAAGCCGAGCTCGTCAAGTAACCCGATCATCTATGTATGTTCACCATGTTTGGTCGCCTCTTGCTGAACCTAGGGTACCAAACTTACCGGTGGCGAGTTAACCATGGTACCTCGATCCGCTAAGACGCATGAGCCGGGCATGGTGTTATGGGACACCGTGGTCAGGCCTTCGTCGCCTGTTGGGGCCATGTGCCTCCCCCGTAGTGACAGGTGCGCAACCAACCTCGTGAGCCGATTATGGTGGTATGGGATACTATATTCGATTTGTCGATACATACGGCGAGAGCCGAGTACGGTGAGACATTGTGCTCGTCTTTGACGGGGCGACGAGTCCTCCGTAGTATATTCGAGTATACTCCAAGTGTCCGTGATTGGCGACGAGCCTGAACCTAGAGTATGAGTTGAGCCGAGTACGGTGAGACCCGTACTCGAGCCGACGGCTAGTGATTGGGCCAAGTACGGTGAGACTGTACTTGCGGACGATGCCAATTGAGCCGCATACGGTGAGATCATGTATCCTTCGACGGGTGATGAGCCCTGCGATGCCTTCGATGCGCTTCTCAAACCATAACATCGTATGAGATTAACTAGGATTGACGACCCTAGAATGGATCATGTTTGGGAATGATACAAGGGAGGTACCTTAGTTTCCCAATATTCTTTGTTTGAAATGGACTAATAATAACTTGGTAATCATGAGCATCATCGCACCGCATGTGCTTTGTAGATGTGGCGCACCGAGGGAGAGTAAGCATTCGCGAACGTAAGATGATGTCGCTTGAGGGTGGTTTGGCAAGGGACATCATGTCATTTCATTTTCGCACTTAACAAGAGTAGTTAGAAATGTTTGATTTGTCCGCTTTATCATTCGCTTGATTGAATTGATAACATGTTAACCTACTTGTTCCACTGAGTTGATCACTCACTCCCACGTTACATGACGGTGTTGTACACACCAACCGCATTTGTTGAGTTTCAAGTGGTGGCGATGCTTGTCATGAAGCTGAGCCTAGGACTACTTCTATGATGATAGGAGGAATTCTCCTATCTCGTATCTCTCCAGTGTCAATGAAGACCTGATATTGTATGTGGGGCTATGGTACATGGGATAGGAGGCATTACACTTCCTCACATTTGGTACATTTTAGAAGCGCACTTGTATTTATTTAACCTGGTAATGTTATCACACTCGGAGACTCATCATAAGTTATATATTTTATCTATCTATCACGGTCTTCCGCTTGCAAATTTAACTTGCCTCTCTCGGAGTATGATATCTTTGTTTTGGCTTAATCTCACTCATGTTCAATGCACGAATACAGTCAACATTCAATCATCATTCATTTTGTTACATAAGTGATGTTCTGGAACTCGGGAGTTGAGTTTATGCTCGACCCCCGATTTTCAAGGCGTTACAGCCGCCTTTATGTTTAAAAAAGAGGCTAGCCTGTAGTAGGATAACGTCTTGCGGACTGTTGTGGTTGGCTATATCTGGACTTGGGCAGATTTTGAGTTCCGCTTTCACGAGAAGTATTATCCCCTGACGTACCGGCACGAGAAGGAGAATGAGCTTTTGCGCCTTAGACAGGGAGGCATGATAGTGACTGAGTATGAGCATTGGATCACGGAGTTGGGCCGCTATGTTCCTACTATCCTTGCCGACGTACAGATGCGAATGTGGCGCTTTTCTAAGGGCCTGCACCCTGATATTCAATCGAAGATGTGCTGTATTAACATACCCTCCTACGCTGAGCTGGTACACATGTCTATGCTAGCTGAGCAGGACGGGGATCGGTTGGCACGTACTCGTGGGCCTATGGTCCCTAGGCCTCAACCAGATATGCTAAGCAGGCCATTCCTTGGCAAGAGGTCTCGTACAGATTCTCCTCCTACGACTTTAACACCACCATCTCTGATGCGGCGACCGGGCGTGACTTGTACATACTGTGGGAGGCTAGGCCACCCAGCGGAGAGCTGCTTCGTGCGTATGAGAGACAGTGGGTTCTCGCCGCTGTAGAAGATTAATCGCATTCATCCCCAGGCCATTTCAGCACCACCCTTGTGTACTATCCCTGCACATCCATCCTTTCGACCCTCTGCACCTCGATTCAAGCCTCCTCAGCGACCTATGGTGCCTCAGCCCAATCGACCTCAGCAGGCACGTGTTCATGCGCTTACAACAGAAGAGCCAGAGACAGCACCTATGGCCTTCGAGGTCACTGCACATGTTCAAGGTACTTTTATCTTCTTATTGGTGAACACTAGGTCCACTACCTCCATCATTTCATGTGTGGTAGTTAAGCATCTAGCTTTACATACTACTCCCACGAAGGGCGTGAAACTCACTACTGCTACTGGGACTGTTTCGGATATCACACGGGTGTGTGAGGGTTGCTCAGTAGACTCAAAAAGTAGGACGGTATTTGTTGACCTCATTGTCGCTCCACTATGGCACTACGACATTATCCTCGGTATGGACTGGCTCACCGAGATGAAGGCAGAAATTGATTGCGATAATTGGGTCGTGACAGCCAGCGGACCTGAAGGCACGATCTTTACTTTTCCAGTATAGGTTAGTTGGCCATGTCGTGTTGGATGTTACGCCGCTATACTTGAGCATGTTGATGGGCCGACGTTAGGAAATATGCCAGTAGTTCGAGAATTTTCAGATGTGTTCAGGACGATCCCTGGATTACCTCCTCGGCGCGAGATCAATTTTACTATTGATCTTGTGCCCGGTGTAACCCCCATTTCATTACCTATGTATCAGATGCCTCCATGTGAGATGGAGGAATTGAGGAAACAAAATGAACTCGTAAAGAAGGGCTTCATACGACCCAGTGTGTCTCCTTGGGGAGCACCTGTGTTGTTTGTCAAGAAGAAAGATGGATCGCTACGATTATGTATTGATTATCGTAGGTTGAATCAATTGACCGTAAAGAACAAGTATCCTTTACCTAGGATAGACGATCTGTTTGATCAGTTGAAAGGGGCGCACTACTTCTCGAAGATTGATCTATAGTCACGGTATTATCAGTTGCACGCCAGGGAAGAGGATGTGCAGAAGACGGCCTTCAGGACCAGTTTTGGGCATTACGAGTTCCTTGTGATGTCATTCGGTCTAATGAACGCACTGGCCGTGTTCATGGATTTGATGAACTAGGTGTTTTGGCCATTTCTATACCGATTCATCATCGTGTTTATTGATGACATCCTGATATACTCTGCAAGCCGAGAAGAGCACAAGGAACACCTACAAGCCATCTTAGATACGCTGAAGAAGAACCAGTTGTTTGCATAGTATAAGAAATGCGACTTCTGGAAAGAGGAAGTCAAGTTCCTAGGACATGTGGTGTCCAAGGAAGGGATATCAGTTGACCTTGCTAAGGTAACCACATTTTAGGACTGGAAGCAGCCTGGTTCCGTTACTGAGGTAAGCAGTTTTCTTGGTCTAGCAGGCTACTATCGACGATTCATTCGGGATTTCTCGATGATAGCCAGACCGTTGTCTCAGTTGATACAGAAGGATCTGAAGTTTGAGTGGAATGAAAAGGCGGAAGTAGCTTTTCAGGAGCTGAAGGATAGACTGACGTCCGCCTCTGTGCTAGTATTGCCAGAGCAAGAGGTCAAGTATACTATATACACCGATGTGTCTCACATTGGTTTGGGTTGTGTCCTTATACAGAAGGACAGGGTGATCGCATATGCCTCAAGAAAGTTAAGAAAAAATGAGGAGAATTACCCTATACACGACTTGGAATTGGCAGTGGTCATATTTGCATTAAAACTCTGGAGACATTACCTCTATGGAGAGGAGTTCAAGCTTTTCTGCAACCACAAGAGCCTTCGCTATATATTCACTTAGCGGGACTTGAATATGAGACAGCGACTATGGATGGAGACCTTGAAGGACTTCAAGTTCGAGGTTTCCTACCATCCTGGCAAGGCTAACCTTGTGGCAGACGCGTTGAGCCGCAAGAAGGCGATAGTATTTGCCACTCCGCTGGTGGTTGAGGAATGGCACATGGTGGAGTTCGTATGGGACTTTGAGCAGAAACTCACCGTGAAGGAGCCATTCGTGAGTGTTGCGCACATTCGGGTGTGGTCACTTATGGATGACAGGATTATTGAGGCCCAGAAGGGCGATGCGCGACTGTCTGAGCTTCGAGAGCAAGCTAGCGATGATGGGAACTTCGAGTGGAGAGTTGGCACAGATGGGGGCCTATGATACCGTGGCCGCCTATGTATCCCAAACATTCATGACTTGAGGAAGGAAATTCTCGAGGCTGCCCATAGATCGAAGCTTGCGATGCATCCTGGTAGCACGAAAATATATTAGGACCTGAAGAGATTGTATTGGTGGGACAATATGAAGGCCCATATAGTGGAGTATGTCTCCCGTTATCTCACGTGCCAACAGGTCAAGGCTGAACATTGTCGACCTCCTAGACTACTTCAGCCCATGCCCATGGCTGAATGGAAGTGGGACTTCATCTTTATAGATTTCATATCGGGGCTACCGAAGATGAGGAAGGGACATAACTCCATCTAGGTGATCGTTGACCGGTTGACAAAGTCTGCTCATTTCCTTCCGATCAGAGTCTCGAACTCTGCAGACGAGTTGGCTAGATTAAACATTAAGGAGATAGTGTGTCTGCATGGGGTTCTCATGGAGATTGAGTCAGATAGAGACACGCGATTCACATTTATCTTCTGAACTCGTATCTAGGAAGCGATGGTTGTGAAGTTGAAGTTCAGTACTGCATTCCACCCATAGACTGATAGGTAGATGGAGCGAGTGAATCAGATTTTGGAGGATATGATGCGGGCCTAACTTTAAAGACAGTTGGGATGACTGTCTCCCGTATGCAGAGTTCGCCTACAATAACAGCTTTTGGGTGAGTATTGGTATGACTCCTTACGAGGCCTTGTATGGGTGCCCTTGCCGAGCACCCATTGTTGGGCAGAGGTTGGCGAGCACAGTCTGATTAGCCCAGAGTTAGTATAGTCGACCTCGGAGAAGATCGATATTATCAGGCGTCGACTTTTTACAGCACGGAGCAGATAGAAGAGTTATGCCGATACGAGGCGGCAACCACTTGAGTTTGAGGTTGGAGACCATGTATTCCTCCTTGTTTTCCCCATGAAAGGAGTCCTTCGATTTGGCTAGAAGGGAAAACTTACGCCGTGGTTCATTGACCCATTCTAGATACTTGACTGAGTGGGCATGGTGGCATATCGCTTGGCTTTGCCCACTCCACTTGCGGGTGTGCATAACGTATTTCATGTTTCCATGCTAGAGAAGTACGTTCCTGATCCTTCGCATATCATCAAATGGGAGTAGGTACATTTGAGTGAGGACGCTACATATGTACTTCATCCGATGCGTATACTAGACAGGAAGGAGCAGGTGTTACGTAGCAAGGTCATCCCACTTGTGAAGGTACTGTGGACACATCAGAAGAGGAAGAGGTTACTTGGGAAACTGAAGCCGAGGTCAGAAAGAACTACCCTCAGATTCTCGAGGAGTACGAAAAGGTACTAATTTCGAGGATAAAATTTTTCTTTAAGGGGGTAGATTGTAACGTCTCGGAAAATTACGTACAAAGACCCGAGTACCATCTCAGGCATAAATCACTCAGGATCAAATCCTTTAGGAATTAAACAAAGTTAACTAAGTGTTAAATTAGATTAGCTGTGAAATCCGCTTGAAGCACTTTAAATATGATCTGCAAGACCCAAAACTTGTAGAATCATTGACGCTAGGTTACCTTAAAATCTAGGATCAATCTCATTACCCAGTTTCTCTCAAGAGCACATTAAAACTCCGTATCAGATCTGGACCACACGTCGAAAGTCCGATGACCACGAGATTAAGCATTTAGGACCGCCTTGCTGGGCTTGACAACCATCTCAGAAATCAAATCCAGATAGTGTCCCGTGGCTATTCGCTTGAGCCCAGAGTGAAGAGTGTGAGAAAACATGGATTCCTTTAAAAATTGTTGAGGCACAAAAAATATCTCATTGCAGTAGTCAGAGAATTTCATGTCCGGGGGTATTTTGGTAATTTTCATGTCCGGGTAATTTCCATGTCCGGGGGTATTTCGGTAATTTTTATGTCTGGGGGTATTTTGGTAAAATTCCAAGTCAAGGGGTAGTTTAGGTATTTTGGTAAAATTCCAAGTCCAGGGGTAGTTTAGGTATTTTGATAAAATTCCAAGTCCAGGGGGTAGTTTAGGTATTTTGATAAAATTCCAAGTCCAGGGGTAGTTTAGGTATGTTGGTAAAAAAGCATTGGAAAGGGTAGTTTGGTAAAAAAGGTGCAAAGGTGTCCTTTGAAAGGAAAAAGGTGGAACACCACCATTTAAGAGGGAAGTTGGTGGTCACCATGGTTTAAGGAAAGGGAAGGTCCATATGTGAAGGGATAGGTGGTGGTGATCACCACTCTGTAAGAGTGGTGGGGCCTATAAATACCCCCTCCCTGATTCATTTGAGGGGTTGGATCAGTGAGATCAGTTGCTGGGTCAGAGAATGAGAGAGAAGCAAGGCAGGAGAAGGTGAGAAGAAGTTCCTTTGCGCCAACCCGCGCAATGAAAGTGGTTTGCATGGCTCCGCACAAAGTGGTTTGCGCGGTTCCGCGCAAGGGTACGGGAAAAGTCCTGTACGT
Source organism: Magnolia changhungtana (assembly GCA_030180095.1). NCBI lineage: Eukaryota > Viridiplantae > Streptophyta > Magnoliopsida > Magnoliales > Magnoliaceae > Magnolia > Magnolia changhungtana. The sequence goes on from JASAUF010000276.1 coordinate 14,434,169, forward strand.
CATTCGCGCAAAGCCATGTTTGAAAGAAGAAACCGCACAAAGTGGTCTGCGCGGTTCCGCACAAAGTATGGGAGAAGTCTAAAGGAAGAAGTTTGTTGTGTTGCTGGCAGGGCCCAATATGGCCATCTTTTGAGAGATCCACACCGTCCAATACCTTCCTCTCGAGATTTTAACCGTGAATTGTGAACTTCAATCATCTAATGATGTGGCCCACTGAGATGATCAAGCTAAAACAGTAACTGAATGGTCTTCTTTTGATCATTGTAGCAATCATGAGAAAGAACATGATCATTAAGGCTCAACGTGGTTCTAAATAGTTTTTCTCCCTCTACCTGATGGACGCTTCAGATCAGTCTTCTGCTGCATGATGGTGGCCCACAACGAACGTGCGAAACCCCCGTTTTAGATGGAGTTGACGTACATCGACTCTGTGAGATGAGGTGGCCCATTTATTAAAGATGAATGGAAAATCCACTCCGTCCATTGGTTTCACGACGAAAAACCATTAGGAAAGGAGTGCTTTTGGAGTAAAAACGGTGCAGTTCATGAGTTTATCAACTTCACCGTCTATTTTACATTTAACGGTCAGGATTCTGCAAAGACCTGCATGGGTTCGAAATGCCACCTTGGAAAGGGTTAAATCTCCCTTACGTACACAATGGACGATACAGATTGATGATCTGAATATGGAGTGGGCCACACTAAGAAAATTACAAAAGCATAGTAAAGACGCTGTTGTATTTTGAAAAATGAAGAAGAAGAAGCTCAGGTCAACTTCTTTGACCAACTTTGAGAAATCTGATGCACGGCTTGTGCACTTGTATGTTATGTACATGCAAAGTACATGCGGTCCCTACTTGATGTTCGTGGGAAATCTGCTCCGTCCGTCCGCTTTGCCAGCTTATTTAACGCGTTGGGACCGAATCTGAAGTATATCCAAATGACAGGCGGGCCCCAAATCATGATCTCAGGGGCTGATTTGTCATTTTGGCTATTTCTACATGGATTCAGGAGCTAAAACTTGATGTGTACGGCTAATTTGTGATTCTAAGGCTGCACATAAAGTTTCGAGCTGAATGGATGGTGGAAACCGGATGATCTTATATTCTGGGAGACTTTTCAGGCCCATTTAACATGATCGGCCTGATTTCTTTGGATCTTAGCCATATTTCAATGGACTTCTTCATATTTCAAAGAAGAATAGTTAGAAGGATGCTTTATATTTTTAAGAAAGATGACTGGAATGATGCTCAGAACTGATCTCGACGGTTATATCAGAGGATTCAAGCTTGCATAAGCCCTGTTTCCTGGAAGATTGGTAGATCAGATCGACATTCCTCCTAAGTACTAGGAGATGACTGAAGCAGGCGTCGGAATGCTGCCAAAATTTATATCTGATTATCTTTTCTTTCATTTATTACATTGCATTAATTGTATTTTGTTTCCAGAATCAAGGGGATCAGGGATGTAAATGAACTCAGATAAATGTGATCAATGTTCTCTCATTATTTCTTTGTTATCATTGAATAAATTCCCCAAATCAAATACATTTGTTTTCTTGTCGAAACAAAATGGCGACTCTGCTGGGGATTATTATTATTCGATGGTAACTTAGAAAAATATTCAAAGAACATTCATCACTTTTTGGCGTCTGTAAAGACGCCAAAATGGCGACTCTCAGTGGGAACATCCTCCCCTTCATCTCTAATAATAAAGTACAGTTTTATTTAAACAAATTAACTAACATTCTGTTATGAATGACAGGTATACCATAACGACCTTTCTCCTGTCCAACGGATTTCCACCAAAAAATATCAGAGAAGATCAAGTCAGTTATGATCAAGGACAGACAATGTCATATGAGAAGTTAGTTTGACTGAATCATACACTGCTCGCTGACAAGTAGACGAATTAGTCAATGAATTAATGAATTCATTACCCAATAGAGAATCCAGGGGGCATCGCCACAACCTTCTAGAATAGAAGAGAAAAGAGTTAAGAGTAAATAGAAAGCGTTAGAGAAAGCAAAGTTTGCTGTGATCAAGAGCAGTGAATTTCGTATAATGGACGGAACAATCTTTATTTCGCCAGTAGCTCAAGAAGATGAGGGGGAATGGAGGATGGTAATACCCAAAAGTCGGAAAGTTCGATCTGCTTCCGCAAGAAGCACCATCTCGCCAAGTACTGGGTCAATTATGCAAAGTGCCATGAGACACAGTCCTGCTTCAGTCATACAATCATCTCATTCAAGAAAAACAGAAAGGCCCGTCACTCCAAAAGGTCTTTCGATACCATCAATTATAACCGTAAACACATCTTCCACAGAATCATTGCGAGTTCAGAAAAACAAAGGGAAAACGACCGTAACCAGCAAATGTTCACTCACAGCACCTCCTGCGAAAGATTTTAAGCAAACTCATGCATTGAGAATGCTACGATTCGAGTCAGTTAGTCCTTTGAAGCGACATCATGCTGGTTTCAAATCAAATGATAGTTCATCCTCTTCAACAGCATCAGCAGCACAACGCTTATTTTCTCCCTCAATATCAAGACAATCAAAGTATGAAGAAACAGAGAGCTCATCAACAGATATTAATCAGCCTGGTCAGTTTTCACTAGATGAACATGTGACTGAAGAAGTCCCTAATATTCCGACAGTGATTGTTGTGAACAACACTGAACAACAAGAAGAAGGACCACAACCGCAATCGGTTAAATTTCAAGAGCCAATGCCTAATATTACTTAAAATATAACGTAGGAAGAAATTCGGCAGATGGTTATCGAGTTTACTCATCTAGAGAATAAATAAAGTCAGAATAAAAGGTTTCGATATCAGACACCGTATCCTCCTGAAATAGAAGACATGCCATTTCCCGCCGATTTCAAACACCCGAATTTTCAGACATTTAATGGAAGTGGATCACCAGAAGAGCATATGATGCATTTCATAGCAAAAATGAGAAATTTCTCTAGAATTCCTCAATATTGTCTGCGATTATTCGGATCTTCTCTGACAGGAAGAGCTTTCAGATGGTATTCAAGTTTAATCTCAGGATCTATTCATACCTGGGAACAGATGCAGGATGCTTTTACATCAAACTTTTTCTCTTCATATCGAGAAGTTAGTTTGACCGAATTGGCCTCTATATGTCAAGAAGAAAATGAATCAGTTGAAGAATTCATTAGTCGATGGAAGGACTTGGCAACATCATGTCAACATCCTCTGCGGGAATTAGAACAAGTAGAACTATGTTTAGAAGGTCCGAGACCAGAACTGGCATGCCACCTGATCAGTAAAGATTGGAAAACCTTTCGTAATTTTGCTATGAAGGCTTATGCTCTTAAAATGATGATGGGAAGAGTGTCTGCTTTCCAATCAAAATCAGCCCGCATCACTAAGAAAGAAAAAACTAAAAAAGATTATCAGGATGTTGAAAGAGAAAGTGATGAAGAAGATAAAAATGGTCATGTGGTCATCATGACATATAAGAGGTCCAGGAAAAATAAAGATCATATGAAGTATTCGTTTGCAAGAAAAGATATACTTCCTATGTTGAATCAATTGTTGGCTATGAAGATTATTGAATTACCTCGGCAAAGACACATTGAAGAAATTGAAAATACAAGAGGAATGGATTATTGTCATTATCATCGTAAATTCGGACATCATACGGAAAACTGTAATCCCCTTAAGAACAAACTACAAAAGATGATCGATAAAGGAGAAATTGTGATGGAAAGATCATAACAGAAAGAGAAAATAGAGAAAAATGACAGAAGCTCGATAAAGAAAATTTTGGGGGCATCGGCGTTAAAAGACGATAGCATGCTTTGTATGGCGAATCATCAGTAATTGACAAGATCGAGCTATCATAGCCTAAATATTCAAAAGAAAAGAAGCAAGTGAGGTAAAAGATGTAAAGCCATGATAAAAAGCATATTCGTTGCAGATATGCATTGCAATACCTGTCAGTTCAGGGAATGACCGCTGTTTTGATTTCGAAAGGTATTGGTATAATACTTCCAAAATCAAAAGGGGGCAAGACAGGTGAGTAAACAGATAAGTAAAAAATTAAGAAATGTGTTTCTCACTTTAGAATGTATTTCTTTTATATTTGAATGAAATGCAGGCTTTCAAGCATATTCAGTCATCGCCAAATGAAAAGCATCAATGACTATCGCCAAGTAAGTAAGAAACTAAGAAATGTGTTTCTCACCATAGAATGTATTTCTTTTATATTTGAAGGAAATGCAGGCTTTTAAGCATATTCAGTCATTGCCAAATGAAAAGCGTCGATGATTATTGCCAAAATAAGACAAATAAGAAAGCGCCAAAGATAATCGCCAAATGAAAAGTGTCGATGATCATCGATTATCGCCAAAATTAGCACTTTCAAGTCATTTCCAAAACAAGACAGGCCTTCAAGCATATAAAGCTATCAAGTCGTCGCTAAATGGAAAGCGTAAATGATCACTATCAAGCGTTAATGATCACTATCAAGTGTTAATGATCGCTGCCAAGCGCCAATGACAATCGCCAAAGGAAAAGTCAATCGCCAAAATTAGCAACTATCGCTGTCATCATCAATCACCAAAATTAATTCTCAGAATTTTCAGAACAATATCAGCCGTAGTGAAATATCAGTTATGGATTCACCATACATGACAGTGAAATAAGCAGTGGAATAAGCCTGAATTGGCCAACCACACAAATCTTATGACAGTGATGGCAAATGATCATTTAAGGCAGCCTAGCCAAGCCTATATGGCCAACTACGCATAAGACCTACAAAGCAAATTGGCCTAAATTGAGCCATTGCCGAAATTGGCGGTAAACTATAATTGCTCCTTGAGCCCACCGAAATTGGCGGTAAACTATAATTGCTTCTTGAGCCCATTGCCCGAAATTGGCGGTAAACTATCTTGCTCTTTGAGCCCAGTGTCAAGTCCAGTTCAGTCAAATCTGGTCATCCAGTGTCAAGTCTAGTTTAGTCAAATCTGGTCATCCAGTGTCAAGTCCAGTTCAGTCAAATCTGGTCGTCCAGTTCAGTCCAGTCCAGTCTAGTCCAGTCAAGTCCCGTTAAGTCGAGTCATGTCTAGTCAAAGTATGGTCAGTCAAAGTACACTAGCAGATATGCTCAAAAGCATCAGATATGCTCAAAAGCATCAACTACGTGTAGCATTCAAAATACTACAGATACATATTAAATATGCTCAAATATGCAATTGTCTGATGAAAATTTTAAATGTTGAGTAAAAATATATATGCAAAGATGCGTTTCTCTTGAATCAGGTTCAAATGGCAGTGACAACAAATGCCTTCATGATATTGGCAAGTATCTACTCAAAGGTTCAAGCCTTCAAAGTCAATTAATACATTGACAAAAGTCATAAGGGATTCGAATATATTCTTTGAATTCGTTAAAGGAACAGTAAAGATTATTCATTTTTCAGGAATATCTGCAAGTTTCACTTCGAAAATATTATCTTCTGAAGAAATCTTTATGTGAAGATTAACCGGGAAAGGGGGCAGAATTTATGCCTTGGTCTTCAAAGTTATCTACGCCTTGGTCTTTCTGATAATCTCTTATGCACGATGAAGGAATTCATATACTAAGGATTATGAAGCATGATTCAGTGTGGACGTTCAAAAGTTGCTTCTATATAAAAGCCCAATTATATAGTCCGATGCTGTAACTTCTCATTATTCTAACAATGATATTGCAAGTCTCCAAGTACCAGATCTGATGAAGATAAAAAACAAACGGAACCTTCATCAAATCAGTAAAGATCCAACGAAAAGTCTATGAAGAAATGCTAAGGAGTACAAGCTAAGAACAACTCAGTGATTGAACCTTTGGAGCCGGAAACGATGTCTCAAAAAGCATGATTTAATGAGTAAAGAATGCAATTGCGAAGCATGATAGCAAAGCGAATATCACACTCAGCCTAAAAAGAGAAGAAACTCTCAATCTATTTCAAAATTATCAATGCTTCATAAAGCTAAATTGAAAAAAAATAAATTATAATGAAATAAGATACTAATTCTGATTAATTTGGCAGGAAAGATTATCTTTCGAAAAAGCTTGAGTTATGTAGATCATGAATAAAGGAAACGATGGAAAAGTTGTTGCGGCAGGAGCAGCATTAAGGAATAACTCTTTGGACACAGAATTGAAGAAAAAGAGTTGCTGGAATTGATCAAAGAGACCGTTACTGTTGAAAGAAGGTTCTCAAGTTACTCAAAGACAAAGTCGTCATAGCTGTTACGGTTGCAAGTTTCGATGAAAAGAAAATTTCATCTTCTCTAAATAAAGCATCCGCTCTTCAATGCAAGCGGGGGGCAGTCAAATCTTCTGTTCGAGCACCATCATTCAGATCTTCTGTTTGAGCGCCATCATTCAAGTCTTCCGTTTGAATGTGATCAATCAAGTCTTCCGTTCGAGCACAATCAATCAAGTTTTCTGGTCTAGCACAATCATCAAATTTTCTGGTCGAGCACAATCATCAAGTCTTCTATTCGAGTGCAATCATCAAGTCTTCCATTTGAGCAGGGATCATTCAAATCTTCCATTCGAGCGCGAGCATTCAAAACTTCTGGTCAAATATGAGCATTCAAATCTTTCGGTCAAGCGCGAGCATTCCAGTCTTCTGATCGAACACAATCATTTAATTTTCTGGTCAAAGATAATCATCCAGTCTTCCATGCAAGTACGATCATCCAATCATTTTTCAGTTGCAGTTCATTCAAGATTCTTCAGGCGGAGGAAGATCGATCCTCCATTTGATTTCAGGAATCAATCAAAGAAGGATCGAGGGAGCATCTGTTGAGGCATAAAAAATATCTCATTGCAGTAGTCAGAGAATTCCATGTCCAGGGGTATTTTGGTAATTTTCATGTCCGGGGTATTTTGGTAATTTTCATGTCCGGGGGTATTTTGGTAATTTTCATGTCCGGGGGTATTTTGGTAATTTCCATGTCCGGGGGTATTTCGGTAATTTTCATGTCCGGGGGTATTTCGGTAATTTTCATGTCCGGGGTATTTTGGTAATTTCCATGTCTGGGGGTATTTCGGTAATTTTCATGTCTGGAGTATTTTGGTAATTTCCATGTCCGGGGGTATTTCGGTAATTTTCATGTCCGGGGGTATTTTGGTAAAATTCCAAGCCAAGGGGTAGTTTAGGTATTTTGATAAAATTCCAAGTCCAGGGGGTAGTTTAGGTATTTTGATAAAATTCCAAGTCCAGGGGGTAGTTTAGGTATTTTGATAAAATTCCAAGTCCAGGGGTAGTTTAGGTATGTTAGTAAAAAAGCATTGAAAAGGGTAGTTTGGTAAAAAAGGTGCAAAGGTGTCCTTTGAAAGGAAAAAGGTGGAACACTACCATTTAAGAGGAAAGTTGGTGGTCACCATGGTTTAAGGAAAGGGAAGGTCCATATGTAAAGGGATAGGTGGTGGTGATCACCACTCTGTAAGAGTGGTGGGGCCTATAAATACCCCTTCCCTGATTCATTTCAAGGGTGGGATCAGTGAGATCAGTTGCTAGGTCAAAGAATGAGAGAGAAGCAGGGGAGAAGAAGTTCCTTTGCGCCAACCCGCGCAATGAAAGTCGTTTGCGCGGCTCCGCACAAAGTGGTTTGCGCGGTTCCGCGCAAAGGTATGGGAAAAGCCCTGTACGTCATTCACACAAAGCCATGTTTGAAAGAAGAAACCGCACAAAGTGGTTTGCGCGGTTCCGCACAAAGTATGAGAGAAGTCTAAAGGAAGAAGTTTGTAGTGTTGCTAGCAGGGTCCAATACGGCTATCTTTTGAGAGATCCACACCGTCCAATACCTTCCTCTCGAGATTTTAACCGTGAATTGTGAACTTCAATCATCTAATGATGTGGTCCACTGAGATGATCAAGCTAAAACAGTAACTGAATGGTCTTCTTTTGATCGTTGTAGCAATCATGAGAAAGAACATGATCATTAAGGCTCAACGTGGTTCTAAATGGTTTTTCTCCCTCTACCTGATGGACGCTTCAGATCAGTCTTCTGCTGCATGATGGTGGCCCACAACGAACGTGCGAAACCCCCGTTTTAGACGGAGTCGACGTACGTCGACTCTGTGAGATGAGGTGGCCCATTTATTAAAGATGAATGGAAATCCACTCCGTCCATTGGTTTCACGACGAAAAACCATTAGGAAAGGAGTGCTTGTAGAGTAAAAACGGTGCAGTTCATGAGTTTATAAACTTCACCGTCTATTTTACATTTAACGGTCAGGATTCTGCAAAGACCTGCATGGGTTCGAAATGCCACCTTGGAAAGGGTTAAATCTCCCTTATGTACACAATGGACGGTACAGATTGATGATCTGAATATGGAGTGGGCCACACTAAGAAAATTACAAAAGCATAGTAAAGACGCTGTTGTATTTTGAAAAATGAAGAAGAAGAAGCTCGGGTCAACTTCTTTGACCAACTTTGAGAAATCTGGTGCACGGCTTGTGAACTTGTATGTTATGTACATGCAATGTACATGCGGTCCCAACTTGATGTTCGTGGGAAATCTGCTCCGTCCGTCCGCTTTGCCAACTTATTTAACGTGTTGGGACCGAATCTGAAGTATATCCAGATGACAGGTGGGCCCCAAATCATGATCTCAGGGGCTGATTTGTCATTTTGGCTATTTTTACATGGATTCAGGAGCTAAAACTTGATGTGTACGGCTAATTTGTGATTCTAAGGCTGCACATAAAGTTTCGAGCCGAATGGACGGTGGAAACCCCATGATCTTATATTCTGGGAGACTTTTCAGGCCCATTTAACATGATCAGCCTGATTTCTTTGGATCTTAGCCACATTTCAATGGACTTCTTCATATTTCAAAGAAGAATAGTTGGAAGGATGCTTTATATTTTTAAGAAAGATGACTGGAATGATGCTCAGAACTGATCTCGACGGTTAGATCAGAGGATTCAAGCTTGCATAAGCCCTGTTTCCTAGAAGATTGGTAGATCAGATCGACATTCCTCCTAAGTACTAGGAGATGACTGAAGCAGGCGTCGGAATGCTGCTAAAATTTATATCTGATTATCTTTTCTTTCATTTATTACATTGCATTAATTGTATTTTGTTTCCAGAATCAAGGGGATCAGGGATGTAAATGAACTCAGATAAATGTGATCAATGTTCTCTCATTATTTCTTTGTTATCATTGAATAAATTCCCCAAATCAAATACATTTTGTTTCCTTGTCGAAACAAAAATTAAACCTAATTTAAGTAATCTGAGACCTGTTGCTTGCGGGCCTGAAATAAGGAATCAGACCGTCAAAATCTGACCCAAATACACCCTCGGATCAGGGAAAATTTCATACACATGGCAGTGTACTTGTAACCCTGATCGAGTTTCGATGACCGTTGAACTGAAACTGGTCCGCCACGTGTGATCTAAGAACCCGATTGGAACAAAAACTTAACTCGACCTAGGTCCAAGGTCAGTGAGCTTAAGTCCAACCTTTGGCTCAAGGGGGGCTTCAGAAATGCTCCGTTGAGCTGAAATAGATGCCCTATGGACATAACCTAAGTATACTTTGGCCCTGTGGCCATTTCCATCAGTTTTAAGCCTATATAAGGACCTTAAATCCTCTCTCATTCACACCATACGAATTTGAGAAAACCCTAGGAGAGAGAAGAGAGTAAAGAGAGAAAGTGAGAGAGAAGCTAGAGTCATTCCTGGGAATCGATCCCTACTCTTCTCCGTGTCTATCCATCATAACTGTATTGCTTTTCCAGTGATTCTGATTCCGTTTTCGGGTAAGAAATCCTAACCCTAATCAGTTCTAGAGATTCGATTAGTGTAAGTGATGAAATAGCTAACCTATTTCATGTCATAGGTTGTCGTTCTAACCGTTGATAAAGACTTGGTGTTAAACTGACTCCGTTACTCGCTTCTGCGGCATAAAGTGCTGACTTTAGACGCTTAGGTTATAGTTTTCAAAGCTTTCAATGTTAGATAATGATAGGTTTATGATTTGGGTGTTATTTCACATGCAAAATGCGATGTTCGTTTTGCGATTCAATTACGTATGCAAATTATGGCGTTTAATGTATTCTTTATATTTGTAGAAAATACCGTATACGTACAAAATATGAAAGTGTGTTTGCCATGATAAATTACTGTATGTATATGCTATATATGTGTATAATACTTACTCGGCGAAAGGATTCGCCCTAATACATGTTTTGGCTAATATACGTTATGTATGTTAAATGAGTGTATTCTAAGTGTTTGTGAAAATGCTTTTAAGAGTAAGTACTTAGATGATGGGACTTAAGGTAGGTGTTGAGATAGGATTCTCAACTAACTTAGAGATGTATATGATTTCCTCCATGTTAGTTGTTTAACTTAATCACTTATGAAATGTATGTGTATGTATTGCCTGTTTATATTGTGCTTTATAACATGATTGTTAACATGTTTGAATTGCTTGTTAATTCTGCTTTAACTACTATACATGCTCTTTGATTACAGATTGAATGTGATTGGGGCTATGTTATAGTCCAGGCAATCGGTAACATGTATGAAGTCGTGGCTGAAATTCATTCGCCACATAGGACGTGTTTGACAAACCCGAGTAGTGTGTTGGTCATCGGCAGTGGTTAGGCCACATGAAGTGCTTATGCACTTCATGTCGATTGATGCAATGTGCGCTCATGTTGGTCGAGCTCATCAAGTAACCTGATGTGCCGATGTATGTTCACCATGTATGGACGCTACTGCTTGAACTTAAGGTACCAAACTCACCAGTGAAATCCCGTTTAACCTTGGTACCTCGATCCGTTAAGACTCATGAGACGGACATGGTGGTATGGCACACCGTGGTCAAGCTGTCAGCCTATACTGGGGCAACGAGCCTCCCCGTAGTGACCAGTGAGCAACCCAGACACGTAAGCCTAATACGGTGGTACGGGACACTGTATTCGAGCTATCGGCCTACACTGATTGGTGACGAGCCCTTTATAGTGACCTCGAGCATACTCTGAGTCTACGTGGAGGTGACAACCTTTCCGTAGCATCTAGAGTATAAACTAGGCCTACACTGATTGGTGATGAGCCCTTTGCAGCGACCTAGAACCGCAACATCGTATGAGATTTCCTAGGACTGACGACCCTAGAATGGATCATCATTTGGAAAATGTGATAAGGGAGGTGCCTTAGTTTCCCAATCCTACTGTATGAAAAGGACTAATACGAACTTGGTAATCATATGCATGCACCGCATTACGCGTGCGTTCAGGGGTTGCAGGTCAAGCACTGGGGCAGTGTTGTCATGTGCGAACGTGAGATGAAGTCGCTGAGGGAGCGTAGGCGAGGGCATGCATCATACATCCATACCATTCTTGCATTAACAACAGTACTTAGGAATGTGTGATTTACTGCTTTATCATTACTGCTTGACTGAATTGATAACATGTTAACCTGTGCTTTATTGTTCCACTGAGTTGACTACTCACTCCCACGTTACAGGACGGTGTTTTAAACACCAACCAGACTCTGTCTTGATTTCAGATGATTGTGTGACTCCCGAGGCAGAGCCTGATTATTACGACGATCAGGATGAGTACTCTTACATGCAGTTCTCTGATGGATTCGCATTGGCTCTCCTGTTCGGCGGGGCTATATGGTTTATTTACAGTTGAACCATTTTGACATTTTGACTTGTGTAATATTTCATGTAATACTTCATTTACACTGTGACTCAGTGTTATATTCATACTCTGGAGACCGATCGTGATCTTGTGTTTTGTGTACGATTAGTTATATTTTTCAATCTTCCGCTTACGTTTTATAACCTGATTTGGAGTAATTATTACTGTTTTGGTATAATCCCACTCATGATTAATGCACTAACACAAACAACATTGAATCATAAGTTATATATTGCATAAGTGATGTTTTGGAACTCGGGAGTTGAGTTGCTACTCGACCCCCGATTTTTAGGGCGTTACAATAATTGAGGATGTGTTGGTCCAGGTTGACAAATTTTACTACCCAGTAAATTTTATCGTCCTGGATACTCAACCCATCATGGACACAAGCACTCAAATTCCCGTCATTCTTGTTCGCCCATTTCTTGCCACATCAAATGTAATCAATAATTGTAGGAATGGAGTCATGAACTTATTTTTTAGGAATATGACATTGGAGCTCAACATCTTTTTTAATATGAACAAACAGGTAGAGGACGATGATGATACTCACGATATTAACATGATTGATTCTTTCGTGGATGATAGAACTCTGATGACCTTATCCTCTGACCCTCTAGACAAGTGCTTGACCCACTCCCATGATTTAGATGATGATATGATTAGGAAGATGGGAACCATGCTAGATACCATGCCGGTACTTGAATTTAATCGGTGGACGACACAATTTGAAGAATTACCCCAAACTGATGTAGTGCCTCTACCGTCTAACCTCAAGGCACCGAAGCTTGACCTAAAACCTTTACCCTCTGATTTGAAATATGTCTATTTAGGTCAAGATGAGACATACCCAGTGGTGATTTCTTCCCACTATGAGCAGGAACAGGATAGTATGATCATCTCTACTCTCAGGTGGTTCCTAAGAAGTCCGGAATCACCATCGTATCCAATGCCGACAATGAACTCATGCTAACGAGGAAGGACTACTTTCCTTTGTCCTTCATTGATCAAATTTTGAAAAGGCTAGCTGGTTATTCCTATTACTGTTTCTTTGACGGGTATTCGGGCTACAACTAGATAGAGATAGCCCTTTAGGATCAGGAAAAGATCAGGTTTACATGTCCCTTCAAGACCTTTGCTTACCGAAGAATGTCATTCGGACTATGTAATACCTTGCCACTTTTCAGCGATGCATGATGAGTATTTTTTCTGACATGGTGAGGCAATATTCACAATATTTAGAGATCTTCATGGATGACTTCTCTGTCTTTAGTCCATCCTTCAGTGATTGTTTGGAGAATCTTAAATGTGTGTTGAAGTGATGTAAAGAAAAGAACTTGGTACTAAATTGGGAAAAGTGTCACTTCATGGTTCATAAGGGAATTGTCCTTAGACAAATCATCTCATTTAAAGGAATTGATGTAAATAAGGCTAAGATAGATCTTATCTCTAACTTACCTCCACCCAAGAATATACGAGACGTATGATCCTTCTTAGGGCACGCTGGATTTTACAGACGATTCATAAAGGACTTTAGTTACCTTTCTTATCCTTTATGTAATCTGCTTCAAAAGGATGTACCATACGAGTGAACTGAGCAATTCCAGGAAGCTTTTACTAAGCTAAAGGGCATGTAAACCACCGCACCTATCATGCTGCCACTCAATTAGAGCATTCATTTTGAAATTATGTGCGATGCGTCTGACTATGCTCTTGGGGAGGTGTTATGGCAAAGAAAAGAAAAGAAAAAAAGCCCTATGTACACTACACAAGTAAAACCATAAATCCTGCCCAGGTGAATTATTCCACTACAGAGAAGGAACTCTTAGCCGTAGTATTCACTTTGGATAATGTAAGGCCTGTGCCGTTCCGTAGGCTTCCACGGTCCTCCCGGTCGAATTCCGGCGATCCGCGATCTGTTATCGGCAATTGTGCGCGACTTTGAGACGTGTCCCATATTTCAGAGTCAACTCGACCCGAGACTTGTACCCTAGCGACCGCGCCGTCGCCGCGGTTTCGATATCGCGTCTCGCTGGCCGAGGTGATACCCGGGCCAAGAGATGTGACCTCGCATTCAGTTCAAGGAAAACACCGTGCGTGTGAATTCTGAAAGAATTCATACAACATGTCACATCAATCAATCAATCAATCTCATCAAGGGTCAAGTACATGTCAAGTATACATCACCTCACACCACATCCCTAAGCAACCCCAAAAGTCAACAATTCCTTATACAACCCATACCCCTCTTACACAAATTACCCCAAAAGTCAAGAAAGCTCTTACACACCCATCACTCACCTAACCCATCACTCTATCACCATCCTCTCTCTCTCTCTCTCTCTCTCTCTCCTCTCTCTCTCTCTCTCTCTCTCTCTCTCTCTCTCCTTACAAACCCCTCTCTCTCATTTTCTCAAACTCATTTCCAAGCAACCAAAAGCTCCAACGTATGAGCTTCCTAAACTCTCATAGAGAAGCTCTAATGTAGCTCACTTTCTACCCTTTCATCTCCCATCTCAACCATCAAAACTTCAATATCTTCCATTGAAATTAAAGCTAAGGCGATTACCTTTCTAAGGAGCCAAGAAGAAGTGGACGGTGGGTGATCTTGGACCCACATTTTCATCTTTTTTGTATTTTTCTTTTGAGATTTAAGGGCCCACATATGTGGGACCCACTTTGATGTATGCTTGTATCCAAGAGGGGGCCCATAGTGGCGGGGCCCCTCCGTCATCGCCGATCTCTCCCCTTCTCTCTTTCTCTCCCTCTCTTTCTTTCTCTATGATTAATGACCCACCAATGATGTGTGTATTTTATCCATGATGTCAAACAAATGGGCCACTTTGATCTCGGTTGGGGCTTACATGACTGGACGGTCACATAGGCCCGGATGAGGGAAAGACAAATATTAGCTTGATCGAAATCCCGTGGGCCACTACATGGGACCACCATGATGAATGTGGACAGTGGTTGGACACTGGATGGACACTTTATATAACATATATATGTATATATGTATATAGTATCTATATATTATATTATATTATAATATTATAAGATGATATAATATTATATTATACCATATGTATATTATATACCTATGTATCTATTAAGGTGGGCCACGTCCTTGTGGGACCCACCATGATACGTGTGCGTCACCAGCACCGTCCAGTTTGCTTGACAGTGACTGGACGCTCGTTGGGTCTCATGTATAATATAATATTTATTCATTTATTGTAATGCCCCGAAAAATCGGGGGTCATGCATATGCTCGACTCCCGAGTTCCCGAGTGTCTCTTATCATATATTTTATAGTTTTACAGTTAATCAAGTTTAAATGCGTAATTTGGAATATCCTGGAGCATGAAACACAGTCACACAAGTCTACTGAAATGAAGAAGATGTATGTGTATATATGAACAGGTCCAAAAGAATGCATACGGGTCACCCAAGGCATTGCCCAACAAAATCGCAAGGGAATAGTGAATTCAAAAGAATAGAACCGAGCACACGCTCAGCAATCCGATCCTGCCTCTCCAGCTGATGGGAGTCGTCCATCAGCTGGAAGTATGACAGCTCCTCCTCCTCGTCGAGAGTAGCATCGCCACGCTCCATCTGCTCTGCATCCCCTGCATCTATAAGAGAGTCTGGTTGGTGTTTTAAAACACCATCCCAGAGTGGGAGTGAGTGATCAACTCAGTGTGAACTATTGGTCTCAAGTTTTGATAGGCATCAATTATAATATGAACTTAATGAAAAGCAGACAATCATCAACACCTAGCAACTCTTATTTAAATACATGCATGCGGGATGATATAATGCATGCCCTCGCCACAA
The DNA here is from genome assembly GCA_030180095.1 of Magnolia changhungtana. NCBI lineage: Eukaryota > Viridiplantae > Streptophyta > Magnoliopsida > Magnoliales > Magnoliaceae > Magnolia > Magnolia changhungtana. The sequence continues at coordinate 14,449,703 of JASAUF010000276.1, forward strand.
CGCTCACTCAAGCGACTCCATCTAATGATCGCATATGGCAGCACTCACTCAGAGCAACCTCGACTGCCGAGTCGCCACCCTAACTAATGCGATGCAATGCGATCGTGTTAGCAGAGTTATTAGTAAGTCCATTCATCCAGTAGGTTGGGGATTCTGATTCACCCTACGTATCACTGCCCTAATCTAGTTACGAGGCCAAGACCCCATTAACGCATGAGGCCGAGACCCCACGGTCCGTGATCTCGTCGGGTTCCTCATCCCCGACCCCAAGCACATGAGGAGTGCCGAAAGGAAGGGATCACTCGCGGTCACTACGGGGAGGCGCGGTACCCCAGCGTAGGCCGACAGCTTGGAAATGCTCGGCTCACGAGGCTGTGGACCAGTTTCAAGTGGGTTAGTGATGAGCTACAACGATTGTAGGGTGGTTCAGGTTCCATACGTATGTGAGCTTAACAAACAGGGTTGGTCAGAGAGTAGGCTAGACCGCATAGATCAGGCGAGCGTGAGATGAGTGACATCGGGCACAAAGGACCCATGTAGTCGAACTACTGTCACCCGAACACTCCCATCCAATCCACGGATCTAACCCTAGCGTAGTCCTACCGACGGGACTACCGTCTCTCATCATGTTCCTAACCAACCCAAAGGTATAGAGGGTGATTCATAATATGCCGGCTACTAATGTATAATCTAGTATAAACCATATCATGTTCTCATACTCCTCAACATATCATTCAAATTCTCATTGCAAGCATGGTTAACAATATCATGAAACAAGTGCATATGAGGTGTGTGTGCGTGGGTGAGGAAGTTACGCACTTCCTCCGTCTCAAGCCATCATATGCACAAGGGTAATGAACCATACATATTATGAAGCACAACACATGAAAAAACCAACAAAGCATGAGCAAGTGATCATTCATACATACAATCATGTAAGAGGTAAGATTAAAATCATGAAAGAACTAAGCATGCACATTCATACAATTCCAACAAACATATAATTTTCTAGGGTTTCTCTAGAATTTTGAAATACACCCAAGCAATCAAAATCATTAAGCTCCTACAAAAATTGGTGCTAGGCCACCTAAGAACAATAGTCCACACCTTAGGATTCATTGAAGACTTGAAAATGACCTAGGAACGTCGATTTGGGGGCTGGTTGGTCGGAATCCCTAAAGCAAAGCATTGCAGTTAGAATCTCATGCAAATCCTCCCTCAACATGAGGGATTTCCAAGAAGATGAGAGAGTTACTTATCGAATCGGCGGAGAGGGGTTTTCCTAGTTGTGGATGATGGATTTCTTTGAGGGAGAGGTAGGACTTTACAAGATGGAACTTCCTTGGGCCCTACTTTGATCTATGGCCCACCTTCACACTCCCTTCCTCTCTTCTTCCTTTCTTCTTTCTCCCTTTTCTCCCTTCTCTCTTTCCTTCCCTAGGGCAAATTCGCATGGGAGAGGGGTGCCTAAAAGAAACCCCTTTTTATAATTCCAGATTTGGTGCAAATGGCCCCAAGCTTCCACAATTTCTTAAAATAGACCACTAGGACTCCCTATTGGTGTTGGGGCGGCCCTAACACCCCTCTGGCCACCAAACTTAGTGTGTAGGTGTCTTATGACCCAATTAGGGTCCTTGCAAGATTTAAGGACAAACGGATGAACAAATATATGATCTGAGTAAGCATTTTCGACCTTTAAGTGGCCCTGGGTGGCCCATTCTGATTGATGGGGCATTTCTAGTGGCCCTCTGGCCATGAAATTTATAGGATAGGTCCATGGCCCGATGAAGGGCCATGCAAAATTTAGGACCAATCGGATATGGGTTTGATCGCAAGGGTTCGATTTACGATCAACGGTCACCGATCTACGATCGGGTCCGAGATTTGACAGATGGGTGTGGAAAAATTCATTGAACCGTCACCGCAACTTTAGAAGAAATCCGACGGCTGGAACTCCCAGAGTCTCAGTTTTATTTGTAAGTGCCAGATTCCAATGCTGACATTGGAGAGGCGCATTTAGCAAGTGCCATATCCCACTTCTGGGTGTCCACTGGGTCCGTAATCCGCGATGGACCACAAGCCCAGTGAGATCAATGATTTCCTAAATTTTTAGATTTTTCTGACCCTCTTCAGTTGTTGGGTGGCCCACACGGGCTGCTGTTAAGTGTAAACAGGCCATCTGGCTTGGCGGCCGGCACTTAGTCCCATCATAACTAGACTGGTCCACCCCAGTATAATCTAACATTGAGTGCTAATGGTCATTAAGCGATATTATAAGTTAATTAAAAAGAAATTTTTAAGAATTTTTGAAAATCCAAAACAGTGAAAATTCAGGACGTTACATTTATATATAAAGATATGTATATATATTATTATATTATATTATAATATGATAAATGATATAATATAATATTATATATGTAATATTTATACATATTATATTAGTATGGATCTGCACGTGTGGGCCCCATGTGGAACCCACCTGTTTGGTCAGGAGATGGGCTGGTGTACACCTCCCAGCAACCTCGGACCCACCTGGTTTGCACATTGCAAATCCCCACCGTCTAGGGGATAGGACGGTGGGTCTGGCAGTGTAGGGCGTGTGGCATGCACACCGTCCATCAACTTGAAACCACGCCAGGTGGTGGGACCCCTGCCATGCACGTCAGCAATCATGTGGGTCCCACGTGATATCCAGGCCATCCAGCTGGTGGGACCCACTGTTCATTCACGTCAGCAAGTTCTGTGGATCCCACGAGATGTATATGTTATATCCAGCCGTCCATATGGTGGGGCCCACTACTGGACTGACGTCAGCAAGATCTGTGGGTCCCATTTGTGGTATGTGTTGGGTCCAAACCTCCCATCCACCATAGGACCACGTGATGTATTCCATGTGGTGTATCCACATGTGTGGAGCCTATGTGTGATGTAAGTGTTTTATCCCAGCCGTCCATCATCTGGACGGTGGGGTACCTCCATGATGTATCTGTTATATCTCACACCGTCCAGCAGATCTGGACGGTAGGCCAGACCTTGGTGTTTCGTGTTGCATATCCAACATCGTTCATCTGTTGCTGCCCAACAGTTGGGGCTGCTTGGACGACAGTAAGCCCTGTAGGCCACAGCAATGCATCTGTTTTATTTACACCTTACGTTTTGGACGGTGCCTCGAGTGGCCTATATGATGCATGTATTTCACGCACGTCGTCCATCTGTTTGAGGGTGGACCTAGCATGATGTATGGGTATATCCCACCGTCCTCCCATTTGCTGGGCTGGGACCCAGGGTGGGGCCCTAATGAATGTGTTATATCAGCACTGTATGGGGCCCACACATGATGTATATGTTTTATTCACGCTGTCCACCGTCCAGCAATGGACGGTGGAGCCCTCTGATGTAAGTATTTTACCTACTCTGTCCAGTCCAGGGAACGTGGACCCCACCTTGATGCATGTGCTTCCTTCTGTGCCATCCATCTCAAGGGTCCACCGTGATGCATGTATTTCTCCAAGCCGTCCATCTGTTTTGCCAGTGTGGGACCGCCATGATGTATTTATTTCATCCACACCGTCCAGATTGTGTTGGACGGTGCTGGACAATGTTTGGACAATGCTGAGGTACATGGATAATATTTAGATAGTGATGATCACATTAATGAACCATGTACCCCTATGTTAGTAGACAGTAATACACATGACATGTTGCACCTGCCACTATTGAAATGATTTTAGATGTAATCTGTAACGCCCCGGATTTTTGCCAACCTGGGATTAGACGTCCTTAGGCAATGGGTCGATCCTAATACCTCATTAACTTGTCAGAACTGAATCCCAAAGTCTAAAGCCGCCTTTGAACTCATTTCCTTCACGAATCTCACCCTTCATCACCTTGATCTTCCAATTTTTCTAAGAACTTTCACCCTAGACACTATCTTAAACTAGCTAAGTAGTATAACTTGGATCACTTTATATACAAACTACAAAGGCATGAGTACCACCTCGAGAAATCATTTAGGACTAAATCCTTTAGAAATGAGACAAAGTAACTAGGTGTGAAACCAGCATTAGCTACGAAATCCGTTTGAATCGCTTTAAATACGATCTGCAAGACCCAAAACTTGTAGAATCATTAACGCTAGGTTACCCTAAAATCTAGGATCAATCTCATTACCCGGCGCTCGGGAGCACATCGAAACTCCGTTGGACACGCGTCGGAAGTCCGAATAACTCGAAGTTAAGGAATTAGGACCGCCTCACCGGGCTCGACAACCATCTGAAATCAAGTCAGACGATGTCCCACGGCCATTCGATCGCGTCAGGAGCGAGAGAGAGTGTGAAAACACTTGTTTTCTTTAAAAATAAATATCTTGAATAGTAATCTGGCATCTCTCGTTTGCGGATCGGTTTTTAAGCAACCATCGTCGTCCGACCAAATTACACCCTCGGATCGGGAAAAATTTCATACACATTTACATGTACTCGGAATCTCCGATCGAGATCCGTGATCGTTGAATGGCGAAAGGTCCGCCACGCGTGATTTGGAATCCGGCGAAATGAAAACTTAATAGAACATAGATCCAGCGTTAGTGAGCTTAAGTCCAACCTTTGGCTCAAGGAGGTCCGCCGAAGTCCTCCGCATGGTTGAGATCGAAACAGAGTTCAGTCCGCTTTGGTTATAACATAAGTATACTTTGACTGAGTCTGTTTTGGGGAATTCTTAGGGTATATAAGGACCTTAAACCCCTCTCTCATGCAGCCATACGAATTTGAGATTGAGAGAGAGAAAAGAGAGAGAAAGTGAGATGTGGGAGGAACTCCCTGCTGGTACTTCCTGCGCCGCTCCACGGCCGCACCGCCTCTTTCCCGGACGCTTTATGATACCGACTCTAGTTTTAAGGTAATAAACCCTAACCCTAGACCTGTTTTGAGGTGTATAGGCTACGGGTTATGAAATAGCTAACTGTTTTCGTTCTCTAGGTTGCCAAACTCCGTATATGGAAGCTTAGCGAACCTATCAACTCCGTTACGATTCTACGACAAAGGTGAGGACTTTAGGTGTATAGGTTGCGGTTTTCAACGCTTTCAATGTCGGATAATGGTAGATTCATGATCTGTAAGCATTGCACATGTACAAAGTGCTTTTAGCTTTTTCTGTTTCGATTAAAATTGTAGAATTTGGAATTTCACATACTCTAGGTATTCATATAAAATACCGTATACGTATTTTTATGGAAATGTGTTTGACATGTTTATTTGTCGTATGGATATATGACGATGGATAAAATACTTATTTGGCGAAAGGATTCGCCTAGATACATGTTTACTAATAAACACTATGTATGTAGAAATACTGTATTGTAAGGAGTGCCGTATACATGTATATTTTGGAAATGTGTTTGCCATGATTATTTGTCGTATGATTATAAATATGGATAAATTACTTATTTGGCGAAAGGAATCGTCAGTAATACATGTTTGCTTGTATACACTATGTATGTTGAAAATGCGTATTCTAGAAAAAAATTGTAATGTATACGTATAAATATTGGGAGATGTATTTATCATGATTATTTCTTTGTAGTAATATATTATACATGGATAAAATACTCACTTGGCTAAAGGATAGCCCTAATACATGTTTTGCTAACATACACCATATATGTTGTAATAGTGTATTCTAAGTGTTTGTGAAAATGATTGAATGAGTATAGAATTCTCATTCGTGCTCGCCATGACTAATTGTCATGGATTCATGATGGTTGTATTGGCGATACCCCTTTGACGAAAGGATTTGGCCTAAATCACGCCACGGCCAATATACACCATATATGCTAAAATGTGTGGCCCAAGTGTTTGTGGAAATGATTTGAATGAATATGGAACTTGGATTCATGCTTGCCATGACTATCCGTCGTGGGTGTACGCGTGTTATGATTGGGACAACTCCCTAGTGAAAGGATTTGGCCTAATGCCTATGTGATCGACATATGTCATGTATGTTGATGTATGTTTGTTTAAGTGTTTCTTGAAATGTCTGAATGATTAGTAGTTAGCAAGTTGTAATGTATAAGGGTGTTGAGATATGATTCTCAACCTCTTTTAACTATGTGTATGATCTCCTTGGATAGTTGTGTGATTAGGAATTGAACATGTACAAATTCATGCTCGTGTTGTGCTTCATAACATGCTCAACTGCTTTATGATTTTAACTATGTAATGCATATGTTTAAATTTATATTTACATTGTATGATCCGTCATGGGTGATGGGGGAGTGGAGCAACGAATTGCAATGACCTGCAGCGATCCTAAACGGATACTACCAGACCTTGATTGTATGAGTTGAATCTTGATTCACTACTGCTTTATCTATCTGCACTTAATTGTGTTTGGGGCTATGATTATAGCCCAGACAATCGGTACTAGAATTGAATTCGTGGCTGCGATTCATTTGCCACGTGAGATGTGTTCGACGAACTCGAGTCGTACTTCGGTTAGCGATAGTGGTTGGCCACGCGAAGTGCTTATGCACTTCATGTCGTTCAACTTGTTGTGCACTCGAGCTAGCCGAGCTCGTCAAGTAACCCGATCTGTCTAATGTATGTTCACCATGTTTGGTTGCTACTGCTTGAACCTAGGGTACCAAACTTACCAGTGAAATCCCGTTAACCATGGTACCTCGATCCGCTAAGACTCATGAGCTGGGCATGGTGGTATGGGACACTGTGGTCGAGCTGTCGGCCTACGCTGGGGCCACGTGCCTCCCCGTAGTGACTAGTGAGCAACCAGACTCATGAGCCGAATACGGTGGTATGGGACACCGTATTGGCCGTCGATACTACGGCGAGAGCCGAGTACGGTGAGACCACGTGCTCGTGCCGACGGGCGACGAGTCCTCCGTAGTATCTTTATATCTTCGAGTATACTCAAGTCGCGTGATTGGCGACGAGTCTTTCACAAAGGACCAACTAGAGTATGAGTTGAGCCGAGTACGGTGAGACCCGTACTCGAGCCGACGGCTAGTGATTGAGCCGAGAGCACGGTGAGACTGTACTCGAGCCGACGGCCAAAGAATTGAGCCGCATACGGTGAGATCGTATCCGCGCCGACGGGTGACGAGCCCTTTGCGATGCCTTCGCTATGCTTCTCGAACCATAATATCGTATGAGATTAACTAGGATTGACGACCCTAGAATGGATCATGTTTGGGAATGATACAAGGGAGGTACCTTAGTTTCCCAATCATCTTTTTGAAATGGACTAATAATAACTCGGTAATCATGATCATCATCGCACCGCATGTGCTTAGTAGATGTGGCGCACCGAGGGAGTTAAGCATTCGCGAACGTAAGATGATGTCGCATGAGGTGGTTTGGCAAGGGCATACTGACATCATGTCATTTCATTCTCGCACTTAATAAAGAGTAGTTAGAATTGTTTGATTTGTCTATGCTTTATCATTCTTGTATTTGAATTGATAACATGTTAACCTATGCTTTATTGTTCCACCGAGTTGATCACTCACTCCCACGATACGGGACGGTGTTAGAACACCCACCGACTTTGTCTCGATTGCGAGATGGCGACGCTTACTTCGAGGCGGAGCCGGACTTCTGACGACGAGAATGCTTCCTCGTATATGCATGTTTTCCGGCGGCATCGTGAGAGCTGTGCTTGATTGTCTGGGCTACTGAGGATGTTGACTAGATCACACTACACAACATGGTATAATTTAAAATCATACTTGTAATTATTTAACCTGGTAACTTTATCACACTCTGGAGACCCACCATAGTTTATATATTTTATCTATCTATTACAGTCTTCCGCTTGCAAATTTAATTGTCTCTGGAGTATGATATGTTGTTTTGGCTTAATCTCACTCATGTTCAATGCACGAATACAGTCAACATTCAATCATCATTTATTTTGTTGCATAAGTGATGTTCTGGAACTCGAGAGTTGAGTTTATGCTCGACCCCCGATTTTCAGGGCGTTACATAATCCAAGCTCCCACTGTCCATCAGGACGTTGGACCTGCTGGAATAAATATGTTATATATTCACACTGTTCATTCATGTGGCCCCACGTGATGTATGTGTTTGATTTGAGCTGTCCATGTCATGCAGCCCACTTGATGTGTTTGAGGCCCATTAGTGCGACACATTGTTGTAGCCCACTTGATGTATGAGAGGCACATTATGATGTGTATTTAGCCCATGTGAGGAGGCCGTCGTGATGTATATGCGGATCATGTAATGAGGCCCATAGTGATGAGTGTTAGGCCGTGTGATAAGGCCCACCTTCTTAAATCTGAGGCCCATGGGCAAGGCCCATTGTGATGTATTCATGGCCTATGGGCAAGGTCCATAGTGATGTGTAGAAGGCCCATGTGAGCGGCCCATAGTATTATGTAGTAGGCCCATATGATGAGGCTCATTGTGATGTATTCAAGGCCCATGGTTGAGGCTCAATGCGATGTATGCATGGCCCGTTACGTTGTGTACGAATCCCTTGTATGGGTCACTCCTTGGGAGCAATGTTGGTTGAATGACCACATTGATGGGCAATGATGGTTAAATGTCCACATTATGGCCTTCCCTTAGGCCGATTGTCGAGGCTGATTCCGATTCCGATTGTCGAGGCCGAGTTAGATTGTCGAGGCCAATTCTTTTTTTCGATTATCGAGGCCGAGTCAGATTGTCGAGGCCGATTCCGATTCTGATTGTCGAGGCCGAGTCAGATTGTTAAGGCCAATTCCAATTCCAATTGTCGAGGCCGAGTTAGACTGTCAAGGTCAATTCCGATTCCGATTGTTAAGGTTGATTTCGATGGTCGAGGCCGATTTTGATTATCAAGGCTGAGTATCGAGGCCGATTGTATAGGCTAATTCTAATTGTCAAGGCCGAGTATCGAGGCCGATTCTGATTGTCGAGGCCGATTCCGATCGTCGAGGCTAAGTATCGATTCCGATTTGTCGAGGCCGATTCCGATTGTCGAGGCCTATTGTATAAGGCGATTTCAATTGTCAAGGCTGATTGTATAGGCCGATTCTGATTGTCAGGGCGAGTATCGAGGCTGATTTCGATTGTCAAGGCCGATTGTATAGGCCCTTTCCGATTGTCGAGGCCGAGGATCGATTCTGATTTGTTGAGGCCGATTGTATAGGCCGATTCCGAATGTCGAGGCCGATTCTGATTGTCGAGGCCGATTCTGATTGTCGAGGCCGATTGTATAGGTTGATTCCAATTGTAGAGGCCAAGTATCGAGGCCGATTCTGAGTGTCGATTCCGATTGTTGAGGCCGATTTCGATTACCGATGACGATTGTCGAGACCTATATGATGTATATGCGACCTGTGTTTGAGGCCCAATGTGATGCGGCCTGTATTCGAAGCCCATCGTGATGTGTATTAGGCCCTTGTATAAGACCATGGGTCCACTATATGTTAGGCTCTATGTAGGCCACTCCTTGGGTTAATGTTGGTTAAATGTCCACATTTTTTAAGCCGATTATTGATGCCGATTGTCGGTGCCAGTTATTAATAACGATTATGAGTATGTGACAGCAAAACATGCATCACGATACATGCCTACACACATCATCTGCATGTTTGTTATGAGATATGGCTGACCATTGCAGATGTCATTGGGCATGTTGTTATTAGACTCCCTGATAGGTGGAGACTATCTCACATGAGTACATAGTATGCGCAAGATTGATGCATGACTGTTTTGTATGACTCATGTATGTTGCATTATGTGTTGTGATTACTATACACCCTAACGACATCAGGGTCGTAGCCTCCACAGGTATTTCATGGATGGCCAGATGGGACACCGAAAATCTGTTTTACATGTAGTACTATAGATATCCCTGGGTAAAAGTCCCTAAACCATCTTGGTTCCAAAGTGTAACGCCCTGAAAATCGGGGGTCGAGCAGAAGCTCAACTCCCGAGTTCCAACGCATCACTTATACAACATAATGAATGATGTTTGAATGTCGTCTGTAATAGTACATTAAACATGAGTGAGATTAAGCCAAAACAAAATATCATACTCCAGAGACAAGTGAAATTGCAAGCGTATGATAGATATATAAAATAGATAAACTGTGGTAAGTCTCCAGAGTGTGATAATGTTACCAGGTTAATGAATTACAAGTACAATTCCAAAATATACAACATGTGTAAGGTCATCTAGTCAACATCCCTATAACCCTGTTGATCAAAACATGGTTCACATGTAGCCGCTAGAAAACTGCATATACAAGCAAGCATCATCGTCATCGCAAAGGTCAGGCTCCACCTCATAAGCATTGCCATCATCTAAAACTTAAATGATGTCTGGTTGGTGTGTACAACACTGTCCCATAACGTGGGAATGAGTGATCAACTCAGTGGAACAATAAAGTATAGGTTAACATGTTATCAAAATAGTCAAGCAGTAATGATAAAGCAGTACAATCGACAATTCTAAATACTCTTGTTAATGCAAGGATGAGATGCAATAATGATGCATGCCCTCGCTAACATACTCCCTCGTGTGACTGTTAGTGCTATGATTTCATATCCCTTTGGTTGTCAAATTTTGTAGTGCCAAAACCTGTCTTGTACTTCTTGTGTTTCTTGACAAGATCATGAATGAAGAATGTTTTCAAGACAAGATCATAAATGAAGAATGTTTGCAAGACATGTCATGGATGAAGTCTATCAAGAATAGAAGACTTCAAGTTTGCTTCTAACAAGTTCAAGATTAGAAGACTTCATCAAGACAAGTCAAGAATGTACCAAGCTCTAGAATGCCGTTAACTCGATTCAAGCTTCTACTTCAAGATCATCTGAGAATACAGACCTTCAAGACTTCAATGTCCATCTCACTTCAAGGTTTGTTTGACCTTAGATTGACCTTAGGTTGGTTTGTATGATAGGTCATTCTGGATACTTAATCCGAATATTTTAATATGCTTGTTATGACTGTTCTAAGACCAGTCCTAGAAATCTTAAGACCAGTCCTTGCTTTGCTTCGACCAGTCTTAGGTTTCTCAGGACCAGTCCTAGGTTGTAACAGATTTTCAGATTTTCCTGGTTGTCCTTCGACCAGTCCTGGACTTGCTTCGACCAGTCCTGGGAAGTTCTACGACTCATCCTTCGACCGGTCATAGTCCTACGACTCGAACTCCAGCGACTTATCTCGAGTCCTACGACCAGTCGTAGGTGGCCCACGACTGGTCATAGGTTACCTAAGACCAGTCGTGAGTACAACTAATCTTATCCTGCGAAAATCTTTCGAAATCTTTGAAGCTACGACCGGTCCTAGGGATCCTAAGACCAGTCGAAGATGAGATTTTTTAGGCTATAAATAATGCACGAATTTCAGAGTTTATTTATTCCATTCCATTCAATTCAAGCGATTTAAGGCTATACTCTGAGATAAGTTGTGATTATTTTTTTAAGCTATTGTGCATATTTAATATTCCTTTTGATAACATTATTCTATTGTGATGTTGATCCACATTCCAATCTCATTTAGAAAAGAGGAATTTGTGATATTCCTTCTTTTGGGATCAAAATCAAATAGACCTTGCTCTTCTTGATTTAATCTAAAATCAATTAGACATAGAACCATTCTTTAAGTGAGTATTGGACATTGAACGACGTATCATACATCTACTCCGATTGGTTCTACTGGGCTACTTCAAAAGGAGATCCAGGTATTTTACTTTGTAATTTACTTTCTCTGGTTTTGTTTGAGATTTGCCAGAAAAATCTCATTGTATTGGTTATCTGAGGAGAGCCAAAAAACTCAGATTGTGGGGGTTTTTGGATTGTGTAAGCCCGAGATAAAAAGACACAATTGTGAAGTTTTGGGTGAACCTGTGAAAATATATTTTGAGAGTGCATGCTAATATCCCCTGTGTGGGGATATTAGAGTGGAGAGTAAGCATTACGTGTGTATTTGTTGGATAATGAGTTGGTGAACACACAGGCGAACCACTATATATCATTGTGTTGTGGACGTGCTTAATTTCTTTATTCATTTATTCCTTCAGTATTGTGGATTGCTTTTGTGGATGAATGTTGTAATTTTCATTTCAAGCAAGTGTGGTTGAATGGTGTAATAACTTAGGATTTATTTCTGTAAGTTATTCTTGATTTATTTGCCTTATCATTTGTGATTGCTAAATTGTTCTAGAAATAAGGTTGTCCTACCATAAGCCATTGGTTTTGGTGTAAGGTTGTTCTTAGAACAAGATTTAATATCATTCTCATATTTCATGTGCTTTGAGATTGTTATTATTCCAGCATTGTTATTTATATCTTTTATTATTCCGCTGTTTTAAGTTTTATTTGGCATTGCCTAATTCACCTCCCCCCCCCTCTAGGGCATATAGCTTGGCCCTTTCAGCGACACCATCTTACGTCTGTGGCATCCTTCACCCTCAGTACTCCACATCTTTCAGGCACATGCAATGTGATGATGAGCATGATTATCGAGTTGTTATTAGTCCTTTTCATACAGCAGTATTGGGAAACTAAGGTACCTTCCTTATATCATTCCCAAATAATGATTCATTATAGGGTCGTCAGTCCTAGATACTCTCATACGATGATGTGGTTCTAGGTCGCAGCAAGGGCTACCAGGGCTGTTACACGGAATCGTTGCACCACTCCCCCATCACCTTATCAATATAGGCCTAGTTTATACTCTATTTACTATAGGAAGGCTCGTCGCCTCGCTGTAGATTCAAAGTATGCTCAAGGTCACCACACCGGGTACGGTGAGGGTTGTCAGGGCTGTTACACGGAATCGTTACACCATTCCCCTAACACTCATCAAAGCAGTATAGGCCGATAGCTCGAATACAGTGTCTCATACCACCGTATTTGGCTCACGAGTCTGGGTTGCTCACTGGTCACTACGGGGAGGCACATGGCCCCAGCGTAGGCCGACAGCTTAATTACGGTGTCCCATACCACCATGCCCGGCTCATGAGTCTTAGCGGATCGAGGTACTAAGTTTAACAGGGTTGCACGGGTAAGTTCGGTACCTTAGGTTCAAGCAGTAGGGTCCAAACATGGTGAACATACATTAAACAGATCGGGTTACTTGACGAGCTCGGCTAGCTCGAACGCACGACAAGTTGAACGACATGAAGTGCATAAGCACTTCGCGTGGCCAACCACTATCGCCAACCGAAGTACGACTCGGGTTCGTCGAACACATCTCACGTGGCAAATGAATCTCAGCCACGAATTCAATTCCGTTACCGATTGCATGGATTATACAATAGCCCCAATCACATTCAATTACGGAACAGTTAAAGCAGTAATGGATCAAGATTTCAAATCATACAATCAAATATCCAATATTGTTCGCTTAGGGCTGCTAGGGCTGTTGCAAGGAATCGTTACCACTTCCCATCACCCTTCACGAATTTTATGGAATACAACTTAAACATGTGAAGTAGTCAGAGCATAATAAAATAAGCAAGTGATTCAAACATATTAACAAGCATATTATAAAACACAATGCAAATAGGAAATCTAAACACATACATTTCATAAACCAGTAAGTGATTAAACTAAACAACTTACATGAAGGAAATCATACACATCACTGAGGTAGTTGAGAATCCTATCTCAACACCTTATACATTACAATTTACTAACTACTACCCATTTAAACATTCCAACAAACATTTTAGATTGCATACATCAACATACCTGATGTATGTTGATCACATAGGTATTAGGCCAAATCCTTTCACTAGGGAGCTGCCCCATGGATAACACGCATGTACCTACGACGGATAATCATGGCAAGCATGAATCTAAGTTCCATATTCATTTGAACATTTTCACAAACACTTGGGCTACACAATTTAACATATATAGCGTATATTGGTCGTAGCGTGATTTAGGGCAAATCCTTTCGTTAAAGGGGTATCGCCTATACAACAATCATATATCCATGACCATTAGTCATGGTGAGCATGAATGAGAATTCTATATTCATTCGGTCATTTTCACAAACACTTAGAATACACTCTTTTAACATACATAGCGTACACTAGCAAAAACATGTATTAGGGCGAATCCTTTCGCCGAGTGAGTATTATACATATATATAGCATGTTCATACAGTAATTAATCATGGCTAACATACTTTCAAAATTTGTACGTATACGGTATTTTCTTCAAATACGAGGAATACAGTATATTCAACATAGTTAACTTATATCTGAAAAACGAAACGGACAACACTTTGTACATGTGCAATTGCATGCAGATCATAAATCTATCATTATCTGACATTGAAAGCATTGAAAACCATAACCTATACGTCTAAAGTCCGTACCTTTTGTCGTAGAATCATAATGAATACGCTAGAATCTCTAAGTCTTCGTCTACGGCAGTATATCAACCTATAGCACGGGATACGTTAGCTATTTCGTTACTTGAATCAATTCAAACCCTAAAATAGGTTAGAGTTAGGGTTTTCTTACCTAGAAATGAAGCCGAAATCACCGGGAAAGCGATTAGAAAATGATGGTTAAACCTGTAGATTAACAGGGTAGAACGGCAGGAAGAATCTCCCACTTCTGTCACACTTTCTCTCTCTTTTCTCTCTTCACTCTCCTAGGTTTTTCTCAAATTCGTATGGGATGAGAGAGTGAGGGCTTAAGGTCCTTATATAGGCCCAAAACTCACCAAATTAGACCAAGGGCCAAGGTATACTTAGGTTATGTCCAAATACGGACAGTTCCGTCTCAACGGAGCACTTCTGGAAGCCCCTCTTGAGTGAAAGGTTGGACTTAAGCTCACAGACATTGGATCTAGGTTGAGTTAAGTTTTTGTTCTAGTCAGGTTCCCAGATCACACGTGACGGACAAGTTTTAGTTCAACGGTCACCGCAACTCGATCAGGGTTACAAGTACACTGCCATGTATATAAAATTTTTCCTGATCCGAGGGTGTATTTGGGTCAGATTCCGATGGTCTGATTACATATATTTGGCCCATAAACATCAAGTCTCAAATTACTTAAAATTGGACTTAATTTCTAATTAATTTCACATTTCACGCACTCTTCACTCCGGGCTCAAGCGAATAGCCGTGGGACACTACTTGGATTTGATTTCTGAGATGGTTGTCAAGTCCAGCAAGGCGGTCCTAACCGTTTAACTTCGCATTAATCGGACTTTCGACGTGCGGTCCAGATCTGATACGGAGTTTCTTGATGCTCTCGAGAGCAATTGGGTAAAGAGATTAATCCTAGATTTTGGGGTAACCTAGCATCAATGATTCTACAAGTTTTGGGTCTTGCTGATCGTATTTAAAGTGATTAGTACTAATTTCATAGGCACTCTAGTTTAGCACTAGCTAATTCTCGCCTAATTTCTAAAGGATTTAGTCCTGTATGATTTCTGTCTGAGGTGGTACTTGGGCCTTTGTAGTTTGTATATAAAGTGATCTAGGTTATTAATACTTAACTAAAACACGCCCTAATTATAATAGAAGAAGGTCCTAGGGCAGGAGAGGTTGATGTTCCAAATAACCTATTCGTTGATGATTCCATAAGATTAATGGTCAAAAGCACATTTTATTTATGTATGTACTATTTACAGTAATTCTGAGTTTGAGTATTGTTCTTCATCACCTAAACTTTAAGATTTGTGTCTAATGTGAAAGTACTTAGAAAGATTTAAAGAACGAGGTGGTGCAAGGTGCGATTTGTGAAGGAAATGGGTTCAAAAGTGATTTTAGACTTTGGGATTGAGTTCTGACAAGTTAATAAGGTGTTAGGATTGACCCATTACCTAAGGATGTCTAATTCCATGTTGGCAAAAATCCGGGATGTTATAATCTACCCCCCTTAAAAATAATTTCGTCCTCGAAATTGGCTAAGGGTAATAAGTAAGAATTCTATTATTTCAATTGTCTAAGGCTTATTGATTTCAAGTTTATATGTGCGGTAGGGTGTATATTGTGCATGCTAGTCTAGTACATTTTAGGAACTACCCCCCTTAAAAATTTATTTCTTTTATCCCTTGCTTATCCCCTAATGGTTTGCCACAATGGATTTCTTTCCCTATTTAGAGTCTTGACAATGGTTCCCAACTTATTTAGAGTATGATAGCTGTTTTCAATGTTTGACCAACACGGAGAGACAATTATAGTGGGCTTGAGCCCGATACATCGATCATCTACCTGACCAGGGTAGAAGGCTTATTGTATCCCTTCCCAGACTTAGCAGATCCTGGTCTTCTGCTCGGCCAGGCAATGAGTCCATTGGTAATCGCCCAGGATTGAGAATTGGGTCAAGCCGCGAATAATTCGCAGTTTATATTTCAGTAACTCCGTAGTCCAATCACTCTAAAAGCTTAGGTAATACCCATCACTAAACGGTTCAAAATTCCTATTTTTAAGATTGCCCTTTGGGTCTTGGTCTAAGAGAGTCCTCGTTATAATCTATGTCTAAGGAAAAGGTGAATCCATATCTTACTAGATCATCCTAAAGGGGTTTCTAATAGTATAAAATTGGCTAAGGCTTCTATTATGTTCGTATTTCACGAGCAGATTTGTGGATAAACTGACCTCGACTATTGCAATTCAGTTTATACCCATTGGTAAGCCTCTATCGTTAATACGAATTGGTTTACTACTTAAACCCTAATTATTTTCCTTCTAAGGAAGATTCAGATGCTATTTGGTGACCTAACCTTGCATATCCTGGATCCATTTCCTTCAATCCTAAGCCAGTGGGGTAAGGGCCAACCATGTTTCCACTGTGCCACCCAGATCAAAGAGGTGTATTAGGTGACCTAATTCAAGATCTATGTCCTGTTCCGTATGTCGGAACAAGGTGTAATGTAGGACCTATCCTTGACACGAAATGGGAAACAATCCCTCAATACAATGGTCTTCCTTCCATCGATGATGTGTACTATGACATTGGTACCTATGGTCATAGAAAGGAGCTAAAGATGATGGGTATAGTGGTTGATTTCAGGGACAGGTGTGAGTTTGGGGCAAGAGGCCTAATTCTACCAAGGAGTTTTGTCATGGTCCAGACTTACCCTATTTAATCATGTCTAGCTTAACAGGCAGGCTATCTTTCGAAGTTCATACGCACAATATGTATGCCAGCATGGCATGTGATTTGGGACCTAATTCCTAACTGTCGGTTGCCCATTTAGGAAATTCCTTAGGTCTAAAAAGACAAAGTCTCTAACGGCTATATATTCCTAACACTTCTCAAAGACGACGTTATAAACTTTTGGTTGTAAGTGGTCGGGCCAACACAGAAGGAAAGTTGTGTAGTGGGTCTGAGTCAGATACATAGACCTT
The DNA here is from genome assembly GCA_030180095.1 of Magnolia changhungtana. Classification (NCBI taxonomy): domain Eukaryota; kingdom Viridiplantae; phylum Streptophyta; class Magnoliopsida; order Magnoliales; family Magnoliaceae; genus Magnolia; species Magnolia changhungtana. Next base: position 14,467,056 of record JASAUF010000276.1, read on the forward strand.
CTGCCTAGCTAGGATAAAAAATTGTCATATCAGTTCTTAATCCTAGTTGATCCCGATCTTCTGCTTGATCAGAGCATAGAGTTCATTGGTCACTACCAGGATTGAGAATTCAATTCAAACCGTGAATACCTCACTTATATATAGTTTCTCTACTCCGTGTTCCCGATTGTACTAAGTCCTTGAGAAGGCGATTCTAAGGGGTGTATTGATTTGACCTAACATTAAATCCAAGGGATATATAAGTTTTCCCTCTGCATGATTAGTTTTTAATCAAAACAACCTTCCTAAGAGTTATTAAAGAAGTCTATGAGTACCGAGGGGATTCAACAAAGGAACGGGGTCTCGCTCCAACCTAATCAAGCCAACTAACGAAATTTATCTTTCAATTATCTTAGCATAATGAATCTTTTACATTCCTTAGTCTAACCAGTAGCCTAGTCGCAACGTATGAGTAGCGGTAATCCACTAGTTATGATCCAAAGTCTATACTTCTACACTAGATGATTTCATACCATTTTAAATAAGGAAAATTGTTTTATCGCTTAGAGTCAAGCGTTATTTGATTGGAATCGAGTTGCCCGAACTTGAATGTAATCAAGCTCGAGCATTACACACATGCTCGTACTATCTAAGGAGGTCATAGGGTTTACGTTATTAGTTTATGGAATTTCTTATACTGTCAAATTCTTTGAAATTTAAAAGTATCAACTTGAAGTCCAAAACTCTAAGGGCCTATTTGGATATTAAGTTGTATTAAATGGATTGTGTTACTATCCCGCCTCGGGATTAGAAGTGGTATGTTTGGTAGGAGGGTGGGAGGGGATTAAAATTAATGTCATAGGCTTTGAAAAATGAGTCTTGTGTTGGAAAGTGTGAGATGGGATTTTCAAATCCCATGATAATGAATCTCTAAGTGTACTTGGAAAGGAAACTCCAGGATTACTTTTAATTGCATACACTCCAAACATGGTATTGGAAAACATGGGATACACCTAATCTAGGGACCATACCTTACACATGCATTTATTGTTACATTTACAATTCTATCCACCTTACTCACCTAATGCAGTTGGCCGAACGGGCCCTAAACGTCCTAACATTTGGAGGTTGTAAAGGTTATAGGACACAAATGAAGATGTATATGAGCTAATACAACCAGGGCTTCAAACACTTATATCATTCTACCAAACATTACACTACTAAGCCAATCAATATGAAATTACAAACATATCCTAAAGCAGCAACCAAAACAAGTTGCAAACATCGGCATGGATGACTAGGCATCCGAGTCTGCGATGGAGGAGGGGCAACCTTTCTCTTTCCCATGAGAGAGAGAAAAAGATTGAAATCGAGAAAATGGCCACAATGAACTCGAAGAAGGCCATGGAAAGTGAAGATAAGGGGGAATAGGGGTTGGAGTTTTTGGTTCTCCACGGATTTGAGCCTTAACAAAGGTTGTAAAGGCCCAAATGACAGGGAATGAAGAAGGAAAATGAAGAAATGGAATGAGTTAGGAAGCTTACACAATTTTGAGCCACCAATGGAAGATCTATGGGCTCAAAAGAGAGAGAATGGAGAGGTTGGAAGTTGGCTATTATAGAAAACGGTGATGATGTGTGTGTTTGGCCAGGGAATGACGAAATGGGTGGATGAAAGGGAGATTTGAGAGAGGAAACAGAAACTTGGAAGAGAAAAGAGACCTTGGGGGTGGAGTTTGTGAAGGAGAGAGGTGTTTGGGAGGGTTGCAGTGGACGGGACCTACCTCAGGGGGTCCCACTAGACCCCAAATACGATCAGCCAGGGCGGCCCGCCCGGCCGGGCTCGCTGACCGGCGAGGCCTCTCCGACTCGGCAAGGGCCTCGCCACCCCCTGGATAGGTGGGCAAGGGCTTGCCACATGGGCGAGGTCTTCGTACCCCCTAGGCCCCAAAAAACTTTGGGTCCCACCCTGGGTCCCTCTAGATTAACGTGGGTAGGACATGACCCCGATTTGCTCCGTTTCGGGTCATTTCGGGTACTTTCTTATACATATCAGCATTGATTGATTTTTTTAATGGCTGGGATGAGGTGAATTGTAGTATAGACCCGTCATTTGATGGTCTAGAAGTGTTTTGTGGTCGACTCGTATGATCATGGTTGACTACAAACTCAAGCAAAATGACTGATTCCAGTGAACTTCTCCAATTGGCTAAATTGGGATGCCTAAGACTGTTTCTACATTGTTCTTGCACCCTCCTATGTCAAAAGGCATCAGCGTACGTCGTGTGACCATAACCTAGGTCCGGTTTAATCCAAATCATGCTTTGATACTATCTTGTAATGCCCTGAAAATCGGGGGTCAAGAAGAAGCTCAATTCCCGAGTTCTAACGCATCACTTATCCAACATAACGAATGATGTTTTAATGTTGTCTATAACAGTACATTAAACATGAGTGAGATTAAGCCAAAACAGCATATCATACTCCAAAGACAAGTGAAATTACAAGCGTAAGACTATGATAGATATATAAAATAGATAAACTGTGATAAGTCTCTAGAGTGTGATAATGTTATCAGGTTAATGAATTATAAGTACAATTCCAAAATATACAACATGTGTAAGGTCATCTAGTCAACATCCCTATAACCCCATCGATCAAGACACGACTCACATGTAGCCACTAGAAAACCGCATATACAAGCAAGCATCATCGTCATCGCAAAGGTCTGGCTCCACCTCATAAGCATTGCCGTCATATGAAACTCAAACAATGTCTGGTTGGTGTGTACAACACTGTCTTTTAACGTGGGAGTGAGTGATCAACTCAGTGGAACAGTAAAGCATAGGTTAACATGTTATCAAAACATTCAAGCAGTAATGATAAAGCAGTACAATCAACAATTCTAAATACTCTTGTTAATGTAAGGATGAGATGCGATAATGATGCATGCCTTCGCCAACATACTCCCTCGTGCGACACCATCTTACGTCCGCTGCATGCTTTCACCCCAAGTGCTCTACATCTTCCAGGCACATGCAATACGATGATGAGCATGATTACTGAGTTGTTATTAGTCCTTTTTCATATAGCAGTATTGGGAAACTAAGGTACCTCCCTTATATCATTCCTAACTAATGATCCATTCTAGGGTCGTCAGTCCTAGATACTCTCATATGATGATGCAGTTCTAGGTCGCTGTAATGGCTGTTAGGGCTGTTACACGAAATCGTTGCACCACTCCCCCATCACCTTATCAATACAGGCCTAGTTTATACTCAATTTACTATGGGAAGGCTTGTCGCCTCGCTGTAGATTCAAAGTATGCTCGAGGTCACTACACCGGGTACGGTGAGGGCTGTTACACGGAATCGTTACACCACTACCCCATCACCATCAAAGCAGTATAGGCCGATAGCTCGAATATAGTGTCCTATACTACCGTATTCGGTTCACGAGTTTAGGTTACTCACTGGTCACTATGGGGAGACACATGGCCCCAGCGTAGGCCGACAGCTCGACCACGGTGTCCCATACCACCATGCCTAGCTCATGAGTCTTAACGGATCGAGGTACCAAGGTTAACGGGGTTACACTGGTAAGTTCGGTACCTTAGGTTCAAGCAGTAGCATCCAAACATGGTGAACATACATTTACAGATCGGGTTACTTGACAAGCACGGCTAGCTCGAGCACACGACAAGTTGAATGATATGAAGTGCATAAGCACTTCGCGTGGCCAACCACTATCGTCAACCGAAGTACGAATCGGGTTCCTCGAACACATCTCACGTGGCAAATGAATCTCAGCCATGAATTCAATCCCGTTACCGATTGCATGGACTATACAATAGCCCCAATCACATTCAATTATGAAACAGTTAAAGCAGTAATGGATCAAGATTTCAAATCATACAATCAAATATCCAATATTGTCCACTTAGGGCTGCCAGGGCTGTTGCATGGAATCGTTACACCACTCCCCCATCACCCTTCACGGATTTTATGGAATACAACTTAAACATGTGAAGTAGTCAGAGCAGAATTAAATAAACAAGTGATTCAAACATATTAACAAACATGTTATAAAACACAATGCAAACAGGAAATCCAAACACATACAATTCATAAATCAGTAAGTGATTAAACTAAACAACTTACATGAAGGAAATCATACACATCACTAAGGTAGTTGAGAATCCTATCTCAACACCTTATACATTACAATTTACTAACTACTACCCATTTAAACATTGCAACAAACATTTTAGATTGCATACATCAACATACCTGATGTATGTTGATCACATAGGTATTAGGCCAAATCCTTTCATTAGGGAGCCACCCCATGGATAACACGCATGCACCCACGACAGATAATCATGGCAAGCATGAATCCAAGTTCCATATTCATTTGAACATTTTCACAAACACTTAGGCTACACAATTTAACATATATAGCGTATATTGGTCGTGGCGTGATTTAGGGAAAATCCTTTCGTCAAAGGGGTATCGCCTATACAACAATCATATATCCATGACCATTAGTCATGGTGAGCATGAATGAGAATTCTATACTCATTCGGTCATTTTTACAAACACTTAGAATACACTCTTTTAACATAAATAGCGTATACTAGCAAAAACATGTATTAGGGTAAATCCTTTCGCTGAGTGAGTATTATACATATATATAGCATGTTCATACAGTAATTAATCAAGGCTAACATACTTTCAAAATTTGTACATATACGGTATTTTCTTCAAATACGAGGAATACAGTATATTCAACATAGTTAACGTATATCTGAAAAACGAAACGGACAGCACTTTGTACATGTGCAATTGCATGTAGATCATGAATCTATCATTATCTGACATTGAAAGCGTTGAAAACCATAACTTATACGTCTAAAGTCCGCACCTTTTACCGTAGAATCGTAACGAATACGCTAGAATCTCTAAGTCTTCGTCTACGGCAGTATATCAACCTATAGCACAAGATATGTTAGCTATTTCGCTACTTGAATCAATTCAAACCCTAAAACAGGTTAGATTTAGGGTTTTCTTACCTAGAAACGGTGCCGAAATCTCCGGGAAAATGATTAGAAAATGATGGTTAAGCCTGTAGATCGACAGTGTAGAACGGCAGGAAGAATCTCTCACTTCTCTCACACTTTCTCTCTCTTTTCTCTTCTCTCTCCTAGGTTTTTCTCAAATTCTTATGGGATGAGAGAGTGAGGGCTTAAGGTCCTTATATAGGCCCAAAACTCACCAAATTAGACCAAGGGCCAAGGTATACTTAGGTTATGTCCAAATACGGACAATTCCATCTCAACGAAGCACTTCTCGAAGCCTCCCTTGAGCTAAAGGTTGGACTTAAGCTCACGGACATTGGATCTAGGTCGATTTAAGTTTTTGTTCTAGTCGAGTTCCCAGATCACACGTGGCGGACAAGTTTCAGTTCAACGGTCACCGCAACTCGATCAGGGTTACAAGTACACTGCCATGTATATTAAATTTCCCCTGATCCGAGGGTGTATTTGGGTCAGATTCTAACGGTCTGATTGTTTATATTTGGCCCGCAAACATCAAGTCTCAGATTACTTAAAATTGGACTTTATTTCTAATTAATTTCATGTTTCTCACACTCTTCACTCTGGGCTCAAGCAAATAGCCGTGGGACACTATTTGGATTTAATTTCTCAAATGGTTGTCAAGCCCAGCAAGGCGGTCCTAACCGTTTAACTTCGGATTAATCGGACTTTCGACGTATGGTCCAGATCTGATACGGAGTTTCGTAATGCTCCCGAGAGCAACTGGGTAAAGAGATTAATCCTATATTTTAGGATAACCTAGCGTCAATGTTTCTACAAGTTTTGGGTCTTGCAGATCATATTTAAAGTGATTAGTGCTAATTTCACAGGCACTCTAGTTTAGCACTAGCTAATTCTCGCCTAATTTCTAAAGGATTTAGTCCTGTATGATTTCTGTCTGAGGTGGTATCTGGGCCTTTGTAGTTTGTATATAAAGTGATCCAGGTTATTAATACTTAACTAAAACACGCCCTAATTACAACAGAAGAAGGTCCTAGACAACAGAAGAAGGTCCTAGGGCAGGAGAGGTTGATGTTCCAAATAACCTATTCGTTGATGATTCCATAAGGTTAATGGTCAAAAGCCCATTTTATTTATGTATGTACTATTTACAGTAATTCTGAGTTTGAGTATTGTTCTTCATCACCTAAACTTTAAGATTTGTGTCTAATGTGAAAGTACTTAGAAAGATTTAAAGAACGAGGTGGTGCGAGGTGAGATTTGTGAAGGAAATGGGTTCAAAAGCGATTTTAGACTTTGGGATTGAGTTCTGACAAGTTAATAAGGTGTTAGGATCGACCCATTGCCTAAGGACGTCTAATTCCAGGTTAAAAAAAATTCAGGATGTTATACAGAGGTTGCTCTAACGTCTAGACCGAGTGGATGCATGAGCGCATGAGGGCCGCATACCGTTAGGCCGCATCTCTCACTCTGTCGTGGTCGGTTGGAAGGGGGTACGACCTTACCTGCCCGAGAGGAGGGGCCAAAGCTAGGCTAAGTTTGGCCAACTCAAGGAATGGATCTGCTATCGACGAGCCGGACCTGATATTGGCAGGCGGATAGTGAGGTCTCTTCCACTCACCTTGTTGCGCGCGATGGGGTGACAATCTGGTTTGAAGTATAATAGACTCCGGTAATCTCCCAGAGAAGAACCGTACTAATATGTAGACTTATTGAGCAGGAGTTCCTTCATTCATTCATTTACTATCCACTTGGGTTGGTGGTATGCAACTATTTGTTACTTGTATCGTCGCAATGGCCAGGATTTCGGTTAGGCACGCGAGTAACCAGAGATCGAGAGTTTACCATATTGAGTCTGACTATCCAAATTTAGTTATGGGACTAGTTTGGATAGAAGTCCCTTGTGGTGGACCCCGTAGCCTGCGATTCTATGTACTATCATCCCGACTTCACACTCCAGCTTAGTTATTTCATTCGCATCGCATTGCATCCTTATCACATAGCATTTGGGTTATTGTGCTTCCATATTGCATAACATAAATAAGGTTGACTATATTCATAGACTTGGTATGTGATATTTGGCTTACTATGTCTTCCCATTACATTACTGATCTACATTATTTCCTTAGTATATGATATTAGTTATTATATTTTTGCATCGTATAGCCTGGATAAGGCCGATCGTATTTATGGGCTTATCAGCATGTTTTCGCATTATTCTGATATTGTATGATTTATTATCATGCCATGTTACTAATAGCATTTATGGACTCGTCAGTATTTGTGCTTACTCTGATTACTCTGATATTACTTACTTGGCACTTACCTTGTGCACACACTTTCACCACCCATTAAGCTTTCTATAAGCTTATTCATGATAGATGCGTGCAAGTGGCGTTAGGTTGCAGCAGTGTTGAGCTTAGAGCTTGCAGTAGACTTTTGGACCTTTGATTTTCGATATATGTATTTCCCTTTTAGTATTGTATTCAAATGATTATATTAGTGGATATGTGATGATGAAGTTACCTTTGTGATTTGAGTAAACCTATGGTTATGCTTCTTACTAGATAAATGTACGTTGAAAAATCATCCTTGTAGGATCCCAAGATCGGAATCTGGCATATGGGCGCTAGGAGCCAATAATGGGGTATTACGTAGGTTTTCGGCACCGGATTTGGCGATTAGGATTCCTGTGAATTTGATCTCCGGGTTTGGAACGTGATAGATAAATTTAGGTCCTACTTGATCGGATCCATGATCATCATCTACACTAATCATGCGGCGCTCAAGTATCTTCTTTCTAAGAATGATGCTAAGCCCCGCTTGATAAGATGAATCGTTCTACTCCAGGAATTTGATTTAGAAATAAAATATAAAAAAGAAGTACAGAACGTAGTGGCTGACCATCTTTTCCACCTTGATCTCTCAGATTCTCTAGAGACGACACATATAAATGACATGTTCCCTGACGAACAATTATTTAAAGTCTCCCACTCACCTTGGTTTGCTAATATTGCTAATTATCTTACTACAGGTTTCACGCCAACACATTGGATTGCGCAAGATAAGAAAAATTCTTCACTAAGGTATGCAAATTTTTTTGGGATGATTCGTATTTGTTTAAATATTGTGCAGGCCAAATCTTAAGGAGATGTGTGCTAGATAATGAACACCAAAGTTTCATCTCCTTTTGTCATTCCCAGGCCTGTAGTGGTCACTTTTTTGCTAAAAAGACCACAGCCAAGCTTTTACTGGCCCACTATGTTCAAGGACACTCATGAGTTTTGCAAAGCTTGTGAGAGTTGTCGATATTGGGAGCATTGTCCCGTCGAAATATGATGCCTTTGAACCCCATTCTGATCATTGAAGCATTTGATTGCTAGGACATCGATTTCATGAGCCCATTCCCCCAATCTTTTGGAAATTTATACATTTTATTAGCCGTATACTATGTCACTAAATGGGTCGAAGCGATCCCATGTCGGAACAATGATCATCAAACGGTCATTAGATTCTTAAAAGAAAATATCATATCCTGATTCGGAACGCCTCGAGCCATTATTAGTGATGGAGGTTCACATTTCTGTAATAGGCCATTTTTGAACTTAATAAAGAAATATGACATCTGTTACAAGGTCAGCACTCCATTCCACCCACAAATGAGTGGACAAGCTAAGATTTCTAATAGGAAAATTAAATATATTTTGGAAAAGACGGTTAACCCTGATCACAAGGATTGGTCAATTTGATTGATTAATGTTTTATGGTCTTAGCATACTGCATTCAAGACTCCTATTGGAATGTCTCCCTTTAGATTTGTCTATGCGAAGGCTTGCTACTTACATGTGGAGTTGGAACATAAAGCCTATTGGGCTATTAAAAATCTAAACTTTAATTTGGACAACACTGGCTCGCTGCACAAACTTCAGTTAAATGAACTTGTAGAAATTCGAAATGATGCATATGAGAATTCAAGAATTTATAAGAACAGAATGAAGGTGTTTCATGACAAACACATTCTTCAAAAATCATTTACACTAGGTCGAAAGTCCTTTTGTATAATTCTTGGTTACATCTTTTTTCAGGTAAACTCTGATCTAGTTAGACCGACCCTTTCATTGTTACTAATGTCTATCTTCATGGGGCCATCGAGATTCAGAATCCAAACAATGGCAATGCCTTCAAGGTGAATAAACATCGTTTAAAGCCATTTGTTGAGAAATATGATTCATAGGACACGTCCATAACTCTGGCTAATCCTGTTTACCGCGATTGACCTCCTAGTCTGACAGATGTATGGTTAGGTTTACTGCTTTCCGCTGTTTAGGATAGTTTGCTTACCGTCTGTTTAAGTTTTTTTTTTTATTATTATAACTCATCTTCACACTAAGATCATTAGAAAAGCCTCAAAATTCCTTCTTCAGGTATTATCTTTCATCACTTCCCTTTCCTTTTCATTACTTTTTTTTTTTGCATTACAGGCTTATTTCTTGTACATTAAGGACAATGTAGATTTTAGGTTGGGGATGGAGGATTAGGTAAACAAGTCAGTGTTTTCTCAGTTTTGAGCAGAATTTTTGAAAAGTTTCAATTTCAAATTGAAATCTGTTTGGGAAGCGATGAATTATGTATTTAAGAATGCTGTGAGTATGATGACAAGGTAGAGATTGAATTTTGAATTGTTGGAGTTTAATCATCTAAATAATATATCAATTAAAATTCTTGTTCTCAATTGATTAAGAGGAAGTTTGAATGTCATGTTAATCTAAATCACGAGACACATTCCAATTATTTTCTATGAATAATGTGAGAATTTATGACTATTAGTATGTGAATCATTAATAAATGTTGAGAATCAAGTCTGGAGAATTTTATCCACCTTCAAAGAAGAAAAGAACTAGTTAAAAAATAGGAGATCATCAAAATGTTCATGTATAGTGAAAAGAATGAAAAGACTGAAAAGACTGAATGAATACAAATGACCCTCGATATAAAATCAAAAACTGGAAAAAGAAGGAGAAGGGGATAAGTTCGGAATCAGTACTTGAGTTCAAATCAACCTTGAAGTGATGAGCATGGCTAACAGGATGAAAAGATAGTATGTTTATAGGAAGTAAGTTGATTTTCACTAAGCACATTGAAGAACATGATATCGAGACTTGTACTTTGATTCGATTGATAACGAATCTATTTGATAGATTGCTTATAAGATTCGGCTCTGGGTTTTCAAAATCTCATTTTCTCACCTTAATTCTACTTATTCATACTTAAGTGCACAAAAGATTATTTTCCTAAGAGGTTTTAGACATTGAGCATTGAGGTTTATTTCAGCATACTTTATTTGGGATTAGCAAAATGCTAGTTAGGGACTTTAGTGCAGGGGGAATATCTGTGGCGTAGTATGCTGCTCATTTGGTGGTGCTATTAAGGTTCGCGCCATATTTGGTTGATGATGAGGAGCGAAAAGCCCGCCGTTTTGAGAACAACTTACGTTTTGGCCTCAAGAGCCGTGTCGTCGGACACATGCTCTCGACCTTTGAGCAGATAGTTTAGAGGGCCTAGATTTATGAGGCAGAATGGAATGATTCCCAGAGGGTTCGTAACCACAGAGGAGACCGGAAGAGGAAGATCCCCTCTGGTAGTTTCCAGTAGCAGTAGTGTCGACAACCGCAGAGGCACAGGAATCCTCCATCCTTTCGAGCGCCATCAACACCACCAAAGAGACCGTTTACGGGCATTTGCTTTTGATGTGGTGAGTCGGGGCATCATAACTATGAGTGCCCCCATTTTCAGCAGCAACAACCTCTTTGGGGGGGGGGGGACATACACCTCCCCAGCAGACCTAGGGCAGGTTTTATGTAGCTCGGCGGGACCCTTAGTCGTCAAAAGTCGTTGACGATTCGCGCAACCAGACGTTAGGACACCTTGTTAGATTAGTCATTAGTGAGATGGTGAGGTTGCAAGGTATCCTGGTTTCGATCATTTCTGATCCAGGATCTGAGGTTTAATAGGGGTCACCACAGTGTTGGTGAGGCATTTAGGGAGCGCAAGGTTGAGATTAGAGAGCGTTATCCCCATCCTTATGTAAACTAATTGTGCCTTAACTTATATATGATGTTTCATCTTCCCTTGCCTATTTTGTAAATTTTGAGGACACAATTTTTATTTGGAGGGAGAGTATTGAGACCCGTATCCTAACCCGTACCGTTTCGTATGCTTCCGCGGTCCTCTCGGTTGAATTCTAGCGACCCACGATCTGTTATCAGCATTTGTGCACAATCTTGAAACATGTCCCGTATCAGAGTAAGCTCGACCCGAAACTTGTATCCTTGCGACTACGTCGTCGCCACGGTTCCAATGCCGCATCTCGTACGCTGAGGCGATACCCTGGCCAGGAGATGTGGGCCCACGTTCAATTTAAGGAAAAATGCCACGCGTTGCAAATACCAAGGGAATCTCTATGACACGTCATATCAAATGTCAAGTACAACCATTCCATCCCTAAGTACAACAACCCCCCAAAGTCAACTCTCTCCCCCTTACACCCACCCATCACCTTTCACCCATCCCTCACCCATCACTCACCCATCACTCACCCATCTCTCTTTCTCTCTCTTATACTCTCTCTCTCTCTCTCTCTCTCTCTCTCATTTTCCTCCCAAACAACCCACGTCCAATGTTCCATGAGAGAGCAAGGTATGACCCACCTTCCTATCTCCCATCCCCACCCTTCAAAACCTATCTTGACCGTTGAATCATGTCCCATTGGAGCTATGATGAGGAGGAGCCCAAGAAGAAGCAAAAGGCGGGTGTTCTTAACCTTAGATCATGATTTTATTGTTGGGCCCACTTATGGTGGGAACCACTTGATGTATGCTTTATATTGGGTGTAGGGAGGGCCCATAGTGGCAGGGTCCCTCCCCTTCACGCGTCTTTCTCTCTCCCTCTCCTTTATTTTATGGTGATGATGAGGCCTTGTGACCCACCCGAAGGAACCCCACCATGAAATATGTATTTTATCCAAGCCATCTAGTAGGTGGGGCCCACCTTAATTGTATACAAATTGTCCAGTGTCTAGGGACGCTGGACGTAGCTACACATTAAAGTGTGAACTGTGGTGTATTGATGCTCAACCTCCCTGGACGCTGGAGGTTGGGATGAAAATAAAAATATCAGCTTGGTTCATGGCTTTGGGGTGGACTGTTCATGTAGGCCTCACCTTGATGCGAGAATCAAATCCATGCCATCCATCCTATTTATTAACTCATTTTAGGCGTTGCCGAAAAATGAAGCTAATCCGATTTTCTGGCGGGCCAGAGCATATAAAACAATGATTTCTACCATTAAAATTCACTCTGATATTTTTATACAACGAAACATGCTCAATATTGGGCTTGTTGGATCTATTATGGGCTGTAGAATCTAATGGATGGGGTGGATTCTATTGATGAGGGCCCCACCTAGGAAATTCTTTAGAAAAACATATTTTCAATAAATAAATAAACAAACCAAGCAGCAGGTGCTGTTATTGACGTCTAGAGGACGCGCAACAGCATCCTGCTGCACTGGGGATGAGAAAGGGTTAGGACGTGGGCCCGACTGTGATGTGTGTTGAACATCACACCGTGCATTTGGTGGGCCCCTTTTCACTGTGAGCCCCACTCCAAAGATTAGCTGTATGCGATGCTCAGGTGGCCCACATCACAGGGAGCAGTGGAGGATTGAACATCTGCCATGGAAACCCTTTGGGTTTCACAGAAGTTTGGATCATTATGAAATTTATTTTCCTCTTCAACCAGGTCTGCGTGACCTTACCAACAGATTGGGTGGAAAGTAAACATTATGGTGGGCCCCACGTGGGACCCACTGAAGTATGTATTGTAATCCACACCATTCATCAGTGTGGAGCCCACCATGAGATATGTACTTTATTTATGCCGTCCATCCCTATGGGACCCACCATGATGCATGTGTTGCATCCAAACCATCCAACCATTTTGAAAGACAATTTTAAGGCTTGTGATGGAATAAAAATGAGACAGATCTAGGACCAGGTGGACCACATTATAGAAAATAGTGGGATTGAACGTCCACCATTAAAACCCTTAGGCTACAGGGTTTGGACCAATAGGAAATTTGTTTTCCCTCTAAATCTAGGTCTTTGTGACCTTATGAATAGGCTGGATGGGAGATAAACCCTATGGAGGGGCCCATTGGAATTTAACCGTGGAAATCACTATCTCCACTGGTAGATATGGTATGGTCCAGTTGATCTTTTGATATGATTCATTTTTTTTAATACCCTATATTGATCTCTAAAAATAGATGAGTTGTGTTCGACCCATTTGAATTGGCCCATTCAACTCAGCCCATTCGACTTGGCCCATTGATTCAGCCCGTTTGGTAAGGCCTGATGTGATGAACTTGGAACCCACTTTAAGGTACTTCACAGCCACACCGTCCATCTGTTTTGGCTGCCACATGAGGCCTAAATGATGTGTATGGAGCCCATTTAGAATGTGCAGGGCCCACCTCGATGTGATAAGGCCCTTGTGTAAGGCCCATCATGATGTATTTATGGCCTTTGAATCAGGGCCATGTGATGTATTTATGCCCCATTGATGCGGCCCACTTAATGTATATTTAAAGCCCATATGTGAGGCCCATATGTGGTGTATATCAAGCCCAAGTGGTGAGGCTCGATGTGATGTATGAGGCCCATGGGTTATGGCCCATTATGACACATTTGAGGCCCATGATGTGTGGTACACTTGATGTATTCGAGACCTAGGTACGTGGCCCATTTGATGTATACGAGACCCATTAATGTGGTCCACTTGATGTATATTGAGGCCCATGGGTTGTAGCCCATTATGATGTATTTGAGGACCATGCGTCGTGGTCCATGGTGATGTATATTAAGCCCATATATTTAGCCCATTGTGATGTATATTAGACCCTTGTATGAGGCTGTGGGCCCACTGTATGTTCGGCCCTATGTTGGCCACTTCTTGAGAGCAATGTTGGTTGAATGTCCACATTGATGGGCAATGATGGTTGAACGTCCACATTGTGACCTTCCCTTAGGCCTTGTTAGGCCCATTCTTATCAAGGTTGATTCCGTTTGGTCGAGGCCGATTCTATTTGGTCGAGGCCGATTCCGTTTAATGAGGCCGATTCCGTTTGTCGAGGCCGATTCCAATTGTTGAGGTCGATTCCAATTGTCGAGGCCTAATGTAATGTATATAAGGCCCATGGGATGAAGCCCTTTGTGATGTATATTTAGCCTGTGTTAGAGGCCCATTGTGATGTATATGTAGCCCATGTGATGTAGCCCACTTGATGTATATGAGGCCCAATGTGATGCATTTATGGCCATCCATTGAGGCCCACATTGATGTGATGCATAATGGACTCGTGAGAGATGCCCATTAGGATGTGTTTGGGGCCCATGAGTTGTGGCCCATTGTGATGTATCCAGGGCCCGTGGGACGTGGCCCATCCGATGTATATAGGCCCATGTGATGCGACCCATTATGATTGTATGAGGCCCATTGTAGTGCATTTGAGGGCCAGGTTATGGAGCCCATTGTGATGTATGTTAGGCCCATGTAAAAGGCCCATCATGATGTGTATTAAGCTCTTGAGTGGGGCCCGTGGTGTTGTATTTTTGGCCCTTGTGTGAGGCCATGGGTCCACTATATGTTAGGCTCAATGTGGGTCATTCCTTGGGGGCAATGTTGGTTAAATGTCCACATTATCGAGGTCGATTGTCGATGCCGGCTATTGATACCGATTATGAGTATGTGATAGGATAACATCATGATACATGCCTATACGCATCATCTGCATGCTTATTATGAGATGTGGTTGACCATTGCATATATCCTTAGACAGTTTCTTATGAGACTACCTGATAGGTGTAGATTATCTCACATGAGCATACAATATGCGCAGGATTGATGCATGACAGGATTGTATGACTCATGCATCTTGTATTATGTGTTGTGATTATTGTACGACCTACCGGCATTAGGCCCGTAACCTTCACAGGCATGTCGTGGATAGTTAGATGGGACGTTGAAAATGTTTGGTTCGGATCACATGGGCCACATATACATCACAATTTGCATGTAAAGTGTACTAGACCCCGGTGATGATCCCAGAGATGTACAGTACGGATTTGTGGAGCAGGCGTTGCATACTCATTCATTCATTGATTCACTATCCACTCGGGATGGTGGTGCACAACTATTTGTAACGTGTGCCTTCGCAATGACTAAAATTTTGGTTGGGGCGCATGACTAACCTGAGATAATGAGTTTACCACATTGAGTCTGACTATCCAAATTAGGTATGGGACTGGTTTGGATAGAAGTCCCTTGTGGTGGACCCCGTAGCCTGCAATACTACGTACTATCATCTCGACTTCACGCTCCAACATGGTCATCCCATTCGCACCGCATATTGCATTACATCCGCGACATATGGCATTTTGGGTTACTGTGTTTCTGCATTTATATGGTCTAGATATGGCTGACGGTATTCGTGAACTCATCAGGAATTGTATATTACATTGCATCCTCGACATCTAATATTTGGCTCTTTATGGCTCCTCATTTGTATAGTTGATCTGTATTGCGTACTCTGAAATTGTATAACTTATGGATTTATCATTATTTCTGCTTATTCAGATATCGTATGATTCATGATCTTGCCCGTATTACTGATATTATATGATTATGGCACTGTATTGAATACTTGGCACTTGTGCACACACGTACACCACCCTCTAAGCTTTCTATAAGCTTATGTATGATAGATGCGAGCAGGTGATGTTAGGTTGCAGCAACATTGAGCTTGGAGCATGCAGCGGACTTTTGGAGCTTGATTTTTGATATATGTATTTCCCTTTCGGCACTGTACTCAAATATTTATATTAGTGGATATGTGATGATGATGTTGCCTTTGTGATTTGGGTAAACTTGTGGTTATGCTTCTTATGAGATAAATATACGTTAGAAAATCCTCCTTGCAGGATCCCAGGATCGGAATCTGACATATGTGTTGGAAGCGGAGAATGGGTTCTACAGAGGCTGTTGGCACTGGATTTGGCGATCGTGAATTTTGTGAGCCCGATTTTCGGGTTTGGGGTGTGACACCTAAAGAGAGACATCCTTAGTTAATGATCAAATATTGTGCGCAGAGAAGGTCTGAGCGACCGCCAACACCCATGGACCCTTCTCTACCCATGTCTCCCCTGTCATGGCAGGAGACACTGTGGAGAAGTTCTCTTCCCCTCCCCCCCCCCCCTCTCGAGGCATTATACGACAAATTTAGGGGGAGAAAGATGGTCTTTCCAAGACCGGTTGGTAAGAAATGTCTCGAGCCTTACGATATTGAGCCTATTCTAGAAGCCGTGGGTTGGAGAAAGGTGCTTGAGTTTGAGGGCATATCTCAAAATGAACAAGTGTATCACATTCTTGCATACTACCAATAGCTTGTCCTTTACCCTCTATCTCTAGATGTCACTATCGGCCCAACTACGACCCATCTCACTCCCCTCCTTATCGCTCAGATTATTGGTGTGCCCACCTCACCATAGGGGTTTGCTGACTATGACTTCAACTCCTTAGAGGTTTGTTCTGAAGTTACTCGCTATATGTACGATGACATAATAGTTCCATGGCATGAAGGGAACGTGTTACGTTCATCCCACATGTCTCAAAGAATCTGTGTCCTTCACGGTATCTTTAGCCCTTATGTTTATCCCCATAGGACAAGCAAAGAGGATATAATTTCGTTCATGTTAGGCATTCCTTATGGTGTCTGCCGAGGAGTACATCTCTATCTACCAACCATCATTCTTCATTAGTTGACATTTGTTGTTCAGGGTACTCGAGATACCCTCATCTCATTCCTCCATCTTATTTGTCTCTTATCTTGGCAAGTGGATCTGCTTCCTACTACCTATTGTCCTTGACCTCCTCCCAAGTTCACACATTTAAATATCAAAAAGATGAATCTGACGGGCAAACCAGCATCATCTTCGACTCCTGTTCCACACGGTGATGATATTCTAGGAGAGACTGAGGCTGAAGCTGCAAAAACAGAGGTGGCCGAGACAGAGGATGATCGACACCCTATGAGTGACGTCCCACACACTCCTGTCACACATTTTTGACATCACATAGGTCATCGCGATCGTCAAGATTCCCTTCTACAATGCCTTCGCCATCAGGATGAGTGGTTGTCACATTTGGAGCAAGTCACCGAGGTCGTACAAAGAGGCTTGAAGAGAGTAGAGCAGTCAATTCAGGATCTCATTGCACCAATCACATGTCGTCATGCATCGGTTATGTTTTTGGATGCCAAGTCAGTCCGATTGCTCCTTATTTGCACTTCTATGATCAGATTTGTGTGCGTGTGCGTTATTATAGCTTGTATGTTTTTTGGATGATGATACTTTTTGGTTGATACTTTAGATACTTTTATGCCAGTTTTGATGTGTTGGCTCTTAACATAGTTTTCTAATCTTAATTCCTATTATTGTTTAAATTATGTGATTATCTTATCTATCTTCCAATATGGCTTACTTGTGATTGATTCTCCAACATTCAGTTGTTTCTGCACATTATTTATGTTACTAACCCTTTGCCAATTACTGATAAAAAGGGGGAGAACCATACTTCCACCATTGTGTGTAGTTGTTGTTTTCTTTTACTGCTAATGGTGATGTAGGAAGATGGTGGGAGTCAGAAGATAGGGGGGTCAGTAACTCAAGCCAACATTATGTTTGTAATCGAGTTGTAATAGGAAAATTCTGTAAAATCTTGAGTTGTATGTAATATCTAGGGTTTGTTAGGTGTTTTGTCATGTAATTGACAAAGGGGGAGATTGAAAGTGCCCTGATTTGTCAATATACATAAGTGTCGAGTCAATCTATCAAGTGAGCCCCAAATTGAAAACTACAAGATCAAAGACTCATCAATTGAAGAGGTTAGAGTTCTACACATAGGTAAAAAAAAGCCTCACTTCCCTAAACAAACCCTTGAGGTATATGACCCCATCCATAAGAACCTACACTTACAACTGTATTTGAAAAACCCTTAGTAAACGTACTTTGAAATATTTCAAGTATTGGAGGAAATGTGAACTATATAGGTAAACTTTATCTCCTAACGATTGCATCGATATGCAATCGAGGACAGTTTCGATAGAATCAAACTTGATTTGATTGCATCAAAACCAAGGCCAAATAGTCCAACAACAAATTGAATACATGCTGGGGATTGACGATTGCATCGAATGATGTTTATGTTTCGATGACATCAAACCCACTTCGATAGCATCAACCTTGGCCTCTTCCCTCCACTATACTTGAAATACTCTAATTGTTCTTTGATGCAATCGAACTTCTATCAATGGCATCGAAGTAAGCTATCGATGGTAACGAAAATGCTTCGATAGCATCGAAATATGGACCAATTTGTCCAGCAAGCTTTCAAGGAAAATAATATATTTTTGATTACATCAATGGTCATTCAATGGCATCAAAATTTAAATTCTGATGGCATTAAATATTTGTTCGATGACATCAAAACATGGGACAAATAGTCTAGTGAGTTTTTATAGGTAAACCATTTTTATCTCGATGGCATCGAACCATAATCGTTGACATCTTCGATGTCATCAAAACCCTGGTCGATGGCATTGAAAATGGCCTTAATTAGTCTAGCAACCAAAGTGTATTTTTTAAAGAACTACCGATAGCATCGAACCATCCATTGATGGCATCAAAGTGCATGTAGATGACATCGAAGGTTACTCGATGAGTTGGGACACAATCTGTCCTACACTCAACTAAACATCTTGGTGTAGGAAGTCGATGCAATTAGAAAAAATTTGAAGGCATCGAATACCCTTCGATGGCATCGACAATATCAGATTTCTGCCCATTTTTTTACTGTTGGGATTTGTCTTTATATATCACTTGGGTTACTTCTTGGATTTTTGAGCTTATATTGAAGAGAGTTTTGATAGAGTAATTGCTATAATTAATACCCTCATCCTCAAGCTCTTTTTCCCATAGGAGTTCATCTTTCAATCCATTGCTCACGCATTTATTGATATATTTAATAATGTGGATTTAACTATGAACTCCAACATTCATTGATCTTCCAACAACACTCTTTACTGAAAAATGATTGTGTTGAGATCCTTCAATGCTAAGCTCATGGGAATCTTCCTTAGATCTTTATTGCATATCATTCATTAGAAAAGATCAGACCAAACCCTAAACCCAACAACCTCTCACCGTCGATCGGAGCATTTACAAAATGGTTGTGGTTTAAGGGAGCTGAAGACTCTTTATCAGCAAGAAGATCTTCAAAGTTTTACAATGTGACTCAATTACTTATTAATAAGTATATTGAGTCCATTGAATCTGAAGCCCTTTCCTTATTTAAGATTGGGATTCAGAGTTTGAGTTTTAAACTCGCTAAGACCTTTCGTAAGCCTCAGATGGGAGAATACGTGTAAACCTTTATGTAGGACCTTGGCCTGTGTGGCCTAAATTGTTAGGTTCTTATATAGGACCTTTGTACATGTGTAAGACATAAATCTAGAGTCCTTATGGAGGACCTTGGCCTGTGTAGCCAAAATCGTCAGGTTCTTGTATAGGACCTTTGTCCATGTGTAAGACATAAATCTAGAGTCCTTGTGAAGGACCTTGGCCTATGTGACCTAAACCTTAGGCCCTTGTGTACGACCTTGGCCTTTATGGCCTAAACCTTAGGCCCTTGTGTAGGACATTGGCCTGTGTGGCCTAAATCATCAGGTTCTTATGTAGGACTTTTCTTCTTGTATAGGACATAAATCCAGAGTCCTTTTATAGGGCTGTGAAGGTTCATGGTTAACCTAGTTTAAAACCATTGGATAGTGAAATTTGACACACTTTAGGAGAGAATGAGTCCGCCGGGAGTGGAGTAGGCAACTAGTCGAACCACTATATATTGTTGTGTTTGATATGCTTGCCTTATCTCATGTATGTTGATTTGCGATATGCTTACTTCATGCACACTAGATGTTTGACACAACACAACACATTTATATGTTTTACTATCCTTACTTTTGAAGGTGAATGATTTTTTTATCAATTTTGCTTTATTTTGTATAAATCAATTACATTAATTTTTAAGTAAGATTAAAACCTTAAAAGTAAAATTACGGTTTAGACCGCTGTAGTAGAAGTATGGAATAGTCCAAGAGTCCTAGAGGGGGGTGAATAGGACTTTTCAATGATTATACCAATTTAAAACTTAATTGCCTAACTTAAACTGATTTGCAGTTAAACTAAGGCAATGTAACTCTAAAGGCCTCCAAGCCAATAGAGGGTCCAATCAAATAAGCTACTCAAGATATACACATAAAGCAACTAGCCTATAACATTGTGAACTTGTGTGTGGAATGTGCTACCTATCTATCTTAAGCATTCATCTAATCATGCATAAATAATCAAGCATTCAAACTTAAATAATCATGATTAAATAGATGCACAAATGACAATTCCAAACACAAGGATGTATAGTAGTTTGGCTATGTGCGTACTCCACTCTCGACAACTGCACTCTCCTAGCGTGTGTCGGATTTCAGTATCATTGGTTTTAAATCAGGTTCACCATAAACCTTTTTAGCCCTACACAAAGGACTCTGCAATTTATGCTCTACACATAAGCAAAGGTCCTACACTAAGAACCTACCTTTAGGCTGCACGGCCAAGGTCCCACACTAGGCACCTAATCGAGTTTGTGGATAGCAAACTCTTAGCCTTAATCCTACACGAGGATAAAAACTAAGTTGTAGAATCTTAACAATGACACTTACTTGTCAGAATAAGTCCTCTCTTGTAGCTTGTCTTGGGTTACTTGATCTTCACTCTCTCGTGCTTGAATCACTCCCTGATGCTCCCCTGATCACATTATTGTGGTTTTCCTACTGTTTTAGCTTCATGATCAAGTACCTTACATATGATGTTCCTATTAAGGTAACCAAGGAAATGAGGGTGGGTTGAATCTCCTATCAAAGGTTATGAATGGATTTCCTAAGAGATTCAACTAATTGATGCTCTAGAGTGTCATGGAGACTGAGTATTTGTCAATGGGTTTGGACTCTATACTCTAGATCAGGCTAAAGATCATGTTCTTCATAATGAGAGCTTTGAATGCTCATTAAAGTGAGAAATCACAATGAAGGAACATGAATCTCATGTGGATAGAATCTAGGATGAGTGAGATAAGCTTGGGATACACTGTAGACTCTAAAATGCATAAATTCACACATTCCATAAAGTTCTAGGTCCTATATTTATAAAGAAAAAGTTCAAATGGATCTATAATGGCTAGTTTTCAGTTCTACCGAGTGATCCTTCAGTGGCACCGAACTACAGTTGGTGGCACTGAAATGTCTCTCGATGGTACCGAATTAGATCCTGAAGTTGTTAGATAAAATTCGTTACTTTCGGTGGCACTGAAGAATGCCTTCAATGGGAGTCGGTGGCACCGAAAGTCTAGTTGGTGGTATCGAATTAACTTCATATGTTGCTGGACTGTTTTGGTCACTTTTGGTAGCATTGAAGGTATCTTCGATAGCACCTTTTCCAACCGAATGTGAGACATTTTTTCCGGTTTAGGTTTTTGTGTAGCAATTCATTCAATAACTTTGAACTTTCTAAAGCCAACTATAGAATGATGGAAAATATAAGCTTAGAATGACTTATATATATGATCTAAGTAGGTTTTCCTATTATGTGTCAAGGTCATCTATAGGGAAGATCCAGATCCTAAAAGCTTCTGTGTACGTTGAACTAGTAGCTTAGGCTTCTGCTCCAGTTGCATCATCAGTCTTCATTTGCCAAGGACTCATCCGACTACTTGATACAACTAGTCACATGATTGACAAACATGTGTGCAAGGTAAGTGCACTAACAAAAAGTCATATTTGCCCCCCTCTAGGACACTCGGACATACCTCTGTACTTCTACTATAACAATTTACCGTAATTTTAAACTAAACCAAATTAAGTAATATGAGCAACATTAATTGAGCGTTCTATGATTATTCTTCTTGTTATAAAATCCTGTACATTTTTTTAGTCATCCTCTGGTGCACGTATGTACCACACATCGTGTTATTTCCAAAATTCAGAAACCGGGCTCATAAAATTCCCGATCACCGAATCTGGAACCGATAGCCTCCGTAGTGCCCCACTCTCTGCTCTCGACACCCATACGCCAGGTTCCGATCCTGGGAACCTACAAGGAGGATTTTCAGTATGTACATTTATCTTGTAAGAAGCATAACCACAAATTTACCCAAATCACAAAGGCAACATCATCATCACATGTCCACTAATATAAACAGTTGATTACAGTGCTGAAAGGGAAATATACGTATATCGAAAATCAAAGCTCCAGAAGACTGCTGCACGCTCCAAGCTCAACACTGCTGCGACCTAATGCCACTTACACGCATTATCGTGCATAAGCTTATAGAAAGCTTAGGGGGTGGTGTAAGTGTGTGCAGAAGGTAAGTGCCAAGTATACTATATCAGAGCAATGCGGAAACATGCTGGTAAGTCCATAAATAACATCAGCCTTATCCAAGCTATGTGATGTAAAAACATAATAAACTAATATCATATACTGAGGAAGCAATGTAGATCAGCTATACAATGCGGAGACATAGTAAGTCAAATATCACATAATGAAGAAGCAATGCCATATACAAATCTTGACGAGTCCACAAATACCGTCAACCTCATCTAGGCTATGCAATATAGAAGTATAGTAAACCATATGCTATGTGCTGAGGATGCAATACAATATGTGGTGCGAATGAAATGACCAAGCTGGATCATGAAGTCGGGATAATAATACGTGGTATCGCAGGATATGGGGTCCATTACAAGAGACTTTTATCTAAACTAGTCTCATACCTAAATGTGGATAGCTAGACTCAATGTGGTAAACTCCTGACCTCAGGTTGGTCACGCACCCCAATAGAATCCTGGCCATTGTGAAGGTACACATATCAATTAGTTGCGTACCACCAGCCTAAGTGGATAGTGAATGAATGAATGAATGAGTAAAATGCTGAGTATGCAACTTCTGCTCAATAAGTCCACATATCAGTACTGTACATCTCTGAGATCATCACTGGGGTCTAGTACACTCTATATGCGATCACCGCCTAATGAACCCGCAACCATGCAAGTAGAAGAGACCTCATTATCTGCTTGGCCAATAATCAGCCAATATCTACCTGGCACATCGATAGCGGACCCATTTACGAGCTGGTCAAACTCAGCCTAGTTATGCCCCCTACCCTCAAGTGGGTAAGGCTATACCCCCTTCCAACTGACCACAACACAAAGGGAGACGAGGCCTACTGGTTTCGGCACTCGGGCACTCATGTATCCACTCGGTATAGACGTTAGAGTGTCTCCTAACCATGAAGGTTTAGGTACTTTCACCCAGGGGCATCTATGACACCCTATGTAGAAAAAGATTTTTGGTGTCTCATCTGGCCATCCACGATATGTCTGTGGAGGCTATGACCTTGATGTCGCTAGGGCATACAGTAGTCGTATCCCAAAATATAAGATGCATGAGTCACACAGTTCAATCATGCATCAATCTTGCACATACCGTGCGCTCATGTGGGACGACTTCGCCTATTAGGGAGTCCTATGAACAACCTGCATAACGACATATGCAATGGTCAACCATATCTCATAACAAACATGCAGATGATGTGTATGGGTATGTATCATGATGCTATACTGTCACATACTCATAATCGGTATCGATAACCGGCACCGGTAATCGGCCTCAACGATCGGCCTCGACCATCGATCTCGATATTCGGCCTCGATAATCGGCCTAGACAATTAGCCTCAATATCTGACCTCGGCAATCGGCCTCGATAATCAGCCTCGACATTCGGCCTCGATAATCAGCCTATAAGCAAGGCGGGGTCCGTAGATAAACAACCGATCTAAACCATAATATAAGGATTGGCCCTCGGCCGTGGATATGTCAAATCTGGTAGCACGGAGACATCCGTCTACGGGGATGATGAACCATGCAACATCAATGGGGCCTAATGAATTGGGTTGACCCCGAATAATGAGAATGGGCCTAACAAAGGCCTAAGGAAAGGTCACAATGTGGACAATTAACCATCATCACCCATCAATGTGGACATTTAACCAACATTGCTCCCAAGGAGTGGCCCACATAGAGCCAAACGTATAGTAGGCCCATGGCCTCACACAAGGGCATAATATACATCACCATGGGCCTCACTCAAGGGTCATATGTGCATCACATTAAGCCTCACTCATGGGCCACATATGAATCACAATGGGCCTCGTCCCATAGGCCTCATGTACATCACGTTGGGCCTCACCAAATAGGCTGTAAATATATCACAGTGGGCCTCATCAAAGACCTCAATACGTCATGATGTGGGTCCCATCTGCTAGACGACACTGATACAACACATTCATAACGGTGCAACAACACCATCCCAATGCTTAGACGGTGTGGACGCATACATTATATGGGATCCATGTCCAGGGATGGACAAACATCATGTGGGTTCCGCCAGCTAGAGATGAACGGCATAGATAAAACACAAATATTAAGGTGGGCCCCACCCACTACCAAATAGATGGACGGTGTGGAGGAAACATACACTACAGGGGGGTCCCACGTCCAGCTTAAAACAGATGGATGGTGTGGATGCAAGACATGCATCAATCATGGCCCACCGTCCTGCATAGATGGACAGTAGGGATAAAATAAATACATCACGGTGGCCTTTACCTACCTTTCCAAATGGATGGTATGGAAACAAAATATATATCAAGGTGGGTCCCACCCCCACACGTGCCACGTGTGTGGGGTGGCCCCATGTCCAGCTCAAAACGGATGGATGGTATGTATAAAATACATACATCAAGCTCCATAGCACCGTCCCAATGGACGGTGTGGATGAAGAGCAGATACATCAAGGTGGGGTCCCACCAACTCGCACATGTAACACGTGTGGGGTGGGCCCCATGCTTCCAAACGGATGGACGGTTTGATATAACTCATACAACGTGGTGGCCCACGTGACCTGGACGGTCCAGATAAATCTCATTTGTCATGGTGGGATCCCACTGTTAATGGATGGTGTGAATAGAATACATACATCTAGGTAGGCCACGTGAATGGAATCCACGGACGAATGGCATATATGAAATGCATAGAAAGAGGTGGGTCCCACGTATCAAGGCAAGCCCCACCGTCCACGCATCTGGACTGTGGGTGGATGGTTTGGATTAAACACATACCTATGGTCAGACCCACAAAAATTGCTGACATGATATAGTAACAGACGTTACTGGTACGAGGTACCCCAGCCAATCCGATCCCCACCTCTAGGGATTGGACGGTGCGGATACAACACATGTTATCAAGGTGGGTCCCACGAGGATATGGCCCACCCGTTTTGGATCAACTGACATTTGTGTTTGCCTTCATCCAGGCCCACCCAAAAATGGGTGGCAAGGTGGGCCCCTTGATAGACAGCAACGTGGTCCACGTGGTGGACAACATGGATAAAAAAATACATCATGGTGGGCTACAAGATGGGGAAGAGAGATAGAGAGAGAGTGAGGTAGTGAAGGGATCGCGCCACTATAGGCCTCTCTTGGTTCACAACATATACATCAAAATGGGTCCCATCATAAGTGGGCCCTCAAACAAAAATTAATGGTGGATCACCCACTGATTCCACTTCTTTTAGGCTCCATGGACTCCTTAGCTCCTAAGCTTCAACTTTGATGGAAGATGATGGACATTGAATGGCTAGGATGAGAGATGAGAGAGGGTAGGAAGTGGGCCACACTTAGCTTCTCCATGGGAAGCTTGGACGTTCTCACCTTGGGAGTTGCTTGGAAAGAGTGAGAAATGAGAGAGAAGTGATGGGTGATGGGTGATGGGTGTAAGGAAAGGATGGGTGGAGAGAGAGAGAGAGAAAGTTGACTTTGGGGATGGGTTGTGTACTTGGGGATGGGATAGAGTACTTAACTTGATGGGTTGTGTACTTTGATTGATGGGATTGATTTGACGTTTGGTAGAGATTTTCTTGCGCGACGTTTTCCTCGAAATAAACGCTGGCCCACATCTCCTGGCCTGGGTATTGTATCGACGTGCGAGACGCGACGTTAGAACCACGGCGATGGCACGATCGCAATGATATAGGTCTCGAGCTGAGCCGACTCAGATCAATAGGATACAACTTAGGTCACGCGCAAATGCCGACTACAGGTCGGGGGTCGCCAGAATTTGACAGGGAGAATCGCGAGAATCTACGAAATGGTACGGACTAGGATATGGGCCTGACACATCATGAGGACCCAAACGAGATGTTAAACCCGCTTGAACCTTGTGTTCAGTACGTTTAGATCTTGATTCCATACTTTAGAAAAAAAATCACAAATAGATAATTAGAATAATGTATATTAGATTTTGGAGAGAACTCACCATCTAAAGGGTTTCTAGAGTCAAGAAAAATGATAAAATCTAGATAATAATACAACTAGGAACTTAAATATGGAAGAAAAATGCTTAAGAATCGATTTACGGGAGACTTGAAGAGATGGGTTAGCCGAATGGAGCACTGACGGACAGAAGAAGTGAAAAACGTGAAAATGGGGTTTTTCCCCCCTTTTTGAATCACTCCACGCCTGATTTTCTAGCCCGATTATTTACTCGGCTGGGTGAAAAACTCGGTCAATGCTGGGTTGGCCAAAAAATCTAAAAAATTTATTTATTATTTTTATATTACTTTTCATTTCATTCACAAATTATTTTAAAACAAAAAAAAAATGCAAAAAGAAAAGAATAAGCAATATTATCATTATTTAATAACACATAATCAAATATCATGCTTTAAATTAGAGAATTTAACACTGTTAAGCAACTTAGTCAGGATATCTTCAAGTTATTTCTCTGTTTAAATGTATTCCAACATGATAGTCTTATCTTCTACTAATTCTCGGATGTAATGATATCTTATGTCAATGTGTTTTGTACGGTAACGGTGAATTGGATTTTCCGATATGTTTATCGCACTTGTGTTATTGCAATATCAATTCATC
Source organism: Magnolia changhungtana (assembly GCA_030180095.1). Classification (NCBI taxonomy): domain Eukaryota; kingdom Viridiplantae; phylum Streptophyta; class Magnoliopsida; order Magnoliales; family Magnoliaceae; genus Magnolia; species Magnolia changhungtana. The sequence goes on from JASAUF010000276.1 coordinate 14,494,302, forward strand.
ATATTTTGTGTAATTTCACAATCAGCTAACATACGTTTCATCCACATATGCTGCGTGCAAGCATTCCCTGCAGTGATGTATTTTGTCTTTGTAGTTGATAATGATACAAAATTTTATTTCTCGCTCACCCATGATACAATTTCCAATATAGAAACATCCACCACTTGTTCTATCATCAACATTACTTGCCCAGTTTGCATCAGTGTATCCTGCGATTTATACAGAAGTATCATATGGATACCACAAACCTAATTTAGTAGTACTCGCAACATATCTGATTATCTGTTTGACAGCATATAAATGAGATTCTTTAGGGTCAAATTGATATCTAGGACAAATGCCTACACTAAAAGAAATATCAAGTCTACTAGCAGTTAAGTAAAGTAGACCACCAATCATGTTGCAAAAAAGTCGAGAATCAACACTTTTACTTGATTCATCTTTTGATAATATGAGTGTTGTACTCATAAGAGTATTAAAATTCCTACCTTTTTTAAATCCAAACCTCTTTACAAAGTTCAGTGGATATTTGATCTGGGAGTTGAATATTCCATCTTTGAGCTATTTGACTTATAGTCCAAGAAAGTAATTTAGCTCGCCAACCATACTGTAACACCTCATATATTTCAATACTCGAGTGTTACCATAAGAACCTAATTTAGTATAAACGCAAAGTTGATTTGCCCAAACGCCCACCTTTGTTTTAACTTAAGTTCGACTACTAGAAAGATCATCATCAGAGATCGAGCCATCTAGCCCTCTAAGCATAGGATCAGGGGTTAGATCTCTACCTATGTCAACTTTAGAACACCTAGAACTAGTAAGGAGTATGAAACACTTTTGCTTCTAGATCACAAGATCCAACCGTTGGAATTATATAGATCAACTATGAAATTCAACATAAATCATTGGAGTTGGGCCTCACATTGTACATTAATGGATATGATCATCAGAACTGGTCATTGGATCCATCTAAAGAACTCTTGGGCCATTAATGAATCGTCTTGAAATGACTCATCCATTCAAAACCATGTCGCCCTCTCAATTAAGGTGTAGGGGAAATTAACAACGAAAATGACTAATGATTATATCTAAATAAGATTATGAACCGTCAAATATGACAATGATCAGGTTTGGAAAGAATCCGACCGTCAACTTAGTGAAATTAGCAGCTAAAGTCAAAGATCCTAAGGTGCGGCCCACCTAGATTTTTGATCGGCCTGAACAATGGCCAAAGGCCCTACTTGGACCCATGGAATCTGATGGACAGACCAGATTCGTCAAGATCATTCCGGTGGACCCCACCCTGTAAGCGCATGTGCATAGGAGGTGCACAACTGCCATGCACTATACCAGGAGACCCAATCAACAAGGTTTAACCTCACATTCTTTTAGAAAAATTTCCCACCCACGACAGACAAATGGACAACATCCATTTGGGATGCATTGTGGCCCACCATCACGACCCGAATGGTCAATCTGAACCGCCCATAACCCACGTCTGACCAAAACCTTGTTTGGTTCACACGAGGATGAGCACACGCCTGGGCACAAACTCGAGCGTAAGGAGGCTATGTAAAACCATCCTTCCATAAATTGAAAGAATTTCCTTCTCCCCTCTTTCCACGCTGGTAATCCGCATGCCTTCGCTCCATTCCATCCTAGCCATGCATCCCAACCATCTCAGCCCTTGATGCTAGGGCTTCTTAATGGTCAAAACTAAGTTATACTCGCCGCCACTGTTGAAGTCGAACACTTAAGAGATGTTAATAGTTGTCCTTTTAGTGGGTCCCACAACAATCATAGGACCTATCCACACCATCTAAATGCCCCGGATTGCAAGATCATCCATTGGATCTAAGTCCACCATTAGAGGAGTCATCTTCTCTATTGGTTGGAAGAAACCACCACCATTATGTGAGATAATCATTCGATGTTCCATGGCGTCAAAACTCCATCCATGGCTCTAGATTGCAGCCATGCAAGAATGTAACACCTCAGATTTTTGCCACTTAGAATTAGACGTCATTAGGCAATGGGTCAATCCTAACACCTTATTAATTTTTCAAAACTTAATCCCAAAGTCCAAAATCCCTTTTCAACCCATTTCCTTCAAAATCTAACCTTTACCACCTTATTCATCAAATTGCTCCTAAGCCCTTTCATATTAGACACTAAGTCGCAAGATTAATGATGGAGAACAATTCTTAAACTAACATTTACTGTAAATCGTAAATATGTGAATAAAATGTGTTTTTGACCATTAAAATTATGGGATCTCATTAAAAAATGGGTTAGTTAGATAGATTAGCTTCTCCTACCCCAAAATCATATATTGTACATCAAATAACTCATTCTGGTTTACAAATGGGACCTAAAAATGCCTCAAACGGGATCGGGGGCCCAAACGACGCGAATCAGTGGGATCCGAGGTGGGTCCCGTGCACATTCACCGTCCGGGGGGGATAACATCCTCAGTTTGGGGAGGCATCTCCTAAATGTCCGAAGAACGAGGATACATCCCCCGGCCGGTAATTTGGAGTGGGCCACAATGGTCGGGCGGCCGTTCTTTGCCTCATTTTTTATAATTTTTCATCCGATTTCGAAAAATCATGTCTTTTGTTATAACTTCGATGCAGGTGATTCAAAAGCCAAATTGAAGCTTGGTAAGTCTAGTTTCATATAAAAATAAGTGAAAAATATAATAAAAATTGTAATATAGTTTAATTTAGGTTGATGTGATGACTGTTCAAAAGTTATTAGTTTGGACAACGGTTACTTCTAGAATTTTTAAAATTTTTATACAACATGAAATCTAATGAAATTCAATGGAGATGAATTAAACTTAATGATGAACTACTATGCAAATAATTAAATTAATACGCTAACTAAAAATGCCAAAAAGGGATGTAGAACTGCCCTAGGACCATATTCTGTCATAATTAGGACATATTTTAGTTAAGTACTAAACTGAATACTCAGTAGAATTAGCTTAAACCACTTTAAATATGATCTGTACGACCCAAAATGAGTAGAACCGTTAATGTTACATTCCCCTATAGTCTATGATCAATCTCATTACCCAGTTGCTCTCGGAAGCACATTGAAACTTCGTATCGGATTTGGACCATACGCCGAAGTCCGATGACCACGAAACTAAACAATTATGACCGCCTTGTTGGACTTGACCACCACCTCAAAAATCAAGTCCAGATAGTATCTCGAAGCTATTCGCTTGAGCCCAGAGCAAAGTGTGTGAGAAACCCGAATATCTTTAGAATTAAAATCTGAATTTAAGTAATCTTAGACGTGTCGCTTTCGGGCCAAATATAAGGATTCAGACCATCAAAATCTAACCCAAATACACTCTCGGATCAGGAGAGATTTCTCACACATGTCAATGCACTTGTGGCCTTGATCGAGTACCGGTGACTGCTGAACTGAAACTGGTTTACCACGGTCGATCTGTAAATTCGATCAGACTGAAAACTTGGCCTGACCTAGATCTAATATTAGGGAGCTTAAGTCCGACCGCACGCAGAAAAGAGGCCTCTAGAAGTGCTTTGTTGAGCCGAAACAAATGGGTTTTGGCTATAACCTAAGTATACATTGGCCTTAGGGCCATTTCCATCAGTTTTAGGCCTATATAAGGGCCTTAAGCCCTCACTCTCTCATCCCATACGAATTTGGAAAACCCTAGGAGAGAGAAGAGAGGAAAGTGAGAGAAAGAGAGAGAGAGAGAGAGGGAGTTGGAGTTCATCCCTGGGATTCAATCCCATCACTCCACGTGCCTTACCACCACTTCCGTACCACTCTACTGGCGTTACCGATCCCGTTCTTAGGTAAGAAATTCAACCCCTAATCTGTTCTAGGGTTTCAAATAGTCGAAATGATGAAATAGCTAACCTAGTTCATGCTATAGGTTGTCATTTTGTCGGTGACAAAGACTACGTGTTTAAAACGAATTTGTTACGCGTTTACCAGCATAAGGTGCGGACTATAGACGTATAGATTATGGTTTTCAAGGCTTTCAATGTCGGTTAATGATTTATAACTGACATGGGTGCTATTTCACATGCAAAATGCATCGTCTGTTTCACTTTACAATTATACATGAACTATGTGGACTATAGTGTATTCTATGTATATATTGAGATGTTTGAATACGTATGGAATTTGGATTTGTGCCTAACATGATTATCTGTCATGAATATATGCTTATTACATGTGCGATAACTCCTTAGCGAAAGGACTTACCCTAAATCACATCACGACAAATATACGTTATATGTGATACAGTGTCTAGCATAAGTGTTTGCGGAAATGAATGAATGAATATGGAACTTGGATTCATGCTTGCCATGACTATCCATCATGAGAGCACGCGTGTTCTAAATGAGGCAACTCCCTAGTGAAGGGATTTGGCCTAATACCTATGTGATCAACATACATAGTCTAAAGTGTTTGCTGAAATGTCTGAATGAGTAAGAAGTTAGTAAATTGTAATGTATAAGGGTGTTGAGATATGATTCTCAACTCCTTTAACTATGTGTATGCTTTCCTCCATGTACCGTATAATATAGTGTCTGTTTATCTATGTAATGCATCTGTATAAATCCATGTTTAAGTGGTATTTCATAAAATGCAAAAACAAAGCCATGGAGGGTGATGAGGGAGTGGTGTAACGATTCCGTGCAACAACCCTGGCTGCCCGGGTGATGGGGGAGTGGTGTAACGATTCCGTACAACAGCCCTGACAGCCCTAAAGTGGGCAATATCGGACCTTTGATTGTATGATTTGAAATCTAGATCCATAACTGCTTTAACTATCTTATAGGATATTTTATTGTAATTGAATGTGATTGGGGCTATTGTATAGTCCAGGTAATCGGTAACTGATCCAAGATTGGTGGATCATGTTGTTTCGCCACATAGGATGTGTTCAACGAATTTGAGCCGTACTTCAGTTATCGACAGTGGTTAGGCCACACGGAGTACTTACGCACTTCATGTCGATCCACTTGATGTGCACTCGTGCTAGTTGAGCTCGTCAAGTAACCCGATTGGCCAATATATGTTCACCATGTTTGGACGCTACTGCTTGAACCTAAGATACTAAACTTAGCAGTGAAGCCCCGTTAACCTTGGTACATCGATCCGCTAAGACTCATGAGCTGGACATGGTGGTATGAGACACCATGGTTGAGCTGTCGGCCTACGCTGGGGCGACGAGCCTCCCCATAATGACCAGTGAGTAACCCAGACTCATGAGCCAACTAGGGTGGTATGGGACACTATATTCGAGCTGTCGGCCTACACTGATTTGGTGACGATCCATTTGTACTGACCTCGAGTATACTCTGAACCTGCATAGAGGCGACGAGCCTTTCCGTAGTAATCAGAGTATACACTAGGCCTGTACTAATTTGGCGATGAGCCCATTGCAGCGACCTAGAACCGCAACATCGTATGAGATTTACTAGGACTGACGACCCTAGAATGGATCCTTGTTTGGGAATGATATAAGGGAGGTACCTTAGTTTCCCAATCCTGCTATATGAAAAGGACTAATAAAAACTTGGTAATCACGCTCATAACATCGCACTGCATGTGCCCCGGGTTGAAGAGCACAGAGGGAAAAAGCATGCCGCGACGGTAAGATGGTGTCGCATGAGGGAGTGTAGGCAAGGGCATGCATCATGACTACATTTCATCCTTGCTTTAATAAGAGTATTTAAGATTATTTGATTGTACTGCTTTATCATTACTGCTTGACTAAATTGATAACATGTTAACCTTTGCTCTATGATTCCACTGAGTTGATCACTCACTCTCATGTTACGGGATGGTGTTTTAAACACCAACCAGACCATATTTTAGTTTCAGATGATGACGATGCTTACGAAGTGGAGCTGGACTTTTATGATGATGAGGGTTTCTCCTTTATGTAGCTATCAAGTGGGTCTATGTAGACCATCTTTTAATCGACGGGGTTACAGGATTGCTGATTAGATGTCATTACACTTTATTTTGCACTTTTGGAACACCCATATATATTCATTTTATTCATTTTTGGTGTATACATGTATATATTTAACCTGGTAAGATGTTCACACTCTGGAGACTTACAATAGTTTATATATTTTATATATCTATTACAGTCTTCCGCATGCATAATTTAACTGTCTCTAGAGTATGATATTACTATTTTGGTATAATCCCACTCATGTTTAATGCACTAATATGAACAACATTCAATCATCATTATCTATGTTGCATAAGTGATGGTTGGAACTCAGGAGTGGGCGTTACAAAGAAGGATTGACCTACGATTGTGTCATGTTCCATACCAATGGCATACCAAAATAGTAAAAGATTACATATCAAAAGTGAAATTTACAACTCAAAACTTGACATGTAACACAAAATCATGCTGCTCCCCCTTAGTGTCTTCCAAGAATAACCTGTAATAAGGAAAAAGCAATTTCTGTAAAAAACAAACGTTGTTTTGGTGGGTAGGTTTCTTCTCCCCCTTTTTGTCAGTTATTAGCAAAGGATTTACCAAGAAATAAACCAATAACTTAAAGATGATAATTTAGAGGGTAAAAAAATAAAATCATATACTGATATAAGTATAAAGACCATCATCCAATGAAAGATATCACCATAAGCAGACAAATCATATGTTAGATAGAAAAGAAAACCATAAAAGGAATATCTAACATGAGCAGAATAGATATCATGGTAAATTCATCAAAATTACTACCCCAAGATTGGGTAGAATAAACCACCATCCAAAAACCGACTAGCCCTTAAGGGCATAAATATCCAAAAAGAAAATGTACTATGATTCAGGAATAACACAATGAAAATCATCTGGACAATTCACCCTCATACGGAGGAATATAAGAACGGCGAGTCAGAAGCAATTCAATGATGTGCTCCCCAGTATGTCAAAGAGCGTCAAGACGCAATTCAATCCCGGAGAGTCGATTTTCGTACTGTTGGAGGCGAGCTTCTATATTTGATTGCCTATCAAGAAGTTGACGAGCTAGATTGTCTTGGCGAAGGAGATGCCCAGTGCTGACTGATAATGGACTTAGTGCAGGCACTAGGGTGCGACAAGAGTCCTAGCCAATGGCCATGGGAGTTTCTTAAACATCCTTTTCACCGTTGCATTCTTGATAAGTTTCGACAATTTTTAACTGAAGTAAGATTTTCTTAGTAAGATACACTGCGGGATAGATTGTATCATGAGTAGGTGGCAGTGCTAGAAACTTAGAGAGTTTGCAAATGATACTTGGAAAGGGAAGACTTGTGTGGTGAATACCTTTGACAGTTTGAATTGACTGTCTCAAGATTCGAGTGGGTAGGCATATTTCAGTTCTCTGATAGATATCACATAGGTATTTAGAGCAACAGGTGAAATCATAACTCCAGAAATTTCACAAGGATATGCATTGGTGCTCAGTATCTCGTGAAGTACTTTAATGGTAGAGTCAAGATGCAATGAGGACAAGTAGTTTCTTCTGTGTCTGGATATCATTGACTTACCACATAGTGTTCTGGTCACTTCTTTCCAAATGCTTGGATCATTTAATCAATGATCAATTGGTGAGATATGTGTGACTGAAATATCTAGAAGTTTTCCCAGCATCAAAGGAGTGATCTCCTTGGTTTTGTTCATGTAATTGATGTTAATCAACAGAGGATCATCTCGAGTATTATGACAAAAATTCAGAAATTGATAAACAAGGTCATATTGTATTTTTCCTTCTAAATAAAGGACATTGTCTCACTCCATTAATCTTAAATAGATATCTATCCCGTATAACTCTATGAGACTAGGTCTGATAAATTGATCAAAGGTTAATTCTTTTGCCCTGCATTAAAGTGCAGATGAGTATAGGGTCTGATTTTTTTAGATGAGGTTTTTCCTTTTGCATCTTCCTTTCCTTTGTTCTTAACCATGTTGTGCTGAAATCATAGGTTAAAATAATAAATAAAAGTAAAATAATAATTAATGTAATAATGCTTGTATCCTATAGATACAAGTAAATATGCACATATAGATCATGTAGTGAGTTACTTTCAAAACAACCTCTTTTAATTATGTGTATTTGTAATTCAATAGGTTATTTTAGAATGCAATGGTATCCTTATAAGAGTTGATATATGGTATGGAGTGATTTCACTATTTCACCATTGCAATCAACATCAAAACCCCCAGATAGTGTGTAATGGGACAAAGTTAATTGGGCCAAGTTTTCATTGACATTTTTACACACACAATCTTCTGTAAAAATTTGCAGTAATGGGTTTGGAAGGATTATGGTTTATGCCTAGTTCCGGTTGAATCTTCAGTGTCATGTTTCTTCTTGGATCGACTTTTCTTTAGACGAGGATAGCTCCATTATGTAAAATGAAGTGAAATGATAAATGACCTATCAAGAGAAGATAGACTTAAGGCAAATAATCTTAGTTTTTTATATGTAAATAGAAAGTACTAGGAGATACCTCAGATTTTGCTGATTTTGGTTGCATAGCCCTTCAACCGAACTTTAGAAGAAATAAGAGATAGTCTAAGCATAACTGAGCAATGAAGGATTTAAATAACTTGACGCGGCTCAATTTCGGTAGCATGGAAGGTAAGTTCGGTATTATTGAAGTGTTCTTGGAACTCAAAAGATCTTTAAGAACTGATTTTCCTACTATGTACGATTCTAAAATATGATTCCATGGTATGATTGAGAGTGAAAATCTGGCATGAAATTACTAAAATGTTTAGAGGCCAAGAATCCTCAAATATACCAATTTAGTTCAAATGAACCAATAATAATTTGTTAGAATTGGTTGATTAATAAGTCATGAGTATTGTAATATGTCTCTCAACCTTTTTTTGTTCAAGGCAAGTATCATATTATTCATGACATTTCAAAAGTTATGCATGATACTCGTTTTATATGGAATTGTTTATCATGAAGATACTTTTATAAAACTCAATGGATAAGGAAATTAATAATTAAGAATTTGTTTGTAAATTGATTAAAAAAATAATATGGTTTTTAATGTTTTAGAATTAATTTTAAGTAACCATGATTTACTTCTTGATCAATTAAATTTTTTTATTTTTTATATTGTTCATTTTTTACTTATCAACATCTCCCCTTTTTAAAGTTCCTGACCCATTGGCAAATATATCAAAAGATGGGTCAAGGTAACTTGTTGATTTACATGGACCAGATGTTACACAGGCCTGAGTTATTTCCAAGGCACTTGTGTTTGTTTCATTTTAACCATTTGGTAACCATTTCTTTGAGCCAGAGGAGTATTTCCCTGAGTGACTTCCAAAAACTTAGATGTGACTTTGTGATTTGTCATGGAAGTAACATCAAATTTCTTGACCATAGGACATTCCCATTTATAGTGTCCTATCTTTTCACAATGATGGCATTCAACTGAATTTTTTTGATTTGGAGTAGTTGAATTTGTCATCATTGATGAGGTAGAGGAGGATTCAGATTCTTATCCTAGGCCTGTCGTATTTTTGGATTTTCTTTCCACGCGTAGAAGTTTCTCAAAATTTTCATTGCTTTGAGTAAATTTTTGGGTCAGTTCTGCTGTTTGATTAGAATGTTTTACTTTCATTTATAGTTTCTTATTTTTTCTTTTTAATTTTTTTAACTTTTAATTCTAGAAGTTCAATTTTCTTGATTAAATTATCAAAAGTTATGCTTCTAACTCTAGTTCCTCTCCCCTTTTTAATTTCCTTAAGATCAAGTTCATCCTCCTCATCCAAATTTTTGGGAATGACTGTCATGGTGGAGCCCATGAGAATCTTCAGTGATTTTGTATCTCTATCACTACCTGACTCATCTGAATCTGAATTTAAGTCGTCAATGTCATCCTAAGTGGCTGTCATAGCTTTTCCTTTGGACTTCTTTATAGGGCATTCAATGAAGTGTGACCAAACTTTTTACAGTTGTAGCATTGAAGCTCTTTAGACTTATTAAATTTGCCAGTTTGGCACTTGTGGTCTAGTTGAGCTCCCTTGTTGTTGTATGATCTTCCACAGTTCCCATTGAAGAATCTTTTAAATTTTTTAACCAAGAGGGCAACCTCCTCATCTTCATCTTCGTTCTCATTATCTTCTTCCTCTATTATATTCATGGCTTTAGAGGTTTTGAGAACAATATTTTTGGATTTTGTGGGTGGTTTGAAGTGTAGTTCAAAAGTCTGTAGGGAACCTACTAGTTCTTCTACTTTCATTTCTTCTATATTCCTACACTCTTTAATTGTAGTGACCTTGGAGTTAAAACGTTCCGGTAGGGATCTTAGAATTTTCCTACATATTTTGGGTACCGGAATTCTTTCACTAAGACCACCTATAGAGTTGCGTATACCATTTAATTTTGTGAAAAACTCCGTGAACGTCTTATCTTCTTCCATCTTTATCTGTTTGAATTAAGATGTAAGGAGTTAAAGCCTTGACATTTTTACCATGTTGGTTCCTTCATGGGTAGTTTCGAATAACTCCCATGCTGCATTAGAGTTTGCACACATACTTATCTGATGAAATACTTCTTGCGAAACTCCGCAGCAAATTGCATTCATGGCTTTGGCTTCACACATCCTCGTCTCTTTGTCATACTGGGTCCATTTGGCATTTGGTTTTGGTTTGGTGATTGTTGTGCCATCATCAAGAACCATTTGTTCTGTTGGTGCAGTATATCCATTTTCGACAATCTCCCAAACATCATCATCTAAGGCCTGGAGAAAATATATCATTCTAGCCTTCCAGTATGCGTAGTTTGTTCCATTAAAGATAGGTGGTCATGAGACAGATGGTCCCTCTTCTTTGGCCATAATTCTTTCTTCAATCAAGATCTTCCTCTGAGTTGTTAAACCTTTTTCAGAGGAACCTTGCTTTGATACCAACTGAAAATGCGGTTTATACCGCCGATACTGAAGAATGAATATGAGACAATGTTCTAGAGGGGGGGTGAATAGGACTTTTTAAATATTTCTCCTATTTAAAAATCCTGATAGCCTAACTTAAATAATCATTCAGTTTAAAGAAAGTAAGGCAATAAACTCTAAAGACTTCCAAGCCAATAGATGGTCCAATCACAAATACTATTCAAGATATACAAATAAACAAGTAGCCCAGTGATGTAAGCTTGTGTGTGGAATGTGCTTCCTTGAAAAGGTCGAGCTAAGAGTCCTAGAGAGGGGGGGGGAATAGAACTATGCCAAATTAAAAAAAAAAAACATCGAAATTAAAGAAAGATAACACTTAAACAATCCACAATACAGAAATTTAAAACAACCTCAAAAATTAAGTATTGAGAGGTTGATACAAACTTGGTTCTAAGGACAACCTGACACCAAAAACCAATAGTTTATGGTAGGACAACCTTACTAGAACTTGGGTGAGTACCAAAAACTCAAACTGAAGAGGATATAAAAGAAATAAATAACTAAGCTATTACAACATTCCCACACTTGCATAAAAGAAATTTACAACATTCTCCATAAATGCAAAAAAGGAAATTTCAACATCCACAAAAATAAATATTTAAACAATCACCACAAGACCAGAAATTATACTAGTTCGCTTATGTGTACACCAACTATTCAGAAAAATAGCCACATAACTACTCCACTCCTAATATCCTCACATAGTGGATATTAACGTTCACTACGAAAATAGGTTTTTCAAGGTTCACCTAAAACCCTCACAATTGTGTCTTTCAAGTGGGCTTATACAATTCAAAAAACCCCACACTCTGAGTTTTCTGGATCACCTCAGACAAACCAAAATAAAGAGATTTTTCTAGCACAATCTCAATGAAACCAAAAGAATAAATTTTATAAAACTGTAAAATACTTATCTGGATATTCTCTTTTTGTTGCAAACTGAAAGAGCCAATTCGGAGTAGAAGATCAATGTAGATGTTCAATATTCAAGATCAACGTAGATGTTCAATGTTCACACTCACATACGAATAGGTTCTAAGTTCTAAATTGTTTTAAATTAAATCACCTTGGGCTAGCTTGATTTGATTTTGATTCCAAGAAATGGGAAAACAACAATCCCTCTTTCAAATAAAATTGGAATGCAGAATTCAAAATTAAATGCAAAAAGCTAATTAAAGAGAATAAAAAATAAGAACTAAATAACTTAAGAATATCATTAACTTATCTCTTAGAGTGGTGTATTGATTTTTCTTAAATTGAATATCAAACTCAGAAATTTCTGTTCTGTTTATAAGTGCAGAAATCACATCTTCGACTGGTCCTGAGGTCACCACGACTGGTCGTACGACCAACAAAAATTTGAAATTTTAAGCTTAATAGGATCAGACCGTTCCACAACTGGTCGAAGGACCTGCTCATCCGGTCAAGCGCCCTTCACGACCGGTCGAGTCCTATCCACAACTAGTCGTGCGAAACTCAATTTAGTTTCTAGACTTTGAGTCGAGCCTATAGGATTGGTCGAATACGGGTTGAGCACTTTTCACACGACCGGTCGAGCAGTTTTCATGAATGGTCGAGGCTCTAACAAAAAATTCTGAAAAATATAAACAAACTTAGGACTGGTCGAGGATTTCTTGGACTGGTCGAGCTAGTGCTATGACTAGTCAAAAAACAGACTATGCACTTATAAATTGAGTCAATTGAATTATGTATTCAAAATGACCTACCCTAAGGTCAATCTAGGGTCATTCATACCCTTGTTAGTGATGTATGAACATTGAGTCTTCTCTTACTTTAGTTGATAGTCGTTCTTTGAAGTTCACAAAGCTTGAGATCATGACATATGATGAAGCTTGAACTTGTGATGTTTGAAGCTTGAATATGACTAACATTGAAGCTTGCGCTTGTGGTTCAAAGTAAAGAACTTTGTCTTGACTTGGACAAAGCTTTGAATACTTGAACTATTGAAGCTTGAAAGATTGAAATCCACTTGATGTTGAGCTTTAAACATGAACATGTAAACTTGCACTTGAAGTTCTTGAAGAAAAGACCTTTATTCTTGTACATGAAAAGCACTGTCTTGAATATGTAGATGCGCTACACAAGACATAGATTTCAAGAGGTTTTGACACTACAAAATTTGACAATAATAGGAGCTACAAAACATAACACTTATAATCTAACCCTTTGTCAAATTAGTGATAAAACACACTTCATTAAAAATAAGAATAATATGCACAATAAAGAATCATGCACCAGTTATAAACAGGTCAAAATAATTAGCATCAACTCCCCCCAACAATACTCCCCCTTATAAAAAAAAATAAGGCTACCTATCCACATCCACATTCCACATATCACAAGCATGATAAAATTCTCCCCCTTTTTGTCACAATATGACAATGTAACGACTCGAAAAATTCCATACAAAGACCCGAGTACCACCTCAGGCAGAAATCACTCAGGATCAAATCCTTTAGGAATTAAGCAAAATTAACTAAGTGTTAAACTAGATTAGCTATGAAATCTGCTTGATCCACTTTAAATACGATCTGTAAGACCCAAAACTTGTAGAATCATTGAAGCTAGGTTACCCTAAAATCGAGGATCAATCTCATTACCCAGTTGCTCTCGAGAGCACATTGAAACTCCGTATCGGATCTGGACCACACGTCGAAAGTCGAATTAATACGAAGTTATATAATTAAGACCGCCTTGCGAGGCTTGACAATCATCTCGGAGATCAAATCCAAATATTGTCCCAGGGCTATTCGCTTGAGCCCGGAGTGAAGAGTGTGAGAAAACGTGATTTTCTTCAGAAATTAAATCAAATTTAAGTAATCTGAGACTTGTCGCTTGCAGGCCAGATATAAGTAATCAGACCGTCAGAATCTGACCCCAATACACCCTCGGATCAGGAGAAATTTTCCATACATGGTAGTCTACTTGTAACCCTGATCGAGTTTCAGTGACCATTGAACTAAAACTAGCCCACCACATGTGATCTGGAAATTCAATTGGAACGAAAACTTAACTCGACCTAGATCCATGGTCAGGGAGCTTAAGTCCAACCTTTAGCTCAAGGGGGGGCTTCAGAAGTGCTTCGTTGAGCTAAAATACATACTCTTTGGATATAACCTAAGTATACTGTGGCCCTGAGGTCATTCCCATCAGTTTTAGGCCTATATAAGGACCTTAAACCCTCTCTCATTCACTCCATACGAATTTGAGAAAACCTTAGGAGAGAGAAGAGAGTAAAGAGAGAGAAAGTGAGAGAGAAGTTGGAGTCACTCCTGGGATCCGATCCCTACTATTCTACGTGCCTATTCATCGTTACCTAATCACTATTCTGACGCATTTGACTTCGTTCCTAGGTAAGAAAACCTAACCCTAATCTGTTCTAGGATTTCTAATTGTTACTAGTAGCGAAATAGTTGACTCAACTCGTGCTATAGGTTGACATTCCATCGTTGACGAAGGCTTAGAATCTCTGTCGAATTCGTTACGCTTCTACGGCGTAAGGTGTGGACTATAGACGTATAGGTTATGGTTTTCAAAGCTTTTAATGTCAGATGATGATAGATTCATGATATGGGTGTCATTTCACATGCAAAATGCAATGTTCGTTTTGCGATTCAGTTATGTATGAAATTTATGGCGTTTAGTGTATTCTGTATATTTATAAAAAATACTGTATACGTACAAAATATGAAAGTGTGTTTGCCGTGATTAATTACTATTTATATCGGCTAGATATATGTGTAATAACTACTCGGCGAAAGGATTCATCCTAATGCTTGTTTTAGTCAACATGTGTTATGCAAGTTAACAAGTGTAAGTGTTTGTAAAAATGCTTGTATGAGTAAGTATTTAGAAGATAGTACTTTAGGTGGGTGTTGAGATAGGATTCTCAACTACCTTAAAGATGTGTATGACTTCCTTCATGCAAGTTGTTTAATTTAATCGCTTACTCATGAAATGTATGTGTTTGAATTTCTTGTTTAAGTTGTGTTTTATAACATGCTTGTTAACATGTTCGCACTACTTGGTTAATTCTGCTCTGACTACTCTACATGCTTCTGGTTAAGGATTGAATGTGATCAGGGCTACATTATAGTCCAGGCAATCGATAACAGACCTTGAGTTCATGGCTGAGATTCATTCGCCACGTAGGACGTGTTTGGCGAACCTGAGTCATGCGTTGGTCATCGGCAATGGTTAGGCCACACGAGGTGCTTACGCACTTCATGTCGATCGATACGATGTGCGCTCGTATTAGTCGAGCTCACCAAGTAACCCGATTTGCCTATTGTATGTTCACCATGTATGGACACTATTGTTTGAACCTAAGGTACCGAACTCACAAGTGAAACCCTGTTAACCTTAGTACCTTGATCCGCTAAGACTCATGAGCCAGACATGGTGGTATGGGATATCGTGGTCGAGCTGTCGTCCTACGCTGGGGCGATGTGCCTCCCTGTAGTGACCAGTGAGCAACCCAGACTCATGAGCTAACTACGGTGGTATGAGACACTATATTTGAACTGTTGGCCTACACTGATTTGGTGAAAAGTCCTTTGTAGTGACCTCGAGTATACTCTGAGTCTATGTGGAGGCAACAACCCTTCCGTAGCAACAAGAGTATAAACTAGGCTAGCACTGATTTGGTGACGAGCCCTTTGCAGTGACCTAGAACTGCAACATCGTATGAGATTTACTAGGACTGACGACCCTAGAATGGATCATTGTTTGGGAAGTGAAATAAGGGAGGTACCTTAGTTTCCCAATCTTGCTATATGAAATGGACTAATAAAAACTCGGTAATCACGTTCATAACATCACACTGCATGTGCCCCGGGTTGAAGAGCACCGAGGGAAGAAAGCATACCGTGACCGTAAGATGGTGTCGCACGAGGGAGTGTAGGCGAGGGCTTGCATCATGACTACATTTCATTCTTGCATTAATAAAAGTATCTAGGATTGTTTGATTGTACTGCTTGATCATTACTGCTTGACTGAATTGATAACATGTTAACCTTTGCTGTATAGTTCCACTGAGTTGATCACTCACTCCCGCGTTACGGGACGGTGTTTTAAACACCAACTAGACTTTGTCTTGGTTTCAGATGACGACGTGACCCCAGATGTGGAGCCTGATTACTATGACGATCAGGACGAATTCTCTTATATGCAGTTCTCCGGTGGCTTCACTTAAGCTATCCGGATCGACGGGCCTACAGGGATTATCATGGTAGTTGTACTGTTGACATTTTGATTTTGGAGACTATTACATGTATATGGTGACTCAATGATGAATTCATACTTTGGAGACCGATCGTGATCTTTTAACTTATATACATTTATTTGTCTTTCAGTCTTCCGCTTCCATTTTGCAACTTGATCTGGAGTATGATTTACTATGATGGTATAATCCCACTCATGATTAATGCACTAACAAAGACAACATTTAATCATAAGTATCTATATTGCATAAGTAATGTTTTGGAACTCGGGAGTTAAGTTGCTACTCGACCCCCGGTTTTCAGGGCGTTACAAGTTGGTATCAAAATATGATTTGGATTAAACCGAACCTAGGTTATGGTCACACGTTGTACACTGACACAGACTCAACTTAGGTGGGTGCGAGAAAATGTAGAAACAGTCCTAGGAGTCCTGTTTTCACCAATTAAAGAAGTTTACCGAAAACGAACGTCGAGATCGGGTCCGTACTCTCCCATGATCGCTTAAAGTGACCCTGGATCACTCCTAGACTGTCAAACGATGGGTTTAGACCATAAATTACCCCATCCCAGCATTCAAAAACTCTTATGTATAGCTGTACATCAGCAACATACCCAAAAGGCCCCAAAACTACTCGAATCGGAGTTGGGGGGCCAAAACGAGCAAATCTGGTGGGACCCAAGGTGGGCCCCACATGTTTTCTGGAGCAAAAGGGGGGGAGGATCTCGCCCAAGGGGCGAGCCCTCGCCAGAACCTCCAGAGACCGGTTAGGGGCTCGCCGGTTTGGTCAGGCCTCGCCGCCCAACGGGCCAGGCTGGGCTGGCCGGTCACAGTTGTGGGGTAGTGTGGCCCACTGATCCAGGGTTTTTTGTTTAAAACCCTTCCAAACTCGTCCCTCCTTCACAAACCACCTCTCCAAGCCTTCCCTTTTCTTCAAAACATCTTGTTTCTCTCTCAAATCACCCCACAAAATGTTCTCTCTTCTATTTTTGTGCACCCTCTCCACTACCCTGCTGCAAACCCTTCTCCATTGCTGCCTACCCTCTCCATTCTCTCTCATTTGAGCTCTTACACCCCCTATTTGAAGCTCAAATTCTTGAAACCCACTAACCTACCCTATTTCTTCATTTTCCCTCTCTATTCCCTTTCATTGAGCCTTTACCACCTCCTTTGAGGCTCAAATCCGTGGAGACCCAAAGATCTCATCCCTTTCCTCCCTTTTCTTCACTTTTGCATGGCTCTATTTAGGCTCATTATGACCATTTTCTTAATTTTCACCATTCTTTCTCTCATAGGAAAGAGAAAGGGTGCCGTGGATGAAGCCGGGCCTAGTCGCCCCACTTGTTCAAGGAGACCGAGAGGCACCACCGCAAGCACGGGCGTTGAACGAGAGGTGCGGACTAAGCGGGACCTCGATCCTCAGGCTCCACTCCCGAGAGCTCTACTGGTGGATTTATCGTATGGAGTTTATGAGGGCCGTAGGGTCCTTTTTGAAGCTCAAGTGGATGGGCAGCTCTTTGGAGAGTATTTTTTATTGGAGCGCCTGGGTGAGGCCGGTTGGGGCCATGTGTTTGAAGGAAAATATCGCATAAATGTGGGCACTGTCCGTGCATTCTATGCCCATATTCAAGAGCCGACACTGGAGCCCTTGCAGTTTAAGATTCCCTCGAGAAGAGGTCAGGAGTCCATAATTGATGCAGGTCTGATAGCTCGACTAATGGGAATACCACTTGGTCAAGTGCACGCGAGCGAGAAGAATCTGAAGAGTGCATGTGAAAGGGATTACCGTACACGTTTCCTTTATGGCCGACTGGTACAGTGGCAACCCAACAATAACCTTCTAGCGACTAATATGACTAACGATTTCCATCTGCTTCACCATATCTGCACGTTTAACGTCTACCCCAGGTGGAGCAATCGCAGTGAGTGCACGTGCCTGATGGTAGATTTCCTGTACCAAGCGGGGCAGGGAGAGAAGTTGTGTGTACTTACATATGTTCTGCGACAAATAGTTCTTACCGTACGCTCCAATAAAAGGACTGATTCGCTCCCCTTCGGCCGACTCATATGCAAGATTGCACGCGAGTTCAGCTACGGACTTGGCGCAGAACTCCTAGTGCCACAACATTTCATCAATGAAACCACTTTCAATCAAATGGACATCAGGCCATGGCAGCGACAAGCCTGACTTGATGAGAGTGAGGATGAGACGGCTAGTGAGGAGTATGAAAGCGAGGAGGAAAGCAGGGAGGAGATAGAAGAGGAATAAGAAGAAGAAGAGGAGGCCTAGGATACAGGGGAGAGCTCTCCTCTTATGCCACCGGAGTAGGACACTGATCAGGCCCATAAGGATGCCCGTTTAGCTCGACTTGAAGAGGGTCAGGCCATCCTACGACAGGATCTTATGGATCTCTGAGGCCTCATGAAGCACAAGTTCAAGAAGGTGACTCGCACTTTGAAGTCTATCCTGTACTGCTTGCAGGATAAGGGTGCCCCTCCTCCATCGCCAGACTCGAATGTCTAGTCATCCATGACGTTGTCTTGCAACTTGTTTTAGTTACTACTTTAGGTTATGTTTGTGTTTAGGTTGATGGGCCTAGTAGTGTAGTAGTTAGTAGAATGTTTTAAGTGTTTGAAGCTTAGGTTGTATTAGCTCACATGCATCTTCTGTCATGATTCGTGTAACTCTGTATTCCATGTATTATGACAAGTTTTGGTGAATGAAATGCATGAAGTTGCTTTAATTTGTGTATGAATGTTGCGTAATAAGTTTGTGTGTATGCTGAATCTGACCTAAGTTGCACCCTATGTCATATAGGGCATGCCAGGAAGGTCATGCGAAACACGGCACGCCTCGCACTTACTGATTCAATGGATTAGGCACCTCCCCGATTGATGGTCATACGGACCCCGGTGTGGGCCCTGTTCGTGAGACTATACCTGAGTCTCAGCCTTCTATGGGTCCTGCAGTTGAGCCGCTGCCTTACACACCACAGGTTTGTAAGCAGAACTGTGCATCTTCTTCGACGCACATATGCCTCAGGTAGCCCCAACTATGGATAGGTTAGAGCAGTTATTGATGATGATGCACCAACAGAAAGTGCAGCACCAGCAGCAGCAAGTGCAGCATCAGCAGTAGTAGCAGCAGCTTTTGGCCACTATTGCAGGGGCCCTAGCTCATGGTGGGAGCTCGACTCCACCTTCACCATTTGTACACCTTGCTGAGCCTGTAGGGCCTTCCGCTTAGGATGAGGGTGTGCCTTTAGCCTCTCTTGTTGCATACCCTATGGACAATCTGGGTACGAGTGGTCTCCTCGAGCGATTCCAGCGCTTAAGGCCTCCTACCTTTACGGGTTCTCACAGACTCGAGGAGGCCGAATATTGGTTCGACCGCATCTCCAAGATGCTGAGAATGCTACATTGTATGGAGCAGGAGAAGGTCGAGTTAGCCACCTTTATGTTTGAAAAGGAGGCTAGCTTGTGGTGGGATAGTGTTCTACGAACTGTTGCAGTTGGCTATATATGGACATGGCCAGCTTTTGAGTTTCGCTTTCATGAGAAGTACTATCCCCAGACATACCGACATGAGAAGGAGAATCAGTTTTTGTGCCTCAGACAGGGAGGCATGAAAGTGACAGAGTATGAGCATCGGGTTACAGAGTTAGGAAGATATACCCCTACTATACTTGCTGTCGCGCGGATGCGGATGCGGCGTTTCTCCGAGGGCCTGCGACCTGACATTCGGTTGAAGATGTGTTGTGCTAGTATACCCTCCTATGCTAAGGTAGTAAACATATCTATGCGGGCAGAGCAGGATGGGGATCGGTTGACACGTTCTCGTGGGGCTATGGTAACTAGACCATAACCAGATATGCCTAGCAGGCCTTTCTTCGGCAAGAGGCCCCGTACTAACTCTCCTCCCAGGACCATGGCGCCACTAGTTTCGATGAGGCGACCGGGTGTGACATGCACTTACTGTGGGAGACCAGGTTATGCTGTGGAGAGCTGTTTTACAACTATGAGAGACAGTAGGTTTTCATTGCCGCAGAGGATCAATCGCCAGGTTCCCCAGGCCATTTCAGCACCACCCCTATGGATAGCACCTGCACATACATCCTTCAGGCCCCCTGCACCTCGATTTAGGCTGCCTCAGTGACCTATGTTGCCTCAGCCCAATCGTCTTCAACAGGCACACGCTCATGCACTTATAACGGAAGAGCCAGAGATAGCACCTTCAGCACCTATGGCCTTCGAGGTCACTGCACATGTCTAAGGTACTCCTGTCTTCTTATTAGTGGACACTGGGTCCACTGCTTCCATCATTTCCTATGCAGCAGTTACGCGTCTAGCTTTACATATTACTCCCACAAAGGGAGTGAGACTCACTACTACTATAGGGACCTTTTCGGATGTCATACGGACGTATGAGGGTTGCTTAGTAGACTTGAATAGCAGGACAATATTCGTTGACCTCATTGTCGCCCCACTATGACACTACGACATTATCCTCAGTATGAACTGGCTCACTGAGATGAAGGCAGAGATTGATTACGATAATCGGGTCGTGACAGCCAACGGACATGACAGCATGGTCTTTACTTTTCCAGTGCAGATTAGTTGGCCATGTCGTGTTGGATGTTACACTGCTTTACTAAAGCATGTTGATGGGCTGACGTTAGGGAACATGCCAGTAGTTCAAGAATTTGAGGATGTGTTCAGGACAATCCCTAGATTACCTCCTCGGCGCGAGATCGATTTTACTATTGATCTTGTGCTTGGTGCGACCCCCATTTCATTACCTATGTATCGGATGCCTCCATGTGAGATGGAGGAACTGACGAAGCAGATTGATGAGCTGGTAGAGAAGGGCTTCATACGACCCAATGTGTCTCCTTGGGGAGCACCTGTTTTGTTCGTCAAGAAAATGGATGGGTCGCGACGATTATGTATTGATTACCGTAGGTTGAACCAATTGACCGTGAAGAACAAATATCCTTTGCCCAGGATAGACGATCTGTTTAATCAGTTGAAAGGGGCACGCTACTTCTCGAAGATTGAACTACAGTCAGGGTATCATCAGTTGCACGTCAGGGATGAGGACGTGCAGAAGATGGCCTTCAGGACCGATTTTCGGCATTACGAGTTTCTCGTGATGTCGTTCGGTCTTACGAACGGGCCAGCCGTGTTTATGGATTTGATAAATCGGGTATTTCGGCCATTTCTGTACCGATTTGTCATCGTATTTATCGATGACATCCTGATATACTCTGCGAGTCGGGAAGAACACGAGGAACACCTACGAGCTGTCTTGGATACTCTAGAAAGAGGAAGTCAAGTTCCTGGGACATGTAGTGTCCAAGGAAGGGATAACAGTGGACCTTGCTAAGGTAGCCACGGTTCAGGACTGAAAGCAGCCTGGTTCGGTTACTGAGGTGAGGAGTTTTCTTGGTCTGGCAGGCTATTACTGACGCTTCATTTAGGAATTCTCGAAGATAGCCAGACCGTTGTCTCAGTTGACACGGAAGGATCTGAAGTTTGCTTGGAATGAGAAGGCAGAAGCAACTTTTCAAGAGCTGAAGGACCGACTGACGTCTGTCCCTGTGCTCGTATTGCCAGACCAAGGGGTCAAGTATACGATTTACACCAACGCGTCTCAAGTTAGTTTATGTTGTGTCCTTATGTAGAAGGATAAGGTGATCGCATATGCCTCGAGATAGTTAAGGAAACACGGGGAGAATTACCCTACACACGACTTGGAACTGGCAGCCGTCATTTTTGCACTGAAGCTCTGGAGACATTACCTCTACGGAGAGGAGTTCGAGATTTTTTGTGACCACAAGAGCCTTCACTATATATTCACTTAGCGGGAGTTGAATATGAGACAGCGCCGATGGATGGAAACCTTGAAGGACTTTAAGTTCGAGGTTTCTTACCATCCTGGCAAGGCCAACCTTGTGGCAGACGCGTTGAGTCACAAGAAGGCTATATCATTTACGGCTCCGCTAATGATAGCCAAGTGGGATATGGTAGAGTTCGTGAGGGACTTTGAGCAGAAACTCACTGTGGAGGAGCCATTCGAGAGTGTCGCGCACATTCGGGTGCGGTCACTTATTGATGACAGGATTATTGAGGCCCAGAAGAGCGATGCACAATTGTCTGAGCTTCGAGAGTAAGCTAGCGATGACGAGAACTCTGAGTGGAGAGTTGGCATAGATGGGGGCCTACAATACCGTGGTCGCCTATGCATCCCAGACTTTTATGAGTTGAGGCAGAAGATTCTCAAGGCTGCCCACAGATCGAAGCCTGCAATGCATCCTGGTAGCACGAAGATGTATCAGGACATGAAAAGGTCATATTGGTGGGACAATATGAAGGCTCATATAGCAGCATATGTCTCCCGTTATCTCACGTGCAAGCAGGTTAAGGCTGAACACCGCCAACCTCCTGGACTGCTTCAGCCCATGCCCATAGTGAATGGAAGTAGGACTTCATCTCTATGGATTTCATATCAGGGCTGCCGAAGACGAAGAAGGGGCATAAATCTATTTGTGTGATTGTGGACCGGTTAATGAAATCGAACCATTTCTTCCCTATCAGAGTTTCGAACTCGGCAGATGACTTGGCCAGATTGTACATGAAAGAAATAGTGCGTCTGCATGGAGTTCCCTTGGAGATCATGTCAGACCGAGATACACGATTCACATCTATCTTCTGGACTCGTATATAGGAAGCGATGGGTGTGAAGTTGAAGTTCGGTACTGCATTCCACCTATAGACTGACGGGCCGACGGAGCCGATGAATTAGATTTTAGAGGATATGCTGCGGGCTTGTGTTTTGGGCTTCAAGGACAGTTGGGATGACTGTCACCCGTACGCAGAGTTCGCCTACAATAATATTTTTCAGGTGAGTATCGGTATGGCTCCCTATGAGGCCTTATATGGGCACCCTTGTCGAGCACCACATTGCTAGGCAGAGGTTGGCAAGCGCAGTTTGATTGGCCCAGAGTTAGTACAGGTAATATAACGACTCGAAAAATCCCATACAAAGGCTCGAGTACCACCTTAGGCAGAAATCACTCAGGACCAAATCCTTTAGAAATTAGATGAGGATTAACTAGTGTTAAACTAGATTATATACGAAATCAGTACTAATTACTTTAAATATGATCTGTAAGACCCAAAACTTGAGGAATCGTTGACGTTACAATACCAAAAAATCTAGGATCAATCTCATCACCCGGCTGCTTTCGGGAGCATCACGAAACTCCATATCAGATCTGGACCGCACATCGAAAGTCCAAATAATACAAAGTTATAGAATTAGGACCGCCTTGCTGGGCTTGACAACCATCTCAGAAATCAAAACCAGATAGTGTCCCTGAGCTATTTGCTTGAGCCTGGAGCGAGGAGTGTGAGAAAACATGGTTTTCTTTGAAAATTAAATCTAATTTGAGTAATCTGAGACTTGTCGCTTACGGGCCAAATATAAGCAATCAAACTGTCAAAATCTGACCTAAATACACCCTCGGATCAGGGAACATTTCCCATACATGTCCTTGTACTTGTAACCCTGATCAAGTTTCAGTGACAGTTGAAATGAAACTGGTCCGCCAGTGTGATCTGGGAACCTGACTGTAACGAAAACTTAACTCGACCTAGATCCAAGGTCAGTGAGCTTAAGTCCGACCTTTGGCTCAAGGGAGGGCTTCAAAAGTGCTCCGTTGAGATGGAACAGTCCGTATTTGGACATAACCTAAGTATACCATGGCCCTGAGTCTATTTCCGTGAGTTATGGGCCTATATAAGGACCTTAAACCCTCACTCTCTCATCCCATACGAATTTGAGAAAACCCTAGGTGAGAGAGAGAGTAAAGAGAGAAAGTGTGGGAGAAGTGGGAGAAAGATCCTGTTGCTCTAACTTGCTACCATACGTGCTTAGCCACCACCATCTAATTATTATTCTAGCGATTTTATCTTCGTTCTTAGGTAAGAAAACCCTAACCCTAACTTGTTCTAGGGTTTCAACTGTTACAAGTAGCGAGATAGCTGACTTAATTCATGTTATAGGTTGTTGTGCCGCCATAGATGAAGACTTAAAGATTCTATCGACTTCGTTACGCTTCTACGGTGTAAGGTGTGGACTTTAGACATATAGGTTATGGTTTTCAAGGCTTTCAATGTCGGTTAATGATTTATTCTTGTTATAGGTGCTATTTCACATACAAAATGCATCGTCCGTTTTATGTTTCAGTTATATATGAACTATGTGTAATATAGTGTATTCTATGTATGTGTTGAAATATTTGAATACGTTTGGAATTTGGATTTGTGCTTAACATGTTTATTTGTCATGAATATATGCTTAATACATGTGTGACAACTCCTTAGCAAAAGGACTTGCCCTAAAATCACGTCACAGCAAATACACACTATATGTGATAAAGTGTGTAGCCCAAGTGTTTGTGGAAATGCTTAAATGAATATGGAGCCCGGATTCGTGCACGCCATGAACATCCATCGTGGGTATATGCATGTGGTTTACGGGGCAACTCCCTAGTGAAAGGAGTTGACCTCATATATGTGTAAACTACATACATCATGTATGATGATGTATGTAGTCTAAGTGTTTGTAGAAATGTCTGAATGTGCTAAGTATTACACATAGTAGTTTTGTATGAGGGCTGAGATATGAATCTTGGTTACCTTAATTATGTATATGATTTCCTCCATGTACGATACATTGTGATGTCTGTTTTATTCGTGTAATGAATGTCTTACATTTCTCAACATGCTCACATGCTTGTACAAGTTGAATTATTTGTTCATTACTGTTTTAACTGTCTCTTATGATTACCTATTGGAATGAAGTGAAAGTGGGGCTATGATATAGTCCAGGCAATCAGTAACAGGCTTGAGTTCGTGGCTGAGATTTATTCGCCACTTAAGATGGGTTTGACGAACCCAAGTCGTACTAAAGTTGTCGGCAGTGGTTAGGCCACACAGAGTGTTTGCGCACTTCATGTCGATCAACTCAACGTGCGCTTGTGCTAGTCGAGCTCGTCAAGTAACCCGATCTGCCGATATATGTTCACCATGTATGGACGCCTCTGTTTGAACCTAAGGTACCCAACTCACCAGTGAATCCCGCTTAACCTTGGTATCTTGATCCGCTAAGACTCATGAGCCTGGCATGGTAGTATGGGACACCGTGGTTGAGCTGTCGGCCTACGCTGGGGCGATGTGCCTCCTCTTAGTGACCAGTGAGCAACCTAGACTCGTGAGCCGAATATGGTGGTATGGGACACTGTATTCGAGCTGTCAGCCTATACTGATAAGGTGATGGGGGAGTGATGTAACGATTGCGTGTAACAGCCCTGACACCCCTTTGTAGTGACCTCGATCATACTTTAAATCTGCGGTGAGGTGATGAGTCTTTTCATAGTAAATAGAGTATAAACTAGGCCTGTATTGATAAGGTGATGGGGGAACGGTGCAACGAGCGTGTGTAACAGCCCTAGTAGCCCTTTATAGTAACCTAGAACTGCATCATTGTATGAGATTATCTAGGATTGACGACCCTAGAATGGATCATTGTTTAGGAATGATATAAGGGAGGTACCTTAGTTTCCCAATATTGCTATATGAAAAGGACTAATAACAACTCAGTAATCACACTCATAACATAGCACTGCATGTGCCTGACATTGTGGAGCACTGAGGGATGAACGCATGCCACGGACGTAAGATGATGTCGCACGAGGGAGCATTGGCGAGGGCATGCATCATTACTATATTTCATCCTTGAATTAATAAGAGTAATTAGGATGGTTTGACTGAACTGCTTTATCATTACTGGTTGACTGAATTGATAACATGTTAACCTATGCTTTATTGTTCCACTGAGTTAACTACTCACTCCTACGTTAGGGGACAGTGTTCTGGACACCCACCAGACCCTATCTTAGATGCATGTGTTGACGAGACGCAGGAGGCTGAGCCTGATTACTATGATGATCAGGATGATTTCTCCTACATGCAGTTCTCTGGAGGCTTCTCTTAAGCCATTCAGATGACGGGGCTACATGGTTTACCATTATAGTTGTACCATTTTTTTTGGCATTTTGATTTTAAAACTAATACATGTATATGGTGACTCAGTAAGGTGTAGGGGTGTACACGGGTCGGGCCGAGTCGAACTGGCCTTAGCCCGTCCAGGCCCGTTCAATAGCCACACAAGGCCCGAACCCGACCGGGCCTGGTCACCGGGCCAACATCTCTAGCCCGAACCGGGCCAACGCGAGTTCGGGCCGAGTTCAGGCCAGTTTCGAACCTTCGAGTTCGGGCCAGTTTCGAACCTTACAGCAAGTTCATGGGAAGGGCTTTGGCAGGTAATCCGCGTCCTATTACAAATCCCTCGATCAACGGTTTAGATAGTTGAACTATAGACTCCACAAAAAATCTAACTAATCAGAACATTTACATACATTTGACAAAGCATAAAATAAAACATTTTATACAAATTAAATACAATCATACACGGGTCGGGCCAGGGCGAGTCGGATTTCGGACCGAGTCGAGCCGAACTAGGAGGTATCCGAACTCGGCTTGAACTCACTTTCGGGCCTAGAAAATTGGTCCGTCCTGACCCGAACTCAGTTCCGAGTCGGGTCGAGTCGGGCTTTTTCGGGCCGGGTCGAGCGAGCTAACCGGGCTAGCCCGGTTTGTGTACACCCCTAGTAAGGTGTTCATACTCTTGAGACCGATTGTGACCGTTTCTGGCTTTATATATATTTATATACATCTTTCAGTCTTCCGCTTGCGTTTTATAACTTGATCTAGAGTACGAATTACAGTTTTGGTATAATCTCACTCATGATTAATGCACTAACACAGACAACATTCAATCATAAGCATTTATGTTGCATAAGTGATGTTTTGGAACTCGGGTGTTGAGTTGCTACTCAACCCCCGATTTTGAGCCCCAATTTTCAGGGCGTTACAGGCGACCTTAGAGAAGATCGATATTATCAGGCATCGACTTCCTACAGCACAGAGTAGACAGAAGAGCTATGCCGAAATGAGGCGGCGACTACTTGAGTTTGAGGTTGGAGACCATGTATTCCTCTAAGTTTCCCCCATGAACGCAGTCCTTCAGTTTGGCAAGAAGGGGAAACTTACACCGCAGTTCATTGGCTCATTCCAAATATTAGATCGAGTGGGTGTAGTGGCATACCGTCTTGCTTTGCCCATACCACTTGCGGGCGTGCACAACGTATTTCATGTATCTATGCTAAAGAAATACATCCCTGATCCTTCCCACATTATCAGATGGGAACAGGTGCAGTTGAGCGAGGATGCTACATATGTACTGCGTCCGATGCATATCTTAGACAAAAAAGAATAGGTATTACATACCAAGGTTATCCTACTTGTTAAAGTAGTGTGGACGCATCACACTGAGGAAGAGGCTACTTGGGAGACAGAGGCCGAGGTTAGAAAGAACTGCCCTCAGATTCTCGAGGAGTATGAAAAGGTACTAATTTCGAGGACTGAATTTTTCTTTAAGGGGCGTAGATTGTAACGACTCAGAAAATTCCATACAAAGACCCGAGTACCACCTTAGGCAGAAATCACTCAGGATCAAATCCTTTAGGAATTAGGCAAAATTAACTAAATGCTAAACTAGATTAGCTATGAAATCCGCTTGATCCACTTTAAATACGATCAACAAGATCCAAAACTTGTAGAATCATTGATGCTAGGTTACCCTGAAATCTATGATCAATCTCATTACCCAGTTGTCTCGGCAGCACATTGAAACTCTGTATCGGATCTGGACCGCACGTCGGAAGTCCGATTAATACAAAATTATATAATTAAGACCGCCTTGTTGGGCTTGACAACAGTCTGGGAGATCAAATTCAGATAGTGTCCTGGAGCTATTCGCTTGAGCCCGGAGTGGAGAGTGTGAGAAAACGTGGTTTTCTTTAGAAATTAAATCAAATTTAAGTAATCTGAGACATGTCGTTTGTGGGCCAGATAAAAGTAATCATACCGTCAGAATCTGACCTAAATACACCCTCAGATCAGGAGAAATTTTCCATACATGGTAGTGTACTTGTAACCCTGATCGAGTTTCGGTGACCGTTGAACTGAAACTGGTCCGCCACATCCGATCTGGAAACCCGGAACAAAAACTTAACTCGACCTAGATCCATGGTCAGAGAGCTTAAGTCTGACCTTTGGCTCAAGGGGGGGGAGCTCCGGAAGTGCTCCGTTAAGCTGGAACAGATACTCTTTGGATATAACCTAAGTATACCTTGGACCTGGGGTCATTCCCATCAGTTTTAGGCCTATATAAGGACCTTAAACCCTCTCTCATTCACTCCATACTAATTTGAGAAAACCATAGGAGAGTGAAGAGAGTAAAGAGAGAGAAAGTGAGAGAGAAGTTGGAGTCACTCGTGGGATCCGATCCCTGCTATTCTACGTGCCTATTCATCGTTACCTAATCACTATTCCGGTACATTTGACTTCATTCCTAGATAAGAAAACCTAACCCTAATCTATTCTAGGGTTTCCAATTGTTGCTAGTAGCGAAATAGCTGACTTAACTCGTGCTATAGGTTGACATTCCATCGTTGACAAAGACTTGGAGTCTCTGTCGAATTCGTTACCCTTCTACGGCGTAAGGTGCGGACTATAGATGTATAGGTTATGGTTTTCAAAGCTTTCAATGTCAGATGATGATAGATTCATGATATGGGTGTCATTTCACATGCAAAATGCGATGTTCGTTTTGCGATTTAGTTATGTATGAAATTTATGGCGTTTAGTGTATTTTGTATATTTGTAAAAAATATTGTACATGTACAAAGTATGAAAGTGTGTTTTCCATGATTAATTACTGTGTATATCTGCTAGATATGTGTAATAACTACTTGGCGAAAGGATTCGCCCTAATGCATGTTTTAGTCAACATGCATTATGTAAGTTAACAAGTGTACTCTAAGTGTTTGTGAAAATGCTTGTATGAGTAAGTATTTAGATGATAGTACTTTAGGTGGGTGTTGAGATAGGATTCTCAACTACCTTAGAGATGTGTATGACTTCCTTCATGCAAGTTGTTTAATTTAATCGCATACTCATGAAATGTATGTGTTTGAATTTCCTGTTTAAGTTATGTTTTATAACATGCTTGTTAACATGTTTGCACTACTTGGTTAGTTCTGGTCTGACTACTCTACATGCTTCTGGTTAAGGATTGAATGTGATTAGGGCTATGTTATAGTCCAGGAAATCGGTAACAGGCCTTGAGTTCATGGCTGAGATTCATTCGCCACGTTGGACGTGTTTGACAAACCCGAGTCATGCGTTGGTCGTCGGCAGTGGTTAGGCCACACGAGGTGCTTACGAACTTCATGTCGATCGATACGATATGGGATCATATTAGTTGAACTTGCCAAGTAACCCGATTTGCCTATTGTATGTTCACCATGTATGGACACTATTGTTTGAACCTAAGGTAACGAACTCACCAGTGAAACCCCGTTAACCTTGATACCTCGATTTGCTAAGACTCATGAGCCGGACATGGTGGTATGGGACACCGTGGTCAAGCTATCGGCCTACGCTGGGGCGACGAGCCTCCCCGTAGTGACCAGTGAGAAACCTAGACTCGTGATCTGAATACAGTGGTATGGGACACTGTATTCGAGCTGTTGGCCTACACTGATTGGTGACGAACCCTTTGTAGTGACCTCGAGTATACTCTAAGTCTACATGGAGGCGACAACCTTTCCATAGTAACAAGAGTATAAACTAGGCTTGCACTAATTTGGTGACGAGCCCTTTGCAGTGACCTAAAACCGCAACATCGTATGAGGTTTACTAAGACTGACGACCCTAGAATGGATCATTGTTTGGGAAGTGAAATAAGGGAGGTACCTTAGTTTCCCAAACTTGTTGTATGAAATGGACTAATAAAAACTCAGTAATCATGTTTATAACATCGCACTGCAGGTAAGACCTGTACCCTAGTCCGTACCGTTCCGTAGGCTTCCGTGATCCTGTCGATCAAATTCCGGCAACCCTCTCTTGTCGCAAGGGTGATCGAGGCTCAGCAGATAAATGAGATAAATGAGTCGTTACGGGATTAGAAGCGAGAAAGCGACATCTCGAGAGTCAGTGAATTGGTAGATTGGTTCTGATGGTGGACTTCACTTCAGAGGCTGGTTATGTGTCCCCGATATTCCTGAGTTGTATAGAGATCTTATGACCGACGCACATCGATTGCGGTTTTTTATCCACCCTGGCTCGACGAAGATGTATCATGATATGAGGAGACTATTTTTGGGCGGGGATAAAATGTCAGATCACCAGTTTTGTGGCCGAGTGTGGCACATGCCAGCGTGTCAAAGCCGATCATCAGAGACCCCCTGATCTATTACAGCCGTTGAGCATCTCGACGTGGAAGTGGGAGCACATATCTATAGATTTCATTATGGGTTTGCTGAGGACTCAGCGCGGTCATGATGCCATCTGGGTTGTCGTTGATCATCTGACGAAGTTGGCACATTTTCTTACGATTCGTGTGACTTGGCCTTTGGACCGGCTTGCGAGGTTATTCGTTGAGGAGATCGTGAGACTGCATGGCATTCCAGTCTCGATCGTTTCTGACCTAGACCCGAGGTTCATGTCTCAGTTCTGGAGGAGCTTTCAGAGAGTGATGGGGTTTATTTTGCAGCTTAGCACCGCATACCATCCGCAGACCGATGGCCAAACCAAGAGGGTCAATCAGATCCTTGAGGACATGCTTCGGGCCTGCGTGATTGACTTCGGGGGTAACTGGGATGAGCATCTGCGATTGGCTAAGTTCGCATACAACAATAACTGTAGGGGACCATTGGTATGGCTCCTTTTGAGGCATTGTATGGCAGACCGTGTAGATCTCTGAGTTGTTAGACAGAAGTTGGAGAGCGGCGTCTCCTAGGTCCCAAGCTTGTGCAGGAGACATCAGAGGCTATTGATATCATCAGGCAGAGGATGCGCACAGCTCAGAGCCGGCAGAAGAGTTTTGCTGATCGCCGGCGTCGTCCCTTAGAGTTTGATGTAGGGGACCATGTGTATCTCAAGGTCTCGCCCATGAAGGGTGTGGTTCAATTTGGAGCGAAGGGCAAGCTTGCCCCGAGATTCATAGGACCTTCCGAGATCACTGAGCGCATTGGCGCTGTGGCCTATCAGCTTGCCTTGCCATCTCAGTTGTCTGGCGATCACAACATTTTCCACGTCTTTATATTAAGGAAGTGTAGGTTAGACATCATTCCTGTTATTGATTGGCAGCCATTGGAAGTTCGTCAGGACGCTTCTTACATTGAGTAGCCAGTTCGTATCCTTAATCGAAAGGAGTAGGTCTTCCGGACCAAGGTCATACCCTTGGTGAAAGTTCAGTGGGGTTACCATTCGGTTGATGAGGCATCTTGGGAGTGCGAGGCTGAGATTCGAGAGCACTATCCCCATCTCTTTGATGATTGATTGTATGTTGTATCTTGTATGTTGTCTTTGATTTTATATGACAATGCCTTGTTTCCCTTCTATTATAAGTTATGTCTAGATTTTGTAAATTTCGAGGATGAAATTTTTATTTGGAGGGGAGAGTTGTAAGACCTGTATCCTAGTCCGTACCGTTTCGTAGGCTTCCACGATCCTGCCAGTTGAATTCCGGCAACCTTTGACCCGTTACCGATGTTTGCGCGCAATCCTAAGCCGAGACCTACATGCTGAAGTCGGCTCGAACCAAAACCTATACCTTGGCGATCCTGCCATCGTCGCGGTTCTAACGCCGCTACTCGCATATCAAACTAATACCTATGTTGGAAAATGTCGGTCTGCGTTCATTCCGAAGAAATGCCGCATGTTGCGAACTTCGAGGGAATCTCTACAAGATGTCCCATCAAATCATGTCAAGTATACATTATGCCATGAGTACAACAACCCATCCCTCTCTTTTCAAAAGTCAACTTCTCTCTCTCCTCTCACCATCCCTCCTTTATCAATTTTCAAACCTAACCATGCCACTTTAATTACAAACACCACTCCACCTATCCCTTTAGCCCATTACTTCTCTCTCTCTCTCTCTCTCTCTCTCTCTCTCTCTCTCTCTCTTTCATTCCATCTCCTCATACTCAAGCAACTAAGAAACCCCAAAACTTCATACGTCCAAAAATTCTCTCCCAAGCCAAGTGTGGCCCACATTTTCCACTCTCATCTCTCATCCCACCATAGAAACTCCATCATCCACTATTAAAATCTAAGCATAGGAGCTACGGAGGCCAGGGGAGCAAGAAGGACGCCTAGAGGTGGGTGATCCACCATTAAATTCTTATTTTAGGGCCCATATCTTGGTGGGACCCATTTTGATGTTATAACGTATCCATGGAGGGCCCATAGTGGCGGGGTCCCTCCCCTCTATCACCGTATCTCTCTCTCTCTCTCTCTCTCTCTCTCTCTCCTCTCCCTAGAATGAAGTGGGCCCCACCAAATTATGTTCAATTCACTCCATTCATCAAATGGTGTGGCCCACCACATTTTAGGTGAAATCCACCGACCGGTGGAAAGCCCACATGTAATATAATATATGATATTTATCTTATATATATATATATGTGTGTGTGTGTGTGTGTGTTTACATGGTGGGCCACGTCTAAGTGGGACCCACCACGATGCTTGTGCCATATGGAGACCGTCCAGTGTCTCTGGACGCTGTACGTGGTGCGGCTAACAGGGAAGTGTGATCTGACGCTAGTGTACTAGCTAGCTTTAAATAAATAAATATATATATATATATATATATATATTGTGGGCCGCTCATGTAGGCCTCACCTGGATGTATGTACTTAATCCAAGCCATCCATCCTCTTCCTCATATCATTTTAGGCGTTGAGCCGAAAAATGACGCTGATCTGATTTCGTGGCGAGCCTTAGTATAGAAAATAGTGTTTATACCATTGAATTTCATCCTGTTAATTTTTGTACATAAAAAACCATCCAATATTGGGCTCGACGGGTGTGTGTCGAGCCACAGGGACCAATGGCTGGGTTAGATCCACCTGATGCGGGCCCTACCTATGGAATTCCTCAAGAATTCTTGATTTTCAAAAAAAAAAGAGAAGAAGAAGAAGCAAGAGAACGCGCTTTCAATTATTCTTGACAGACATAGGCGGCGCTTTGCACCACTACTGCGGCAAGCGGACGAGCTGGGCCTCATGGCTCAGTTGTGGGCCCCACCGTGATGCGTTTCAAACATCAACACTGGGCATTTGATGGGTCCCCTTTGAATACGGGGCATCCCCAAAAATCAGCCGTATGCGGAACTCAGGTGGGCCATACCATCTAAAATCATGTGAAGACATGCCTAAACATATAAAATCACTTGGTTGGGCCTATCTGAAATTTGGATGCGGCTGAAACTCAGTCTGAACCCTCAGTCAAGTGGGACTAGATAATGGGTGGACTGGATTTGTGAACCACATTTCGGTGGGCCCCACACCCACCCCTAGGTCCAAGCGACCTTATAAACAGGTTGGACGAAAGATAAATATCACGGTGGGCTCCCTGCCCACGTGACCCTCTCAATAGGTTGACTGGCAAACAAACATTACGGTGGGTCCCCCCCCCATCCCTGACCGTGTGACCCTATGAACCGGTTGGATGTAAATAAACATTTTGGTGGGCCCTTGGTCCACGAGACCTTATGAACAGTTTGAATGGCAAATAAACATTACAGTGGGGCCTAGGTCCACGTGACCTCATCAGCAGGTTGGGTAGAAAATAAACATTTTGGTGGGCCCTGGATCTGTGCAACCTTATCAGTAGGTTGGATGGAAAGCAAACGTTTTGGTGGGCCCCAAGTGGGAACCACAATGATATATGTGATTTATTCCCACCGTCCAGGGGAATGGTGGAGCCCATAGTGATATGTGTGTTTTATTTCCACCATCTAGGTGGATGGTGGAAAATGATGTATGTGTTTTATTCATACGATTCAATAACAATGGGACCCACTATGATGCATGTGTTACATCTAACCCTCTAACTATTTAAAGAGCTCATTTTATGGCATGAGTAGAAGAATGAGGCAGATCTAGGATCAAGTGGACCGCCTATATGTGGGTGTGGCCCATTTGATATGCGCAAGGCTCGTATGATGTGGCCCACTTACCATATTCAGGGCCCATGGGTCGAGGCCCATTGTGATATATAAAGGCCCGTGGGTTGAGGCCCATTTGATGTATTGAAGGCCCCTAGGTCGAGGCCCAATGGGAAGTACATGAGGCCCATTATAACATAATTTTACCATGGTTTATGTGTTGATTATTATAGTGGGCTATGTCTTGGAATCAATGATGGTTTGATGCCCACATTGGAGGGATAATGTTGGTTAAATTTTCGCATTGTCACTCTCCCTAAGGCCCACCAATAAGCCCATACTTATAGCGAGTAGGCCGTCTAGGCCCATATCTATTATGTACAAAGCCCATCACCCTATGACATGTTTAGTATAGACTCATGATTCATGATCATACACATCATATGTATGTCTGATATGACAAGTGACTGATTATAGCATATGCCTTCGGGTGGATTGTTTATGGGCTCCCTGATAGGCGAAGTTGCCCTATATGAGCGTGCGGCGCGATTGTTGCATGTTTGGTAGGGTGATTCATGCACTTGCATTTGTGTGATCATAATTATTATATGCCCTAGCAACATCAGGGCCATAGCCTCCACAGACACAACGTGGGTGGCTGGTTTGGATATAAAAAATGTTTGGTTCTAACATATGGGCACCATAGATGTCCTTGGGTGAAAATCCCTAAACCCGATGGTACCAGAGGATGACACCAACGTCGAGATCGAATGGATACATGAGCGCACGAGGGCCGTATACCAGTAGGCCGCATCTCTCACTATGTCATGGTCGGTTGGAAAGGGGTGTGACCTTACCCGCCTGAGTGGGGGGGCAATTTCTAGGTTGAGTTTGGCCAGCTTGTGGAATCAGTCCGCTTTTGATGAGCAGGGCCCGATATTGGCAGGCGGATAGTGAGGTCTCTTCCACTCTTCCAGTTGTGCATTCAGATAGGGGCAGCAAGCTGGCATAGTGTACTAGACCCCGGTGATTATCCAGACTGAGAACAGTACTGATTTGATGCTCTAGTGAGGAGCTGCATTGATATGTGGAGGTGGATTGGCATGCTTGACTTGCATTATGCATCACGTGGCCGTGACATGGCTGATAGTATTTATATCTTGCACCTCATGACCTTGGTAAGGTTGATTGCATTCATGTACTCATCAGCATGTTTCCACATTACTCTGACCTTGCATTCTGAGCACGCTCATATTGCGCACACACTTACACCACCCTCTAAGTTTTCTATAAGCTTATGCATGATTGATGCGTGCAGGTTACGCCAGGACACAGCCGTAGTCTCGCCGCAGTTGGAGCATGCAGCCAAGCTTCTGAAGTTTTTGTTATTGTCACTATCTTGTTTTTCCCTTCATACGCCTTGTACTCAAAGTTTTTTATCATAGTGGATTTTGTGATGGTGTTCTTGTGATTATTATTCGTGGGTTATTCTTTTAGTTATGCTCATTGCAAATCGAATCATGTTTAAAATCCTCCTTGCAGCATCCCAGGATCAGAACCTGGTATATGGGTGCCGAGAGCCAAGAATGGGGTATTACGGAGGCTATCTGCGCCAGATTCGGTGATCGAGAATTTTGTGAACCCGGTCTCCGAGTTCAGGGTGTGACACTGCATGCGCCCCGGGTTGAAGAGCATAGAGGGAAGAAAGCATGCCGTGACTGTAAGATGGTGTCACACGAAGGAGTGTAGGCGAGGGCATGCATCATGATTACATTCCATCCTTGCATTAATAAGAGTATCTATGATTATTTGATTGTACTGCTTTATCATTACTGCTTGATTGAATTGATAACATGTTAACCTTTGCTGTATAGTTCCACTGAGTTGATAACTCACTCCCACGTTACGGGACGGTGTTTTAAACACCAACCAGACTCTGTCTTGATTTCAGATGATGATGTGACCCCAGAGGCGGAGCGGAGCCTAATTATTATGACGATCAGGATGAGTTCTCTTATATGCAGTTCTCTGGCGGCTTCACTTAGGCTATCCGGATCGACGGGGCTACAGGGATTATTATGGTAGTTGTACTGTTGACATTTTAATTTTTGAGATTATTAGATGTATATGGTGACTCAGTGATGTATTCATACTCTGGAGACCGATTATGATCTGTTGACTTATATACATTTATTTATGTCTTTCTGTCTTTCGCTTGCATTTTGCAACTTGATCTGGAGTATGATTTACTATGTTGGTATAATCCCACTCATGATTAATGCACTAACACAGACAACATTTAATCATAAGCATCTATGTTGCATAAGTGATGTTTTGGAACTTGGGAGTTGAGTTGCTACTCGACCCCCGATTTTCATGGCGTTACGGATAAAGGAAGGAACCAATAAATGAAACAGGAAGTAGATAAATAAGGAAGAATAAGAAGAGTAATGAGGAAGAAGAAAATATATGATTTTGATAATCAAGTTAACTAAATTCATAAGCAAGCAAGCTCAACTAAGTATAACCAAGTTCAACCAAGTTCAATCCCAAAATATCCAAAGTAAAAACCAAGTATCAGAAGAGTTATTATAAATCACATAATTTAAAACTAATCAGAACTTGATAAAGGAGCAGGTATGGAAGGATCAATCTGATGAAGTCCCTTGTTAATGCGCCTCAGATATTTGCCCATATATTTGAATTGTAAATCATGGGACACATTCATATTTTCTACCTTCTCCTCTAGTGAGCGCAAATGCGCATCAAAGTCAGATGGCTGATAGTTAGGATCATCTGCTGAATCAGATTCGATCTTATTAAAAATGTCATCCATGTTGATGTCATCTTGAAGTAAATCACCTTCTTCTGCATCGGTGACATCAACTCCACCGGCACCCACATTAACTTGGCCAGGGGCCAACCTCAAATTCATCTTATTAATATTTGAGTTGTTGAATGATAGGTGTTGAATTGGAGCTTTCCCAACAGGCATTGCCATTAAACTATGGGTGGCCAACATAGTCATGAGATAAGCGAAAGGGATGTCACTATGTCCTGGATGGAGACAAAATTGAATGATACAATGATAAATCAATGAAGGAAGACATACAGACATACCAGAGATGATGGAATGGAGAATACAGACCATGAACGTAGTGAGTTTAGTTTTGTTACCAGAACGAGGATATACATTAGAAATAAATATCCTATGAAGGACTCTGTATCAGGGTAACAAATACTTCGAGGCAAGCACATTTCCAGCAGTATTCCATTCCGCATTTATATGGCAAAAATCTCTAGTAAGCATATGTTTTTCAGTTTCAGATGGTTTAGCTACTAGAGTGTTAATGGGAATACCTTCATTATTGATAGGTAAATCCATTAAGCCAGAAACAAGATGTCGATC
Source organism: Magnolia changhungtana (assembly GCA_030180095.1). Lineage (NCBI taxonomy): Eukaryota > Viridiplantae > Streptophyta > Magnoliopsida > Magnoliales > Magnoliaceae > Magnolia > Magnolia changhungtana. Next base: position 14,532,080 of record JASAUF010000276.1, read on the forward strand.
CACTTCAATTGGACCTTCTCTAGTAGAGACAGTGAATGTTAGATTTTCAGTTGAAAAATCGGTAATACATGCAAACATAGCTTGCGCAATGGATCAGTATGCCGGCCCAATGCAGTATGTTATCCCATCCTACAGACTGAAGGAGGGGAAGGATATCAAAAGGAGCAAGATGATCAACATTAACAGGTCGCTCAACAATGCAACCTAATATCCCGTACATATGAGGGATCATCTTCGGGTGACTGAAGGTGGCGCACTGTTATAGGAGTCGAACGTGATGTAGAGGGATCACACGACCCTTACTTTTTTGTTATACCTTCCATTTGTATCAAAGATAACAAGGAACCAAGAGATTACAAAAGAAGAAGAAAGGATTTTCACTAAATCAGATTTTTAAGAAGAAAACCCCAAAATCAACTATGAATCATAAAATAAACAACACCAATGATGAAAAGGGAGTGCTAAGAACTTGAATTTACATGGAAAACTAAAATAAAGCACTAACCTTGAAGAAATAGGAGATGGGTTCGATCGGTTGACCTAGGAGCCGTTGGAGAAGAAGCTCAAAATGAGGAAAAAGTGATTTTCCCCCCAAATAAAGCACCAACTCACGCTACATGGCTGGTCAAGTACATGCTCGACCGGTTGTGCAACGACTGGTCGAGTATGCACTCGACTGGTTGTGCACATCCTAAAATATGCATTTTTCATAAAATTTGAAATTCCAATCATTTAAAATAAAAAATATATATAATATGATACAAAAATGCATGAATAATCAATTCAAATTGCACATACCAAGATCAAATTTCAACTTAGAAAGCCTGCTTTTGTTGAGCGGTTTTGTGAATATGTCAGCAAGTTGAGTCTTGGTCGGTATGTATTCCAAAGAAATAATCTTGTCTTCCACTAATTCACAAATGTAGTGATATCTAATGTCAATATGCTTGGTTCGTGAATGATGGATTGGATTTTTAGAGATATTAATTGCGGTTGAATTATCACAATATAAAACCATAGTATCTTGCGCAATTCCTTAATCGCTTAACATCCTTTTCATCCACACAAGTTGAGTACATGCATTTCCTACTGCAATGTATTCAGCCTCAGCAGTTGAAAGTGATACGGAACTTTATTTCTTACTTAACCAAGAAACTAAATAGTTCCCTACATAGAAACAACCACCACTGGTTGATTTTCTATCATCAATATTACCAACCCAATCAGCATCTGTGTAACCAGCTAATTGCACACTAGTATCATGTGGATACCAAAGACCCAAATTTGCTGAACTTGTGACATATCGTATAATCTGCTTAACGGTAATTAAATGTGACTCTTTAGGGTCAGATTGATATCTGGCGCAAATTCCTACACTAAATGCAATATCAGGTAAGCTTACAGTTAAATATAACAAACTACCTATCATACTGTGATACAATTTATGATCCACACTCTTACCTATAGAGTCCTTTGAGAGTTTTAAGGAAGTACTCATAAGAGTATCAAAATTTTTACCATTCTTAAATCTGATTTTTTTAACTAAGTTTAGTGCATATTTAGTTTGAGAGATATAGAAACCATCAGGTTTCTATTTTACTTGCAACCCTAGGAAATAATTTAATTCCCCAACCATGCTCATTTCGAACTTAGACTTCATAAGATTTGCAAACTCAACAGTCATGTTAGCACAGGTAGATCCATAAATAATATCATCAACATAAGTTTACATTACTAAAATGTGATCATTATGTTTCTTTACAAACAATGTCTTATCAACACTTCCCATTATAAAGCTATGACTTAGTAGAAACTTAGTCAATTTTTCGTACCATGCGCTGAGAGCTTGTTTCAAACCATAGAGTGCCTTTTTGAGGTGGTAGACATGATTAGCATTCTCAAGGTCTTCAAAACCTGTTGGTTGTTCAACATACAGTTCTTCATGCAAATCGCCATTTAAGAAAGCACTCTTTACATCCATTTGGTATATTTTGAACTTTCTAAAGCATGCAATGGATATAAATAGTCTGATTGATTCAAGACAAGATACCGGGGCAAAGTTTTCATCATAATCGATGCCTTCAATTTGAGTATACCCCTGTACAACCAGCTTAGCCTTGTTCCTAATAATATTACCAAGTTGATCAGACTTATTTTTGAAAAAACATTTTGTTCCGATAATGTGTTTATGTTTAGGTCTAGGAACTAAGTACTAAACATCATTTCTAATGAATTGATTAAGCTCTTCTTGATTGCAACAATCCAATTTTTGTCAGTAAGAGCTTCTTTTACGTTAGCCGGTTCTATCTGAGATGTAAAACACACGTAATTACACATATATTCTAGTTGTTTATGAGTATGAACACTAGTGAGAGGGTTTCCAAGAATCTGATTAGTTGGATGATCTTTAACTGTCCTTAGTTCAGTGTTCTGTTGACTTGATGAAGTATCCGGTTTATCAATTAGAAGAATTTCATCATTTTCTGAACTTGAGACAGGTGTATTCAAGTGATCGTCAATAACTACATTAATGGATTCTTGAATAATATTGATCCTCTTATTAAGAACACGATATGCTCGACTATTCAGAGCATACCCTAAAAATATTCCTTCATCACTTTTGGTGTCAAACTTCCCCAGATTTTCTCGATCACGTAAAATGTAACACTTACTGCCAAAAACTCAAAAGTATTTGACAGTAGGCTTTTTATCAAACCATATTTCATAAGCCATTTTACCATTTGATTTTCTAGTATAAACGCGATTAATTATATAACAAGCAGTATTTATGGCTTCGGCCCAAAGATTTTTAGGGAGCTTCATACTATTTAACATTACATTAGTAATTTCTTGAAGCACTCTATTTTTTCTTTTAACTATTCCATTTTGTTGTGGTGTTTTGGGTGCTGAGAATTTATGTGATATTCCCTGATCATTGCAAAATTTCTCAAAACTTCTATTCTCAAATTCTGAACCATGATCGCTATGGATCTTATAGACTTGAGATCCTTTTTCCATTTGAATACATTTAAGGATCCTTTTTACTTCATCGAGAGTTTCTGATTTGTCCTTTAAGAAGACTACCCATGTATATCTGGTAAAGTCATCAACAATTATCAGTATGAACTTCTTGCCACCACGACTCTTCGTTCTAGTTGGTCCAATAAGGTCCATATAAAAAAGTTCAAGTAGTTTAGATGTAACATTAGAGTTCACCTTTATGTTAGTACTCCTGGTTTGTTTGCCAATCTGACATTCACCACATATCTTATCTATTTTTATATTTTAGGTAAGCCTCTTACCAACTCTTTTTTACTCAATCTATACAAGTTATGGTAGTGTACATGTCTAAGATGTTTGTGCCATAATTCAGTCTCATCGGTATGAACCATGTAACATGATAGATTAGATGAGCTAGACTCACTTATGATGTAACAGTTTTCAGAAGTTCTACGACCAGTTAATATTACAGAACCATTTTTATTTAGAATTTCATATCCTTGGTTAGTAAATTTTACACTATGATTATTATCACATATTTGAGAGATGCTTAATAAGTTTTGTTTTAACCCTTTGACATATAAAACATTTTCAAATAAAGGGAAGTTAAAGAGTTAAACCGTACCTTGGCCAACAATCCTGCAGTTGCTACCATCACTGAATGTGATTGAGCCTTCAATCATATCTTTAAGATTAGTGAACAGACCTTTGTCACCAGTCATGTGTCTGGAGCATCCACTATCTAGGTACCATTTTGAATGGCTTGTAGCTTTGAAAACAGTGTGAGCAGCCAAGCATGTAACCTAGGAACCCATTTCATCACAGTCTTGGGTTTAGAAGTATAGTTGGTCTTCTTATATTTGTAGTTGTTATAAGATCAACCTAATGAGTTAGATTTTACGAGCTCCTTAAGCAAATCAACAATTTTATCAGCTAAAGGATTATAATTCTGAATTTTATAGTTGATATGGTTACTTCTAGGTTTTAAGGTTTGAAAAGACTTAGCATTTTAAAAATGATTTTGATTCAGGCTTTTCCCTTTTGAGTTTGAAGACACCCCTCCCCTTTCACAAATCTTGGTGGAGTGTTCTTATGTTTAGGGGGATACTTTTGTTGTAGCCCAATCTAGATCGATCGCCACATTTTCTGGATCCGGGTAAGAGTTTTTCTAACTTAGGATCACCTTGGGCATACCTCCACGTGTCTTTTAAACTCAAAAGTGAAGAGACTTCAAGTTTTAGTTTTTCATTTTTAGATTTTAAGTTTTCAACTTGCGAATATTTGAAATCTAAGTCGCACTTAGTTTTTTCAAAACAATCTGAAATGTGAGATTTTTCTAAAACAAGATTATCAAAATTTTCTTTAAGTTTTGAAAATTTTTCTTTATGAAGTTTTAGTTTTACCACAATTTTACAACTTTTCTTAAATAGGGCATTATAAGCATCTTGAAGGTCTTCTTCATTTTCATGATCACTAATCAGATTTTCTTCACTAGTTGAATCATCATATCTAAAAAAGTGAACTTAGCTAGAGTCATAAGGGCTTTAACGTCATTACCTGACTCGGTTTTAGAATCTTCTGACCCGGAAGAAGCTTTAGAGTAGGAAGATTCATCCCGAGTAGCCAACATACCTTTTCTTTTAGGTTTGTCCTTTTTAGGACACTTGTTTCCTAGATGCCCATATTCATGGCAGTTGTAACATTGACTGTCTTTTAAATATTTTTAAGTTTTAGATTTAGATCTTTTCTTATCATTAGATTTTTAAAAATCAACCCTCTTTTTACTTTTAAAAATCTTATAAAACTTTTTAGCTAAAAGGGCCATATCATCTTCAGAATTTTCTAAATCAGAATTACTACTATTTTCTTGAGAAAAATATTTAGAGGATTTAAGGGTCATTAATTTACCTTTAGGAGCTTTAAAAGTTAACTCATAATCTGCAATGAGCCAACTAATCTTCTACCCTCATATTGTCCGTATCACAAACTTCCTGGATCGTAGTCACCTTTGAATTGAACCGTTCAGGTAGTGAGCGTAGTATCTTTGCACAGACTTTACTTTCTAGGATTTTATCACCGAGACCCCACTTAGAGTTGACAATGTCATTCAATCTAGTATAAAAGTCCATGAAAGTTTCACTTTCTTCCATACGTATTTCCTCAAATTTGGTTGTGAGGATTTGGACTTTATATTTCTTGACAATTGTTGTTCCCTCGTGTGTCATTTCTAAAATGTCTCAGGCTTGCTTTGCAATATCACAGGATATAATTCTTTTGAATTCATCTAGTGATAGTGCGTAAGTGATTGCATTTAGTGCTTTTGCATTGACACTACTCTTACTATTCTGAAGAGTGGTCCAAGAGAAATAAGGTGTAAACTCTCATAGTTTTAGATCCATCGATACCAATTACTTCAGTGGTATGAGGGGTCCAATCAGTCATTGCGGCTTACCATATGCTCTCATCCGTGGATTTTAAGAAAATTCTCATCCTATCTCTCCAATAGGTATAATTGGAGCCATCAAATGGTGGAGACCTAATGACTGATAGGCTATCAAAATTTGACATCTTACTAAGCTCAGATCGGTTAGCTCAGGAATTTAATTTAAAAGAAATAAAAATTAAAACGAGCTATTAGGCTCTAATACCACTTGAAAAGGCCGAGTTAAGAGTCCTAGAGGGGAGGGGGGGGTGAATAGTACTCTGCCAAATTAAAAAAAATAAACTGCAAAATTAAAGAAAAATAACACTTAAACAATCCACAATACGGAAATTTAAAACAACCTCAAAAATTTAGTGAGAGGTTGATACAAACTTGGTTCGAAGGACAACTTGACACCAAAAACCAATGGTTTATGGTAGGACAACCTTACTAGAACTTGGGTGAGTATCAAAAACTCAAACTGAAGAGGATATAAAAGAAATAAATAGCAAAGGAAATAACTAAGTTGTTATAGCATTCCCACACTTGCATAAAAGAAATTTACAACATTCTCCACAAATGCAAAAAGGGAAATTTCAACATCCATAAAAATAAATATTTAAACAATCACCACAAGACTAGAAATTATACTGGTTCACTTGTGTATATACCAACTGTTCAGAAAAACAGCCACATAACTACTCCACTCATAATATCCTCACACAGAGGATATTAGCATTCACTAGGAAAATAGGTTTTTCAAGGTTCACCTAAAACCCTCACAATTGTGTCTTTCAAGTGGGCTTACACAATTAAAAAAAACCCCACAATCTGAGTTTTCTGGATCACCTCAAACAAACCAAAATAAAGAGATTTTTCTGGCACAATCTCAATGAAACCAAAAGAATAAATTTTACAAAACGATAAAATACTTATCTGGATATTCTCCTTTTGTTGTAGCCCGAAAGAACCAATTCAATGTAGATGTTCAATGTTCACACTCACATACGAATAGGTTCTAAGTTCTAAATTGATTTTAAATTAAATTACCTTGGGCTAGCTTGATTTAATTTTGATTCGAAGAAGTAGGATTACAACAATGCCTCTTTCAAATAAAATTGTAAAGCAGAATTCAAAATCAAATGCAAAAAGCTAATTAAAGGGAATATAAAATAAGAACTAAATAGCTTAAGAATATCACTAACTTATCTCTCAGAGTGGTGTATTGATTTTTCTTGATTTGAATATCAAACTCTAAAATTCGTGTTCCATTTATAAGTGCAGAAATCGCATCATCGACTGGTCCTGAGGTTGCCACGACTGGTCCTAGGACCAACAAAATTTTGAAATTTTGAGGACGATAAGATCATACCGTTCCACGACTGGTCGAAGGACCTGCTCGACCGATCGAGCGGCCTCCACAACCGGTCAAGTCCTGTCCATGACTGGTCATGCAAAACTCAATTTTATTTACTGGACTTTTATTCGAGCCTATAGGACTGGTCGAATACGAGTCGAGCACTGTTCACACGACCGGCCGAGCAGTTTCCATGACTGGTCGAGGCTCTAACAAAAAATTTTGAAAAATATAAACAAACTTAGGACTGTCGAGGATTTCTTGGACTGGTCGAGACAGTGTTACGATTAGTCGATATAGCCTAGGACTAGTCAAAAAATAGACTATAAACTTATAAAATGAGCCAATTGAATTATGTATTCAAAATGACCTACCCTAAGGTCAATCTAGGGTCATTCATACCTTTGTTAGTGATGTATGAACATTGAGTCTTCTCTTACTTCAGTTGATAGTCATTCTTTGAAGTTTACGAAGCTTGAGATCTTGACATATAATGAAGCTTGAACTTGTGACGTTGGAAGCTTGAATATAACCAACATTGAAGCTTAAGCTTGTGGTTCAAAGGAAAGAACTTTGTCTCGACTTGGATGAAGCTTTGAATACTTGAATTGTTGAAGCTTGAAAGATTGAAATCCACTTGATGTTGAGCTTTAAACATGAACATGTAAACTTACACTTGAAGTTCTTTAAGAAAAGACCTTTGTTCTTGTACATGAGAAACACAGTCTTGAATATGTAAATGCACTACACAAGACATAGATTTCAAGAGGTTTTGGCACTACAAAATTTGACAATAATAGGAGCTATGAAACATAGCACTTACATTCCTATCGATCTTAAGCATTCATCTAATCATGCATAAACAATCAAGTATTCAAACTTAAATAATCATGATAAATGCATAAATGATCATTCCAAACACAAGCATGTATAGTGTGTAAGGCCCGCCCCCGCAGCACATGATATTGTCCTCTTTGCCAAAGCTCACGGCTTTAAAATGTGTCATGTCTGTTAAGGGAGAAACCCAACATATAACCACCACAACTCCAGACAACTCTTCCGATGTGGGACAAGTTACGCTTCTGATTAAGCGCAAGCAGTAGCTCACCCAAAGACAAGAGCTTTGCTAACCACACAAGTAGCCTTTGCTAACCACACAGACTGCTTTGCCGCCCCGCACTGGGGCCCGCCCACATGTGTGCCCGCCCACATGAAGCAGTGACTGGGGCGTCACAATATCCCCCACCGAGGGTAGAGCCGTCCTCGGCTCTGATACCATTTGTAAGGCCCGCCCCCACAGCACATGATATTGTCCACATTGCTGAAGCTCACAGCTTTAAAACGCATCATGTCTGTTAAGGGAGAAACCCAATATATAACCACCACAACTCCAGACAACTCTTTCGATGTGAGACAAGTTACGCTACAATCAACTGCAACAGTAGCTCGCCCAACACAGTAGCCTGCCAACCACACAGTAGCCTGCCAGCCGCACCTGGGGGCCCACCCACATGTGTGCCCGCCCACGTGTGTCCGCCCACATGAAGCAGTGACTGGGGCGTCACATAGTGGTTCGGCTACGTTCCTACTCCACTCTTGGTCTCCACACTCAATCCTAAAGTGCACCAGATTTTCACTATTAATGGTTTTAAAATAGGTTCACTAATAACCTTTATAGTATTACACTAAGGACACAAATTTATGCTCTTCGCAAGAGTAATGGACTTATACTAAGTACCCACGTTTAGGCTCATTGGCTAAGGTTCCACACTAGACACCTTCGTTTAGGCCCACCAGCCAAGGTCCCACACAAGGCACCTATGTTTAGGCCCACCGGCCAAGGTCCCACATAAGTTATCTACATTTAGGACCACCAACCAAGGTCCCACACAAGGCACCTACGTGTAGGCCCATCGGCCAAGGTCCCACATAAGGTACCTAATCGAGTTTGTTAATAATAAATCTTAGCCTCAATCATACACGATGATAGAGACTAAACTATGAACTCTTAACAATGACACTTGTCGGATTGAGTTCTCTCTTATAGCTCGTGTTGGGTTGCTTGATCTTCGCACTCTCGTGCTTGAATCAGCTTCCTGGTGCTTCCCCGATCACATAGCTTAAATTTTCCTATTAGCTTAGCTTTACGATTAAGAACCTTACGTAAGATATACTTATAAAGGTGACCAAGGTAATGAGAGTTTGGTTGAATCTTCTATCTAGGATAATGGGTGGTTTTCTTAATGGATTCAACTAATGGATACACTAGAGTATGGTTGAGACTAAGGATATACCTATAGGTTTGGTCTCAATACTCTAGTGATGGCTTGAGATTATGTTCTTCATAAATAAGAGCTTTGAATGCTCATGAGTGATGAATCACAATGAAGAGAACATGAATCTTATGTGGATAGTGTTTAGGATGAAAGATTAGAGCTTGAGACAACCTAGGGACTTTGAAATGCCTAAATCTACACTTTTTGCAAGTTTCTAGAAGCCGCTTTTATAGATAAATAGTTCCAGTGATAGAAAATGGCTAGTTTACAGTGCTATTGAAGCCAACTTCAGTATCACCGAATTTGTTTCGGTGGTAACAAAATATCATTCAGTAGTACTAAATTAATTCCTTAAGATGCTGAATGAAAAAGGTCCCTTTTTGTAACACCCTGAAATTCGGGGGTCGAGTATGAACTCAACTCCCGAGTTCCAACGCATCACTTATGCAACATACACAACGATGGTTAAATGTTGTCTGAGTTAGCACAATAAACATGAATGAGATTATACCAAAACAGTAATTCATACTCCAGTTCAATTGTATAAAGGCAAGCGGAAGACTGAAATTTTATATTCAAAATATGTAAAGTATCAAAATTTTGTGAACTCAGTATGAGTACTAACTGAGTACCAATATACATGTATTGTTTCTAAGTCAAAAATCAAAATACAACTCTGTAGATAAGCCCTGGAATCCCCGCGATGCAGTCGGCCTAAGCATAGCCGTCAGAGTACTGCATAAAGGAGAACTCCTCCTGATCCTCCTCGAAGTCGAGCTCCGGCTCGAACAGGCGCCATCTACACACTGCATGACAGAGTCGGTGGGTGTTGCAAACACCGTCCCGTAACGTGGGAGTGAGTAGCTAACTCGGTGGAACAATAAAGCATAGGTTAACATGTTATCAAATCAATCAAGCGCAATAATGATAACACAAGACAAATCAAACATTTCTAATTACTCTTGTTAAGTGCAAAAATGATATGACATGATCTTTGTATGCCCTTGCCAAACCACCCTCAAGCGACATCATCTTACGTTCGCGAATGCTTACTCCCTCAGTGCGCCACATCTACAAAGCACATGCGGTGCGATGATGCTCATGATTACCAAGTTTTTATTAATCCATTTCAACCAGCAGTATTGGGAAACTAAGGTACCTCCCTTGTATCATTCCCAAACATGATCCATTCTAGGGTCGTCAATCCTAGCTAATCTCATACGATATTATGGTTTGAGAAGCGTAGTGAAGGCATTACAAAGGGCTCGTCACCCGTCAGCGCGGATACAGATCTCACCGTATGCGGCTCAATTGCTGGCCGTCAGCTCAAGTACATATCTCACCATACTTGGCTCAATCACTAGCCGTCAGCTCAAGTACAGGTCTCACCGTACTCGGCTCAACTCATACTCTAGTTACTGTGAAAGACTCGTCGCCAATCACAGACACTTGGAGTATACTCGAAGATACTACGGAGGACTCGTCGCCCGTCAGCACGAGCACAGGTCTCACCATACTCGGGTCTCGCCGTAAGTATCGACAGCTCGAATATAGTGTCCCATACCACCATAATCGGCTCACGAGTTTGGTTACGCAATGGTCACTACGGGGAGGCACATGACCCCAGCATAGGCCGACAGCTCGACCACGGTGTCCCATACCACCATGCCCGGCTCATGCATCTTAGCGGATCGAGGTACCATGGTTAACGGGATCGCCATTGGTAAGTTTGGTACCCTAGGTTCAAGCAGTAGCGACCAAACATGGTGAACATACGTATACACTCCGGTTTACTTGACGGGCCTGACTAGCTCGAGCACACCACAGGTTGAGCGATATGGAGCGCAAAAGCACTCCGTGTGGCCAACCACTATCGCTAACCGAAGTACGACTTGGGTTCGCCAGACACATCCTTTGTGGCGACATGCATCTCAGCCACACCCTCAAGTCTGGTACCGAATGTTTGGACTATAGGCATAGTCCCAAACTCAAACAGTTCTCATCAATAGCATGTGGAGTAAAGCATGATAAACAAGCAATACAGCATATTAGCAGGCATGTTATAAAGCATGAAGTAAAGCATGAAGTAAAGCATGTTGTAAAGCATGTTGTAAAGCACTATACACATAGGGATACGATTACATACACATCACGAGTGAGTGGTTATAGTGAACCACCGCGTGGAGGGGGGTCCTACATGTCTCTAAGGGAGTCGGGAATCCCATATCAGCACCTCTCTAAGGCACTAACATACAAACATTTACACACACAAGCATCTACGCGAACACTTAGAATACACTATTCCAACATACACGACGTATGTTAACAAATGCGTATTAGGGCTATTCTTTCGCCAAGCGGTTATTTTATCCGCGCATACCATATTCATACGACAAATAATCATGACAATTATATTTCCAAAATTTGTACATAAGCGGTATTTCTAGAATACGCAATTTCAACATACATAGTGTTTTCAAGCGAACATAGATTTCGGCGATTCCTTTCGCCAAACTGGTATTTTATTCATGTATTGTATAATCATATATTAAATAAATATGTCAAACATTATTCCAAAAGAAATACGTATACGGTATTTCTAAAATACACAATTTCAACATACGTCGCATTTACAAGTGAACATGTATTTTGGCGATCCCTTTCGCCAAACTAGTATTTTATTCATATATTATATAATCATACATTAAATAAACATGTCAAACAGTTATCCAAAAAAAATACGTATACGGTATTTCTACGTATACCTAGAATATGTGAAATTCCATATTTCACAACGTTAATCGAAACAGGAAACGGAAAGCACTTTGTACATGTGCAATTGCAAGCAGATCATGAATCTACCATTATCTGACATTGAAAGCGTTGAAAACCGTAACTTATACACTTAAAGTCCTCACCTTTGCCTTTTGAAATGCAACGAATCAGCAAGGGTAGTAAATCTTCGTATACGGAGTTTTTAGCCTAAAGAGCGGAATCGATTAGTCGTTACACAACCCACATCGATCCTACCTCAAATCAGACCTAGGGTTAGGGTTTCTTACCTTCAAATGGGATGGATACTACCGGGAAACCACCTAGAATAAAGCGGTGTAGGCCGTGTAACAATCCAAAGCAGTAGGAGGAAGATCTCCCACAAATCCCAAACTATTCTCCCTCTTTTCTCTCTCTCTCTAGGGTTAAAATCCCAAATTCGTATGGCTGTGAGAGGGGCTGTTCTAAGCCCCTTTTATAGCCAAAAATATTCCCAAAACAGACTCAGTTTCAAGGGTGACTGCTTATATAGGCATTTCGCCACTTTTCTAGCTCAAAAGGGAGGTTCTGGTGGCCCTCCTTGAACCAAACGTCAGACTTAAGCTCACCATCTATGGATCTACGTGGGATTACGTTTTTGACTCGATCGAATTCCCAGATCGCACGTGGCGGACCACTTTCAGTTCGACGGTCAGTGGGCCACGATCAGAAATTCCAAGTACATGTAAATGTTCCTGAAATTTTTCTTAATCCGAGGGTGTAATTTGGTCGATTCGACGGTCGGGTTGCTTATACTTGACGCGTCAACGAATGATGCAGATCACTATTCCAGATATTTATTTTGGAATGGGAATAGTGTTTTTCACATACCCTCGCTCCGGATCGAATCGAATGGCCATGGAACATCGGATGGAGCTGATTTTTGAGATGATTGTTAAGCCCAGTGGGGCGGTCCTAGTTCTTTAGCTTCGGGTTAATCGGACTTCCGATGTGCGATCTAGACCTAATACGAAGTTTCGTTTCATTCAGAGAGCGGACGGAAATGAGTTTGGTTCTAAACTTTAGGGTAACCTAGCGTCAATGATTCTGCAACTTTTGGGTCTTGCAGATCGTATTTAAAGCGATCCTAACGGATTTCATGGCTAATCGAGTTTAGTACTTAGTTAACTTTGTTAAATTTCTAAAGAATTTAATCCTACGTGATATCTGGTCGAGGTGGTACTCGACCCAATGTACGGAAATTTACGGGTCATTACAATCTACTCCCCTTAAACAAAAAATTTCATCCTCGAAATTTATACCTTTTCGTACTCCTCAAGAAGCTGAGGGTAGTTCTTCCTGACCTCGGCCTCAGTCTCCCAGGTAGCTTCCTCCTCGGAATGATGTGTCCAAAGCACCTTCACAAGTGGGATGACCTTGCTACGTAGTACCTGCTCCTTCCTATCAAGGATACGCGTCGGGCGCAGCTCGTACGTGGCATCCTCACTCAACTGTACCTGCTCCCATCTGATAATATGCGAAGGATCAGGAACGTACTTCTTCAGCATAGATACGTGAAATACGTTGTGTACGGAAGCAAGTGGTGTAGGCAAGGCGAGACGATACGCCACATCACCCACTCGATCCAGTATCTGAAATGGACCGATAAACCTCGGTGTGAGCTTCCCCTTCTTCCCAAACCGAAGGACTCCCTTCATAGGGGAAACTCGAAGGAACACATGATCACCGACCTCGAACTCCAGCGGTCGCCGCCTCGTATCGGCGTAACTCTTCTGCCTGCTCTGCGCTGTGAGTAATCGACGCCTGATAATGTCTACCTTCTCTGTAGTCGCCTGTACCAACTCTGGGCCAATCAGACTACGCTCGCCAACCTCTGCCCAACAGTGCGGTGCCCTACAAGGTCGACCATATAGAGCCTCATATGGGGCCATGCCAATAGTCGCCTGGAAGCTGTTGTTGTAGGCGAACTCTGCGTACGGAAGACAGTCATCCCAGCTGTCCTTGAAGTCCAACACACATGCTCGCAACATATCCTCCAGAATCTGATTCACCCGCTCTGTCTGCCCATCAGTCTGAGGATGAAACGCTGTACTGAACTTCAACTTCACACCCATCGCCTCCTGGATACGAGTCCAGAAGATAGATGTGAACCGCGTGTCTCTGTCGACACGATCTCCAAAGGAACCCCCGTGCAGACGGACGATCTCCCTGATGTACAATCTAGCCAGCTCGTCTGCAGAGTTCGTAACTCTGATAGGGAGGAAATGGGCCGATTTGGTCAACCGGTCCACAATCACCCAAATGGAATCGTGCCCCTTCCTCGTCTTCGGCAACCCTGATATGAAGTCCATGGAGATGAAGTCCCACTTCCACTCCGCTATAGGCATGGGCTGAAGTAGTCCAGGAGGTCGGCGATGTTACGCCTTGACCGTAATGGCACGTTAGACATCGAGACACATACTCGGCAATGTGGGCCTTCATGTTATCCCACCAATACGTCCGTCTCATATCCTGGTACATCTTCGTGCTACCAGGATGCATCGCAAACTTCGAGTTATGGGCGGACTCGAGAAGCTCGCGTCTCAAGTCAGCCACATCAGGAACACATAGGCGGCCACGGAATCGTAAACCCCCATCAGAACCAACTCTCCACTCGGAGTCCACGGCGTCGCTAGCCTGCTCTCGAAGCTCAGACAGCCATATATCGCCCTCTTGGGCCTCAACAATCTTGTCGTCAATAAGTGGTCGCACCCGAACGTGCGCAACACACTCAAAAGGCTCCTCGACAGTGAGTCTCTGCTCGAAGTCCCGCACAAACTCCATCATGTCCCACTCGGCTATCATTAGCGGTGCCGCAAATGCAATCGCCTTCTTGCGGCTCAGCGCGTCTGCCACAAGGTTCGCCTTGCCAGGATGGTAGGAAACCTCAAACTTGAAGTCCTTCAAGGTCTCCATCCATCGGCGCTGTCTCATATTCAAATCCCACTGCGTGAATATGTATTTAAGGCTATTATGGTCGCAGAAAAGCTCGAACTCCTCACTGTAGAGGTAATGTCTCCAGAGCTTCAATGCAAAGATGACAGCTGCCAACTCCAGGTCATGTGTAGGGTAATTCTCCTTGTGCTTCCTTAATTGTCTCGAGGCATACGAAATCACCCTATCCTTCTGCATCAGAACACAACCCAAACCAACGCGAGACGCGTCAGTATATACCGTGTATTTCACCCCTTGTCTGGCAATACTAGCACAGGGGCGGACGTCAACTTGTCCTTCAGCTCCTTAAAAGCTGTCTCCGCCTTCTCATTCCAGGCGAACTTCAGGTCCTTCCGAGTCAACTGAGACAATGGCCTGGCGATCTTCGAGAAATCCCGAATGAAGCGTCTGTAGTACCCAGCCAGACCAAGGAAACTCCTCACCTCAGTAACCGATTCAGCCGCCGCCTTAATCTGAACCGCAGCTACCTTAGCAAGGTCCACTGCTATCCCATCCTTGGACACTACATGTCCCAGGAACTTGACTTCCTCCTGCCAGAAGTCGCACTTCTTATATTGCGCGAACAACTGGTTCTTCTTCAGTGTATCCAATACCGCTCGCAAGTGCTCCTCGTGCTCCTCACGACTCGTAGAGTATATCAAAATGTCATCAATAAAGACGATGACGAATCGGTAAAGGAAGGGCCGAAATACCCGGTTCATCAGATCCATGAACACGGCTGGTGCGTTCGTCAGACCGAACGACATCACCAAGAACTCATAGTGCCCAAAGCACGTCCTGAAGGCTGTCTTCTGCACGTCCTCCTCTCTCACGCGCAACTGGTGGTACCCTGACTGAAGGTCAATCTTCGAGAAATACTTCGCCCCCCTCAACTGATCGAACAGATCATCAATCCTGGGCAAAGGATACTTGTTCTTCACCGTGACCTGGTTCAACCTACGGTAATCAATACACAACCGTAGCGACCCGTCCTTCTTCTTCACGAACAACACAGGTGCTTCCCAAGGAGACACACTAGGTCGAATAAAACCTTTCTCTACAAGTTCATCAATCTGTTTCCGTAACTCCTCCATCTCACATGGAGGCATACGATAAGTCGGCAACGAGATGGGCGTCGCACCAGGCGTAAGGTCAATCGTAAAATCAATCTCACGCCAAGGAGGTAAACCAGGGATAGTCTCAAACACGCACGCAAATTCTCGAACCACCAGGCGTACCATCTACTGTCGGACCATCAATCGGCACAAGTAAAGCAGCATAACAATCAACTCGACAGGGCCAACTGACCTGCACTGGGAACGTGAAAGCTGTGCCGTCAGGTCCATAGGCCGTCACGATCCGAGTATCGCAATCTATCTCCGCCCTCATCCTGGTGAGCCAATCCATACCAAGGATAACGTCGTAGTGCCATAGTGGAGCAACAATGAGGTCGACGAGCACTGTGCTGCTACCCAAAACTACCGAGCAACCCTCGCATAACCGTGTGACATCCGAACAGGTCCCGGTAGCCGTAGTGAGTCTCATTCCCTTAGTGGGAATCGTATGCAAAGATAGGCGTTTCACCGCCCCACAAGAAATAATAGAAGTAGTGGACCCAGTGTCCACCAATAAAGAAACGGGAATGCCATGAATAAAAGTCGTACCCTCGAAAGCCGTCGGAGCTGAAACCGACGTCTCAGGTGCCTCAGCCACAAGCGTATGAACGCGAGCCTGCTGCTGGCAGTTCGGCTGAGGAGCCAAGGGTCACTGTGGCGGCCTGAAGGACGGCACGGGAGGTCGGAATGAAGGATGTGCAGGAACGGTCTGTAGCGGCGGAGCTGATATGGCCTGTGGATAAGGGTGACCCAATCTCTGTGAAGCGGTGCTCGTACTCCGTGATCGTCATGCCTCCCTGCCTGAGGCGCAGAAACTCTTCCTCCCGCTCATGCCGATACGTCTGCGGGTAGTACTTCTCGTGGAACCGAGACTCGAAAGCCTCCCAGGTCCACACGAAATCTACGGCGACCGTGCGCAGCACGCTGTCCCACCATAAACTGGCCTCCCTCTCAAACATGAAAGTGGCCAGCTCCACCTGCTCTGCCTCTGAGCAATGTAGCATCCGAAGCATCTTAGAGATGCGGTCAAGCCAGAACTCTGCCTCCTCGGGTCTGTGAGAACCCATAAATGAGGGAGGCCTCAAGCGTTGAAATCGCTCTAGTAAACCACGAGTACTGACCTCTCCAGTAGGAGGTGCGATGGGTGGGGGCAGAGGCACATCCTCAACCTGAGCAGGAGGCTCAGAATGCTCACCAGGATGTGCAGATGTCGTAGGTGGAGTCGCACTACCACCACGGGACAAGTCCTCAGCGATAGTGGCCATAAGCTGCTGGTGGTGCTGCTGCTGCTGCATCTGCTGCTGATGCATCATCATCATCAGCTGCTCAAACCTATCAGTCGACGGAGCAGCCTGAGAGTCATGCTGCACAGAAGAAGACGGCCGATACTGCTCACGGACCGGGGGCGTGTAAGGTGGCAATCCACCGGCGGGACCCGGCGGGAGACCGTCGAACCTAACCCACGGTCTGCGGGACCGCTACTACTGAAGGAGTCTGGTCCATAGAGCCGGTCGAGACGGAGATGTGCCGTGCTCCGCGTATACTGTCGCGGCATGCCCTATACAACATAGGGTACAACATTTGTGAGATACAGCATAATACACTCCATAAAGCACTTAAGCATTCCACACATCATTAAACAAAAGAGGCTATATGCTTTCCATTTACCCAAAATTGTCATAATACATGGACTACAGAGTTACATGAATCACGACAAAAAATCACATGATAGCCAATACATCTACTACATCAAACACCTAAAACATGCTACTACCTAATACAACATCTGTACGAAAACACAAACCGCCTATCGCGGTAACCAAAGCAAACACAACATACAATAACATGGATGACTAAGCATCCGAAGTAGGCGGTGGAGGAGGAGCGTTCTTATCCTGCACACAGCACAAAATGGCCTTCAACGTACGAGACACCTTCTTAAAGCTCCTCTTCATGTAGGCTTCGGTCTCTTCAAGCTTGGTTCGAATTGACCAATCTCTTGCTGCAGGACGGCTTGCCCCTCCTCAAGACGGGCCAATCACGCATCAGAAGCATCTCGATCCACACCCTGCTCCTGAGCCGTAGGGGGTGAACTCTCCTCGGTGTCCTGAGCCTCAGATTCTTTTTCCTATATGTCATCACCACGCTCCTCATCACTCTCAGCCTGGAGGTCAACACTCTCCTCACCGGCGCTATCCGACTCATCTCCAGACTCGTCGAGTCGGGCTTGCCGCTGTTGAGGGCCGATCTTCATATTCCTGAGTGTCGCTTCACTTATGACTCGGACTGGTGCAAGATCCTCCATATTCAATCTGTAGCCTACATCACGAGCTATCCTGCAGATCAGGCGGCCAAATGGGAGCGAAAGATCGTTCCTGGCAGAACGAACAACATGAACTATCTAGGATAAGATGAATGTGGGCAGACATATGTTGTCCCCGCATCCCATCTTGTACAGAAAGTCCACCATCACCCTAGTACATTCCGTGCGGTTACCCCACCGTGGGTATACATTGTATGTGAAAATGTGATGGAGTAAATGGAAGTCTTCGGTCATCTTTGTCGCTGCAATACAATTCCCTCGCTTCCAAGTAACCCGGCGACCACAGAGAAATTGCGTGCGACGATCCCTTTCCCGCGCACTTCTAGAGAAGTCATCACTAGGATGAACTTGACCAAGCGGAATCTTCGTGATCCGAACCACCTCATCCACAGTGATTGTGCGCCTTATGCCCCTCACGAGACGATGGCGAAGAGGCTCTGCGATGAGTCCACGATGTGAGCGTAGAAAGCGCGAACCGTGTGCTCACATGCGGGAGACTCGCCTTCAAAAATAGAATTCCATCCGATATCCACCAAGTGGTCCATCATCAGGTATAGCCTGAACATCCTTTCATCCACATGAGCTTCAAACATAACCTTGCGGCCCGCGAAGCGCCCATATTCAATGCCTATCGGATAAGCATTTCTGGCGGGATGGTCAGGATCTAGGTCTCGCTTCGACCTAAACTCCCGCACGGTGCTTGTGCCGGCCCCAACATCGGATCTTCTTCGGGATTGGGCTGGCCTACTTGGGCCGGCGTCATCAGCCGCAGTTTTCCTCTTTCCCATGAGAGATAGAATGGAGGAAATGGAGAAAATGGTAGCCACCACACCAAGGAGGGCCATGGAAAATTGCCAAAATGGGGGAACAAGGGGCTGATCTCTTTGATCCTCCACAAACAACAATCCAATGGGTGTGGAAGGAGCACTAGAGGTAGGAAATGAAGGAGAAATAAGAAAAGAATGGAATGGGTTAGTAGATTACCCAATTTTGAGCTCCAAGGAGGGGTATGAGAGCTCCAACTTGTGAAAATGGGGAAAGGAGGAAGCTAGGACATGTTGTGGAAGGTAGGGTGTGTGAGTTATGGAAGGAAATGGGAGATTTGAAGGTTTGGAGGGATGGGTTTTGAGAAAAATCGGAAATGGGGGTGGAGGTGCTTGAAAAGGGGTGAAATGAGAGAAAGGGGTATTCCAGCCCTTTAAAACCCAACCAAATTGCAATTTGGCACGTGCCAGGGGGTAGAGGGGGCTGGGCCGACCAACCTCAAGCTTGGAAACCCACCGGAAAAGCGATCGGACCGCGGTCCGCCGCAGTCGGACTTGGCCGGAACCGCGCCGCCGCGGTGGGGCCTTGTTTCCCACATTCCCAGGGTGCCAAATGCACCCTGGTTTGATCTGAACCCTTGATGGATTAATCGTGGGGGCCACATGAGACTCATTTCACCAGAACTCGAACGGCGATTCGGTAAATTTCTGATCTAATCTGATTTTTCCTGATTTTTAACGACTAATTTTTGGTGGATTGTGACCTGGACACGTCATTAGATGATTTAGGAGTGATTTAGGGTACGTATGTGCAGTCAGGACCGAGTACAAACTCGATCAACCTGTCCATTTGCAATGAACTTCGCCGAATGGCGGAATCGGGAGACCCTAAGACTGTTGCTAGATTTTGCGCACCCTCCTAAGTATAATGCGTCAGCGTACGTAGTGGGGACATAACTCAGGTCCAGTTTAATCAAAATCATGCTCTGATACCAACTTGTAACACCCTGAAATTCGGGGGTCGAGTATGAACTCAACTCCCGAGTTCCAACGCATCACTTATGCAACATACACAACGATGGTTAAATGTTGTCTGAGTTAGCGCAATAAACATGAATGAGATTATACCAAAACAGTAATTCATACTCCAGTTCAATTGTATAAAGGCAAGCGGAAAACTGAAATTTTATATTCAAAATATGTAAAGTATCAAAATTTTGTGAACTCCAGAGTATGAGTACTAACTGAGTACCAATATACATGTATTATTTCTAAGTCAAAAATCAAAATACAACTCTATAGATAAGCCCTGGAATCCCCGCGATGCAGTCGGCCTAAGCATAGCCGTCAGAGTACTGCATAAAGGAGAACTCCTCCTGATCCTCCTCGAAGTCGAGCTCCGGCTCCTGAACAGAGGCACCATCTACACCTGCGACAGAGTCTGGTGGGTGTTGCAAACACCGTCCCGTAACGTGGGAGTGAGTAGCTAACTCAATGGAGCAATAAAGCATAGGTTAACATGTTATCAAATCAATCAAGCAGTAATGATAACGCAGTACAAATCAAATATTTCTAATTACTCTTGTTAAGTGCAAAAATGATATGACATAATGCTGTATGCCCTTGCCAAACCACCCTCAAGCGACATCATCTTACGTTCGCGAATGCTTACTCCCTCAGTGCGCCACATCTACAAAGCACATGCGGTGCGATGATGCTCATGATTACCAAGTTTTTATTAATCCATTTCAACCAAGTAGTATTGGGAAACTAAGGTACCTCCTTGTATCATTCCCAAACATGATCCATTCTAGTGGTCGTCAATCCTAGCTAATCTCATACGATATTATGGTTTGAGAAGCGTAGTGAAGGCATCGCAAAGGGCTCGTTACCCGTCAGTGCGCGGATACAGATCTCACCGTATGCGGCTCAATTGTCTTGGTCGTCACTCAAGTACATATCTCACCATACTTGGCTCAATCACTAGCCGTCACCAAGTACGAGGTCTCACCGCACTCGGCTCAACTCATACTCTAGTTCTTGTGAAAGACTCGTCGCCAATCACGAGTACACTTGGAGTATACTCGAAGATACTACGGAGGACTCGTCACCCGTCAGCACGAGCACAGGTCTCACCGTACTCGGCTCTCGCCGTAAGTATCGACAGCTCGAATATAGTGTCCCATACCACCATAATCGGCTCACGAGTTTGGTTGTGCAATGGTCACTACGGGGAGGCACATGACCCCAGCGTAGGCCGACAGCTCGACCACGGTGTCCCATACCACCATGCCCGGCTCATGCGTCTTAGCGGATCGAGGTACCATGGTTAACGGGATCGCCATTGGTAAGTTTGGTACCCTAGGTTCAAGCAGTAGCGACCAAACATGGTGAACATACGTATACACTCCGGTTTACTTGACGGGCCTGACTAGCTCGAGCGCACCACAGGTTGAGCGATATGGAGCGCAAAAGCACTCCGTGTGGCCAACCACTATCGCCAACCGAAGTACGACTCGGGTTCGCCAGACACATCCTTTGTGGCGACATGCATCTCAGCCACAACCTCAAGTCTGGTACCGAATGTTTGGACTATAGGCATAGTCCCAAACTCAAACAGTTCTCATCAATAGCATGTGGAGTAAAGCATGATAAACAAGCAATACAGCATATTAGCAGGCATGTTATAAAGCATGAAGTAAAGCATGAAGTAAAGCATGTTGTAAAGCATGTTGTAAAGCACTATACACATAGGGATACGATTACATACACATCACGAGTGAGTGGTTATAGCGAACCACCGCGTGGAGGGGGGTCCTACATGTCTCTAAGGGAGTCGGGAATCCCATATCAGCACCTCTCTAAGGCACTAACACACAAACATTTACACACACAAGCATCTACGCGAACACTTAGAATACACTATTCCAACATACACGACGTATGTTAACAAATGCGTATTAGGGCTATTCTTTCGCCAAGCGGTTATTTTATCCGCGCATACCATATTCATACGACAAATAATCATGACAATTATATTTCCAAAATTTGTACATAAGCGGTATTTCTAGGATACGCAATTTCAACATACATAGTGTTTTCAAGCGAACATAGATTTCGGCGATTCCTTTCGCCAAACTGGTATTTTATTCATGTATTGTATAATCATATATTAAATAAATATGTCAAACATTATTCCAAAAGAAATACGTATACGGTATTTCTAAAATACACAATTTCAACATACGTCGCATTTACAAGTGAACATGTATTTTGGCGATCCCTTTCGCCAAACTAGTATTTTATTCATATATTATATAATCATACATTAAATAAACATGTCAAACAGTTATCCAAAAAAAATACGTATACGGTATTTCTACGTATACCTAGAATATGTGAAATTCCATATTTCACAACGTTAATCGAAACAGGAAACGGAAAGCACTTTGTACATGTGCAATTGCAAGCAGATCATGAATCTACCATTATCTGACATTGAAAGCATTGAAAACCGTAACTTATACACTTAAAGTCCTCACCTTTGCCTTTTGAAATGCAACGAATCAGCAAGGGTAGTAAATCTTCCGTATACGGGAGTTTTCTAGCCTAAAGAGCGGAATCGGTTAGTCGTTACACAACCCACATCGATCCTACCTCAAATCAGACCTAGGGTTAGGGTTTCTTACCTTCAAATGGGATGGATACTACCGGGAAACCACCTAGAATGAAGCGGTGTAGGCCGTGTAATAATCCAAAGCAGTAGGAGGAAGATCTCCCACAAATCCCAAACTATTCTCCCTCTTTTCTCTCTCTCTCTTTAGGGTTAAAATCCCAAATTCGTATGACTGTGAGAGGGGCTGTTCTAAGCCCCTTTTATAGCCAAAAACATTCCCAAAACAGACTCAGTTTCAAGGGTGACTGCTTATATAGGCATTTCGCCACTTTTCCAGCTCCAAAGGGAGGTTCTGGTGGCCCTCCTTGAACCAAACATCAGACTTAAGCTCACCATCTATGGATCTACGTGGGATTACGTTTTTGACTTGATCTGATTCCCAGATCGCACGTGGCGGACCACTTTCAGTTCGACGGTCAGTGGATCACGATCAGAAATTCCAAGTACATGTAAATGTTCTTGAAATTTTTCTTAATCCGAGGGTGTAATTTGGTCTGATTCTGAAGGTCAGGTTGCTTAATACTGACGCGTCAACGAATGATGCCAGATCACTATTCCAGATATTTATTTTGGAATGGGAATAGTGTTTTTCACATACCCTCGCTCCGGATCGAAGCGAATGGCCATGGAACATCGGATGGAGCTGATTTTTGAGATGATTGTTAAGCCCAGTGGGGCGGTCCTAGTTCCTTAGCTTCGGGTTAATCGGACTTCCGATGTGCGATCTAGACCTAATACGAAGTTTCGTTTCATTCCCGAAAGCAGACGGGAAATGAGTTTGGTTCTAAACTTTAGGGTAACCTAGCGTCAATGATTCGCAGCAACTTTGGGTCTTGCAGATCGTATTTAAAGCGATCCTAACGGATTTCATGGCTAATCGAGTTTAGTACTTAGTTAACTTTATTAAATTTCTAAAGAATTTAATCCTACGTGATATCTGGTCGAGGTGGTACTCGACCCAATGTACGGAAATTTACGGGTCGTTACACTTTCGATGGCACCGAAGTTTGTTCATCGGTGGCATTCGGTGTCACCGAAATATCTAGTCGGTGACAACGAATTATCGTTGTAATCTTGTTAGACTGTTTTGAGATCCTTCAGTAACACCGAAGGCATGTTCGGTGATACCGAAGGTGCTATTTGGTGACACCTTCTTCCTACCGAAAGTGGACAGATTTTCTTGTTTGTCCATTTAATCCTTCATCAACTTGGGACTTACTAAAGCCAAGATTAAAGGATAGAAAATATGAACTCGGAATTAGCTTTGAATAGATGACCTAAGTAGGTTTTTCTATTTGAGTTGGGATAATCTATTTGTAAGGTCAAGATTGTAGAAGCGGTTCTTTATCTTTAATGTGGCTTTGATGCTTCTGATCTAGTTGTGTTGTCGGTCTTCATTTGCCAAGAACTCATCCAACTACTAGACACAACTATTCACATGATTGGCAAGCAAGTGTGCAAAGTTGGGTGCACTTACAAGTGTTGATAAAACTTTATTCATCAAAAAATATAACGATCATATACTGATAGTTCCGATTTATGTTGACGATATCATTTATGGATCTACATGCACTAACTTATACATTGAGTTTGCAGATATGATGAAATTGAAGTTTCAAATGAGTAAGGTTGGTGAACTAAACTATTTTCTTGGATTACAAGTTAAACAACTTGAAGATGGTATATTCATCTCACAAACTAAATACGCCTTGAACCTTGTAAAAAGGTTTGGGTTTGAGAATGGAAAGAATTTTGACACTACAATGACTACAACTCTTAAACTCTCAAAGGATGAATCAGGTAAAACTGTCGACTCTCGTCTATATCGAACCATGATTGGTAGTCTTCTATACTTAATTGTTAGTAGACCTGCTAGTAGACCTAATATTACATCTAATTGCTGTTAAACAGATAATCGGATATGTCGCAAGTTCTGCTAACTTAGGACTTTGGTATCCGCATGATACATCCGTACAAATTGCCGGATCTACTGATGCAGATTGGGTAGGAAATATTGATGATAGAAAATCTACCAATGGTGGATGTTTCTACGTAGGAAACTATTTAGTTTCGTGGCTTAATAAGAAACAAAATTATGTATCTCTCTTAACAGCTGAAGCTAAATACATTGTAGTTGGTAATGCTTGCACTCGACTTATTTAGATGAAAAGAATATTATTTGATTATGGTATTGTGCAAGATACAATGACATTATACTGTGATAATCCAATAGCAATTAATATTTCAAAAAATTCAATCCAACATTCTCGTACAAAACATATCGATATTCAATACCATTATATTTGAGAATTAGTTGAAGACAAGAGTATCGAGCTTGAATAAATTCAAACTAAGAAGTAGCTTGTAAACATACTGACCAAACCGACAGAAATAAAAATTTTAACTTAAAGCATGATATTGGATTGTGTATTATTAATTAATTAATTATCATTTTATGAATTTCTTTTTATTATTTTATGATTATTTTGATTAAATGCATAACTTGGTAATAAAAATAAAAATAAAAATTATTAGAAAAATAAGTAAAAATTCAAATTTTGTGCATCCTCGACCAGCCGTGTATGCACTCGACTAGCCGAACATTCGACCAGTCGAGCACATCCTCGACCGGCTGAGGAACTCATGATTTCACACTAAAAGGGGAAAATCACTTTTTTATTGTTCATTCTCCATCATCTTCCTCGATTATCCGATGCCTAACTCGACCAACCTAACTTCCAATCTTGGTTGTAAGTGTTTATTTTTCAATTTTCTTCAAGTATTAAGTATATCTTTGCTAGTTAATCTCATTTTTTGATAGTATTTTTTTATTTCAAATCTTTCTTATAGTGGGATTTGCTGTAAATTTGATCTAGCTTCAATCCACTCTCTTTCTCTCTCTCTCTTAGATTTCTTTCTTGTTCTATACTTAATGGAGCATCATTCAAAGAGAACAACAACATGAAAGAGCCGTGGTACCTCTTCTTCTAGATCCACTCCATTAGGTGTAAGAACCCTACGGGCCACCGACGAAGATTCAGAGCACATTAGGGATTTTCGCACAAGAGACATAATTATAGAGAGATCAGTCAATATTGATCACATTGTGCCCTTTGGTCTTGTTCCAATTTTGACCGAAATGGGTTGAGAGCTCATCTTTGGCTGAGGCAGAATGGTTTACTGTTCCATAGCATGAAGAATGTACGCTTGCATTTGCAACATGTCCCTTGAGGATCTTACGTTATGATTAAATTCGTGGAAGTGACCTTCACAGTAAATCGATATACTATTTCGGCATTGACTGAGATTTTTGTTGCGAAAGATGCAATTCTTATTGCGAACTAACTGATAAAAATGACTAATACTGAGCGACAAGTAATTACGCATAAATTATGTTGCTTTAATGTTGTATGGAAGTTTGGTAATGCCTTTTTAGCTAACCAAATGCTTCCTAAATATCAAGTTCTTCATAGGATTTTCACATCTAATGTCTATCTTAGATTAGGGAATAAGTCTGAACTTACTCCCTTTATGACTCGTGTTCTTCATTCTGTCATGTCGGTTATTCAAGTTTGTCTTCCTTCCTTAATTTGTTATATCATTATTCAATTTCGTATGCATCCTAGTCATGTATCGATTATTTTTTGCTTACCTCATGACTTACATCGCTCTGCATTGTAATGTTACCATTCCTACGTCTGAGGCGCCGGAATCAGAATTACCTTTTAATAATACCAACCTGAATAAGATGAACCTGAAACCTCTTCCTAGCCAAAGTGAAGAAGAGGAGGAAGAACATGCACCTGAAGACACTACTATGGAAGATATTTTTACTGAACTAGATGAATCTCATGATCCAGAAGATCCCGATTATCAACCTTCTCAGGTAAATGATCATCTAAAATCTTTAGAGGAGAAGGTCAATGCATTACAGGTCTCTCAGGACAACTTGGTTCAAACCCAAAAATCTACAATGAAGTACATGAAGAAGTACTTCCATCACATCAGCCAGAGTTTGAATCAGCTTGATCCTTCTATGCCTGTTCCTTCACCATCTAGATCTGATTGAGATCATTTTTTTTAAAGAACTTGTGTTTCAATGACGTAAATCTTAAACTTTACTTGTTTGGATGATTTCTTAACACTCTCTCTTCTCTTTAATGTTATTTCCCTAACGTTTCTACTTTCATATACTGATTTCTGTTCTCTTCTTATTACATACGCTTACTTGTTCTTTTATCAAGTTTAATTGCTGATTATTTACTTGCCTATCTATCTTATTTAATTGTTATCTACTTCTTCCTTTGTTAACTTGTGACAAAAAGGGGGAGAGTTAGTTAATATTTGGAATGCATATTACTTATATATGGAGAATGAGAATGATAGGTATGGATGCATATTAATTATATATTGGAGTGAGAATAATGGGCATGAATGTAAATGCATGAATGCTTAATTAGGCAATATATGCTATGGAATGTGTTTTATGTTATGAATGATACATGAGAAGTACTAATTAAGGGGGAGTAGTAAATATTTTGACATCTTCAACAATCTTGTACAACATGAAAACAAGAGTACAAGGCTTCATTCTGATAATTGTAATATTATATGTTTTATCACGAAATTGACAAAGGGGGATATTGTAAGTGCTATAATGTTTAAAGTATACTTTGTTTAGTTACTTTTAAAAAGTATTTATAAACCCTAAAAAGACCTTAGGTTTAGGTGCTTTCAAAAAGTATTTAAAATTGGATTTTTATGCCTGTGGTTACTTGTATTTCGAGCAGCCTAAGTTTTACTCAGCCAGTCCTAGTTCAAACTGAAGTGAAATAAAATTTCTGTTGCACCTTCAACCAGTCGAAGGAGGTCCTTCGACCAGCCTTAGGTTTCTCGGCTCGAAGTCCAGCAACTGAATCCGTTCAGATTTTGGCTCCTTTAACCAGTCAAAGACCACCTTCGACCAGTCAAAGATTTGCTAAATCTTATCCCGCTCAAATTTGAAAATCCATTGGAACTAAATCCGGCGCTTGGACCAGTCAAAGACCCAACTTCTTTGCCTGAGAAGGTTTTAAGGTGATCCTGAGAAAACCTTATTCATAGTGAAAGCCAAGATTACATGGAGAGTAATTTTAGAAGTGGAGTAAGTGTGGTTGCTTGAGAATAGTTGTTGACACATTGAACCACTATAATTCTTGGTGTTTGTGGTGAATGCTTTTATCTTTCATGTGATGAATGGTTGAAATTTCTTTTTAGTACTAGTGGTGAATGATTGTAATATTTATTTTATTTACTCTTGCCATGTTTGTGATTTTGATTTTAATAAGTATTCGTGAAATAAGGTTTTCCTGCCTAAACTTTTTAGGAGAAGGTTGTCCTACGAATCAATTGAAATCAATGTTTCAATACTTAGGCAATTAAGATCTCTGATTTATTATTATTATTCATCACTTTATTCAATTATTTGGCAGAGTCCTATTCACCCCCCCCCCCCCCTCTAGGACTTCTTTAACTCTCCTTTTTATAGTCGCTCCATGAACAAATTGTGTCACGAAATTTATTCAGTCATGTGTTGTGATCGTCTTGGGATAACCGTATAAATCCATGTTAAACGTGGGACATGCCGACGAATCTCCATAGAATGGGATGTGTGGCGAGCTAGATAACTCTAATCATTTTCCGCATTGTGGCGATCGTTAAGCATGATGAACCACATATACTTTGCTCGGCATGCATCGCATATAGGTTGCTTGTGCATATTGATACCTCTCGTAGTTGTGGAGTATGTGACATATCAAAATCTTTACATTGCTTTAATAAATCTCTTGAATTATTGTTAATATTAAAGGATGACCATCACTATGAATAGGACATTGACCCTCTCCAACCGTACATATGATGCAGGTAATGTACAGATTGAAGAACTAGATGACCATCTCCCTATTGAAGATTATACTTAAAGAATAAGATGATAGTTTTATGATTTAGATTTATATTTCTGTTGTGAACTCTGGTATTGTAATAAGCTCCCATTGAGAGGGCATTTGACAAACTTATTTAATTCTTTTATGGAATGATAAGTACAATTAATTTTATTCTCATGAATGGTTACCTTCATGAATGTAACTAGATGTGATCTAAATGAAAAAATATATATATATGGTGTAATTTTTAAAGCATCCAATTTATACATTATTAACACCGGGTTTTCTCAGGCACGAGTACAAACTTTGGCAGTGAAAATTTGGGATGTTGCAGTTAGTATCAGAGCATGAGAATGAGATTAATTGGGCGTGAGGGAATGAAACATCATAAGCTTTATGCAACCAGGATAGGATTTTGAATTAGATACATATACTTAATTGAATTCCCAAAGGAACTAAGAAGTTGAAGAATTAGAAACCCATATTTAGGTTCCCCATTGGAAATATTAAGTTAGACATGAAATTTAGAAACTATGAATCTAGATATCCCCATAATAAATCCCTGAAATTTCTTATAAACATATTCTGAACTAAAATTCATCCTTAAATTAAGTCTCAATTAAGAAAAACAAGTTTCTTTTATAGGAATATAGATTTTCTAATGTTTTTTTTTTCCAGAATTTTTGACTATTTCAACGAAATTCTGACATGTTGTGAAATCTCCGCTAATTGCAAAAAGAAGACACATCTAAAAATTCTGAAAATTTTTCAATAGGCCACTTAGGTCTCCATTAACCTTCCTCTAAGATTTCACCTCGATGGGTCTATACAAAATTCCATAAAAATCCGATAGTAGAAAAAAAAATCGGTAGGAATTGTTGTTGAACAACAAGCTTTTATACACCTCATAAGGGTGAAACACCCCCCAAACCATGGAATCTTGCCACATGAATTTTCTAGAGTGTCAAGAATAAAGTTAGGGGCTTATGTTCCAAATTTCGAATAAATTGGACATAAGGATCATAAATTAAAATTCAGGGATTAACAGGCTTTCAATATAAAAATAATTTTTGGAATCTACAATTGTTCATGATACACTAAAGTCTAGGTTGAACAAGGAATGGATGATTTGGCCTATCCCTTACAAAACCTAGGATGCTTTAAGGAAAAAGGAAGACTTTTATTGTATTTCCCAAGGATGTAGAGTGATCAGGACCATGGACTTACAAACCATACCCAAGGAAGGCATAAGCGGTTTAATCCAATTACTAAATCTTAGGTTCGAGATTTTTATTTTAGGGGGGTAGATTGTAGCGTCTCAATTTCCATTAGCCAATTACACGCACACCTAGACATATACATCTACCTCATGAGAAATATAATCAAATATTAAACATAATGGATTAGTGTAAATGGAACAAATAAATAAATTTCAGGGACGAAATTTTGTTTAAGGGGGGTAGATTGTAATACCCTAAACATTTTAATACCCGAGTATTGAATATTCTCGAGTGTTACCAGGAAACTTAACATAAATTGTACGTGTGTACAATACAAATCTAACTGCCCTAACCTTGCATCTATTCCCTGACGCGAATCTAACCCTTGAGAACAGTCTCCATCTATAAATCAAGTCATCTGACCGTTGATCACATGGTTTAATACACATACATTCACTTAACTAAATCAACGTATGATCCTTCATCCATAATGATTTAGACATAAGTTCTTTAATAAGAATTACTTAGAAACGTGCTCACAACCATGTAGAACCATTAGATTTCACAAAACTCTTAGATCAGCAATAATTACGAAAATGCCATTAACCTATACCCTGAATTCCAAATCACATGGTTCTCATGATTCGTTTCACGTGAAACTTTATATCAAGCCTAACTATCATAAATTAACCATACATGTCAAGTTTCAACCCTTAGATCAGCAAGATCAACAGTTCAAACAAATATCTACTCAAGAGTGACCCACCTAAGCTTCGGACCTCCCTGATCTTTGACTAGGGGCCCATTTAGACCCTAAGGTTGGTTGACAAAATGAATGGACAGAGTAGATTTCTCCAAAACATCACCGTGGGCCCCACAGCCGACCAAGAGTGTTCAGTTACATGTGCACCGGCAGTGCACTGAACAAGGAATCGGGTCAAACACGGTTTGACCCGACGAATCTTGCGAAGAAAAGGAAATCGCCATTCCTTCTTGTGTTAACAGCATACAATCATCCACTATGAAGTTACTAGGCCACCATCATCCTTAGGGCTGATCTGAACCATCCAATGGGTTCAGTTGATGAATTCGACCAAAACCATGTCGAACTGGTGCATCCATGCACACCTACAAACTCACAGCGACAAGTAAATGTAACGATACGTTGATTAGTGGTGTGGCCCACCCATATCTCATATCCATCCCAAATTTTGCCCCACGATGGGACACTAACACAACAAACATAAGAGTGGAGAATATCCTTTAAAGGAACGCAAAGGTAGACCCCACTAACTCAAGCAAAGGGTCGGAACCGGACCCCCATATGTACGTAAACAGATTCTATTTGGAGAAGCCGTGACTCACCTACAATAATTAAATGAATGATCTGGACTATCCATCTTGTCCGGAGGAGGAATTCGACTAGAACCTCACCCTTTTCGCAACTTGTTCTATCAGATGGATGGTTGCCGCAAACCTTACGCAAGAACACTGAGACAAGTC
Source organism: Magnolia changhungtana (assembly GCA_030180095.1). NCBI lineage: Eukaryota > Viridiplantae > Streptophyta > Magnoliopsida > Magnoliales > Magnoliaceae > Magnolia > Magnolia changhungtana. Next base: position 14,563,405 of record JASAUF010000276.1, read on the forward strand.
CTGTACGAACCATTTTTCACGTAGGAAAGCCACACCAGACATCCTGGCCCAGATCCAGACCATCAAAAGCTGGAGGCCTAGTAATCGGGAGGCTATCAAAATTTGATATCTTATAAGCTTAGATCGGTTAGCTCAGGAAATGAATCCAAATAATAAAAAGGAGCTATTAGGCTTTGATACCACTTGAAAAGGCCAAGCTTAAAGTCATAGAGGGGAGGGTGAATAGGACTATGCCAAATTTAAAAATAAATGCAAAATTACAGAGATAAACAAAGATAGCACAATTATAAGCAACCTCAAATGCACAAGTATTGAGAGGTTGATATAAACTGAGTTCTAAGGACAACCTTACACCAAAAACTAAGGTTTATGGTAGGACAACCTGATTTCTAGAACGTTTGTAAGTATCAAAAACTCAAACTTAGAAGGAGATAAAGGAAATAATCTAAATTATTACAACATTCACCACAAGTGCATAAAAGGAAATTACAATATTCAGCACCACACATACATCACCATAAGCATCCACCAAACACCGATAATTATAGTGGTTCGTGTGTCTACACCAACTGTTTGAAAAATAGCCACACAACTACTCCACTCCCAATATCCACACCCACGGGATATTGGCTTTCACTATCAAATAAGGTTTTCTAAGGTTCACCTTAAAACCTTCACAATTGTGTTTTTAGATAGGCTTACACAATTACAAAAACCCTACACTCTGAGATTTTCTGGCTTACCTCAAACAAAACCAAAAATGAGACTTTCCTGTCAGAATCTCACAAACTATAAAAGATACATAAAATTAAATTGTACTTATCTGAACATTCTCCTTCTGATGAAGCCCAGTAGAACTAATCCAATGTAGACGAAGATGTTCAATGTCCAATCTCACAAATGAAAAGGTTCTAGGTCTAAATGATTTTTAGAATAAATCAACCTGGGCTAGCTTGATTTGATTTTGATCTCAAAGAGGGTAAAATCACAATTCCCTTCTTTAATGAAATAGAGTTGAATGGAGATCACAAAATTAAATACAAAAAGCTATTTAAGAGAATCTTAAATTAACATAATATAGCTTAAGAAATGCAAGAATTTATCTCTCAGAGTGATGACTTGATTATACTTGAAAAGAATGAAAAACTCTAAGATTCGTCCTCTATTTATAGGTGAAAATAATGTTCACTCGACTGGTCTAAGGGTCGGTTCAACTAATTGAAGGACCAACCACATTTCAAAATTTTTGGTGTGATAAGATAATATTGTTACTCGACTGGTCGAGCAATGCACTCGACTGGTCGAGTGGGACTAAAAAACCTTGCTGGACTTTGAGTCGAGCACTGTTCACTCGACTGGTAGAGCAGTCTCCATAACTGGTCAAGGGTCTAACAGAAAATTCTAAAAATTCATAACAAATCTTAGACTGGTCGAGAAACTTCTTGGACTGGTCGAGTCAGTGCTTAGACTGGTCGAATAAAGACTAGGACTAATCAAGAAAATGACCTATAAACTTACGTAATGACCCAAATAAAATATGTAATGAATATGACCTAACCTATGATCAATTTAGGGTCATCCATACCTTATTTGTGAGTATGAATCATCGAAACATCGATCACTTTGGTAAGTCATTCATCTGAAATTCATGAAGCTTGTGTTCCAAATCTTGAACTTGAGCTTGAGTTAGGGCTTGAGTTCTTGATTCTTTAAAGTATTAACAATGAGCTTTCAACTTAAACTTGAGCCTTGAACTTTTGTTCTTGCACTTGAACTTGTAATCCTTGAACTTCGACAACGTTCTTCAACTTGAATACGTAGAAAAGTTTGGCGATGATGAAGATGACTCACAATGCATTAAGTTGATCTATCCATCTCATCAAAATAAGATATAAATTCTAAGTAGTTTGGCACAACAAAATTTGACAACTCCGGGTGCTAGATTTAGAAGATGGCATTTACAATCTCGCCCTTTGTCAAATTTGTGACAAAACTGACTAAAGAATCATGCACCAGTTCAATAAGGAATCATGCACTAGTCATACTAACTAAAGAATCATACACCAGTTCAATAAGGAATCATGCAACAGTCATGCTACAACAACTCACTACAACTCCCCCACAATCCAATACTCTCTCTCAATCCAGGTGAAGGTGATTGTAGAGTACCCGTATTAAACAAATACATATCCAAAATATATCTCCATATATTCATATATCACCACAATCACACATCATCATATTCATAAATACCACATTTCTCCCCCTTTTTGTCACAATATGACAAAGGAAAGAAAATAGAAGAGAAGAGTATGATTTAAGAGAGTGAATAACATAAACATGTCTATAAATTAGCATCCAAATATCATCCAAACATCCAAACTAACATGTTCAAGAACTATCAAAGCAAAAAAAAAAATAATAATAATAAATAAAAAAAGATATAAGAGTTATTACAAACCCAACATATTCTGGGTACGCACCAAAATAGGTGTGAAATGGGAAGAAGGTCCATGAGTGGTTCTCTTTTTATTTCTACCTTCCATTTCAAGATGTACAAAAAGAATACGAGAAAGGAATGGAAAGTTTCGTACAAATTAGATTTTTTGCAAGATAACCAAAGAAACCACTAGAAACCTTGAAATAAACTTCAAAATCAAGGAAATAGAAGTGCAAAGATCCTAAATCCGAAAGGAAAATGGAAAAGATGCACTAACCAAGTTGCAATCGAAGGTGGGTTCGACTAGTCGTGGAAGGGTCGGTTGGAAAAGATGAGAAGAATGAAGAAAAAAATGCTTTTTCCTCTTTTTAAAACCCGAAACCCGAGCTACTCGACCGATCGTACCACAACTGGTTGAGTGTGTACTCAACTGGTCGTGCAACCTCAAAAATTTTCAATTTTCAGCAACTTTTGATATTATTTAAAAAAAAAATCTGCAAAAAATAAAAACATGCAATATAGTACAAGCAAACATAATTAACTTAGATCACATTACACATACCAATATCCAATTTTAATTTAGCAAACCTATTGCTGTCAAGTGATTTTGTGAAAATGTCTGTAAGCTAATTTTTAGTTTAAATATAGTCTAATGAAATAATCTTATCTTCTAATAATTCACGAATATAATGATATATAATGTCAATATGCTTAGTTTATGAATGTTGGATTGGACTTTTAAAGATGTTAATTGCACTGGAGTCATCGCAATACAAAACCATAGAATCTTGCACAAATCCATAATCATTTAACATCCTCTTCATCCACACAAGCTGAGTGCATGCATTACCGGCAACAATATATTTAGCCTCAGCTGTGGATAGCGATACAGAACTCTATTTCTTACTATGCCATGAAACTAAGCAGTTCCCGACATAAAAACATCCACTGCTGGTAGACTTGCGGTCATCAATATTACCAGGCCAACCAGCATTCATATAACTGGCTAATTGAACATTAGTATTGAAAAGGCCTAGTTATATGTCCTAGGGGGGGGGGGGTTGAATAGGACTATGCCAAATTTAAGATTATACCAGCGGAATTAAATAATAAGATAACCTTACAAATAAATAAATGAAAGATAGTACTTTTAAATAAATCATAATACAAAAATGTAAAGCAACCTCAATATTCTAGTATTGAGAGGCTGATACGAATGATGTTCTAAGGACAACCTTGCACCATAAAAATCAACAGTTTATGGCAGGACAACCTTACTAGAACGGTATAAGTATCAATATCTCAAACTGAAGAGAAATAAAGGAAATAGCAAGAATTGAAATCTAAACTATTACAACATTCCCACAATGCTTGAAATGTAAAAGATTACAACATTCACATCCACACATACATTCCACAGCTTTGAATGATAAAAGATAAAAATTAAAAAAACATTCAAACCACAAGACAGAATTATAGTGGTTCGCCTGTGTGTTCACCAACTGTTAAACAACAGCCACACAGCTTGCTACTCCACTCCTAATATCCTCACACATGGGATATCAGCGTTCACTATAGAAATAGGTTTCACAGGTTCACCTAAAACCTTCACAATTGTGTCTTTCAAATGGGCTTACACAATTCAAAAACCCCACTTTCTGAGTTTTCTGGCTCTCCTCAGATAACCAACACAATGAGATTTTTCTGGCTCAATCTCAAAAGAAACCAAAAAGCAATGGAAATTTACACAAATGTAAAATACCTGGATTTCTCCTTTTGTAGTAGCCCGAAGAACCAATCGGAGTAGAAGTTTGAATATAGAAGTTCAATTGTCCAGTACTCACTATGAAATGGTTCTAAGTTCTAATCGATTTTAAATTAAACCAAATGGGCTAACTCTATTTGATTTTAATTCCAAGAAGAATGAATACAACAATTCCTCTTTTCAATTCAGATTGGAATACAGAAACAAAATCAAATCGACAAAGCTAACAAAAGAGAATATTAAATATGCATAGCGTAGCTTACAAATTAACATAAACTTATCTCAGAGTGATGCCTTGATTTTACTTGAATTCAGATTCTTGAAAAATACTGAAATTCGTATTCTATTTATAGATGCAGAAATCACCACCACGACTGGTCGAGTGGCCACCACGACTGGTCGTAGGTCGAACTGAATTTTGAAATTTTAAGCGCGATCGGATAAAATCATTTCACGATTGATCGTAGGGTGTCCATGACTGGTTGTGAAGCCTCCACGACTAGTCGTGATCAACCCACGACTGGTCGTGAGGAACCAAGAATGGTTGCTGGAGTTTGAGTCGTAGTTGCAGGAGTGGTCGTAAATGAGTCGGCACTGTTCTTATGACCGGCCAAGCAGACTCTAGGACTGGTCGAAGCTCAACCAAAAAATTTTGAAAATTTGCAACAACTTAGGACTGGTCTTGGAATTTCTTGGACTGGTCGAGCCAGTTATAGGACTAGTCGAACAGAGTCCAGGACTGGTCTTAGAACAGATCAAACACTTATAAAAATATTCAATTTGAATTATGTATACAAAATGACCTACCCTAAGGTCAATCTAAGGTCATTCATACCTTGAACGTGAGGTATGGACAATAAATCTTCATTTCTTTAGATGATAGTTGACCTTTTGAAGATTGTGAAGATTGAGGTCTCGATTCTTGATGTAACATTGAACTTAAGATCTTCTAGAGCTTGAATTATACTTCATCTTGAGTTAAGTCTTGAACAAGATCACTTCTTTCATTGTAGCTTGTAATTGCATGCTTTGAAGTAGTTTTTCATTCTTGACTTGAAGCAAAGATGCAGTGTCTTGAAAATATGAATCAGCATGCTACACAAGATATAGATTGTGTTTTTAGCACCACAAAATTTGATAATCAAAGGAATAAGAAACTATAGTACTTACAATCTCCCCCTTTGTCAAATTTGTGACAAAACACACTTAACAAAAATATGATCAATACAAGGAATCATACACCAGTTATAAAGTAAAGCAGTTACAGCCTGATTAATGAATCATGCAACAGTTGTCATTAACAAGCAGAAATTAATCATTATGTACTACCCCTAAATAGCACACATAAATCCACCATAAAAATGATGTTACTCCCCTACAATCCATATACATTCCATATTTATCAATCAAAAATATTCTCCCCCTTTTTGTCACAATATGACAAAGGAGGAAATGAATAAATGGAAGTGGAAGGCCAATAAGAGAGTAATTAAAGGAATAACTAGTTAAGATATGCAAGTAAAAATAAGCAAACTCAAAGTTCACATAACATTAACCAGCTGAAACAAAAGTCAGTCATACAAACTGAAGTAAAATCAAAGTCCACACACCAATAAAAGTAGTATAAAAGTTATTACAAACCAAATAATAAAACACTTAATCAGATCCTAAGGAAGGAGCAGGTATGGTAGGATCAAGTTGATGTAGCCCCTTATTAATGCGCCTAAGATACTTACGTATATATTTAAATTGCAAATCACGGGCAACATTCATATTCCCTACCTTCTCCTCAAGTGCACGTAGATGTGCATCAAAATCAGATGGCTCATAGTCAGGATCATTAGTAGAATCTAATTCAATTCCATAAAAAATGTTATCCATATTTATATCATCAGAAGGAATATCGCCACCTTCTTCTTCATTCCCTACTTCAGCACCATCACCACCCTCATCTCTTTGGCCAGGAGCCAATTCCAGCTTCATCTTGTTTATATTGTAATTGTTAAAAATAAGATGATGAATAGGAGCCTCTTCAACAGGCATAACAACTAGCATGTGAGAAGCTAACACAGTCATAAGATAAGCAAATGGAATATCACTATGTCCTGGATGGAGACGAAACTGAATGATGAAATGACATATTAAAGAAGGCAGATAGACTTTCGTGCCAGTGACGATAAAATGCAAAACTCAAACCATAAATGAAGCCAGTTCAGTTTTGTTACCAGAACGTGAATACAGATTTGAAGTAAAGATTCTGTGGAGAACCCTGTATTTAGGTAACAAATACTTTACGGGGAGCATATTCCCTTTATGAGTCCATTGAACATTCATATTGCATAAATCTCTAGTTAACATACGTTTTTCTGTTTCATACAGTTTTTCAACTAGACTATAAATAGGAATACCCTCGTCATTAACAGGTATGTCCATGAGAGCTGAAATTAGATGACGGTCTGCCTCAAATGGACCTTCTCTAGTATCAATATTAAATGTTAAATTCTCAACTAAAAATTTAGAAATACACAAAATCATGGCTTGAGCAATAGATTGGTATGTAGGCCCACCCCAATGTAGGATGTTATCCTAGCTTACAGATTGGAGAAGTGGAAGGATACCAAAAGGAGCAATATGATAAATAAATACAGGTCTTTCAATAATGACATTGCGCAATCGCAAATCCCGTACATGTGCGAGAACATCTTCGAGTGAATGAAGATGGCGCCAGTGATAGTCAAAGGACGAGAGGAAGAAGGACCGGGGAAAGTTTTCTTTTTCCCTCTAGCATCCATTTGCAATAGATTAATCAAAGAAATAAATAGATATAAAAGATGAGGAGTGGGCTTTTGATAGATCAGATTTTTTAAGAGAAAACTCCAAAATCACAATGAACCACAATAAATTACTCCAAGAGTGAAAATGAAGTAATATTAACTAGAATCTACAAGAAAAACACAAATGATGCACTAACCTTGAGGAATCAGACAGTTGGGTACGACTAGTCGTGCTACGGCCCGTTGAAGAAGAAATAGGAAATGAGAAAGATAAGTTTTTTCCCAATTTTTAAGAGATTCAGCTCGCTACACGACTGGTCTAGGACCATTCTCGACTGGTCGTACCATGACTGGTCTAGGACCATTCTCGACTGGTCGTACCACGACTGGTTGAGCACGTCCTCGACTAGTCGTGAACCAACAAAAACATGCATTTTTCATAAGAATTTGAAATGTAAACCAATAAATTATCAAATATATATACACTATGATACACACATGCATGAATAGTCAATTTAAATTGCACATTCTAAGATTAAATTTTAATTTATTAAACCTTCTTTTGTTGAGCGGTTTAGTGAAAATGTCAGCAAGTTGAGTGTTGGTTGAAATATATTCCAATAAAATTATTTTTTCTTCCACTAATTCACGAATGTAATGAAATCTAATGTTAATGTGCATAGTATGAGAATGTTGAATTGGATTTTTAGAAATATTTATTGCACTGGAATTATCACAATATAAAACCATCGAATCCTGTGCAATTCCATAATCGGTTAACATACGTTTCATCCAAACAAGATGAGTACATGCATTTCCAGCTACGATGTATTCAGCCTCAGTAGTAGAAAGCGATATAAAACTTTACTTCTTACTAAACCAAGAAACTAAATAATTTCCAATATAGAAACAATCACTACTGGTTGACTTTCTATCATCGATATTACCAGCCCAATCAGCATCTGAGTACCCAACCAACTGAACACTAGTATCGTATGGATACCAGAGACCCAAATTAGTAGAAGTTACGACATATCCCATAATCCGCTTAACAATAGTTAGATGAGATTCTTTAGGGTCAGACTGATATCCAGCCAAATACCAACACTCAAAGCAATATCAGGTCTACTAGCATTTAAATAAAGCAAACTACCAATCATACTGTGATATAATTTAGGATCTACAATTTTACCTGTAGAGTCTTTTGAGAGTCTTAAGGTTGTACTCATAGGAGTATCAAAATTCTTCCCATTCTCAAAACTGAACTTTTTAATCAAGTTTAAAGCATATTTGGTTTGAAAAATGAAAATACCATCAGGTTGTTGTTTTACTTGCAACCCTAGGAAATAATTCAATTCCCCAACCATGCTCATTTCAAACTTAGATTTCATTAAATCTGCAAACTCAACGGTCATGTTAGTACAGGTTAATCCATAAATAATATCATCAACATAGATTTACACCATTAAGATATGATCATTATGTTTCTTAACAAACAAAGTCTTATCAACACATCCTATTAGAAAATTATGACATAGTAAAAACTTAGTCAATTTTTCATACCATGTCCTGGGAGCTTGTTTCAAACCGTAAAGAGACTTTTTAAGGCGATAGACATGATAGTGTTCTTAGGGTCTTCAAAACCCGTTGGTTGTTCAACATAAACTTCTTCATGCAGATCGCCATTTAAGAAAGCACTCTTTACATCCATTTGATAAAATTTGAATTTTCTAAAGCATGTAATGGATATGAATAGTCAGATTGATTCAAGACGAGCTACTGGGGCAAAGGTTTCATCATAATAGTCAATGCCTTCAATTTGAATTATATTACCAAGTTCATCAGACTTATTTTTTAAAATCTACTTAGTTCCTATAATGTGTTTATCTTAAGGTCTAAGAACAAGATACCAAAAATCATTTCTCACAAATTGGTTAAGTTCTGCTTGCATAGCTACTATCCAGTTTTCATCAGTAAGAGCTTAATTTACATTAGCCGATTTTATCTGGGATGTAAAGCATACGTAATTTCATATATCGTCTATTTGTCTACGACTGCGTACACCAGTGAGAGGGTTTCCAAGAATTTAAGTGGATGGATGATTTTTGACAGTCCTCAGTTTAGAATTAGTTTGATTTGATGAAGTATCTGGTTTGTCAATTAAAAGAACTTCATCATTATCTGAACTTGGGGCAAGTGTATTCAAGTGATCGTCAATAACCACATTGATGGACTCTTGAATCACACCGGTCCGCTTGTTCAGTACACAATATGCACGACTATTCAAAGAGTACCCTAAAAAGATACCTTCATCACTTTTAGTATTAAACTTTACCAAATTTTCATGTTCACGTAAAATATAGCTCTTGGTACCAAAAACTCGAAAGTATTTGACAGTAGGCTTCTTATCAAACCATAGTTCATAAGCAGTTTTATTATTTGACTTACTTGTATAAACCCGGTTGATTATATAGCAGGCAGTATTTATGGCTTCATCCCAAAGATTTTTAGATAGCTTCATACTATTCAACATTACATTAGCCATTTCTTGAATAACTTTATTTTTTCTTTCAATAATTCCATTTTGTTGTGGTGTTTTAGGTGCAGAGAATTCATGAGATATTCCCTGATCGCAACAGAATTTTTCAAAACTGTTATTTTTGAATTCTGATCCATGATCACTACGGATCTTACTAACTTGAGAACTTTTTTCAATTTGGATCCATTTGAGAATCCTCTTTACCTCATCAAGGGTTTCTATTTTATCTCTTAAGAAGGTTACCCAAGTGAATCTGGTATAATCATCCATGATCACCAGTATGTATTTTTTGCCACCTCGACTCTCCATCCTGGTTAGTCCTACAAGATCCATGTGGAGAAGTTCGAGCGATTTTGATGTGGCATTAAAGTTTACCTTTTTATGAGCACTCCTAGTTTGCTTGCCAATCTGGCATTCGCCACATATTTTGTTTAATATTTCACACCATAGGTGTAAGACCCATGTCCTAGTTTATACTGTTCCATTAACTTCCGTGATCCTTCCCGTCAAATTCTGGTAACATGCGACTGATAATCAACGTTTGCGCACTACCTCAGCTTAATCTGAGACTTGTACCATTACGACCGCATCGTCGCCGCGGTTCCAACGCCGCGACTCACGCACCGATCCGATACCCAGGTCAGAAGATGTGAGCCGGCGTTTATTTCGAAGAAACGCCGCGGTTTTATGATCCCGAGAGAATCTCTACAACATGTCCCATCAACCCATCACTTAAATCAATCAATTAATCACATCATGTCAAGTACAACAGCAATCCATGCTTCCTTTCTCCACAAGCCAAGCAAACCCCAAAAGTCAACAAGCCTCTCACCTCACCCATCACTCACCTCACTTATCACTCACCTCACATCCATCACCCATCACTCTCTCTCCTTATAACCCTCTATCTCTCTCTCATTTCCCAAAACACAAAAAAATCTCAAGCAAATAGTGGACGTCAATGGCTTTCCCAATTGAGAGAAAAGTGTGATGTATGTGGCCCACTCCCTATTCCAAAACCCATCATCCTAACCCTTCAACTCTCATCACCCTCCATCAATGAGAAGTACAAGGAGATTGACTTTCCAACAAACCGAGAAGATAGAACAGTGGGTGCTTATTAGGCTAGATCTTTCTATGTTTTGATGATGGGCTAAGTGAGGCCTACCGATTGATGGTATGGATCTCACTTGGGACACGAGATGTGGCCAATGGCCCATCTTGATTTTATTACCATTCCATGATGGGGCCATTCTCCATGGACCCGATCATGATGTTTACTTTCTAGTCTAAAAATGGGTCATCTAGACCTTACATCTTGGTGGAGAAGGGATCTCCACCGTTGATCCTTGATTTGGTGGGCCCACATGCAATGGGACCCACTTGATGTATGATTGGATGCTTGAAACGGAGGGCCCATAGTGTCGGGGTCCCTCCATCATGCGTGTCCCTCTTTCTCTCTTCCTCTCTTTCTATTATTTATTTTATGTGTGATGATATGGCTGTGTGACCCATTTAGATGGACCCCACCCTGAAGCGTGTATTGGACCCAAGTCATTTGTAGGTGAGGCTCACTTTATATGTGTTGTATCCACACCATCCATCATTTGGTGGCCCACATGAGCAGGGCCACCTTCTACCCTTGGAAAGCCCAGACCATCTAGTGTCCCTAGATGCTGGACGTTATTTGAAAAACACATATTAGCTTGGTTCAAAGCTTCTTAGATGGACCACTTGTATAGGCCTCACCTTGATGTATGTATTCAATCCACGCCGTCTATCCTATTTACCCACTCGTTTTAGGCGTTGAGCCAAAAATTAAAGCCAATCCGATCATCTGGCGGGCCATAACATAGAAGACAGTATTTTCTACCATTAAAATCCACCCCAACGTTTCGATACTCCAAAATATACCCAATATTGGGCTTGATGGGTCTGTCTTGAGCCCTGAAGACCAATGACGGGGTCGGATTCCCCTGATACGGGCCCCACCTACAAAAAACCTCAGAAAAACCATATTTTCAAAATAATAATAATAATAATAATAATAAATATATAGGTAGGGGCCTTTCTGAAACCGATGCTATGGCAGTAACGTCTTTGCGCGTGCGTTTAGCCGGTGGACAGGCCCACCCACGGCTCTAGCCGTGGGCCCCACCATGATTTATGCTATACATCCACACTGTTCATTTGGTGGGCCACCTCCTGAGGTGGGCCCCCCTTCAAAGATCAGGCCGATCTGAGTCTCAGATGGCCCACATCATGGAAGCAGTGTTGATTAAACGTCTACCATTGGGACCCTTTTTGTGGTCCATAAGTTTTGGGTCAACATGAAATTTGTTTTTACTCTTCATCCAGGTCTACGTGACCTTATGAACGGGTTGGATGGAAAAAAAAACATTATGATGGGCCCCACGTGGGACCCACTATGATATATGTGTCTTATTACCACCGTCCAGGTGGATGGTGGAGCCCACAATGATGTATGTGTTTTGCTCACACCGTCCATGGCAGTGGACGGTGGGCACCACCATATATGTGTTTTATTAATGCCGTCCAAGCACTTGCTGGACGGCCAGTAGGCCCCACCTTGGTGTCTATGTTATATCTACACTGTCCATTTAATTGGTGGGCCCCACCATGATGCATGTGTTGCATTCTAACCGTCCAACCATTTGACGAGCTTGCCTGTAGACCCCCACCATGATGCATGTGTTGCATTCTAACCGCCCAACCATTTGGCGAGCTTACCTATAGACCCCACCATGATGCATGTGATACATCCAAGCCATCCAGCCCCTTGAAAGCTCATTTTATGACATGAGCTAAAGAAAGAGTCAAATCTAATGTTCAAGTGGACCCCACCATTGAAAATAGTGGAGACAGTGGCATTCACCATTCAAAACCTCTTAGGAGCCACATTAGCTTCCAATTAAGCCTATATTTTTCTTTCACTTCATCTAGCTCTATGTTAAGTTATGAATTTGGTTGGATCTCAAATACATCACAGCGGACCACTCCGTGATATGATCATCCATTGAGGCCCACTTTGATGTGTTTTGTGGCCATCTGTGAGGCCCACCTTGTGGCCCATCCGTCAGGGCCATTGTGATGTATTTTGTGGCCTAATCAAGAGGCCCACCTTGATATACATGTGACTCATCAGGAGGTATCTTTGACCCATGAGTGGGGCCCACCTATTGTGTGTTTTGAGGCCCAGGTGCAGGGCCCAACTGTTATATATTTTAGGCCCATGTATTGAGGCCCATTGTGATGTATTTGCGGCCCATGGGTTGAGGCCCATTGTGATGTATTCAAGACCCATTATTGAGGCCCACCTTAATGTGTATGAGAACTTGTTATTGAGGCCCACCGTCATGTGTATGAGGCCCGTTGTTGAGGCCACCTTGACATATATGAGGACCATGTGATTAGGCCCATTTTGATGTATTCTAGGGCCTATGGGTTAAGGCTCATTGTGATGTATTAGGGCCCATGGGTTGAGAGCCATTGTGATGTATAAAGGCCCGTGGGTTGACACCCACTATGATGTGTATAGGGCTCATAGGTTGAGGCCCATTGTGATGTATTTGGAGCTCATGGGTTGAGGCCCATTGTAATGTGATTCCACAGTGGTTTATGTGTTGACATTTATGGCGGGCCATGTCTTGGGAGCAATGTTGGTTTGACGTCCACATTGTAAGAATAATGTTGGTTAAATGTCTGCATTATAACTCTCCTTAGGGCCCATTGATAGGCCCATACTTATTGAGTATAGGCCGTTTAGGCCCATCTGCATTGTAAGGATAGTTTATTACTTTATAACATGCTTAGTATAATTTCATGACTCATGCCATATGCATCATATTTATGTTTGATATGAGTAGTGACTGATCATTGCATACGCCATTGGACAGACTATATACGGGACTCCTTATGAGATGAAGTGCCCACATTATCGTGTTGTATGCACAGGATTGCTGCATGACCGGATAGTGTGACTCGTGCATCTCGCATATATGTGACTTGATCATTGTACACCCTAACAACATCAGGGCCGTGGCCTCCACAGGCACATCGTGGATGGCTAGATGGGACACTAGAAATATTTGGTTCTAGCACTATGGGCACTTAGGATGTCCTTGGGTGAAAATCTCAAAACCTCCGAGGCTAGGAGTAGCCTCAACGTCTAGACAGAGTGGAACATGAGCGCCCGAGTGTCGAATACCAGTAGGCCACGTCTCCCACTGTGTCGTGGTCGGTTGGGAGGGGGTGTGGCCTTATCCGCCTGAGTGAGGGGGCTATAAGCTAGGCTGAGTATGACCATCTCGTAAATGGGTCCGCTATCGACGAGCATGGTAGGTATTGGCAGACTATTGGTTAGGCAGATAGTGAGGTCTATTCCACTCACTGGGCTGTGCAGCTAGGGAAGAAGCAATCGGAGTGGAATGTAATAAACCCCGGTGATTTCTCCAGAGAGCAACCATACTAATATGTGGACTTATTGAGCAGGAATTACATATCCATTCATTCATTCACTATCCACTCAGGCTGGTGGTGCGTAACTATTTGTTACGTGTACCTTCGCAAGGCCAGGATTTTGGTTGGGCACGTGACTAACCTGAGATTAGGAGTTTACCACATTATGTCTAACTATCCAAATTTATGTATGGGACTGGTTTAGATAGAAGTCCCTTATGATGGACCCCATAGCTTGTGATACTTCGTACTATCATCCCGACTTCACATTCCAGCATGGCAATTTCATTCGCACTGCATATTACATTACATCCGCAGTACTTAGCATTTTGAGTTACTATGTTTTTGCACTTATATGGCCTAGATGAGGTTGATGGTATTCGTGGTTTGTTAGGATTTACATAGTGTATTGTATCCTTAGCATTTGTTATTGTCTTGTTATATTTTATATCGCATAGCCTTGATACGGCTGATAGCACTCATGCACTTACTAGTATATTTTCGCTTACTCTAATATCGTATGATTCATGATCTTGTTAGTATTTCCATTTATCCCGATGATGTATGATTCATATGCTTCATTATATACTTGGTACTTACCTTATACACACTTGCACCACCCTCTAAGCTTTCTATAAGCTTATGTATGATAGATGCGTGCAGGTGGTGTTAGGTTGCAATAGGGTCGAGCTTGGAGCGTGCAGCTGTCTTCTAGAGTTTTCCTTTCGATAAATGGATTTTCCTTTCAGTATTGTATTCTATTGATTATATTAGTGGATATGTGATGATGATGTTACCTTTGTGAATTGGGTATGCTTGTGGTCATTCTTCTTATGAGACAAATGTACATTTGAAAATCCTCCTTGTAGGATCCCAGGATTGGAACCTGGCGTATCGGCGCTCGGAGCAGAGAATGAGGTACTACGGAGGCTGTCGGCACAGAATTCGACGATCGGGATTCCTGTGAATCCGATTTCCGGGTTTGGGTCATGACACTAGGTTAGAAAATTTAACACTATGATTTTTATCGTAAATTTGAGAAATGTTTAACAAGTTATGTTTTAAACCTTCAACATACAGAACATTTTCAAATAAGGGGAGGTTAGGAAGTTGAACCGTACCTTGGCCAATAATCTTGTAGTTGTTACCATCACCAAATGTGACTGAACCATCAGTCATGTCTTTAAGAGTGGTGTACAAACCTTTGTCACCAGTCATGTGCCTGGAGCATCCACTACATAGGTACCATTTTGAATGGCTTGAAGCTTTGAAAGCCATGTGGACAACCAAGCAAGTAACCTTAGGAACCCATTTCATAATTGTTTTGGGTTTAGGAGTATAGTTGGTCTTCTTATGTTTGTAGTTGTTGTAAGAATGACCCACTGATTTAGATTTTAAGAGCTCCTTAAGTAGATCAACTATTTTCTTAGTTAGAGGGTTTCGGTTTGGATTTTTATAGTTGATATAGTTGCTTTTAGGTTTTTGAAAAGTTTTAACATTTTAAAAAAAAATTGATTAAAACTTTTCTCTTTTGATTTTGAGGACTCTCCTTTCATAAACTTGGGAGGAGTATTCTTCTGTTTAGGAGGAATATTTCTATCGTAGCCCAAACCGGATCGGTCACCACTTTTTCTTGATCCAGACAATAATTTTTCTAATTTTGGATCACCTTGGGCATACCTCCATGCATCCTTTAAACTCAAAAGTGAAGAGATTTCAAGTTTAAGTTTTTAATTTTCAGATTTCAGATTTTCAATCTGGGAGGTTTTGAACTCTAAATCGCATTTGCATTTTTCAAAACAATATGAAATATGGGATTTTTCTAAAACAAGAGTTCAAAATTTTCTTTAAGCTTTGAAAACTTTTCTTTCTGAAGTTTAAGTTTAACAGCAATTTTACAACTTTCCTTGTATAGGGCATTGTAAACATCTTGAAGATCTTCTTCATTTTCATGATCACTATTCAGATTTTCTTCACTAGTAGAATCACCATGATCTGAAAAAGTGAACTTGGCAAGAGTCATAAGAGCTTTGACTTCATTGCCCGACTCAGTTTCAGAATCTTCTGATTCAGAAGAGGCTTCAGTGCCAGAAGATTCATCCTAAGTAGCCAACATTCCTTTCTTTTTAGGTTTGTCCTTTTTAGGACACTTGTTTGTTAAATGCCCATATTCTTGGCGGTTATAACATTGACTATCTTTTAAAGATTTCCAAGTTTTAGATGTAGATTTAGATCTTTTCTTATCATTTGATTTTTGAAAATCAACCCTCTTTTTACTTTTGAAAATGTTGTAAAACTTTTTCGCTAAGAGAGCCATATCATCTTCAGAATTTTCAAAATCAGAATTTTCTTGAGAAATACTTTTAGAAGACTTAAGAGCAATGGATTTACCTTTAGGAGCTTTAAGATTTAACTCATAGGTTTGTAAAGACCCAACTAATTCTTCTACCTCATATTGTCCGTATCATGAAGTTCCTGGATCGCAGTCACCTTTGAGTTGAACCGTTCAAGTAGTGAGAATAGTATCTTTGCACACACTTTACTTTCTGGGATTTTATCGCCCCGGTCACTGCTTCATGTGGGCGGGCACGCGTGGGCAGGCCCCCAAGTGGCATGGCGTGTGCTAGCCGTGTGGTCGGGTGTCTCGGCCGGGTGAGCTCTTGTTGCGATTGATCAGCGTAACTTGTCCCACATCGGAAGAGTTGTCTGGAGTTATGATGGTTATATGTTGGGTTTCTCCCTTAACAGACATGACGCGTTTTAAAGCCGTGAGCTTCGGCAAAGCGGACAATATCATGTGCTGTGGGGGTGGGCCTTACAAAATGGTATTAAAGCCGAGGACGGCTCTACCCTCGGTCGGGGATAATGTGACGCCTCGGTCACTGCTTCATGTGGGCGGGCACACGTGGGCGGGCACACATGTGGGCGGGCCCCAAGTGTGGCATGTGCAAGGGCTCTTGTGTGTGGCTAGCAGCAAAGCTTGTGCTAGGCGAGCTATCATTGCAGATTGATTTGTAGCGTAACTTGTCCCACATCGGAAGAGTTGTCTGGAGTTATGATGGTTATATGTTGGGTTTCTCCCTTAACAGACATGACGCATTTTAAAGCTGTGAGCTTCGGCAAAGCGGACAATATCATGTGCTGTGGGGGTGGGCCTTACAAGACCCCACATAGAGTTTACAATGTCATTCAGTCTAGTATAGAAGTCCATGAACATTTCATTTTCTTCTATATGAATTTCCTCAAATTTAGTTGTGAGGATTTAGACTTTAGACTTCTTGACAATTGATGTACCCTTGTGTGTCATTTCTAAAATATCCCAAGCTTGCTTTGCAGTATCATAGGATATAATTCTTTTGAACTCATCTAGTGATAGTGCGCAAGTGATTGCATTTAGTGCTTTTGCATTGACACTACTCTCACTTTTCTGAAGTGTGGTCCAAGAAAAATAAGGTGTGACTTTCATTGATTTTGATCCATCGATACCAGTCACTTCAGTAGTAGGAGGGATCCATTCAGTCACTGTGGCTTGCTACACGTTCTCATCCATGGATTTAAGGAATATCCTCATCCTGGCTTTCCAACAGGCATAATTGGAGCCATCAAATGGTGGAGGCCTAGTGACTGAAAGGCTATAAAAATTTGACATCTTATAAATAGCTTAGATCGATTAGCTCAGGAAACAAATCCAAATAATAATTAAAACGAGCTATTAGGCCTTGATACCACTTGAAAAGGGCTAGCTATATGTCCTAGAGGGCGGGAGGGGGGTGGTGAATATGACTAAATTTAAAATTATACCAGCGGAATTAAATAATAAGATAGTCTTACAAACAAATAAATTAAAAATAGTACTTTTAAATAAATCACAATACGGAAATATAAAGCAACCTCAATATTCTAGTATTGAGAGGCTGATACGAATGATGTTTTAAGGACAACCTTGCACCATAAAAACCAAGGGTTTATAGTAGGACAACCTTACTAGAATAGTATAAGTATCAATATCTCAAACTGAATAGGAATAAAAGAAATAGCAAGAATTGAAATTCTAAACTATTACAACATTCCAATAATGCTTGAAATGTAAAAGATTACAACATTCACATCCACACTTACATTCCATAGCTTTGAATGATAAAAGATAAAAATTAAATAAACATTCAAACCATAAGACATAAAGAATTATAGTGGTTCACTTGTGTGTTCACCAACTGTTAAACAACAGCCACACAACTTACTACTCCACTCCTAATATCCTCACACAGGGGATATTAACGTTCACTATGAAAATAGGTTTCACAGGTTCAACTAAAACCTTCACAATTGTGTCTTTCAAATGGGCTTACACAATTCAAAAACCCCACTTTCTGAGTTTTCTGGCTCTCCTCAGATAACCAACACAATGAGATTTTTCTAGCTCAATATCAAAAGAAACTAAAACGCAATGAAAATTTACATAAATATAAAATACCTGGATTTCTCCTTTTGTAGCAGCCCGGAAGAACAAATAGGAGTAGAAGCTCAAATATAGAAGTTCAATTGTCCAATACTCACTATGAAATGATTCTAAGTTCTAATTGATTTTAAATTAAACCAAATGTACTAGCTCTATTTGATTTTGATTCTGAGAAGAAAGAATACAACAATTCTCTTTTCGATTCAGATTGGAATACAGAAACAAAATCAAATCGACAAAGGTAATAAAATAGAATATTAAATATGCATAGCGTAGCTAAAAAATTAACATAATCTTATATCAGAGTGATGCCTTGATTTTACATGAATTCAGATTCTTGAAAAACTCTGAAATTCGTGTTCTATTTATAGATGCAGAAATCGCATCTATGACTGGTCGAGTGGCCACCACGACTTGTCGTAGGTCGAACTGCATTTTAAAAATTTAAGCACGATCGGATAAAACCGTTCCACGTTATGAAGCCTCCACGACTGGTCATGATTAACCCACGACTGGTCATAAGGAACTAAGAATGGTTGCTGGAGTTTGAGTCGTAACTGCAGGACTGGTCGTGAATGAGTCGGGACTGTTCTTACGACCGGTCGAGCGGACTCTAGGACTGGTGGAAGCTCAACTAAAATTTATAAAAATTTGCAACAACTTAGGACTGGTTTTGGAATTTCTTGGACTAGTCGAGCTAGTTCTAGGACTAGTCGAACAGAGTCTAGGACTGGTCTTAGAACAGACCAAACACTTATAAAAATATTCAATTTGAATTATGTATACAAAATGACCTACCCTAAGGTCAATCTAAGGTCATTCATACCTTGAATGTGAGGTACGGACAATAAATCTTCATTTCTTTAGATGTTAGTTGACCTTTTGAAGATTGTGAAGCTTGAGGTCCCGATTCTTGATGTAGCATTGAACTTAAGATCTTCTAGAGCTTGAATTATACTTCATCTTGAGTTGAGTCTTGAATAAGATCACTTCTTTCATTGTAGCTTGTACTTGCATGTTTTGAAGTAGTTCTTCATTCTTGACTTGAAGCAAAGATGCAGTGTCTTGAACATATGAATCAACATGCTATGCAAGACATAGATTGTGATTTTGGCACCACAAAATTTGACAACCAAAGGAATAGGAAACCATGACACTTACAAGTATATGTGGATATTAAAGGCCAAGATTGGCCGAACTTGCAACAGATCTCAAAATACATTTGACAACAATCAGGTGGGATTGTTTAGGATCAGATTGATACCTAGCACAGATACCTATGTTGAATGCTATATCAGGTCGGCTCGTAGTTAAATATAATAAGCTACCTATCATACTGTGATATAACTTAGGATCTACACTTTTACTTGTTAAATCTTAAGAGAGCTTAAGTGTCATACTCATAAGAGTATCGAAGATTTTACCACTCTCAAATCCAAACTTTTTCACCAAGTTTAGAGCATACTTGATTTGAGAAATAAAGATCCCATCAGCAAGTTCTTTCACTTGCAGACCTAAAAAGTAGTTCAATTCTCCTACCATGCTCATTTCAAACTTGGACTTCAATTCTACAAACTCAACAAACATGTTAGAACTAGTAGATCCATAGATAATGTCAGTAACATATATCTGTACTATAAGTATGTGATACTTGTGTTTCTTTATAAATAATGTCTTATCAATACTCCCCATTACAAAATTATGACTCAGTAGAAACTTAGTTAATTTTTTGTATCACGCCCTGGGAGCTTGTTTTAATTCGTAGAGTGCCTTTTTCAAGCGATAAATATGATCATTATGTTTAGGATCTTCAAAACCCTTAGGCTGTTATACATATACTTCCTCATGCAAATCACCGTTCAAGAAAGCACTCTTGACATCCATTTGATAGATTTAAAAAATTTTGTAACAAGCAATGAATATGAATAGTCTGATAGATTCAAGATGAGCTACTGGGGTAAAGGTTTCATCATAATTGATGCTTTCTATCTGAGTGTACCCTTGTACAACTAGTCTAGCCTTGTTTCTTATAATGTTACCTAATTCATCAGACTTATTTTTAAAGATCCACTTAGTTGTAATTATATGTTTATCATCAGGTCTAGGAACCAAATTTCATACATCGTTTCTTACAAATTGATTAAGTTCATCTTACATAGCTACCATCTAGTTTTCATCAGTAAGTGCTTCTTTTACATTGGCCGGCTCAATCTGGGAAGTGTAGCACACATAGTTACATATGTTTTCTAGTTATTTATGAGTGCGCACACTAGTGAGAGGGTTCCCAAGTATTTGATCAGTTGGATGGTCTTTAACTGACCGCAGTTCAGTGTCATTTTGACTAGATGAAGAGTCTGGTTTATTAAATAAAGAGACCTCATCATCTTTTGAACTAGAGACAAGAGTATTTAGGTGATCATCTATAACCACATTAATGGATTCCTGAATTACACAAGTCCTCTTATCGAGAACACGATATGCTCTACTATTTAGCGCATATCCTAGGAAAATACCCTCGTCACTTTTAGTGTCAAAATTTTCCAAATTTTCCTGGTCATGTAGAATATACCATTTGCTGCCAAAAACTCAAAAGTATTTGACTTTATGGCTTCTTATTGAACCACAATTCATATGTAGTCTTATTATTTGATTTTCTAGTATATACACGATTAATAATATAACAAGCAGTGTTCACAGTTTTAGTCCAGAGACTTTTAGGAAGTTTCATGCTATTTAACATAACATTAGTCATCTCTTGAAGCACAGGGTTTTGTAACATCCCGAAAATCGGGGGTCGAGTAGTAACTCAACTCCTGAGTTCCAGAACATCACTTATGCAACAAATGAATGATGATTGAATGTTGACTGTATTCGTGTATTGAACATGAGTGAGATTAAACCAAAACAGCATATCATTCTCCAGAGACAGTTAAATTGTAAGCGAAAGACTGTGATAGACATATAAAATATAAAAACTATGGTGAGTCCACAGAGTGTGATAAAGTTACCAGGTTAAATAATTACAAGTACAATTCTAAAATTTATCAAATGTGAGGAAGTGTAATGTCTTCTATCCCAAGTACCATAGCCCCATCAATACATTACCAGGTCTTCATAGACCTGTCAGAGAGTTATATGTAGGAGAACTCCTCCTCAACATCATAGGAGTAGTCCGGCTCTGCTTCATAAGCATCGCCATCACCTGAAACTCAACAAATCTGGTTGGTGTTGCAAACACCGTCCCGTAACGTGGGAGTGAGTGATCGACTCAGTGGAACAATAAGGCATAGGTTAACATGTTATCAACTCAGTCAAGCAGTAATGATAAAGTAGTACAATCAAACAATTCTAAATACTCTTATTAATGCAAGTATGAAATGACATGATGAATGCCCTTGCCAAACCACCCTCATGCGACATCATCTTACGTTCGCGGATGCATACCTCCCTCAGTGCTCCACATCTACCAAGCACATGCGGTGCGATGATGAGCATGATTACCGAGTAGTTATTAGTCTATTTCAAATAACAGTATTAGGAAACTAAGGTACCGTCCTTGTATCATTCCCAAACATGATCCATTCTAGGGTCGTCAATCCTAGTTAATCTTATATGATATTTTGGTTCGAGAGGCATCGCGAAGGCAGCGTAAAGGGCTCGTCACCCGTCAGCACGAATACAGATCTCACCGTATGCAGCTCAATTGCTAGCCGTCAGCTCGAATACAGGTTTCACCGTACTCGGCTCAATCGCGGGCCGTCAGCTCGAATACAGGTCTCACAGTACTCGGCTCAACTCATGCGCTAGTTGTTGCGAAGGGCTCATCGCCAATCACAGACTTCAGAGTATACTCGAAGACACTACGAAGGACTCATTGCCCGTCAGCACGAAAATAGGTCTCACCGTATTCGGCTCTCACCGTAGGTGTCGACAGCTCGAATACAGTGTCTCATACCACCGTATTTGGCTCACGAGTTTGGTTGCTCAATGGTCACTACAGGGATGCAGGTGGCCCCAGCGTAGGCCGACAGCTCAACCACGGTGTCTCATACCACCATGCCCGGCTCATGAGTCTTAGCAGATCGAGGTACCATGGTTAAAAGGGATTTCACTGGTAAGTTTGGTACCCTAGGTTCAAGCAGTAGCGACCAAACATGGTGAACATACATTAGACAAATCGGGTTACTTGATGAGCTCGGCTAGCTCAAGCACACAACAATTTGAATGATATGAAGTGCAAAAGCACTTTGTGTGGCCAACCACTATTGCCAACCGAAGTACGACTCGGGTTCGTCAAACACATCTCACGTGGCAGATGAATCTCAGCCATGAATTCGATCTTGTTACTGATTGTCTGGACTATAATCATAGCTCCAATCACATTAAATTACAGATAGTTAAAGCAGTAATGGATCAAGATTCAAATCAAAAATCAAAGTATGATCTTATCCATTTAGGGCTGCTAGGGCTGTTGCACGGAATCGTTACACTACTCCCCCATCACCCATGACGGATCATACAACATAAACATGAATTTAAACATACGCATTATATAAATAAAATCATACAAGCAGTTGAGCATGTTAACAAGCATATCATACAACATATTATAAAGCATGTTATAAAGCACTACATAAATAGGAATGCAAATACATATATTTCACAAGTAAGTGGTTTAAGTAAATAACCTCATGGAGGAAATCATACATGTCTCTAAGGTAGTTGAGAATCTCATCTCAACACCGTCCTAAGGCATCAACATCTAAACACTTACTCACACAAGCATTTTCACAAACACATAACATACACTATTTCAACATACTTAGTGTATGTTAGCAAACATGTATTAGGGCGAGTCCTTTCGCCAAGCAAGTATTTTACGCATATATAATATATTTATACAATAAATAATCATGGCAAACACATCTCTAAAATATATACATATACGGTACTTTCTACAATACAGTATTTCTACATAGTGTATATTAGCAAAACATGCATTAGGGCAAATCCTTTCGCCAAATAAGTATTTTATCCATATATCGTATATTCATACAACAAATAATCATGTCAAACATATTTCAAAAAAAAATACGTATACGGTATTTTCTACGAATACCAAGAATATGTAAAATTCCATATTCTACAACTTTAATCGAAACAGAAAATGAAAAGCACTTTGTACATGTGCAATTGCATGCAGATCATGAATCTATTATTATCTGACATTGAAAGCGTTGAAAACCATAACCTATACACCTAAAGTTTGCACCTTTTATCGTAGAATAGAAACAGAGTCGATAGAATTGCTAAGTTTCTGTATACGGCAGTTTGGTAACCTATAGAATGGAATAGGTTAGCTATTTCATAACCTACAACCTACACAACCCCAAAACAGATTAGGGTTAGGGTTTTTTACCTAGAAATGACGTTGGAATCGCCGAGAAAGCAATGAGAATGGTTCGTAGAATGACAGGGAAAAGTAGTAGGGAGTTTCTCCCACTTCTCCCACACTTTCTCTCTCTTTTCTCCCTTCTCTCTCTAGGGTTTCTCTCAAATTCGTATGGCTGAAAGGAGAGAGGGTTTAAGGTCCTTATATAGTCTAAAAAGTCTCCAAAATAGACTCCAGGTCAAGGTATACTTGGGTTATAGCCAAAGTGGGCTGGTTTCAGCTCAACGGAGGACTTCTGGCGGGCCTCCTTGAGCCAAAGGTAGGACTTAAGCTCACTAACACTGGATCTACGTTTAGTTAAGTTTTCATTTCAGTCAGATTTCCAGATCACGTGTGGCGGACCAGTTTTAGTTCGACGGTCAGTGGGTCTCGATCGGAGATTCCGAGTACATGTAAATGTTTATGAAAATTTTTCTGATCCGAGGGTGTATTTGGGTCAGATTCTGATGGTCTGGTTGCTTAATACTGAACCGCAAGTGACGTGTCTCAAATTACTATTCAAGATATTTATTTTGTAAAGAAACAAGTGTTCTCACACTCTATCGCTCCGGACTCAAGCGAACAGCCGTGGGACACTATCTGGATTTGATTTCCGAGATGGTTGTCAAGCCCAGCGAGGCGGTCCTAAGTCCTTAACCTCGTATTATTCAGACTCTTGATGTGCGGTCTAGAACTGATACGGAGTTTCGAGATGCTCCCGAGAGCAGTCGGGTAAAGAGTTTGATCCGAGATTTTAGGGTAACCTAGCGTCAATGATTCTACAAGTTTTGGGTCTTGCAAATCATATTTAAAGCAATTCTAGCGGATTTCGTAGCTAATCTAGTTTTGCACTTAGTTACTTTGTCTCATTTCTAAAGGATTTAGTCCTATAAGATTTCTGTCTGAGGTGGTACCTAGGCCTTTGTAGTTTGTATATAAGGTGATCCAAGTTATAACACTTAATTAGTTTAAGATAGTGTCTAGGGTTAAAGTACTTAGGAAACTTGAAAGAATAAGGTGGTGAAGGGTGGGATTTGTGAAGGAAATGGGTTCAGAAGTGATTTTAGACTGTGAGATTCAGTTCTGACAAGTTAATAAGGTGTTAGGAGTGGCCCATTACTTAAGGACGTCTAATTCCAGGTTGGCAAAAATCCGGGCTGTTACAGGTTTTTTCTTTCAACAACCCCATTTTGTTGAGGTGTCTTAAGAGCAGAAAATTCATGCAATATCCCATGATCGCTATAGAACTTCTCAAAACTGTTATTATCAAATTCAGATCCATGATCACTTCGTATTTTGGTAACATGTGATTCCTTCTCAGTTTGGATACGCTTGAGTATCCTTTTCACTTCATCGAGAGTTTCAGATTTCTCTCTCATGAAAACTACCCATGTAAACCTAGTAAAGTCATCCACTATTACTAGAATATATTTCTTCCTACCTCGACTCTCTGTTCTACTAGGTCTAACGAGATCCATGTGGATGAGTTCAAGGGGTTTGGATGTGGCACTAGAGTTCACTTTCTTGTGAGCACTCCTAGTTTATTTTCCAATCTGACATTCGCCACAAATGTTATCCATTTTCTTTAACTTAGGTAGACCTCTTATTACTTCACCTTTGCTTAGTCTATAAAGATTACGGTAGTGTACATGTCTTAGGCATTTATGTCATACATCGGTCTTATTAGTTTGGACCATGTAACACGATAACTTAGACAAGCTTGAATTACTGACTATAGAGCAGTTCTCAGATGTTCTGCGACCAGTCAATATCATAAAATCATTCTCATTAGAAATCTCACACCCTCAATTGGTGAATTTGACACTATGTTTATTATCACAAATTTGACAAATGCTTAAGAGATTATGCTTAAGGCCTTCTATAAACAAAACATTCTCAAATGGAGGAAGATTAAAGAGTTGAACCGTACCTTGGCCAACAATTTTGCAATTGCTACTATCTTCGAAAGTGACTGAACCATCAATCATATCTTTGAGATCGGTGAACAAATCTTTATCACTTGTCATGTGTCTAGAGCAACCACTGTCTAGGTACCACTTTAATTGACTAGAAGCCTTGAAAGTGGTGTGGGCAACCAGACAAGCAACCTTAGGGACCCATGTCATTACTGTTTTGGGTTTTGGAGCATTATTGATTTTTCTACGCTTGTAGTTGTTATAAATTCTATCATTCGAGTTAGATTTTAGAAGCTCCTTGAGTAAATCAACAATTTTCTTTGCTAAGGGGTTATGATTCTGATTTCTATAATTGATATGGCTGGTTTTAAGTTTCATAGCCTGAAAAGTTTTAGGATTTTTAAAACTATTTTGATTTAGACTTTTTCCTTTTGAGTTAGAGGACTCCCCTTTAACAAACTTAGGAGGAGTAGTTTTACATTTAAGAGGCGTATTCTTATCATAGCCCAGACCAGATCTATCGCCACATTTCCTTCATCCAGTTAGCAATTTTTCTAGTTTAGGATCACCCTGGGCATACCTCCAAGTATCCTTCAAACTAAAGAGAGAAGAGACTTCTAGTTTTAGTTTATCATTTTCAGATTTTAGATCTTCAATTTGGGATGTTTTGAAATCTAAATCATACTTAGCTTTTTCAAAAAAAGCAGAAAGATGCGATTTTTCTAAAACTAAATTATCAAAATCTTCTTTTAGTTTTTAAAACTTTTCTTTTTGAAGTTTTAGTTTTACAGCTATCTTACAACTCTCCCTATATAGGGCATTATAGGCATCTTGTAAATCATCATTATTTTTATGGTCGCTTCTTAGATTTTCATCATAAGTTGAATTACAACTATTTGAGGAAGTGACTCTGGCTAGAGTCATTAGGGCCTTGACCTCATTAGTAGACTCATGTTCAGAATCATCTGACTCAGAAGAAGCTTCAGAGCAAGATGATTCATCCCATGTAGCCAACATACCTTTCTTTTTTAGGTATATCTCTCTTTGGACATTTGTTTGCCAGATACCCGTATTTATGGCAGTTGAAGCATTGGCTGTCTTTAATAGATTTTCAATTTTTAGCTCTACTCTTGTTCTTTTCAGGTCTTTGAAAATCTATGCTTTTTTTTGTTTTAAAAATTTTATAAAACTTCTTGGCTAATAGTGCCATATCATCTTCAGAATTTTTACAATAAGAATTTCCAGCATTATCTTGAGAAATATTTTTAGAAGACTTAAGGGCTATGGACTTACCTTTAGGAGCCTTAAAATTTAACTCGTAGGTTTGCAAAGAACCAACAAGTTCTTCAACCTGCATGTTATCCATATCACGAAGTTCATGAATGGCAGTCACCTTAAAATTAAACCTATTAGGCAATGAGCGCAGTATATTTGTACAAACTTTACTTTCTGGGATCCTATCTCCAAGACCTCACATTGAGTTGGCTATGTCATTCAACTTAATATAAAAGTCCATGAAAGTTTCACTTTCTTCCATATGTAATTTCTCAAACCTAGTGGTGAGGATTTGAAGTTTAGATTTCTTGACTATAGTCATCCTCGTGTGTCATTTTTAGAAAATCCCAGGCTTGTTTTACAGTATTATAAGATATAATTCTTTTGAATTCATCTGGTGATAGTGCACAAGTGATTGCATTTAAAGCCTTTGCATTGGCACTACTCTCATTTTTCTGAAGAGTGATCCATGAACAATGAGGTGAGACTACAACAGTCTTAGTTCCATTAGTGCCTAGAACTTCAGATGTGGGTGGGGTTCCATTTTGTCACTGTGGCTAGCCACATGCTCTCATCTATGAAACTAAAAAAGATGCTCGTTCTGGCTTTCCAATAGGCATGACTGGAGTCATCAAAAGGTGGAGGCCTAGAAATTGAGAGGCTATCAAAATTTGACATCTTATAAGCTCAGATCGGTTAGGTCAGGAAATGAATCCAAAGAATAAAAAGGAGCTATTAGGCTTTGATACCACTTGAAAAGGCTGAGCTTAAAGTCCTAGAGGGGGGGGGGGGGTGTGAATAGGACTATGTGAAAGTGATATGTTGATAAACCTTAAGTATTGTCAAATTTTGGTGTGTCAAACCAATTCAAGTTTGTATCTTGATTTGTATCAAGCTTGTGCATCTGTTCACATTAAATCTTCAACGTTCGTTCTATTTATGCTGAATGATTCTATCTTATCTATGACGAACTTACCGAGATCTTCAAACTGGAAGAAAGTGAAGACTTTCATATATTGAGTGACAACTTAGTTTTCAAGAATATTGTGGTTCAAGATCTAGAACCAGAAAAGTCCAAAAACTCAAGACCTAGTTGAAGATCATGTTTGGTATGTTGAGTTCAAAGTTTGAAGATCGCAAGACTTAAAGCTACTAAATTGATTGATATATTAAGTGTTCATATGTTCTATCTCGCAAGTAAGGTATGATTGACTTATATTGACCTTAGATCATGATTAAATCATTTCATACTTTTCGTCGGTCATTTTGGTCATTTTATAAGTATAAAATTTATTCTTTCGACTAGCCCTAACATTAGCTTGACCAGTCTTAGAAATTCTTCAATCAGTCCAGGATTTGTTATGAATTTTCAGAATCTTTCTGTTGGTTTACAACCAGTCATGAAAACTGCTCGACCAGTCATGTGAATAGTGCTTAACCAGTCGTACAGTGCTCGACTCGTTTTCCAGCGTGTAATCTGGATCACACGACTAGTCATGTGGTATCCACGACCAGTCAAGCAGGCAACTCGACCAGTCGTGGGATCAACAAGGCCAGTCGTGCAACTGAAAAATATTTTCATGCCAGAATTTTTAAAAATCTGTTTCGATAAGGCCAATCGTAGCTAACCAAAGGCCAGTCATGCGAACTAATTTTTCACCTATAAATAGTGCTTGAATTTCAGAGTTTTCTATTCAATTCTTATCATTCTTAAACAATCACTTTGAGTTTTTTTTTTTTTTTTAAAAAAAATACATTTTAAGCTATTTTGTGCATATTTTAGATTCTTTAAAGTAACTCTTGTAATTTGATTTTGATTCTCCATTCCATTCATATATTGAAAAGGGATATCCGATTTACCCTTTCTTGAGATCAAAATTAATACAAAGCTCTTGCTGATTTAATTAAAAATCATCTAGACTTATAACCTTATATACTTGTGAGACTAAACGTTGAATGTCTACGTCGTCATCAAGTTGGTTCTACCGGGCTGCTTCAGAATCGTCATACAGATAAGTTTTTTACTTTTTCTGTAATTTAATTCTTTTTATTTGGTTTGTGAGATTGTTCCAGAAAATCTCCATTTTTGGTTTATCTAAGTTGATCCAGAAAACTCAGAGCATAGGGTTTTTGAATTGTGTAAGCCCACTTGAAAGACATAATTGTGAAGGTTTTAGGTGAACCTTGAAAAACCTATTTTAGATTAATGAACGCTAATATCCCGCGATAGTGGATATTAGGAGTGGAGTAGTTGTGTGGCTGTTGTTTAATGGTTATTGTACATACAAGTGAACCACTATAATTCTTTGTGTTTGGTGGATGCGTGGTTTATTGCTTTATCTTTTATGTTTTAAGATTATGAAATGTATTTGTGGATGTGAATGTTGTAATCTTTAAATTTCAACATTGTGTGGTGAATGTTGTAATAGATTAGATTCTATTTCTTTCATTTTCTCTTCAGTTTGAGTTTTTGATACTCACCCATGTTCTAGTAAGGTTGTGCTGTCATAAACCATTGGTTTTTAGTGTCAAGTTGTCCTTAGAACCAAGTTTGTATCAACCTCTCAATACTCGATTTTTGAGGTTGTTATTTCCTTTGGTTATTTGCAATTCATTTGACTATCTTATTGTTGATATTCCACTTATTAATTTTTATTTGGCATAGTTCTATTCACAACCCCCCCCCCCCCCCCCCTCTAGAACATATAGCTCAACCTTTTCAAGTGGTATCAAAGCCTAATTGCTTGTTTATTTGGATTTAATTCCTAAGCGAACTGATCTTAGCTTTTAAGATGTCAAATTTTGATAGCCTTTCTATCACTAGGCCTCCACCCTTTGATGGGTCTAATTATGCTTATTGGAAAGCCAGAATGAGAATATTTTGAGGTCTATTGATGAGAATGTGTGGCAAGCCACAGTAACTAAATGGACACCACCTACTATTGAAGTTCTAGGCCTTAATGGAACTAAAACTCTAAAAGTTGCTCCTTATAGCACTTGGACTACTCTTCAGAGAACTGAGAGTAGTGCCAATGCAAAGGTTTTAAATGCAATTATTTGTGCACTATCACCAGATGAATTCAAGAGAATTATATCTTGTGATATTGTGAAATAAGCATGAGATATCTTAGAAATGACACACGAGGGTACGACTACTATCAAGAAATCTAAACTACAAATCCTCACCACTAGGTTTGAGGAAATACGTATGAAAGAAAGTGAAACATTCACGGACTTCTATATTAAGTCGAATGACATAGTCAACTCTATGTGCGGTCTTGGAGATAGCATCCCAGAAAGCAAAGTCTGTGCAAAGATACTATGCTCACTACCTGAAAGGTTCAATTCGAAAGTCACGACCATTCAGGAACTTCGTGATACAGACCATATGCAGGTTGAAGAACTGGTTGGTTCTTTACAAACCTACGAGTTAAACTTTAAAGATTTGAAAGGTAAATCTATCGCCCTTAAATCTTCTAAAAGTATTTCTCATGAAAATAACAATTCTGATTTAGAAACCTTCGAAGATGATATGGCCCTTTTAGCTAAAAAGTTTTACAAGATTTTTAAAAGTAAAAAGAGGGTTGATGTTCAAAAACCTGTTGAAAAGAAAAGATTAAGATCTAAAAATTAGAAATCTTTAAAAGACAACCAATGTTATAACTGCCATGAATATGGGCATCTAGCATACAAATGTCCTAAAAAGGACAAACCTTAAAAGAAAGGTATGTTGGCTAAATGGGATGAATCTTCCTACTCTGAAGCCTCTTCTGAGTCAGAAGATTCTGCAACCGAGTCGAGTAATGATGTTAAAGCCCTAATGATTCTAGCTAAGTTCACTTTCTCAGATAATGATACAACCAATGAAGAAAATCTGGGAAGTGATCATGAGAATGAAGAAGATCTTCAGGATGCTTATGATGCCCTATACAGGGAAAGTTGTAAAATAGCTGTTAAATTAAAACTTCAGAAAGAAAAGTTTTTAAAATTTAAAGATAATTTTGATAATCTAGTTTTGGAAAAATCACACCTTTTAGATTGCTTTAAAAAAAACTAAGTGTGACTTAGATTTCAAAACATCCCAAGTTGAAAACTTAAAATCTGAAAATGAAAGCTTAAAACTAGAAGTCTCTTCACTTTTGAGTTTGAAGAACACATGGAGGTATGCACATGGTGACCCTAAATTTAAAAAAAAAAAAAAAAACTTCTATCAGGATCCAGAAAATGTGGTGATCGATCTAGATTGGGATACGATAAAAATACTCCTCCCAAATATAAGAGTACTCCTCCTAAATTTGTGAAAGGAAAGTCTTCTAACTCAAAAGGGAAAAGTCTGAATCAAAATATTTCTAAAATGACTAAAACTTTTTAGTCCTTAAATCCTAAAAAGAACCATATCAACTATAAAAATCAGAACTGTAATCATTTAGCTGAGAAAATTGTAGACTTGCTTAAGGAACTCTTAAAATCTAACTCAGTGGGTAAGACGTATAACAATTATAATCAGAAGAAGACCAACTATGTTCGAAGTATGATAGGAAGTTTACTTTATTTAACTGCGAGTCAACCGGATATTGCTTTTAGTGTTGGAATTTGTGTCAGATATCAATCGGACCTTAAAGAGTCCCACTTGATTGCTGTTAAGCAAATTTTACGATGTGTCGCTAGTTCAGCTAATCTTGGTTTCTGGTATCCACATGATACTAGTGTGCAATTAGCTGGTTAAATGGATGCTAATTGGGCAGGTAACATTGATGATCGCAAATAAACCAGTGGTGGTTGTTTTTATGTCAAGAACTGTCTAGTTTCTAGGCTAAGTAAAAAATAAAGTTCCGTATCACTCTCTACTACTGAGGCTGAATATATTGATGCAAGTAATGCATGCACTCGATTAGTATGGATGAAGAGAATATTAAACGATTACGGAATTATGCAAGAATCTATTATGTTATATTGTGATAACACAAGCACAACTAATATTTCAAAAAATCCTATTCAATATTCACGTACCAAGCACATTGACATTAAGTATCATTATATTCGTAAATTGGTGGAAGAAAATAT
This sequence comes from Magnolia changhungtana, assembly GCA_030180095.1. Lineage (NCBI taxonomy): Eukaryota > Viridiplantae > Streptophyta > Magnoliopsida > Magnoliales > Magnoliaceae > Magnolia > Magnolia changhungtana. Next base: position 14,595,547 of record JASAUF010000276.1, read on the forward strand.
AATTTCATTAGAATATATTCAGACCGAGAATCTACTAGCTTACATATTCACAAAATCACTCGACAAAAATCGGTTTGCAAAATTGAAATTTGATCTTGGTATGTGTAATAAGAACTGATGATTTGTGCTCATTTGCATCATAATGTTTATATATTTTATTTTGCATTTTTATTTTATTTAAATATATGCAAAATTGCACATTTTCAATGTTACACGACCAGTCGTGAAACACGTGAATTGGTGTTGAGGCATAAAATAAGCAGAGAAGTGAAGAAGAGAAAGATCAAGAAATCAGTTTGAAGATCAAGAAATCAGTTTCAAGACTACTTTGCGCGGGTTCGCGCAAAGTGAATGGGTTGCGCTGGACCGCGCAAAGTAAAAGGGGTTGCGCGGGTTGATCAAGGAAGATAGATTGCGCGGGACAGATAGATTGCGCGAGACCGCGCAAAGCATGTCGTTTGCGCGTGTCTGCGCAAAGTGTTTTGCGGTGGTATAAAAATGGTTGGATGTTATTTTGTCCCACATCGACCAGAATAGAGATTTACACTAGTAAAAATGTCTATAAATACCCCGTTCTTTCTCTCAAAAGGGGTCGGAAGATTTCAGATTGGAAGAAAGACGAAGAAGAAGATAGAAGGTGCAGAGCATTGGGCTCATATAGTTTGCACGGACTCGCGCAAAGGAGCATTGGGCTCCTGTAGTTTGCGCGGACCCGCGCAAAGCATGTCGTTTGCGCGGACCCTCGCAAACCGACTGCTGGACAGTCTATAATAGCAATGAGCTGATATGCTGTTGGAATGGCTAGAGTCTTCAAATCTTCAAGTTCTTCTTGTTTAGGAGAAAAGGAAGAATCATTGACAAAGAGGCGTATTCCTCCTAAGTTTCAGGAGATGACCGAAATGGCACCGAAATGCTGCCGGAATCTCCGTTCTCTTGAAGACTGTTGATCGACTTGTCTATTCCTCCTAAGTCATTGGAGATGATTGAGATCATTGCCGTTATGCTGCCGAAAATTATATTTAACTATAAAAATTGTCACTTATAATGAATTCTTTGTAAACTATCTTAGAATCAAGGGATACCAGAGGATGTAAATGAATTCAGAATCAATAAAGTGTGATGATTGTCTTTGTAACTATTCCATTTTTATGTTTGAATAAGATAATTCTCCCAAATCAAATACATTTGTTTCCTTGTCGAAACAAAATGGCGACTCTGCTGGGGAATTCTTTATCTTATTTAACACTAACATTGGGAAAGTTGCGAAACTCTCATTACTATTTTTTTTGGCATCTATTAGACGCCAAAATGGCGACTCTCAGTGGGAACATCCTCCCCTTCATCTCTAAAATAGTTTACTTAATCTTTCGCATACTAATTTCATGTATGTTTCGTTATTGAAGGTACCCAAATTCAATCACATAACATTGCTAATGGCTAACGTTGTGAGAAAAGTGAACTTCCGATTCACCGCTACTGGGTTTGTAATTGAATATGCGCCAAGCCAAACTCCTGAGCATACGAAAGCAAGCACTACAAGCAGGCGCAAAGTGACTCAAGTAACAGCGGGAGTCATTTCCATCTCACCCCAACCACAAGAAAGTGATGAGAACTGGACTTTAGTCTTGTCCAAAAAGACAAAAGCAAAGACCTTAAAGAACCGCAAGGCGAAATTGCTTGTACAAAGAGCTGAGAGACCAATCACGCGTAGCATAGCAAGAAGAAAACCTGAGCTCGCTCCTCCGGCGATTTATGCTGAACAAGCTGCTCCGCAGTTCTCGTCGCACGATTTTCCAGCTTTGGTCGCCCCAAAGACTAAATGGATAGAAGCACAGAAAGGTAAAGCACTGATGATAGGATCATCGATGCCCGTATCACCCCAAACCAGCTCGCCCATAACTGTATCACCTCAATCGGTTAAAAGCACGAGAAGTACACAAGAGTCAAACGAGACTCCAATTTCTCCCCTCTTTATAAGCCCTGTTACGTCAACATACTCTCGTTTTACTCCAAAAATAGCTTCGACAAATAGTCAAGAGGCTGCAGTATATATGGCAGAGATGGGTCAAGGAAATAGACCAACTACTGAAGAGCGTGTTGATCAAATGGCAGAGGCACAAAGAGTGCTAATGGATGAATGCCGGAACCTTAGAGAAGCTCTGGCAACTCTGGCACATAATGTAGCTCAGATAGTGGCTCCACCTATGATGGGAGCAACAAATGGACAGGAGAACCAACCTGAAGGTTCCCGTCCGCAGGGGATAGGATCGCGAGGGTCAGTCCCAGTAACAAGGGCTATAACACAGGATGATGTAAGACAAGTCATCGAAGAAGCAGTCAGAATAGAAAGAGAACGCGCAAATACTGGTCGTTTCAGATACCGGACACCCTACCCGAGAGAGGTAGAGGATGTTCCGTTTCCAGCCAATTTTAAGCACCCAGATTTTCAGAAGTTTAATGGGGAAGGATCACCAGAAGAACACCTGATGCATTTCATTACCAGTATGGGGAATTTCTCTACGATACCTCAATACTGCTTACGATTATTTGGGTCATCATTGACAAGTAAAGCTTTCAGGTGGTATTCAAATTTAGCACCAGGATCTATACGAACATGGGAAGAAATGCAAGATGCTTTCATGTCAAACTTCTTTTCGTCAGAGCGCGATGTTAGCATCACAGAATTAGCTTCAGTACGACAGCGAGAAGGAGAACCAGTTGAAAAATTCATAGACAGATGGAAGACACTGGGGGCATCGTGTAGGCAGTTGCTGGAAGAAAAGGAACAAGTCAAAATGTGTCTAAACTCTATGGAGACAAGAATTGCGTTTGGACTCACCAGCGCTGATATCGGAACCTTTCGCGATTTGGCTACCAAAGCCCATGCATTGGAATTGATAACTCGTAAGATGCCGGCATTTCATCATGAAACTGTTAGGAGAATACCCGGTAGGACAACCATCAACACCATTGATCGAGATAAGAAAAATCAGGATGTGAGAGGCTCAAGAGACAAAAGGCCGGAAGGAAAAGAAGGCTGGAATCAATCAAGGGACGGATACGGTGGAAAAAAGCTTAGAATGCTCGATTCTCATGAAGGATTTGAGTTCGATAAAGAGGACGTGGTGCCTATGATGCAACAATTGTTAAAAGCAGGTACCCTGGAATTACCAGAGCCAAAACGCCCTGAAGATATGACAAGGACTCGAGAAAGAAACTTTTGCCGTTATCATCGCCTAGTGGGACATCCAACAGAAAATTGTTACACGTTAAAATGCATCATACAGCGAATGATAAATAGAGGTGATATAATAACCAGCGAAAGCAAAGAAAAGAATACAAAGGCGACAGTAAATGTATTATCAATCCAGGAAAAGAGTCGAGAAATAAAAGAAAAGGGAGATCGAAGGTCAATAAGAAATGCGACAATGATTACGTTGCGATCGGGAAAGCAGATAACGAGTCCCAGAAAGCAAAAAAAGCAAGGATTATAAGGAAAGAAGTGACTGAAAGACAGAACACTGAGGATAGAAGTAGAAATGGAGATGCAGAGACAAAAGTGGCTTATGATGTAGTTAGCCACTTGAAGGGTATACCAGTACGTTTAAGTATTTATGATGCGCTCAAGTTATCAGAAGAATTTCGGCAGAGTTTGATTCAAGCACTGTCTGATCACGATGTGAGAAAAGCTTTATTAACAGAAATGAAGAATGAAAGAAACAATGAAAAGATGAATTGTCTACCAGTAATATCTTTCTCTGATGACGATTTAATTGGTGAAATGGAACATAACAGGCCATTGATGATAGAAGGATACATTTGCGAAAAGAAGATAAAACGGATTATGATAGATAATGGATCCGCAGTGAATCTTTTGCCACTCTCCATGATTACTAAATTGGGTTTTCGCCGTTCAGATTTGCGCCCCAGCGGAATGATGATACAGGGGTTTAATCAAGATGGACAACGCGCACTCGGTAAAATTACAGTAACATTGGAAGTGGGAGAATTAATCACTACTGTTGTATGTCACGTTATAAATGCTGTGACGACATATAACCTTCTCTTGGGAAGGCCGTGGATACACCAATACAATATTGTACCTTCTACTCTACACCAATGTTTCAAGTACTGTAAGGACGGAATGCAGTGTAAAGTAATGGCTGATGCAAAACCCTATACAGAAGCTGAGTCTTTCTTTGCGGATGCTAGCTATTATAAATGTTTCTCCGAAGAAGTGGGAAATGATGATGGAAAGAGAGTCTTAAAAGATGTCCGAATAAATAAAGTTAGAGAAGAAAGGGCGGAATCTTCTGGGACTACAGAAGCAAGAAAAAAGTTCTATTTTGTACCAAAGCGCCTGAGACAGCCGAGACAACCGCCGTTGACATTGTTGTCGACGAATAACAATTGAAGTCTTACAGTCCAATTATACAATGCCCTTACCCAATATCGAAAGATGTAAGCCATTTGCAGCCGCTCCAGGAACATTTCAAGTCAGAGCGCTAAATATCCTGAAGCAATCGAGTTTCACTGCAGCAGAGGTGAAGAATGAAAACACAAGCAATATATATCATGGAGAGTTAGCACCGCAGAATTTGAGAAAATACAGTGCAGTAAGCAAGAAAATCATGAGAAATATGGGTTTTGATTGTGACAAGCCCACTGGACTGAATCATGGGAAAGGAATTCAAATCCCTCTCGGGGTTAATCAGGAAAAATGGAGAAAATTCCAAGGATTAGGAGCAGAATCATCAGTAAATATGGTATTAGTAAATATGACTCCAGCCGAACAAATGTCAGAACAAGATGCTAAGGTAGTCGAGTATCCTGAAACTGCTCCAAGACAAATAGAAGACGGGGGGCAGCCGACGATAGATGGCTTGCGAGAAATAAATTTGGGAACAGCAGAAGAGCCAAGGAACACATTCATCAGTGTCAGCCTTTCAGATCAGGAATTTGAGAAATATGGCCAACTTCTCAAAGAAAATAAAGATATCTTCGCCTGGACATATGAAGAAATGCCGAGACTGGAACCCACCCTCTGTGGCAATGCATCGATTAAATATTTCCAAAGAAAAGAAACCAGTGAAGCAAGCACAAAGGTGATTTCATCCAGACCTGATTCCATTAATCGAAAAAGAAGTAAATAAACTAATAAAGGTTGGGTTCGTCAGAGAAGTTAAATATCCCAAGTGGATATCAAACATTGTTCCGGTGAAAAGAAGAATGGGCGATTAGAGTATGTATTGACTTCAGAGATCCGAATGAAGCATGTCCAAAGGATGATTTCCCTCTCCGATAATGTAATTATTAATTGATAGCACTACTACTCAAGATGCTATCATGTCCTTTATGGACGGATATGCGGGTTATAATCAAATCAGGATGGCACCGAAGATGAAGAGGCGACGCCTTTAGAACGCCGCTTGGAATTTATTGTTATAAAGTTATGCCTTTCGGTCTCAAAAATGTGGGCAACATATCAAAGGGCAATGAAAAATATCTTTCAAGATATGATGCATAAACATGTTGAATGCTATGTTGATGACTTGGTGGTCAGATCAGGAGATCATCAAGAACACCGCGAACATTTAGCATCAGTCTCCCGACGGCTCAGAAAGAAGCAATTAAAGATGAACCCTGCTAAGTGTGCATTCGAGTATCTTCTGGCAAATTTTCGGCTTTTTGTTGACGACACAGAGGAATCGAAATTGATCCATAAAAAATTAAAACTATTCAAAATATGCCACCACCAACGACGTTGAAGGAATTAAAAAGCTTACAAGGAAAATTAGCATACATTCGCCATTTCATTTCAAACCTCGCAGGAAGATGTCAGCCATTTTCTCTGTTAATGAAGAAAGATACAGAATTTGTATGGGATCATGCCTGTCAAAATACATTTGACTCAATTAAGGAATTATTAAAACAGCCGCCGGTGTTAACAGCTCCAGTGAAAGGTAAGCCACTTATCTTATATACATCTGCAGCTACAAATTCTTTGGGTGCTTTGTTAGCACAGGTAAACGAAGCCGGAAAAGAGACTGCTCTTTATTATCTAAGCCGAACATTAATGAGGGCAGAATGCAATTATTCCTTGATCGAAAAAGAATGTTTGGCGCTGATATTCGTTGTACAAAAGTTGAGGCATTATTGTCTCTCCCATGATATAACTTTGATCTCAAGAGTAGATCCGATAAAATTTTTGATGACCAGGCCAATGTTATCGGGAAGACTAGCCAAGTGGATGTTATTGTTATCAGAATATACTATTTCGTATAAGCCGGTAAAGCAAGTGAAAGGACAAGCTATGGCAGACTTCCTCGCAGCACATCCTATAGCAGAAAATGAGGAAATCAATGATGAATTCCCAGATGAACAGGTTATGTTGGCTGAATCTCAGAATCTTTGGCAAATGTATTTTGATGGTGCTGCTCGAATAACGGGAGCGGGGGGAGTGATATTCATTACTCCTCAAGGCGATTTGTTACCATACTCCTTCACATTGGGCACCGCATGCACAAATAATGAAGCTGAATACAGAGCTCTTATCATCGATGGAAATAGCCCAACAAATGGAAATAAAATTATTGCATATCTTCGGAGATTCTAAATTGATTATAAATCAATTGACAACAGAATTTGAAGTAAGGAAAGAAGAACTCCTGCCCTATTATCGGAAGGCACAACAGTTGCTTGAACAGTTTTGTCATGTGGAAATTAAACACATACCGCGGTCGAAGAATACAAAAGCAGATGTTTTAGCCGTTTGGCAAATGGCTTCTATCCTGCACAAACCGAAGTCCTCTTCAGGTAACTATAGAAGAAAGAAGATTCCTGCCATCTACAGAGGTTATCGAAGAAACCGTTGAAATGTTTCCTATATCCTGTCTGGAGGTAATGACAGATGATTGGCGTCAGCCTTTTGTTGATTATCTCAAATATAATATCTTGCCAGAAGATAATGCACAAAGACAACAGATTAAGCAGCGATCGGGCAAATTTGTCATATGCAGCGAAGTATTGTATAGAAAATCTTATAATGGAATGCTGTTAAGGTGCTTAGACAAGCAAGAAGCAAACCAAATGCTGCGGGAGGCACATTCAGGTGAATGTGGAGCACATCAAGCCGGCCGAAATTTATGCCATAGAGTGCATCGAATGGGTTATTATTGGCCTACTATGTTCAAAGATGCGATAGAATATGCAAAGCGGTGTCATGAATGCCAAATACACGGAGATGTAATACATGTTCCTCCAGAAGAATTACATCAGTCTGTTACTTCTTGGCCTTTCTCAGCCTGGGGACTCGACGTAATTGGTCCTATAAATCCCCCTTCATCTAAAGGAAAACAGTATATTCTGGCAGCAACAGACTATTTCTCCAAATGGACCGAAGCAGTCGCCTTGCGTAGTGTTAAAGAGAAAGACGTGGTCAATTTCATCTGGCATGCTATAATATACCGTCATGGTATTCCGAAAAAGATCGTCACTGATAATGGCACCCCTTTTAAAAATAGAGGCATGGAAAAGTTGTGTCAGAAGTTCGGCATCCAGCATTCTTTTTCAACACCTTACTATCCTCCGGCTAATGGACTAGCAGAGGCGTTTAACAAAACGATTGTCAAAATAATGAAAAAAATGGTGACAGGCAATAAGCGCGATTGGGATGAAAAGTTACAAGAAGCATTATGGGCTTACAGAACCACCCATCGTACAGCAACAGGAGCGACACCGTATTCATTAATCTATGGTATGGAGGCAGTTATCCCAATTGAAATGCAGGTGGCATCACTCCGAATAGCAGTACATCAGTCTATAACAGATGATGAAAATGCAAAAATAAGGCTGAAAGAATTAGACCTACTCGATGAGAAACGTCTTGCAGCTCAGCAGAGGTTGCAGTCATATCAGGCCAGGATATCGGCAGCCTTTGATAAACAGGTTAAATACCGCTCTTTCAAAAAAGGAGATATGATGCTAATGTTGAAAAGACCAATAGTGATTACTCGCCGGACAGGGGGCAAGTTCGAGCCTAAATGGGATGGTCCATATGTGGTAAAAGAAGTATACTCCAATGGGGCATATAGAATCACAAATCAAGAGGGACAGGGTATCAGTATACTTGTCAACGCCCGTTTCATCAAAAGATACTATCCCTAAAGATAGACATGTGGATTTTGACCCAGAATATTATCGGCATAATGATTCTGTATCAAAAGGGGGCAAGGATGAATAAGATCATGTCTATATGTCAACAAAAGAAGCTATAAAGAAGAAATTCACAAGCATGTCAATTATCAAGCATCAAATCTGAAAAATATATATGATCATCATCATCACTAAATAAATTTGACAAAGTCAATATCATCTTGAAGATTCTCTTGAAGATATTGACAAGACTGATATATTGCCTTACAAGGCATGGATTTTCTTGAAGATATTGACAAGATTGATATATTGCCTTACAAGGCACGGATTTTCTTGAAGATATTGATAAAATTGATATATTGCCTTACAAGGCATGGATCTTCTTGAAGATATTATCTCAGTTGGAAATATCTACTATACTGGCAATGATAATGATCATAGATATTATTGCCTTACAAGGCACGGGTCTTCCAAAAGATACTATCAAAAGTAAGGATATATCAATATATCAATCTCAGTTAAAGAGGCAGTATAGCCAAGCCAAATCCTAAAAGAGCCAAATTGAGCCAAATCAAAAAGATCAAGCTCAAAAAAAAAAAAAAAAAAAAAAAATGCTCTCAAAGGATCAAGCTCTAAAAGAGCCGGCCAACTATACGTAAGACCTATGAAGATCGTCATTCGGGCAGCGGCGAGGAGTCAGTGGCCCTAAAAAGCCCGCGAAGACCATCGTGCGCACCCATGTGGGCAGCTGACGAAGTCAAGGATTCAAAGCCTAAAAGGCCATAAATCCGCGAAGACTAGTCACCGTAACTCCCATGCCGTCTGTATAGCTTCCGGCAGTGCCACGGGGAACGGATGAAAATGCCCTCCCGTGAATGGGCTCGACCTTGCAGACGAAGAAAACAGGGGCCGCAGTGCGAGCTTTATGCCAACCGTGCGTAAGACCCTCCAGATCTAGGGTTTGATTTCAGTAGTAACTCGTGAGGAAGGGCTTAAACCTACTCATTGATGGACTGGCGACCCTAGATTTGGTGCCCAAAGGTAGCCTTACGAGCCCTGCGAACTCTAGAGAGTTACCGTGGCCAACCCTGTGCGTAAAACCAACAGTTCACCGCCCGGTAGCGTCAATGGGCCCCTCTGATGGACCTTGGCCGTGAGCTCAAGGCAGTGAAAAGCCCAAAAGTGAACTCTAGAGAGTTACAGTGGCCATCACATAAGACCCATAAATGCTCCACTACTCATGAGCTTAAACTGTGTGTGTGCGCACGCTCCACTACTCATGAGCTTAAACTGTGTGTGGCTAATTAAATTGAAACTTAGTACCGCCAATCTAAATACTCACATAGAGAATCCCGCACTAACAAAAGCATAAAAGGTTTAGAAATTGTAAAGGATGTAATGAAATGATTATATAAAGTATAAATATGATTTGATAATACTAGTATAAATGTCATCAACATGCAATGTGAAAATGCTATTATAAACATCTCAAAATGCTTTCATAAAAACATATGTGAAGCCAAATAAATTATATGTCCAAGAAACATGAAAGCAAAGATCACATGTTCAAAATTACATGTTTAAAGATCTTCTGTAATCCCCATTGCTTCTGAGTATCTGCGCAAATCTTCTTTCAATTGTGCCTGAGCTGCATCATGTTTAGATTTTTCTTCAAAAATAAGTCTTGCCTGATCAGGAACGCCAGCAAGTTTATTCTCCAAAGAAGCAATCATTTCTTTACCTTGAAGTTGTGCGGATTTTTCAATATCAATGGATTGAACATTCACCCGTATCTTCTCTTCAACATTTTGAATGATTAAGGCCTGCTCATGATTCTTCCTCTCTAGTTGAGAGATTTCTTCCTTGAGTCGCAATACGATCTTGGATAGTCATACTTTCATCAACATGAATCTTTAATTGATCTTGAAGAATCGTATGCTCTTGTTCAAGTATAGAAATTGATGAAGCTGTCAGAAAGGCTTGTTCTTGAGATGAAGCCAGCTGCTTTCTACCCTCTAAAATCTCAAGGGCAATTGTAACATTCTCTACTGATGCCAAAGAAATTACTGAATCACGAAATTTGAGGAGTGAATCACGCAAAGGAGAAATGTTGATTCTAGCCATCTTGGCAGAGCTCTCCAGAATCTCTATAGCAACATCCAAGTCCAACCATTGGTCAGGATTTCTAAAGATATGGATTATTGCTAACAAGGAATGTTTCACCATAAGCATTTTATGAACAGGGATCTTCACAAAGGATGACAGTTCAGAAGTAGTGGCTACAGAATCAGAACTAGCCGCACCGCTGCAAGAAGGAGTTCCTATAGCAAAAGAAGAAGGATATTCAAAATATTATTATGAAATATATAGTCTTGAGTAAAGATAATCAGCGTATATATATGTACCTGTCACTGGAATACGACTAATAGAAGGAGAAGTTCCCTGAGCTATGGAAGGACCAAGTTCCACCATATCAGCAAAAGATGGTGCTCTAGCTTCCGTGCTTGAATCTCTGGTAGCCGGAGTTGGCAAGTCCGTAGTTTCTGTTGGAAATATGATTTCACGCGCCACTACTCTTTATACTACCAATGGAACTACAAGTGCTCTTGGTGAAGTTACCACAAGAGGGCTCACTGAAGAGATAACACCTATTTCTGCAACTTGGGCACCCAAAAAAGGGAGACATAATGATTTTAAATAAATAATAGTTGTTAAAATATAAATTAATATATGCATATGAAAATTAAATTTCCTTTACCTGGTGAATACCCATATTCGCCATAATCTAAAAGCTCCTCTTCATCTTCCTCAGCTGCAGGAGATTTAGCAAGAACATTTACACCAGGAAGAGTCTTAGCGGTTGCAGGGGAAGATTCCATCTCAACTTCTTTCGCAGCTGTTTCCTCATCTCCGTCGATGTCAACTTCACCTTCTTCAAAGTCATCATCTTTATCTTCACAACTGTCGCTATCTCCGCTGTCTTCATATTGTGAAGATTCAGTAGTATCTGATGATGAAGTTGAACTTTCATCTTCCAAAATTTCTTCGTCAACTTCTTCAATGATAACTTGCTTCCCTTTGTAAGAAACGGGTTGGCTGCTCTCCGGTGTAGGCTCTTGGACTATAGGGGAAGCGGATGCTTGGCGGGTCCTTTCTGGAAGAATAGGGGATGATGTTTGCAAACGCGTTTTTGATCTAGTCATTGGGGAAGATGGACTAGGACCAAGGGGTTGTGAAGGAGATATGGAAGTACCAATAGCTGGTCCTTCTTGAACCGCTGCAGTCTCTGCAGGAATTGGAGAAGATGTACCTTCAGCATCGTTTGCGGCTTGGTTTGAAAAGTCCCGACGAGATTTCTCAAATTCTCTCAAAACTCCGGGGGCAAACCAGCCATCCAAAGTGTTGATAGGCTTGATTTCACGGATGGGGTCTTCCAATGATATCTTCCTACAAATTTCTCCAGGATGAGATGCATGGCTCTTTTCTGGAATATAACCGATTCCACTCTCTAAATTTCTGCCCTTCAGCCTGGGCGGATGAAGAAAGATAGAAGAATCCACTGGCAAGCATTTAGTGACCAAGTATGATTGGTGATCCCACCATCGCATCCAGCTATATGATGTACGGACTATGCGATCACAGCCTGGAATTATGAAGAGGGATCCAACACAGCCATTCAGCAACTGTTTCCATATCATGGCCCAGTTAAGAGGATCAGTTCCTAACAACGCATTTTTCTAGTAACCAGCCCATAGTCTTATGGCACAGTTTGATCATAACCAAATTGACGAGCAAAGCGACTGGGGTAGTAAGGTTCTCTCCAAAATTATGTTCCTTCCCGAAGAGGTAAACTGCATGAGCGAATAGAAAAGAAGAAAGCTCTCTCTGCTGCAGTAAGCGTTTCTTGGTCCACCATATCTGTATCTTCAGTGTAGCGATAAAGGCGGAACTGAAAGAAGTTTATCTGGTCATCATCTCGAATTTTATTGGCAACCCACTCATATGCTCTTTTTGCCATCGCTCTTTGCTGAAAGAACCAGAGTGGAAGGTGAGAAGGATGAGTATATGCTTGCTCCGGAGCCTCAAAAGTCCAAGGAAAATAAACTCCAAGCCACCCCGTAATATAATGCCAAGAAGTATGTGCAGACGAAGCTCCAAGAGTAGGGTCTTTTACGTGGGTAGCTACTTCTCCAAGAGCCCTGTAAATAGAACATAATACTGGAGGAGCAAGAGAGTATTTATGGCCTTCCGCTAAAGCACCAGCTACAACAAAGACGCTTGACGAACAAAGATCTGCCCACTTGGAGGCAATACGACCAAACTTAGCCAATAAGCTAAGAACGCTGCAAGTTCTCCAAAAGAGCTATATTCTGGTCTTCCTCTTATTGCATCTCGAAGCTTCGTTAGTTCTTTAGAGTGACAATCGCGAAATCTTCAAAGAAAGAATAAAGATGAGGAGGTTAATATGCAGGAATGGCTAAATAGCAAGAATATAAAGAAGAAGTCGATTATCAGATTGATAAATACCTGAGACCCCTAGAGAAATGAGCCAGCCATTGCAGAGGGGGAATTTTGTGGAAGCTGGGAAATTTGCCCATCTCTTTGAACAGTTCTATGGTAGTCTCAGAGATGGAAGGCTTGCGGTCTGGAGAAGATACAAAGGCCAATTCTCTGTTTGTAGGAATGAATTCATCATAGAATTTGCCTGTTATTGTGAGACCGGCTATACGATGAAGATCCCAAAGTGATATGCTCATTTCACCATAAGGTAAATGGAAGGAGTTGGTTGTAGGCGACCAGTATTCAAGGAAGCCTTTCAGTATATTGGGTTCCCTATAAAAGTATTTGGAGGTCACTTCTATTGCATCATAAAGGCCGATCTTTGCAAGAGTGCTTGTATGCTTCAGCAATATAGCCTCCGCCCATTCAGAGTAATAGCGGCGAGCAGTTAACATGCCTCTGATGCGGAATTCTGCCTGTCCCCAGAGTTGTTCTCGATCTCTAAAGCGCTGTCGAACTGTCTCATAAAAATGAGAAGGAAAGAGATCATGAGGACTGTGGAAAGGAACTAAGAATATCATGGGATGAGCTTCCCCTATCCTTTGTCGTGGCTTTTGTGTCTGAATGATTCCCTCAAGGATTCGGGGCTCTCTTGAGGCCCACGATTCAGTATACATTAACCTCTCGCCATGGACGTAATCTTTAGACTCACAGTCAAGCATGGACTGATGGCGGTATACTTTGATGGGAATAATCGTCATGCCCTCCGCATGAGGGTTGTCAAACTTCATAACACCTTCGACAACTCGTACTGAGTCCCACGAGTTTTGAAGCCTCTTCTTCTTATGTTCCTTAATCTTCTCTGCAAATTCTTTCACCTTATTTCGGTGAGTTTTCTTCGAACGATAAGCCAGAGGAGTGTCTTCATGGGGAGGTGGTCTTTCACTATCAGTACGAATATGAGCTGTAGACTTTAACCATTCGTCCCAGTCATATTCTCTGCCACGCTTAGGCGGACATTTGATATCTCCCAATGATATGGATCTATGAATGGGGGAAGGCAAAGATTTAATGCGGTCAGAAAAGTCGAAGGTGGGAAGAACAGGCTCTTTAAAATAAGCGGGATTTCTGGAAGTGGTCTTTGTTCGCTTGGCAGGAGGTTGATCAGAAGAAGGTTGATCGGAAGGAGGACGAGCTGTTTGTTTTATACGAGCCATGAAAATAAGTCAAGAAAGGAAGATAGATGACAGAGTAAGAAAGGAAGAAAGAAGAAAATGGCTAAGTGTTGGAAACAGTTCAAAAGAAATTGGCTAAGTATGAAGTACTTTGCGCGGGTCCGCGCAAAGTATATAGGTTGCGCGGAAAATCTCCAATTTCAAAGGACTTCACGCAAAGTGAAATGGTTTGCGCGGGTTCGCGCAAAGTAAAAGGTTTGCGCGGAAGAAAATCGCCAGAGTAGAGTTTCAGCAGAGTACAAGCAGTTCGTGAAAATGACGAAGTAGTTGGACTATTTATAGTATTTCTGGCCGAGTATGGTACTCGACCGAGCTTTGCGCGGGGTCGCGCAAACCCTACAAAAAATAAGTGGTTTGATCCTTTTTCTTTGATTTTCTGAAAAACAAAGAACGGATCAAGGGGGCATCTGTTGAGGCATAAAATAAGCAAAGAAGTGAAGAAGAGAAAGATCAAGAAATCAGTTTGAAGATCAAGAAATCAGTTTCAAGACTACTTTGCGCGGGTTCGCGCAAAGTGAATGGGTTGCGCTGGACCGCGCAAAGTAAAAGGGTTGCGCGGGTTGATCAAGGAAGATAGATTGCGCGGGACAGATAGATTGCGTGAGACTGCGCAAAGCATGTCGTTTGTGCGTGTCCGCGCAAAGTGTTTTGCGGTGGTATAAAAATGGTTGGATGTTATTTTGTCCCACATCGACCAGAACAGAGATTTACACCAGTAAAAATGTCTATAAATACCCCGTTCTTTCTCTCAAAAGGGGTTGGAAGATTTCAGATTGGAAGAAAGACGAAGAAGAAGACAGAAGGTGCAGAGCATTGGGCTCATATAGTTTGTGCGGACTCGCGCAAAGGAGCATTGGGCTCCTGTAGTTTGCGCGGACCCGCGCAAAGCATGTCGTTTGCGCGGACCCGCGCAAACCGACTGCTGGACAGTCTATAACAGCAATGAGCTGATATGCTGTTGGAATGGCTAGAGTCTTCAAATCTTCAAGTTCTTCTTGTTCAGGAGAAAAGGAAGAATCATCGACAAAGAGGCGTATTCCTCCTAAGTTTCAGGAGATGACCGAAATGACACCGAAATGCTGTCGAAATCTCCGTTCTCTTGAAGACTGTTGATCGACTTGTCTATTCCTCCTAAGTCATTGGAGATGATTGAGATCATTGCCATTATGCTGCTGAAAATTATATTTAACTATAAAAATTGTCACTTATAATGAATTCTTTGTAAACTATCTTAGAATCAAGGGACACCAGAGGATGTAAATGAATTCAGAATCAATAAAGTGTGATGATTGTCTTTGTAACTATTCCATTTTTATGTTTGAATAAGATAATTCTCCCAAATCAAATACATTTGTTTCCTTGTCGAAACAATTGGGTTTTTATTTAGGAAAAAGTGATTTTTCTTCATTTTTTTCTTCTCCATCAAGCCCTTCCATAACCAGTCGAACTCATCTCCGTTTACTCTTCGGTTAGTGCTTCATTTTTATTTTTCTTCTGGATTTAAGTTCTTTAATCATCCTTAATCTTGATTTCACTTCTTATTTCAAGATTTACGATGGTTTAAAAGTGTTTTTTCCTTAAAATCTAATTTACTTGGAATCCTTTCATTCCTTTTTGCAATTCTTTATTTCCTTGTTTTCTTATGACAATGGAAGGCAGAACTAGGAAGAAAACCACTCGAGGTCCTTCTTCTTCTCGTTCCGCACCCATTACCATGCGTCATCTTTGGCCTCCCAAAGAGGATCCCGAGAGTATGCGGGATTTCCGTCTTAGAAATGTTATTGTTGAGAGTGTTGTACTTGTTGATCATATTGAACGCTTCAACATTGTCCCTCTCCTTTAAGCTGTAGGATGAGAAAACATACTATCTTGGGGCGGTTCTGCATACTGATCCATTGCGCAGTGCATGTACGCTTGCATTACTGAGTTCTCTCAAGATGATTTGACATTTACTGTGTCAACTAGAGAAGGTCCAATTAAAGTAGACCATCATTTGATTTCAATAATCATGGATATACCTGTTGTTGATGACAGTGTACCCATATATACTTTGTAAGCTAGACCTTTTGAAAATGCTAAATAATTGATTACGAGAGTTCTTTGTAACATGAATGCAGAATGGAACGGTGGTACTGTGCTCAGTTCCAAATATATGTTGCCCAGATACAGGGTCTTGCATCATATTTTTATTTCAAATGTTTATCTTCGCTCAGGTAACAATACTGAGTTGACCTCTTTTATGACCCGCATTATGCATTTTGTTGTCACTGGCATTCATATTTGTCTTCCTTCTCTTATCTATCATCATATTATTCATTGTTGACTCCATCCTGGTCATAGCGATATTCATTTCGCTTATCCCTTAGCTAATCATGCCTTGATAGCTATGCCTGTTGGGGAAGGTTCTAATATCAACAAGATGAACCTGGACTTGGCACCTGGTCAAGTTGATGGGAATGTTGGAGGAGATGAAGAACCTGAAGAAGTTAACACTTTACCTTAAGAAGACGTTAATATGGATGATTTATTTGATGAACTTGAATCAGATTCTGAGGCCAACCCTGATTTATTATCCTTCTAATTTCAATGAGAGGTTGCATTCTCTTGAGGAACAGGTGGCTCAGATTCGTGTAACCCAGGATTCTCAATTTGCTTATATGCGCAAATATATGAGGCACATTAATAAGGGTTTACATCAAATTGATCAATCTATTCCTACTCCTTCAGGATCTGATTAGTTTCGTTTTGATTTGATGGTATCTGTAATAAATTTATTCTCACTCTTTTCCTTAAGACTGCTTGGATAATGTTGTTTAACTTCTTATCTATTCAGTTCAGATACTGTGTTTTATTTGATTTGGATGAGTAGTTATTAATTTTACTTGCTCTCTTATTATCTTCCTTTATCATTATTCGCTTCCTTTGTCATGTTGTGACAAAAAGGGGGAGAACATTATTGAATGATATGAGGATAATGTGATATGATGATGATAAAATATGTCTAATATTTTTTTGTTTTTTATTTTTTTGCAGAGAGTAGTGGATTAAGGGCGAGAGTTGATTATTGTGCATGATATCATAATATGTTTGTACAATATGTTGTTTGAATATCTATTGCATATTGTAATTTTGGTTTTGTCACAAATTTGACAAAGGGGGGGATTGAAAGTGCTATATTGATAAACCCTAAGTATTGTCAAATTTTGGTGTGTCAAACCAATTCAAGTTTGTATCTTGATTTGTATCAAGCTTGTGCATCTGTTCACATTGAATCTTCGACGTTCGTTCTGTTCATGCTGAATGATTCTATCTTATCTACAACAAACTTATCGAGATCTTCAAACTGGAAGAAAGTGAAGACTTTTATATATTGAGTCAAGACTTAGTTTTCAAGAATATTGTGGTTCAAGATCTCGAACCAGAAAAGTCTAAGAACTTAAGACCTAGTTGAATATCATGTTTGGTATGTTGAGTTCAAACTTTGAAGATCGCAAGAATTAAAGCTACTAAAGTGATCGATGTATTAAGTGTTCATATGTTCTATGTCACAAGTAAGGTATGATTGACCTAGATTGACCGTATATCATAATTAGATCATTTCATACTTTTGGTCGGTCATTTTGGTCATTTTATAAGTGTAAAATTCTGTTATTTCAACTAGCCCTAGCACTGGCTCGACCAGTCCTAGAAATTCTTCGACCAGTCCAGGATTTGTTATGAATTTTTGAAAATTTTCTGTTGGTCTACGACCAGTCCTGGAAACTACTTAACCAGTCGTGTGAATACTGCTCGACCAGTTGTGCAGTGCTCGACTCGTTTTCTAGCGTATAATCTAGACTCACACGACCAGTCATGTGGTGTCCACAACTAGTTAAGCAGGCCACTCGACCAGTCGTGGGACCTACAAGGCCAGTCGTATAACTGAAAAATCTTATCGCGTCAAAATTTTTGAAAATTTGGTTGGATAAGGCCAGTCGTAGCTAACCAAAGGTCAGTCGTGTAAACTAATTTTTCACCTATAAATAGTGCTAGAATTTCAGAGTTTTCTATTCAATTCTTATCATTCCTAAGCAATCACTTTGAGTTTATTTTGGGTACATTCTTAGCTATTTTATGCATATTTTAGATTCTTTAAAGTAGCTCTTGTAATTTGATTTTGATTCTCTATTCCATTCTTATATTGAAAAGGGATATCCGATTTACACTTTCTTGAGATCAAAATCAATACAAAACCCTTACTGATTTAATTAAAAATCATATAGACTTAGAACCTTATATACTTGTGAGACTGAACATTGAACATCTACGTCATCATTAAGTTGGTTCTACTGGGCTCCTTCAGAATCGTTATACAGATAAGTTTTTTACTTTTTCTATAATTCAATTCTTTTTGTTTGGTTTGTGAGATTTTTCCAGAAAATCTCCATTTTTGGTTTATCTGAGGTGATCCAGAAAACTCAGAGCGTGGGGTTTTTGAATTGTGTAAGCCCACTTAAAAGACACAATTGTGAAGGTTTTAGGTGAACCTTGAAAAACCAATTTTGGATTAGTGAACACTAATATCCTGAGGGAGTGGGTATTAGGAGTGGAGTAGTTGTGTGGCTGTTGTTTAACAGCTGGTGTACACACAAGCGAACCACTATATTCTTTGTATTTGGTGGATGTGTGGTTTATTGCTTTATCTTTTATGGTTTAAGATTGTGGGATGTATTTGTGGATGTGAATGTTGTAATCTTTAAATTTCAGCATTGCGTGGTGAATGTAGTAATAGATTAGATTATATTTCTTTTATTTCCTCTTCAGTTTGAGTTTTTAATACTCACCCATGGTCTAGTAAGGTTGTGCTATCATAAACCATTGGTTTTTGGTGTCAAGTTGTCCTTAGAACCAAGTTTGTATCA
This sequence comes from Magnolia changhungtana, assembly GCA_030180095.1. Lineage (NCBI taxonomy): Eukaryota > Viridiplantae > Streptophyta > Magnoliopsida > Magnoliales > Magnoliaceae > Magnolia > Magnolia changhungtana. The sequence continues at coordinate 14,614,337 of JASAUF010000276.1, forward strand.
ACCTCTTAATACTCGATTTTTGAGGTTGTTATTTCCTTTGGTTATTTGCAATTCATTTGACTATCTTATTATTTATATTTCACTTATTAATTTTTATTTGGCATAGTCCTATTCCCCCCCCCCCCCCCCCTCTAGGGCATATGTAACGCCCTGAAAATCGGGGGTCGAGTAGCAACTCAACTCCCGAGTTCTAAAACATCACTTATGCAACATATATGCTGATGATTAAATGTTGTCTGTGTTAGTGCATTAATCATGAGTGGGATTATACCAAAACAGTAATTCATACTCTAGATCAGTTGTAAAATGCAAGTGGAAGACTGGAAGATATAAATAAACATATATAAGTCAAAAGATCACGATCGGTCTCTAGAATATGAATATGACACTGAGTCACTGTGAACATGAAATATTATATGTAATATTACAAGAGTCAAAAGTCTAAAAAATCATTCAACTGTAATGAAACCCTGTAGCCTAAGCGAAGCCATCAGCGAACTGCATGTAAGAGAACTCGTCCTGATCATCGTAGTAATCAGGCTCCGCCTCAGGGGTCACGCCATCATCTGAAATCAAGACAGTCTGGTTAGTGTTTAAAACACTGTCCCATAACATGGGAGTGAGTGATCAACTCAATGGAACAATAGAGCAAAGGTTAGCATGTTATCAATTCAATCACGCAGTAATGATAAAGTAGTAAATCACACATTCCTAAGTACTCTTATTAATGCAAGAATGGTATGAATGTATGATGCATGCCCTCGCTTACACTCCCTCAGCGACTTCATCTCACGTTCGCGCATGAACAATACTGCTTCAATGCTTGACCTGCTATGCCTGAACGTACGCGTAATACAATGCATGCATATGATTACCAGGTTCTTATTAGTCCTTTTCATACAGCAGGGTTGGGAAACTAAGGTACCTCCCTTATTTCACTTCCTAAACAATAATCTATTCTAGGGTCGTCAGTCTTAGTAAATCTCATATGATGTTGCGGTTCTAAGTCGCTGCAAAGGGCTCGTCACTAAATCAGTGTAGGCCTAGTTTATACTCTAGATGCTACGGAAGGGTTGTCGCTACCACGTAGACTCAGAGTATGCTCGAGGTTACTACAAAGGGCTCGTCACCAATCAGTGTAGGTCGACAGCTCGAATACAGTGTCCGATACCACCGTATTTGACTCGCGAGTCTGGGTTGCTCACTGGTCACTACGGGGAGGCTCGTCGCCCCAGCGTAGGACGACAGCTCGACCACGGTGTCCCATACTACCATGTCCGGCTCATGAGTCTTAGCGGATCGAGGTACCAAGGTTAAACGGGATTTCACTGGTGAGTTTGGTACCTTAGGTTCAAGCAGTAGCGTCCATATATGGTGAACATATAAGGGTATATCGGATTACTTGACGAGCTCGACTAATACGAGCACACATTGCATCAATCGACATGAAGTGCATAAGCACTTCGTGTGGCCTAACCACTGCTGACGACCAACACAACTCAGGTTTGTCAAACACGTCCTACGTGGCGAATGAATCTCAGCCACGACTTTAAGCCTGTTACCGATTGCCTGGACTATAACATAGCCCCAATCACATTCAATCCTTAACCAGAAAGCATGTATAGTAGTCTAAGCAAGTTAACAAAGTAATTCAAACATGTTAACAAGTAGGTTATAAAGCACAATATAAACAGGAAATACGAACACATACATTTCATAAATAAGCGGTTAAATTAAACAACTTGCATGGAGGAAATCATACACATCTCTAAGATAGTTGAGAATCCTATCTCAACACTTACCCTAAGCACTATCATCTAAATACTTATTCTTACAAGCATTTTCATAAACACTTAGAATACACTAATTAACATACATAACGCATATTAGCCAAAACATGTATTAGGGCGAATCCTTTTGCCGAGTAAGTATTACACATATATATAGCATATACACATAGTAATTTATTATGGTAAACACACTTTCATATTTTGTACGTATACGGTATTTTCTACAAATATACAGAATACACTAAACGCCATAAATTACATACGTAACTAAATCACAAAATGAACATCGCATTTTGCATGTGAAATAACACCCAGATCATGAATCTATCATTATCCAACATTGAAAGCATTGAAAATCACAACCTAAGCATTTATAGTCCGTAGCTTACACCGTGGAAATGAGTAACGGACTCAGTTTAAACACCAAGTCTTTATCAATGGTAGAACGACAACCTATGGCATGAAATAGGTTAGCTACTTCATCACGTATACTAGTTGAATCTCTAAAACTGATTAGGGTTAAGATTTCTTACCCAAAAATGGAATCAGAATCGCCAGAAAAGCGATACAATAGTGATGGATAGGCACGGAGAATAGCAGGGATTGATTCTCAGGAATGATTCCAACTTCACTCTCACTTTCTCTCACTTTACTCACTTCTCTCTCTTAGGGTTTTCTCAAATTCGTATGGAGTGAATGAGAGAGGGTTTAAGGTCCTTATATAGGCCTAAAACTGATGAAAATGGCCCCAGGGCCAAGGTATACTTAAGTTATAGCTAAAGGGCATCTGTTTTAGCTCAACGGAGCATTTTTGGAGCCCCCCTTGAGCCAAAGGTCAAACTTAAGCTCATTGACCTTAGATCTAGGTCGAGTTAAGTTTTTGTTCCAATCGGGTTCCCAGATCACACGTGGCGAACAAGTTTCAGTTCAATGGTCACCGAAACTCGATCAGGGTTACAAGTACACTGCCATGTGTATGAAATTTTCCCTGATCTGAAGGTGTATTTGGGTCAGATTCTGATGGTCTGATTGCCTATATCAGGCCTGCAAGCGATAGGTCTTAGATTACTTAAATTAGATTTAATTTCTAAACGAAACCACGTTTTCTCACACACTTCACTCTGGGCTCAAGCGAATAGCCCCGGGACACAATCTGGATTTGATTTCTGAATAGTTGTCAAGCCAGCAAAGCGGTCCTAATTATATAATTTTATAGTCATCGGACTTTTGATGTACGGTCCAGATCTAATACAGAGTTTCAATGTGCTCCCGAGAGCAACTGGGTAATGAGATTGATCCTAGATTTCAAGGTAACCTAGCGTCAATGATTTTACAAGTTTTGGGTCTTGCAGATCGTATTTAAAGTTGATCAAGCGGATTTCACAGCTAATCTAGATTAACACTTAGTTAACTTTATCTAATTCCTAAAGGATTTGATCCTGAGTGATTTCTGTCTGAGGTGGTACTCGGGTCTTTGTACGGAATTTTTCGAGACGTTACAACATATAGCTCAGCCTTTTCACTATGCGAAATTAAAAAATAAATGCGGAATTACAAAGATAAATAAAGATAAATAGCATAATTATAAGCAACCTCAAATGCACAAGTATTGAAAGGTTGATACAAACTGAGTTCTAAGGACAACCTTACACTAAAAACCATGGTTTATGGTAGGACAACCTGTCACGCCCCAAACTCAGAAACCGGGCTCACAAAATTTTCGATCATCGAATCCGGTGCCGACAACCTCCGTAGTACCCCATTCTCGGCCCCCAGCGTCCATACGCCAGATTCCGATCCTGGGATCCTACAAGGAGGATTTTTCAACTTACATTTAACTTGTAATAAGCAAAACCACAACTTTATCCAAATCATAAAGGCAACATCATCATCACATATCCACTAATATAAACATTTGAATACAGTGTTGAGAGGGAAATATATATGACAAAATCAAAGCTCTAAAGGTCCACTACATGCTCCAAGCTCAACGCTGCTGCAACCTAACGCCACCTGCACGCATCTATTGTGCATAAGCTTATAAAAAGCTTAGTGGGTGGTGAAAGTGTGTGCACACGGTAAGCGCCAAGTAAGCAATATCAAAGTAATCAGTGTAAGCAAAAATACTGATAAACCCATAATCATACAATATCAGAATACTGGTAAGATCATAAATCATACGATATCAGAGTAATGAGAAAACATGCTGATAGGACCATAAATACCATCAGACTTATCCATGCTATATGATAAAAAATATAATAAAAACAATATCATATTCTGATGAAGTAATGTAGATCAGTTATGCAAATGAGGAGTCATAGAGAACCAAATATTAAATGTGTATCTAGACCATATAAATACGAAAACACAGTAACCTAAAATGCCATATACAACGGATGTAATGCAATATGTCGTGCAAATGGAATAACTATTGTGGAGTGTGAAGTCAGGATGATAGTACGTAGTATCGCAGGCTATGGGGTCCATCACAAGGGACTTCTATCCAAACTAGTCCCATACATATATTTGGATAGTCAGACTCAATGTGGTAAACTCCTGATCTCAGGTTAGTGGAGCGCCCCAACCGAAATCCTGGCCATTGCGAAGGTACACGTAACAAATAGTTGCGCACTACCAGCCCAAGTGGATAGTGAATGAATAAATGAGTATGCAACTCCTGCTCAATAAGTCCACATATCAGTACGATTCCTCTTTGGGATCATCATCGCGGTCTAGTACACTCTACATGCAACCATCGCCCACTGACGCACGACCATGCAAGTGGAAGAGACCTCATCATCCACCTGGCCAGTAGTCAGCCAATATCTACCTGACACATCGATAGCGGACCCATTTACGAGCTGGTCAAACTCAGCCTAGCTATGCCCCCTACCCTAGGGTGGGTAAGGCCACACCCCCTCCCAACTGATTATGACACAGTGAGAGAAGTGGCCTCTTGGTATTCAGCACTCAGGCGCTCATGTATCCACTCGGTCTCGACGTTGGGGCATCTCCTGGCCCAAAGGTTTAGGGATTTTCACCCAAGGTCATCTATGGCAGCCTGATGCTAATAAGATATTTTTGGTGTCCCATTTGGCCATCCACAATATGCCTGTGGAGGCTACAACCATGATGTCACTAAGGCGTATAGTAATCACATCACATAATGCAATATGCATGAGTCACACAATCCAATCATGCATCAATCCTGCGCATACCGTACACTTATGTGAGATAACTTCCGCCTATCAGGGAGTCTCATAACAACCTACCCAATGGCATTTGTAATGGTCAACCACATCTCATAACAAACATGCAGATGATGCGCATGGGCATTATCATGATGCTATACTGTCACATACTCATAAATTGACATCAATAATCGGCATCGACAATCGACCTCGACAATGTGGACATTTAATCAACATTGACCCTAAGGAATGGCCCACATAGAGCCAAACATATAATGAGCCCATGACCTCACAAAAAGGCCTAATATACAACATAATGGGCCTTACTCAAGGGCTATATATACACAATAGGTGGGCCCTACTCATGGGCCTCAAATACATGACATGTGGGTGCTACACATCGGTCTCGAATACATCAAATGCGTCATGCATCATGGGCCTAATGCATATAACAATAGGCCTTACCCATAGGCCACAAATACATCATAATGGGCCTCACCCATGGGCCATGACTACATTACAATGGGCCTTGCACATGGGCCTCAAATACATCACATATTCTTCACATTAGACCTTAAACACAGGTTGTGTATACATCACACAGGCCAAATACACATCATAATGGGCCTTAACTACGGGTCGTATATACACCATATAGGTCTCGACAATCGGCGTTGGTAATCGAAATCGGCCTCAATAATCAAAATCTGCCTATACAATTGGCCTCGACAAATCGGAACCGGTCTTGATACGTGGCCTCGACAATTGGAATTGGCTTCAATACACGGCCTCGATACACGGCATCGACAAATCAAAATCGGCAATTGGTCACGATAATCAGCCTCGATCGCTAATCGACAATCGGCCATGACAATCAGAATCAATCGATAATCGGCCTCGATAATTAGAATTGGCAATCGGCCACAACAATCGGAATCGATCGATAATTGGCCTCGATAATTGGATGAACAAGGCCCAAGGGAAGGTCACAATGTGGACATTAAACCATCATTGTCTATCAATGTGGCCATTTAACCAACATTACTCCCAAGGAGTAGCCCACATAGAGCCAAACGTATAGTGGGCCCCTGGCCTCACACAAAGGCCTAATATACATAGCAATGGGCCTCACTCAAGGGCCACATATACACCACATCGGGCCTCGCCAAATGGGCCACAAATATATTACAACGGGCCATATACCTGGGCCTACATATATCATAATGGCCGCATCTTATGGGCCGGGAATACATCACAATGGGCCTTATTGCATGGGCTTTAAATACATAATAGGTGGGCCTTGCATACATGGGATTAAACATCTCGATGGGCCATGACCCATGGGTCTCAGTATATCACAATGGGCCTATCGTATGGGCCGAAAACATATCACAATGGGCCACAACATATAGGCCGAAATTACATTACAATGAGCCTTGCTAATGGACCATAAATACATAATAGGTGGGCCCCATCACATGGGCCAAAAATACAAACAAGTGGGCCCTGCACATGGGCTAAAAATACATCATGATGGGCCGCATCAATGGGCCGCACCAATGGGCCATCATATACATCAAGTGGGCCGCGTCAATGGGCCACACCAATGGGGCTTCATATACATCAAGTGGGCCGCATCAATGGGCCGTACCAATGGGCCTTAACCCATTTACAGGTCAATCTAGAGCATTTCTAAAGGAATGAATCGTATCGAAAGATCATTTGGACCAAAACACAAATAGCAGTGGAGATAATGATTTTTCACCGTTATAAAAATTCCAGGGCCCACCATCAAGTTCATTTTTCATCCAGTCTGCTAGTAAGGTCACAAAGACTTGGTTGGGAGGAAAAACAAATATCAATTTAGTCCAAGACTGTCGTGGTCCAAAAGGACTTCAATGGTAGGCGTTCATCTCTCCACTGTTTTCTGTGGTGTGGTCCACCTGATAAATCTTCCTCATTTTTAGTCTTAAGCCTAAGAAGGGCTTGCCAATAGGATGGGCGATTTGGATACAACACACACATCAAAGAGGATCCCACACAGTTGGGCTGTGGATGTAATACATACCACAAGCCCCCAGAACTTGCTGATGGCATGACAACATCCATGTTGCTGTTAGATGGACACCATAGATAAAAACACATATATCATGGCATGGCTTTCTGCATGGACGGTGCAGATGGAGCCAATGCATCACAGTTGACCCAACTAGCCAACGTCCATATAAATGGATGGTGCAGATGGCGGATGGGACCCACATAGCTTATGATGTCACTTCAGCAGCTATATAGCTAGAGTAAGGTACACCGGCCATTCCAGTTCCCACATGTGGGAATGGTTTGGGTTATAATAAATAAATCAAGGTAGGTTATACATCCATCAAAATGGACAGACGGTGCGAATACAACACATTCATCAAGGTAGGCTTTATACAATCAGGGTGCGTCCATCTGCTGTGATGGACGATGGATGTAAAATAAATACAATTAAGGTGGGATCCACTGCACAGATGGCGTAAATAAAATAGTTATATCAAGGTGGGGTCAACTGCACAGATAAACAACTGGATATAAGGTGGGTAGACGGCTTGGATTTAACATAAATATATCAAGGTAGGCTCCATCTACCACCGTCCAGCAATGGACGCTGTAGATATAAAACCCACACATCGAGGTGGGGTCTACACGTCCCACGTGTGGACGGCCACTGCATTAGGCCCCACCGTCCCCACATGGACTAGACGGCATAGATGAAACACATACGTCAAGAGGGTCCCATAGACCTTGTTAACGTCAAACACAGCAGCAGCAATGGCTGCTGGTGAGGTACGCCAACCAATCCACTTTCCATGATAAGTGGGTCCCACGTGGGGCCCACCATAACATTTATTTTTCATTCGAACTGTTGATAAGGTCACAAGGACCTGAATGAAGAGTAAAAACAAATTTCATATTGATTTAAAACTTCTGGACCATAAAAGGGGTTCCAATAGTAGACGTTCATCCCACTACTGTTCCCTGCCGTGTGGGCCACCTGAGCTATGTATACGGATGATTTTTATCGGGCCTCACAGGTAGAAGGGGCCCCACCAAATGCACGATTTTGATGTTCCAAACACACCACAGTGGGGCCCACGGCTGGGACCCGTGGTCCCTACCCATCCACCACAGCGTGACAGCGTCCTGCGTTGTGCGTCCTCTGACGGTCAGCAGCAGCAGGCGCTGCTGCTTATATATATATATATATATATATATATTATTTTGGGTTTTTCTGAGGTTTTTCTTAGGTGGGGTCCGCATCAAGGGAATCTGACCAAGCCGTTGGATTCCAGGACTCAAGACCGACCCATCAAGCCCAATATTCAATGTATTTCAGTGTATAAAAATATTAGAGTATATTTCAATGGTAAAACCACTATCTTCTATGCTATGGCCCACCAAATGATCAGATTGGCTTCATTTTTTCGCTCAACTCTTAAAATGAAATTGGGAATGGAATGGACGGTGTGGATAAGGTTCATACATCAGGGTGGGGGCTGTATGAGCGGTCCACCCAAGTTTTTAAACAAACTGATATTTTTGTTTGGCCATGAGTGCACCACGCTGTCCGTTCACACTTCTTCGTGAAGTTATGTCTAGCGTCCCTGGACGCTGGATGGTTTGTGTATAACACATATCTAAGGTGGGCCCCACCTGCAGGCATGCTGCCTAGGTTGACCACCTAGTGGTTGGATGGTGTGGGTAAGACATACATCAAGGTGGGATCCATCCGAGTGGGCCACACGTCGCACAAATGGAAAAGAGAGGGAGAGAGATAGAGAGAAGCACCCACATCAAGATCTTCCCCTTCAACTTCTACCCTTATGCTCCAATGCCCTTACAAAGCTTCCTCAACGGTGGAGATGATGATATAAAGGTTGGATTGGTGAGGATTTAAGGTGGAAGATGGTTGGATTTTTTTGGGATGGGTTGGACGTCCATGGTTCTTGCCAAGGAGAATGAGGAAGAAAGAGGGAGGAAGGGAGAGAGAGAGAGAGAGAGAGAGATAGAGAGATAAGAGAGAGAGAGAGAGAAGTTATGGCTTGTCATAATGATGTAAGGCCATAATAAATGCCTAGGTATGGGGAGGTGTTGACTTAAGAAGAGGGGCCATCATTACTTGTGTAAGGACATGACATTACCCACCTAGGGAATAGTTCCATAGGGGTAGGTAGGTCCCGCAATATGCGGTCCACAGCCATTATAATGTGCGGGCCACAACTTATGATCTAAGCGTTGCATTGACGCTCGAGATGCGACATTGAAACCGCGGCAATGACGCGGTCATGACGGTACAAGTTTCAAGTTGAGTCGACTCAGATATACTGGACACGACTCAAGATCGCACGCAAATGCCAATAACAGATAGCGGGTCACCAAAATTTGTCCTAAAGGACCACGAAAGCCTATGGGACGATACAGTATAGGATACGGGTCTTATAGCTCTCACCACGTAATAAAAATTTTGTCCTCAAAATTTACTCTCACATAGGACGAGGAAAGGAGAGAGCAAGCATCGATATAAATATATACAAGGCATAATCAATCACAAAAGGATGGAGATAGTGCTGTCTATTCTCAGCCTTGCGCTCGCAAGATGCCTCCTTAACAGAATGGTGAACCATACTAATCTTCAGATCCCGGATCTGAACCAATCAAAACGAGAATACTGTGCAGCCTCATAATCTCAACGGTTGGGAGCTATATCAAAAAATCTCTAAGTTATTTGAACTCAGGGTTCTAGCCATTCTAAGTTCTCAGCAATCATAGAGCGAAGGGTAGCTATTAGTAGATATGTGATGTCATCTTCAGGTACACCCAAGTTATGCTCTGATACCAACTTCTGTCCCCCCCAAACTCAGAAACCGGGTGCACGAAATTCTCGATCACCAAATTCGGTGCTGACAGCCTCTGTAGTACCCCATTCTCGGCTCCCAACATCCATACGCAAGATTCCGATCCTGGGATCCTATAAGGAGGATTTTCTAACTTACATTTAACTCGTAATAAGCATAACCACATGTTTACTCAAATTGCAAAGGCAATATCATCATCACATATCCACTAATATAAACATTTGAATACAGTGCTGAAAGGGAAATACATATGACAAAATTAAAGCTCCAGAGGTCCGCTGCATGCTCCAAGCTCAACGTTACTGCAACCTAATGCCACCTGCACACATCTATCGTGTATAAGCTTATAGAAAGCTTAGTGGGTGGTAAAGGTGTGTGCACACAGTAAGTGTCAAGTAAGCAATATCAGAGTAACCAGAGTAAGCGGAAATACTGATAAACCCATAATCATACAATATTAGAATACTGGCAAGATCATAAATCATACGATATCAGAGTAATGCGTAAACGTGCTGATAGGACCATAAACACCATCAGACTTATCCAGGCTATGTAATACAAAAAAATATAATAAAAATAATATCATATACTGATGAAGTATTGTAGATCAGCTATGCAAAGGAGAAGTCATAGAGAACCAAATATCAAATGCTGTATCTAGACCATATAAATGCAGAAACACAGTGACCCAAAATGTCATAAACAGCGGATGTAATGCAATATGCGGTGCAAATGAATGACTATACTGGAGTGTAAAGTCGGGATGATAGTATATAGTATCACAGGCTATGGGGTCCATCACAAGGGACTTCTATCTAAACCAGTCCCATACATATATTTGGATAGTCAGACTCAATGTGGTAAACTCCTGATCTCGGTTAGTCGCGTGCCCCAACCGAAATCCTAGCCATTACGAAGGTACACGTAACAAATAGTTGCTCACCACCAGCCCAAGTGGATAGTGAATGAACGTATGAGTATACAACTCCTGCTCAATAAGTCCATATATCAGTATGATTCCTCCCTGGGATCATCACCGGGGTCTAATACACTTTACATGTAGCCGCCGCCCACTGACGCACGACCATGTAAGTGGAAGAGACCTCACTATCCGCCTGGCAAGTAGTCAGCCATTATCCACACGGCATGTCAATAGCGAACCCATTTACGAGCTAGTCAAACTCAGCCTAGCTATGCCCCCTACCCTCGGGCGGGTAAGGCTACACTCCCTCCCCAACCGACCATGACTGTAACGCCCTGAAAATTGGGGGTCGAGTAGAAACCCAACTCCCAAGTTCCAACATATCACTTATGCAACATATTTATTGATGATTGTATGTTGTCTGTATTAGTGCATAAAACATGAATGAGATTAAGCCAAATCAGCAAAACATAATACAGGGACAGTTGTAATACGCAAGCGAAAGATTGAAACGAATATGTATAACTTTATAACTAGTATAGGTCCCCAAAGTATGAATGCATTGCCAGGTCAATAATTATAAGTATTGTTTTAAAATACAAAATGTCAAAAAAAACGTGATAGTCCACTACAAGTATAACCCTGAAGCCCCGTTGATCAGAACGGTCTATATAAACCCGCCTGAATACTGCATATATGAGAAAGCATCCACATCGTCTTCGAAGTTTGGCTCCGCCTCATCAGTCGGGTCTCCATCCATAACTAAGATAGAGTCTGGTTGGTGTTTAAAACACTGTCCCAGAACATGGGAGTGAGTGATCAACTCAGTGGAACAATAAAGCAAAGGTTAACATATTATCAATTCAGTCAAGCAGTAATGATAAAACAATACAATCAAACATCCCTAAGTACTTGCTTAATGTAGGAATGGTTGTATAAATGACGTATGCCCTTGCCTGCACTCCCTCTATGAGATTTATCTAACGGTCACTCATGTCAATCACTTCCTCAGTGCTCTCTACTCAACGCCAAACGGCACATGCAGTGCGGTGCATAAGCGTGATTACCAAGTTCTTATTAGTCCTTTTCATACAGCAGGATTGGGAAACTAAGGTACCTCCCTTATATCAAGCGGATTTCATAGCTAATCTAGTTTAGCACTAGTTAATTTCGTCTAATTCCTAAAGGATTTAGTCTCGAGTGATTTCTGCCTGAGGTGGTACTCGGGTCTTTGTATAGATTTTTCTGAGACGTTACAATCTACCTCCCTTAAAGAAAAATTTCATCCTCGAAATTAATAACTTTTCGTACTCCTCGAGAATCTGAGGGTAGTTCTTATGGACCTCGGCCTCTTTCTCCCAAGTAGCCTCTTCATTAGTGTGATGCGTCCATAATACCTTCACCAGTGAAATAACCTTACTGTGCAACACCTGCTTCTTCCTGTTTAAGATACGCGTCGGTCACAGTACATAAGTAACGTCCTCCCTCAACTGCACCTGCTCCCACGTGATAATATGGAAAGGATCAGGAACGTATTTCTTCAGCATAGATACATGATATACGTTGTGCACGCCCGCAAGTGGTGTGGGCAAAGCAAGGCGGTACATCACCACCCCCACTCGATCCAAGATCTAAAATGGGCCAATGAACCTTGGCGTGAGTTTCCCCTTCTTCCCAAACCGAAGGACTCCCTTCATGGGAGAAACTTTCAGAAACACATGGCCTCGTATCGGTGTAGCTCTTCTGTCTTCTCTGCGCTGCAAGAAGTCGACGCCTGATAATGACGATCTTCTCTAAGGTCGCCTAAACTAACTCTGGCCTAACCAAACTTCTCTCACCGACTTTTGCCCAGCAATGCGGTGCTCTACATGGGCGCCCATACGGTGCCTCGTAAGAAGCCATACCAATACTCGCCTGGAAGCTATTGTTATAGGCAAACTTTACATAAGGAAGACACTCATCCCAACTATCCTTGAAATCAAGCACAGAAGCTCGCAACATGTCCTTTAACACCTGGTTTACCCGTTCCGTCTACCCGTCAGTCTTTGGGTGAAACGTGGTACTGAACTTCAACTTCACACCCATTGCTTCCTGGATACGAGTCTAGAAGATAGATGTGAATCCCGTGTCTCGGTCCGACACGATCTCCATAAAAGCTCCATGCAGACGCACTATCTCCCTGATATACAATCTGGCCAAGTCGTCTGTCAAAACTCTAATAGGGAGGAAATGGGTTGATTTTGTTAACCGGTCCACAATCACTCAAATGGAATCATGTCCCTTCCTTGTCTTTGGTAGCCCTGAGATAAAGTCTATATAGATGAAGTCTCATTTCTATTCCGCTATGGGCATGGGCTGAAGTAGTCCAGGAGGTTGGCAATACTCTACCTTGACCTGCTGGCATGTGAGACAACGGAACACATAATCTGCTATGTGAAGCTTCATGTTGTCCCACCAGTACGATCTCTTTATATCTCGATACATTTTCGTGCTTCCAGGATGCATCGCCAATTTCAAACTATATGTAGCCTTGAGGACCTCCAGTCTCAAGCCATGAAGATTTGAGACGCATAGGCAGCCACGGTAATGTAAGCCCCCATTCGAACCAACTCTCCACTCGGCGCCCTCATCGCCGCTAACCTGCTCTCAAAGCTCAGGCAATCGTTCATTGTCCTTCTGGGCCTCGATGATCCTATCATCAATAAGTGGCCGCACATGAACATGCGCGACGCTCTCGAACGGCTCCTTCACTATGAGATTCTACTCGAAGTCTCGCACGAACTTTACCATACCCCATTATGCCACCATTAGCAGAGCCGCAAACTTTATGATCTTCTTGCGACTCAACGCGTCAGCCATAAGGTTAGCCTTGCCCGGATGGTAGGAAATCTCGAACTTGAAGTCCTTCAAGGTTTCCATCCATCGCCACTGCCTCATATTCAGGTCCCGCTAAGTGAATATGCATTTGAGACTCTTGTGGTCGCAAAAGAGCTCGAACTCCTCTCCGTAGAGGTAATGTCTCCAAAGCTTCAGTGGAAAGATGGCAACTACCAACTCTAAGTCTTGTGTAGGGTAGTTCTCCTCGTGTTTCCTCAACTGTCTCGAGGCATAAGAAATTACCTTGTCCTTCTACATAAGGACACAACCCAGACTAACGCGAGACACATCGGTGTATATAGTATACCTAACCCCTTGCTCTAGCAATACTATCACCGGGGCAGACGTTAACCTGTCCTTCGGCTCCTTAAAAGCTGCTTCTACCTTCTCATTCCAGGAGAACTTTAGATCCTTCCGTGTCAATTGAGATAACGATCTAGAAATCTTGGAGAAGTCCCTAATAAATCAGCGGTAGTACCCTGCCAGATCAAGGAAGCTCCTCACCTCAGTAACCGAACCGAGCTACTCCTAGTCTTGAACTGCGGCTACCTTAGCGAGGTCAACTGATATCCCTTCCTTAGACACCACATGTCCCAGAAACTTGACTTCCTCTTTTTGGAAGTCGCGCTTCTTTTACTGTGCGAACAATTGGTTCTTCTTTAGAGTACCCAAGACTGCTCGTATATGTTCCTCATGCTCTTCCCGACTCCTAGAGTATATCAGGATGTCATCTATAAACACGATGATGAATCGGAAAAGAAATGACCGAAACACCCTATTCATCAAGTCCATGAACATGGCCGGTGCGTTCTAAGGCCGAACGACATCACGAGAAACTCATAGTGTCCGAAACTGGTCCTGAAGGCTGTCTTCTGCATGTCCTCATCTCTAATGAGCAACTGATGATACCTTGACTGTAGATCGATCTTCAAAAAGTATCGTGCCCCCTTCAACTGATCAAACAGATCATTTATCATGGGCAAAGGATACTTGTTCTTCACCGTCACCTGGTTCAACCTGCGATAATCAATACATAATCGTAGTGAACTATCCTTCTTCTTCACGAACAACATGGGCACTCCCCAAGGGGACACACTCGATCGTATGAAACTTGCCTTCAACAAGTCATCAATTTACCTCCTCAGTTCCTCCATCTCGCATGGAGGCATGCGATACGTCGATAGCGAAATAGGTGTCGCACTGGGTGCCAGGTTGATAGTAAAGTCGATCTGGAAAAGTAAAGACCGTGCCCTCAGGTCCGTAGGCTGTCATGACCCTACTCTTAGAATCTATTTTTGCCCTCATCTCGGTGAGCCAATCCATACTGAGGATAACATCGTAGTGCCATAGTGGAGCAACAATCAGGTCAACGAGCACCGTCTTGCTACCCAAATCTATTAAGCAAGCCTCACAAATCTGGGTAACATTTGAAAAGGTCCCTTTAGCAGTAGTGATTCTCACTCCCTTCGTAGGAGTAGTAACCAATCCCAGCCGCTTGACTATGTCGCATGATATGATCAAAATAGTGGACCCGGTGTCCACCAATAAAAAGACAGGCGTACCTTGAATATGAGTTGTGACTTCAAAAGCCACTGGTACTACGTCTGATGCCTCGGATACCTCAGTTATATGTGAGTGCACCCGAGTTTTCTATGAAAGGTTCAGCTGTGGCACCATAGGTCTCTGAGGTGGCCTGAACCGAGGTTCAGGGGGTTAAAATGATGGATGTGCTGGTGCTGATTGCAAAGGTGGTGCTAACATGGCTTGAGGACACTGGCGGTTAATCCTTTGAGGTGGCAAAAACCTGTTGTCTCCCATCCTGGTGAAGCAATTTGTCTCTGTGTGGCTTGGCTTCTTGCAGTTAGTACACCACACATCTAGTCGCCTCATCGGGGCTGGTGAAGCCATAAGCCTAGGCGGTGAATCTACACGCAGTCTCTTACCGAGGAATGTCCTGCTCAACATATCTGGTCGCGGTCTAGAAACCATAGGCATGCGAGTATGGGATAACCTATCTCAGTCCTACTCAGCTCGCAAAGACATGTGTACTAGCTCAGCATAAGTGGGTATGTTAGCACAACACATCTTTGAGCGAATCTCGGGTCAGCTAAAATCAACGGTACATATCTGGCCAGCTCTGTGAACCGATTCTCATACTCTGTTACTGTCATCCCTCCTTAACGGAGGCAAAGAAACTCACTTTCCTTCTCATACTGATACGTGAGAGGATAGTACTTCTCGTAGAAGCGGGTCTCAAAGGCTGCCCACATCCACATGACAATAGTCCGAAGGACACTATCTCACCATAAGTTGGCCTCATTCTCGAACATGAAGGTGGCCAATTCCACCTGCTAGGGCTCTGTGCAGTGCAATGGCTTTAGCATCTTAGAGATGCGAGCAAGCTACTACTCGGCCTCCTCGGATCGGTGAGTACCCTCAAAAGTAAGAGGCCACAAGCGCTGGAATCGCTCAAAATGGCCGCTAACACTCGTACTGCCCGCAGGCTGCACCAGAGGTGTGGGTGGAACCACACCCATGCTCTGGGCGAATATCCCAGCCATGGTGGTCAAAATTGCTATTGTTGTTGTTGTTGTTGTTGTTGTTGTTGTTGTTGTTGTTGCTGCAGCTGTAGTTGTTGCTGCTGCATCACTAGCAACATCTGCTCCAACCTATCAGTAGGATGAGCAGACTGAGATACGTGCGGCGTTGAAGAAGATGCCCGGTTCTGTCCAGGAACCGGTGGTGGAATAGGCGGTGCAGTAGATGGTGCCGGCCAATTAGTGGGGCGTGGAGCTGGCTGAGAATTCAGCAAAGTCCCATGGTTCAGGCCCAAACTGGGGTCCATGTGGCTCTCACTTGAGGGAGGAGCCCCGTTAACTGAGTCACCGAGAGTGAGTCGTGTCGAGCTCTGTGTGCTCTTAGGTGGCATGCCCTATATACAACATAGGGTGTAACTCGTGAAATTTAGCATATAACACTCAATTCTTCAAGCATTCTACGCAGTTCACAATAAAAGGAGTCGCATGCAATTCATTAAACAAAATTGTCACCATACATGAGATATAGTTTCACATGAGTCATGATAGAAGATGCATGTGAGCTAATTTAAGCAAGCTTAAACCACTAAACATACATCAACCAACCCAGTATACTAAGGCTAGTACAAAGAAAGACTAACAACCATACAACTAAAATATGACTATACATGTGACTACCAGTCCGAATCTGGTGATGGAGGAGGTGTGCCCTTGTCCTGCAGACAACACAGATGGCCCTCAAGGTGCGAGACACCTTGCTAAACTTCCTCTTTGTGAAGGCCTGATGCTCTTTAACCTTGGCTCGGATTACAGCGACCTCCTTTCTCAGGGCGGCCTGACCGTCCTCGAGTTGAACCAAGTGGGCTCACATTGCAGCCTGATCACTATCGCGGCTCTATGTAATAGGAGGAGAGCCCTCATCAGTGTCCTGGGCCTCCTTTTCCTGCTCTCCCTCTTCCCTTATCTCATTTCCTTCTTCATCACTCTCCTCTTCTCCTTCACTTTCGTCTCATTCTCACTCTCATCGAGTCGGGCTTGACGCTGTCGTGGCCCAATCTTGGGGGTAAATTTTGGCTAATTTCGCCGATTGACAAAACTGGGAATCCTATGCATGTTCCTACATTTTATCGCACCCTCCTAGGTCAAAGTACATCAGTGTGACCATAACCTAGGTCCAGTTTAATCCAAATCATGCTCTGATACCAACATGTAACACCCTGAAAATTGAGGGTCAAGTAGAAACCCAACTTCCGAGTTCCAACACATCACTTATGCAACATATTTAATGATGATTGTATGTTGTCTGTATTAGTGCATAAAACATGAATGAGATTAAGCGAAATCAGCAAAACATAATCCAAGGACAGTTGTAATATGCAAGCGAAAGACTGAAAGGAATATGTATAACTTTATAAACTAGTATAGGTCAACAAAGTATGTATGCGTTGCCAGGTCAATATTTACAAGTATTGTTTCAAAGTACAAAAGTCAAAAAAAAATCTGATAGTCCAGTATAAGTATAACCCTGAAGCCCCGTCGATCAGAACGGTCTATATAAACCCGCCTGAATACTGCATATGAGAAACCATCCTCATCGTCTGCAAAGTCTGGCTTCGCCTCATCAGTCGGGTCTCCATCTGCAACTAAGATAGAGTCTAGTTGGTGTTTAAAATACCATCCCAGAACGTGGGAGTGAGTGATCAACTCAGTGAAAGAATAAAGCAAAGGTTAACATGTTATCAATTTAGTCAAGCAGTAATGATAACACAATACAATCAAACATCCCTAAGTACTCTGATTGATGAAGGAATGGTATGTATAAATGATACAGGCCCTCGCCTGCACTCCCTCTGCGATCTTCATCTAACGGTCGCGCATGTCAGTCACTTCCTCAGTGATCTCTACTCAACGCCAAACGGCACATGTAGTGCAGTGCATGAGCATGATTACCAAGTTCTTATTAGTTCTTTTCATACAGCAGGATTGGGAAACTAAGGTACCTCCTTATATCAATACCCAAACAATGATCCATTTTAGGGTCATCAGTCCTAGTAAATCTCATACGAAGTTGCGGTTCTAGGTCACTGTAAAGGGCTCGTCACCTGATCAATGCAGGCCTAGTTTATACTCTAGTTGCTACGGAAAGGCCCGTCTTCTCATCGTTGTCCCAGAGTATGCTCGAGGTCATTACAAAGGGCTCGTCACCTGATTAGTGTAGGCTGACATCTCGAATACAGCGTCCCATACCACTATATTCGAGTCACTAGCTTATGTTGCTCACTAGTCACTACGGGTGGACTCGTCACCCAGGCGTAGGCCGACAGCTCAACCACGGTGTCCCATACCACCATATCCGGCTCATGAGTCTTAGCGGATCGAGGTACTCAGGTTAGTGGGGAGCTCATAAGTCTTAGCAGATCGAGGTACTCAGGTTAGTGGGGTTTCCACTGGAGAGTTTGGTACCCTAGGTTCAAGCAGTAACGTCCAAACATGGTGAACATACATTAGGCTAATCGGGTTACTTGACAAGCTCGACTAGCACGAGCGCACGTTGAGTTGATCGACATGAAGTGTGTAAGCACTCCGTGTGGCCTAACCACTGTCGACATCCCAAGTACGGCTCAGATTCATCGACCACGTCCTGTGTTGTGAGACAACCTTAGCCACCAATTCGAGGTCCATTACCAAATGCCTTGACTATATAATAACCCTAACCACATTCAATTATAATAGAAAATCATATGAGATAATCAGAGCAGTAATGGATCAATAATTCCAATTATACAAGCATTTGAGCATTTTATGGATTACAACTTCAACATGAATTCACACATATGCATTCCATACCTAAACAAATACTATAATATAAAATACATGGAGGAAATCATACACATAGTTAAGGTAGTTGAGAATCATATCTTAACACTCATACAAAGTATAAATTACTAACTACTAGTTCATTCAGACATTTTTACAAACACTTAGTCTACTCATTCCAACATACATGACGTATGTTAGTTATAATATGAATTAGGGCAAATCCTTTCGTCAAAGAGTCGTCGCCTACACGACAATCATATACCTACGACAGTTAGTCATGGCGAACATGAATACAAATTCTATACTCATTCAGACATTTTCAAAAACACCTAGGCTACACATTATAACATACACGACGTATGTTGGCATAACATGTATTAGGGCAATTCCTTTCACCAAGGAGTTGTTACACATACAACTAGCATATAGTTGCGGCAATTTACCATGGAAAACATAATTTTAAATTCCATACGTATACGATCATTTCTACCAATACCTGGAATACAATATATTCAACATAGTTCATGTATATCTCTATCGCGGAACAAACAACGCATTTGGCTTGTGAAATGGCACCCACGTCAGTAATAAATCATTAACCGACATTGAAATCCTTGAAAACCATAACCTATATGTTTATAGTCCGCACCTTTTATCGTTAAACGTGTAACAAATTCAGTTTAGACACTAAGGGCCTGTTTGGCCGGGCAGGGTGGATGGGATTAGGTTGTATTAGGATGGATTGGAAGGAGCTATCCAGGGATTTGGTAGGGCATGCCAAACAGGCAGAAGTTGGATATAGTAATCCCCAGCAATCCACTGACATCACCACAATTACCTTGAAATCCACCCAATCCCTCTTAATCCTATCTATTTTGCTTGTGACATGTTTGGTTAGACGGAGCAATCCCGGGATTGGCTGACGTAATCCCGAGATTGGCCAAGCGATCCAAACATACTCGGTGGTGAATTCCCTGGATATAGCAATTCCATGGAATTGCCAACAATCAACTGACACAACCATCATTACTTGTCATCCACCCTAATACAATCCAATCTCATGGGATGGGCCCTTCCAAACATGCCGTAAGTCCTTGTCAACAGTAGAATGACAACCTATAACATGAATTAGGTTAGCTATTTCATCACTTACACTATCTGAAACCCTAAAATAGATTAGGGTTAGGTATTCTTACCTAAGAGTGGGATTGAAATTGCCCGAATAGGGATACAGGAATGGTGGATAAACACGTGGAATGGCGAGATTGAGTCCTGAGAACAATCTCCCACACTCTCCCTCTCTTTCTCTTTCTTTCCTTCTCTTTTCTCTCTATTCTCTCTCTAGGGTTTGCAAAATCGTATGTGAAGGGACAGAAAGGGTTTAAGGCCCTTATATAGGCCAAGAACTAACCGAAATGGCCCCAAGGCCATGGTATACTTAGGTTATAGCCAAATGGGGGTTGTTTTAATCCAATGGAGCGGTTCTGGAGGCCCTTTTTCTGGATGCGATCAGACTTAAGCTCCCTGGCATGGGATCTAGGTCGAGTTAGGTTTTCAGCCCGATCGGATTTATAGATCGACCGTGGTGGACCAGTTTCAGTTCAACGGTCACCGACACTCGATCAGGGCCACAAGTATGCTGACATGTGTTGGAAATTTTCCCTAATCCGAGGGTGTAATTGAGTCAGATTCTAACAGTCTGAAATCTTAGATTTGGCCTGTAAGCGAACGGTCCAAATCACTTAAATATGAGTTCAATTTCTAAAGATATTCGCATTTCTCACACACTTCGCTCTGAGCTTAAGTTATACGTTTCTGGGTATCTTTAGGACTTAATTTCCAAGATGGTTGTCAAGCCCAGTAAATCGGTCATAAGCGTTTAGTTTCGTGGTCATCGGACTTTCGACGTGTGGTCGAGGTCCGATACGAAGTTTCAATGTGCTCTCGAGAGCAATTAGGTAATGAGATTGATCCTAGATTTCAGGATAATGTAGCGTTAATGATTCTGCAAGTTCTGGGTCTTGCAGTTCGTATTTAAAGTGGTTCAAGCGGATTTCATAGCTAATCTAGTTTAACACTAGTTAATTTTGTCTAATTTCTAAAGGATTTAGTCTTGAGTGATTTCTGCCTGAGGTGGTACTCGGGTCTTTGTACGAATTTTTCCAAGACGTTACAATCTACCCCCTTAAAGAAATATTTCATCCTCGAAATTAATATATTTTCGTACTCCTCAAGAATCTATGGGTAGTTCTTACGGACCTCGGCCTCTTCTCCCAAGTAGCCTCTTCCTTAGTGTTATGCTTTCATAATACCTTCACCAGTGGAATAACCTTACTGCGCAACACCTGCTCCTTCCTGTCTAAGACACGCGTTGGTCGCAGTACATAAGTAGCGTCCTCCCTCAACTGCACTTGCTCCCACTTGATAATGTGGGAGGGATCAGGGACGTATTTCTTCAGCATAGATACATGAAATACGTTGTACACGCCGGTGAGTAGTATGGGCAAAGCAAGGCGGTATGCCATCACCCCCACTCTATCGAGGATCTGGAATGGGTAAATGAATCTCTGTGTGAGTTTCCCCTTCTTCCCAAACCAAAGGACTTCCTTCATGGAGGAAACTTTCAGAAACACATGGTCCCTGACCTCGAACTCTAACTGTCACCGCCTCGTATCGGCGTAGCTCTTCTGTCTCCTCTGCGCTGTAAGAAGTCGATGCTTGATAATGTCAATCTTCTCTGAGGTCGCCTGAACTAACTCTGGGCCAACCAAACTTCTCTAACGGACTTCTGCCCAGTAATGCGGTGCTCTACATAGGCACCCATACAGTGCCTCGTAAGGAGTCATACCAATACTTGCCTGGAAGCTGTTGTTATAGGCGAACTCTATATAAGGAAGACAGTCATCCTAACTGTCCTTGAAATCAAGTACACAAGCTCGCAATATGTCCTCTAACACCTGGTTTACTAGTTCCGTCTGCCCGTCAGTCTGTGGGTGAAACGCAGTACTTAACTTCAACTTCACACCTATTACTTCCTGGATACGAGTCCAGAAGATAGATGTGAATCACGTGTCTCGGTCCGACACGATCTCCATTAGAACTCCATGTAGACGCACTATCTCTCTGATGTATAATCTGGCCAAGTCGTCTGTTAAGTTTGAAACTCTAATAGGGAGGAAATGGGTTGATTTCGTTAACCGGTCTATAATCACCCAAATGGGATCATGTCCCTTCCTAGTCTTCGGTAGCCCTGAGATAAAGTCCATAGAGATGAAGTCCCATTTCCATTCCGCTATGGGCATGGGCTGAAGCAGTCCAGGAGGTTGGTGATGCTCTACCTAGACCTACTGGCATGTGAGACAACGGGACATATAATTTGCTATGTGGAGCTTCATATTGTCCCACCAGTACGATCTCTTCATATCTCGATGCATTTTCATGCTTCCAGGATGCATCGCCAATTTCGAACTATGTGTAGCCTCGAGGACCTCCTGTCTCAAGCCTTGAAGATTTGAGACACATAGGCAGCCACGGTAATGTAAGCCCCCATCCGTACCAACTCTACACTTGACGCCCTCATCACCGCTAGCCTACTCTCGAAGCTCAGACAATCGTTCATCATCCTTCTGGGCCTCGATGATCATATCATCAATAAGTGGCCGCACACGAACAACTCCTCCATGGTGAGCTTCTGCTCGAACTCAACGATATCCCTTCTTTAGACACCACATGTCCTAGGAACTTAACTTCCTCTTTGCAGAAGTTGCACTTCTTGTACTGTACGAACAAATGGTTCTTCTTTAGAGTACCCAAGACTACTCGCAAGTATTCCTCGTGCTCTTCCTGACTCTTAGAGTATATCAGGATGTCATCTATAAACACGATAACGAATCGGAAAAGAAATGTCCGAAACACCCTATTCATCAAGTCCATGGACATGGCCGGTGTGTTCATAAGGTCGAACGACATCACGAGAAACTCATAGTGTCCGAAACTGGTCTTGAAGGCTGTCTTCTGCACATCCTCATCCCTGACGTGCAACTGATGATACCCTGACTGTAAATCGATCTTCGAGAAGAATCGTGCGCCCTTCAACTGATCAAACAGATCATCTATCCAGGGCAAAGGATACTTGTTCTTCACCGTCACCTGGTTCAACCTGCGGTAATCAATATATAATCGTAGTGAATCGTCCTTCTTCTTCATGAACAACATGGACGCTCCCCAAGGGGACACACTTGGTCATATGAAACCTGCCTTCAACAAGTCATCAATCTGCCTCCTCAGTTCCTCCATCTCGTATGGAGGCATGCGATATGTTGATAGCGAAATGGGTGTCGCACCGGGTGCTAGGTCGATAGTAAAGTCGATCTCGAGCCAAGGAGGTAGTCCAGGAATCATCCTGAACACATCCTGAAAGTCCTAAACTATAGGTGTGTTCCCCAACGTCGGGCCCTCAACATGCTCTAATAAGGCAGCGTAACAACTAACTCGACAGGGCTAACTGACCTGAATTGGAAAAGTAAAGACCGTGCCCTCAGGTCCGTAGGCTGTCACGACCTAAGTCTTACAATTTATCTCTACCCTCATCTCGGTGAGCCAATTGATGGCGAGGATAACATCGTAGTGCCATAGTGGAGCGACAATCAGGTCAATGAGCACCGCCTTGCTAACCAAATCTACTGAGCAAGCCTAACAAAATCGGGTAACATCTGAAAAGGTCCCTATAGCAGTAGTGATTCTCACTCCCTTCATAGGAGTAGTAAACAATCCCAGCCGCTTGACTATGGTGCATGATATGATCAAAATAGTGGACCCAGTGTCCACCAATAAAATGACAGGTGTACCTTGAATCTGAGCTACGACTTCAAAAGCCACAGGTGCTACGTCTGATGCCTCGGATGCCTCAGTTGTAAGTGAGTGCACCTGAGCCTGCTGTGAATGGTTCGGCTATGGGCCCATAGGTCTCTGAGGTGGCCTGAACCGAGGTGTAAGGGGGCGAAATGATGGATACGCTGGTGCTAACCGCAGAGGTGGTGCTGACATGGCCTGAGGAAGCTGGCGGTTGATCTTTTGAGGTGGTGAAAACCTGTTGTCCCTCATCCTGGTGAAGCAATTTGTCTCTGTGTGGCCTGGCTTCTTGCTTTAAGTACACCACACATCTAGTTGCCTCATCGGGGCTGGTGAAGCCATAAGCCTAAGCGGTGAATCTGCACGGTATCTCTTACCAAGGAATGGCCTGCTCGGCATATCTGGTCGTGGCCTAGGAACCATAGGCAAGCGAGTGCGGCATAACTTATCCTCGTCCTGCTCCACTAGCAAAGACATGTGTACTAGTTCAGCATAAGTGGGTATGCTAGCACAACACATCTTCGAGCGAACTCGGGTGGCAGACGCTCAGAGAAGCGTCACATCCTCATCGACTGGTCAGCTAAAATCAACGGTACATATCTGGCCAGCTCCGTTGTAACGCCCTAAAATTTGAGGGTCAAGTAGCAACTCAACTCTCGAGTTCCAGAACATCACTTATGCAACATAGATGATGATGATTGAATGTTGTCTGTGTCAGTGCAAAAAACATGAGTGAGATTATACCAAAACAGTAATTCATACTCCAGATCAATTGTATAAAGGCAAGCGGAAGACAAACTGTATGTATAAGGTATGTAAAGAAATAAAACCATCTCAATCTCCAGAGTATGAACACTAACTGAGTAACCATATACATGTATTGTTTCTGAATCAAAAGGTCAAAATACAACTAAAAAGATAAATTCTAAAATCCCCGCGATCCAGTCAGCCTAAGCAAAGCCGTCTGAGTACTGCATGTATGAGAACTCGTCCTGGTCCTCATCGTAGTCTGGCTCAGCCTCTTGAATCGACGTATCATCTATACCTGAGACAGAGTCTGGTTGGTGTGTACAACACCATTCAATAACATGAGAGTGAGTAGCTAACTCAGTGGAACAATAAAGCATATGTTAACATGTTATCAATTCAGTCAAGCAGTAATGATAAAGCAGTACAATCAAATAATCCTAACTACTCTTATTTAATGCAAGTATGAAATGACATGATGAATGCCCTTGCTAAACCACCCTCATGCGACACCATCTTACATTCGTGATATGCGTTCATCCCTCAGTGCTCCACATCTACCAGGCACATGCAGTGCGATGATGAGCATGATTACCAAGTAGTTATTAGTCCTTTCAAACAGTAGGATTGGGAAACTAAGGTACCTCCCTTATATCATTCCCAAACATGATCCATTCTAGGGTCGTCAGTCCTAGTTAATCTCATACGATAATGTGTTTCTAGGTCGCTGCAGAGGCTGCCAGGGCTGTTACGCACAATGGTTACACTACCCCCCCATCACCTCTTTAACGATTCATCACTATATAGATACAGGCCTAGTTCATACTCTATACACTGCAGAAAAACTCGTCGCCTCACCGCAAATTCAGAGTATGCTTGAGGTCACTACAAAGGGCTGTCAGGGCTGTTACGCACAATGGTTACACCACTCCCCCATCACCTTATCAATGTAGGCTGACAGCATGAATATAGTGTCCCATACCACCATAATCGGCTCACGAGTCTAGTTACTCACTGGTCACTACGGGGAGGCACGTGGCCCCAGCGTAGGCCGACAGCTCGACCACGGTGTCCTATACCACCATGCCTGGCTCATGAGTCTTAGCGGATCGAGGTACCATGGTTAATGGAATTTTCACTGGTAAGTTTGGTACCCTACGTTCAAGTAGTAGCGTCCAAACATGGTGAACATACATTAGACATATCGGGTTACTTGACGAGCCTGACTAGTTCGAGCACACAATCAACTGAATGACATGAAGTGCATAAGCACTTCGTGTGGCCTAACCACTATCGCCAACCGAAGTATGACTCAGGTTCGTCAATCATATCTTACATGGCGAAATGAATCTCAACCACGATCTCAAGTCTGGTACCGATTGTCTGGACTATAAACATAGTCCCAAACTCAATCAATCCTTATTTAGAGCATGTAGAGTAAAGCTTATTAAACAAAGTAATTCAAGCAAGTTAACAAGCATGTCATAAAGCATGTTATAAAGCATGTTATAAAGCATATTATAAAGCACTATATAAACAGGAATACAAACACATATATTTTATAAGTAAGTGGTTAAAGTAAACAATCAACATGGAGGAAATCATATACGTCTCAAAGGTAGTTGAGAATCCCATCTCAACACTTACCTAAGACACCATCATCCAAACACTTACTCTCACAAGCATTTTCATAAACACTTAGAATATACTATTACAACATACATAGTGTATATTAGTAAAACATGTATTAGGGTGAGTCCTTTAGTTAAGCAAGTATTTTATCCATATATAATATATTCATGCAGCAAATAATCATGGCAAACACATTTTCAAAATTTATACGTATACGGTACTTTCTACAAATACCTAGAGTATGTAAAATTCCATATTCTTCATCTTTAATCAAAACGGAAAACAGACAACACTTTGTACATGTGTAATTGCATGCAGATCTTGAATCTATCATTATCTGACATTGAAAGTGTTGAAAACCATAACCTATACACCTAAAGTCCTCACCTTTCGTCTTAGATTCGTAACGAATCAGCTAGGTTTGCTAAGCTTCTGTATTCGGCAGTTTGGTAACCTAAAGAATGAAATAGGTTAGCTATTTCATAACCTACAACCTTCACACCCCAAAACAGATTAGAGTTAGGGTTTCTTACATAGAAATGAAGTCGGAATCGCCAAGAAAGCGACGAGAATGGGCTTGTAGAATGGTAGGGAAAAGGGTAGGAAGGATCTCCCACAACTCTCACTCTTTCTCTCTCTTTTCTCTTTTCTCTCTCTAGGGTTTTCTTTCAAATTCGTATGGCTGTGAGAAAGAGGGTTCTAAGGTCTTTACATAGCCTAAAAATACACTAAAATAGACTTAAGGTCAAGGTATACTTAGGTTATAACCAAAGCGACCTTGATCCAGCTCAACTGAGGACTTCTAGTGGCCCCCCTTGAGCCAAAAGTCAGACTTAAGCTCCCAGACTTTGGATCTAGATGGAGTTAAGTTTTTGTTTCAGTCGAATTCCCAGATCACGTGTGGCAGACCAGTTTCAGTTCAATGGTCAGCGGATCTCGATATAAAATTCCAAGTGCATGGATATGTTTATGAAATTTTCCCTGATCCGAGGGTGTACTTAGGTCAGATTCAGACGGTCTGGTTGCTTACAAAATGTTCGCAAGTATCAAGTCTCAGATTACTATTTGAGATATTTATTTGTAAAGAAAAATAAGCGTTCTCACACTCCTCGCTCCGGACTCAAGCGAACAGCCGTGGGACACTGTCTGGATTTGATTTCCGAGATGGTTGTCAAGCCCAGCGAGGCAGTCCTAAGTCTTTAACTTCATATTATTTGGACTCCCAATGTGCGGTCTAGACCTGATATGGAGTTTCAATGTGCTCCCGAGAGCAGTCAGGTAATGAGTTTGATCCTAGATTTTTGGGTAATCTAGCGTCAATGATTCTACAAGTTTTGGGTCTTACAGATTGTATTTAATGCGATTCAAATGGATTTCATGGCTAATCTAGTTTAGCACTTAGTTAACTTTGTCAAATTTCTACAGGATTTAATCCTAAGTGATTTTTGGTCGAGGTGGTACTCGGATCTTTGTACGAAAATTTACGAGTCGTTACAATCTACCCCCCTTAAACAAAAGTTTCGTCCTCGAAATTTGTACCTTCTCGTACTCTTCGAGAATCTGAGGGTAGTTCTTTCTGACCTTGGCCTCTATCTCCCACGCAGCTTCCTCCTCTGTATGTGTCCACAGTACCTTCACGAGTGGAATCACCTTGCTAGGCAGTACCTGCTCCTTCCTGTCATGGATACGCGTCGGACACAGCTCATACATAGCATCCTCGCTCAGCTGTACCTGCTCCCATCTGATGATATGTGAAGGATCAGGAACGTACTTCTTCAGTATAGATACATGAAATACGTTGTGTACAGCTACAAGAGGTGTGGGCAAAGCGAGATGATATGACACAGCACCCACTCGATCCAGTATCTGTAACGGACGATAAACCTCGGTGTGAGCTTTCCCTTCTTCTCGAACCGAAGGACTCCCTTCATATGGGAAACTCTGAGGAACACATGGTCTCCAACCTCAAACTCAAGCGGTCACCGTCTCGTATTGACGTAGCTCTTCTACCTGCTCTGCGTTGTAAGAAGTCGACGCCTGATAATGTCGATCTTCTCTGAGGTCACCTGAACCAACTCTAGGCCAATCAAGATACGCTTGCCAACCTCAGCCCAACAATGCGGTGCTTTGCAATGGCGACCATACAGGGCCTCATATGGAGTCATACCAATACTCACCTGGAAGCTGTTATTGTAGGCAAACTCTGTGTAAGGAAGACAGTCATCCCAACTGTCCTTGAAGTCCAACACACATGCTCACAACATATCCTCCAGAATCTGATTCACCCGCTCTGTCTACCCGTCAGTCTGAGGATGAAACGTCGTACTGAACTTCAACTTCACACCCATCGCTTCTTGGATACGAGTCCAGAAGATAGATGTGAACCGAGTGTCTCTGTCCGACACGATCTCTAAAGGAACTCCATGCAGATGGATGATCTCTTTAATGTACAATCTGGCCAAATCATCAGCAGAGTTCGCAACTTTGATAGGGAGAAAATGGGCCAATTTGGTCAACCAGTCCACAATCACCCAAATGAAATTATGTCCCTTCCTCGTCTTCCGCAACCCCAATATGAAATCCATGGAAATGAAGTCCCACTTCCATACTTCACTTCCATTCCGCTATGGGCATGGGCTGAAGCAGTCCAGGAGGTTGGCGATGTTCTGCCTTGACCTGCTGGCATGTCAGACAACGAGAAACGAACTCAGCGATGTGGGCCTTCATATTATCCTACCAATACGACCATCCCATATCCCGGTACATCTTCGTGCTACCAGGATGCATCGCAAGCTTCGAGTTATGGGCAGACTCGAGAAGCTCATGTCTCAAGTCAAGTATGTCAGGAACACATAGGCGGCCACGGAATCGTAGACCCCCATCAGAACCAACTCTCCACTCAGAGTCCTCGGCATCGCTAGCTTGCTCTCGAAGCTCAGACAACCGCTCATCGCCCTTCTGGGCCTCAATGATCTTGTCATCAATAAGTGGTCACACCCGAACGTGCGTAGCACACTCAAATGGCTCCTCCACAGTGAGTCTCTACTCGAAGTCCTGCACGAACTCAACCATGTCCCACTCTGCTATCATCAACGGAGCCGCAAATGCTATAGCCTTCTTGCGGCTCAATGAGTCTGCCATAAGGTTCGCCTTGCCAGGATGGTAGGAAACCTCGAACTTGAAGTCCTTCAAGGTCTCCATCCATCGGCATTGTCTCATATTCAAGTCTCACTACATGAATATATACTTAAGGCTCTTGTGGTCGCAGAAAAACTCGAACTCCTCTCCGTAGAGGTAATGTCTCCAGAGCTTCAATGCAAAGATGACAGCTACCAACTCCAGTGTCGTGTGTAGGGTAATTCTCCTCGTGCTTCCTTAATTGTCTCGAGGCATATGAAATCACCTTGTCCTTCTGCATAAGGACACAACCCAAACCAACACGAGACACGTCAATGTATATCGTGTACTTAACCCCTTGCTCTGGTAAAACTAGCACAGGGGTGGACGTCAACCATCCTTCAGCTCCTTGAAAGCTGCTTCCGCCTTCTCATTCTAGACGAACCTCAGGTCCTTCCGTGTCAGCTGAGACAATGGCCTGGCAATCTTTGAGAAATTCTGAATGAAGCATCTATAATACCCTGTCAGACCAAGGAAACTCCTCACCTCGGTAACTAAGCCAGGTTGCTGCTAATCCTGAACCGCGGCTACCTTAGCAAGGTCCACTGCTATCCCATCCTTGGACACCACATGTCCGAGGAACTTGACTTCCTCCTGCCAGAAGTCGCACTTCTTATACTGCGCGAACAACTGGTTCTTCTTCAACGTATCCAACACCACTCTCAGGTGCTTCTCGTGCTCCTCCTGACTCGTAGAGTATATCAGAATGTCATCAATAAAGACGATGAAAAATTGGTATAGGAATGACCGAAATACCCGATTCATCAGGTTTATGAACATGGCCGGTGCGTTTGTAAGACCGAACGACATCACTAGAAACTCGTAGTGCCCAAAGCATGTCCTGAAAGCTGTCTTTTGCACGTCCTCATCTCTGACGCGCAGCTAATGATACCCTGACTGTAGATCAATCTTCGAAAAGTACTTCATCCCCTTCAACTGATCAAATAGATCATCAATCTTAGGCAAAGGATACTTATTCTTCACGGTGACCTGGTTCAACTTACGGTAATCAATACACAACCGTAGTGAACCATCCTTCTTCTTCACAAACAGTACAGGTCCTCCCCATGGAGACACACTAGGTCGTATAAAGCCCTTCTCTACTAGCTCATCAATCTGTTTTCGCAGTTCCTCCATCTCACATGGAGGCATGCAATACGTCGGTAAGGAGATGGGTGTCGCATTGGGCGTAAGATCAATGGTGAAGTCGATCTCGCGCCGAGGTGGCAACCCAGGAATCGTTGCAAACACACCTGCAAAATCCTGAACCACAGGTGTATTTCCCAACATCAGACCATCAACATACTCTAGTAAAGCAGCATAACATCCAACACGACATGGCTAACTAACCTGCACAGGAAAAGTAAAGACCGTGCCATCAGGTCCATAGGTTGTTATCACTCGGTTATCGTAATCGATCTCTGCCTTCATCTTAGTGAGCCAGTTCATACCAAGATAATGTTGTAGAGTCATAGTGGAGCAACAATGAGGTCGACGAGCACTATTCTGCTACCCAAATCCACGGAGCAACCCTCACACACCCGTCTGACATCCAAAAAGGTCCTAGTAGCCGTAGTCAGTCTCATTCCCTTCGTGGGAGTAGTACATAAAGCTAGACGCTTAACTGCCCCACATAAAATAATAGAAGTAGTGGACCCAGTGTCCACCAACAAGGAGACGGGTGTACCTTGAATATGGGTCGTACCCTCAAAAGCCATCGGGGCCATAATTGATGTCTCAAGTGCTTCAGCTACCAACGCATGCACTCGACCCTGCTGCTGATGGTTCAGCTGTGGAACCAAGGGCCGTTGAGGTGGCCTGAAATGAGATGTAGGAGGTCGGAAGGAAGGATGAGTAGGGGCAGTCCGTAGAGGTGGAGCTGATATGGCCTGAGGGTGAGAGGGATCCAGCCTCTGCGGTGGTGAGAACCCTCTAGCCCTTATACGTGAAAAATAGCTCTCTGCAGGATGACCCGATTTCTCACAGAAAGAACAGGTCACTCATGGGTGCCGCATCGGAACTACTGGAACCGCGGCCCTAGGGGGAGAGTCAATATGAGGTCTCTTGCCTAAGAAAGGCCTGCTCTGCATCTCTGGTCGTGGTCTCGTAACCATAGTACCACGAGAACGTGTCAGCCGATCAACATCCTGCTCAGCCATCATAGACATGTAAACCAGCTCCGCGTAAGAAGGAATACTGATATCGCACATCTTCAACCGTATATCAGGTCGCAAACCCCCAGAAAAATGGTGTATCTGCATCTGCTCATCAACAAGGATGGTCGGGACAAAGCGGCCCAACTCCGTAAAGCGATGCTCGTACTCAGTAACAGTCATGCCTCCCTGCCTGAGGCATAAAAACTCTGTTAGTGCTATGATTTCATATCTCTTTGGTTGTTAAATTTTGTAGTGCCAAAACCTGTATGTCTTGTACTTCTTATGTTTCTTGACAAGATCATGAATGAAGAATGTTTTTAAGACAAGATCATAAATGAAGAATGTTTGCAAGACATGTCATGGATGAAGTCTATCAAGAATAGAAGACTTCAAGTTTGCTTCTAACAAGTTCAAGATTAGAAGACTTCATCAAGACAAGTCAAGAATGTACCAAGCTCTAGAATGCCGTTAACTCGAGTCAAGCTTCTACTTCAAGATCATCTGAGAATACAGACCTTCAAGACTTCAATGTCCATCTCACTTCAAGGTTTGTTTGACCTTAGATTGACCTTAGGTTGGTTTGTATGATAGGTCATTCTGGATACTTAATCCAAATATTTTAATATGCTTGTTATGATTGTTCTAAGACCAGTCCTAGAAATCTTAAGACCAATCCTAGCTTTGTTTCGACCAGTCTTAGGTTTCTCAGGACCAGTCCTAGGTTTTAACAGATTTTCATATTTTTCTGGTTGTCCTTCGACCAGTCATGGACTTGCTTCGACCAGTCTTGGGAAGTTCTACGACTCATCCTTCGATCGGTCATAGTCCTACGACTTGAACTCCAGCGACCTATCTCGAGTCCTACGACCAGTCGTAAGTGACTCACGACCAGTCGTAGGTGGACCACGACCGGTCGTAGGTTACCTAACACCAGTCGTGAGTACAGCTAATCTTATCCTGCGGAAATCTTTCGAAATCTTTGAAGCTACGACCGGTCCTAGGGATCCTAAGACCAGTCGAAGATGGGATTTTTTAGGCTATAAATAATGCATGAATTTCAGAGTTTATTCATTCTATTTCATTCAATTCAAGCGATTTAAGGCTATACTCTGAGATAAGTTGTGATTATTTTTTTAAGCTATTGTGCATATTTAATATTCCTTTTGATAGCATTATTCTATTGTGATTTTGATCCACATTCCAATCTCATTTAGAAAAGAGGAATTTGTGATATTCTTTCTTCTGAGATCAAAATCAAATAGACCTTGCTCTTCTTGATTTAATCTAAAATTAATTAGACATAGAACCATTCTTTAAGTGAGTATTGGACATTAAATCATACATCTACTCCGATTGGTTCTACTGGGCTACTTCAAAAGGAGATCCAGGTATTTTACTTTGTAATTTACTTTCTCTGGTTTTGTTTGAGATTTGCCAGAAAAATCTCATTATATTGGTTATCTGAGGAGAGCCAGAAAACTTAAATTGTGGAGGTTTTTTTGGATTGTGTAAGCCCAAGATAAAAGGACACAATTGTGAAGGTTTTGGGTGAACCTGTGAAAACCTATTTTGAGAGTGCATGCTAATATCCCCTGTGTGAGGATATTAGGAGTGGAGTAGCATTCTGTGTGGCTGTTGGATAACAGTTGGTGAACACACGGGCGAACCACTATATATCGTTGTGTTGTGGATGTGTTTGATTTCTTTATTCATTTATTCCTTCAATATTGTGGATTGCTTTTGTGGATGAATGTTGTAATTTTCATTTCAAGCAAGTGTGGTTGAATGGTGTAATAACTTAGGATTTATTTCTGTAAGTTATTCTTGATTTATTTGCCTTATCATTTGTGATTGCTAAATTGTTCTAGAAATAAGGTTGTCCTACCACATTGGTTTTGGTGTAAGGTTGTCCTTAAAACAAGATTTAGTATCATTCTCATATTTCATGTGCTTTGAGATTGTTATTATTCTAGCATTGTTATTTATATCTTTTATTATTCCGTTGTTTTAAGTTTTATTTGGCATTGCCCTATTCACCCCCCCTCTAGAGTATATAGCTTGGCCCTTTTAAACTCATCCTCCCGTTCGTGTCTGTAGGTCTGCGGGTAATACTTCTCGTGGAACCGAAACTCAAATGCTGCCCAAGTCCACACATA
The DNA here is from genome assembly GCA_030180095.1 of Magnolia changhungtana. Lineage (NCBI taxonomy): Eukaryota > Viridiplantae > Streptophyta > Magnoliopsida > Magnoliales > Magnoliaceae > Magnolia > Magnolia changhungtana. The sequence continues at coordinate 14,648,091 of JASAUF010000276.1, forward strand.
ACCCAATGCAACAGACCGCAGAACACTGTCCCACCACAGGCTGGCCTCCCTCTCGAACATGAAAGTGGCCGACTCGACTCGCTGCTGCCGCCGGTACGTCTGCGGTAAAGATCCGTAGCATCTTGAAGATGCGGTCTTGCCAAAACTCAGTCTCCTCGGGTCTGTAAGAACCCGTGAATGTGGGAGGCCTCAAGCGCTGGAATCGCTCGAGTAGGCCACTAGTACCAACATCTCCAGTAGGGGGTACAACAGGCGTAGGGGGAGGTATAGCCTCAACCTAAGCAGGAGGCTCTGCGGTCTCTGGTCGTGTAGATGGTGAAGGTGGAGCCGCACTGTCACCCTGAGCTGATAAGACCGCGAGAAGCTGCTGATGCTGTTGCTGCATCATCATCATCATCTGCTCAAACCTGTCAGGAGGTGGAGCAGCTTGTGGGTCATGTTGTGTAGATGAGGATGCCCGGTGCTGCTCGTGAACCAGGGGTGTATAAGGTGGCAGTCCACCAGTAGGACTAGCAGGAGGCTGATCTGAGTCTAATCCTCAGTCCGTAGGACCACCTCTACAAGAAGGAGTCTAGTCCATCGAGTCAGTGAGAAGGAGGTGTGCCGTGCTCCGTGTATACTGCTGCAGCATGCCCTATACAACATAGGGTGCAACGTATGTGAGATAAAGCATAGCAACACATTATACAAGCACTTCAAGCATTTCACACATCTCATAGTAAAAGAGGCTGCATGCTTTTCATTTACCCAAAATTATCATAATACATGGAATACAGAGTTACATGAATCATGACAGAAATTACATGTGAGCCAATTACATCTACAACATCAAACACTTAAAACATACTACTAACTACTACATCATCAACATGAAACATAAACCTACTACAGAGGAAACCAAAATAACTATAAAACAGCAATATGGATGGCTAGGCATCCGAGTCAGGCGATGGAGGAGGGGCATTCTTGTCCTGTAGACAACACAGGATAGCCTTCAAGGTGCGAGACACCTTGCTGAGCTTGGTTTGGACCCGCCTGACTTCCTGTTGCAGGGCGGCTTGGCCCTCCTCGAGATGGGCTAAACACGCATCTATGGTAGCCCGATCAGTGCCCTGCTCCTGAGCCATAGGAGATGAACTCTCCTCTATATCCTGGGCCTCAGGTTCCCCTTCTTCTTCTTCTATTTCATCGCCACTCCCATCTTCACTCTCTTCTTCTTCACTCTCAAACTCATCCTCGCTCTCCTCATGTCGGGCCCGTCGTCGCCGTGCCCCAAGTTCCATCTGATGGAGAGTACTCTCATCGATTTGGTGAATCAGTGCTGGCCTTTCCACCCCCAGACTGTAGCCAAACTCTCGTGCAATCCTGCATACGAGTCGGCTGAAGGGAAGCGAATCAGAGCTCCTGATGGAGCGTGCAGTACTCACAATCTGTCGCAACACGAATGTAGGCACGCACAAGTTCGCCCTCTGCCCCACTTGGTACAGAAAGTCTACCACGAGTCATATGCACTCGCTGCGATTACTGTGTTTAGGGTAGAGGTTATATATGAAGATGTGATGTGGTAGGCGGAAGTCGTCTGACATGTGGGATGCTAGCAGGCTTTTGTTTGACAGCCACTCAACCAGTCGGCCACCACAAAGGTAACGTGTGTGACGATCCCTTTCACGAGCAGTCCCCAGATTCTGTTCGCTAGCATGTACGTCACCAAGGGGCATATTCATAAGCCGTGCAATCACTCTCACATCAACAGTGACAAACAGATCCACCCTAACTAAGAGCCGGAACTACAAAGGTTCCAGTGTAGGCTTACGAATGTTGGTATAGAAGGCTCGGACAGTACCAGGATTGGCGCGACCTCTGGCCTCAAATAGCGGACCTCAGTAGGCCGTCTCCACCTGCTTGAACAAGTAGTATTCACCGAAGAGTCATCCATCCACCTAGGCTTCAAAGAGAACCCTACAGTCCTCATAAACTCCATGAGGTAGTGCTGCCAACTGAGCTCGTTCAACAGGGATCCGGAGATTAATATCCCGCTTTGTTCGAAATTCCCGGGCAGTGCTTGAGCTAGCGGCGGTGCCCCTCGGCCACCTTGAACGTGTAGGGCGACTAGGCCCAGCCTCATCAATGATGCTCTTTCTCTTCACCATGAGAGAAAAGATAGAGGATATGGAGAAAATGGCCGTAACAACTTCAAAAAGGGCCATGGAAAATGAAGGAAAAAGAGAGAAGGGGTTGGAAATGTGAGTTCTCCACGGATAGGAGGCTCAATAGGTATTGTAAAGGCCGAAAGGACAGTGAATGGAGAAGGAAATTTGTAACATCCCGGATTTTTCCCAACTTGGGATTAGACGTCCTTAGGCGATGGGTCGATCCTAACACCTTATTAACTTGTCAGAACTGAATCCTACAGTCTAAAATCGCTTCTTAACCCATTTCCTTCACAAATCCCACCCTTCACTACCTTGTTCTTTCAATTTTTCAAAGCACTTTCGCCCTAGACACTATCTTAAACTAGCTAGGTAGTATAACTTGGATCACTTTAGATACAAACTACAAAGGACTAAGTACCACCTCAGACAGGAATCTTATAGGACTAAATCCTTTAGAAATGAGGCGAGGATTAGCCTGTGCGAAACCATATTAGCCACGAAATCCATTTAAATCGCTTTAAATACGATCTGCAAGACCCAAAACTTGTAGAATCATTGACGCTAGGTTACTCTAAAATCTAGGATCAATCTCATTACCCGGCTACTCTCGGGAGCATCTCGAAACTCCGTATCGGATCTAGACCGTACGTCAGGAGTCCGAATAATACGAAGTTAAGGAATTAGGATCGCCTTGCTGGGCTTGACAACCATTTCGGAAATCAAATCCAGCCAGTGTCCCACGGCTGTTCGCTTGAGTCCGGAGCGAGAGACTGTGAAAACACTTGTTTTCTTTAAAAATAAATATCTTGAATAGTAATCTAGCATCTCTCATTTGCGGATCAGTTTTAAGCAACTGCATCGGCCGAATCGAATCGAGACCACATTACACCCTCGGATCAGGAGAAATTTCATACACATTTATATGTACTCGGAATCTCCGATCGAGACCTACTGACCGACGAACTGAAACTGGTCCGCCACGCGTATCTGGAAATCCGACTGAAACGAAAACTTAATAGAACGTAGATCTGGTGTTGGTGAGCTTAAGTCCGACCTTAAGCTCAAGGAGGCCCGCCAGAAGTCCTCCGATGAGCTGAAAAAGTTCAGCTTTGGTTATAACCTAGGTGAACCTTGTCCAGAAGTCTATTTCGGTAAAGTTTTAGACTATATAACGACCTTAAACCCTCCCCCATTTCAGCCACACGAATTTGGGTTGAAGAAGAGAGAAAAGTGAGAGAAAGTGAGGGAGATGTGGGAGGAACTCCCTGCTGCTGTTCCCTGCCGCTATTCGGGCTCCACCGCCTAATTCTCATCGCTTTCCCGGCGATTCCGGCGTCGTTTCTAGGTAAGAAACCCTAACCCTAATCTGTTTTAGGGTTGTATAGGTTGTAGGTTATGAAATAGCTAACCTGTTTTATTCTTTATGTTGCCAAACTCCGGTATACGGAAGCTTAGCGAACCTATCAACTCCATTACGATTCTACGACAAAAAGTGTGGACTTTAGGTGTATAGGTTATGGTTTTCAACGCTTTCAATGTCAGATAATGATATATTCATGATCTGCATGCAATTGCACATGTACAAAGTGCTCTCTGATTTCTGTTTCGATTAAAGATGCAAATTATGAAATTTTACATATTCTAGGTATTCGTAGAAAATACCGTATACGTATATTTTTTGGAAATGTGTTTGACATGATTATTTGTTGTATGAATATATGATATATGGATAAAATACTTATTTGGTGAATGGATTCGCCCAAATACATGTTTTACTAAGATACACTATGTATGTACAAATACTGTATTGTAGAAAGTATTGTATACATATGTATTTTAGACATGTGTTTGCCATGATTATTTATTGTATAAATATACTATATATGTGTAAATTATTTGCTTGGTGAGAGGACTCGCCCTAATACATGTTTGCTAACATACACCAAGTATGTGAAATAGTGTATGTTAAGTGTTTGTGGAAATGCTTGTGTGAGCAAGTGTTTGAATGTTAATGCCTTAGGAGAGTGTTGAGATGGGATCTCAACTACCCTAGAGACATGTATGATTACCTCCATGAGGTTGTCTACTTAAACCACTTACTTGCAATATATGTGTTTGTATTCCTACTAATGTAATGCTTTGCAACATGCTTTATATCATGCTTTATAACATGCCTACTAGCATGCTTGAATTACTTTATTTATCATGCTTTACTCCACACGCTATGGATGAGAATTGATTGAGTTTGGGACTATGTCTATAGTCTAGACAGTCGGTACCAGATTTGAGATCGTGGCTGAGGTTCATGTGGCCACGTGGGATGTGTTTGACGAACCCGAGTCGTACGTCAGTTGGCGACAGTGATTAGGCCACGCGAAGTGCTTATGCACTTCATGTCGTCTAATTGATTGTGCGCTCGAGCTAGTTAGGCTCGTCAAGTAACCCGATGTGTCTAATGTATGTTCACCATGTTTGGTCGCTACTGCTTGAACCTAGGGTACCAAACTTACCAGTGGAAAACCCTTTTAACCATGGTACCTCGATGGGTGATGGGGGAGTGGTGCAACGATTCCGTGTAACAGCCCTGGTAGCCCTGCCTCCCCGTAGTGACCAGTGAGCAACCAGACTCGTGAGCCGATTATGGTGGTATGGGACACTATATTCGTATTGTCGGCCTACACTGGCGTAGCCTGGCTGTGGTCCTCAGTTGGGTTGCAGCCGGGTCCCATTCTCAATAAGTGGGACCGGGTCGGGCCGAAATAGATTGTCGGATTGATAGGACGTTAGTGAAGTGACCTCGAGCATACTCGAATTTGCGGTGAGGTGATGAGTTTTGCCGCAGTGTATAGAGTATGAACTAGGCACTTTGTATACGTATAGTGATGAATCGTTAAGAGGTGATGGGAGAGTGGTGCAACGATTCCGTGTAATAGCCCTGACAACCTCTGCAGTGACCTAGAAACACACCATTGTCTGAGATTAACTAGGACTGACGACCCTAGAATGGATCATGTTTGGGAATGATACAAGGGAGGTACCTTAGTTTTCCAATCCTGCTATTTGAAATGGAATAATAACAACTCGGTAATCATGCTCATCATGCATTGCATGTGCGTGGAAGATGTGGAGCACTGAGGGTGAAAACATGCCACGAACGAAGAGGGTGTCGCATGAGGGAGTATGTCGGTGAGGGCATACATCATGTCATTCATACTTACATTAATAAGAGTAGTTAGGAGTGTTTGCTTTTACTGCTTTATCATTACTGCTTGACTGAATTGATAACATGTTAACCTATGCTTTATTGTTCCACTGAGTTGATCACTCACTCTCACGTTACGGGACGGTGTTATATACACCAACCAGATTTGTTGAGTTTCAGGTGATGGCGATGCTTATGAAGCAGGGCTGGACTATTTATATGATGATGAGGAGGAGTCCTATCTGTATCTCTCTGGCAGGTCTATGAAGACCTGGTATTGTATTGACGGGGCTATGGTACTTGGGATAGAAGACATTACACTTCCTCACATTAGGTATATTTTAGAATTGTACTGTAATTATTTAACCTGGTAACTTTATCACACTCTGGAGACTCACCACAGTTTTTATATGTTATTTATCTATCACAGTCTTCCGCTTGCAATTTAATTGTCTCTGGAGTATGATATGCTGTTTTGGCTTAATCTCACTCATGTTCAATGCACAAATACAGTCAACATTCAATCATCATTCATTTTGTTGCATAAGTGATGTTCTGGAACTCGGGAGTTGAGTTATGCTCGACCCCCGATTTTCGGGATGTTACAGATGGTATCAGAGCATGATTTGGATTAAACCGGACCTGGGTTATGATCACACGACGTACGCTGACGCATTACAACCTAGGAGGGTGCGGGAAAAATACAGAAACAGTCCTAGTTTTCCCGATTTCGCCATTTGGCGAAGTCCGTCGAAAACACGCGTTTTGATCGAGTCCGTGCTCGATCCCTGTAATAACCCAAATAAATCTTGACCATCCAATTTTAACCATTGATCGACGTACCCAATTAGTCCGATATAACCGACAATCCATAAGATCAACTGGTTCAATCTCAACCATTAATTTGGACATATCCAATCCAACTGTTCATTAACTAATAAATCCATCCAACAATACAACCATCAAACCGTCCATCCACCCAATCACACATGAACTCATCCAAACGTACATTTATCCATCACCTATCCGTACATCCATCCATCCATCTATTATACATTGATCCATCCATCCATCCATCTACATCATCCATGTACCATCAGATACATCCCAACCACACACATGCAACAAACACATCATGCACACATACCTTTCACACATGGCATACATGCATCAAATACATCACATGCATCACATGCACACACATATGGCACATGCATGAGGCACACTTACACACGTGTGGCATGCACACACATTTAACAAATGCATACCGCACACACATGGCAGTTGTGAAATGCATGGTACATGTATACGCTAGACAAGAATGCAGACTATAAATGAAAAAAAAAAAACATGGCAAAAAAAAAATGAAAAAAGTAGCAATAAAGGTGAGAGTTGCTTCAATGCACATGTCTAAAACAACACTATAAATAAGAGGGTCGCTCTTCACCAAGATGTGAGTGTGAAAAGTGAGGAAGTGTGTGACGTGAGGAGAGATAAAGAGCGGTGTGGGGACGTGAGGAGAGAGAGGAGAGTGAGAGAGAGAGAGAGAGAGAGAGAGAGAGAGAGAGAGAGAGAGAGAGAGAGAGAGAGAGAGAGAAGAGAAGAAAAGGTTCTTTGGTTATTCACGTTGGGAAGATAGGAGAGAGAGAAGAGAGAGAAAAAGGAAGAAAGAAAAGGAGAGAGAGAGAAAAAGGAGGAGAAAGGAAGAAAAGAAAAGAAAAGAAAATATTTTGAAAAAAAAAGTGAGTTTCTCTCACTTGATATTTTCTTTATTTATTTATTTTTCTTATAACAAATTCCACTTGGTTTTCTTTTATTTTTATTATTATGCAAATAATTCAATAATTGTGCATTTTTCTCTTATTTATTTATTTGATTCATATTGTGTTATGTTTATTTAACATGATTTTTAGTTCTCTTTATTTTAATTAACAAGTTGTGAATCAACTCTAAATTTAGATATATGTTTACCCATGCATTCAAAATTCTTTGATTATTATTTTTTATTTTTATAATTTTAAAAAAGTCAGGATTTAGATCATCTAAAAAAAATAATAATAATAAAAAATAAATAAATAAATAAATCTTCAAATTCAGTATACTCTTCCAGACTATCGGATCAGATTTGACGGATTACATTGCACAAATATATTTTTACGTAGAACTTTAAATCATGTATTAACAGTCTACAATGGTTAGAAACAATTTGTCCTTAGAAATATTTTGCTCATGAAATATTAAAATTTTATATCCTTCGAACAGTTTTTGGAACACCAGAAAATAGGTGAGGCGATCAAGTCCTCTGGGTTGAAAATCCCTAAAGCGTAAATAGGTGGGGCGATCAAGACCCTTGGGTTGAAAGTCCCAGAAACCCAACTGGTACCTTTTGGAACCTCTACTGTACCCTTTGAGTGGGTGAGCATGTCAGGATTGCAAAAGGTTCCCACTGTCAGGTTCAGTAGGGTAGTAGTCTGACCAGCTAACGTACGAATGGGTCCCTCACCAAGTGCCCTTTGGATGGGTGAGCATGTTATGCGAGAGGTTCCCATTGCCAGGCTAGGTGTTGTATTGGCGCGGGTGTTGGCCGACCGTGTAAAGCGGCCCACGGTGTTAAAATGAATAAAACTGCACTTGTTATTATAGAGTATAGCATATGTTGATTGATTCATTCATTTTTCTTTGAATTTACACTGAAAAACTCTTGTTTATTAATCTCCTCATCTGTTGCTTTACCTAAATAGATATTGTATCTTTTAATACATTTTTATTCATGTTATATGAGGTTATTTTGAAACCTGTGTTGAGATTACTCACTAGGCTTCGTAGCTTACCCTGTTGGGATTTTAAAATTTCAGGATCGGGATCACATGGAGGAGCTTGAAGAGATTTCTTTTATTTATTTTTGTTTCTTTATCATTTTCAAAATAAGTGTAATGAACATTTAGTATGACAACATTACGATGACATGTGTTTGATGATATAATCTTGAATAGTCGGAACATGGACATTTTTCTTCTTTAAATAAATGTTTAATTATTCAATTTTTGGATTGTTATATTTTGTGAATGAGATCATTTTGTCAATATATGTGTGGATTATTAAATGTAAACATACAAAACATAAGTCATGCCTGCGGGTACGGAATCAGGGTCGGATATACCCAGGTGCCGTATTTCGGGGCATGACAGATTGGTATCAGAGCTTAAGTTTAGAATCTTTGAGGACCTAGGGTTTTACTTGAAAACGTAGTCACTTTGAAAATTAGGATATATCCCTTACAAGTGTTGTTGTGATAAAAAAAAAATAAAAAATAAAAAACTTAACTTGTTGTGTTATCTTTTAGTGATCCATCCTTATGTGATATCTAAAGCTTATTGTTTGATTTAGAACATGTCTGGGAGTCGGCGTGATAGAGGTAGAGGTAGAGCCAGTCCCGTGGCGGCCACACCGGGGACCACCGAAAGTGGCCAATCACTTGATGGGGTCTTTCGTGCTTTAGGCGACATGGCAGCCATTCTTGGACAACACATTCATCATGATAATAGAGGAGTCGCCCAAGTTGTGCAGGATGGCGTTGGGGGCTTAATAGAGAAATTTAAGAGATTGAAACCACCTGCTTTTGAGGGTTTGTCGGGCCCTATGGAGGCAGAAAAGTGGAAAAAGCAAATAGAAAAGATATTCACTGTTTTAAGATGTGATGAGGAGTGAAGGTTACACTTGCAGTTTTCATGTTCGAGGGAGAGGCCGACCATCTGGTGGGAGACAATTGCTAGAACAATTGATGAAAATACCGTATGGACATGGGATATGTTACGTGAGAAGTTCAATGAAAAATACTTTCCGAGTGTGTACGGGGAACGAAAGTAGAGGAATTCATAAGCTTAGAACAGGGGGAGATGATCAGAGGCCAAGTATGAGTCTAAATTTCTTGAATTATCCCATTTTGCCCCATTTATGATTTAGGATGAAGCTCACAAAGCTAAGAAGTTTGAGCGAGGTCTGAGAGGGTCAATCGTAACAAGTTGACTCCACTTAAGCTTAGATTGTATGCCGATGTAGTAGAACGTGCTCTAATGATAGAACGAGACAACGAAGAATTCTGGAAAAGTCGTAACCAGAAGAGAGAAGCGAAGAGCAATGGTAGGGCTACACCGAATACATATCAAGCACAGGGTGATGCTTCTAAGAAACAAAAGGTGACGATAACAAACACCTCAACTCCTGCTCAGCCAATGAACCGATTCTTGGTAAATGTTATAACTGTGGAATGGAAGGTCACTCTGCTCGTTTTTGTAAACAACCGCCTCAACAACCACATTATCAGGCGCCACCACAGATGCACTTGAGACCTCAGCTACAGTATCAAGCACCTCAGCCACAGTACCAAAGACCTCCACATCATCAAGTACCGGAACAGTATCAGAGACATCCACAACAAAGACCCCTCAGTAGCAATAACGCCCACAAGAACAACACTACCAGTACGAGGCAGGAAGGTCAGGCTTCTCGACAACCGGCCCAAGGTCGTGTGTTTACTATAGTACCATCAGACGCAAATGCTAATGGAGCAGTGGTGGAAGGTACCATAATTATCTATTCCTCACCCGCTCAAGTTTTATTTGATTCAGGAGCTACACATTCTTTTATTTTGACTCTTTTCGTGCATACATTGGATCTATCTCCTGAACTCCTAGATAAGAATTTAATAATTGCTACACCGATAGGAAGCTCCATAGTATTAAATCAGATATGTAGATCTTGCCCTGTCATGGTTGGAGATTCTGTATTATTAGCCGACCTTATCGTATTAGATATGCAAGAGTTCGATGTTATTCTGGGAATGGATTGGTTAGCTTCGTTCCATGCAAAGTTGGATTGTTTTGAGAAGACCGTGACATTCTCTATTCCTGGGCGACCGAGACTCCAGTTTCTTGAAAAGCAAATGAATGGACCATTATGCGATTTCTTAGCACTTTTGGAGGAAGAACCATACGAAGTAGGTATCGATCAAATTCCAATCGTATGTGAGTTTTCCGACGTATTTCAAGACATACCGGGGTTGCCCCCAAGAAGAGAGATCGAATTTGGTGTAGATCTTATGCCCGGAGTCTCACCAATCTCCATAGCACCATACCGTATGGCACCAGTAGAGTTGAAGGAACTGAAGGAGCAGATTCAAAAGTTATTGGAGCAGGGTTTCATTCGGCCGAGTACGTCACCATGGGGTGCGCCGGTCTTATTTGTAAAGAAGAAGGATGGCTCGATGAGATTATGTATTGATTATCGGCTAAACAAGGTCACCATTAAAAACAAATACCCACTTCCTAGGATAGATGACCTTTTCGACCAATTGAAAGAAGCCAAGTTTTTCTCCAAAATAGATTTGTGGTCAGGGTACCACCAGCTTAGAATTAAAGAAGTGGACATACCAAAGACAAACCTTTAGGACTCGTTATGGCCACTACGAGTTTCTCGTGATGCCGTTTGGACTAACAAATGCACCAACAGGATTTATGGACTTGATGAGCAGTATTTAAGCCACACCTAGATTGTTTTGTCATAGTATTCATAGATGATATTCTTATATATTCTAAGACCCAGGAAGAACATGAGCAACATCTTAGAGTTACTCTTCAAATACTGCAGGAACATCAATTATATGCTAAATTTGAAAAGTGTGACTTTTGGAAGGAGGAAGTGAAATTTTTGGGCCATGTAGTTTAGAAGAAGGGCGTGTCAGTAGACCCATCAAAGGTAGAAGCAGTATTGAAGTGGGAACAACCCACGAGTGTGACCGAAATACGTAGTTTTCTTGGTTTAGCGGGGTATTATCGAAGATTTATCAAAGACTTCTCTCGAATTGCAAAGACCGTTAACTCGATTGACCAAGAAGGGTGTAAAGTTCATTTGGGATGATACTTGTGATCAAGCATTTTCGAGTTAAAGATTAGGTTGACGACAAGCGCTTTGTCCTCACCATTCCTTCGAGTGGTGAAAAGTTTGTAATCTTCGATGACGCTTCATATAGAGGTTTAGGTTGCGTCCTTATGCAGCAAAGGTAAGGTTGTAGCTTACGCCTCTAGGCAAGCGAAAGTGCATGAGCAGAATTACCCTACTCATGACTTGGAGTTGGCAGTTGTGGTTTTCGCTCTTAAAGTATGGAGGCATTATCTATATGGGGAGAAGTTCGAGTTATTTTCAGACCATAAGAGTTTGAAGTATCTTTTCTCACAGAAAGAATTAAATATGAGGCAACGTCGGTGGATGGAATTCTTAAAGGACTATGATTTCACCCTCCAATATCATCGGGTAAAGCCAATGTAGTAGCAGATGCCTTAAGTCGTAAGTCGCACGGAGTAATCGCCACCTCATGATTCAGCGATAGAAAATGTTAGATACGGTGAAGGATTTTGACATCCAATTGAATCCGCAAACATCTGTAGCTCGTCTCTTTAACCTAGCCGTTCAACCTTCCTTAATTAGTAAGGTTATAGAAGCTCAACAACAAGATTCATGGCTACAAGCTAAGGTAAAAGAAGTTGAAAAAGATGGTAAGTCGGAATGGAAAGTTGGTACCGATGGTGGATTAAGATTCCAAGGAAGATTATGTATACCAAATGTGGTGAATTAAAGAAGGAAATTATGGACGAGGCACACCGCACAAAGTTCACAATCCACCCTGGAGGTACGAAGATGTATCATGAAGGCAATATTGGTGGAATAATATGAAGAGGGAGATCGCCGATTTTGTGGCCAAATGTCTGACATGTCAACAGGTGAAAGCAGAGCATCAGAAGCCATCAGGGATGTTACAGCCACTACCGATTTCTGAGTGGAAGTGGGAGCACATATCCATAGATTTCATTATGGGATTGCCACGTACACATAATAATCATGATGCAGTTTGGGTCATCGTTGACCGGTTAACTAAGTCTGCACATTTTCTTCCTATACGTGCTACCTATCCCCTAGAGGAATTATGTAAACTATATATTAAAGAAATAATTAGACTGCATGAAGTGCCTGTATCTATTGTATCCGATCGGGATTCCAGGTTTACGTCTCGTTTTTGGAGAAGTTTACAGAAGGCACTGGGAACCACTCTTGATTTTAGCACCCCTTTTCACCCTCAGACTGACGGGCAGACTGAACGAGTGAATCAGATCCTTGAAGACATGCTCCAAGCTTGCGTGCTTGATTTCAAAGGGAGCTGGGATGATCATTTACCATTGATCGAGTTCACTTATAATAATAGCTACCAGATGAGTATCGGCATGGCGCCATATGAGGCTTTGTACGGGAGGCCTTGTAGATCTCCAAATTGTTGGACAGAAGTTGGAGAAAGTAATTTTCTTGGACCAGAGATTGTGCAAGAGACAACGGAGAAGATTTTTATCATTAGAAACCGTTTGCGTGCAGCCCAAAGTCGTCAGAAGAGTTATGCAGACAATCGCAGAAGAGATCTAGAGTTTGCAGTTGGAGATCATGTCTTCTTAAAGATTTCTCCTATGAAGGGCGTCATGAGGTTTGGTAAAAAGGAAAAATTGGCTCCAAGGTATATAGGTCCGTTTGAGATTCTAGAGAGGGTTGGTGTTGTCGCATATAGGCTTGCTTTACCGCCTCGCTTGTTATGCGGTATTCATGATGTTTTCCATATATCGATGTTAAGGAAATATGAGCGGGACATTTCTCATGTTATAGACTGGCAACCATTAGAGATCCGAGAAGACGCTTCATACATCGAACACCCAGTACGTATTCTTGACCGAAAAGACCAAGTGCTTCGATCTCGAGTTATACCATTAGTCAAAGTTCAGTGGAGTCACCATACTGAGGAAGAGGCTTCTTGGGAACGGGAGGCCGAGATCCAAGAGAAATACCCTCATCTATTCGCATTATAGGTATGTAAATTTTGAGGACAAAATTTCTTTTAAGGAGGGTAGAATGTAATAACCCAAATAAATCTTGACCATCCAATTTTAACCATTGATCGACGTACCCAATTAGTCCGATATAACCGACAATCCATAAGATCAACTGGTTCAATCTCAACCATTAATTTGGACATATCCAATCCAACTGTTCATTAACTAATAAATCCATCCAACAATACAACCATCAAACCGTCCATCCACCCAATCACACATGAACTCATCCAAACGTACATTTATCCATCACCTATCCGTACATCCATCCATCCATCCATCTATTATACACTGATCCATCCATCCATCCATCTACATCATCCATGTACCATCAGATACATCCTAACCACACACGTGCAACAAACACATCATGCACACATACCTTTCACACGTGGCAGACATGCATCAAATACATCACATGCATCACATGCACAGACATATGGTACATGCATGAGGCACACACTTACACACGTGTGGCATGCACACACATTTAACAAATGCATACCGCACACACATGGCAGTTGTGAAATGCATGGTACATGTATACGCTAGACAGTAACAGACTATAAATGAAAAAAAAAACATGGCAAAAAAAAATGAAAACGGTAGCAATAAAGGTGAGAGTTGCTTCAATGCACATGTCTAAAACAACACTATAAATAAGAGGGTCGCTCTTCACCAAGATGTGAGTGTGAAAAGTGAGGAAGTGTGTGACGTGAGGAGAGATAAAGAGCAGGTGTGGGGACGTGAGGAGAGTGAGGAGAGAGAGAGAAGAGAGGGAGAAGAGAGAGAGAGAGAGAAAAAAAAGGTTGCTGGTTATTCACGTTGGGAAGATAGGGAGAGAGAGAAGAGAGAGAAAAAGGAAGAAAGAAAAGGAGGAGAGAGAAAAAGGAGGAGAAAGGAAGAAAAGAAAAGAAAAGAAAATATTTTGAAAAAAAAAAGTGAGTTTCTCTCACTTGATATTTTCTTTATTTATTTATTTTTCTTATAACAAATTCCACTTGGTTTTCTTTTATTTATTATTATTATGCAAATAATTCAATAATTGTGCATTTTTCTCTTATTTATTTATTTGATTCATATTGTGTTATGTTTATTTAACATGATTTTTAGTTCTCTTTATTTTAATTAACAAGTTGTGAATCAACTCTAAATTTAGATATATGTTTACCCATGCATTCAAAATTCTTTGATTATTATTTTTTATTTTTTATAATTTTAAAAAAGTCAGGATTTAGATCATCTAAAAAAATAATAATAAATAAATAAATCTTCAAATTCAATATACTCTTCCAGACTATCGGATCAGATTTGACGGATTACATTGCACAAATATATTTTTACGTAGAACTTTAAATCATGTATTAACAGTCTACAATGGTTAGAAACAATTTGTCTTAGAAATATTTTACTCATGAAATATTAAAATTTTATATCCTTCGAACAGTTTTTGGAACACCAGAAAATAGGTGAGGCGATCAAGTCCTCTGGGTTGAAAATCCCTAAAGCGTAAATAGGTGGGGCGATCAAGACCCTTGGGTTGAAAGTCCCAGAAACCCAACTGGTACCTTTTGGAACCTCTACTGTACCCTTTAAGTGGGTGAGCATGTCAGGATTGCAAAAGGTTCCCACTGTCAGGTTCAGTAGGGTAGTAGTCTGACTAGCTAACGTATGAATGGGTCCCTCACCAAGTGCCCTTTGGATGGGTGAGCATGTTATACGAGAGGTTCCCATTGTCAGGCTAGGTGTTGTATTGGCGCGGGTGTTGGCCAACCGGTGTAAAGCGGCAGCCTGGTGTTAAAATGAATAAAACTGCACTTGTTATTATAGAGTATAGCATATGTTGATTGATTCATTCATTTTTCTTTGAATTTACACTGAAAAACTCTTGTTTATTAATCTCCTCATCTGTTGCTTTACCTAAATAGATATTGTATCTTTTAATACATTTTTATTCATGTTATATGAGGTTATTTTGAAACCTGTGTTGAGATTACTCACTAGGCTTCGCAGCTTACCCTGTTGGGATTTTAAAATTTCAGGATCGGGATCATATGGAGGAGCTTGAAGAGATTTCTTTTATTTATTTTTGTTTCTTTATCATTTTCAAAATAAGTGTAATGAACATTTAGTATGACAACATTACGATGACATGTGTTTGATGATATAATCTTGAATAGTCGGAACATGGACATTTTTCTTCTTTAAATAAATGTTTAATTATTCAATTTTTGGATTGTTATATTTTGTGAATGAGATCATTTTGTCAATATATGTGTGGATTATTAAATGTAAACATACAAAACATAAGTCATGCCTGCGGGTACGGAATCAGGGTCGGATATACCCAGGTGCCGTATTTCGGGGCGTGACAATCCCGATCGCACGAGTTTATTCCAAATCACTTCTAGACCGTCTATTGACATGTCTAGATCACTATCCACCCAAATCCAGTTGTTGAAAGTCAGAAACGATCAGTCTAGATCTGGAATTTCTCGAACACACCCAATCTGGAACCGAATAGAGTCGGGGGCCTCCCCACTTAAATCCAGTGGGACCCAGTGTCGAACCAAGGTGCATTTGGCACCTTGGGATAGCGGAGAACACAGCCCCACCGCGGCGGTGCGGCGCCAGCCAAGGTGAACCGCTGTGGAACAGCGGTCACCGCGGCTCGCCGTGGTCGGGTGAGCCCTCTGATGTTGGGCCGGGCCTGGGAACGGTCGGCCCAACCTCCACACACATGGGGTGGGTGCGAATAGTGCTGGGGTTTCTGATTTTTAGGGTTGGAGCTCCCCTCTCTCTCACACTTCTCCTTCCAAATGCCCCTTTCTTCCATTTTCGATTTTCCTCTCAACCCTTTCCCCTAAAATTTGTCAATCCACCATTTTCATCCATAAATCACCCACTCCCATCGATCACAGTAGCCCTAGCCTCCTACCCTTCCCCTTTATTTCACATTGGAGCTCTCACATCCCCCATTTGAAGCTCAAAATCGGGCAAGCCCTCTAACCCATCCAATTCTTCATTTTCCTTTCTTTACTCATTGTCAGTTGGGCCCCTACAACCCCTGATGAGAACCAAATCTGTGGAGAACCAAAACTCCAGCCCCTTTTCTCCCTTTAGGGTCCGTTCGGCCAAACTGCATTAGGTGAATTAGGTGGATAGAAATGTATAAGTAATAATAAATGTATGTAGGTATGGTCCCTAGTGGGTGGTCCATGTTTTCCAATGCCATGTTTGGAATGTATTAAAGAGTATATCCATGTTTTACAATGCCATGATTTGGAAATCCCATGTCCCACACAAGGCTCATTTTCCAAAGCCTATACCATTAGTTTTAATCCCCTCCCCCCTCCTACCAAGCAAGCCACTCCCAATCCCGAGGTAGGATTAGCAGCGCAATCCCATTTAATGACCCTTAGAGTTTTGGACCTAGGGCAGTACTCCTAGTTTTCGACAGACCTGACTGTATAGGAAATCCAACGAGTTAATAATGTGAATCCTAAGACCCTCTTAGCTGGTGTGAGCATGTGTGAAATGATCAAGCGTCAAGTACAGACAACTCAATTCCATTTAGACAACGTTTGACCCTACGCGATAAATAATTTCTTATATAAGGGGTGATCTGAAATCAGCTAGTGTATAAGAATAGACTTTAGATTATACCTAGAGGAAACTTCTATATCCCTTGGATTTAATGTTAGATCAAATCAATGCATCCCTTAGGATTGCCTTCTCGGGGACTTGTTACAACCGGGAACACGGAGTAGAGAAACGATATACATCAGCGAGGTATTCGCGGTTTGAATTGAATTCTCAATCCTAGTAGTTGCCAATGAACTCTATGCTCTAATCAAGTAGAAGGTCGGGATCAACTAGGATTAAGAACTGATACGATACATTTTCTGTCCTCATGAGGCAGAAGATCTATGTATCCGGCTCAAACCCACTATGCAACTTTCTTCCGTGTTGGCCAAATCACTTGCAACTAAAAGTCTATAACTTCGTCTTTAAAAAGTATTAGGAGTATATAACCGATAGCGACTTTGTCTTTTAGGCCCAAGGAATTACCCAAATGGGCAATAAATAGTTAGGAATTAGGTCCCAAATCACATGCCTTGTCGACATACTTATTGTGCATATGAACGTAGAAAGATTGCATGCCTGTTAAGCTAGACATGATTAAATAGGATAAGTCTGGACCGTGACAAAACTCCTTGGCAGGAGTAGGCATCTTGCCACAAACTCACACCAACCCCGAATCAACCACAATACCCTTCATCTTTAGCTCCTTTCTATGACCATAGGTATCAATGCTATAATACACATCATTGATGAAAAGAAGACCAACGTAGTGGGAGATCGCATCCCATTTCATGTCAAGGATAGGTCCTAAATTACACCTTGTTCCGATATACAGAGCAGGACATAAATCTTGAGCCTTGATGGTGAAAATAAATTTTTAAGGGGGGTAGAACATTATGAGCCCAATCTGGTTAGGTCACCTATTGCATCTCTTTGATCTGAGTGGCGCAGCGGAAGCATGGTGGGCCCTACTCCACTGGCCCAGGATCAAAACTGTGTTCGTTGAATACGAACATTATAGAAGCCCTAACAAGTTCTACAACGAGAAACCATTTTAGGATCATCTAGTAAGATTTGATTCACCACTTCCTTGGACATAGATAATATCAAGGCTTCTCTTAGACTAAGACCTAAAGGGTAACCTTAGACATAGACAATTTGAGCTTTTCAATGATGGACATTCCCTACGTTTTTAGAGTGATCGGACTACGGAGTTACTGAAATATACAACTGCGAAACATTCGCGGCTTGACCCAATTCTCAATCCTGAGCGACTACCAATGGACTCACTGCTTGACCGAGCAGAAGACCAGGATTCACCAGGATTCGGAAGGGATACGATGAGCCTTCTACCCTGGTCAGGTAGATGATCGATGTATCGGGATCAAGCCAACTATTACCATCTCTCCGTGTTGGTCAAACAATGAAAACATCTATCTTACTCTAAATTGTTGAGAGTTGTCGTCAAGACTCCAAGTAGGTAAAGAAATAAATTGTAGCAAACCATCAGGGTATGAGAAATGGATAAAGAAATAAGTTTTAAGGGGGGTAAACTAAAATGAACCAGCTAGTACATACCCTACCATGCGTAGAAACTTGGAACCAATAAGTCTTAGGCAAATGAAATAATAGAAACCTTCCCTTATTACCCTTAGCCAATTTCGGGGACGAAATTTTATTTTAAGGGGGGTAGATTGTAACATCCCGGATTTTTCCCAACCTGGGATTAGACGTCCTTAGGCGATGGGTCGATCCTAACACCTTATTAACTTGTCAGAACTGAATCCCACAGTCTAAAATCGCTTCTTAACCGATTTCCTTCACAAATCTCACCCTTCACTACCTTGTTCTTTCAATTTTTCAAAGCACTTTTGCCCTAGACACTATCTTAAACTAGCTAGGTAGTATAACTTGGATCACTTTAGATACAAACTACAAAGGACTAAGTACCACCTCAAACAGGAATCTTATAGGACTAAATCCTTTAGAAATGAGGCGAGGATTAGCCTGTGCGAAACCAGATTAGCCACGAAATCCATTTGAATCGCTTTAAATACGATCTGTAAGACCCAAAACTTGTAGAATCATTGACGCTAGGTTACCCTAAAATCTAGGATCAATCTCATTACCCGGCTGCTCTCGGGAGCATCTCGAAACTCTGTATCGGATCTGGACCGCACGTCGGGAGTCCGAATAATATGAAGTTAAGGAATTAAGACCCCCTTGCTGGGCTTGACAACCATCTCAGAAATCAAATCCAGCCAGTGTCCTACGGCTGTTCGCATGAGTCCGGAGCGAGAGAGTGTGAAAACACTTGTTTTCTTTAAAAATAAATATCTTGAATAGTAATCTGGCATCTCTCATTTGTAAATCAGTTTTAAGCAACCAGACCGTCAGAATCAGACCAAATTACACCCTCGGATCAGGAGAAATTTCATACACATTTACATGTACTCGGAATCTCCGATCGAGACCTACTGACCATCGAACTGAAACTGGTCCGCCACGCGTGATCTGGAAATCCGACTGAAACGAAAACTTAATAGAATGTAGATCCGGTGTCGGTGAGCTTAAGTTCGACCTTTGGCTCAAGGAGGCCCGCCAGAAGTCCTCCGTTGAGCTGAAAAGTTCCGCTTTGGTTATAACCTAGGTGAACCTTGTCCAGAAGTTTTTGGTGAAGTTTTAGACTATATAAGGACCTTAAACCTTCCCCGATTTTAGCCACACGAATTTGGGTTTAAGAAGAGAGAAAAGTGAGAGAAAGTGAGGGAGATGTGGGAGGAACTCCCTTCTGCTGTTCCCTGCCGCTATTCGGGCTCCACCGCCTGATTCTCATCGCTTTCCTGGCGATTTCGGCGTCATTTCTAGGTAAGAAACCCTAACCCTAATCTGTTTTAGGGTTGTATAGGTTGTAGGTTATGAAATAGCTAACCTGTTTGGTTCTTTAGGTTGCCAAACTCCCGTATACGGAAGCTTAGCGAACCTATCAACTCCGTTACGATTCTACGACAAAAGGTGCGGACTCTAGGTGTATAGGTTATGGTTTTCAACGCTTTTAATGTCAGATAATGATAGATTCATGATCTGCATGCAATTGCACATGTACAAAGTGCTTTCCGATTTCTGTTTCGATTAAAGATGCAAATTATGAAATTTTACATATTCTAGGTATTCGTAGAAAATACCGTATACGTATATTTTTTAGAAATGTGTTTGACATGATTATTTGTTGTATGAATATATGATATATGGATAAAATACTTATTTGGTAAATGGATTCGCCCAAATACATGTTTTACTAAGATACACTATGTATGTACAAATATTGTATTATAGAAAGTACTGTATACGTATGTATTTTAGACATGTGTTTGTCAAATATACTATATATGCGTAAATTATTTGCTTGGCGAGAGGACTCGCCCTAATACATGTTTGCTAACATACACCAAGTATGTGAAATAGTGTATGTTAAGTGTTTGTGGAAATGCTTGTGTGAGCAAGTGTTTGAATGTTGATGCCTTAGGAGAGTGTTGAGATGGGATTCTCAACTACCCTAGAGACATGTATGATTACCTCCATGAGGTTGTCTACTTAAACCGCTTACTTGCAATATATGTGTTTGTATTCCTATTGATGTAATGCTTTGCAACATGCTTTATATCATGCTTTATATCATGCTTACTAGCATGCTTGAATTACTTTATTTATCATACTTTACTCCACATGTTATGGATGAGAATTGATTGAGTTTGGGACTATGTCTATAGTCCAGACAGTCGGTACCAGATTTGAGATTGTGGCTGAGGTTCATGTCACCACGTGGGATGTATTTGACGAACACGAGTCGTACGTCAGTTGGCGACAGTGATTAGGCCATGCGAAGTGCTTATGCACTTCATGTCGTCTAATTGATTGTGCGCTAGAGTTAGTCAGGCTCGTCAAGTAACCCGATGTATCTAATGTATGTTCACCATGTTTAGTCGCTACTGCTTGAACCTAGGGTACCAAACTTACCAGTGGAAAACCCTTTTAACCATGGTACCTCGATCCGCTAAGACTCATGAGCCGGGCATGGTGGTATGGGACACCGTGGTTGAGCTGTCGGCCTATGTTGGGGCAATGGGTGATGGGGGAGTGGTGCAACGATTCCGTGTAACAGCCCTGGCAGCCCTGCCTCCCCGTAGTGACCAGTGAGCAACCAGACTCGTGAGCCGATTATGGTGGTATGGGACACTATATTCGTGTTGTCGGCCTACACTGGCGTAGCCTGGCTATGGTCCTCAGTCGAGTTGCAGCCGGGTCCCATTCTCAATAAGTGGACTGATCGGGCTTCGAAATAGACTGCTAGTTAGTAGGACGTTAGTGAAGTGACCTCGAGCATACTCTGAATTTGCGGTGAGGCGATGAGTTTTGCCACAGTATATAGAGTATGAACTAGGCCTGTATCGTATAGTGATGAATCGTTAAAGAGGTGATGGGGGAGTGGTGCAATGATTCCGTGTAACAGCCCTGACAGCCTCTGCAGTGACCTAGAAACACACCATCGTCTGAGATTAACTAGAACTGACAACCCTAGAATGGATCATGTTTGGGAATGATACAAGGGAGGTACCTTAGTTTCCCAATCCTGCTGTTTGAAATGGAATAATAACAACTCGGTAATCATGCTCATCATGCATTGCATGTGCCTAGAAGATGTGGAGCACTGAGGGATGAAAGCATGCCGCGAACGAAGAGGGTGTCGCATGAGGGAGTATGTCGGTGAGGGCATACATCATGTCATTCATACTTGCATTAATAAGAGTAAGGAGTGTTTGCTTTTACTGCTTTATCATTACTGCTTGACTGAATTGATAACATGTTAACCTATGCTTTATTGTTCCACTGAGTTGATCACTCACTCCCACGTTATGGGACGGTGTTATACACACCAACCAGATTTGTTGAGTTTCAGGTGATGGCGATGCTTATGAAGCAGAGCCGGACTATTTCTATGATGATGAGGAGGAGTTCTCCTATCTGTATCTCTCTGGCAGGTCTATGAAGACCTGGTATTGTATTGACGGGGCTATGGTACTTGAGATAGAAGACATTACACTTCCTCACATTAGGTATATTTTAGAATTGTATTGTAATTATTTAACCTGGTAACTTTATCACACTCTGGAGACTCACCACAGTTTTTATATGTTATTTATCTATCACAGTCTTCCGCTTGCAATTTAATTATCTCTGGAGTATGATATGTTGTTTTGGCTTAATCTCACTCATGTTCAATGCACAAATACAGTCAACATTAAATCATCATTCATTTTGTTGCATAAGTGATGTTCTGGAACTCGGGAGTTGAGTTATGCTCGACCCCCGATTTTCGGGATGTTACAAAATTGGAGAGGTAGGATGGCTTAGGAAGCTTACACGTTTTAGAGCTTCAAATGGGGCATGTAAGAGCCCAAATGAGAGAAAATGGAGAGAGTATAGAGGTAGGAAGGGCTGTGAATGATGGAAGGGAGTGGGTGATGACCGAAAATGGGAAATGGGACGATTGGAGTGGCGATTTTAAAGAGAAAACAGCAAGAATATGAGAAAAAGAGAGCTTTGAGGGGAGGTTTGTGAAGGAGGTAAGGGTTTGGGGTATTGAAAATGGACGAGAGCAGTATTAGGGGGGTCCTTATACCCCCAAAGTGGATCGGCTCGAGCCACGGGCCCGGCCCAGCCTAAAATCCGGTGAGGCCCCTCCGACCGGGCGAGGGCCTCGAGACCAACGGTCCAGATCTCGAGGGCTCACCCTATGGGCGAGACCCTCCTGCCCCCTAGGCCCCGAAAAACCCTGGGTCCCACCCTGGGTACCCCTAGATTAATGTGGGTAGGCCCCCGACCCCGATTCGTTCAATTTCGGGTAGTTTCGGCACTTTCGGACACATACTTGCATTTACAGATCTTTGACTACAGGGATGAGGTGTATTGTGATCTAGACATGTCAATAGACGGTCTAGAAGTGATTTGGGATTGACTCGTGCGATCGAGATCGAGTACGAACTCAATTAAAACGCTCGTTTTCGATGAACTTCGCCAAATGGCGAAATCAAGGAAACCTAGGACTATTTCTATATTTTTCTCACACCCTCCTAAGTCAAAGCGTCAGCATACGTCATAGGAATATAACTCAGGTCCGGTTTAATCAAAATCATGCTCTGATACCAACTTGTAACACCCTGAAATTCGAGGGTCAAGTAACAACTCAACTCTCGAGTTCCAGAACATCACTTATGCAACATAGATAATGATGATTGAATATTGTCTATGTCAGTGCAATAAACATGAGTGAGATTATACCAAAATAGTAATTCATACTCCAGATCAATTGTATAAAGGCAAGCGGAAGACTGAAACTGTATATATAAGGTATGTAAAGAAATAAAACTATCTCAATCTCCAGAGTATGAACACTAACTGAGTAACCATATATATGTATTGTTTCTGAATCAAAAGGTCAAAATACGATAAATCCTGAAATCCTCGCGATCCAGTCAGCCTAAGCAAAGCCGTCTGAGTACTACATAAATGAAAACTCGTTCTAGTCCTCATCGTAGTCTGGCTCAGCCTCCTGAATCGACGTATCATCTATACCTGAGACAGAGTCTGGTTGGTGTGTACAATACCGTCCCATAACGTGAGAGTGAGTAGCTAACTCAGTGGAACAATAAAGCATAGGTTAACATGTTATCAATTCAGTTAAGCAGTAATGATAAAGCAACACAAGCAAACAATCCTAACTACTCTCATTTAATGCAAGTATGAAATGACATGATGAATGCCCTTGCCAAACCACCCTCATGCGACACCATCTTACATTCGCGATATGCGTTCATCCGTCAGTGCTCCACATCTACCAGGCACATGCAGTGCGATGATGAGCATGATTACCGAGTAGTTATTAGCCCTTTCAAACAGCAGGATTGGGAAACTAAGGTACCTCCCTTGTGTCATTCCCAAACATGATCCATTCTAGGGTCGTCAGTCCTAGTTAATCTCATACGATAATGTGTTTCTAGGTCGCTGCGGAGGCTGCCAGGGCTGTTACACACAATGGTTACACCACTCCCCCATCACCTCTTTAACGATTCATCACTATATAGATACAGGCCTAGTTCATACTCTATACACTGTGAAAAAACTCATCGCCTCATCACAAATTCAGAGTATGCTCAAAGTCACTACAAATGGCTACCAGGGCTGTTACGCGCAATGGTTACTCCACTCCCCCATCACCTTATCAATGTAGGCTGACATCACGAATATAGTGTCCTATACTACCATAATCGGCTCACGAGTCTAGTTGCTCATTGGTCACTACGGGGAGGCACGTGGCTCCAGCATATGCTGACAGCTCGACCACGGTGTCCCATACCACCATGCCCGGCTCATGAGTCTTAGCGGATCGAAGTACCATAGTTAACGGGATTTCCACTGGTAAGTTTGGTACCCTAGGTTCAAGCAATAGTGTCCAAACATGGTGAACATACATTAGACATATCGGGTTACTTGACGAGCTTGACTAGCTCGAGTGCACAATCAACTAAATGACTTAAAGTGCATAAGCACTTCGTGTGGCCTAACCACTGTCACCAACCGAAGTACGACTCGGGTTCGTCAAACACATCTTACGTGGCGAAATGAATCTTAACCACGATCTCAAGTCTGGTACCGATTGTCTGGACTATAAACATAGTCCCAAACTCAATCAATCCTTATTTAGAGCATGTAGAGTAAAGCATATTAAAGAAAGTAATTCAAGCAAGTTAACAAGCATGTCATAAAGCATGTTATAACGCATGTTATAAAGCATATTATAAAGCACTATATAAACAGGAATACAGACATATATTTCATAAGTAAGTGGTTAAAGTAAACAATCAACATGGAGGAAATCATATACGTCTCAAAGGTAGTTGAGAATCCCATCTCAACACTTACCTAAGACACCATCATCCAAACACTTACTCTCACAAGCATTTTCACAAACACTTAGAATACACTATTATAACATACATAGTGTATATTAGCAAAACATGTATTAGGGTGAGTCCTTTCGCCAAGCAAGTATTTTATCCATATATAATATATTCATACAGCAAATAATCATGGCAAACACATTTCCAAAATTTATACGTATACGGTACTTTCCACAAATACCTAGAGTATGTAAAATTCCATATTCTTCATCTCTAATCGAAATGGAATACAGACAACACTTTGTACATGTGCAATTGCATGCAGATCATGAATCTATCATTATCTGACATTGAGAGCGTTGAAAACCATAACCTATACATCTAAAGTCCTCACCTTTCGTCTTAGAATCGTAACGAATCAGCTAGGTTTGCTAAGCTTCCGTATTCGGCAATTTGGTAGCCTAAAGAATGAAATAGGTTAACTATTTCATAACCTACAACCTTCACACCCTAAAATAGATTAGGGTTAGGGTTTCTTACCTAGAAACGAAGTCGGAATTGCCAGGAAAGCAACGAGAATGGGCTTGTAGAACGGCAGGGAAAAGGGTAGGAAGGATCTCCCACAACTCTCACTCTTTCTCTCTCTTTTCTCCTCTCTCTCTAGAGTTTTCTTTCAAATTCGTATGGCTGTGAGAGAGAGGGTTCTAAGGTCCTTATATAGCCTAAAAACACACTAAAATAGACTTAAGGTCAAGGTATACTTAGGTTATAACCAAAGCGACCCTGATCCAGATCAATGGAGGACTTTTGGCGGCCCCCCTTGAGCCAAAAGTCAGACTTAAGCTCACAGACTCTGGATCTAGATGGATTTAAGTTTTCATTTCAGTCAAATTCCCAGATCACGTGTGGAGGACCAGTTTCAGTTCAACGGTCAGCAGATCTCGATCTGAAATTCCAAGTACATGGATATGTTTATGAAATTTTTCCTGATCCGAGGGTGTACTTGGGTCAGATTCTGATGGTCTGGTTGCTTACAAAATGTTCGCAAGTATCAAGTCTCAGATTACTATTTGAGATATTTATTTGTAAAGAAAAACAAGCGTTCTCACACTCCTCACTTCGGACTCAAGCGAACAGCCGTGGGACACTGTCTGGATTTGATTTCCGAGATGGTTGTTAAGCCCAGCGAGGCGGTCCTAAGTCTTTAACTTCGTATTATTCGGACTCACGATGTGCGGTCTAGATCTGATACAGAGTTTCAATGTACTCCCGAGAGCAGTCGGGTAATGAGTTTGATCCTAGATTTTAGGGTAATCTAGCGTCAATGATTTTACAAGTTTCAGGTCTTGCAGATCGTATTTAAAGTGATTCAAATGGATTTCATGGCTAATCTAGTTTAGCACTTAGTTAACTTTGTCAAATTTTTACAGGATTTAATCCTAAGTGATTTCTGGTCGAGGTGGTACTCGGATCTTTGTACGAAAATTTATGAGTCGTTACATCCGTGAACCGGTTCTCATACTCTACTACTATCATCCCTCCCTGACGAAGGCAAAGAAACTCACTTTCCTTCTCATACCGATACGTAAGAGGATAGTACTTCTCGTGGAAGTGGGTCTCAAAGGCTGCCCACGTCCACACGGCGATAGTCCGAAGGACACTGTCCCACCATAAGCTGGCCTCCTTCCGAAACATGAAGGTGGCCAATTCCACCTGCTCAGGCTCTGTGCAGTGTAGCAGCTTTAGCATCTTAGAGATGTGATCAATCCAATACTTGGCCTCCTCGAGTCGGTGAGTACCTGCAAAAGTAGTAGGCCGCAAGCGCTGGAATCGTTCAAAATGGCCGCTAGCACTCGTACTACTCACAGGCTGCACCAGAGGTGTGGGTGGTACCACACCCATGCACTAGGTGAATATCCCAGCCATGGTGGTCAAAAACTGTTGTTGTTGTTGTTGTTTTGCTGCTGCTGTAGTTGTTGCTGTTGCATCAGTAGCATCATCTGATCCAACCTATCAGTAGGAGGAGCAGATTGAGATACGTGCGGCGTCGAAGAAAATGCCCGGTTCTACTCAGGAAACGGTGGTGGAATAGGTGGTGCAGTAGATGGTGCCGGCCCATTTGGGGAACCTAGAGCCGGCTGAGAATCCGGCATAATTCCATGGGTCGGGCCCGAACTGGGGTCCATCTGGCTCTCGCTTGAGGGAGGAGCCCCGTTAACCGAGTCACCGAGAGTGACTTGTGCCGAGCTTCATGTGCTCTTAGGTGGCATGCCCTATATACAACGTAGGGTGCAACCCATGAGATTTATCATATAACACTCGATTCTTCAAGCATTCTATGCAGTTCACAAAAAAAGGAGTCGCATGCATTTCATTAAACAAAATTGTCACCATACCTGAGATATAGTTTCACATGAGTCATGACAGAAGATGCATTTGAGCTAATTTAAGCAAGCTTAAACCACTAAACATACTATCAACAAACCCAGTCTACTAAGGCTAGTACAAAGAAAGACTAACAACCTAATAACTAAAAGATGACTACACATGTGACTAGCCATCCGAATCTGGTGATGGAGGAGGTGCGCCCTTGTCCTGTAGACAACACAGGATGGCCCTCAAGGTGTGAGACACCTTGCTAAACTTCTTCTTTGTGAAGGCCTGATGCTCTTCAACCTTGGCTCGAGTTACAGCGACCTCCTGTCGCAGGGCGGCCTGACCGTCCTCGAGTTGAGCCAAGCGGGCTCGCATAGCAGCCTGACCACTATTGCGGCTCTGTGTAGCAGGAGGAGAGCCCTCATTAGTGTCCTAGGCCTCCTCTTCCTCTTCCTGCTCTCCCTCTTTCCCTATCTCATTTCCTTCTTCATCACTCTCCTCTTCTCCTTCGCTTTCCATGTGATCCTCACTCTCGTCGAGTCGAGCTTGACGCTGTTGTGGCCCAATCTCAGTGGTTGATTTCGGTTAATTTTGCTGATTGGCGAAACTGGGAATCTTATGCTTGTTCCTACCTTTTATCGCATCCTCCTAGGTCAAAGTACGTCAGTGTGCATCATATGACCATTACCCTGGTCCAGTTTAAGCCAAATCATGCTCTGATACCAACTTATAACGCCCTGAAAATCAGGGGTCAAGTAGAAACCCAACTCCCGAGTTCCAACACTTCACTTATACAACATATTAATGATAATTGTATATTGTCTGTATTAGTGCACAAAACATGAATGCGATTAAGCCAAATCAGCAAAACATAATCCAGGGACAGTTGTAATACGCAAGCGGAAGACTGAAACGAATATGTATAACTTTATAAACTAGTATAGGTCCCCAAAGTATGTATGTGTTGCCAAGTCAATAATTACAAGTATTGTTTCGAAATACAAAATGTTAAAAAAAATGTGATAGTCCATTACAAGTATAACCTTGAAGCCCCGTCGATCAGAACGGTCTATATAAACCCGCCCGAATACTGCATATATGATAAAGCATCTTCATCGTCTGTGAAGTCTGGCTCCGCCTCATCAGTTGGGTCTCCATCTGCAACTAAGATAGAGTCTAGTTGGTATTTAAAACACCGTCCCAGAACGTGGGAGTGAGTGATCAACTCAGTGGAAGAATAAAGCAAAGGTTAACATGTTATCAATTCAGTCAAGTAGTAACGATAAATCAATACAATTAAACATCCCTAACTACTCTGATTAATGTAGGAATGGTATGTATAAATGATGCATGCCCTCACTTACACTCCCTCTACGATCTTCATCTAACGGTCATGCATGTCAGTCACTTCCTCAGTGATCTCTACTCAACGCCAAACGGCACATGCAGTGCAGTTCATGAGCGTGATTACCAAGTTCTTATTAGTCCTTTTCATACAGTAGGATTGAGAAACTAAGGTACCTCCCTTATATCGATACCCAAACAATGATCCATTCTAGGGTTGTCAGTCCTAGTAAATTTCATATGAAGTTATGGTTCTAGGTCACTACAAAGGGCTTATCACCTAATCAGTGTAGGCCTAGTTTAAACTCTAGTTACTATGGAAAGGCCCGTCGCCTCATCGCAGTCTTAAAGTATGCTCGAGGTCACTACAAAGGGCTCGTCACCTGATCGGTATAGGCCGACAGCTCGAATACAGCGTCCAATACCATTATATTCAGCTCACTAGCATATGTTGCTCACTAGTTACTACGGGTGGACTCGTCGCCCCGGTATAGGCTGACAGCTCAACCATGGTGTCCCATACCACCATGTCTGGCTCATGAGTCTTAGCGGATCGAGGTACCTAGGTTAACGGGGTTTTCACTGGTGAGTTTGGTACCCTGGGTTCAAGCAGTAGCGTCCAAACATGGTAAACATACATTGGGCCAATCGGGTTACTTGACAAGCTCGACTAGCACGAGCGCACGTTGAGTTGATTGACATAAAGTGTGTAAGCACTCCATGTGGACTAATCACTGTCGACATCCCAAGTACAGCTTGGATACATCGACCACGTCTTGTGTGGCGAGACAACCTCAGCCACCAATTCGAAGTCCGTTACCGATTACCTAGACTATATAATAGCCTCAACCACATTCAATTATAACAGAAAATCATATGAGATAATCAGAGCAGTAATGGATCAATAATTCCAATCATACAAGCATTTAAGCATTTTATAGATTACAACTTAACATAAATTCACACATACGCATTCCATACCTAAACAAACACTATAATATAAAATACATGGAGGAAATCATACACATAGTTAAGGTAGTTGAGAATCGTATCTCAACACTCATATAAAGTACAAATTACTAACTACTAGTTCATTCAGACATTTTTACAAACACTTAGTCTATGCATTCCAACATACATGACGTATGTTGGTTATAATATGAATTAGGGCAAATCCTTTTTTCAAGGAGTCGTCACCTACATGGCAATCATATACCCACGGCAGTTAGTCATGGCGAGCACGAATACAAATTCTATACTCATTTAGACATTTTCACAAACACCTAGGCTACACATCATAACATACACGAGCATAACATGTATTAGGGCGAATCCTTTCGCCAAGGAGTTGTTACACATACAACTAACATATATTCGTGGCAATTTATCATCGCAAACACAATTTCAAATTCCATGCATATATGATCATTTCTACCAACACCTGGAATACAATATATTCAACATAGTTCATGTATATCTGTATCGCGAAACAAACAACGCATTTGGCATGTGAAATGGCACCCATGTCAGTAATAAATCGTTAACTGACATTAAAAGCCTTGAAAACCATAACCTATACATTTATAGTCTGCACCTTTCATCGGTAAATGTGTAACGAATTCAGTTTTGACGCTAAGTCTTTGTCAACGGTAGAATGACAACCTATATCATGAATTATGTTAGCTATTTCATCACTTACACTATCTGAAACCCTAAAATAGATTAAGGTTAGGTTTTCTTACCTAAGAGCAGGATCGAAATCATCCAAATAGCGATACATGAATGGTGGATAAGCACGTGGAATGACGAGATTGAGTCCCGAGAACAATCTCCCGCACTCTCCCTCTCTTTCTCTTTCTTTCCTTCTATTTTCTCTCTATTCTCTCTCTAGGGTTTGTAAAATCGTATGTGAAGGGAGAGAGAGGGTTTAAGGCCCTTATATAGGCCCAGAACTGACCGAAATGGCCCCAGGGCCATGGTATACTTAGGTTACGGCCAAATGGGGGTTATTTCGATCCGACAGAGCACTTTTGGAGGCCTCTTTTCTTCGTGCGGTCGGACTTAAGCTCCCTGGCATGGGATCTAGGTCGAGTTAAGTTTTCGGCCCGATTG
The DNA here is from genome assembly GCA_030180095.1 of Magnolia changhungtana. Lineage (NCBI taxonomy): Eukaryota > Viridiplantae > Streptophyta > Magnoliopsida > Magnoliales > Magnoliaceae > Magnolia > Magnolia changhungtana. The sequence continues at coordinate 14,678,746 of JASAUF010000276.1, forward strand.
GATTTATAGATCGACCGTGGTGGACTAGTTTCAGTTCAACGGTCATCGGCACTCGATCAGGGCCACAAGTATGCTGACATGTGTTGGAAATTTTTCCTGATCCGAGGGTGTAATTGGGTCAGATTCTGACGGTCTGAAAGCTTACATTTGGCCTGCAAGTGAACGGTCCAAATCACTTAAATCTGAGTTCAATTTTTAAAGATATTCGCGTTTCTCACACACTTCGCTCCAAGCTCAAGTTTTGCATTTCTGGGTATCATTAGGACTTGATTTCCAAGATGGTTGTCAAGCCCAGTAAAGTGGTCATAAGTGTTTAGTTTTGTGGTCATTGGACTTTCAACGTGTGGTCCAGGTCCGATACGAAGTTTCAATGTGCTCCCTAGAGCAACTGGGTAATGAGATTGATCCTAGATTTTAGGGTAATGTAGCGTTAATGATTCTGCAAGTTTTCGGTATTACAGTTCGTATTTAAAGTGGTTCAGGCGAATTTCACTGGTAATCTAGTTTAGCACTAGTTAATTTCGTCTAATTTCTAAAGGATTTAGTTCTGAGTGATTTCTACCTGAGGTGGTACTCGGGTCTTTGTACAGATTTTTTTTGAGTTGTTACAACGACACAGTGGGAGACACGGCCTCCTGGTATTCGGCACTCGGGCACTCATATATCCACTCGGTCTCGACGTTAGGGCGTCTCCTGACCCCGAGGTTTAAAGATTTTCACCCAGGGCCATCTATGGCAGCCCGATGCTAATAACATATTTTCGATGTCCCATCTGGCCATCCACGATATGCCTGTGGAGGCTACGGCCCTGATGTCACTATGATGTACAGTAATCACATCACACAATGTAACGCCCTGAAAATCGGGGGTCGAGTGTAACTCAACTCCCGAGTTCCAACGCATCACTTATGCAACATGTTTAATGATATTTGAATGTTGTCTGTGTTAGAGCAGTATACATGAATGAGATTATACCAAAGCAGTAATTCATACTCCAGATCAGTTGTATAAAAGCAAGCGGAAGACTGAACTGTATAAATATGTATGTAAAGAAACAAAATAATTGATTCATTATCCAGAGTATGAATCCTTCTGAGTCACAATATACATGTCTGTCAATGTAAAGAAAATGTCAAAATAAACTAGGTACAATCTCTGTAAATCCCATCAGTCCCGGCAGCCTAGTCGAAGCCGCCAGCGAACTGCATATACGAGAACTCCTCCTGGTCCTCGTCGTAATCGGGCTCGCCTCGAGAATAAGCCGGATCGCCTATACCTGAGACAGAGTCTGGTTGGTGTGCGCAACACCGCCCCGTAACGTGGGAGTGAGTAGCTAACTCAGTGGAACAGTAAGATATAAGTTATCATGTTACCAATACAGTCAAGCAGTAATGATAAAGCAGTAAATCAAACACTCCTAGCTACTCTGATTAATGCAAGTATGAATGCGGTATGATGGATGCCCTCTCCGACATACTCCCTCAAGCGACACCATCTCACGTTCGCGCATGCTTACATCCCACAAGTGCTCCACATCTTCCGGGCACATGCGATGCATGATGAGTATGATTACCGAGAGTTTTTAATTAGTTCATTTCAAACAAACGGCAGGATTGGGAAACTAAGGTACCTCCCTTGTATCATATCCAAACATGATCCAATCTAGGGTCGTCGATCCTAGTTAATATCGAGACGATAGTGTGTTTTCTAGGTCACTGCAGAGGCGAGCTGTGGACATTACGCACAAAGGTTGCACCACTCCCCATCACCCCTTAAACGATTCATCACGATACAACTATACAGAAACAGGCCTAGTTCATATTCTATATGTCGCGGCGAACCCTAAGGCACGCTGCAACTTCAGAATATGCTCGCGATCACTACAAAGGGCTGCCAGGGCTGTACACATAAAGACTGCACCACTCCCCCATCACCTTATCAGTGTAGGCCGACAGCGCGAATATAGTGTCCCATACCACCATAATCGGCTCACGAGTTGAGTTGCTCACTTTGGTCACTACGGGAGGCACGTAGCCCGGCCGAGGCCGACAGCTCGACCACGGTGTCCCATACCACCATGCCCGGCTCATGAGTCTTAGCGGATCGAGGTACCATGGTTAACGGGATTTTCACTGGTAAGTTTGGTACCCTAGGTTCAAGCATTAGCGACCAGACATTGTGAACATACAGAAGGCATACGGTTTACTAACATGTTCGGCTAGCTCGAGCGCACAACAAGTTGGGCGATATGAGGCGCAGAAGCACCTCGTGTGGCCAACCACTATCGCCAACCGAGGTACGACACGAGTTCACCAACACATCGTGCGTGGCGGAACGAATCCCAACCACATCTTCAAGTTTGATACCGGATGCTTGGACTACGAACGTAGTCCCAAGCTCAGTCAAATCCTAATCCATAGCATGTGAAATACGGCATGATAACATGGTAATTCAAGAACACTAGCAAGCATAATATAAAGCATAACATGAGGCATGTTAATAACAAGTCACAAAGCATGTTCAAAAGCATGTTATAAAGCATTATGTAAATAAGTATACAAATACTTACATTTCGTGGCGAGTGGTTAGAGTGAACAACCACATGGAGAGTGTCCTATGCGACTCTAAGGCAACCGAGAATCCCACCTCAGCACCTACCTAAGATTCTAACACTTAAGCACTTACACTCACAAGTGAATTCTCCAACACTTGGAATGCAATAGTTCAACATACATGACGTATGCTAGGGAAGTGTGTACTAGGGTTGTCCCTTTACCGAGCTAGTATTTTATACATATACAACATATTCATACAGCAAATAAACATAGCAAACACATCAGCAAATTTTATACGTATAGGGTACTTTCACGTATACCCAATTTCGACATACATAGTGTTTACAAAGGAACATAGGTTTCGGCGATTCTTTTCGCCAAGCTAGTATTTTAATCATGTATTGTATAATCATACATTAAATACATATGTCAAACATTATTCCAAAAAAAATACGTATACGGTATTTCTACAATACGTAATTTCGACATACGGCGCATTTACAAGTAAACATATAATTTGGCGATTCCTTTCGCCAAACTAGTATTTTATTCTATGTTATATAATTAAATATTAAATAAACATGTCAAGCATTTGTCCAAAAAAAATACGTATATGGTATTTATACGTATACCTAGAATATGTGAAATTCCATATTTCACACCGTTAATCAAAACAGGAAACGGAAAGCACTTTGTACATGTGCAATTGCAAGCAGATCATGAATCTACCATTATCTGACATTGAAAGCGTTGAAAACCGTAACTTATAAGCTTAAAGTCCTCACCTTCGCCTTTGGAAACGGAACGAATCAGCAAGGGTGATGGATCTTCCGTCTACAGGCGATTTCTAGCCTAAAGAGCGGAATCGGTTAGTCGGAATACATCCTACCTCGATTCCAACTCAAATCAGACCTAGGGTTAGGGTTTCTTACCTTCAAATGAGGTGGAAAACACCGGGAAATCACTTAGAACGGAGCGGTGAAGGCCGTGTGGTGAGCCAATGCAGGTGGAGGAAGATTGACAACAATCTCCAAGTTCTTCTCTCTCTTTTCTCTCTCTTACTCTAGGGTTTCTTGCAAAATTCGTATGGCTGTGAGAGGGGCTGTTCTAAGCCCCTTTTATAGCCTCAAACATTACGAAAATAGACTCGGGTTCATGGGGTACTGCCTATATAGGATTTTCGACGCTTTTCTGGCTCAAAAGGGGAGTTCTGGTAGCCCTCTTTGAACCAAACGTCAGACTTAAGCTCACCACCAATGGATCTACGTGGGATTACGTTTTGACTCATTCGGATACGCAAATCGCACGTGGCGGACCACTTTCGATTCGACGGTCGGTGGGCCACGATCGGAAATTCCAAGTACATGTAAATGTTCTGAAATTTTTCTTAATCCAGGGTGTAATTTGGTCGATTCGACGGTCGGGTTGCTTAATACCGACGACGTCAACAAACGATGCAGATCACTATTCCGAGATATTTATTTTGGCTTATGAATAGTGTTTTTCACACTACCTCGCTCCGATTCGAAACGAATGGCCGTGGAACATCGGATAAGGCTGATTTTTGAGATGATTGTTAAGCCCAGTGGGCGGTCCTAGTTCCTTAGCTTCGGATTAATCGGACTCCCGATGTGCGATCTAGACCTAATACGAAGTTTCGTTTCATTCCCGAGAGCAGACGGGAAATGAGTTTGGTTCTAAACTTTAGGGTAACCTAGCGTCACTCGTTCTGCAAGTTTTGGGTCTTGCGAGATCGTATTTAAAGCGATCTAACGGATTTCATAGTTAATTGAGTTTAGTACTTAGTTAACTTTGTTAAATTTCTAAAGGATTTATTCCTACGTGATTTCTGGTCGAGGTGGTACTCAACCCAATGTACCGAAATTTTCAGGTCGTTACAATCTACCCCCCTTAAACAAAAAATTTCGTCCCCGAAATTTATACCTTTTCGTAGTCCTCGAGAATCTGAGGGTAGTTCTTCCTGACCTCGGCCTCAGTCTCCCAGGTAGCTTCCTCCTCAGAATGATGTGTCCAAAGTACCTTCACAAGTGGGATGACCTTGCTACGCAGTACCTGCTCCTTCCTGTCAAGGATGCGCGTCGGGCGCAACACATATGTAGCATCCTCGCTCAACTGTACCTGCTCCCATCTGATGATATGCGAAGGATCAGGAACGTACTTCTTCAGCATAGATACATGAAATACGTTGTGTACGGAAGCAAGCGGTGTAGGCAAGGCGAGACGATACGCCACATTACCCACTCGGTCCAGTATCTGAAATGGACCGATAAACCTCGGTGTGAGTTTCCCCTTCTTCCCAAACCGAAGGACTCCCTTCATAGGGGAAGCCGAAGGAACACATGATCACCGACCTCGAACTCCAGCGGTCGCCGCCTCGTATCGGCGTAACTCTTCTGCGCTCGCTGACGTGAGTAATCGACGCGATAATGTCTACCTTCTGCGTAGTCGCACAGAACCAACTCCGGGCCAATCGGCTACGCTCTCCAACCTACGCCCAACAGGTGCGGTGCTCTACAAGGTCGACCATATAGAGCCTCATATGGTGCCATGCCAATAGTCGCTGGAAGAACATTTGTTGTAGGCGAACTCGCGTATGGAAGGCAGTCATCCCAAGCGTCCTTGAAGTCCAACACACATGCTCGCAACATATCCTCCAGAATCGATTCACTCGCTCTGTCGCCCATCGGTCACGAGGATGAAGCAGTCACTATCTTGAACTTCAACTTCACACCCATCGCCTCCACGGATACGAGTCCAGAAGATGGATGTGAACCGCGTGTCTCTGTCCGACACGATCTCCAAAGGAACCCCGTGCAGACGGACGATCTCCCTGATATACAATCTAGCCAGCTCGTCTGCGGAGTTCGTAACTCTGATAGGGAGGAAATGGGCCGATTTGGTCAACCGGTCCACAATCACCCAAATGGAATCGTGCCCCTTCCTCGTCTTCGGCAACCCTGATATGAAGTCCATGGAGATGAAGTCCCACTTCCACTCCGCTATAGGCATGGGCTGAAGCAGTCCAGGAGAGGTCGGCGATGTTCTACGCCTTGACCTGGTGGCACGTCGGACATCGAGACACATACTCGGCAATGTGGGCCTTCATGTTATCCCACCAATACGTCCGTCTCATATCTGGTACATCTTCGTGCTACCGGGATGCATCGCAAACTTCGAATTATGGGCGGACTCGAGAAGCTCGCGTCTCAAGTCGAGCACATCTGGAACACATAGGCGGCCACGGAACCGTAAACCCCATCACATCCAACTCTCCACTCGGAGTCCACGGCGTCGCTGCTCTCGAAGCTCGACGGCGTGTATCGCCCCCCGGGCCTCAACAATCCCTGTCATCAATAAGTGGTCGCACCGAACGTGCGCAACACACTCGAATGGCTCCTCGACGGTGAGTCTGCGCTCGAAGTCCCGCACAAACTCTACCATATCCCACTCGGCTATCATCGGCGGTGCGCCGCAAATGCAATCGCCTTCTTGCGGCTCAACGCGTCGCCACAAGAGTTCGCCTTGCCGGGATGGTAGGAAACCTCGAACTTGAAGTCCTTCAAGGTCTCCATCCATCGTATTGTCTCATATTCAAATCTCATTTGCGTGAATATGTATTTAAGGCTCTTGTGGTCGCGAGAAAAGCTCGAACTCCTCACCATAGAGGTAATGTCTCCCGAGCTTCAATGCAAAGATGTGACCGCCAACTCAGGTCATGTGTAGGGTAATTCTCCTCGTGCTTCCTTAATTGTCTCGAGGCATACGATATCACCCTATCTTTCGCATCAGCACACAACCCAAACCAACGCGAGACGCGTCGGTATACACCGTGTATTTCACCCCTTGCTGCGGCAATACTAGCACGGGGCGGACGTCAACTTGTCCTTCGGCTCCTTAAAGGCGCCTCCGCCTTCTCATTCCGAGGGCGAACTTCGAGGTCCTTCCGAGTCGGTGAGACAATGGCTGGCGATCTTCGAGAAATCCGAATGAAACGTCTGTAGTACCCGGCCCGGGCCAAGGAAACTCCTCACCTCGTAACCGATTCGAGTGTTGCCAATCACGAACGCGGACTACCTTAGCAAGGTCCTTCTTATCCCATCCTTGGACACTACATGTCCCAGGAACTTGACTTCCTCTGCCGGAAGTTGCACTTCTTGTCTTGCGCAAACAAGCTGGTTCTTCTTCGGTGTCTCCAATACGCTCGCAAGTGCTCCTCGTGCTCCTCCCGGCTCGTGGAGTATATCAAGATGTCATCGATGAAGACGATGACGAATCGGTAGAGGAAGGGCCGAAATACCCGGTTCATCGAGATCCATGAACACGGGCTGGTGCGTTCGTCGGGCCGAACGACATCACTAAGAACTCGTAGTGCCCAAAGCACGTCTGAAGGTGTCTTACGCACGTCCTCCTCTCTCACGCGTTAAGCTGGTGGTACCCGACCGAAGGTCAATCTTCGAGAAATACTTCGCCCCCCTCAACCGATCGAATAGATCATCAATCTGGGCAAAGGATACTTGTTCTTCACCGTGTGACTGGTTCAACCTACGGTAATCAATACACAACCGTAGGGACCCGTCCTTCTTCTTCACGAACAACACGGGTGCTCCCCAAGGAGACACACTAGGTCGAATAAAACCTCTCTCTACAAGCACGTCAATGTGTGTCGCAGCTCCTTCATCTCACATGGAGGCATACGATAAGTAGGCAACGAGATGGGCGTCGCACCAGGCGTAAGATCTATCGTGAAATCAATCTCACGCCGAGGAGGTAAACCCGGGATAGTCTCAAACACGCCTGCAAAGTCTCTAACCACTGGCGTACTATCTACTGTCGGACCATCAGTCGGCACAAGCAAAGCAGCATAACAATCAACTCGACGGGGCCAGCGGCATTTTTGCAGGGAACGTGAAAGCTGTACCGTCAGGTCCATAGGCCGTCACGATCCGAGTGTCGCAATCTACCTCCGCCCTCATCCTGGTGAGCCAATCCATACCAAGGATAACGTCGTAGTGCCATAGCGGAGCAACAATGAGGTCGACGAGCACTGTGCTACTACCCAAAACTACCGAGCAACCCTCGCATAATCGTGTGACATCCGAAGAACAGTCCCGTGGCCGTAGTGAGTCTCATTCCCTTAGTGGGAATCGTATGCAAAGATAGGAGCTTCACCGCCCCACAAGAAATAATAGAAGTAGTGGACCCGGTGTCCACCAATAAAGAGAGACGGGAGTGTCGCGAATAAAAGCCGTACCCTCGAAGGCCGTCGGGCCTGAGCCGAAACCGACGTCTCGGGTGCCTCGGCTACAAGAGTATGAACACGAGCCTGCTGGCCGGCGGTTCGGTGAGGAGCCAAGGGTGTGTGGCGGCACGCGCGGCACTGAGGAGGTCGGAAGGAAGGATGTGCGAGGAGCCGTCTGTAGCGGTGGGGCGATATGGCTCGTGGGCGAGAACGGCCCATCATCCGTGGCGGAGAGAAGCCACTTGTCCTTCATCCGCGCGAAGCAACTCCCAATAGGATGACCTGTTTCCCGCGATGTACGTGCGGGTCACGGAGGGCGCCTCGCCGAGCCCCCGGCGCTGCGATCCTAGGAGGCGAGTCGACACGAGGCCTCTTGCCAGGATAGGCACTGCTCCGTATCTCTGTCGGGCCTCGCATGACCATAGTGCCACGTGATCGGGCCAACCGGTCCACATCCTGCTCTGTAGTCATAGACATGTGAACCGGTCTTGCATATGTAGGTATAGTGAGGCGGCATATCTTCGGCCGTATCTCGGTCGCAAGCCCAATGAAAATCGACGCATCCGCATCCGCTCGTCCACTAGTATAGTCGGGACAAAGCGGCCCAACTCGGTGAAGCGGTGCTCGTACTCTGTAATAGTCATGCCTCCTGCCCGAGGCGCGAAACTCGTCCTCCCGCTCATGTCGGTAAGTCGGCGGGTAGTATTTCTCATGGAACCAGGAACTCGAACGCCTCCCGGGTCCATACGTAGTCTGGCGCCGCGATGACCGCACACCTGCTTGTCCCACCATAAACTCACCTCTCTCTCTCAAACATAAAGGCGGCCGGCTCTACCGCTCTCGCCTCGAGCAATGCGACATCAGAAGCATCTTCGAGATGCGGTCAAGCCAAAACTCGCCTCCTCGGGCCATGAGTGCCCATGAACGAAGGAGGCCTCAGCGTGAAATCGCTCGAGTAGGCCGCGTGTACCGACATCTCCGGTAGGAGGCACCACGGGTGAAGGCGGGGCACATCCTCACAGCGAGCGGGAGGCTCGGGGTGCCGGCGAGACAACGAGAGTCGTAGGTGGAGTCGCACTACCACCATGTGACAAGGCCTCAGCGATAGTGGCCATAAGCTGCTGGTGCTGCTGCTGCTGCTGTATCTGCTGTTGATGCATCATCAACATCAGCTGCTCAAATCTATCGGTCGGCGGAGCGACACGGGAGTCATCTTTGCGCGAAGATGATGGCGAAGCGCTCACGGACCGGGCGTGTATGGTGGCAACCCGCCGGCGGGACCGATGGGGGCGATCGGAACCCAACCCACGGTCCGCGGGACCACTACTACTAGAAGGTGTACGGTCCATGGAGCCGGTCGAGACGGAGATGTGCGGTGCTCGTGTATCTTGTCGCGGCATACCCTACAATACGAGTCGACATTGGTGAGATCTGACATAACACACATCATAAAGCACTTTAAGCATTCCACACATAATTAAAACCAAAGGGGCTACATGCCTTTCATTTACTCAAAATTGTCATAATACATGGATTACAGAGTTTACATGAACCATGACGGAAATCACATGATAGCCAATACATCCACACATCAAACACCTAAACATGCTACTACCTAACACAACATCCGTACGAAAACATAAACCGTCTATCGCGGTAACCAAAGCAAACACAACAAACAACAATATGGATGACTAAGCATCCGAAGTAGGCGGTGGAGGAGCGTTCTTATCCTGCGCACAGCACAGGATGGCCTTCAACGTACGGGACATCTTCTTGAAATTCTTCTTCATGTAGGCTTCATTCTCTTCAAGTTTAGTTCGAACTTGACCAATCTCAGCCCGAACTTGTCCAACCTCTTGCTGCAGGGCGGCTTGCCTCTCCTCAAGACGGGCAAATCGCGCATCAGATACATCTCGATCCACACCACCTTTTGAGCCGCGGAGGGTGAACTCTCCTCGTGTCCTGAGCCTCGGGTTCTTCCTCCCTGTATGTCATCACTGCGCTCCTCATCGCTCTCGGCACTGGAGGTCAACACTCTCCTCACCGTGCGCTATCCAGACTCATCTCCGGACTCGTCGAGTCGGGCTTGCCGTGTTGGGGCCGATCTTCATATTCCTGAGTGTCGCTTCATTTATGATTCGGACCGGTGCAAGATCCTCCATATTCAATCTGTAGCCTACATCACGAGCCATCCTGCAGATCAGTCGGCCAAATGGGAGCGAAAGATCGTTCCTGGCAGAACGAACAACATTAAATATCTGGGATAGGATGAAATGTGGGCAGGCATATGTTGTCCCAGCGTCCCATCTTGTACAGAAAGTCCACCATCACCCTAGTACATTCCGTGCGGTTACCCCACCATGGGTATACATTGTATGTGAAGATGTGATGGAGCAAATGGAAGTCTTCAGATATCTTTGTCGCCGCAATACAATTTCCTCGCTTCCAAGTAACCCGGCGACCACAGAGAAATCGCGTGCGGCGATCCCTTTCCGCGCACTTCAGAGAAGTCATCACTAGGCTGTACTTGACCAAGCGGGATCTTCGTGATTCGAGCCACTTCGTCCACAGTGATTGTGCGCCTTATGCCCCTCACAGAAACAATAAACTGAAGAGGCTCTAGTGATGAGTCTATGATGTGAGCGTAGAAAGCGTGAACCGTGTTCTCACAAGCGGGAGACTCGCCTTCAAAAATATGATTCCACCCGATATCTACCAAGTGGTCCATCATCGGGTGTAGGCCAAACATCCTTTCATCTACATGAGCTTCAAATACAACCTTGCGGCCCGCGAAGCGCCCATATTCCATGCCGATCGGGTAAGCATTTCTAGTGGGGTGGTCAGGATCCAGGTCTCGCTTCGACCTAAACTCCCGCACGGTGCTTGTGCCGGCCCCAACGTCGGATCTTCTTCGGGTATGGGCTGGCCTACTTGGGCCGGCGTCGTCGGCCGCGGTTTTCCTCTTTCCCATGAAGGATAGGATGGAGGAAATGGAGAAAATGGTGGCCACCACACCAAGGAGGGCCATGAAAATTTTCCAAAATGGGGGAACAAAGGGCTGACCTCTTTTATCTTCCACAATCAACAATTCAACAGGTGTGGAAGAAGCTCTAGAGGTAGGAAATGAAGAAGAAACAAGAAGAAAATGGGATGGGTTAGTAGATTACCCGATTTTGAGCTCCAAGGAGGGTTATGAGAGCTCCAACTTGTGGAAATGGGGAAAGGGAGAGGCTAGGGCTGTTGTAGGAGGTAGGGGTGTGTGAGTTATGGAAGGAAATGGAGGATTGAAGGTTTGGAGGGATGGGTTTTTTAAGCAAAATCGAAAATGGGGGTGGTGGTGGTTGAAAAGAGGAGAAATGAGGAAGATGGGTGTTTCAGCCCCTTAAAACCCAACCTAATGCCAAAATCGCACGTGCCATGGGGTAGAGGGGACTGAACCGACCAAGTCCACGTTCGGAACCTCGCCAGGAAAGGCGGCCGGAAGGCGCGGTCCGCCATGGTGCCGCGTGCATGGTGGCGCCGCGGTCGGGCTTGGCCGACCGCGCCGCGCCGTGATGCAGCCTGTTCACCACGCTCCCGGGGTGCCAAATGCACCCCGGCAGTCCAAAATTTTAACGGATTAGTCGTGGGGGCCCACGTACTCGATTTTGTGCCAAAAGCAGTTGGTTAAAGCAAAGTTCGATACAATCTGGTTTTCCGATTTTTAACTACTCATTTTTGGTAGATTGTGACTGGACACGTCAATAGACGGTCTAGGAGTGACTTGGGGTCCATAAGTGTGGTCGGGATCGAGTACACACTCGATCAAGCTGTCCATGTGCAATGAACTTCGCCGACGGCAGTGAGAATCGGGAGACCCTAAGGCTGTTCTTAGATTTTTGCGCACCCTCCTAAGTGTAATGCGTCGGCGTACGTAGTGGGGACATAACTCAGTCGGTTTAATCAAAATCATGCTCGATACCAACTTGTAATACGAAAATCGGGGTCGAGTGTAACTCAACTCCCGAGTTCAACGCATCACTTATGCAACATGTTTAATGATATTTGAATGTTATCACGTGTTAGAGCAAGTATACATGAATGAGATTATACCAAAGCGATAATTCATACTCCCGGATCGGTTGTATAAAAGCAAGCGGAAGACTGAACTGTATAAATATGTATGTAAAGAAACAAAATAATCGATTCATTATCCAGAGTATGAATCCTTCTGAGTCACAATATACATGTCTGTCAATGTAAACAAAATGTCAAAATAAACTAGGTACAATCTCTGTAAATCCCATCAGTCCGTGACCTAGTCGGAAGCGCCGTGGCTGCATATACGAGAACTCCTCTGGTCCTCGTCGTGTCGGGCTCGCCTCCGAGAATAGCCGGATCGCCTATACACGAGACAGTACGGTTGGTGTGCGCAACACCGTCCCGTAACGTGGGAGTGAGTAGCTAACTCAGTGGAACAGTAAGATATAAGTTATCATGTTACCAATACAGTCAAGCAGTAATGATAAAGCAGTAAATCAAACACTCTAGCTACTCGATTAATGCAAGTATGAATGCGGGTATGATGGATGCCCTCTCGACATACTCCCTCAAGCGACACCATCTCACGTTCGCGCATGCTTACATCCCACGGTGCTCCACATCTTCCGGGCACATGCGATGCATGATGAGTATGATTGGGGAGTTTTTAATTAGTTCATTTCAAACGGCGGGATTGGGAAACTAAGGTACCTCCCTTGTATCATATCCAAACATGATCCAATCTAGGGTCGTCGGATCTAGTTAATATCGAGACGATAGTGTGTTTTCTAGGTCAACTGCGAGAGATTTGCCGCTGTGGCATTACGCACAAAGGTTGCACCACTCCCCATCACCCCTTAAACGATTCATCACGATACAACTATACAGAAACAGGCCTAGTTCATATTCTATATGTCGTGGCGAACCCTAAGGCACGCTGCAACTTCAGAATATGCTCGCGGTCACTACAAAGGGCTGCCAGGGCTGTACACACAAAGACTGCACCACTCCCCCATCACCTTATCAGTGTAGGCCGACAAGCCACGAATATAGTGTCCCATACCACCATAATCGGCTCACGAGTTGAGTTGCTCACTTTGGTCACTGCGGGAGGCACGTAGCCCCAACGTAGGCCGACGGCTCGACCACGGTGTCCCATACCACCATGCCGGCTCATGAGTCTTAGCGGATCGAGGTACCATGGTTAACGGGATTTTCACTTTGGTAAGTTTGGTACCCTAGGTTCAAGCATTAGCGACCGGACATTGTGAACATACGAAGGCATACGGTTTACTAACATGTTCGGCTAGCTCGAGCGCACAACAAGTTGGGCGATATGAGGTAGCGCGAAGCACCTCGTGTGGCCAACCACTATCGCCAAGCCGAGGTACGACACGAGTTCACCAACACATCGTGCGTGGCGGAACGAATCCCAACCACATCTTCAAGTTTGATCTCGGATGCTTGGACTACGAACGTAGTCCCAAGCTCAGTCAAATCTAATCCATAGCATGTGAAATACGGCATGATAACATGGTAATTCAAGAACACTAGCAAGCATAATATAAAGCATAACATGAGGCATGTTAATAACAAGTCACAAAGCATGTTCAAAAGCATGTTATAAAGCATTATGTAAATAAGTATACAAATACTTACATTTCGTAGCGAGTGGTTAGAGTGAACAACCACATGGAGAGTGTCTATGCGACTCTAAGGCACCGAGAATCCCACCTCGGCACCTACCTAAGATTCTAACACTTAAGCACTTACACTCACAAGTGAATTCTCCAACACTTGGAATGCTGATAGTTCAACATACATGACGTATGCTAGGGAAGTGTGTACTAGGGTTGTCCCTTTACCGAGCTAGTATTTTATACATATACAACATATTCATACAACAAATAAACATAGCAAACACATCAGCAAATTTTATACGTATAGGGTACTTTCACGTATACCCAATTTCGACATACATAGTGTTTACAAAGGAACATAGGTTTCGGCGATTCTTTTCGCCAAGCTAGTATTTTAATCATGTATTGTATAATCATACATTAAATACATATGTCAAACATTATTCCAAAAGAAATACGTATACGGTATTTCTACAATACGTAATTTCGACATACGGCGCATTTACAAGTAAACATATAATTTGGCGATTCCTTTCGCCAAACTAGTATTTTATTCATTTGTTATATAATTAAATATTAAATAAACATGTCAAGCATTTGTCCAAAAAAAATACGTATACGGTATTTATACGTATACCTAGAATATGTGAAATTCCATATTTCACACCAGTTAATCAAAACGTAGGAAACGGAAAGCACTTTGTACATGTGCAATTGCAAGCAGATCATGAATCTACCATTATCTGACATTGAAAGCGTTGAAAACCGTAACTTATAAGCTTAAAGTCCTCACCTTCGCCTTTGGAAACGGAACGAATCAGCAAGGGTGATGGATCTTCCGTCTACAGGCGATTTCTAGCCTAAAGAGCGGAATCGGTTAGTCGGAATACATCCTACCTCGATTCCAACTCAAATCAGACCTAGGGTTAGGGTTTCTTACCTTCAAATGAGGTGGAAAACACCGGAAAATCACTTAGAACGGAGCGGTGAAGGCCGTGTGGTGAGCCAATGCAGGTGGAGGAAGATTGGCAACAATCTCCAAGTTCTTCTCTCTCTTTTCTCTCTCTTCCTCTAGGGTTTCTTGCAAAATTCGTATGGCTGTGAGAGGGGCTGTTCTAAGCCCCTTTTATAGCCTCAAACATTACGAAAATAGACTCGGGTTCATGGGGTGCTGCCTATATAGGATTTTCGACGCTTTTAGGCTCAAAAGGGGAGTTAGTAGCCCTCTTTGAACCAAACGTCAGACTTAAGCTCACCACTAATGGATCTACGTGGGATTACGTTTTTGACTCATTCGGATACGCAGATCGCACGTGGCGGACCACTTTCAGTTCGACGGTCAGTGGGCCACGATCAGAAATTCCAAGTACATGTAAATGTTCTGAAATTTTCTTAATCCGAGGGTGTAATTTGGTACGATTCGACGGTCGGGTTGCTTATCTTGACGCGTCAACAAACGATGCGGATCACTATTCCGGATATTTATTTTGGCTTATGAATAGTGTTTTTCACACTACCTCGCTCCGATTCGAAACGAATGGCCGTGGAACATCGGATAAGGTGATTTTGAGATGATTGTTAAGCCCGGTGGGGCGGTCCTAGTTCCTTAGCCGGATTAATCGGACTCCGATGTGCGATCTAGACCTAATCTGAAGTTTCGTTTCATTCAGAAGCAGACGGAAATGAGTTTGGTTCTAAACTTTAGGGTAACCTAGCGTCACTCGTTATGCAAGTTTTGGGTCTTGCAGATCGTATTTAAAGCGATCCTAACAGATTTCATAGTTAATTGAGTTTAGTACTTAGTTAACTTTGTTAAATTTCTAAAGGATTTATTCCTACGTGATTTCTGGTCGAGGTGGTACTCGACCCAATGTACGGAAATTTTCAGGTCGTTACACACAATGTAATGTGCATGAGTCATACAATCCAGTCATGCATCAATCCTGCGCATACCGTGCGCTTATGTGAGATAACCTTTGCCGAACAGGGAGTCGCATAACAACCTGCCCAATGACATATGCAATGGTTAACCACATCTCATAATAAATATGTAAATAATGCGTATGGACATGTATCATGATGCTTTGCTGTCACATACTCATAAATCAGCATCAATAACCGGCATCAACAATCGAACTTGACAATATGGACATTTAACCAACATTGCCCCCAAGGAATGGCCCACATAGAGCTAAACATATAATGGGCCCACGCTCACACAAAGGTTTAATATACAACACAATGGGCCTTACTCAAGGGCCACATATACAGAACAGGTGTGCCCTACTCATGGGCCTCAAATATATGACATGTGGGCCCTACACATAGGTCTCGAATACATCAAATGGGTCATGCATCATGGGCCTAATACATATCAAAATAGGCCTTGCCCATAGGCCACGAATACATCACAATGGGCCTTACCCATGGGCCATGAATGCATTACAATGGGCCTCAAATACATCACAATGGACCCCATCATATAGACCTTCTATTCATCACATTAGACCTTAACAACGAGCTATGTATACATCACACAGGCCGTATACACATCATAATGGGCCTCAACTACGGGTCGTATATACACCATATAGGTCTCGACAATCGGCCTTAATAATTGAAATCGGCCTCGATAAATTTGAATCGGTCTTGATACGTGGCCTCAATAATTGGAATCGGCCTCGATACGTGGCCTCGACAATCAGAATTAGCCTCGATACGTGGCATCGACAAATCGGAATCGGCAATCAGTAACGGTAATTAGCCTCAATCGGTAATCGGCCACGATAATCAAAATTGATCAATAATCGACCTCGATAATTGGAATCGACAATCGGCCACAACAATCAGAATCGATCGATAATTGGCCTCAATAATTGGACGAACAAGGCCTAAGGGAAGGTCATAATGTGGACATTAAACCATCTTTGCCCATCAATGTGGCCATTTAACGAACATTGCTCCCAAGGAGTGGCCCACATAGAGCCAAATGTATAGTGGGCCCATGGCCTCACACAAAGGCCTAATGTACATTGCAATGGGCCTCGTTCAAGGGCCATATATACACCACATCGAGCCTCGCCAAATGAGCCACAAATACATTACAATGGGCCACATACCTAGGCATATATATATCATAATAGCGACATCTAATGGGACGGGAATACATCACAATGGGCCTTATCGCACAGGCTTTCAATACATAACAGGTGGGCCCTGCATATGGGCCATTAATACATCTTAATGGGCCATGAGCCATGGGCCACAGTACATCACAATGGGCCTATTGTATGGACAGGAAACAAATCACAATGGGCCACAACATATGGGCCAAAATTACATTACAATGGGCCTCACTAATGGGCCATAAATACATAATGGGTGGGCCCCATCACATGGGCCGAAAATACAAACAGTTGGGCCCCGCACATGGGCCAAAAATATATCATGATGGGCCGCACCAATGGGTCATATATACATCAAGTGGGACGCATCAATGGGCCACACCAATAGGCCTTCATATACATCAAGTGGGCTGCATCAATGGGCCGCACCAATGGGCCTTAACCCATTTAGAGGTCAATCTAGAGCATTTCCAAAAGAATGAATCATATCGAAAGATCATCTTGACCAAAACATAAATAGCAGTGGAGATAATGATTTTTCACCGTTATAAAAATTCCAGGGCCCACCATCAAGTTCATTTTCCATCCAGTCTGCTAGTAAGGTCACAAAGACCTGGTTGGGAGGAAAAACAAATATCAATTTATTCCAAGATTTTCGTGGTCCAAAAGGACTTCAATGGTAGGCGTTCATCTCTCCACTGTTTTCTATAATGTGGTCCACCTAATAAATCTGCCTCATTTTTAGTCTTAAGCCTAAGACGGGCTTGCCAATAGGATGGACGGTTTGGATATAACACATACATCAAAGAGGATCCCACATAGTTGGGCTATGGATGTAATACATACCACAAGCCTGAAATTATGGTGAAGACCGTACTAGTTGAAGAAGGAATACACCAATATGTCCTAGAGGGGGGTGAATAGGACTTTTAAAGATTTTATGGTTTATTTTAAAATCCTATTATACTAATCCTAACAACAGACATATATTAGGATTACTCAAATGTAACTCTACTGGCTTCCAAGCCTGGTAGACAATCCAACCACGAACTATTCAAGAAGTAGCAATATATAACTTAGTTTATGATGGATATGACTGTGAATGTGTGTGAGGTGTGGTCGGATATATAAATATGAATGCATCAACATGAATCAAAAACTCAGAAGAAAGGCAATCACAAACACAGTCATATTTATAGTGGTTCGACTACTTGTCTACTCCACTCCCGATAACCGCACTCAGCCCTTGAGTGTACCAGATTTTACTATAGTGGTTCACCTCAAACCTAAGGTTTTAAATCAGGTTCACCTTCAACCTTTAGAACCTACACTGAGGCTGACTGTTTATACTCTCATGAGTAAGGGTCAACACAACGCACCCACTTTTAGGCACATTGGCTAAGGATCTTTCATAAGACCCTACTGGAGGTTTCTACACAGTTCATCTTAAACCCAGGAGTTTTACTGGTTCACTCCTAACCAGATGTTTATGCTCTCTACAGAGCAAGGGTCCATACAATGCACACACCATGTATACTCCTGCCAGAGGCCTCCTTGAGGGCTTCAAAGGGTGAGAACCACTTAAGACCCAATCCTCAAAGGGAATGATCACAAGTGTCCTCTTGGACTCTAGATACTTACAAATAAGTTGATGAGTCCCAATTAGCACAATGCCGAAGATCTCCTCCTCCTTGTTGACGAAGAGTCTTCTGCTCCCTTGATCCGCAACACAAAATGTTATACCAGTACTTAGCTTCGGGTTGGGTCAAGGTTATGATGGAATCCTCCTCCCTAAAGGTTTTCCTTTAAGGAAGATAGAGTAGTTCCAATCATCTAGGCATACAAGGCATCCCAACTTAATGATTTTCCATTAAGGTAGTACCTGGAGGATCCTTGAATGCAGAAGCCACTCTATTGAATATCAATGATGAGGGTGGATTGGAGGATGAACTTCCTTGAGAGAAAGGGCTTTGGGTATATGATATAAGGTTAAACACTCAAAAGCTCTCTCTCCTTTCTCTCTCTCAGCAACAATAGACAAGTCCTCTATATATAGGCAAAAGGTTCCAATGGATATAAAACGGTCACATTTATGACTGAGTTCAATATCATCGAGCAGGTTCGATATTATCAAGCGTATACTCTTGATAACATCGATGGTCTGCTCGATGACTTGAACTCAAACTCATACGCTTTTAAAACATTTTTCCAGATGGTCGATGAATTGAAACCACTGTCGATATCATTGGATTTCGAACTTCGATTCCATCGATGATAGGATAGATCAATCGACACTTGAAAAATGAGAGAGACTTGACATAAAATATTTCAGGTTTTTAGGATATGATCGAGGGTCAGCCGATGTCATCGGAATTTGTATATCGATGATATCGAAGGCAGTGTCGATGCATCGATAAATCTAATAGATTTACCAGTAAACTCGATGGACAATTTGTGTCCAGTTTCGATGCAATCGACTCGGCCTTGATATCATCGACATATGAATATCGATTTCCTCGAATGGTCCCCGATCAAAGTTAAAAATAACCTGAAATATCTGCTGAAAGAAATGCGTCCACGGTCGATATCATTGATGGACTTTCGATCTTATTAATATTTGATTTCAAATCATATCGGACGGTGCATCGATATATCGTAGAAATTCAAAATTTTCTCTAAAAAACAGGGGTGCCGAAAATCTGCCTGTCAATCTTATCGAGCCACTTTCGATGGGCTCGAGATTTGAGTATTGGTGGTATCGATAGGTGTATCGATACATCGATAATTCGTCCAGATATGTTGTGAAGTTGTTGGACATATTTGGTCCTCTTTTCGATCATATCGATGAAGCTTCGAGGACTCGACAGTGCAAGTCGATCATATCGAGGGTGTTTTAATAAAATTGACAAGGCGAGAAAAACTTAGAGATTTTCCTATTTTAAAAAAGTTTTCTCACCTAAATACCCTATGCTTTTCTAACTTGTTTTTTAAGGGTTTTATTCACCTAGTGTTTTGGGACAAGGGATGTGAGGCTTTAAATTTACCTGTGGCGAGCTTGAACACATCTGGTTGTGGCAAACGCTTGACTTGATCTTCCTATCAGGCTCTGTAGACAATCTGACTCAACACTCACATAACTTGACAAACCAGGGTACTTTCAATCTCCCCCTTTGTCAATTACGTGACAAAAACCCAAAACACCCTAAAATGCTCTAAACAAACATACCCTAAATTGTGTGTACATGTTTTTACACAATTTTACAATTTCTAGCCCATTTACACAACTAGATAGTTGTTCCCATATTGACTAAAGAGTGAATTGCTTGGGAGAACCGACCAGGTAGAGGCAGATCAATTGATGCATAACAATCAACTCAATTTAAGCAAACATCAATTCCAGAATGTATGGATGTATAGTAGATTAGATCAAAACCGTGATATTGCAGATAAAATAATCAGTAAAGCATAATCCATGTATACGATATCAGAAACTTGATAAACCAGGGAAACTCAAGACAAAATCATGGCAGTAAAGATAAGAATTGTGCTCAACTATTACCAAAAATGAAGACAAAATATCCAATTATTCAAAATAAACTGCCCAAGATTAGCAGCAATTTAACAGTTATTTCAATAAAAGAATTATTTTTAGCCCAAAACTAACATGGTTAATGTAAGGAGTTTAGACCTGTGGCTGACGTATAACCATGAATGTCCCAGTGTAGAGATTTACCTATGTGACTCATGTTCACTGAGATTTTGTAACGTCTCAGAAAAATTCGTACAAAGACCCAAGTACTACCTCAAGCAGAAATCACTCAGGATCAAATCCTTAAGGAATTAGACGAGGATTAACTAGTGTTAAACTAGATTACATGAGAAATTAGCACTAATCACTTTAAATACGATCTGCAAGACCTAAAACTTATAGAATCATTGACGCTAGGTTACCCTAAAATCTAGGATCAAACTTTATTCTCGGTTGCTCTTGGGAGCACATTGAAATTCCGTATCAGATCTAGACCACACGTCGAACGTCTGACTACTACGAAACCATTCGATTACGACCGCCTTAGTGGGCTTGACAACCACCTTGGAAATCAAGTCTAGATAGTATTTCGAAGCTATTCGCTAGAGCCCGGAGTGAAGTGTGTGAGAAATGTGGGTATCTTTAAAAATAAAAGTAATGTGGGACTTGTCGCTTGCGGGCCGAATATAAGGATTCAGACTGTCAGAATCTGACCCAAATACACCCTCGGATCAGGAGAAATTTCCCATACATGGCAGTGTACTTGTAACCCTGATCGAGTTTCGGTGACTGTTGAAGTGAAACTGGTCCGCCACATGCGATCTAGAAACCCAATTAGAACGAAAACCTCGACCTAGATCTAAGGTCAGTGAGCTTAAGTCCGACCGCACATAGAAAAGGGGGCTCCAGAAGTACTCTGTTGAGTTGAAACAGACTCTCTTTAGATATAACCTAAGTATACCTTGGCCCTGGGGTCATTCCCATCAGTTCTGGGCCTATATAAGGACCTTAAACCCTCTCCTTCTCATGTCACATGAATTTTCTAAACCCTAAGAAAGAGAAGAAAGAAAAGAGAGAGAAAGAGAGAGAGAGAGAGAGAGAAGTGGGGATTCTTCCTCGAATTTGATCCCGCTACTCCACGTGCCTTACCATCACTTCTGTATCGCTCTACCGGCGATACCGATCCCTTTCTTAGGTAAGAAAACCTAACCCTAATCCATTCTAAGGTTTCAAATAGTTGAAATGATGAAATAGCTAACTTAGTTCATGCTATAGGTTGCAAATCCGCCGTTGGCAAAGACTTAACGTCTAAAATGACTCCGTTACACGTTTATCGGCGTAAGGTGTGGACTATAGATGTATAGGTTATGGTTTTCAAGGCTTTTAATGTCGGTTAATGATTTATTCTTGATGTAGGTGCTATTTCACATGCAAAATGTGTCATTTGTTTCACTTTACAATTATATATGAGCTATGTTGCATATAGTATATTCTATGTACGTATTGAAATGTTTGAATACGTATGGAATTTGGATTTGTGTCTAACATGATTATTTGACGTGACTATATGCTTGTTATATATGCAACAACTCCCTAGCGAAAGGACTTGCCCTAAATCACGCCACGACCAATATACTCTATATATGTTAAAGTGTGTAGCCCACATGTTTGTGGAAATGATTAAATGAGTATGGAACTCTGATTCGTGCATGCCATGATTATCCACCTTGGGTATATGTGTGTGGTATATGGGGCAACTCCCTAGTAAAAGGATTTGGCCTAATACATGTATAACCAACATACAACATGTATGAAGATGTGTTTAGTCTAAGTGATTGTAAAAGTGTCTGAATAAGCTAGTTGTTACTAAGGAATACCTTGTATGAGGATTGAGATATGCTTCTCAATTACCTTAATTATGTGTATGATTTCCTCCATGTATGTTTACATTATGATATCTGTTTTATTTATGGAATGAATGTGTGTGAAATCATGTTTGTGTTGCACTTCACAACATGCTCATATGATTGCAAGAATAGAATTATTCGTTCATTCTTCTTTGATTGTCTCCTATGATTACCTGTTGAAATGGAATGAGGTTGGGACTATGATATAGTCCAGGCAATCTGTAACCGACCCTGATTTGGTGGTTGAGGTTGTTTCACCACACGAGATGTGCTTAGTGAATCCGGGCCGTACTTCGGTTGGTGACAGTGGTTAGGACACGCGGAGTACTTACGCACTTCATGTTATTCAACTTGTCGTGCGCTCAGGCTAGTCAAGCTCATCAAGTAACCTGATTGACCCAATGTATGTTCACCATGTATGGACGCCACTGCCTAAACCTAAGGTACTAAACTCACCAGTGAAATGCCGTTTAACCTTGGTACCTCGATCCGCTAAGACTCATGAGCCGGACATGGTGGTATGGGACATCGTGGTCGAGCTGTCAGCCTACGCTGGAGTAATGAGCCTCCCTATAGTGACCAGTGAGCAACCCAGACTCGTGAGCCGAATACGGTGGTATAAGACAATGTATTCGAGCTGTCGGCCTACACTGATCAGGTGACGAGCCCTTTGTAGTGAGCTCAAGTGTACTCTGAGTCTACGTGAAGGCGACGACCGTAGCAACAAGAGTATAAACTAGGCTTGCACTGATCAGGTGACGAGCCCATTGCAGCGACCTAGAACCGTAACATCGTATGAGATTTAGTAGGACTGATGACCCCAGAATGGATCCTTGTTTAGGAATGATATAAGGGAGGTACCTTAGATTCCCAATCCTGCTGTATGAAAGGAACTAATAATAACTCAATAATCACGCTCATAACATCATACTGCATGTGCCCCGAGTTGAAGAGCACAGAGGGAAGAAAGCATGTCGCAACTGTAAGATGGTGTTGTACGAGGGAGTGTAGGCGAGGGCATACATCATGAATACAGATTTAGTGGATGCAGATCCCAATGGATTTTTGAAGATCACTAAACCTATTTTTATTAAAAGGTTTGCTGAGGATGTCTGCGAGTTGCTTTTTTATGGAAACATACTCCAATGTGATAATCTTGTCATCAACAAGTTCTCGGATAAAATGATGACAGATGTCAATGTGTTTAGTTTGAGAATGTTGAACAGGATTCTTTGAAATGTTGATTGCGCTTATGTTATCATAGAAAAGACTCATCATGGGTTGTTCAATCTCATAGTCCAACAGCATTTGTTTCATCCAAAGGAGTTGTGCACAGCAACTTCCAGCGACAATGTATTCAATCTCAGCAGTAGATAATGATATTGAGTTTTGTTTCTTACTTTGCCAAGTGACTAGATAGTTCCCAATATAGAAACATCCTCCACTTGTAGATTTTTGATCATCTAAATTTTCTGCCCTGTCGGCATCAGAGTACCCAGCGATGATGGCGGATGTTTCAAATGGATACCACAGTCCGAAGGAGGTAGTTCCTGCTATGTATTTAATGATCCTCTTAACATCCGTTAGGTAAGATTCTTTAAGATCAGCTTGATATCGGGCACATACCCCATCACTAAAAGAGATGTCGGGATGACTAGCTGTGAGATATAGTAGACTACCTATCATGCTCCGGTAGAGATGTTGATCCATACTCTTTCTATTTGCATCTTTGAGAGTTTGAGTGTGGTGCTCATGGGAATGGGATAGGAGCGACCAAATTCAAGACCAAATCTTTTTACCAAATCATTTGCATACTTGGTTTGATAGATAAAAAATCCATCATGTAGCTGCTTGACCTGCAATCCTAAGAAGAAGTTCAGTTCACCAACCATACTCATTTCAAATTCTGATCTCATGAGGTTAGCAAATTTATACGCGATATCTTCACATGTTGAACCAAAGACTATATCGTCCACATAAATTTATGCAATAAGCAGTGAATCTTTTGTTCTTTGAGTAAACAGAGTCTTATCAACACTCCCTCTGTAGAATTTATAGTCCAAAAGAAATTTTGTTAGTCGTTCATACCAAGCACGTGGTGCTTATTTGAGACCATAGAGGGCTTTGTTTAGACGATATACATAATGAGGACACTTAGGATCCGAAAATCATTGTGGTTGTTCAACATAGACTTCTTCAGCAAGATCTCCATTAAGAAAAGCACTCTTAACATCCATTTAAAATAGTTTAAACTTTAATGAACATGCAATAGACAGAAGAATTCTGATAGACTCAAGGCGAGCTACTGGAGAAAATGTTTCATCAAAATCAATGCCTTCTATCTGTGAGTACCCTTGGGCTACAAGCCTTGCTTTATTTTAGATTACATTTCTCGATTCATCAAATTTATTCTTGAAGACCCATTTAGTTCCAATTATATTTGTATCGAGTGGTCTGGGAACCAATTGTCAAACCTCATTTCTTTGAAATTGTTGAAGTTCTTCTTGCATAGCATTTATCCAATGTTCATCTTGAAGAGCTTCCACAATATTCTTGGGTTCAATTTTTGAGGTAAAGCAGAAATGGCTATAGATGTTTTCTATCTGTCTTCGAGTTCTTACACCATCGTTAGGATCTCTAATAATTTGTTCCCGAAGGTGATCTTTTATGATGGGAGTGTCAGATAATTTGTTCAAAGGGTGATGTAGTTTTGTTATCAGATTGTTCTATTATGCATGAATCTACATCATCTTCTAATTCATTTGCAGGTGTATCATCTTCATGAGATTGATCATTGATTACCACATTGACTGACTCTTGAATAGTGAGGGTTCTTAGATTGTATACTCTATACGCACGACTATTCATTGCATACCCCAGAAAGATACCTTCATCACTTTTAGACTCAAATTTTCCCTGGTGATCTCTGTCTCTTAGGATATAACATTTGCTACCAAAGACTTGAAAATATTTCACACTAGGCAGTTTCCCAAACCATAGTTCGTATGGAGCTTTATTCAGACCTGCTCTAATATATACTTTATTTATGATGTAGCAGGCAGTATTGACAGCTTCTGCCTAATATCTTTTTACTATATCTTTCCCATTTAGCATAACAGATCCCATTTCCTGTAATACACGATTTTTCCTTTCAACGACTCCATTTTGTTGAGGGGTTTTTGGGGCAGAGAATTCATGATGAATTCCTTTCTCTTTGCAATATCTTTCAAATCTGTCATTTTCAAATTCTCCGCCATGATTGCTTCTGATGCGATTTATGCCATACCCTTTTTCATTTTGGAGTCTCTTTGCTAGGATCACAAATTCTTCAAATGCATCCGATTTTTCTCAAAAACATGCGACCCAAGTAAATCTGGTGTAGTCATCTACTACCACTAGGAAGTATCTTTTCTTGCCGTGGCTTTCCACTTTTGTTGGTCCAACTAGATCTATATGTAGCAGATCTAAAGGTTTTGTTGTTGCTATGGTGGTTGTCTTTTTGTGTCTGACCTTAATCTGTTTTCCTTTTAGACATTCTCCACAGACAACTTTTTCTTCTTTTCTAATATTGGGAAGTCCCCTAACCAAATTTTTTGAACTGAGCTTTGCTAAATTTTAGGAGTGAACGTGTCCCAACCTTTGGTGCCATAGTTTGGATTCATTCTTTACAGCCATATTGCATTGTGTGGATAACACATTCTCATTTCTACTTTCAATGACATAGCAGTTATCACTAGTGCGTAAACCTTTTATGAGAGATTTTCATGTATGATCCAAAATTCTACACACATCTTTTGAGAAAGTGAGAAGATGTTCTTTGTCATAGATTTGGGAGATACTAAGGAGATTATGTTTTAGACCTTCTACCCAAAGGGCATGTTTGATCTTTGGGAGGCCTGGTACAGCTATTGTTCCTTGTCCAATTATTTTGGCTGAGCTTCCATCTCTAAATGTGACTGATCCTCCATCAAAGTTTGAATACTCACAAAAGTGAGTTTAATCACCAGTCATGTGTGTAACGCCCTGAAATTCGAGGGTCGAGCATAAACTCAACTCCTGAGTTCAAACGCATCACTTATGCAACATAATGAATGATGATTGAATGTTGTCTGTGTTAGTGCATTAAACATGAGTGAGATTATACCAAAACAGTAATTCATGCTCCAGATCAATTGTATAAAGGCAAGCGGAAGACTGAAACTGTATATAATTGTATGTAAAAGAACAAAACCATCTCAAACTCCAGAGTATGAACCCAACTGAGTCACCATATACATATATCTGTTTTACAATCAAAATGTCAAAAGTACAACTAGAGAAGTAAGTTCTGTAAGTCCCGTCGATCTGGCAGTCTAGTCAAAGCCACCAGAATACTGCATGAACGAGAACTCGTCCTGGTCCTTGTCATAGTCTGGCTCAGCCTCCTGAGTCATCACCCCATCTGCACCTATGACAAAGTCTGGTTGGTGTGTACAATACTGTCTCGTAACG
Source organism: Magnolia changhungtana (assembly GCA_030180095.1). Lineage (NCBI taxonomy): Eukaryota > Viridiplantae > Streptophyta > Magnoliopsida > Magnoliales > Magnoliaceae > Magnolia > Magnolia changhungtana. The sequence continues at coordinate 14,705,276 of JASAUF010000276.1, forward strand.
TTGGAGTGAGTAGCTAACTCAGTGGAACAATAAAGCATAGGTTAACATGTTATCAATCAGTGAAGTAGTAATGATAAAGTAGTACAATCAAACACTCCTAACTACTCTTATTAATGTAAGGATGAATGCAGTCATGATGGATGCCCTCACCACACACTCCCTCATGCGACACCATCTTACGTTCGCGGCATACTTGCATTCCTCAATGCTCCACATCTTCCAGGCACATGCAATACGATGATGAGCGTGATTACCGAGTTGTTATTATTCCATTTCAAACAGCAGGATTGGAAAACTAAGGTACCTCCCTTGTATCATTCCCAAACATGATCCATTCTAGGGTCGTCAAACCTAGATAATCTCATACGATAGTGTGGTTCTAGGGCGCTGCAAAGGCTGCCAGGGCTGTTACACACAATGGTTACACCACTCCCCCATCACCTTTTTAACGATTCATCACTAACTGGATACAGTCTTAGTTTATACTCTATACACTGTGGCAAAACTCGTCGCCTCACCACAAATTCAGAGTATGCTCGAGATCACTACAAAGGGCTCGTCACCAATCAGTGTAGGCCGACAGCTAGAATACAGTGTCCCATACCACTGTATTCGGCTCACGAGTCATGGTTCACTGGTCATTATGGGGAGGCACGTGGCCCCAGCGTAGGCCGACAGCTCGACCACAGTGTCCCATACCACCATGCCCGGCTCATAAGTCATAGCGGATCAAGGTACCATGGTTAACGGGATTTCACTGGTAAGTTTGGTACCCTAGGTTCAAGCAGTAGAGTCCAAACATGGTGAACATACATTAGACATATCGGGTTACTTGACGAGCCTGACTAGCTCGAGCGCACAATCAACTGAATGACATAAAGTACATAAGCACTTCATGTGGCCTAACCACTGTCGCCAAGTGAAGTACAACTCGGGTCCGTCAAACACATCCTTCATGGCGAAATAAAACTCAACCACGATCTCAAGTCTGGTACCGATTGTCTGGACTATAAACATAGTCCCAAGCTCAATCAATCCTTATTTAGAGCATGTAGAGTAAAGCATATTAAACAAAGTAATTCAAGCATGTTAAGAGCATATCATAAAGCATGTTTTAAGCACCATATAAACAGGAAATACAAACACATATATTTCATAAGTAAGTGGTTAAATTAAACAATCAACATGGAGGAAATCATATAAGTCTCTAAGGTAGTTGAGAATCCCATCTCAACACCTACCTAAGACACCATCATCCAAACACTTACTCTCACAAGCATTTTCACAAACACTTAGAATACATTATTTCAACATACATAGTGTAGATTAGCAAAACATGTATTAGGGCGAATCCTTTCGCCAAACAAGTATTTTATCCATATATACAGCAAATAATCATGGCAAACACATTTCCAAAATTTATACATATACGGTACTTTCTAGAATGCACTATTTTAACATACATAGTGTATATTAGCAAAACATGTATTAGGGCGAGTCCTTTCGCCAAATAAGTATTTTATCCATATATAATATATTCATACAACAAATAATCATGGTAAACCCATTTCCAAAATTTATACGTATACGGTACTTTCTACAAATACCTAGAATATATAAAATTCCATATTCTTCGTCTCTAATCAAAACGGAATACAGACAGCACTTTGTACATGTGCAATTGCATGCAGATCATGAATCTATCATTATCTGACATTAAAAGCGTTGAAAACCATAACCTATACACCTGAAGTCCTCACCTTTTATCGTAGAATCGTAACGAAGCCGATAGATTTGCTAAGCTTCCGTATTCGGTAGTTTGGTCACCTATAGAATGAAATAGGTTAGCTATTTGATAACCTGTAACCTTTACAACCCCAAAATAGATTAGGGTTAGGGTTTATTACCTAGAAATGAAGTCAGAATCGCTGAGAAAGTGACAAAACTTGCGTGGTTAAGCTTATAGAACGGCAGGGGATCGTAGTAGGGAGCTTCTCCCACTTCTCTCTCTTTCTCTCTCTTTTCTCTCTTCTCTCTCTAAGGTTTCTCTCAAATTCGTATGGCTGAATGAGAGAGGGTACTAAGGTCCTTATATAGCCTAAAAACACTTCAAAATAGACTTAAGGTCAAGGTATACTTAGGTTATAACCAAAGCGAGCCATTTTTAGCTCAACGGAAGGCTTCTGGCGGGCCCCCTTGAACCAAAGGTCGGACTTAAGTTCACAGACACTGGATCTAGGTGGAGTTAAGTTTTCGTTTCAGTCGAATTCCCAGATCACGCGTGGCGGACCAGTTTCAGTTCAACGATCAGCGGATCTCGATCTGAAATTCCAAGTATATGGATATGTTTATGAAATTTTTTCTGATCCGAGGGTGTATTTGGCTCAGATTCTGACGGTCTGGTTACTTACAAAATATCCGCAAATAACAAGTCTCAGATCACTATTTGAGATATTTATTTTGTAAAGAAAAACAAGTGTTCTCACACTCCTCACTCCAGATTCAAGCGAACAGCTGTGGGACACTGTCTAGATTTGATTTCCGAGATGGTTGTCAAGCCTAGCGAGGTGGTCTTAAGTCTTTAACTTCGTATTATTCGGACTCCCGATGTACAGTCCAGATCTGACACGAAGTTTCAATGTGCTCCTGAGAGCAGTCGGGTAATGAGTTTGATCCTAGATTTTAGGGTAACCTAGCGTCAATGATTCTACAAGTTTTGGGTCTTGCAGATCGTATTTAAAGTGATTCAAATGGATTTCATGGCTAATCTAGTTTAGCACTTAGTTAACTTTGTCAAATTTCTAAAGGATTTGATCCTAAGCGATTTCTGCCTGAGGTGGTACTCGGGTCTTTGTACGGAAATTTCTGAGTCATTACAATGTGTCTGGAGCATCCACTATCAAGGTACCACTTTGAACTATTTCCAGCTTTCAAGGCAGTGTGAATTACAAAGCAATTATTCTGGTTTATCACACCCTCTTGGACCTTTTTGGACATGATTCCAACTTCAGTCAAGATCACTCTCTAGGTGGTGAAGCCCTTAAAGAGAGACCGGCTCTAATACCAATTGAAATTGTGGTGAAGACCGTACTAGTTGAAGAAGGAATACACTAATATGTCCTAGAGGGGGGTGAATAGGACTTTTAAAGATTTTATGGTTTGTTTTAAAATCCTATTACACTAATCTTAATAACAGACATATATTAGGATTACTCAAATGTAACTCTACTGGCTTCCAAGCCTGGTAGAGGATCCAATCACAAACTGCTCAAGAAGTAGTAATATATAACTTAGTTTATGATGGATATGACTGTGAATGTGTGTGAGGTGTGGTCAGATATATAAATATGAAGGCATCAACATGAATCACAAACTCAGAAGAAAGGCAATCACAAACACAATCATTTTTATAGTGGTTCGACTACTTGTCTACTCCACTCCTAATAACCGCACTCAACCCTTGAGTGTACCGAATTTCACTAAGGAGGTTTCACAGTGGTTCACCTCAAACCTAAGGTTTTAAATCAGGTTCACCTTCAACCTTTACAACCTATACTGAAGCTGATTGTTTATGCTCTCATGAGCAAGGGTCAACACAACACACCCACTTTTAGGTACACTGGCCAAGGATCTTCCATAAGACCCTACTGGAGGTTTCTACACGGTTCACCTCAAACCTAGGAGTTTTACTAGTTCACTCCTAATCAGATGTTTATGTTCTCCATAAAGCAAGGGTCCACACAACACACCCACCACGTACATTCCCGCCGGAGGCCTCCTTGAGTACTTCAAAGGGTGAGAACCACTTGAGACTAAATCCTAAAAGGGAATGATCACAAGTCTCCTCTTGGACTCTAGATACTTACAAATAAGTTGATGAGTGCCGATTAGCACAATGCCGAAGATCTCCTCCTCCTTGTTGTCCGACAATAAAAAAATGATATACCAGTACTTGGCTTCGGGTTGGGTCAAGGTTATGATGAAATCTTACTCCCTAAAGGTTTTCCTATAAGGAAGATAGAGTAGTTCCAATCATTTAGGCATTCAAGGCATCCCAGCTTAATGATTTACCATTAAGGTAGTAGCTGAAGGATCCTTGAATGCGGAAGTTCATTCCCCAATCCACTCTATTGAATATCAATGATGAGGGTGGATTGGATGATGAACTTCCTTGAGAGAAAGGGCTTTGGGCATATAATCTAAGGTTAAACACTCAAAAGCTCTCTCTCCTTTCTCTCTCTCAGCAACAATAGACAAGTCCTCTATATATAGGCAAAAGGTTTCAACGGATATAAAACGGTCACATTTATGACTGAGTTCGATATCATCGAGCGTATACTCTTGATAGCATCGATGGTCTGCTCGATGACTTGAACTCAAAGTCATACACTTTTGAAACCTTTTGCCAGATGGTGGATGAATTGAAACCACTGTCGATATCATCGGATTTCGAACTCCAATTCCATTGATGGTAGGATCGATCAATCGACACTTGAAAAATGAGAGAGACTTGACATGAAATATTTCAGGTTTTTATGATATGATCGAGGGTCAGCCAATGTCATCGGATTTGTATATCGATGATATCGAAGGTAGTGTCGATGCGTCACTAAATCCAATAGATTTACTAGTAAACTCGCTGGACAGTTTGTGTCCAGTTTTGATGCAATCGACTCGGCCTCGATATGATTGACATATGAATATTGATTTCCTCGAATGGCCCCCGATCAAAGTTAAAAATAACCTGAAATATCTGCTGAAAGAAATGTGCACCACGGTCGATTTCATCGATGGACTTCCGATCTTATCGATATTTGATTTCAGATCATATCGGACGGTGCATCGATATATCGAAGAAATTTAAAATTTTCTCTAAAAAATAGGGGCGCCAGAAATCTGCCTATCGATTTATCGAGCCACTTTCGATGGGCTCGAGATTTGAGTATCGATGGTATCGATAGGTGTATCGATACATCGATAATTCGTCCAGATATGTTGTGAAGTTGCTGGACATATTTGGTCCTCTTTCCAATCATATCAATGAAGCATTGTGGACTCGACAGTGCAAGTCAATCATATCGAGGGTGTTTAGATAAAATTGACAAGGCGAGAAAAACTTAGAGATTTTCCTATTTTGAAAAAGTTTTCTCACCTAAAAACCTTATGCTTTTCTAACTTGTTTTTTAAGGGTTTTATTCACCTGGTGTTTTAGGACAAGGGATGTGAGGCTTTAAATTTACCTGTGGCAAGCTTGAGCACATCCGATTAAGGCAGACGCTTAACTTGATCTTCCTATCAGGCTCTATAAACAATCTGACTCAACACTCACGTAACTTGACAAACCAGGGCACTTTCAAAGCCCCCTGAACTTGCTGATGGCATGACAACAGCCATGTTGCTGTTGGATGGACACCATAGATAAAACACATATCATGGCATGGCTTTCTGCACGGACGGTGCAGATGGAGCCAATGCATCACGGTTGACCTAACCAGCCAATGTCCATATAAATGGATAGTGCAGATGGTGGATGGGACCCACATAGCTTATGACGTCACTACAACAACTAATAGCTGGAGTGAGGTACACCAGTCGTCCTAGTTCTCACACGTGGGGACAATGTGGGTTATAATAAATAAATCAAGGTGGGTTATACATCCATCAAAATGGACAGACGGTGCGAATACAACACATTCATCAAGGCAGGCTTCATACAATCAAGGTGCGTCCATCTGCTGTGATGGACAGTGGATGTAAAATAAATACAATTAAGGTGGGATTCACTGCACAAATGGTGCAAATAAAACGATTATATCAAGGTGGGTTCGACTGCACAGATAGACGACTGGATATAAGGCGGATAGATGGCCTGGAGTTAACATAAATATATCAAGGTAGGCTCCATCTACCATCGTCTAGCAATGGACGGTGTAGATATAAAACCCACACATCGAGGTGGGGTCCACATGTCCCTCATGTAGACGGCCACCACATCAAGCCCCACCGTCCCCACGTGGACTAGACGGCATAGATGAAACACATACGTCAAGAGGGTCCCACTGACCTTGCAGACATCAAACACAGTAGCAACAATGGCTGCTGGTGAGGTACGCTAGCCATCCACTTTCCACGGTAAGTGGGTCCCACGTGGGGCCAACCATAACATTTATTTTCCATCCAAATTGTTGATAAGGTCATAAGGACATGTATGAAGAGTAAACATAAATTTCATATTAATCTAAAACTTCTGGACCACAAAAGGGGTTCTAATGACAGACGTTCATCCCACCACTATTGTAACATCCCAAATTTTTTGCCAACCTAGAATTAGACGTTCTTAGGCAATGGGTCGCTCCTGACACCTTATTAACTTGTCAGAACTCAATCCCACAGTCTAAAATTGCTTCTTAACCCATTTCTTTCACAAATCTCACTTTCACTACCTTATCCTTCACAAAGTAACTAAGTGCTAAACTAGATTAGCCATGAAATCTGCTAGAATCACTTTAAATATGATCTGCAAGACCTAAAACTTGTAGAATCATTGACGCTAGGTTATCCAAAAATCTAGGATCAAACTCATTACCTGACTGCTCTCGGTAGCACATTAAAACTCCGTATCAGATCTGGACCACACATCGAAAGTCCAAATGATACGAGGTTATAGATTTAGGACCGCCTCGCTGGGCTTGACAACCATCTCGGAGATCAAATCCAGATAGTGTCCCACGGCTATTCGCTTGAGTCCGGAGTGAGGAGTGTGAGAAACATGAAAATAATTCCAAAATAAATAAGAATTTATGAAATCTGGCATGTGACGCTTGCAGTTTAGTATTGAGCAACCTGATCGTCCGAATCAGGCTAGATTATACTCTCGGATCAGGGATATTTTCCTAAACATATCTATGTACTTGAAATTTTAGATCGTGATCCGCTGACCGTTGAACTGAAACTGGTCCGCCATTTGTGATCTAGAAACCCTACTGGAACAAAAACTTAATGGTACCTAGATCCAGTATTGGTGAGCTTAAGTCCGACCTTTGGCTCAAGGGGGGCCACCAAAAGTCCTCCGTTGAGCTGAAACAGGTCCACTTTAGATATAACCTAAGTATACCTTGACCTTAGGTCTATTTCGGTGTAGTTTTAGGCTATATAAGGACCTTAAAACCCTCTCTCATTCAGCCATACGAAATTGAGAAAAACCCTAGGAGAGAAGAAAGAAAAGAGAGAGAAAGTGTGAGAGAAGTTGGAGAACCTCCCTACTATTTTCCCTTGCCGCTCTACAGGCTTAGCCACTCCATTCTGATTGCTTTCCTGGCGATTTTCAGCTTCGTTTCTAGGTAAGAAACCCTAACCCTAAACTGATTTGGGGTTTTGATAGTTGTATGTTATGAAATAACTAACCTAAAGCATGCTATAAATTGCCAAATTACCGTATACGAAGACTTAGCAAATCTATCGAGTTCTTTACGATTCTACGACAAAAGGTGCGGACTTTAGATGTATAGGTTATGGTTTTCAATGCTTTCAATGTCAGATAATGATAGATTCATGATCTGCATGCAATTGCACATGTACAAAGTCTTTGTCCGTTTCATTTTTCGGTTATACGTTAACTATGTTGAATATACTGTATTCCTCGTATTTGTAGAAAATGCCGTATATGTACAAATTTTGAAAGTATGTTAGCCATGATTAATTACTATATGAACATGCTATATATATGTATGATACTCACTCAGCAAAAGGATTCACCCTAATACATACTTTTGCTAGTACACGTTATGTATCTTAAAAGAGTGTATTCTAAGTGTTTGTGAAAATGACCAATTGAGTATAGAATTCGCATTTGTGCTCACCATGACTAATTGTCATGGATGTATGATTGTTGTATAGGTGATACCCCTTTGATGAAAGGACTTGCCCTAAATCATGCCACGACCACTATACGCTACATATGTTAAAATGTGTAGCCCAAGTGTTTGTGGAAATGACTAAATGAATAAGGAACTTGGATTCCTGCTTGCCATGACTATCCGTCGTGGGTGCACACGTGTTATAATTGGGGCAACTCCCTATGAAAGGATTTGGCCTAATACCTATGCGATCAACATATGTTATGTATGTTGATGTATGTAGTCTAAAGTGTTTATTGTAATGTCTGAATGAGTAGTAGTTAGTAAATTGTAATGTATAAGGGTGTTGAGATATGATTCTCAACTCCTTTAACTATGTGTATGATTTCTTTAGATATCTGTGTGATTAGGAATTGAATATGTACAAACTCATGCTTATGTTGTACTTCATAATATGCTCAACTGATTGTATGATTTTATTTATGTAATGCATATATTTAAATTAATGTTTAAGTTGTATTCCATAAGAGCCGTGAAGGGTGATGGGGGAGTAGTGTAGCGATTCCGTGCAACAGCCCTGGCAGCCCTAAGCGGACAATATTAGGTATTTGATTGTATGATTTGAAATCTTGATCCATTACTACTTTAACTATTCCGTAATTGAATGTGATTGGGCTATTGTATAGTCCAGGCAATCGGTAACGGGATTGAATTCGTGGCTGAGATTCATTCGCCACGTGAGATGTGTTCGACGAACCCGAGTCGTACTTCGGTTGACGATAGTGGTTGGCCACGCAAAGTGCCTATGCACTTCATGTCGTTAACTTATCGTGCGCTCGAGCTAGCCGAGCTCGTCAAGTAACCCGATCTATCTAATGTATGTTCACCATGTTTGGACGCCTCTGCCTAAACCTAGGGTACCAAACTTACCAGTAAAATCCCGTTAACCATGGTACCTAGATCCGCTAAGACTCATGAGCCGGGCATGGTGGTATGGGACACCGTGGTCGAGCTGTCGGCCTACGCTGGGGTTTTGTGGTGTTGCGAGTGCGTCAGCCCGAGCCTCCCTACAGTGTTCATCGAGCAACCAGACTCATGAGTTGATTATGGTGGTATGGGACACTATATTCGTATTGTCGGCCTACATTGATAAGGTGATGGGGGAGTGGTGCCACGATTGCGTGTAACAGTCCTGACAGCCCTTTGTAGTGACCTCGAGCATACTCTGAATTTACGGTGAGGTGACGAGTTTTGCCGCGGTGAATAGAGTATGAACTAGGCCTATATCAATTTAGTGATGAACAGTTAAAAAGGTGATGGGGGAGTGGTATAACGATTGCGTGTAATAGCCCTGACAGCCTTTGCAGCGCCCTAGAACCACACTATCATATGAGATTATCTAGGTTTGATGACCCTAGAATGGATCATGTTTGGGAATGATACAAGGGAGGTACCTTAGTTTCCCAATCCTGCTGTTTGAAATGGACTAATAACAACCTGGTAATTATGCTCATCATTGTACTATATGTGCCTAGAAGATCTGGAGCACTGAGGAATGAACGCATGCCGCAGACGTAAGATGGTGTCGCATGAGGGAGTATGTCGGTGAGGGCATGCATCATTACAGCATTTCATACTTGCATTAACAAGAGTACTTAGGATTGCTGACTGTACTGCTTTATCATTACTGCTTGACTATTTTGATAACATGTTAACCTATGCTTTATTGTTCTACTGAGTTGATCACTCACTCCCATATTATGGGATGGTGCTTGCAACACCAACCAGACTGTCTTAGCTGCAGGTGATGGCGATGCTTATGAAGTAGAGCTGGACTACTACTATGATGTTGAGGAGGAGTTCTCCTACATGTAACTCTCTGACGGGTCTATGGAGACCTGGCATTGCATTGACGGGGCTATGGTATTTGGGATAGAAGACATTACACTTTCTCAATTTGGTATATTTTAGAATTGTACTTGTAAATAGTTAACCTGGTAACATTATCACACTCTGGAGACTCACCACAATTTATATAGTTTATATATCTATCACAGTCTTTCGCTTGCTATCTCACTTGTCTCTAGAGTATGATATGCTGTTTTGGCTTAATCTCACTCATGTTCAATGCACTAATACAGACAATATTCAATCATCATTCATTATGTTGCATAAGTGATGCGTTGGAACTCGGGAGTTGAGTTTATGCTCGACCCCCGATCTTCAAGGCATTACAACTGTTCCATGCCGTGTGGGCCCCTTGAGCTATGTATACGGATGATTTTTAGGGGGCCCTACAGGTAGAAGGGGGCCCTCCAAATGCACAGTTTTGATGTTCCACACACACCATAGTGAGGCCCACGGCTAGGACCAGTGGTCCCTGCCCATCTGTCCACAGCGCAACAACATCTTGCGCTATGCGTCCTCTGACGGTCAGCAGCAGTAGGGGCTGCTATATATATATATATATATATATATATATATATATATATATATTATTTTAGGTTTTTCTGAGGTTTTTCCTAGGTGAGGTCCGCATTAGGGGAATCTGACCCAGTCGTTGGATTCCAAGGCTCAAGACAGACCCATCAAGTCCAATATTCAATTTATTTCGCTCTATAGAAATATCAGAGTGGATTTCAATGGTAAAACTACTATCTTTTATGCTATGGCCTGCCAAATGATCGGATTGTCTTCATTTTTCGGCTCAACGCCTAAAATGAAGTGGGGAATGGAATGGACAGTGTAGATAAGGTTCATACATCAGGGTGGGGGCTGTATGAGTGGTCCACCCAAGTTTTTAAACAAACTGATATTTTTGTTTAGGCGTGAGTGCACCACGCTATCCATTCACACTTCTCCATGAAGCTATGTCCAGCGTCCCTGGACGCTGGACAGTTTGTGTATAACACATATCTAAGGTGGGCCCCACCTACAGTCATGCTGCCTAGGTGGACCACCTAGTGGTTGGATGGTGTGGGTAAGACATACATCAAGGTGGGATCCATCCGAGTGGGCCACACGTCACACAAATGGAAAAGAGAGGGAGAGAGATAGAGAGAAGCACCCACATCAAGATCTTCCCCTTCAACTTTTACCCTTATGCTCTAATGCCCTTACGAAGCTTCCTTAACGGTGGAGATGATGATATAAAGGTTGGATTGGTGAGGATCTAAGGTGGAAGATGGTTAGATTTTTTTAGGATGGGTTGGACGTCCATGGTTCTTGCCAAGGAGAATGAGGAAGAAAGAGGGAGGGAGGGAGATAGATAAGAGAGAGAAAGAGAAGTTATAGCTTGTCATAATGATGTAAGGCCATAATAAATGCCTAAGTAAGGGGAGGTGTTGACTTAAGAAGCATTACTTGTTTAAGGACATGACATCACCCACCTAGGGAATGGTGTCATAGGGGTAGGAAGGTCCCGCAATGTGCGGTCCACTGCCATTATAATGTGCGAGCCACAACTTATTATCTAAGTGTCGCATTGACGCACGAGACGTGGCATTGAAACCGCGGCGACGATGCGGTCATAACGGTACAAGTTTCGAGTCGAGCTGACTAAGATATACTGGACACGACTCAAGATCGTGCGCAAATGCAGTTAACAGATCGTGGATTGCTGGAATTTGTCGGGATGGACCACAGAAGCCTACAGAACGACACAATATAGAATACGGGTCTTACACAACCTAATTTATAGAACATTTGTAAGTATCAAAAACTCAAACTTAGAAGGAAGCAAAGGAAATAATCTAAATTATTACAACATTCACCATAAGTTCATAAAAGGAAATTATAACATTCAGCACCACACATACATCACGATAAGCATCCACCAAACACTGAGAATTATAATGGCTCATGTGTGTACACAAACTGTTTAAAAACAGCCACACAACTACTCCACTCCCAATATTCACACTCACGGGATATAGGCTTTCACTATCAAATAAGGTTTTCCAAGGTTCACCTTAAAACCTTCACAATTGTGTTTTTAGATAGGCTTATACAATTACAAAAACCCCACACTCTGAGATTTTTTGGCTTACCTTAGACAAAACCAAAAATGAGACTTTCCTGATAGAATCTCACAAACCACAAAAGATACATAAAATTAAATTGTACTTATCTAAAGATTCTCCATCTGATGAAGTCCGGTAGAACCAATCTGATGTAGACGAAGATGTTCAATGTTCAGTCTCACAAGTAAAAGGGTTCTAGGTGTAAATGATTTTTAGATTAAATCAACATGGGCTAGCTTGATTTGATTTTGATCTCAAAGAGGGTAAAATCACAATTCCCTTCTTTAATAAAATAGAGTTGAATGGAGATCACAAAATTAAATACAAAAAGCTATTTAAGAGAATCTTAAATTAACACAATATAGCTTAAGAAATGCAGGAACTTGTCTTTGAGAGTGATGTCTTGATTACACTTGGAATGAATGAAAAACTCTGAGATTCGTCCTCTATTTATAGGTGAAATACTGTTCACTCCACTGGTCTAAGGGTCAGTTCGACTGGTCGAAGGATCAACCACATTTCAAAATTTCTGATGCGATAAGATAAGATTATTACTCGACTGGTCGAGTGGTTTGCTCGACTGGTTGAGTGGCATGCTCGACTAGTCGAGTAATGCACTCAACTGGTCGAGTGGGACCCAAAAAACTTGTTGGACTTTAAGTCGAGCACTGCACGACTGGTCGAGCACTGTTCACTCGACTGGTCGAGGGTCCAACAGAAAATTCTGAAAATTCATAACAAATCTTAGATTGGTCGAGCCAGCGCTTGGACTAGTCAAATAAAGACTAGGACTAGTCGAGGAAATGACCTATAAACTTATGTAATGACCCAAATAAAATATGCAATGAATATGACCTAACCTATGGCCAATCTAGGGTCATCCATACATTATTTGTGAGTATGAACCATCGAAACATCGATCTCTTCAGTTACTCATTCACTTGAAATACATGAAGCTTGTGTTCAAAATCTTAAACTTGAGCTTGAGTTAGGGCTTGAGTTCTTGATTCTTTAAAGTAGTAATAATGTGCTTTCAACTTGAACTTGAGCCTTGAACTTTTTTTCTTGCACTTGAACTTGTAATCTTTGAACTTTGACAACGTTCTTCAACTTGAATATGTAGAAAAGTTTAGCGATGACGAAGATGACTCACAATGCATGAAGTTGATCTATCCATCTCATCAAAACAAGATACAAATTCTAAGTAGTTTTGCATAACAAAATTTGACAACTCCGGGTGCTAGAGTTATAAGATAACATTTACAAAACTTGTCGGCTGAAGCTATGAATACTGCATGTAACATAATAAAGCATGTGTATGTAAGAAAATCAAAAGATAAAACAGCCTATGAGTTGTGGTTCAATAAAAAACCAATTGTCAAATACTTTCGAAATTTTAGAAGTAAGTGCTTCATATTATGTAACTGAGAAAATCTAGAGAAATTTGAAGCTAAGAGTGATGAAGGGTTATTTTTGGGTTATGCTCTGAATAGTCAAACATATCACGTTCTTAATAAAAGAACAGGAGTAATTTAAGAATCTATTAAATTTGTTATTGACGATCACTTGATCACTCCCACATCAATTTTAGAAGATGATGAAGTTAACTTTATTGAGAAACCTGACTCTTCATCTAATCTAGTTAATACTGAACTAAGATCAGTTAAAGATCATCCTACTGATCTGATATTGGGTAATCCTCTTACTGGAGTGCAAATGAGAAAACAATTAGAGAATATCTGTAATTACATTTGCTTCACCTCTCAAATGGAACAGGCAAATGTAAAAGAAGCACTTACCGATGAAAATTGGATAGTAGCCATACAAGAAGAGTTAAATCAATTTGTGAGAAATGATGTTTGGTATTTGGTTCTGAGATCATCTGATAAACATATAATTGGAACCAAGTAGATTTTCAAAAATAAATATGAAGAAATGGGAAATATAATTAGAAATAAGGCTAGACTGGTTGTACAAGGATACACTCAAATAGAAGGAATCGATTATGATGAAATCGTTACACCAGTAGCTCGCCTTGAATCCATCAGATTGTTTATATCGATTGCATGCTTTTAAAAATTCAAGATATATCAAATGGATGTTAAAAGTGCATTTTAAAACGGTGATTTACATGAAGAGGTATGTGTTGAACAACCTAAGGGTTTTGAGGACCCTAAACTCTCAGATCATGTATATCATCTTAAAAAGATACTTTATGGTTTAAAACAAGCTCCTAGAGCATGGTATGAGAAATTGACTAAGTTCTTACTCAGTCACAACTTTATCATGGGTAGCGTTGATAAAACTTTATTTATTAAAAAATACAATGAACACATACTGATAGTACAGATCTATGTTGATGATATTATCTATGGTTCTACAAGTGCTAACATGTCCATTAAGTTTGCAGAGCTTATGAAATCCAAGTTCGAAATGAGTATGGTTGGAGAATTGAATTACTTTCTAGGTTTACAAGTAAAATAAAAGGAAGATGGTATTTTCATTTCTCAAACCAAATATGCTTTGAATTTGGTAAAGAAATTTGATTTCAAAAACGGCAAAAAGTTTGATACTCCTATGAGTACAACTCTCAAACTTTCAAAAGATGAAACAGGTAAAAGTATAGAATCTTGCTTATATCGAAGCATGATTGGTAGTCTCTTATACTTGACTGCTAGTAGACCAGATATTGCTTTCAGTGTAGGAATCTGTGCTAGATATCAATCTGATCTAAAAACATCTCATCTTATTACTGTTAAACGTATCGTCAGAGATGTAGGAAGCACAACTAATTTTGGTTTATGGTATCCGCATGATACAAATGTACAACTTGCCGAATATACTGATGTCGATTGGGCATGAAACATTGATGATAGGAAATCTACTAGTGGTGGATGTTTCTATGTTGGAAATTGTTTAGTTTCTTAGCATGGCAAGAAACTGAGTTCTATATCTCTATCTACACCTGAAGCAGAATACATTGCAGCTGCTAATGCCTGTACGCAGCTAGTTTAGATGAAAAGAATGCTGGCTGATTATGAAATTGTGCAAGATACAATGATTCTGTATTGTGATAACTCTAGTGCAATTAATATTTCAAAGAATCCTATCAACATTCTCGAACGAAACATATAGATATCAAATATCATTATATCTGAGAATTGGTTGAGGAAAAAAGCATTTTGTTGGAATATTACAGACTGAAAATCAGCTTGCTGACATTATGACGAAACTGCTTGACAGGAATAAATATTCCAAATTAAAACATGATATTGGTATGTGTATTTCTAATTAATTAAAGTATAATGCATATGTATTATTTTTTTTTACATATAAATAAAATTTGCAAAACATTTCAAAATTTTAATAAAAATGAAAAAATTTCAATTTCTCAATGGGTCAAGTACGTGCTCGACCAGTCGACCACTCAACTGGTTGAGGACCGCAAGCTGACTTATTAAAAGAGGGAAAAACCCATTTTTTTCACCCTATTGCTCTCTTCTTCCTCGACGAGTTGTAGCTCCGTTCAAAAACCCATCTTCATTGAGTCCATGTAAGTGTTTTTTTTTTATTTCCTTCTACATTTAGGTATATTATTACTCTCTAATCATTCCTTTGGGTTTTATTTCAAGTTTTTCTCCTTCTTTATAGTGGGTTTCATTCAAAAATCTGATCTTTGTCAAACCCATCTTCTATTTATGATTTTCTCTCTTTTTCTTTTTTTTTTTTTTTTTTTTTTTTTTTGCAATCACTAAATAGAACATCGAACTAAGAGGAAAGTAACTCATGACTCATCCTCTAGGTCAACTCCACTTAGGGTTAGAACCCTAAGGGCTCCTAAAGAAGACCCGGAGCATGTTAGGGATCTTTACAATCGAGAAATCATTATAGAAAGGACGGTTAATGTTAATCCTTTAGCTCCATTTCAGCTTCTTCCTATCCTTATCTCTGTTGCTTCGGAAAATATTTTAAATTGGGGTGGATCGGCATACCACTCTATTGTTCAAGGAATGTATGTGTCTATAAGTGAAGTGTCTCTAGAGGATCTGACATTCTCTATCAATTTTAGCAAAGGGACATTTCCTATTATTAGACATCTTATTTCAGGTCTATTGGACATAAATGTTAATGATAAAGGTATTTTAATACCTACATTAGCTGAAAGAATGACTGAAACTGAACAGTGGGAAATTACCTGTAAATTGTGTCGGTTTAATGCCTAATGGAGCTCGAGTAATGCCCTTTGTGCCAATCAAATGTTGCCCAAATACAAGAATTCTTCACCGCATTTTCATGTCTAATATCTATCTTAGGTACGGGAATAAGTCTGAGCTTACTCCCTTTATGTGTCGTGTTCTTCATGCTGTAGTGTCTAGCATTCCTATTTGTCTTCCTTCTCTGATTTGTTACGTAATGATTCAATTTCATCTCCATCCTGGCCATGGGTCTATTCCTTTTGCTTATCTTATGAATAGCCTTGCAATTCATTGTAATATAGTCATTCCTCCTGCTGAGGCACCTATAGCAGTTCTTCCATTTAATAACTCCAACATTAACAAGATAAACTCAGAGTATCTCCCTGGTAAGCAAGATGAGGATGATATTAAAGAAGAGGAAGAACCCTTGCCTGTAGACGCAAATATGGATGACATATTTGATGAGTTAGAATCAGACGATGAAGCTGATCCTGATTTTCAGCCTTCTCAGGTTAACGATCGGTTTCGATCCTTAGAGGAGAAAGTTGTTGAATTAAAGGTATCCCAGGACAATCTGACGGAAAATTATAGATCCTCAATGAAGTATATGCGTAAATACTTCCATCACATTACTAAAGGACTCGACTAGATTGACCCATCGATACCTCCTCCATCCTCCTCTGGTTTTGAATAGTTTGCTTTGCTTCTGTTTCATGTTGGTTTGTATAACTTTTTACTTTTGTTGAGATGTTTACATTGTTTTTTTAACATACTCTCTTTTATGCTTTGGTTATATGTGCACTTGTTGAACTTTATTATGTTCTCTATCTGATAGTTCAGTTATTTTATTCCAGTTCCTGTTATGCTATTTCAGTCATATAGTTGTTTGCTTTGATACTCTTTCCATTCTTAATTTGACACAAAAAGGGGAGAATTTAGTAATTTTGATGATGATAGTATGGTTGGTAGATTGAAAATGGTGTGTTGGAATTGGAATTAGAATTGTGCATTGCATTAGGAGTATATATGAATATGTTTTAATACAGGAACTCTCATTAGCTCTTATTGAGGGGGAGTAGCAGTGGAAAGAAAGAAAAGAAAGTTGTGGAAAGAATCAGCTACTGTATTTTGTGGTTTATGTAAAAGTGTTTTGTCATGAATTTGACAAATGGGGAGATTGTTAGTGTTGTGCACACGTTTGTGATTGTAAGCGTTTTGCACATTTTTATTTTGTCAAATTTCGTTGAGACAATACACCGTCAAGTGATGGAAAGTTCACCGACAAGTAATGCAGAGTTCACTTATAAATGACGGAAAGCTCACCTTTAAGATAAACTTCAAGGGCTGGAAAGTTCTTCTTTAAGAACAAACTATGAAGAGTGTATAGTGCAAGAACACGTTCAAGACGTGGATAATGCACGCTAAAGAAGACTTAAGTTCTACTACTAGTAGAATATCAAGCTCCACCTTCAAGTAGAAGATTCGTTCTATACTCTTTAATGTCCAACTTTGTAAGGTATAAATGACCCTAAAAAGACCTTAAGCTTAGGTTCTTTCAAATGCTAAACTTATACAGGATTTTATACTTTTATTAGGCTTTAGTTCGACTAGTCTAAGCCTTAGTTCGACTAGTCCAAGCCTTGGTTCGACCAATCCAAGAAAAACTTCGACGGTCCTAAGATTTAAACTTAGAAAATGGATAATTCTGGTGGTTTCTTGTAACGCCCTGAAAATCGGGGGTCTAGTAGCAACTCAACTCCCGAGTTCTAAAACATCACTTATGCAACATATATGCTTATGATTAAATGTTTTCTGTGTTAGTGCATTAATCATGAGTGGGATTATACCAAAACAGTAATTCATACTCCAGATCAAGTTGCAAAATGCAAGCGGAAGACTGAAAGACATAAATAAATGTATATAAGTCAAAAGATCACGATCGGTCTCCAGAGTATGAATACATCACTGAGTCACCATATACATGTAGCAGTCTCAAAAATCAAAATGTCAAAATTATATAATTAGAATGATAATCCCTGTAGCCCCGTCGATCCGAACAGCCTAAGCGAAGCCGCTGGAGTACTGCAAAAATGAGAACTCGTCCTGATCATCATAGTAATCAGGTTCCGCCTCTGGGGTCATGTCGTCATCTGAAATCAAGACAGAGTCTGGTTGGTGTTAAAAACACCGTCCCATTACGTGGGAATGAGTGATCAACTCAGTAGAACTATACAGCAAAGGTTAACATGTTATCAATTCAGTCAAGCAGTAATGATAAAGTAGTAAAATCAAATGATCCTAGATACTCTTACTAATGCAAGGATGGAATGTAGTCATGATGTATGCCCTCTCCTACACTCCCTCGTGCGACACCATTTTATGGTCACGACATGCTTTCTTTCCTCTGTGCTCCTCAACCCGGGGCACATGCAATGCGATGTTATGAACGTGATTACCGAGTTCTTATTAGTCCATTTCATACAGCAAGATTTGGAAACTAAGGTACCTCCCTTATTTCACTTTCCAAACAATAATCCATTCTAGGGTCGTCAGTCCTAGTAAATCTCATACGATGTTGCGGTTCTAGGTCACTGCAAAGGGCTCATCACCAAATCAGTACATGCCTAGTGTATACTCTGATTACTATGGAAAGACTCATCGCCTCTACGCAGGTTCAGAGTATGCTCGAGGTCACTATAAAGGGCTCATCACCAATCAATGTAGGCTGACAGCTCGAATACAGTGTCCCATACCACTGTATTTGACTCACGAGTCTGGGTTACTCACCGGTCACTACGGGGAGGCTCGTCGCTCCAGCGTAGGCCGACAGCTCGACCACGGTGTCCCATACCACCATGTTCGGCTCATGAGTCTTAGCGGATCGAGGTACTAAGGTTAAATAGGATTTCACTGGTGAGTTTGGTACATTAGGTTCAAGCAGTAGCGTCCATACATGGTGAACATACATCGGACAAATCGGGTTACTGGGCGAGCTCGACTAATATGAGCGCACATCGTATTGATCGACATGAAGTGCGTAAGCACTTTGTGTGGCCTAACCACTGCAGACGACCAACGCACGACTCGGGTTCGTCAAACACATCCTACGTGGCGAATGAATCTCAGCCACGAACTTAAGGCCTATTACCGATTGCCTGGACTATAACATAGCCTCAATCACATTCAATCCTTAACCAAAAGTATGAAGAGTAGTCAGAGCAGAATTAACTAAGTAGTGCAAACATGTTAACAAGCATGTTATAAAACACAACTTAAACAGGAAATTCAAACACATACATTTCATGAGTAAGCAATTAAATTAAACAACTGGCATGAATGAAGTCATACACATCTCTAAGGTAGTTGAGAATCCTATCTCAACACCCACCTAAAGTACTATCATCTAAATACTTACTCATACAAGCATTTTCACAAACACTTAAGAGTACACTTGTTAACATACATAACGAATGTTGGCTAAAACATGTATTAGGGTGAATTCTTTCACCGAGTAGTTATTACACATATATCTAGCATATATACACAGTAATTAATCATGGTAAACACACTTTCATATTTTGTACATATACAGTATTTTCTACAAATATAAAGAATACACTAAACGCCATAAATTGCATACATAACTGAACTGCAAAACGAACATCGCATTTTGCATATGAAATAACACCCACATCAAGAAACTATCATTCTCTGACATTGAAAGCTTTGAAAACCATAACCTATACATCTATAGTCCGCATCTTACGCCGATAAACGTGTAACGGAGTCATTTTAGATGTTAAGTCTTTGTCAATGGCGGATTTGCAACCTATAGCATGAGTTAGGTTAGCCATTTCATAACTAGCACTATCAGAAACCCTAAAACAGATTAGGGTTAGGTTTTCTTACCCAAGAACGGGATCGGTATCGCCGGTACAACAATGCGGAAGTGGTGGTATGGCACATGGAGTAGCAGGGATCGAATCCCAGGAGTGACTCCAACTTCTCTCTCACTTTCTCTCCCTTTACTCTCTTCTCTCTCATAAGGCTTTTACCAAATTAGTTTGGAGTGAATGTGTAACGCCCCGGATTTTTGCCAACCTGGGATTAGACATCCTTAGGTAATGGGTCGATCCTAATACTTTATTAACTTGTCAGAACTGAATCCCAAAGTCTAAAGCCGCCTTTGAACTCATTTCCTTCACAAACCTCACCCTTCATCACCTTGATCTTCCAATTTTTCTAATAACTTTCACCCTAGACACTATCTTAAACTAGCTAAGTAGTATAACTTGGATCACTTTATATACAAACTCCAAAGGCCTGAGTACCACCTCGACCAGAATTCACTTAGGACTAAATCCTTTAGAAATGAGACAAAGTAACTAGGTGTGAAACCAGATTAGCTACGAAATCCGTTCGAATCGCTTTAAATACGTTACTGCAAGACCCAAAACTTGTAGAATCATTGGCGTAGGTTACCCTAAAGTTTAGAACCAAACTCATTTCGCCTGCTCTCGGGAATGAAACGAAACTTCGTATTAGGTCTAGATCGCACATCGGGAGTCCGATTAACCCTTGAGAAGCTAAGGAACTAGGACCGCCCACCGGGCTTAACAATCGTCTCAAAAATTAGCTCCATACGATGTTCCATGGCCATTCGTTTCGATTCGGAGCGAGGAGTGTGAAAAACACTATTCCCATCCAAAATAAATATCCGGAATAGTGATCGGCATTATTCGTTGACGCGGTCAAGATAAGCAACGGCCAGTCGTCGAATCAGACCAAATTACACCCTCGGATTAAGAAAAATTTCAGGAACATTTACATGTACTTGGAATTTCTGATCGTGGCCCACTGACCGTCGAACTGAAAGTAGTCCGCCATGTGCGATCTGGGTATCCGATCGAGTCAAAAATGAAATCCCACGTAGATCCATCGATGGTGAGCTTAAGTCTGACGTTTGGTTCAAGGAGGGCTACCAGAACCTCCCTTTTGAGCTGGAAAAGCGACGAAAATCCTATATTAGCAGTACCCCTTGAACCTGAGTCTAATTTCAGAATGTTTTTGGCTATAAAAGGGGCTTAGAACAGCTCCTCTCATAGCCATACGAATTTTGGAGAACAACCCTAGAGGGAGAGAGAGAAAAAGAGAGAGAAGAGCTTGGGTTTCTTCATTTGATCTTCCTCCTACTTGCTTGGGGCATTTGTTACACGGCCTACAGCTTCATTCGGTATTTTTCCGGTGGTTTCCGTCTCATTTGAAGGTAAGAAACCCTAACCCTAGGTCGATTTGAGGTGGGATCGATGTAGGATGTGTAACGACTAAGATTCCGCTCTTTAGGCTAGAAATCTCCCAGTATACGGAAGTTCTTCTACCCTTGGCTTGATTCGTTTCGTTTCCAAAGGCAAAGGTGAGGACTTTAAGTGTATAAGTTACGGTTTTCAACGCTTTCAATGTCGGATAATGGTAGATTCATGATCGCATGCAATTGCACATGTACAAAGTGCTTTCAGTTTCTGTTTCGATTAACGTTGTGAAATATGGAATTTCACATATTCTAGGTATACGTAGAAATACCGTATACGTATTTTTTGGATAAATGTTTGACATGTTTATTTAATGTATGATTATATAATATATGAATAAAATACTAGTTTGGCGAAAGAATCGCCAAAATACATGTTCACTTGTAAATGCGACGTATGTTGAAATTGTGTATGTTAGAAATACATTATACGTATTTTTTTGGATAAATGTTTGACATGTTTATTTAATATATGATTATATAATATATGAATAAAATACTAGTTTGGCGAAAGGAATCGCCAAAATACATGTTCACTTGTAAATGCGACGTATGTTGAAATTGTGTATGTTAGAAATACCATATACGTATTTCTTTTGGAATAATGTTTGACATACTTATTTAATATATGATTATACAATATATGAATAAATTACTTATTTGGCGAAAAGAATCGCCGTAATACATGTTTGTTTGTATACACTATGTATGTTGAAAATGCGTATTCTAGAAAATATTGTATACGTATAAATTTTGGAGATATAGTTATCATGATTATTTGCTGTAGTAATATATTATACATGGATAAAATACTCACTTGGCTAAAGGATAGCCCTAATACATGTTTTGCTAACATACACCATGTATGTTGTAATAGTGTATTCTAAGTGTTGTGAAAATGACTGAATGAGTATAGAATTCTCATTCGTGCTCGCCATGACTAATTGTCATGGATAATTGATTGTTGTATTGGCAATACCCCTTTGATGAAAGGATTTGCCCTAAATCACGCCACGGCCAATACACACTATATATGCTAAAATGTGTGGCCCAAGTGTTCGTGGAAATGACTGAATGAATATGGAACTTGGTTTCCTGCTTGCCATGACTATCCGTCATGGGTGTATACGTGTTATGATTGGGTAACTCCCTAGTGAAAGGATTTGGCCCTATACCTCTGTGATCAACATATGTCATGTATGTTGATTCCTATATTTTAAAGTGTTTGTTGAAATGTCTGAATGAGTAGTAGTTAGTAAATTGTAATGTTTAAGGATGTTGAGATTGGATTCTCAACTACCCTAGCGACGTGTATGATTACCTCCATGAGGTTGATCACTTAAACCACTTACTTACAATACATATGTTTGTATTCTATTAATGTAGTGTTTTACAACATGCTTTACATCATGCTTTATAATATGCTTATAACATGCCTACTAGCATGTTTGAATTACTTTATTTATCATGCTTGAATTACTTTGTTTACCATGCTTTACTCCACATGCTATGGATGATAATTGATTGTGCTTGGGGCTATGATTATAGTCCAGACAATCGGTACTAGATTGGAGATCGTGGTTGAGTTTCATGTCACCACATGAGAGGTGTTCGACGAACTCGAGTCGTACTTCGGTTGGCGATAGTGGTTGGCCACGCGAAGTGCTTATGCACTTCATGTCGTTCGACTTGTTGTATGCTCGAGCTAGCCGAGCTCGTCATGTAACCCGATTTGTCTTATGTATGTTCACCATGTTTGGTCGCTAATGCTTGAACCTAGGGTACCAAACTTACCAGTAAAATTCCGTTAACCATGGTACCTCGATCTGCTAAGACTCATGAGCCGGGCATGGTGGTATGGGACACCGTGGTCGAGCTGTCGGCCTACGCTGGAGCCACGTGCCTCCCCGTAGTGACCAGTGAGCAACTTAACTCGTGAGCCGATTATGGTGGTATGGGACACTATATTCGCGCTGTCGGCCTACATTGATAAGGTGATGGGGGAGTGGTGCAACCTTTATGCGTAATGACCACAGCGTCCTTTGTAGTGACCGCGAGCATATTCTGAAGTCGCAGTGCGCCTTAGGGTTCGCCGCGATATATATAGAGTATGAACTAGGCCTGTTTCTGTATAGTGATGAATCGTTTAAGGGGTGATGGGGGAGTGGTGCAACCTTTGTGTGTAACAGCCCTGGCAGCCTCTGCAGTGACCTAGAAAACACACCATCGTCTGATATTAACTAGGACTGACGACCCTAGATTGGATCATGTTTGAAAATGATATAAGGGAGGTACCTTAGTTTCCCAATCCTGCTGTTTGAAATGGACTAATTAAAAACTCGGTAATCATGCTCATCATGCATCGCATGTGCCTGGAAGATGTGGAGCACTGTGGGATGTAAGCATGCGCGAACGTGAGATGGTGTCGCATGAGGGAGTATGTCGGTGAGGGCATCCATCATACCTGCATTCATACTTGCATTAATCAGAGTAACTAGGAGTGCTTGATTTACTGCTTTATCATTCTTGCTTTGTGCATCGATAACATGTTTACTTATGCTTTATTGTTCCCTTGAGTTAGCTACTCACTCCCACGTTACGGGACGGTGATGTACACACCAAAACGAGAATTGTTGAATTTCGGATGATGGCGATGCTTATGAAGCGAGCCGGACTATTTCTATGGTGATGAGGAGGAGTTCTCCTATCATGTAACCCTCGACGGGTCTCGAAGACACAGTCTTGTATTGTCGGGGCTATGGTGCGGGGATAGAAGACATTAAACTTACACATTTGGTATGTTTTAGAAGTGTACTTGTATTTATTTAACTGGTAATGTTATCACACTCTGGAGACTCATCATAGTTTATATATTTTATCTATTTATCATAGTCTTTCGCTTGCAAAATTAACTGTCTCTGGAGTATGATATGCTGTTTTGGCTTAATCTCACTCATGTTCAATGCACGAATACAGTCAACATTCAATCATCATTCATTTTGTTGCATAAGTGATGTTCGGAACTCGGGAGTTGAGTTTATGCTCGACCCAGATTTTCGAGCGTTACAAGATGGTATCAGAGCATGATTTTGATTAAACCAGACCTGGGTTATGGTCACACTACGCACTCTAACGCACTCTGACTTAGGAGGGAGCGACGGGATGTAGAAACAGTCATAGGTATCCCGATTTCGTCAATTGGCGAAGTTCATTGAAAAAACGCCAGAAATCGAGTATGTATTCAACCATGGTCGCACGGGTCGACCTTAAAACATTTCTAGGTTGTCTAGTGAAGGGTCTAGATCATAATCCACCTCATCCCAATCATTGAGAATCAGTAAAATGTGCGATAGGCGTGATGAGGATAACTACTCCGAATCCTCGGAACTTCTCTGGACTCCTTGCAGAGACTTCTCGAATCCATGAGGAAAGAAAGCAGAAACTAGAAATAAATTCTAATAAATCCAAAATTGATTAATGAATGAAGAAAGATGAGTTCACAACCCTTTAAGTGGGAATACCAAGTCTTGGGAAGGAAATCAGAAACAAACTACAACTAAAACTCCTAGGTTGTGATGTCTACTAGTGCGCAAGGCTTTCAGCCAAAAATAGTAAATGTCCTATTTGACTTTACCAAACCATTCTCCTAATTATTCTAAGCTCTTTACACGATGAGCGCAACTCCTAAACCCCAACAGATGAAGAGTAACTAAACAAAAATTATTGTTTTAGTAAAACGAAATTAAAACAGGGAAATGACTGTCAATCGGAGGCGTTTTTCGCAATTCCGGGCTTCGCAACCCTGCATAGCTGGGTTGGTTGGCTTCATTAGCTCGTTCTACCCTAAATTCATATATTTTACGTCAGATAACTCATTCCGGATTGCAAGATATGTCTGATTACCCCGAAACTACCCGAAATGGAGCGAATCGGATTTGGGGGCCCCTCCACGTTAATACGCTAAGCCCCTAGATCGAACCAGGGTGCATTTGGCACCCTGGGCATGTGGGAAACAGGTCCCCACCGCGGCGGCGCGGTTCCGGCCAAGTCCGGCTGCGGCGGCGCCGCGGCACCGGCGGCGGACCGCGGTCCGGACGGTTTTTCGGCATGGGTCCGAGGCCCAGGTTGGTCGGCTCGACCTCCCCTAGCGCGTGGTAGGTGCGGTTTGTGCTGGGATTTAGGGTTTTTAGGGTTGGAACCCCCTCTCTCTCACATCTTTCCTTTCAAACGCCCTTCCCTTCTACTTTCGAATTTCCCTCTCAACCATTTCCCCAAATATGTCAATCCATCATTTTCGCCTATGATCTACCCACTCCCATCGATCACAGCAGCCCTAGCCTCCTACCTTTCCCCTTTCTTTCACATTTAAGCTCTCACACCTCCCATTCGAAGCTCACATTCGTGCAAGCTCCCTACGCCATCCTACTTTTCCATTTTCCTTCTCCATTCGCAGTCTTTGGGGCCTTTACAATCCCTGTTGAGGCTCAAGTCCATGGAGAACCAAAAACTCCAGCCCCCCATTTCCCTTATCCTCATTTTCCATGGCTCTATCCAAGCGTGTACGGCCTTTTTCTTGGAGGCCTAATCATCCATACTATGTTTGGAATGTAGGCAGTTAAACGTAAATCCCGTATTTTTCTTTTCAAATTATACTTAGAAATTCCTCATCCTGGGATTTGGAAATCCCATCTCACAATTTTCCAACACCAGGCTCATTTTTCCAAGGCCTATAAAATTTAATCCCCTCCCACCCTCCTACCAACCATGTCACACCCAATCCCAAGGTAGGATTAGTAATGCGGTCCCATTTAATACAACTTAAGGCCACTGGCCAAATTGTGTTGAAGTGATAAAGTCCCTTGATATACATTAACCCACCGCACTCTGATAGCTTAAGCTTTTGGAGTAAATGGTTGTTTGATAGATAGGCCCATAGAGTTTGGACCTAGAGCGATACTCCTAGTCTTGACAAACCTGACTATATAGGAAATCCAACAAATTAATAATACAAACTCCGGGATCTTCTTAGCTGGTGTGAGCATGTGTGAAAGGCTCGGCGTCAAGTACAGACAACTCAATTCCACTTAGACAACGTTTGACCCTACACGATGAATAATTTCTTGTATTAGAAATGATCTGAAATCATCTAGTGTGTAAGTATAGACTAATAGATTACCACTATTCATAAATTGAGACTAGGCTACGGTTCTACTGCGAACGTAAAAAGACTGATTATGCTAAGATAATTGCAAGATAGTTGAAAGATGGACTTAATTAATTGGATTAGGTTGGAGTGAGACCTCACTCCTTCGTCGGACCCCTTAATACTCATAGGCTCCTTTAATAACTCATGGGAAGGTTGTATGACATAGAAACTATTCACGCTCATAGAAAACTTATATATCCTTTGGATTTAATGTTAGATCAAATCAATACACCCTCAGAATTGCCTTCTCAAGGACTTAGTACAATCGGGGACACGGGGCAGAGAAACTACACATTAGCGAGGTATTCGCGGTTTGAATCGAATTCTCAATCCTGGTAGTGACCAATAAACCCTATGCTCTGATCAAGCAGAAGGTCGGGATCGGCTAGGATTAAGGGCGTACGATGATTTTACGTCTTCGCGAGGCGAAGGTCTATGTATCTGGCTCAGACCCACTACGCAACTTTCTTCCGTGTTGGCTTGACCACTTACAACCAAAAGTTTATAACTTTGTCTTTGAGAAGTGTGAGAATATATAGCCAATAGAAATATTTCCTTTTAGGCCTAAGGAATTTCCCAAGTGAGCAACAGACAGTTAAGAATCAGGTCCTAAATCACATGCCATGTCGGCATACATATTGTGCTTATGAACGCAAAAAGATAGCCTGCCTATTAAGCTAGACATGATTAAATAGGATAAGTCTGGACCGCGACAAAATTTCTTGGTAGAATTAGGCATCTCGCTACAAACTCACACCTGACCCCGAATTAACCACAATACCCTTCATCTTTAGCTCCTTTCTATGATCATAGGTATCAATGCCATAATACACAACATTGATGAAAAGAAGACCAATGTAGTGGGAGATCGCATCCCATTTCATGTCAAGGATAGATCCTAAACTACACCTTGTTCCGATATACGGAGCAGGACATAAATCTTGAGCCTTGAGGGTGAAAATAAATTTTAAGGGGGGTAGAACATGATGAACCCGCTCTAGTTAGGTCACCTAATACACCTCTTTGACCTGGGTGGTGCAGCGGAAGCGTGGTGGACCCTGCCCCACTGGCCTAGGATCGAAACGGTGCTCGATAAATACGAACATTATAGAAGCCCTAGTAAGTTCTACTATGAGAAACCGTTTTAAGATGATTTAGTAAGACTTGATTCACCCTTTCCTTGGACATAGCTAATATCGAGGACTCTCTTAGACTAAGACCTAAAGGGCAACCTTAGAATAAACAATTTGAGCCTTTCAATGATGGACATTCCCTACTCTTAGAGAGTGATCGGACTACGGAGTTACTGACATCTACAACTGCAAAGTTTTCGCGGCTTGACCCAATTCCCAATCCTGGGTGACTACCGATGGACTCTCTGCTGACGAGCGGACGACCAGGATCCACCAGGATTCGGAAGGGATACGATGAGCTTCGTACCCTGGCCCGGTGGATGATCGATGTATCGGGATCGAGCCCACTATTACCGTCTCTCCGTGTTGGTCAAACAATGAAAACAACTATCTTACTCTAAATTGTGGGAATTGTCGTCGAGACTCCAAATAGGTAAAGAAATAAATGGTAGCAAACCATCAGGATATGAGAAATGGATGAAGAATTAAGTTTTAAGGGGGGTAGACTAAAAGGAACCAGACTAGTATATACCCTACCACGCGTAGGAACTCGAAACCAATAAGTCTTAGGTAAATGAAATAATAGAAATCTTCCCTTATTACCCTTAGCCAATTTCGGGGACGAAATTTTGTTTTAAGGGGGGTAGATTGTAACGCCCCGGATTTTTGCCAACCTGGGATTAGACGTCCTTAGGCAATGGGTCGATCCTAATACTTTATTAACTTGTCAGAACTGAATCCCAAAGTCTAAAGCCGCCTTTGAACTCATTTCCTTCACAAACCTCACCCTTCATCACCTTGATCTTCCAATTTTTCTAATAACTTTCACCCTAGACACTATCTTAAACTAGCTAAGTAGTATAACTTGGATCACTTTATATACAAACTCCAAAGGCACGAGTACCACCTCGACGAAATTCACTTAGGACTAAATCCTTTAGAAATGAGACAAAGTAACTAGGTGTGAAACAGATTAGCTACGAAATCCGTTCGAATCGCTTTAAATACGTTTCGCAAGACCCAAAACTTGTAGAATCATTGGCGCTAGGTTACCCTAAAGTTTAGAACCAAACTCATTTCCCGTCTGCTCTCGGGAATGAAACGAAACTTCGTATTAGGTCTAGATCGCACATCGGGAGTCCGATTAACCCGAAGCTAAGGAACTAGGACCGCCCCACTGGGCTTAACAATCGTCTCAAAAATTAGCTCCATCTGATGTTCCATGGCCATTCGTTTCGATTCGGAGCGAGGGAGTGTGAAAAACACTATTCCCATCCAAAATAAATATACGGAATAGTGATCGGCATTATTCGTTGACGCGTCGGTGATAAGCAACTGGCCGTCGAATCGGACCAAATTACACCCTCGGATTAAGAAAAATTTCAGGAACATTTACATGTACTTGGAATTTCTGATCGTGGCCCACTGACCGTCGAACTGAAAGTAGTCCGCCATGTGCGATCTGGGTATCCGATCGAGTCAAAAATGAAATCCCACGTAGATCCATCGATGGTGAGCTTAAGTCTGACGTTTGGTTCAAGGAGGGCTACCAGAACCTCCCTTTTGAGCTGGAAAAGCGACGAAAATCCTATATTAGCAGTACCCCTTGAACCTGAGTCTAATTTCAGAATGTTTTTGGCTATAAAAGGGGCTTAGAACAGCTCCTCTCATAGCCATACGAATTTTGGAGAACAACCCTAGAGGGAGAGAGAGAAAAGAGAGAGAAGAGCTTGGGTTTTGCTGCCGATCTTCCTCCTACTGCTTGGGACTGTTACACGGCCTACACCGCTTCATTCCAGGTATTTTTCCGGCGGTTTCCGTCTCATTTGAAGGTAAGAAACCCTAACCCTAGGTCTGATTTGAGGTGGGATCGATGTAGGATGTGTAACGACTAACCGATTCCGCTCTTTAGGCTAGAAATCTCCCGTATACGGAAGTTCTTCTACCCTTTGATTCGTTTCGTTTCCAAAGGCAAAGGTGAGGACTTTAAGTGTATAAGTTACGGTTTTCAACGCTTTCAATGTCAGATAATGGTAGATTCATGATCTGCATGCAATTGCACATGTACAAAGTGCTTTCCGTTTCCTGTTTCGATTAACGTTGTGAAATATGGAATTTCACATATTCTAGGTATACGTAGAAATACCGTATACGTATTTTTTTGGATAAATGTTTGACATGTTTATTTAATGTATGATTATATAATATATGAATAAAATACTAGTTTGGCGAAAGGAATCGCCAAAATACATGTTCACTTGTAAATGCGACGTATGTTGAAATTGTGTATGTTAGAAATACCGTATACGTATTTTTTTTGGATAAATGTTTGACATGTTTATTTAATATATGATTATATAATATATGAATAAAATACTAGTTTGGCGAAAGGAATCGCCAAAATACATGTTCACTTGTAAATGCGACGTATGTTGAAATTGTGTATGTTAGAAATACCATATACGTATTTCTTTTGGAATAATGTTTGACATACTTATTTAATATATGATTATACAATATATGAATAAATTACTTATTTGGTAAAAGAATCGCCGTAATACATGTTTGTTTGTATCACTGTATGTATGTTGAAAATGCGTATTCTAGAAAATATTGTATACGTATAAATTTTGGAGATATAGTTATCATGATTATTTCTTTGTAGTAATATATTATACATGGATAAAATACTCACTTGGCTAAAGGATAGCCCTAATACATGTTTTGCTAACATACACCATGTATGTTGTAATAGTGTATTCTAAGTGTTGTGAAAATGACTGAATGAGTATAGAATTCTCATTCGTGCTCGCCATGACTAATTGTCATGGATAATTGATTGTTGTATTGGCAATACCCCTTTGACGAAAGGATTTGCCCTAAATCACGCCACGGCCAATACACACTATATATGCTAAAATGTGTGGCCCAAGTGTTCGTGGAAATGACTGAATGAATATGGAACTTGGTTTCCTGCTTGCCATGACTATCCGTCATGGGTGTATGCGTGTTATGATTGGGTAACTCCCTAGTGAAAGGATTTGGCCCTATACCTCTGTGATCAACATATGTCATGTATGTTGATTCCTATATTTTAAAGTGTTTGTTGAAATGTCTGAATGAGTAGTAGTTAGTAAATTGTAATGTTTAAGGATGTTGAGATTGGATTCTCAACTACCCTAGCGACGTGTATGATTACCTCCATGAGGTTGATCACTTAAACCACTTACTTACAATACATATGTTTGTATTCCTATTAATGTAGTGTTTTACAACATGCTTTACATCATGCTTTATAATATGCTTATAACATGCCTACTAGCATGTTTGAATTACTTTATTTATCATGCTTGAATTACTTTGTTTACCATGCTTTACTCCACATGCTATGGATGATAATTGATTGTGCTTGGGGCTATGATTATAGTCCAGACAATCGGTACTAGATTGGAGATCGTGGTTGAGTTTCATGTCACCACGTGAGAGGTGTTCGACGAACTCGAGTCGTACTTCGGTTGGCGATAGTGGTTGGCCACGCGAAGTGCTTATGCACTTCATGTCGTTCGACTTGTTGTATGCTCGAGCTAGCTGAGCTCGTCATGTAACCCGATTTGTCTTATGTATGTTCACCATGTTTGGTCGCTAATGCTTGAACTTAGGGTACCAAACTTACCAGTGAAAATCCCGTTAACCATGGTACCTCGATCCGCTAAGACTCATGAGCCGGGCATGGTGGTATGGGACACCGTGGTCGAGCTGTCGGCCTACGCTGGGGCCACGTGCCTCCCCGTAGTGACTAGTGAGCAACTTAACTCGTGAGCCGATTATGGTGGTATGGGACACTATATTCGCGCTGTCGGCCTACATTGATAAGGTGATGGGGAGTGGTGCAACCTTTGTGCGTAATGCCACTGTAGCCCTTTGTAGTGACCGCAGAGCATATTCTGAAGTCGCAGTGCGCCTTAGGGTTCACCGCGATATATATAGAGTATGAACTAGGCCTGTTTCTGTATAGTGATGAATCGTTTAAGGGGTGATGGGGGAGTGGTGCAACCTTTGTGTGTAACAGCCCTGGCAGCCTCTGTAGTGACCTAGAAAACACACCATCGTCTGATATTAACTAGGACTGACGACCCTAGATTGGATCATGTTTGGAAATGATATAAGGGAGGTACCTTAGTTTCCCAATCCTGTTTGTTTGAAATGGACTAATTAAAAACTCGGTAATCATGCTCATCATGCATCGCATGTGCCTGGGAAGATGTGGAGCCTTGTGGGATGTAAGCATGCGCGAACGTGAGATGGTGTCGCATGAGGGAGTATGTCGGTGAGGGCATCCATCATACCGCATTCATACTTGCATTAATCGAGTAACTAGGAGTGCTTGATTCTTGCTTTATCATTCTTGCTTGACTTTGCATCGATAACATGTTTACTTATGCTTTATTGTTCTACCGAGTTAGCTACTCACTCCCACGTTATGACGGTGTTGTACACACCAAAGCAGAATTGTTGAATTTCGGATGATGGCGATGCTTATGAAGCAGATGGGACTATTTCTATGGTGATGAGGAGGAGTTCTCCTATCATGTAACCTCGACGGGTCTCTCGAAGACCTAGTACTGTATTGTCGGGGCTGTGGTACTGGGGATAGAAGACATTAAACTTACACATTTGGTATGTTTTAGAACTGTACTTGTATTTATTTAACCTGGTAATGTTATCACACTCTGGAGACTCATCATAGTTTATATATTTTATCTATTTATCATAGTCTTCCGCTTGCAAAATTAACTGTCTCTGGAGTATGATATGCTGTTTTGGCTTAATCTCACTCATGTTCAATGCACGAATACAGTCAACATTCAATCATCATTCATTTTGTTGCATAAGTGATGTTCTGGAACTCGGGAGTTGAGTTTATGCTCGACCCCCGATTTTCAGGGCGTTACAGAATGAGAGAAGGTTTAAGGTCCTTATATAGTGACGCAGGATAATCCTAATTATGATGCATGCTCATGAACATAATTAAACAACAGAAATAAAAGGAATAAATGATCTAAAATTCTAGCAGTAATCATCATAACTGAGAAAATCATAAAGGAAACATGTACTGGAGCGGGCCATCATCACAACCATGGAGTATGGCATTCAATTATTACTTAGGTTAGATCTGGCGAGGGATGAGACCTCCCGATCTTGCATGGTCACACTCAATTGATCAATGAAGATCACTAGTCCGAAGAACCAAGAAGTTTCTCGGATTAGGGATTTAAGAATTTGGGGGTTTAGGGTTTAGATCAGTTCTCAAGATTTTGATCAAAGAAGGATTAGCTAAAACTGAAAAATAGAAAGAAGAAAATAATTACCTTGAAGAAGTTGGAGGGGCACAAGAAGAAATTAGAAGAGGAAGATCAAGGGGAGAGAAGAAGCACCATTAGAGAGAAGAGAGGAAGAAGGCAACCAAAGGGTTTGCTTTTCATTAATCAATAGTTAAAAATTTGAGTTTAGAGTTTTAGCCCACTTAAATAAGCAAATAAAGACATAAAATTACTAAAATACCCCTATAATAAGCAAATAAAGACATAAAATTACTAAAAAACTTCTAACTAAGCAAAAACACGCAAATAATATAAGTACGGGAAAGTTCGGGCACTCGGTCTTCTCTTTCCAATCTTCCTTCACATGTGTCTTCCCTGAGTGGAGTCTTCTATATGTTCAATCATATGTGAAAGGTCTTCAGCTCCTCAATAGTCGCCTATCCACAAGGACGACACTTGTGGTTGGCACTTTCTTCGTTGGTACACCTTGAGTGTGCTTGTGTCCGCATCAATTCCCCTCGCGTGAAAAAAACTCGATTTCAACGAGTTAAAACTTTTGTAGTGCTCTAGTAGATCTGGATCAATACCCTACAATGTATCACCCGACAGCCACGTAGATTCAAACGATGGTTTGTTCTTCTACTTGACAAGATACTTTTGGAAACCTCCATCTCTTGTGGATACTATCTCGTCATCCAAGATTTCTTCAATTTCTTCGTTATGGGATATGGGCGGAGGAGGGGGTGGATGGGGTTGGGTAGCAAACTCAAAAAAAGGCCATGAAAGGGATGATGAATCAACAATGGGAGTGTGGACACGGACTAGATCTTCCACATTAAAAGTTGGATTAATGCTCATTTCAGGTGAAAGGTCAATTCGATACGCATTGGACCCAACCTTTTGTAATATCTTGAATGGTCCAGCACTACACGCTTATAATTTTTTAGCAGATCCGTAAGAGAATCGCTCTAGCCTTATTCGCACCATTACATAGTCTCCTTCTTGAAATTCTTGTACTCTACGATGAGAATCGGCTGAAACTTTATAATCATCATTGCTCTTATTTAACCGATGTCTAATATGTGTATGCAAATCATGAATATGGCGTCCAAATGCATCGGCTGACTTAGAAGACCTTTGGGTAACAGATATAAGTAAGAGATCTATGGGCATTCTAGGTTTATAATCACTTATAATTTCAAAAGGACTCAACCCTGTAGATCTATTAACTGACCCATTATAAGCAAGTTCAGCAGTTGGTAAAATTAGGTCCCAAGTCTTAACATGTTCACCTACTAGACAACATAGAAGATTTCCAAGGCTGTGGTTTACCACTTCAGTTTAACCATCTGTTCGTGGGTGGTAAGCAGTAGAAAATTGCAAATGAGTGCCCATAATGTGCCACAGTGTCTTCTAAAAATAGCTAGTAAATCAGACACTATGGTTTTAGGTAACCCATGGAGACGCGCCACACCATAAAAAAAGAGACAAGCAACATGAGACGCATCTGACGTCTTCTAACATGGGAGGAAATGCGTCATTTTAGAAAAATGGTCCATAATGACAAAAACAAAATCGTGCTTTTTTATAGTCTTAGGAAGCCCAAGCACGAAGGCTATACTAATGTCCTGCTACGGAGTATGTGGCACTGGCAATGACATGTACAGCCTGATATTTTGCTTTCTTTACTTTGCCAGCTGACATGTTCGACACTACCCTAAAACTTTGGCAACGTCTTACTTGAGACTTGGCCAATAAAAATGATCTTCCACGAGGGCAATGGTCTTATCGCGACCAAAATGGCTAGCTATCCCTCCTGAATTAAGCTCCCAGATGAGGAATTCACAAAGGGACATACGAGGAATACAAAGTCTGTCTCCCTTGAAAAGGAAGCCATCTTTACGAACATATCACCCATAATATGTTGGTTACTAGCTAGCGATGCGTAAGTACCCCAAAAATCAGGACATATGGGGTATTCATCTTTCAGTTGCTCAAATTCGACTACCTCTACACTCAAGGAGTTGAGTAATGCCACTCTCCTACTAAGGACATCCGCTGGTTTGTTTTCAACCCAGGCCTTGTGTTTCAAAACAAACGAATATTCCTGAAGAAATGCTACCCACTTCGCATGCCTTGGGTTGAGTTTCTTCCGAGAATGCAAATATCTTAAAGCCTCATGGTCAAAAAATAAATCGAATTCTTGCGGTAGGAGAAAGTGTCGCCAATGTCTCAGGGATTACACTACTGCATAAAATTCTTTGTCATAAGTGGAGTATTTTTGTTTTGCCTTATTCAGTTTCTCACTGAAATAGGCCACTAGGTATCCTTCTTGACTCAACACTCCACCTCTACTGACACCAGATGCATCACACGCTACTTCAAAGACTTTAGAAAAGTCAGGTAGACGCATGACAGGAGCTTCCACCATCTTGCCCTTAATTTCTTTAAAAGCCTTGACTGCGGCTTTAGACCACACGGACTCTTCCTTTTTCATGCACTCGGTAATGAGAGCCATGATCATACTAAAACCCCTAATGAACTGATGATAAAAAGTTGTTAGGCCATGAAAGCTTCGCACCTCATGAATGTTCCTTGGTTCTAGCCACTCAACTATGGCCCTGACTTTTTCAGGGTCTACGTGCATCCCTTCAGGTGATACTATAAATCCTAATAACACAACTTAGCTAGACATGAATGCACATTTCTTAAGATTAGCGTACAACTTTTCCTTCCTAAGGACACTACAAACCTTCTTTAAATGTTTAAGGTGTGATTCCTTAGTGGTACTATAAATAAGAATATCATCAAAGTACACCACTATGAATTTTTCCATGAACGACCTCAAGCTTGTGTCATCATCCGCATGTAAGTACTAGGTACGTTAATCAAGCTAAAGGGCATGACTACCCACTCATACAGCCCATCTTTCGTCTTAAACGCCGTCTTCCACTCATCTCCTCGGTGCATACGGATTTGGTGGTATCCACTCTTGAGGTCTATTTAGAGAATATAGTGAACTTGGCCATCATGTCAAGCATATCATCAAGTCTAGATATAGGGAACTTATACTTGACAGTAATTTTATTTATGGCACGACTATCCATACACATGCGCCACGCGCCGTCTTTCTTTGGCGTTAACAATGCAGGCATGACATACGGGCTCATACTCTCTTGAATGAAACCCTTTTGCAGAAGCTCATCAACTTGCTTTTTCAACTCTGCAGGGTTCATCCTGTAGTCAGGAAGGTTCGGTAGAGTAGACCCTGGGACAAGATCAATGGCATGCTATATGTCCCTCATAAGTGGCAACTCATTCGGTAAGTCTTCAGGAAATACATCACTGTATTTCTTCAGGACCGAGGTCACCTCACGAGGCAACTCTAATGGAACCTCAGGTGTAATCTCTCTAGCCACAACGGCATACACCATAGAATCCTCCTTAGCCTTTTTTTCAAACTCTCTTGCACTGATTATATGTAGAGACTTAGGTTTAGATTTTCCTATTCCTCTAGGCTCACTTGCCTTCTCATCTTTCTTCTTCCCTAGTGTATTCTCAGGTGGCATGGGATTAAGTTTGATCTTTCCACTGTTATACATAAAAGTATACGCATTCGAATGGCCAAAGATTGTGACATCATTATCGAATAGCCACGGTCTACCTAGGATAACATGTCCCACATCCATAGGTAAAACATCACACCATAGGGACTCTTTGTATGACCCAAACTCGATGGGGACTAGACATTACTGGGTGACAGGTAGGGATGTCTTGTTAACCCAAGAAACTTTATACGAGTTTAGATGAGGTGTGGATTTCAATTTTAAGCGATCTAAGGTGCTAGTGGAAATCACATTCTGACAACTTCCACTGTCCACTATCACCTTACAATTCTTTTCACCACACTTGGTAATAGTGTAAAAGATAGTGTTTCGATGCCAGTCAGCACTACTTCTAGACTGAGCTAGCACACGCCTGACTACTGTAACCGTTGCTTCTCCATCCACTTCTTCTTCATCAGTAAGTCCTCCTTCAGGGTGATACTCTTCAACTTCATAATCACCCTGGTCATTTCCACCCGCATGGGACTCACCTATAACTAAGGTTCTCCCATGGCTCTTCGTAGGATACTGATTAGACATGTGGCCAAGATTGCCACACTCATAGTACCTCACTTGGTTCATGTTACTAGGACAGGCACTAAGAACCCCTTTGCCCTTGTCCTCCCTAGGCTTAGGCGGAATGGTTGCCTATGCCCTAGGTTGACTACCAATATTAGGTCTAGTTCCCTGGGAAATAGATTTAGCACTAGAGTCTAGGGACTCAAAATGACAGGAGCCTTCAAATATTGCTCTAACTCCTGCACGACTTGATATGCTTCATCCAAGTCCGTTAAGGGCCGAGTCATAAACTCGCGCTGAAGATCCGCACGAAGGCTCGTCTTAAAACGCGAAAGCGTTACTAGAGAGTTTTCTCGGATATCACATCGCATCACATATTCTTCAAATTTAACGATGTAGCCAGCGACAGACATTGACCCTTGGCGTAAGGATTGCCATTGGTCAAGGAACTTCTGACGGTATGAGACTTGAACCTCTACCTCTTCTCATGGGCATACAATGAAGACTTGAACCAAACTCTACCCAACTAGACTACTAGGTGTTATGACTTTCAAGATGAATGCGATGAATGAAAAACTACTATGAACTGACATAATTAAGTTAAAATAGGAAACAATGCAAATCTGAAAATTTTCCAGATTAGGAACTTTCTAAAATTGAAAACTTTCTAAATCTGGAACTTTCCTAAATTAAACCTAAAAATCAAAACTCTAATTTGATAACTCGATCTAGACAAAAACCATGCAAGCCTATTCTCTGATACCAAATTTAACGCAGGATAACCCTAATTATGATGTATGCTCATGAACATAATTAAACAGTGGAAATAAAATGAATAAATGATCTAAAATTCTAGTAGTAATCCTCATAATTGAGAAAATCATAAAGAAAACATGCAATGGAGCGGGCCATCATTACAACCATGGAGTATGACATTCAATTATTACTTAGGTTAGATCCGACGAGGGATGAGACCTCCCGATCTTACATGGTCACACCCAATTGATCAATGAAGATCACCAGTCTGAAGAACCAAGAAGTTTCTCGGATTAGAGATTTGAGAATTTGAGGGTTTAGGGTTTAGATCGGTTCTCAAGATTTTGATTAAAGAAGGATTAGCCAAAACTTGAAAATAGAAAGAAGAAAATAATTACCTTGAAGAAGTTAGAGGGGCATAAGAAGAAATTAAAAGAGGAAGATCAAGGGGAGAGAAGAAGCACAATTAGAGATAAGTGAGGAAGGAGGCAACCAAAGGGTTTGCTTTTCATTAATCAATAGTTTAAAATTCGAGTTTAGGGCTTTAGCCCACTTAAATAAGCAAATAAAGACATAAAATTACAAAAATATCTCTAGAATAAGAAAATAAAGATAGAAAATTACTAAAAGACCTTAACTAAGCAAAAACGTGCAAATAACATAAGTACGAAAAAGTTCAGGCACTCGGTCTTCTTTCTCCAATC
Organism: Magnolia changhungtana; assembly: GCA_030180095.1. NCBI lineage: Eukaryota > Viridiplantae > Streptophyta > Magnoliopsida > Magnoliales > Magnoliaceae > Magnolia > Magnolia changhungtana. Next base: position 14,743,902 of record JASAUF010000276.1, read on the forward strand.
TTCCTTCACATGTGCCTTCTCTGAGTGGGGTCTTCTATATGTTCAATCACATGTGAAAGGCCTTCAACTCCTCAATAGTTGCCTATCCACAAGGACGACACTTGTGGTTGGCGCTTTCTTCGTTGGTATACCTTGAATGCGCTTGTGTTCGCATTATATAGGCCTAAAACTGATGGAAATGGCCCAAGGCCAAGGTATACTTAAGTTATAGTCAAATGACATATGTTTTAGCTCAACGGAGCACTTTCGGAGCCCCCCATATGCCAAAGGTTGGACTTAAGCTCCCTGACCATAGATCTAGGTCGAGTTAAGTTTTCGTTCCAATCGGGTTTCCAGATCGCATGTGGCGGACCAGTTTCAGTTCAACGGTTACCGAAACTCGATCAGGGTTACAAGTACACTGCCATGTGTATGAAATTTCTCCTGATCCAAGGGTGTATTTGGGTCAGCTTCTGACGGTCTGATTGCTTATATCAGGCTTGCAAGCGACAAGTCTCAGATTACTTAAACTAGATTTAATTTTTAAAGAAAACCACGTTTTCTCACACACTTCACTCCGGTCTCAAGCAAATAGCCCCGAGACACTATCTGGATTTGATTTCTGAGATGGTTGTCAAGCCCAGCAAGGCAGTCCTAATTATATAACTTCATATTATTTGAACTTTTGACGTGCGGTCCAGATCCGATACAGAGTTTCAATGTGCTCCCGAGAGCAACTGGGTAATGAGATTGATCCTAGATTTCAGGGTAACCTAGCGTCAATGATTCTATAAGTTTTGGGTCTTGCAGATCATATTTAAAATGGATCAAGCAGATTTTATAGCTAATCTAGTTTAGCACTTAGTTAATTTTGCTTAATTCCTAAAGGATTTGATCCTGAGTGATTTCTGCCTGAAGTGGTAGTCGGGTCTTTGTATTGAATTTTCCTTGTCGTTACAATCTACTCCCCTTAAAGAAAAATTCCGTCCTCGAAATTAGTACCTTTTCATACTCCTCGAGAATCTGAGGGTAGTTCTTTTTGACCTCGGCCTCTGTCTCCCAAGTAGCCTCTTCCTCAGTGTGATGCGTCCACAATACTTTCACAAGTGGGATGACCTTGCTACGCAACACCTGCTCCTTCCTGTCTAGAATACGCGTCGGACGCAGTACATATGTAGCGTCCTCGCTCAACTGTACCTGCTCCCACTTGATAATGTGGGAAGGGTCAGGAACGTATTTCTTCAACATAGATACATGAAATACGTTGTGTACACCAGCAAGTGGTGTGGGCAAAGCAAGATGGTATGCTACCACACCCACTCGGTCTAATATCTGGAATGGGCCAATGAACTGCGGCATGTGCTTCCCTTTCTTGCCAAAATGAAAGACTCCCTTCATGGGGGAAACTAGGAGGAATACATGGTCCCCAACTTCGAACTCTAGCAGTCACCGCCTCGTATTGGCGTAGCTCTTCTGTCTGCTATGCGTTATAAGAAGTCGATGTCAGATAATGTCGATCTTCTCTGAGGTCGCCTGTACTAACTCTGGGCCAATCAAACTGTATTTGCCAACCACTGCCCAACAATGCAGTGCTCTGCAAGGGCGCCCGTACAAGGCCTTGTAAGGAGCCATACCAATACTCGCCTAAAAGCTGTTATTGTAGGCGAACTCTGCATACGGGAGATAGTCAGCCCAACTGTCCTTGAAGTCCAAAACACAAGCCCACAGCATATCCTCCAAAATCTGATTCACTCGCTCTGTCTTCCCATCAGTCTATGGGTGGAACGCGGTACTGAACTTCAACTTCACACCCATCGCTTCCTAGATACGAGTCCAGAAGATAGATGTGAATCGCGTGTCTCGATCCGACACGATCTCTAGAGGAACTCCATATAGACGCACTATTTCTTTGATGTACAATCTGGCCAAGTCATCTGCCGAGTTCGAAACTCTGATAGGGAGGAAATGGGCCGAATTCGTTAACCGGTCCACAATCACCCAAATGGAATCATGCCTCTTCTTCATCTTCTGCAGCCCTGATATGAAATCCATAGAGATGAAGTCCCACTTCCATTCAGCTATGGGCATGAGCTGAAGCAGTCCAGGAGGTCGGCGATGTTCAGCCTTAACCTGCTGGCACATGAGATAACGGGAGACATATGCTGCTATATGAGCCTTCATATTGTCCCACCAATATGACCTCTTCATGTCCTGATACATCTTCGTGCTACCAGGATGCATCGTAAGCTTTGATCTATGGGTAGCCTCGAGAATCTCCTGCCTCAAGTCATGAATGTCTGAGATGCATAGGCGGCCACGGTATCGAAGGCCCCCATCTGTGCCAACTCTCTACTCGGAGTTCTCGTCATCGCTAGCTTACTCTCGAAGCTTAGACAATTGCTCATTGCTCTTCTGGGACTCGATAATCCTGTCATCAATAAGTGACCGCACCCGAATGTGTACGATACTCTCGAATGGCTCCTCCACAGTGAGTTTTTGCTCAAAGTCCCTCACGAACTCTACCATATCCCACTCAACTATTATTAGCGGAGCCGTAAATGCTATAGTCTTCTTGCGGTTCAACGTGTCTACCATAAGGTTGGCCTTGCCAGGATGGTAGGAGACCTCGGACTTGAAGTCCTTCAAGGTTTCCATCCAGCAGCGCTGCCTCATATTCAAGTCCCGCTAAGTGAATATATAGCGCAAGCTCTTGTGGTCATAGAAAAGCTTGAACTCCTCTCCGTAGAGGTAATGTCTCCAGAGCTTTAGTGTAAAGATGACAACTACTAGTTTCAAGTCATGCGTAGGGTAATTCTCCTCATGTTTTCTTAACTGTCTGGAGGCATATGCGATCACCTTGTCCTTCTGCATAAGGACACAGCCCAAACCAACCCGAGATGCATCGGTGTATATTATATACTTGACCCCTTGCTCTGGCAATATTAGCACAGGGGCGGACGTCAGTATGTCCTTTAGCTCCTGGAAAGCCGCTTCTGCCTTCTCATTCCAGGCGAACTTCAGATCCTTCTGTGTCAACTGAGATAACGGTCTGGCTATCTTCGAGAAGTCCCGAATGAAGGGTCGGTAATAACCTGCCAGACCAAGAAAACTCCTCACCCATTAACTGAACCAGGCTACTTCCAATCTTGAACCGCAGCTACCTTAGCAAGGTCCACCACTATCCATTCCTTGGACACCACATGTCCCAGGAACTTGACTTCCTCTTTTCAGAAGTCTCATTTCTTGTACTGTGCAAACAACTGGTTCTTTTTAGAGTATCCAAGACGGCTCGTAGGTGTTCTTCGTGTTCTTCCCGACTCGCAGAGTATATCAGGATGTCATCGATAAACATGATGACAAATTGGTATAGAAATGGCCGAAATACCCTGTTTATCAAATCTATGAATACGGCCGGCGCGTTCGTAGGACCGAACGACATCACGAGGAACTCGTAATGCCTAAAACTGGTCTTGAAGGCCGTCTTCTGCACGTCCTCATCCCTGACTGTAGATCAATCTTCAAGAAGTAGCGCGCCACTTTCAACTGATCAAACAGATCGTCTATCTTGGGCAAAGGATGCTTGTTCTTCACGGTCAATTGGTTCAACCTATGGTAATCAATACATAATCGTAGCGACCCATCCTTTTTCTTGACGAACAACACAGGTGCTCCCCAAGGAGACACACTAGGTCATATGAAGCCCTTCTCTGCCAGCTCATCAATCTACTTCCTCAGTTCCTCCATTTCACATGGAGGCATCCGATACATAAGTAATGAAATGGGGGTCGCATCGGGCACAAGATCAATAGTACAATCGATCTTACGCCGAGGAGGTAATCTAGGGATCGTCCTGAACACATCCTCAAATTCCTGAACTACTGGCATGTTCCCTAACGTCGGCCCATAACATGCTTTAGTAAAGCAACGTAACATCCAACATGACATGGCCAACTAACCTGTATTGGAAAAGTAAAGACCGTGCCGTCAGGTCTGTTGGCTTTCACGACCTGATTATCGCAATCAATCTCTGCCTTCATCTCGGTGAGCTAGTCCATACTGAGGATAATGTCGTAGTGCCATAGTGGGGCGACAATGAGGTCAACGAATACTGTCCTGCTACCTAAGTCTACTGAGCAACCCTCGCACGTCCGTGTGACATTCGAAAAGGTCCCTGTAGCAGTAATGAGTCTCACTCCCTTCGTGGGAGTAATATGTAAAGCTAGACGCTTAACTGCCGCACAGGAAATGATGGAGGTAGTGGACCCAGTGTCCACTAATAAGAAGACAGGAGTACCTTGTACATGTGCAGTGACCTCGATGGCCATAGGTGCTAAAGGTGATATCTCTAGCTCTTCCGCTACAAGTGCATGAGCGCGTGCCTGCTGAGGACGATTGGGCTGAGGCACCATAGGTCACTGAGGCGGCCTAAATCGAGGTGCAGGGGGCCTAAAAGATGGATGTGCAGGTTCTGTCCGTAGGGGTGGCGCTAAAATGACCTAGGGAACCTGGCGGTTAATCCTCTGTTGTGGTGAAAACCCACTGTCTCTCATACATGCAAAACAGCTCTCCGCAGCATGACCTGGTCTCCCACAGTAAGTGCATGTCACACCCGGTCGCCTCATCGGAACTAGTGGTGCCACGGTCCTGGGAGGAGAGTCAGTACAGGGCCTCTTGCTGAGGAATGGCCTGCTCGACATATCTGGTCGTGGCCTAGGGATCATAGGCCCACGAGAACATGACAATCGATCCCAGTCCTACTTTGTCCGCATCGACATGTGTACTAGCTCAGCATAGGAGGGTATACTAGCACAACACATCTTCGACTGAATGTCGGATTGCAGGCTCTTAGAAAAATGCCGCATCAGCATCTGCGTGTCAACAAGTATAGTTGGGACGTATCTGCCCTACTCTGTAAACTGGTGCTCGTACTCCGTCACTGTCATGCCTCCCTGTCTGAGGCACAAGAACTCATTCTCCTTCTCGTGCTGGTACGTCTGGCGATAGTACTTCTCATGGAAGTGGAACTCAAAAAGTTGCCCATGTCCATATATAGCCAACTGCAACTATCCGCAGAACACTATCCCACCACAAGTTAGCCTCCTTTTCAAACATAAAGGTGGCCAACTTGACCTGCTCCTGCTCTATACAATGTAGCATCCTCAACATCTTAGAGATGTGGTCGAGCCAATATTCGGCTTCCTCAGGTCTGTGAGAACCCATAAAGGTAGGAGGCCTCAAGCGCTAGAATCGCTCAAGGAGACCACTCGTACCCAGATTCCCCATAGGGTATGCAGCAGGTGCAGGGAGAGGCACACCCTCATCCTGAGCAGAAGGCCCTATAGTCTCAGCAGGGCGTACAGATGGTGAAGGTGGAGTCGCACATCCACCCTGAGCTAGAGCCCCTGCATTAGTAGCTAAGAGCTACTGGTGCTGCTGGTGCATCATCGTCATCAACTGCTCCAACCTATCCACAAGTGGAGCTGACTAGGGCACATGCTGCATCGAAGAAGATGCATGGTTCTGCTCACCAACCGATGGTGTGTACAGTGGCGGCCCAACTGCAAGACCAGTAGATAGCTGAGACTCAGGCATAGTCTTACGAATAAGGCTCAAACCAGGGTCGATACAACCATCACTCTGGGGAGGTACTTGATCTATCGAACCAGTAAGTGCGAGGCGTGCCGTGCTCCGCGTGACCTTAGGTGGCATTCCTTATATGACATAGGGTGCAACTTGTGTAAGATGTAGCATAACAATACACAATCCTTTAAGCATGCTACACACTTCATAGCAAAAGGAACTACATGCATTTCATTCACCAAAATTTGTCATAATACATGGAATACAGAGTTACATGAATCATGAAAGAAGATGCATGTAAGCTAATACAACCAAAGCTTTAAACATTGAAAACATTTTACTAACTACTACACGACTAGGCCCATCAACATGAACACAAACATAACCTAAAGCAGTAACCAAAATAAGTTGCAAGACAACGCCATGGATGACTAGGCATCCGAGTCTGTCGATGGAGGAGGGGTGCCCTTATCATGCAGACAGTACATTATAGTCTTCAAGGTGCAAGTCACCTTCTTGAACTTATGTTTCACAAGGCCTTGAAGATCCATCAGATCCTACCGTAGGACAGCCTGACCCTCCTCAAGCTGAGCTAGATGGGTATCCTTAGCTTCTTGATTAGTGTCCTGCTCCAGTGACGTAGGAGGGGAGCTCTCCTCCTTGTCCTGGGCCTCCTCTTCTTCCTAGCTCTCTTCCTCTTCTATCTCAGCTCTACCTTCTTCCTCACTTTCATAGTCCTCACTAGTCGTCTCATCCTCACTCTCATCCAGTCGGGTTTGCTACTGCCGTGACCCGATTTTTATTTGATTGAGAGTAGTTTCATCGATGAAATACTGCAATCTTGCATATAAGCCGGCCGAAGGGGAACGAATCAGTCATTCTATTGGAGAGTGCGGTAAGAACTATCTGTCGCAAAACATATGTAGGCACGTACAACTTCACTCCCTGTCCCGCTTGGTATAGAAAATCTACCATCAGACGCGTGCACTCACTATGATTGCCCCACCTGGGTTAATGTTAAACGTGCAGATATGGTGGAGTATGCGAAAATCATCCGTCATGTTTGATGCCATGAGGCTATTATTTGGTTGTCATTACACCAGTCGACCGCAAAGGGAATGTGTACGGCGATCCCTTTCTCGTGTACTGTTCAGATTCTTCTCACTCTCGTGAAATTGGCCAAGCGGTATTCCCATGAGTCGAGCTATCAGGCCAGCGAAAATTGTGGCCTCCCGACCTCTTCCCACCGGAATCTTAAACTGCAAGGGCTCCAATGTAGGCTCTTGAATGTGAGCATAAAAAGCTCAGAAAGTACCCACATTTGCACGATCTTTACCCTCAAACACAAGGCCCCACCCGGCTTCACCCAAGCACTCCAATAACAGATACTCCTCAAAGAATCGCCCATCCACCTAGGCTTCAAAAAGGACCCTACGGTCCACGTATCTTCCATGGGATAACTCTGCCAATAGAGCTCTTGGGAGAGGAGCCTAAGGATCGAAGTCCCATTTAGTCCGTAGCTCACGTTCAACGCCCGTGCTTACGGTGGCGCCTCTTGGTCTCCTTGAACGAGTGGGGCGACTAGGCCCTACTTCATCCACGACACCCTTTCTCTTTCCCATGAGATAAAGAATGGTGAAAAGTGAGAAAATGGTCATAATGAACTTGAATGGGGCGATGGAAAAGTGGAGGAAAGGGAAAAAAGGGATGGGTTCTTTGGTTCTCCATGGATTTGAGCCTCCAAGGGGTGTGTAAAGGCTCAAATGAAAGGGAATAAAGAGGGAAGATGAAGAAAGAGGATGGGTTAGTGAGTGTACACAAATTTGAGACTCAAATGGGGGGGTTTAAGAGCTCAAATGGGGGAGAATGGAGAGGGTAGGCAGCTATGGTAGAGAGATTTCGAATGTGTGGTGAAGGTGATGCACGAAAATAAAGGAAGAGGAGGTTGGAGGGGCGATTTCTGTGAAAAATCAGAAGTTTGGGAGAGAAATGAGAGCTTGGGGGTACTTTGTGAAGGAGGGGTGACCTAAGAGGGGTTCTAATTGAAAACCCAAGTATCAGGGGTCAACACTACACCCCAAACATGGTTGGCCCGAGCGGCCCGCCCGACCGAGCCAGCTGGTCGGTGAGCCTCGTCGAACCGACGAGGTCCTCGCTAGTCTCTGGAGAAACTGGAGAGGGATCGCCATTTGGGAAAGGTCCTCCTACCCCCCTAGCCCCAAATGCATGCGGGTTTCATCTTGGGTCCCCCCGAAAGTGCCCGATTTGGGCCCCACACCCTTTTTGAGTTAATTCGGGCTAGTTCGGATACTATCTGATGTACATTCACATTTAGCAATTTCTAAAAGTTGGGGTGGGGTTATTTGTGATTTAAACCCGTCAATAGACGGTCTAGAAGTAATCCGAGGTCATCTCATGTGATCACGAATGCGTACGGACTCGATCTCGGTGATCGATTTCGGTGAACTTCGCCAATTAGTGAAGTCGGGGAAACCTATGCCTGTTTTTACGTTTGTCTCGCACCCTCCTAAGTTGAAATGTGTCAACGTAAGTCGTGTGACTATAACCCAGATCCGGTTTAATCCAAATCATGCTCTGATACCAACTTGTAACGCCCTGAAAATCAGAGGTTAAGTAGCAACTCAACTCCCGAGTTCCAAAACATCACTTATGCAACATATATGCTTATGATTAAATATTGTCTATGTTAGTGAATTAATAATGAGTGGGATTATACCAAAATAGTAATTCATACTCCAAATCAAGTTATAAGATGCAAGTGGAAGACTGAAAGACATAAATAAATGTATATAAGTCAAAAGATCATGATCGGTCTCCAGAGTATGAATACATCACTGAGTCACCATATACATGTAGCAGTCTCAAAAATCAAAATATCAAAATAGTACAATTACAATGATAATCCCTGTATCCCCGTCGATCCGGATAGCCTAAGTAGAGTCGCTGGAGTACTGTATATACGAGAATTCGTCCTAATCATCATAGTAATCAAGCTCCACTTCTGAGGTCACGGCATCATCTAAAATCAAGACAGAGTCTGGTTGGTGTTTAAAACACCATCCCGTAATGTGGGAGTGAGTGATCAACTCAATGGAACTATACAGCAAAGGTTAACATGTTATCAATTCAGTCAAGTAGTAATGATAAAGCAGTAAAATCAAACAATCCTAGATACTCTTATTAATGCAAGGATGGAATGTAGTCATGATGAATGCCCTCGCCTACACTCCCTCGTGTGACACCATCTTACGGTCACAGCATGCTTTCTTCCCACTGTGCTCTTCAACCTGGGGGCATATGCAGTGCGATGTTATGAACGTGATTACCGAGTTCTTATTAGTCTATTTCATACAGCAGGATTAGGAAACTAACGTACCTCCCTTATTTCACTTCCCAAATAATGATCCATTCTAGGGTCATTAGTCCTAGTAAATCTCATATGATGTTGCGGTTCTAGGTCGCTGCAAAGGGTTCGTCACCAAATTAGTACAGGCCTAGTGTATACTCTGATTACTACGGAAAGGCTCGTCGCCTCTATGCAGGTTCAAAGTATACTCGAGGTCACTACAAAGGGCTCGTCTTCAATCAGTGTAGGCCGATAGCTCGAATACAGTGTCCCATACCACCGTATTCGGCTCACGAGTCTGGATTGCTCACTGGACACTACGGGGAGACTTGTGCCCTAGCGTAGGCCAACAGCTCGACCACGGTGTCCCATACCACCATGTCCGGCTCATGAGTCTTAGCGGATCGAGGTACCAAGGTTAAATGGAATTTCACTGGTGAGTTTAGTACCTTAGGTTCAAGCAGTAGTGTTCATACATGGTGAATATACATCCGGCAAATTGGGTTACTGGGCGAGCTCGACTAATACGAGCATACATCGTATCGATCGACATGAAGTGTATAAGCACTTCGTGTGGCCTAACCACTGCTTACGACCAACGCACGACTTGGGTTCGTCAAACACATCCTACATGGCGAATGAATCTCAGCCACGAACTCAAGGCTTGTTACTGATTGCCTGGACTATAACATAGCCCCAATCACATTTAATCCTTAACCAGAAGCATGTAGAGTAGTCAGAGTAGAATTAACCAAGTAACGCAAACATGTTAGCAAGCATGTTATAAAACACAACTTAAACAAGAAATTCAAACACATATATTTCATGAGTAAGCAATTAAATTAAACAACTTACATGAAGGAAGTCATACACACCTCTAAGGTAGTTGAGAATCCTATCTCAACACCCACCTAAAGTACTATCATCTAAATACTTACTCATACAAGCATTTTCACAAACACTTAGAGTACACTTGTTAACATACATAACACATGTTGGCTAAAACATGTATTAGGGCAAATCCTTTTGCCAAGTAGTTATTACACATATATCTAGCATATATATATAGTAATTAATCATGGCAAACACACTTTCATATTTTTTTTGTATACAGTATTTTTTACAAATATACAGAATACACTAAACGCCATAAATTGCATACATAACTGAATCGCAAAATAAACATCGCATTTTGCATGTGAAATAGCACCCACATCAGGAATCTATCATTCTCTGACATTGAAAGCTTTAAAAACTATAACCTATATGTCTATAGTCCGCACCTTATGCCGATAAACGCGTAACGGAGTCATTTTAGACGTTAAGTCTTTGTCAACGGCGGATTTGCAACCTATAACATGAGTTAGGTTAGCCATTTCATAACTAGCACTATCAGAAACCCTATAACAGATTAGGGTTATGTTTTCTTACCCATCGGTATTGCTGGTAGAGCGATGCCAAAATGGTGGTAAGGCACGTGGAGTAGATGGGATTGAATCTTAGGAGTGACTCCAACTTCTCTCTCACTTTCTCTCCCTTTACTCTTTTCTCTCTCCTATGGCTTTTACCAAATTCGTATGGAGTGAATGAGAGAGGGTTTAAAGTCCTTATATAGGCCTAAAACCGATGGAAATGGCCCCAGGACCAAGGTATACTAAGGTTATAGCCAAATGACATCTGTTTCAGCTCAACGGAGCACTTCTGGAGACCCCCCTTGAGCCCAAGGTCGGACTTAAACTCCCTGACCATGGATCTAGGTCGAGTTAAGTTTTCATTCCAATCAAGTTTCCAGATCGCATGTGGTGGACCAGTTTCAGTTCAACGGTCACCGGAACTCAATCAGGGTTACAAGTACACTGCCATGTATATGAAATTTCTCCTGATCCGAGGGTGTATTTGGGTTAGATTCTGACGGTCTGATTGCTTATATCAGGCCCACAAGCGACAAGTCTCGGATTACTTAAATTAGATTTAATTTCTAAAGAAAACTACGTTTTCTCACACACTTCACTCCGGGCTCAAGCGAATAGCCCCGGGACACTATCTGGATTTGATTTCTGAGATGGTTGTCAAGCCCAGCAAGGTGGTCCTAATTATATAACTTCGTATTATTCAAACTTTTGACGTGCGGTCCAAATCCGATACAGAGTTTCAATGTGCTCCCGAGAGCAACTAGGTAATGAGATTGATCCTAGATTTAGGGTAACCTAACGTCAATGATTCTACAAGTTTTGGGTCTTGCAGATCGTATTTAAAGTGGATTAAGCAGATTTTGTAGCTAATCTAGTTTAGCACTTAGTTAATTTTACCTAATTTCTAAAGGATTTGATCCTGAGTGATTTCTGCCTGAGGTGGTACTCGGGTCTTTGTATGGAATTTTCCGAGTCGTTACATTTCTTGACCAGTCGAGCAGGGTGCTCGACCAGTCGAAGGGGGCTTGACTCGATGTTTAGCAACTGATTTGTTGCTCTCTCGACTAGTCAAAGGCAGTGCTAGACTAGTTGAACAGGGCCCTCGACCAGTCGAGCAGGGCCTTTAACCATTCGAAGAACTGTTTTATCTGATCGCGCCGAAAATTTGAAATTTTGTTGGATCTTAGGCGAGTCGAAGGAGACCTTAGACAAGTCGAAGTAAGTGAATTTCAGCCTAAAAAATAGAGGCTTACTTTCATTCCAAATCATTGAATTCAAGCTAAGAAAAGCCTCCATTGAGAAAGAGAGAAGTCCTCACTATCTTCAAGCTATTGTGCGGTATTTTAAATTTATGTTTATAGATTTTTGTTTTGATTCTTTGATCTCTAATTAATGAATCTTATTTTTTTTAAGAGAGTAATCACTCTCTTTTTTAGATCTGAAGGATTCAAACAGTAGCCTAATGTTTGAACTAATTTAAAATCAATTAGAACGTAGAACCCTTGATTGTATTACTGGACATTGAACGTTCTACATCAAACGAGGCGATTCTACAGGCTACATCAAGTGCGTCTTCAGAAAGGGAAGATAAGTATCAATCTGTATTTTTGTTTCTGGTTTCTTGAGATATCCAAAAAATCTCTATATTAGTTTTGACTAAGATAGTCAGAAAATCTCAGCGTGGGGTTTTGTTTGTGATAGTCCATCTGAAAACACAATTATATAGGTTTTAAGGTGAACCTGTGAAAACCTTAATTATTAGTGAACGTCAATATCACATGGGTTGTGATTATTGGGAGTGGAGTAGGTGTTTTGACCAGAAATGAAATGCATTTGATTTGGGAGAATTTCTTATCTAACATCGATAAAGATATAGTAAATGGAATATCTATCAATTTCATTTATTCTGAGTTCATTGACATCCTCTTGATCCTTTGATTCCAAGATAGAATCTCTTAATAAAGAGAGAGATACATTCCAGCGTATTTTCATCAAATCTCCAAGGGAGCGAGTTGTACGGGTTTCTCCTATTGGGATCCCTTGGGAATATCCGAAATAACTTGATCATCTGTCAGAAATTTCAGCATAACAACCATCCTCAAAGATAATCCGCGCAACTCATACAGGAGTTGCACGGCTAGCGAGTTGTGCAGACCCGCGCAACTCTCTATGAATTGTGCGGCCTTCCTTCGTCCTCTCTGCCCTCAATACCTATCAGAGGGACTGACCTCCTGAACATCCAATCCATCAAATGAGGGGGTGAGAGGGTATATATAGGCATACGCACGTGTGAGCCCTCGATTCTTGTATTATGGGCCCCACCTCGCGTCACTTGTTTCTGCAATTTGTGCATCCCAGTGCAACTTGGGCGAGTTGCGTGAACCAACGCAAGTTAGATCCCACGCATCTTGGGTTCCGCGCAACTCAAGTCCCACACATCTTGCTCTTTCTTACTTTTCATGCCTCTCTTTCCTTAATCATTTTTTGGTGCTCCAATAGATGCCCCCTTGATCCGAGATTTCATTTTTCTAAATCAATCTAAAGGATCAAACTGTGTAATGGAGAATCTGATTTGTGCGGCTCCGGGCAACTCGCTAGCTGAGAATCTAATTTGCGCGGGCCCATGTAACTTGTTCACCTGCGCAACTCTCTGTCGGCACCGAAAGACTATAAATATCAACCCTTTCTAATCATTTCCATCTCCTGATTTTCTTTCCCCGTGATTCCCCTTTTCTGTGCTACTCTTCCGCGCAACTTGCCCGCGCAAGTCTTTCACGCAACTCATTCGCACTTAGTTCAGTAAATTCTTGCCTTAAAACTCTGTCAAATTTTCTAACTTTTTTCAGACTTAACCATTTTCCCAAATTTCCCAACTATGGCTTGTACCAAAAGAACTTTTCGTGTAATGGAGCCACCCTCAAATCATCCCTCTTATGCTAGCCTTCCTAATTCTCCTCCAACTTCTGATCCTTCACCAACCCCTGCAACTCAAATGGCCCCTTCTTCCTCAGTTCAAGCAGCCGCCCCTTCTTCTCCAACTCACGAAAGTCCACCACGTAAGCGAGTTAAGGTGACCAAGAAACAACCCACATATATAAAGGAGCCGATATTACCCATCCTCAACTTTTCTGACAGAGTCAAGTCGCTATCTTGGTCAATATGTCAGGCAATCATCTTTGGAGCCATAGCATCACCTCCAAAGCAAGGTCGAGAAATCGACTAGGAGACTTGGCTGGAATCCATAGCCAAACTCCGCACAGACATCGTTCGATTGCCAATAAGAGAAGATACACCACCACCCACTCTTTCTCAGAGGAAGCGGAAGAAGTCGAAACAATATATACTTCAAGAAAAGATCCAATAACACAAAAAGAAGAAAATCCCGAACTCTTGGGACATAATAAAGGTTCAGGATGGCTTCATAAAATTCAACAGCCCCCTTAGGAACGAATTGATGATGATTCCTTTGAACATTCAACGACATCAGTCCATTCTTAAAAGTGAGCTAACTGATCGAACCTTGCAAAGCCGTATGATGTATACTCCAAACTGGACGATTCAAGAGCCCCGAATGTTAGAGGGCATTCTTTCGGAGAGAGGATCAAAACAACAAATTGGTGAAGCACATCATATGCAATTCTTAGTTCCATGCTACAACCCTTATGCATGCTTTTCAATAGTCTTTTACGTGACAATGTGCTAGCGTTTCAGAGAAAGAAGATTACTATGGGAATCTGGAGAATTTCACATGCGATGCTTCCTGATGTCTCGTAAATATTACACTGATTGGGCCAAGGCTATCCTTACCAAATATTTCACGACATTAATGCATGTTTATCATGCCTCAGACTTAGAAACAGGGCTCACAAAATTTCTGATCGCTGAATCCGGTGCCGACAACCTCCGTAGTACCCCATTCTCGGCTCCTAGCGCTCAAATGCCAGATTCCGATCCTGGGATCCTATAAGGAGGATTTTCAACATGAATTTGTCTCATAAGAAGCATAACCACAAATATACCTAAATCATAAGAACAACATCATCACCACATATCCACTAATATAATCATTTAAGTACAATGCTAAAAGGAAAATACGTATATTAAAAATCAAAGCTCCAAAGGTCCGCTGCATGCTCCAAGCTCAGTGCTGCTGTAACCTAACACCACCTGCATACATCTATCGTGCATAAGGTTATAGAAAGCTTAGTGGGTGGTGAGAGTATGTGCATAAGGTAAGTGCCAAGTATGTAATACAATGCCATAAATCATAGAATATTGAAAATACTGGCAAGTTCATGAATCATATGATATCATAGTAAGCGAAAACACTGGCAAGTCCACGAATACAATCAGTCGTACCAAGGCTATGCGATGTAAAAACATAAACTAATATCACATACTAAGGAAGCAATGTAGATCAGTTATGCAATGCAGAGACATAATAAGACAAATATCAGAAACCGAGGATGCAGTACAATACGCAAATCCTGGCGAGTCCACGAATGCCGTCAACCTCATCTAGTCCATATAAATGCAAAAATGTAGTAACCCTGAATACCATATGTTGTGGGCGTAATGCAATATGCAGTGTGAATGAAAGGACTAAGCTGGAGTGTGAAGTCTGGATAATAGTATATAATACTGCAGGCTATGGGGTCTATCATAAAGAACTTCCATCCAAACCAGTCCCATACCTAAATTTGGATAGTCAGACTCAATGTGGTAGACTCCTGATCTCAGGTTAGTCGTGCGCCCAACCAAAATCCTGGTCATGCGAAGGTACACAATAACTAGTTGCGCACCACCAGTCCGAGTGGATAGTGAGTGGATGAATGAATGGGTATGCAACTCCTACTCAATAAGTCCACATATTAGTACGGTTCCTCTTTGAAAAATCACCGGGATCTATTACACTCCAAACCAGATTGCCGCCCTGTAACATCCCGGATTTTTTCCCAACCTGGGATTAGACGTCCTTAGGCGATGGATCGATCCTAACACCTTATTAACTTGTCAGAACTGAATCCCACAGTCTAAAATTGCTCCTTAACCCATTTCCTTCACAAATCCCACCCTTCACTACCTTGTTCTTTCAATTTTTCAAAGCACTTTTGCCCTAGACACTATCCTAAACTAGCTAAGTAGTATAACTTGGATCACTTTAGATATAAACTGCAAAGGACTAAATACTACCTCAGACGGAAATCACTTATGATTAAATCCTTTAGAAATTTGACAAAGTTAACTAAGTGCTAAACTAGATTAGCCATGAAATCTATTTGAATCGCTTTAAATACGATCTGCAAGACCCAAAACTTGTAGAATCATTGATGCTAGGTTACCCTAAAATCTAGGATCAATCTCATTACCCGGCTGCTCTCAGGAGCATCTCGAAACTCCGTATCAGATCTGGACCGCACGTCGGAAGTACGATTAACACGAAGTTAAGGAATTAGGACCGCCTTGCTGGGCTTGACAACCATCTCAAAAATCAAATCCAGCCATTGTCCCACGACTGTTCGCTTGAGTCCGGAGCGAGAGAGTGTGAAAACACTTGTTTTCTTTAAAAATAAATATCTTGAATAGTAATCTGGCATCTCTCGTTTACGGATTAGTTTTAAGCAACCAGACCTTCAGAATCAGACCAAATTACACCCTCGGATCAAGAGAAATTTCATACACATTTACATGTACTCGGAATCTCCGATTAAGACCCTCTTGACCGTCGGCCCGGCGGTCCGCCACGCGTGATCTGGAAATCCGACTGAAACGAAAACTTAATAGAACGTAGATCCAGTGTCGGTGAGCTTAAGTCCGACCTTTGGCTTAAGGAGGCCCACCAGAAGTCCTCCGTTGAGCTGAAAAAGTTCCGCTTTGGTTATAACCTAGGTGAACCGTGTCCAGAAGTCTATTTCGGTGAAGTTTTAGGCTATATAAGGACCTTAAACCCTCTCCCATTTCAGCCATACGAATTTGGATTTGAGAGGAGAGAAAAGAGAGAGAAAGTGTGGGAGATGTGGGAGAATCTCCCTGCCATGCTTCCCTGCCGCTCCACGAGCTCCACCGCTCCGTTCTTATCGCTTTTCCGGCGATTCCAACTCCATTTCTAGGTAAGAAACCCAAACCCTAATCTGTTTTGGGACTGTATAGGTTGTAGGTTGTGAAATAGCTAATCTATTTCATTCTCTAGGTTGCCAAACTGCCGAATACGGAAGCTTAGCAAACCTATCGACTCCGTTACGATTCTACGACACAAGGTGCAGACTTTAGGTGTATAGGTTATAGTTTTCAACGCTTTCAATGTCAGATAATGATAGATTCATGATCTGCATGCAATTGCACATGTACAAAGTGCTTTCCGATTTTTGTTTCGATTAAAGATGCAAATTATGGAATTTTACATATTCTAGGTATTCGTAGAAAATACCGTATACGTATATTTTTTGGAAATGTGTTTGACATGATTATTTGTTGTATGAATATATGATATACGGATAAAATACTTATTTGGTGAATGGATTCGCCCAAATATATGTTTTACTAATATACACTATGTATGTACAAATACTATATTGTAGAAAGTACTGTATACATATGTATTTTAGAGATGTGTTTGCCATGATTATTTATTGTATAAATATACTATATATGCGTAAATTATTTGCTTGGTGAGGGGACTCGCCCTAATACATGTTTGCTAACATACACCAAGTATGTGAAATAGTGTATGTTAAGTGTTTGTGGAAATGCTTGTGTGAGCAAGTGTTTGAATGTTGATGCCTTAGGAGAGTGTCGAGATGGGATTCTCAACTACCCTAGAGACATGTATGATTACCTCCATGAGGTTGTCTACTTAAACCGCTTACTTGCAATATATGTGTTTGTATTCCTACTGATGTAATGCTTTGCAACATACTTTATATCATGCTTTATAACATGCCTACTAGCATGCTTGAATTACTTTATTTATCATGCTTTACTCCACATGCTATGGATGAAAATTGATTGAGTTTGGGACTATGTCTATAGTCCAGACAGCCGGTACCAGATTTGAGATCGTGGCTGAGGTTCATGTCGCCATGTGGGATGTGTTTGACGAACCTGAGTCGTACGTCAGTTGGCGACAGTGATTAGGCCACGCGAAGTGCTTATGCACTTCATGTCGTCTAATTGATTGTGTGCTCGAGCTAGTCAGGCTCGTCAAGTAACCCGATGTGTCTAATGTATGTTCACCATGTTTGGTCGCTACTGCTTGAACCTAGGGTACCAAACTTACCAGTGGAAATCCTGTTAACCATGGTACCTCGATCCGCTAAGACTCATGAGCCGGGCATGGTGGTATGGGACACCGTGGTCGAGCTGTCGGCCTACGCTAGGGCGATGGGTGATGGGGGAGTGGTGCAACGATTCCATGTAACAGCCCTGGCAGCCCTGCCTCCCCGTAGTGACTAATGAGCAACCAGACTCGTGAGCCGATTATGGTGGTATGGAACACTATATTCGTGCTGTCAGCCTACACTGGCGTAGCCTAGCTGTGGTCCTCAGTCGGGTTGTAGCCGGGTCCCATTCTCAATAAGTGGACTGGTCGGGCTTCGAAATAGACTGTCAGTTGGTAGGACGTTAGTGAAGTGACCTCGAGCATACTCTGAATTTGCAGTGAGGCGATGAGTTTTGCCGCAGTGTATAGAGTATGAACTAGGCCTGTATCTATATAATGATGAATCGTTAAAGAGGTGATGGGGGAGTGGTGCAACGATTCCAAGTAACGGCCCTGACAGCCTCTGCAGTGACCTAGAAACATACCATCGTCTGAGATTAACTAGGACTGATGACCCTAGAATGGATCATGTTTGGGAATGATACAAGGGAGGTACCTTAGTTTCCCAATCCTACTGTTTGAAATGGAATAATAACAACTCGGTAATCATGCTCATCATGCATTGCATGTGCCGGAAGATGTGGAGCGAGGGATGAAAGCATGCCATGAACGAAGAGGGTGTCGCATGAGGGAGTATGTCGGTGAGGGCATACATCATGTCATTCATACTTGCATTAATAAGAGTAGTTAGGAGTGTTTGCTTTTACTTGCTTTATCATTTCTTGCTTGGTGAATTGATAACATGTTAACCTATGCTTTATTGTTCCATTGAGTTGATCACTCACTTCCACGTTACGGGACGGTGTTATACACACCAACCAGATTTGTTGAGTTTCAGGTGATGGCGATGCTTATGAAGCAGAGCCGGACTATTTCTATGATGATGCGGAGGAGTCCTCCTATCTGTATCTCTCTGGCAGGTCTATGAAGACTGGTATTGTATTGATGTGGGGCTATGGTACTTGAGATAGAAGACATTACACTTCCTCACATTAGGTATATTTTAATTGTCTTGTAATTATTTAACCTGGTAACTTTATCACACTCTGGAGACTCACCACAGTTTTTATATGTTATTTATCTATCACAGTCTTTCGCTTGCAATTTAATTATCTCTGGAGTATGATATGCTGTTTTGGCTTAATCTCACTCATGTTCAATGCACAAATACAGTCAACATTAAATCATTATTCATTTTGTTGCATAAGTGATGTTCTGGAACTCGGGAGTTGAGTTATGCTCAACCCCCGATTTTTGAGATGTTATACGCCCCATCACATGTAACAAGGTGAGTGAAGAGACCTCACTATCAGCCTGCCAATATCGGGCCCAACTCATTAATAGCGGAACCATTCCTCGAGCTAGCCAGACTCAGCCTAGCATTGCCCCCTCCTCTCGGGTAGGTAAGGCCGCACCCCCTTCTAACCTACCACGACATATGGGAGACGCGGCCTAGTGGTATACGGCCCTCATGCGCTCATGCATCCACTTGGTCCAGACGTTGGAACAACCTTTGGAACTAAGAGAGTTTAGGGACTTTTACCCAGGGATATCTATAGCACCCCATGTAGAACAGATTTTTAATGTCCATCTGGCCATCCACGAAATACCTATGGATGCTACAGCCCTGATGTCGCTAGGGCATATGGTGGTCATGTCACACAAATGCGAGATGTATGAGTCCCACAGTTCAATCATGCATCAATCTTACACATACCGTGCGTTCATATGGGGTAACTCCGCCTATTGGGGAGCCCCATGAATAACCTACCCTATGACATATACAATGGTCAATCACGTCTCATAAGAAACATGCAGATGATGTGTATGGGCATGTATTATGATGCTATGCTGTGTATACTCATAATCGGTATCAATAATCGGTATTGACAATCTGCCTCGACAATGTGGATGTTTAACCAACATTGCCCCCAATGGGTGACCCACATAGAGCCTAACATATAGTGGACCCATTGCCTCACAAAAGGCCTGATATACAACACCATGGGCCTCACTCAAGATCTTAATACACATCACGATGGGCCTTACACATAGGCCTAACATATATCACAATGGGCTCTATCACCTGGCCTTCAAATGCATTATAATGGGCCTCATCACCTAGGCCTCATATACATCACATTGGGCCTTAAACATGGGTTGAATAGACATCACAATGGGCCTCAAATACGAGCCGCATATACATCACACAGGCCGAATACACCTCACAATGGGCCTCAACTATCGGTCGCATAGACATCACATAGGTCTCAACAATCAAAATTGGCCTCAACAATCGGAAGCGACACTCAGAATCGGCCTCGACAATCGAGCTCGACAATCAACACACAAACAAGGCGGGGTCCATAGATGAACAACTGATCAACTATGATGGAAAGATTGACCCTCAGCCGTGGTTATAACGAATCCAGTAGCACGGAGCCATCCATCTATGGCGAATGAGGCTAACTAATTAGGGTTAACTCATAAGAGAATGATGAGAATGGGACTATCCAGGCCTAAGAGAAGGTCACAATGTGGACATTCAATCATCATTGCCCATCAATGTGGTCATTTAACCGACATTGCTCCCAAGGAGTGGCCCACATAGAGCCATACGTATAATGGGCCCATGGCCTCACACAAGGGCCTAATATGCATTATCATGGGCCTCACTCAAGGGCTATAAATGTATCACAATGGGCCACACCCACAGGCCTCGAATACATCACAATGGGCCTCGTCCATGGGCCTGGGAAGGTCACAATGTGGACATTCAACTATCACTGCCCATCAATGTGGTCATTTAACCGACATTGCTCCCAAGGAGTGGCACACATAGAGCCATACGTATAATGGGTGCATGGCCTCACACAAGGGCTTAATATACATTGTCATGGGCCTCACTCAAGGGCCACAAATGTATCATGATGGGCCATGCCCACTGGCCTCGAATACATCACAATGGACCTCATCCATGGGCCTCAATATTAGGCCTCATATACTAAGTGGGCCACATTACATAGGCCGCATTATATAGGCTGCACCATTAGGCCGTAATTACCTCACCATGGGCCCTATATACGGGCCTCATATACAACATGTGGGCCACGTATTTGGGCCTAACAATACAAACAGGTGGGCCCCATCTATGAGCCAAAATACATCATGATGGGCCTATGGATGGGCCGCACCATTGATCCTTAAGTGGGCTTGGACCACACTAAAATTACTTCAATAGTTGTAAGTGTAACATGCCTATCACTGTTCCCTATCATACATGGGCACATGGCCCTTTATTAATGATCTGCATTGTTCAAACATTCCCTATGTAAATCTACACTCTCCAAACATTCCCATGCAAATCCACACCATCCATACATTGGACAGCACATCCAAACATCGGACAGCACTGTCCAAACGTTGGCCAGCACCATCCAGCATAATCTGGACGGTGTGGATAAAGTAACACATCATGGTGGTGACCACGTGGTGGCCCACTGGAGATTTGAGTCTGCCTCAGTTAGAGGCAGCCTTAAAATGAGCTTGCCAATGGATGGATGGTTTGGATAACATATGATGTTTTATTTAAACCAACCTGATTTAAATTAATTTTAAACTCACAAGTATACGAATCAGGTGTAGACACGGTACCTATTACGAGATCGTTCCCACAAGGACTAGTTGTCACAATTCGAAATTTATGATTCTTCTTAACTAATCTAGCAAATAGTTTAGGTAAACTAACAAAAATCACTGAAAAATAACTGAGAACAAGAAGAAAAATTCACTCAAGGAGAACACTAGGACTTTTGAATCCACCCCTAATTATCCTAACTCTTGTTTTACTTGTTGATTCACCTTAATTCAGAATGATATAAATTTAATAAATAAAGCACAATCTGTGTCCTTGGTCAAGCACACAGGATGTATAATTCCCTCAAAGCACAAATGATTTTTTCCTTAATATCATTTGTCTCTAATGCATGAATATCAATTGTCATGTATATATAGACATTAAGTGTAACAGCCTGGATTTTTTTTGCCAACCTGGGATTGGACGTCCTTAGGCAATGGGTTGATCCTAACACCTTATGAACCTGTCAGAACTCAATCCCAAAGTCTACAACCGCATTTGAACCCATTTCCTTCACAAATCCCACCCTTCACCACCTTATTCTTTCAATTTTTCTAAGTACTTTCACCCTAGACACTATCCTAAATTAGCTAAGTATTACAGCTTGGATCACATTATATACAAATTACAAAGGACTAAGTACCACCTTAGACAGAAATCTTATAGGACTAAATCCTTTAGAAATGAGACAAAATAACTAAGTGTTAAACTAGATTAGCTACGAAATCCACTTGATCCACTTTAAATACAATCTGCAAGACCCAAAACTTGTAGAATCAATGACGCTAGGTTACCCTAAAATCTAGGATCAATCTCATTACCCAATTGCTCTCGGGAGCATCCCGAAACTCCGTATCAGATCTAGACCACACATCGGGAGTCCGATTAACACGAAGTTAAGGACTTAGGACCGCCTCGCTGGGCTTGACAACCATATCGGAAATCAAATCCAGACAGTGTCCCACGGCTGTTCGCTTGAGTCCGGAGCGAGGGGTGTGAAAACACTTGTTTTTCTTTACAAATAAATATCTCAAATAGTAATATGAGACTTGTCGCTTGCGGGTCAGTATTAAGCAACCTGACCGTCAGAATCAGGCCAAATTACACCCTCGGATCAAGAAAAATTTCATAAACATATCCATGTACTTAGAATTTCTGATTGAGATCCACTGACCATTGAACTGAAACTAGTTCGCCACGCGTGATCTGGAATCCCGACTAAAACAAAACTTGACTAAACATAGATCCAACGTTAGTGAGCTTAAGTCCGACCGCATACAGAAAAGGGGCCGCCAGAAGTCCTCCATTGAGCTGAAATAGATACCCTTTGGAGAAAACTCAAGTATACCTTGACCTTAAGTCTAATTTGGTGAGTTTTTAGGCTATATAAGGACCTTAGAACCCTCTCTCTCACAGCCATACGAATTTGAGATTTGAGAGAGAGAAAAGAGAGAGAAAGTGTGGGAGATGTGGGAGAGTCTCCTTGCTCTTCTTCCCTACTGCTATCCATGCTCCACCACTCTGTTCTAATCACTTTCCCGGCGATTCTAGCTCCGTTTCTAGGTAAGAAACCCTACCCTAATCTGATTTGGGGTGTTGATAGTTGTAGGTTATGAAATAGCTAACCTATTTCATTCTATAGGTTGTCAAACTGCCGAATACGGAAGCTTAGCAAACCTATCGACTCCGTTACGATTCTACGACAAAAGGTGAGGACTTTAGGTGTATAGGTTACGGCTTTCAATACTTTCAATGTCAGATAATGATAGATTCATGATCTACATGCAATTGTACATGTACAAAGTGCCGTCTGTTTTCTATTTCGATTAAAGATGTAGAATATAGAATTTTACATATTCTAGGTATTCGTAGAAAATACCGTATACGTATATATTTTGGAAATGTATTTGACATGATTATTTATTGTATGAATATATGATATATGGATAAAATACTTATTTGGCGAAAGGATTCACCCTAATACATGTTATGCTAATATATACTATGTATGTAGAAATAGTGTATTCTAGAAAGTACCGTATACGTATAAATTTTGGAGATGTGGTTGCCATGATTATTTGCCGTATGAATATATTATATATGGATAAAATACTTGTTTGGTGAGAGGACTCGCCCTATTATATGTTTTGCTAATATACACTATATATGTGAAAATAGTGTATTCTAAGTGTTTGTGAAGATGGCTGAATGAGTATAGAATTCTCATTCATGCTCGCCATGACTAATTGTCATGGATATATGATTGTTGTATTGGCGATACCCCCCTTTGACGAAAGGATTTGCCTTAAATCACGCCACGGCCAACATACACTATATATGCTTAAACGTGTAGCCCAGGTGGTTGTGGAAATGACTGAGTGAACATGGAACTTGGATTTCTGCTTGCCATGACTATCCGTCGTGGGTACACGCGTGTTGTAATTGGGGGAACTCCCTAGTGAAAGGTTTTGGCCTAATACCTACGTGATCAACATATATCATGTATGTTGATGTAGGTAGTCTAAAGTGTTTGTTGATATGTTGAATGAGTAATAGTTAGTAAATTGTAATGCATCAAGGCGTTGAGATATGATTCTTAACTCCTGTAACTATGTGTATGCTTTCTTTATAAATCTGTGTGATTAGGAATTGAATATGTACAAACTCATACTTATGTTGTACTTCATAACATGCTCAACTGATTGTATGATTTTATTTATGTAATGCGTATGTTTAAATTCATGTTTACATTGTATGATCTGTCATGGGTGATGGGGGAGTGGTGTAACGATTCTGTGCAACAGTCCTGATAGCCCTAAACGGATATTATCAGACTTTGATTGTATGATTTGAATCTTGATCCACTACTGCTTTACCTATCTGTAATTGAATGTGATTGGGGCTATTGTATAGTCCAGACAATCGGTAATAGGACTGAATTCGTGGTTGAGATTCATTCGGCACGTAGGACATGTTTGACGAACCCAAGTCATACGTTGCTTGTTGGCAGTGGTTATGCCACACGAAGTGCTTATGCACTTCATGTCATACAACTCAATGGGCGCTTGTGCTAGTCGAGCTCGTCAAGTAACCCGATCTATCTTATGTATATTCACCATGTTTGGATGCTACTGCATGAACCTAGGGTACCAAACTTACCAGTGGAAATCCCATTAACCATGGTACCTCGATCCGCTAAGACTCATAGCTGGGCATGGTGGTATGGGACATCGTGGTTGAGCTGTCGGCCTACGCTGGGGCCACGTGCCTCCCCGTAGTGACCTTTGAGCAACCAGACTTGTGAGGCGAATACGGTGGTATGGGACACTATATTCGAGCTGTCGACACCTACGGCGAGAGCCAAATATAGTGAGACCTGTATTCGTGCTGAGAGCGACGAGTCCTTCGTAGTGTCTTCGAGTATACTCTGAAGTCTGTGATTGGCGATGAGCCCTTCGCAGCAACTAGAGCATGAGTTGAGCCGAGTACGGTGAGACCTGTATTCGAGCTGACAGCCAGTGATTGAGAGGAGTATGGTGAGACCTGTATTCGAGCTGACAGCTAGCAATTGAGCCGCATACGGTGAGATCTATATCCGTGCTGACGGGTGACGAGCCCTTTGCGATGCCTTCACGATGCCTCTCGAACCATAATATCGTATGAGATTATCTAGGTTTGACGACCCTAGAATGGATCATGTTTGGGAATGATATAAGGGAGGTACCTTAGTTTCCCAATCCTGCTGTTTGAAATGGACTAATAACTACTCGGTAATCATGCTCATCATCGCACTGCATGTGCCTAGTAGATGTGGAGCACTGAGGGATGAATGCATTCGCGAACATAAGATGGTGTTGCATGAGGGTGGTTTGGCAAGGGCATACATCATATCATTTCATACTTGCATTAAATAATAGTTAGAATTGTTTGATTGTACTGCTTTATCATTACCGCTTGACTGAATTGATAACATGTTAACCTATGCTTTATTGTTCCACTGAGTTGGCCACTCATTCCCATGTTACGGGACGGTGTTTTAAAATACCCACTAGACCCTGTATAGGAATATATTCTAAAGATATTACTTTTTCTTCTACTAATTCACGAATATAATGAAATCTAATGTCAATATGCTTAGTACGTGAATGTTGGATTGGGTTTTTTAAAATATTTATCATACTGAAATTATCACAATATAAAACCATCGAGTCCTGTACGATTCCATAATCATTCAATATACATTTCATCCAAACTAGTTGAGTATATGCATTTCCAGCTACAATGTATTCAGCCTCAGCAGTTGAGAGTGATATGGAACTTTGCTTCTTGCTAAACCAAGAAACCAAGCAGTTTCCAATGTAATAACAACCACCATTGGTTGATTTTCTGTCATCGATATTACCTGCCCAATCAACATCTGAATACCTAGCTAATTGAACACTATTATCATAAGGATACCAAAGACCCAAATTAACTGAACTTGCGACATATCGAATAATTCGCTTAACAGCAATTAAGTGAAATTCTTTAGGATTAGACTGATATCTAGCACAGATTCTAACACTTAAAGCAATATCAGGTCTACTTACAATTAAGTAAACCAAACTGCCTATCATGCTATGATACAATTTAGGATCTACATCTTTACATGTAGAGTCTTTTGAGAGTCTTAGAGTTGTACTCATAGGAGTATCAAAATTCTTATCATTATCAAATCCGAACTTCTTAATCAAGTTCAAAGCATATTTAGATTGTGAAATAAAAATTCCATCAAATTGTTGTTTTACTTGCAATCCTAAGAAATAATTTAATTCCCCAACCATGCTCATTTCAAATTCAGATTTCATTAGATCTGCAAACTCAACAGTCAAGTTAGTACAAGTTGATCCATAAATCATATCATCAACATAGATTTGAACCATTAAAATATCATCGTTATGTTTGTTGACAAAGATTGTCTTACCAACACTTCTTATTTCTTAAAGTACTCAATTTTTCTTTCCATAATTCCATTCTGTTGAGGAGTTTTGGGCGCAAAGAATTCATGTGATATTCCTTGATCGCTACAGAATTTCTCAAAACTGCTATTTTTAAACTCAGATCCATGATCACTTCGGATCTTACTGACTTGAGAACATTTTTCAGTTTGGATCCGTTTGATAATATTTTTCACTTCATCAAGGGTTTCTGATTTGTCCCTTAAAAATGAAACCTAAGTGAATCTTGTAAAATCAAATACAATAACCAAGATGTATTTTTTGCCACCTCGACTTTCCATTCTCATTGGTCATATAAGATCCATGTGGAGAAGCTCGAGTGGTCTTAATGTGGTATTGGAGTTCACTTTTTGTGAGAGCTCCTAGTTTGGTTACCATACTGACATTCACCACATATCTTGTCTACTTTTTGAATCTTAGGTAGACCTCTAATAAGTTCTCCTTTACTCAATCTGTATAAATTTCGGTAGTGTACATGTCCAAGGCGTTTATGCCATAATTTTGTCTCATCGGTATGGACCATGTAACATGTTTGATTAGATGAGCTACCATTGCTTACTATATAGCAGTTTTCAGAAGTTCTGCGACCAGTTAATATTATAGAACCCTTTTTATCTATAATCTCACAACCTTGATTAGAAAATTTAACATTATGGTTGTTGTCGCATATTTGAGATATGCTTAACAGGTTGTGTTTTAGTCCCTCAACATATAAAACATTCTTAAATAAGGGAAGATTATAGAGTTGAACCGTACCTTGGCCAATAATCTTGCAGTTGCTACAATCACCAAATGTGACTGACCCATCAGTCATATCTTTTAGATTGGTGATAAAGCCTTATCACCTGTCATGTGCCTGGAACATCCACTGTCTAGGTGCCATTTTGAATGGCTTGTTGCTTTGAAATCAGTGTGGGCAACCAAGCAGGCAACTTTAGGAACCCATTTCAGAACTGTTTTGGGTTTAGGAACATAGTTGGTCTTCTTCTGTTTATAGTTGTGAGAATGACCTACTGAGTTAGATTTTAAGAGCTCCTTGAGTAAATCAACTATTTTTTTCAGCCAGTGGGTTTCTGTTCTGATTTTTGAAATTGATATAGCTACGTTTAGGTTTTTGAAAAGTTTTTGTATTTTTAGAAAAACCTTGATAAGTACCTTTTTCTTTTGAGTTTGAGGCTTCTCCTTTCACAAAGTTGGGAGGAGTATTCTTCTGTTTATGAGGTATGTTCTTATCATAACCCAACCCGGATCGATCACCACATTTTTTAGATCCGGATAAAAGTTTTTCTAACTTTGGATCTCCTTGGGCATACCTCCATGTATCCTTCAAACTCAGAAGAGAAGATACTTCATTCTTAAGTTTGTCATTTTCAGATTTAAGATTTTCAATCAGGGAGGTTTTGAATTCTAAATCACATTTAGTCTTTTCAAAACAATCTGAAATATGGGATTTTTCTAAAATAAGTGACCCAAAATTTTCTTTAACTTTTAAAAACTTTTCTTTTTGAAGTTTTAGTTTTACGACAATTTTACAACTTTCCTTGTATAGGGCATTGTAAGCATCTTGAAGATCTTCTTCATTTTCATGATCACTATTCAGATTTTCTTCAATAGTTGAATCATCATGATCTGAAAAAAGTGAACTTGGCTAGAGTCATAAGAGCCTTAACTTCATTGCGAGCTTGGTTTTGAATCTTGAATCGAAGTAAGCTTCAGACTCAGATGATTCATCCCAAGTAGCCAACATACCCTTCCTTTTGGGTTTGTCCTTTTTAGGACATTTATTTGCTAAATGCCCATATTCTTGACAGTTGTAACATTGGCTATCTTTCAAAGACTTCCAAGTTTTAGATCTAGGTTTATGTCTTTTTTAAAAATTGACCCTTTTCTTACTTTTGAAAATTTTATAAAACCTTTTTGCTAAAAGAGCCACATCATCTTCAGAATCAGAGTTTTCTTGAGAAACACCTTTAGAAGATTTCAAAGCAATAGATTTTTCTTTAGGAGCTTTAAAATTTAATTCATAGGTTTGTAAAGAACTAACTAGTTCTTCTACCCTCATATTGTCTGTATCACGAAGTTCCTGGATCGTGGTTACTTTAGAGTTGAACCGTTCAGGAAGAGAGCGTAGTATTTTTGCACACACTTTACTTTCTGGGATTTTATCGCCAAGACCCCACATTGAGTTTACAATGTCATTTAATCTTGTGTAAAAGTCCATAAACATTTCATTTTCCTCCATATGAATTTCTTCAAATTTGGTTGTGAGGAGTTGGATTTTATATTTTTTAACAATTGATGTACCCTCGTGTGTCATTTCTAATATATCCCAGGCTTGCTTTGCAGTATCACAGGATATGATTCTTTTGAACTCATCCGGTGATAGTGCGCAAGTGATTGCATTTAGTACTTTAGCATGTGCACTACTCTCACTTTTCTAAAGTGTGGTCTATTGGAAATATGGAGACACTCTCTTAGTTTTTGAACTGTTAACTCTAGTCACTTCAGTGGTAAGAGGATTCCATTCAGTCACTGTGGCTTGCCACACACCCTCATCCATTGATTTGAGGAAGATCCTCATTCTGGCTTTCCAATAGGCATAGTTAGAGCCATCAAAGGGTGGAGGCCTAGTGACTGATAGGCTATCGAAATTTGACATCTTATATATATAGCTTAGATCATTAGCTCATTAAATAAATCCAAATAAAAAGCAATAAGAACGAGCTATTAGGCTCTCTCTCTCTCTCTCTTCCTCTCTTTCTCTCTCTCCCTCTCTCTCTCTCTCTTTCCCTATTGATGGCCCACCATCATGATGCATGAGTTTTATCTATGCTGTCCATGAAAGAACCCAACTTGCTGCCTC
Source organism: Magnolia changhungtana (assembly GCA_030180095.1). Taxonomy (NCBI): domain Eukaryota; kingdom Viridiplantae; phylum Streptophyta; class Magnoliopsida; order Magnoliales; family Magnoliaceae; genus Magnolia; species Magnolia changhungtana. The sequence goes on from JASAUF010000276.1 coordinate 14,773,115, forward strand.
ATTTTCGGGCCGGCTTAGACTAAGGGAAAATGCCAAATATCACCTTGATTTTAGAGTGGGTTGGCCCACCCACTTGGACCCCACCTGATGTATGTACGGTGTCCACGCCGTCCAAAGCCAGCAAGCCCACCGCGATGTATCCCATCCACGCTGTCCAGGGCCATCTAGCCCACCGTGATGTATTTTTTTTATATATCCAGACAGTCCAAGGCATCTAGCAGGCCTAGACAGTAGGAAACCACAAATAGCAGCTAGGTCTCCCAGCTGGTGGGCCACCCATGTGGCTCCACCTGATGTAAGTGTTATATCCACGTCGTCTAACTGATGGACGTGGGACTCACCTAATATATATATGTTGTATTCTCACCGTCCAGTAAGGGACGGTGAGACCTACCTGATGTATGTGCTTCATCCATACCGTCCAATCCAACAAGGGACGGTGGGACCTACCTTGCATGTGATGTATGTGTCTCACCCACCGTCCAGCTAGGACGGTGGGACTCACCATGATGTATGTTTAAATCCACGCCGTCCAGCAGCCCGGTCCAGGCGCTGCTGGACAGTAGGGATTAACGCCCACCGTTGTAACATCTTAGGCCCCACTATGATATTTGTGGGAGCTCAAAAGTAGGCCCACCTGCTGTATGTGCAGGGCCCACTTACTGATGTGAGGCCCACTTGATGTATGTGGGACCCATTATGATTATGTGAGGCCCACTTGATGTCTATAAGGCCCATTGTGATGTATAAGGCTATAACACCCCGGATTTTTTCTAACTTGGCAATAGATGTCCTTGGACGTAGAACAGTCCTAGGACCTTATTTTACCATGATTAGGGCATTATTTAATCAAGTATTAATAGCTTGAATCACCTTCTATACAAATTACAAAGGCCCGAGTACCCCCTCAGGCAGAAATCATACAGGACTAAATCATTTAGAAAGTAGGCGAGTATTAGCTAGTGCTAAACTAGTTTACTTGTGAAATTTGCACTAATCACTTTAAATATGATCTACAAAACCCAAAACTTGCAGAATCATCGACGCTACATTACCCTTTAATCTAGGATCAATCTCATTACCCAGTTGCTCTCGGGAGCACATTGAAACTTCGTATCAGACCTGAACCGCACATCGAAAGTCTGATTACCACGAAACTAAACGATTATGACCACCTTACTGGGCTTGACTACCATCTCGGAAATCAAATCCAGATAGTGTCCAGAAACGGACAACTTGAGCCCAAAACGAAGTGTGTGAGAAACGTAAATATATTTAGAAATGAAATCCGAATTTAAGTAATCTGAGACTTGTCGCTTGTGAGCCGAATATAAGGATTCAGACCATCAGAATCTCACCGAAATATACCCTCAAATTAGAAGAAATTTCTCATACATGGCAGTGTACTTGTGGCCATGATCAAGTTTCGGTGACCGTCAAACTGAAACTGGTCTGCCGCGGTCGATCTATAAATTCGATCGGACCGAAAACTTAACTTGCCCTAGATCCACGGTTAGGGAGCTTAAGTTCGACCGCACATAAAAAGGAGGCCTCCAGAAGTGCTCCGTTGGATCGGAACAAGCCTCCTTTGGCTATAACCTAAGTATACCTTGGCCCTGGGGCCATTTCTATCAGTTTTAGGCCTATATAAGGGCCTTAAGCCTTCACTCACTCATCCCATACGAATTTGGAAAATCTTAGGAGAGAGAAGAGAGGAAAGAGAGAGAAAGAGAGAGAGAGAGTTGGAGTTCATCTCTGGGATTCAATCTCATCACTCCACGTGCCTTACCACCACTCCGTTCCGCTCTACCGGCGCTACCGATCCCGTTCTTAGGTAAGAAATTCAACCCCTAATCTGTTCTAGGGTTTCAAATAATTGAAATGATGAAATAGCTAACCTAGTTCATGTTATAGGTTGCCATCTTGCCGTTGACAAAGACTAAGTGTCTAAAATGACTCTGTTACGCGTTTACCGGAGTAAGGTGCGGACTATATACGTTTAGGTTATGGTTTTCAAGGCTTTCAATGTTGGTTAATGATTTATTCTTGACGTGGGTGCTATTTCATATGTAAAATGTGTCATTTGTTTCGCTTTACAATTATATATGAGCTATGTTGAATATAATGTATTCTATGTACGTATTGAAATGTTTGAATATGTATGGAATTTGGATTTGTGTCTAACATGATTATTTGTCGTGACTATATGCTTGTTATGTATGCGACAACTCCTTAGCGAAAGGACTTGCCCTAAATCATGCCACGGCCAATATATAAATATATGTTAAAGTGTATAGCCCACGTGTTTGTGGAAATGATTAAATGAGTATGGAACCCAGATTCGTGCATGCCATGATTATCCGCCTTGGGTATATGCGTGTGGTATATGGGGCAACTCCCTAGTAAAAGGATTTGGCCTAATACATCTTAAATCAACATACGTTGTGTATGTTATTATGTGTAGCTTAAGTGTTTGTGAAAATGACTGAATGAGTATAGAATTTGTATTTGTGCTCGCCATGACTAGCTGTCGTGGATATATGATTGTCGTATAGGCGACATCCCCTTTGACAAAAGGATTTGCCCTAATACGTAAGATAACTAATATATAATATGTATGATGGAATGTGTAGACTAAGTGTTTGTAAACATGTCTGTATGAATAAATACTTGTAAATTGTTCTTTAAATCGGTGTTGAGATAGGATTCTCAGCCACTCTAATGATGTGTACATTGTAACACCCCAGATTTTTCCTAACTTGGCAATGGATGTCCTTAGATGTAGAACTGCCCTAGGACCTTATTTTGACGTGATTAGGGCGTAATTTAATCTAGTATTAATAGCTTGAATCACCTTCTATACAAATTACAAAGGCCCGAGTACCACCTCAGGCAGAAATCATATAGGACTAAATCCTTTAGAAAGTAGGTGAGTATTAGCTAGTGCTAAGCTAGTTTACTTGTGAAATTCGCACTAATCACTTTAAATATGATCTGCAAGACTCAAAACTTACAGAATCATCGACGCTACATTACTCTTTAATCTAGGATCAATCTCATTACCCAGTTGCTCTCGGGAGCATATTGAAACTTCATATCAGACCTGGACCGCACAACGAAAGTCCGATTACCGTGAAACTAAGCGATTATGACAACCTTGCTGGGCTTGACTACCATCTCGGAAATCAAATCTAGATAGTGTCCAGAAATGGATAACTTGAGCCCAGAGCAAAGTGTGTGAGAAACGTAAATATATTTAGAAATGAAATCTGAATTTAAGTAATCTGAGACTTGTCGCTTGCGGGCCGAACATAAGGATTCAGACCATCAGAATCTGACCCAAATACACCCTTGGATCAAGAGAAATTCCCATACATGGCAGTGTACTTGTGGCCGTGATCGAGTTCTGGTGACAGTCGAACTGAAACTATCCACCGCGGTTGATCTGTAAATCCGATCGGACTGAAAACTTAACTCACCCTAGATCCATGGTCAGGGAGCTTAAGTCCGACCGCACATAAAAAGGGGGCCTCAAGAAGTGCTCCGTTGGATCAAAACAAGCCTCCTTTGGCTATAACCTAAGTATACCTTAGCCCTGGGGCCATTTTCATCAGTTTTAGGCCTATATAAGGGCCTTAAGCCCTCACTCTCTCATCCCATACGAATTTAGAAAACCCTAGGAGAGAGAAGAGAGGAAAGAGAGAGAGAAAGAGAGAGAGTTGGAGTTCATCCCTGGGATTCAATCTCATCACTCCACGTGCCTTACCACCACTTCCATACCGCTCTACTGGCGCTACCGATCCAGTTCTTAGGTGAGAAATTCAACCCCTAATCTGTTCTAGGGTTTTAAATAGTGAAATGATGAAATAGCTATCCTAGTTCATGCTATAGGTTGTCATCCTGCCGTTGACAAAGACTAAGTGTCTAAAATGACTTCGTTATGCATTTACTGACGTAAGTTACGGATTATATACGTTTAAGTTATGGTTTTCAAGGCTTTCAATGTCAGTTAATGATTTATTCTTGACGTGGGTGCTATTTCACATGCAAAATGTGTCGTTTGTTTTGCTTTACAATTATATATGAGCTATGTTGAATATATTGTATTCTATGTGCGTATTGAAATGTTTGAATACGTATGGAATTTGGATTTGTGTATAACATGATTAATTTCCATGACTATATGCTTGCTATGTATGCGACAACTCCCTAGTGAAAGGACTTGCCCTAAATCATGCCACGGCCAATATACACAATATATGTTAAAGTGTGTAGCCCACGCGTTTGTGGAAATGATTAAATGAGTATGGAAACCGGATTCGTGCATGCCATGATTATCCGCCTTGGGTATATGCGTGTGGTATATGGGGCAACTCCCTAGTAAAAGGATTTGGCCTAATACATGTTATATCAAAATACGTTGCGTATGTTATTATGTGTAGCTTAAGTGTTTGCGGAAATGACTAAATGAGTATAGAATTTGCATTCGTGCTCACCAAGACTAGCTGTCGTAGATATATGATTGTCATATAGGAGACAACTCCTTTGACAAAAGGATTTGCCCTAATACGTATGATAACTAATATATAATATGTATGATGGAATGTGTAGACTAAGTGTTTGTAAATATGTCTATATAAATAAATACTTGTAAACTGTTCTTTAAATGGGTGTTGAGATAGGATTCTCAGCCACTCTAATGATGTGTACATTGTAACACCCCGAATTTTTCCTAACTTGGCAATGGATGTCCTTCGGCGTAGAACTGTCTTAGGACCTTATTCTACCGTGATTAGGGCATAATTTAATCTTGCATTAATAGCTTGAATCACTTTCTATACAAATTACAAAGGCCCGAGTACCACCTCAGGCAAAAATCATACAGGACTAAATCCTTTAGAAAGTAGGTGAGTATTAGCTAGTGTTAAACTAGTTTACTTGTGAAATTCACACTAATCACTTTAAATTGATCGGCAAGACCCAAAACTTGCAGAATCATCGATGCTATATTACCATTTAATCTAGGATCAATCTCATTACCTAGTTGCTCTCAGGAGCACATTGAAACTTCATATCGGACCTAGGCCACACATCGAAAGTCCGATTACCACAAAATTAAACGATTATGACTGCTTTGCTGGGCTTGACTACCATGTCGAAAATCATATCCAGATAGTGTCCAGAAATAGACAACTTGAGCCCAGAGCGAAGTGTGTTAGAAACGTAAATATATTAAGAAATGAAATCCAAATTTAAGTAATCTGAGACTTGTCACTTGCGTGCCAAATATAAGGATTCAGACCATCAGAATCTGACCCAAATACACTCTCAGATCAGGAGAAATTTCTCATACATGGCAGTGTACTTGTAGCCATGATCGAGTTTTGGTGACCGTCGAACTGAAACTGGTCCGCCGTGGTCGATCTGTAAATTCGATCGGACTAAAAACTTAACTCGCCCTAGATCCAAGGTCAGGGAGCTTAAGTCCGACCGCACATAGAAAGAGGGCCTCCAGAAGTGCTCCGTTGGATCGGAACAAGCCTCCTTTGGCTATAACCTGAGTATACCTTGGCCCTGGGGCCATTTCCATCAGTTTTAGGCTTGTATAAGGGCCTTAAGCCCTTACTCTCTCATCTCATACGAATTTGGAAAACCCTAGGAGAGAGAAGAGAGGAAAGAGAGAAAGAGAGAGAGAGTTGGAGTTCATCCCTGAGATTCAATCTCATCACTCCACGTGCCTTACCACCACTTCCGTACAGCTCTACTGGCGCTACCGATCCCGTCCTTAGGTAAGAAATTCAACCCCTAATTTGTTCTAGGGTTTCAAATAGTTGAAATGATGAAATAGCTAACCTAGTTCATGTTATAGGTTGCCATCCTGCCGTTGACAAAGACTAAGTATCTTAAATGACTCCGTTACGCGTTTACCTGCGTAAGCTGCAGACTATATACATTTAGGTTATGGTTTTTAAGGCTTTCAATGTCAATTAATGATTTATTCTTGACGTGGGTGCTATTTCACATGTAAAATGTGTCGTTTGTTTCACTTTACGATTATATATGAGCTATGTTAAATATAGTGTATTATATGTACGTATTGAAATATTTGAATACGTATGGAATTTGGATTTGTGTCTAACATGATTATTTGTCATGACTATATGCTTGTTATGTATGCAACAACTCCCTAGCGAAAGGACTTGCCCTAAATCACGCCACGACCAATATACACAATATATGTTAAAGTGTGTAGCCCACGTGTTTGTGGAAATGATTAAATGAGTATAGAACCCGGATTCGCGCATGCCATGATTATCCACCTTAGGTATATGCGTGTGGTATATGGGGCAACTCCCTAGTAAAAGGATTTGGCCTAATACATCTTATATCAACATACGTTGTGTATGTTATTATGTGTAGCTTAAGTGTTTGTGAAAATGACTGAATGAATATAGAATTTGCATTCGTGCTCGAAATGACTAGCTGTCATGGATATATGATTGTCATATAGGCGACATCCCCTTTGACAAAAGGATTTACCCTAATACATATGATAACTAATATATAATATGTATGATGGAATGTGCAGACTAAGTATTTGTAAACATGTCTGTATGAATAAATACTTGTAAACTGTTCTTTAAATGGGTGTTGAGATAAGATTCTCAGCCACTCTAATGATGTGTACATTGTAACACCCCGAATTTTTCCTAACTTGGTAATGGATGTCCTTAGACATAGAACTCCCTTAGGACCTTATTCTGTCGTGATTAGGGCGTAATTTAATCAAGTATTAATATCTTGAATCACCTTCTATACAAATTACAATGGCCCGAGTACCACCTCAGGCAGAAATCATACAGGACTAAATCCTTTACAAAGTAGGCGAGTATTAGCAAGTGCTAAACTAGTTTACTTGTGAAATTCAGACTAATTACTTTAAATATGACCTGCAAGACCCAAAACTTGCAGAATCATCAACACTACATTACTCTTTAATCTAGGATCAATCTCATTACCCAGTTGCTCTAGGGAGCACATTGAAACTTTGTATTGGACCTGGACCGCACAACGAAAGTCCGATTACCGCAAAACTAAACGATTATGACCGCCTTACTAGGCTTGACTACCATCTCAGAAATCAAATCCACAGTGTCCAGAAACGAACAACTTGAGCCCAGAGCAAAGTGAGTGAGAAACGTAAATATATTTAGAAATGAAATCCGAATTGAAGTAATCTGAGACTTGTCGCTTGTGGGCCGAATATAAGGATTCAGACCATTAGAATCTGACCCAAATATACCCTCAGATCAGGAGAAATTTCCCATACATGGCAGTGTACCTATGGCCATGATCGAGTTTCGGTGATCGTCGAACTGAAACTGGTCCGCCGCGGTCGATCTGTAAATCCGATCGGACCGAAAACTTAACTCGCCCTAGATCCATGGTCAGGGAGCTTAAGTCTGACCACACATAGAAAGGGGGCCTCCAGAAGTGCTCCGTTGGATCGGAACAAGCCTCCTTTGGCTATAACCTAAGTATACCTTGGCCCTAGGGCCATTTTCATTAATTTTAGGCCTATATAAGGGCCTTAAGCCCTTACTCTCTCATCCCATACGAATTTGAGAAACCCTAGGAGAGAGAAGAGAAGAAAGAGAGAGGGAGAGAGTTGGAGTTCATCCCTGGGATTCAATCCCATCACTCCACGTGCCTTACCACCACTTCCTTACCGCTCTACCGGCACTACCGATCCCGTTCTTTGGTAAGAAATTTAACCCCTAATCTGTTCTAGGGTTTCAAATAGTAGAAATGATGAAATAGCTAACCTAGTTCATGCTATTGGTTGCCATCCTGCCGTTGACAAAGACTAAGTGTCTAAAATGACTCCGTTACACGTTTACCGGCATAAGGTGTGGATTATATACGTTTAGGTTATGGTTTTTAAGGCTTTCAATGTCAGTTAATGATTTATTCTTGACGTGGGTGCTATTTCACATGCAAAATGTGTCGTTTGTTTTACTTTACGATTATATATGAGCTATGTTGAATATAGTGTATTCTATGTGCATATTGAAATATTTGAATACGTATGGAATTTGGATTTATGTCTAACATGATTATTTACCGTGACTATATGCTTGTTATGTATGCGACAACTCCCTAGTAAAAGGACTTGCCCTAAATCATGCCACGACCAATATACACAATATATGTTAAAGTGTGTAGCCCCCGCGTTTGTGGAAATGATTAAATGAGTATGAAAACCGGATTCGTGCATGCCATGATTATCCACCTTGGGTATATGCGTGTGGTATATGGGACAACTCCGTAGTAAAAGGATTTGGCCTAATACATGTTATATCAACATACGTTGCGTATGTTATTATGTGTAGCTTAAGTGTTTGCGGAAATGACTAAATGAGTATAGAATTTGCATTCGTGCTTGCCATGACTAGCTGTCATGGATATATGATTGTCATATAGGTGACAACCCCTTTGACAAAAGGATTTGCCCTAATACGTATGATAACTAATATATAATATGTATGATGGAATGTGTAGACTAAGTGTTTGTAAAAATGTCTGAATGAGTTAGTAGTTAGCTAGCTGTACCTGTATGCGGGTTGAGATATCATTCTCAACTACCTCAATGATGTGTATGACTTCCTCCATGTATGTCACATTCTGATGTCTATTTTGTTTATGAATTGAATATGTGCGAATTCATGTTTACATTGCATTTCAGAACATGTTCAAATGATTGTATGATTTAAAATATTGATCTATTACTGCTTTGATTATCTCATATGATAATTTGTTGTAATTGAATGTGGTTGGGGCTATTATATAGTCTAGGCAATCGGTAATAGATCCTGGTTAGGTGGCTGATGTTGTTTCGCCACACGAGACGTACCTGACGAATCTGAGCCGTACTTCGGTTGGCGACAGTGGTTAGGCCACGTGGAGTGCTTATGTACTTCATGTCGTTCAACTTGTCATGGCTCGGGCTAGTCGAGCTCATTAAGTAACCCGATTGACCCGATGTATGTTCACCATGTATGGATGCCACTGCATGAACCTAAGGTACCAAACTCACCAGTGAAATCTCGTTAACCTTGGTACCTCGATCGGCTAAGACTCATGAGCTGGACATGGTGGTATGGGATACCGTGGTCGAGTTGTCGGCCTATGATAGGTCGACAAGCCTCCCCATAGTGACCAGTGAGCAACCCAAACTCGTGAACCGAATATGGTGGTATGGGACACTATATTCAAGCTGTCGGCCTCCATTGGTGCAACCTGGCTATGGTCCCTAGCTGGGTTGGCAATGAGCCTTTGAAAATAGACTGCCAGTTGGTAGGGCATTGGTGGAGTGACCTCGAGTACAAAATAGGCCAACCCCGGCACAGCCTAGCTGTGGTCCCTAGTCGGGTTGGCGACGAGCCTTCGAAAATAAACTGTCAGTTGGTAGGGTCTTGGTAGTAGTGACCTGGACTTACCTATCGTATGTGATTAACTAGGATTGATGACCCTAGATGGATCATTGTTTGGGAATTGATATAAGGGAGGTACCTTAGTTTCCCAATCCTGCTGTATGAAAAGGACTAATAAAAACTTGGTAATCACGCTCATAACATCGCACTGCATGTGCCTCAGGTTGAAGAGCATAGAGGAAAGAAAGCATGGTACACCATTACACTTATTATTTTACACTTTTGGAGTACCCATGTAGATTCTTTTTATTCATTTTTGGAGTATACAAGTATATATATAACCTGGTAACATGTTCACACTCTAGAGACTTATAAGAGTTTATATATTTTATATATCTATCACAGTCTTCTGCTTACATAATTTAACTGTCTCTGGAGTATGATATGTTGTTTTGGTATAATCCCATTCATGTTGCAATGCACTCATCATAATCATCATTATCTATGTTGCATAAGTGATGCGTTGAAACTCGGGAGCTGAGCTTTGCTCCATCCCCGATTTTCAGGGTGTTACAAGATGCTATCAGAGCATGATTTGGATTAAACTGGACCTAGGTTATGGTCACACGACGTATGCTGATGCATCTTGACCTAGGTGGGTGAGAGAAAAATGTAGAAATAAGCTTAGGTTTCCCAGTTTTGCTAATTGGTGAAATTCATCGAAAATAATCATTGAGATCGAGTCCGTACACCTCCGCGATCCCATGAGACGACCCCAGATCATCCCTAGACCATCAATCGACGGGTTTAGATCATAATGTACCCCATCCCAGCCTTCAACAATTGGTAAACACGAATAAATACTAGAACCTACATGAAATGACCCGAAACGGCTCGAATCGGAGTCGGGGGCCAAACCAAGCAAGTCCAGGGGGACCCAAGGTGGGCCCTGTACGTTTTTGGACCAAGGGGGGAGGACCTCGCCGGACCGACAACCCCTTGCCAGAAGGTCCAAAGGTCGGCGACGCCTTCGCCGGGCCTGGCTTGGCGGGCCGATCGTTCCTAGGGCATTGTGTGGTCCACTTATGCACAGGTTTTTGATTAAAACCCTTCCTAGGTCGCCTCTCCTTCACAAACCACCACTCCAAGCTCTTCTTTTCTTTAAAAACCCCATATCCCCCCTCCAATCACTTTTCCTTCCATTTTCGTGCACCACTAGCGCCATCCCTTCAAAACCCTCTACCATAGCTATTTCTATCCTTCTTTCCCTTTCATTTGAGTCTACACATCCTCTTTTTGTAGCTTAAGATTCTAAAACCCAACAATCCCTCTTCTACCTTCTTCGTTTCCTTCCATTTGAACAAAAATAAATAAATAAATAAATAAAATTTGTGTCCCATAACCTTCACAACCTCCAAATGTTAGGACATTTAGGGCCCGTTTGGCCAACTGCATGAGGTGAGTTTAAGGTGGATGGAATTGTAAAAGAACAACAAATGCATGTGTAAGGTGTTGTCCCTGGATTGGGTGTATCCCATGTTTTCTAATACCATGTGTAATGCCTCGAAAAATTTTGTATAAAGACCCAAGTACCACCTCATGCAGAAATCACTCAGGATCAAATCCTTTAGAAATTAGACAAAGTTAACTAAGTGCTAAACTAGATTAGCCATGAAATCTGCTTGAATCACTTTAAATACGATCTGCAAGACCCAAACCTTATAAAATCATTGACGTTAGGTTACCCTAAAATCTAGAATCAAACTCATTACTTGACTGCTCTCGAGAGCACATTGAATCTCTGTATCAGATCTGGACTGCACATCGAAAGTTTAAATGATACGAGGTTATAGAATTAGGACCGCCTCGCTGGACTTGACAACCATCTCGGAAGTCGAAACCAGATAGTATTCCGGGGCTATTCGCTTGAGCCAGGAGCAAGGAGTGTGAGAAAACCTGGTTTTCTTTAGAAATTTAATTAAATTTAAGTAATCTGAGACTTAATGTTTGTGGGCTAAATATAAGTAATCAGACCGTCGGAATCTGACCCAAATACACACTCGGATCAGGAAACATTTTCCATACATGTCTGTGTACTTGTAACCCTGATCGAGTTTCTGTGACCGTTGAACTGAAACTGGTCCGCCACGTGTGATCTGGAAACTTGATTGAAACGAAAACTTAACTGTACCTAGATCCAATGTTGGTGAGTTTAAGTCCGACCACACACAGAAAAGGGGCCTCCATAAGTGCTCCGTTGGATCGAAATAGACCCACTTTGGATATAACCTAAGTATACCTTGACCTTGGGTCTATTTTGGTGATGTTTTAGGCTATATAAGGACCTTAAACTCTCCCTCATTTAGCCCATACGAATTTGAAGAAACCCTAGGAGAGAAAAGAGTGAGAAAGTGTGAGAGAAGTGGGAGGATCTCCCTGATACTCTACCCTATTGCTATCTAAGCTTAACCATCCTGATTTAATCGCTTTTTCGGTGATTTCGACTTCATTTCTATGTAAGAAAACCCTAGCCCTAATCTGATTTAGGGTTTCAATTGATTCAATTAGCGAAATAGATAACACTACTTGTGTTTGAGGTCATTATACTGTCATGGAAAAAGACTTAGCGTGCCCACCAAATTCATTACACTTCTACGACGTAAGGTGCAGACTTTAGAAGTATAGGTTATGGTTTTTAATGCTTTCAATGTCCGATAATGATAGATCCATGATCTAGGTGTTATTGTACATGCACAATGTGATGTTCGTTTTGCATTTCGATTGCGTATGCAAATTATGGAGTATTGTGTATTCTATATATTTGTAGAAAATACCGTATACGTATAAAATTTGAAAGTATGTTTACCATGATTAATTACTGTATGGACATGCTATATATATGTGTGTAATACTTACTCGGCGAAAGGATTCGCCCTAATACATGTTTTTGCTAATATATGTTATGTATGTTAATAGGTGTATTCTAAGTGTTTGTGAAAATGCTTGTAAGAGTAAGTGCTTAGATGATTGTGCTTTAGGTAGGTGTTGAGATAGGATTCTCAACTAACTTAGAGATGTATATGATTTCCTCCATGATTGGTTGTTTAATTTAACCGCTTACTATGAAATATATGTGTTTGTATTTCCTGTTTATATTGTGCTTTATAACATGTTTTGTGACATGCTTGTTAACATGTTTGAATTACTTTATTTATTATAATTTACTCTACATGCTTCTGGTTAAGGATTGATTATGATTGGGGCTATGATTATAGTCCAGACAATCGGTAACAGACTTGAGTTCGTGGTTGAGATTCATTCGCCATGTAAGATGTGTTTGACAAACCTGAGTCGTACTTCAGTTGGCGATAGTGGTTAGGCCACGTAAGTGCTTTTGCACTTCATGTCGCTCAGCTGGTTGTGCGCTCGTGATAGTCGAACTCGTCAAGTAACCTGATTTGTCTAATGTATGTTCGTCATGTTTAGACGCTACTGCTTGAACCTAAGGTACCAAACTCACTAGTGGAATCCTGTTAACCGTGGTACCTCAATCCCCTAAGACTCATGAGCCAGGCATGGTGGTATGGGACACCGTGGTCGAGCTGTCGACCTACGCTGGGGCCACGAGCCTCCTTGTAGTGACCATTGTGCAACCAGACTTGTGAGATGATTATGGTTGTATGGGACACTATATTCAAGCTATCGGCCTACACTGATAAGGTGATGGGGGAGTGGTGTAACGATTCCATGTAATAGCCCTGGCAGCCCTTTGTAGTGACCTCGAGAGTACTCTAAGTCTACGTGGAGGTGATGACCCTTCCATAGCAACAAAAGTATAAACTAGGCCTGTATTGATAAGGTGATGGGAGAGAGTGGTGCAAAGATTCCGTGTAACAACCCTAGCAGCCCTTGCAGCGACCTAGAACCGCACTATCATATGAGATTATCTAGGATTGACGACCCTAGAAAGGATCATTGTTTGGGAATGATATAAGGGAGGTACCTTAGTTTCCCAACACTGCTGTTTGAAATGGACTAATAATAACTTGGTAATCATGCTCATCATCGCATTGCATGTGCCTAGAAGATGTGGAGCACTGAGGGATGAACGCATGCCGCGGTCGTAAGATGGTGCCGTATGAGGGTGGTTAAGCGAGGGGCATGCATCACGACTGCATTTCATACTTGCATTAACAAGAGTACTTAAGATTATTGATTGTACCGCTTTATCATTACTACTTGACTGATTTGGCAGCATGTTAACTAATGCTTTATTGTTCCACTGAGTTAGTTACTCACTCCCACATTATGGGACGGTGTTCTGGACACCCACCAGATTCTGTCTTAGATGCAGGTGTCGACGATTCATTGGAGGTTGAGCCTGATTATTATGATGAGTTTTCCTTCATGCAGTTCTCCGGTGGCTTTGCTTAGGCTATTCGGATCTATGGGGCTACTCGGCTATCACGACAGTTGGACTATTCTTTTTTACATTTTATTTTTGATTCAGTACATGTATATGATGACTCAACGAAGTAATCATAGTCTGGTGACAGATCAAAATCGTTTATTTTTATACACATCTATATACGTCTTTCAATCTTCCGTTTGCATTTTATACATTGATCTGGAGCATGGATTACTGTCTTGGTATAATCTCACTCATGTTTATTGCACTAACATAGACAACATTCAATCATCATTCTTTATGTTGCATAAGTGATGTTTTGGAACTCGAGAGTTGAGTTGCTACTCGACCCTCAAATTTTAAGGCATTACAAGTTGGTATCAGAGCATGATTTAGATTAAACCGGACCTGGGTTATGGTCACACGACGTACGCTGATGCATTTTGACATAGGAGGGTGCGAGAAAAATGTTGAAAATAGTCCTAGGTATCCCAATTTTGCCAATTTGCGAAGTTCACTTAAATTGGTTGTTTTGGTTAAGTCTGTACTCAACCGAGATCACACGAGTCGACCCCAAAACACTTCTAGACTGTCAAATGACGGGTTTAGATTGTAATTCACCCCATCCCAGCCATTAGAAATCGGTACGTATGGCTATGTATCAGAAACATCCCAAAACTGCCCAAAACAACACAAAACGAGGTTGTGGGCCTACCCACGCTTATCCAAAGGGATCCAGGGTGGGACCCACATCATTTTAGGGCCTAGGGGTCACGAGGACCTCGCCCATATGGCGAGGCATCGCTGGCTAGTCCAGGGAGTGGCGAGGACCTCGCTAGGTCGGGGAGGCCTCACCGGTTATCGGGCTCGACCGAGCGGGCCATGCGGGCTGACGCACTTTGGGACCTAGGGTGGCCCACTGGTATAGGGGTCGTGGCTTAAAACCTCCCTAAACACACACTTACTTCACAAAATCTCCCTCCAAGCTCTCCCTTTCCCTTAAAAATCTGATTTTCTCTCTCAAACCCCCCTTTCAATCGCCCATTCCACTGTTTTCTGTTAAAACCCACACCCCTCCATCGTTCACAGTAGCACCTACCCTCTACCCTTTCCATTTTTCCTCATTTGAGCGCCCACACCCTCTCATTTGAGGCTCAAAACTGTGTAAGCTCTTAACCTATCCTGCTTCTTCATTTCCTTTCTTTAAACCCTGACTTTTGGGGCCTTTACAATCCCTGTTGAGGTTCAAACTCATGGAGAACCAGAACTCCAGCCCCATTTCTCCTTTTTCTCCACTTTCATGGCCTTCTTTGAGTTCATTTCGGTCATTTTCTTGGTTTCCACCGCCCTTTCTCTCATGGGAAAGAGAAAGGAGGCCGTGGATGAAGCTGGCCCTAGCAGCCCAACGCGTTCAAGGAGGCCGAGAGGCGCCGCCACTAGTACAAGCATCGCTTTGGAGTTTCAGACGAAGTGGGATCTTGATCCCCAGATTCCTGCTGAACGAGCTCTGTTGGCGGAGCTGCCCCATGGAGTGTATGAGGGCCGTAGGGTCCTCTTTAAAGCTCAGGTGGATAGGCGGCTCTTTGAAGAGTACTTATTGTTCGAGTTCTTGGAAGAAGCCCATTGGGGTCCACTATTTGATGGTGGGTATCGCGCCAATGCGAGCTCTGTCTGATCTTTCTATGCCAACATTCACAAGCCTGCGCTCGACCCCTTGCAGTTCAAGATTCCATGTGGAAGGGATCGGTTGGCCACTGTCGATGTCAGATTGATATCTCGGCTTCTGAATGTGCCTCTTGGCGAGGTGCATGCTAGCGAGCAGAATCTGAGGGTTGTACGTGAAAGGGATCGTCGCACACGTTTCCTATGTGGTGGCCGACTGGTCGAGTGACAGCCAAAAAAAAGTCTTATAATGACCGATATGTCTAACGACTTCCATTTACTCCATCACATCTTCACATTCAATGTCTACCCTAGGTGGAGTAATCGCAGTGAGTGTACGCACCTCATGGTAGATTTCTTGTATCAGGTGGGGCAGAGAGCAAACCTGTGCGTGCCTACGTTCGTGTTGTGACAGATAATCAATACTGCACGCTCCGCTAGAAGAACTAATTCGCTTCCTTTCTGCCGACTCGTATGCAAGATTGCACATCAATTTAGCTACAGTCTTGGGGCGGAGATGCCAGTGCCAGTTCATCATATCGACGAGACTACCCTCAACTAGATGAATATCGGGCCACGGCGACGCCGGGCTCGACTCAAGGAGAGCGATGATGAGACGGGGAGCGAGGAAGAAGCGAGTGAGGAAGAAGATGGGGCTGAAATAGAAGAGGAGGAATAGGAAGTAAAGGAAGAGGAGGCCCAAGATACTGAGGAGAGATCCCCTCCTACGATACCAGTACAGGGCACTGATCGGGCTGCTTGGGAGGCTCGTCTTGCTCGACTGGAGGAGGATCATACTGAGCTACGATAGGGTCAGGTTGTCCTGCGACAGGATGTCATAGATCTTCGGGCCCTTGTAAAGCACAAGTTCAAGAAAGTAACTCGCGTGCTGAAAACTATCATGTGCTGCTTGAAGGATAAGGGCGCCCCTTCTCTATCGCCAGACTCAGATGCCTTGTCATCCGTACTGTTGTCTTGTATTTTGCTTTGGTTACTGCCTTAGGATCTTATGTTTTCATATTGTTGGGTGTAGTGGTTGGTAGAATGTTTTGGATGTTTGAGGTTTTGGTTGTATTAGCTCCCATGCATCTCCTGTCATGATTCATGTAACTCTGTATTCCATGTATTATGACATTTTGGTGATGAAATGTATACAGCCTCTTTGCTATGAAGTGTGTGGAATGCTTAAGTGATTGGGTTTTGTGTTGTTATGCTTCACCTCACATGCGTTGCACCCTATGTTGTATAGCGCATGCCATGGAAATATACATGGAGCACAACACACCTACTACTCACTGATACGATGGACCAGGCTCCTTTCTACGGAGATGGTCGTACGGACCCTGGCTTGGGCCAGGATCGTGAGACTAAACCTACATCTCAGCCTTCCGCTGGTCCTACAGCTGACTGCCACCTTTTATGCCACCAGTTTACGAGCAGAACCAGGCATCCTCTTCGACACAGTATGAGCTACAGGGTGCCCCACCTATTGATAGGTTTGAGCAGTTGATGATGATGATGCATCAGCAGCAGATGCAGCAACAGCAGCAACACCAGCAGCTTAAGACCACTATTGCAGGGGCCTTATCTTAGGGTGGGAGTGCAACTCCACCTTCACCGTCTACACGTCCTACTGAGACTGCAGAGCCTTCTGCTCAGGCTGAGGATGTGCCTCTGCCTGCTCCTACTGCATACCCTACGAGGCAATTGGGAACTAATGGCCTTCTTGAGCGATTCCAGCGCTTGAGGCCTCCTACTTTTACGGGCTCTTATAGACCTGAGGAGGCTGAATACTGGTCAGACCGCATCTCCAAGATGCTACGGATGCTCCATTGTACGGAGCAAGAGCAGGTTGAGCTGGCCACCTTCATGTTTGAGAAGGAGGCTAGCTTATGGTGGGACAGTGTCCTACGAACAGTGGCAGTTGGATATGCATGGACATGGGCGGCTTTTGAGTTCCGTTTCCATGAGAAATACTACCCTCAGACCTACCGACATGAGAGGGAGAACGAGTTTTTGCGCCTCAGGCAGGGAGGCATGACAGTTACGGAGTACGAGCATCGATTCACTGAGTTGGGCAGATATGTCCCAACCATTCTTGCTGACGAGCAGATGCGGATATGACATTTTTTAGAGGGCTTGCGACCGGACATTCGGTCGAAGATGTGCTACGTCAATATACCCTCCTATGTTGAGCTGATACATATGTCTATGAGGGCAGAGCAGGATGTTGATCGGCTGACATGTTCTCGCGGTCCTATGGTTACGAGACCACGACCAGATATTCAGAGCAGGCCATTCCTTGGCAAGAGGCCTTGTGTTGAATCTCCCCCTAGGACCACGATGCCAGTAGTTCCGATGAGGCGTCTAGGTGTGACCTGTACATACTGCGGGAGACCGAGTCACCCTGTAGGGAGCTGCTTTGCTCGGATGAGGGATAGCGGGTTTTCTCCATCGCAGAGGATTGATCGCCCTCTCCTACAGGCTATATCGGCTCCACCTCTACGGACTACCCCTGCACATTCATCCTTCCAACCACCTGCACCTCGCTTTAGGCCGCCACAACGACCTATGATGCCTCAGCCCAACCGACCATAGCAGGCACGTGTTCATGCGCTCACAGCAGAGGAGTCGGAGACAGCACCTATGGCCTTCGAGGTCACTACACATGTTTAAGGTACTCCTGTCTTTTTATTAGTGGACACTGGGTCCACTACTTCCATCATTTCATGTGCGGCAGTTAAGCGTCTAGCTTTACATATTACTCCCATGAAGGGCGTGAAACTCACTACTGTTACTGAAACTTTTTCGAATGTCACACGGGTGTGTGAGGGTTACTCCGTCAATTTGGTTAGCAGGATAGTGTTCGTCGACCTCATTGTTACGCCACTATGGCACTACGACATTATCCTCGGTATGGACTGGCTCACCGAGATGAAGGCAGAGATTGATTGCGATACTCGGGTCATGACAGCCAGGGGACTGATGGCATGGTCTTTACTTTCCCTGTACAAGTTAGTTGGACATGTCGCGTTTAGTGTTATGCCGTTTTACTTAAGCCTGTTGATGGGACGACGTTAGGAAACATGCCAGTAGTTCGAGACTTATCTGATGTGTTCAGGATGATCCCTGGATTAACTCCTCAGCGCGAGATCAATTTCACCATTAACCTTGTGCTCGGTGCGACCTCCATTTCATTACCTATGTACCGGATGCCTCCATGTGAGATGGAAGATCTGAGAAAATAGATTGACGAGCTCGTAGAGAAGGGCTTTTATATGACCCAGTGTATCTCCTTGGGGAGCACCTGTGTTGTTTGTCAAGAAGAAAGACAGGTCGCTACGGTTATGTATTGATTACCGTAGGTTGAACCAGTTGACCGTGAAGAATAAATATCATTTGCCTAGGATAGACGACCTGTTTGATTAGTTGAGGAGGGCAAAGTATTTTTCGAAGATCGATTTATAGTCAGGGTATCATCAGTTGTGCGTCAGGGATGAAGACGTGCAGAAGACGGCTTTTCAGGACCTGTTTTGGGCATTACGAGTTCCTTGTGATGTCGTTCGGTCTTACGAACGCACTGGCTGTATTCATGGACTTGATGAACTGGGTATTTCGGCCATTCCTATACCGTTTCGTCAACGTGTTTATCGATGACGTCCTGATGTACTCTACGAGTTGGGAAGAGCACGAGGAACACTTACAGGCAGTCCTTGATACTCTGAGGAAGAACCAGTTATTCGTGCAGTATAAAAAATGCGACTTCTGGCAGGAGGAAGTCAAGTTCCTGGGACATGTAGTGTCCAAGGAAGGGATAGCAGTGGACCTGGCTAAGGTAGCCGCAGTGCAGGACTGGAAACAGCTTGTTTCAGTCACTGAGGTGAGGAGTTTTCTGGGCCTGGCAGGTTATTACCGACGATTCATCCGAGACTTCTCAAAAATAGCCAGACCATTATCTCAGTTGACATGGAAGGATCTGAAGTTCGCCTGGAATAAGAAGGCGAAAGCAACTTTTCAGGAGCTGAAGGATAGGCTGACGTCCGCCCCTGTGCTAGTATTATCAAAGCAAGGGGTTAAGTACACTATATACACTGACGCGTCTCGCGTTGGTTTGGGTTGTGTCCTTATGCAGAAGGACAGGGTGATTGCGTATGCCTCGAGACAATTAAGGAAGCACGAGGAGAATTACCCTACGCACGACCTTGAGTTAGCAGCGGTCATATTCGCATTGAAGCTCTGGAGACATTACCTCTACGGAGAGGAGTTCGAGCTTTTCTGTGATCACAAGAGCCTTAAGTATATATTCACTCAGTGGGACTTGAAAATGAGGCAGCGCCGATGGATGGAGACCTTGAAGGACTTCAAGTTCGAGGTTTCCTACCATCCTGGCAAGGCCAACCTTGTGGCAGACGCGTTGAGCCACAAGAAGGATATTTACGGCTCCGTTGATGATTGAAGAGTGGGATAGATTGGAGTTCGTGCGGGACTTTGAGCAGAAACTCACAGTGGAGGAGCCATTCAAGTGTGTCACACACGTTCGGGTGCGGCCGCTTATTGATGACCAGATTATTGAGGCTTAGAAGGGCGACGAGCGGTTATCTAAGCTTCGTGGGCAAGCTAGTGATGATGTGGACTCCGAGTGGAGAGTTGGAACAGATGGGGGCCTATGATACCGTAGCCGCCTATGCGTTCCGGATATTCAGGACTTGAGACAGGAGCTTCTCGAGACAGCCGACAATTCGAAGCTTGCGATGCATCCTGGTAGCACGAAGATGTATCAGGATATGAAGAGATCGTATTGGTGGGACAATATGAAGGTTCATATAGCAAAGTATGTTTCACGTTGTCTCACGTGTCAGCAGTTCAAGACCGAACATCACCAACCTCCTGGACTCCTTCAGCCCATGCCCATAGCTAAATGGAAGTGGGACTTCATCTCGGGGCTGCCGAAGATGAGAAAGGGTTATAACTCTATTTGGGTGATCCTGGATCGATTAACCAAATCGGTTCATTTTCTCCCTATCAAAGTGACGAACTCTGCAGACGACTTGGCTAGGTTGTACATCAAAGAAATAGTGTGTCTGCATGGAGTTCCTTTAGAGATCGTGTCGGACCGAGACACATGATTCACATTTGTCTTCTGAACTCATATCTAGGAAACAATGGGTGTAAAGTTGAAGTTCAGTACTGTGTTTCACCCTCAGACCGATGGGCAGACAGAGTGGGTGAATCAAATTTTGGAGAACATGTTACAGGCCTGTGTCTTAGATTTCAAAGACAGTTGGGATGACCGTCTTCCCTATGAAGAGTTCGTGTACAATAACAGCTTTCAGGCGAGTATTGGTATGGCTCCATATGAGGCCTTGTATGGTCACCCTTACAGAGCACCACATTGCTAAGCTGAGGTTGGCGAGCATAGTTTGATTGGGCCGGAATTAGTACAGGCGACCTCAGAGAAGATCGACATTATCAGGCGTCAACTTCTTACAGTACAGAGTAGACCAAAGAGCTACGCCGATACGAGGCAGCGACCGCTCGAGTTTGAGGTTGGAGATCATGTATTCCTCAGAGTTTCCCCTATGAAGGAAGTCCTTCGTTTTGGGAAGAAGGGGAAGCTTACGCCACGATTCATTGGCCCATTTTAGATACTTGATCGAGTGGGTGCAGTAGCATATCGTCTCGCTTTGCCTACACCACTTGCGGGTATGCACAATGTATTTCATGTATCTATGCTGAAGAAATACTTCCCTGATCCTTCACATATCATTCATTGGGAGCAGGTATAGTTGAGTGATGATCCTACATATGTATTACATCCGATGTGTATCCTAGATAGGAAGGAGCATGTGTTGCGCAGTAAAGTGATTTCACTCGTGAAGGTACTATGGATGCATCATACAGAGGAGGAAGCTACCTGGGAGACAGAAGCCGAGATCCAAAAGAACTCCCTCAGCTTCTCGAGGAGTACAAAAAGGTACAAATTTTGAGGATGAAATTTTTCATTAAAGGGGGTAGATTGTAACGTCTCAAAAAATTCCGTATAAAGACCCGAGTACCACCTCAGGCAGAAATCACTCAGGATCAAATCCTTTAGAAATTAGACAAAGTTAACTAAGTGCTAAACTAGATTAGCCATAAAATCTGCTTGAATCACTTTAAATACGATCTATAAGACCCAAACCTTGTAAAATCATTGACGCTAGGTTACCCTAAAATCTAGGATCAAACTCATTACTCGACTACTCTCAGGAGCACATTGAATCTCTGTATCAGATCTGGACTGTACATCGAAAGTCCAAATGATACGAGGTTATAGAATTAGGACTGCCTCGCTGGTCTTGACAACCATCTCTGAAGTCGAAACCAAATAGTATTCCAGGGCTATTCGCTTGAGCCAGGAGCGAGGAGTGTGAGAAAACTTGGTTTTCGTTAGAAATTTAATTAAATTTAAGTAATCTGAGACTTGATATTTTCGGGCCAAATATAAGCAATCAGACCGTCGGAATCTGACCCAAATACACACTCGGATCAGGAAACATTTCCCATACATGTCTGTGTACTTATAACCCTGATTGAGTTTCTGTGACGGTTGAATTGAAACTGGTCCGCAACATGTGATCTGGAAACTCGATTGGAACGAAAACTTAACTGTACCTATATCCAATGTTGGTGAGCGTAAGTCCGACCGCACACAGAAAAAAGGCCTCCAAAAGTGCTCCGTTGGATCGAAATGGACCCACTTGGATATAACCTAAGTATACCTTGACCCTGGGTCTATTTTGGTGATGTTTTAGGCTATATAAGGACCTTAAACTCTCCCTCATTCAGTCAATACGAATTTGAAGAAACCCTAGGAGAGAAAAGAGTGAGAAAGTGTGAGAGAAGTGGGAGGATCTCCCTGATACTCTACCCTGCTGCTATCTAAGCTTAACCATCTCGATCTACTCACTTTTCAGGCAATTCCGACTTCATTTCTAGGTAAGAAAACCCTAACCCTAATCTGATTTAGGGTTTCAATTGATTTAATTAGCGAAATAGCTAACACTACTTGTGCTTTAGGTCGTTATACTATCGTGGAAGAAGACTTAGCATTCCTACCAAATTTATTACGCTTCTACGACGTAAGGTACGGACTTTAGACGTATAGGTTATGGTTTTCAACGCTTTCAATGTCAAATAATGATAGATCCATGATCTAGGTGTTATTGTACATGCACAATGTGATGTTCGTTTTGCGTTTCGATTGCGTATGCAAATTATGGCGTATTGTGTATTCTGTATATTTGTAGAAAATACCGTATACATATAAATTTTGAAAGTATGTTTACCATGATTAATTACTATATGGACATGCTATATATATGTGTAATACTTACTCAGCGAAAGGATTCACCCTAATACATGTTTTTGCTAATATATGTTATGTATGTTAATAGGTGTATTCTAAGTGTTTGTGAAAATGCTTGTAAGAGTAAGTGCTTAGATGATTGTGCTTTAGGTAGGTGTTGAGATAGGATTCTCAACTAACTTAGAGATGTATATGATTTCCTCCATGATTGGTTGTTTAATTTAACCGCTTACTATGAAATATATGTGTTTGTATTTCCTGTTTATATTATGCTTTATAACATGTTTTGTGACATGCTTGTTAACATGTTTGAATTACTTTGTTTATTATAATTTACTCTACATGCTTCTGGTTAAGGATTGATTATGATTGGGGCTATGACTATAGTCCAGACAATCAGTAATAGACTTGAGTTCGTGGTTAAGATTCATTCGCCATGTAGGATGTGTTTGACGAACCCGAGTCGTACTTCGGTTGGCGATAGTGGTTAGGCCACGCGAAGTGCTTTTGCACTTCATGTCGCTCAGCTGGTTGTGCACTCATGCTAGTCGAACTCGTCAAGTAACCTGATTTGTCTAATGTATGTTCGCCATGTTTGGACGCTACTGCTTGAACCTAGGGTACTAAACTTACCAGTGGAATCCCGTTAACGGTGGTACCTCGATCCACTAAGACTCATGAGCTGGGCATGGTGGTATGGGACACCGTGGTCGAGCTGTCGGCCTATGCTGGGGCCACGAGCCTCCCCGTAGTGACCATTGAGCAACCAGACTCGTGAGTCGATTATGGTGGTATGGGACAGTATATTCGAGCTATCGGCCTACACTGATAAGGTGATGGGGGAGTGATGTAATGATTCCGTGTAACAGCCCTGGCAGCCCTTTATAGTGACTTCAAGAGTACTCTTAGTCTACGTGGAGGCGACGACCATTCCATAACAACAAGAGTACAAACTAGGCCTGTAGTGATAAGGTGATGGGGGAGTGGTGCAACGATTCCGTGTAACAGCCCTGGCAACCCTTGCAACGACCTAGAACCGCACTATCGTATGAGATTATCTAGGATTGACGACCCTAGAAGGGATCATTGTTTGGGAATGATATAAGGGAGGTACCTTAGTTTCCCAACACTGCTATTTGAAATGGACTAATAATAACTTGGTAATCATGCTCATCATCACATTGCATGTGCCTGGAAGATGTGGAGCACTGAGGGATGAACGCATGCCGCGGTCGTAAGATGGTGCCGTATGAGGGTGCTTAGGCGAGGGGCATGCATCACGACTGCATTTCATACTTGCATTAACAAGAGTACTTAAGATTGTTGATTGTACCGCTTTATCATTACTGCTTGACTGATTTGATAACATGTTAACTTATGCTTTATTGTTCCACTGAGTTAGCTACTCACTCCCACATTATGGAACGGTGTTCTGGACACCCACCAGACTCTGTCTTAGATGCAGGTGCCAGCGATTCATTGGAGGCTGCGCCTGATTATTATGATGATCAGGATGAGTTTTCCTTCATGCAGTTCTCCTACGGCTTTGCTTAAGCTATCCGGAACTACGGGGCTACTGGGCTATCATGACAGTTGGACTATTCTTTTTGACATTGTGTTTTTGATTTAGTATATGTATATGATGACTTAGTGAAGTAATCATACTCTGGTGATAGATCGAAATCGTTTATTTTTATACACATCTATATACGTCTTTCAATCTTCCGTTTGCATTTTATACATTGATCTGGAGCATGGATTACTGTCTTGGTATAATATCACTCATGTTTATTGCACTAACACAGACAACATTCAATCATCATTCTTATGTTGCATAAGTGATGTTTTGGAACTCGAGATTTGAGTTGCTACTCGACCCTCGAATTTCAGGGCGTTACACTATGTTTGGAATATATGGAATTAAAAGTAAATCCCGGGATTTTTCTTTCAAATTACACTTAGAAATCCATCATCGTGGGATTTGAAAATCCCATCTCACACTTTCCAATCATAATTTTAATCTCTTCCCACTCTCCTACCAAACATGCCACTCCCAATCCTGAGAAGGGATTAGCAATGCAGTCCCATTTAATACAACTGAAGACCACTGGCTAAATAGGCCCTTAGAGTTTTGGACCTAAGTTGGTAGTCTTCGATTTTAAAAATTTTGACAGTATGGGAAATCCAATAAACTGATAATATGAACTGTAGGACCTCCTTAACTAGTATAGGCATATGTGAACTACTCGAGCGTAGTTAAATTCAAGTTCAGGCAACTCAAATCCAATCAGACAACTTTGATCCGAAGCGATAAAACAATTTCTTGTATTAGAAATGGTATGAAATCATCTAGCGTATGAGCGTAGACTTTGGATTACAACTATCGGATTACTGTTACTCATAAGTTAAGATTAGGCTACTGGTTATACATCCATAAAAGACTAATTATGCTAAGATATTTGAAAGATATATTGAGTAGTTGACTTGATTAGGTTGGAGTGAGACCTCATTCCTTCGTTGAATCACCTTAATACTTATAGACTTCTTTAATAACTCTTAGGAAGATTGTTTTGATTAGAAACTATTCACGTATAGGGAAAACTTATATATATCCCTTGGATTGAATGTTAGGTCAAATCAATACACCCCTTAGAATTGCCTTCCCAAAGACTTATTACAAACGGGAACACGGAGCGGAGAACTATATATAAGCGAGGTATTCGCGGTTTGAATTGAATTCTCAATCCTGGTAGTTACCAATGAACTCACTACTCTGATCAAGCAGAAGATCGGGATCAAATAGGATTAAGAATAGGTCTATGTATCCGACATAGACCCACTACACAACTTTCCTTCTGTGTTGGACGACCGCTTACAACTAAGAGTTTATTACTTCATCTTTGAGAAGTGTTAAGAATATATAACCAATAGAGATTTTCTCTTGAAGCCTGAGAGATCGTTTCCCATTTCATGTCCAGGATAGGTTCTAAATTACACCTTGCTCCGACATACGGATCAGGACAGATTCTTGAGCCTTGAGACTAGAAATAGTTTTTAATGAGGGTAGAATATTATGAGCCCAATCTAGTTAGGTCAACTAATACATCCATTGGATCAAAGTGGTGTAGCGAAAGCGTGGTGGACCCCTGCCCTACTGGCCCAGGATCGAAGGAAATTGATCCAAGTGGTGCGGAAGGATAGGTCATTAAATAGGGTTTGAATCTTTCTTAGAAAGTCAACGTTGAAGCTACTAGAATAAAAGCAATTAAGGTCCAAGTGCGAAACCAATTTGTACTAAAGAATAGGCCTAACAATGGGTACAAGATGAATTATAATAGCCAAGGTCAGTGTATCCACAATGTGCTCATTGAATACAAACCCAATAAAAGTCTTATCCAATTTCGAGGATGAAATTATTTTTAAGGGGGGTAGATTATAACACCCCGGATTTTTTCTAACTTGGCAATGGATGTCCTTGGACGTAGAACTGCCCTAGGACCTTATTCTGCCGTGATTAGGGCATAATTTAATCAAGTATTAATAGCTTGAATCACCTTCTATACAAATTAGAAAGGCCCGAGTACCACCTCAGGCAGAAATCATACAGGACTAAATCTTTTAGAAAATAGGTGAGTATTAGCTAGTGCTAAATTAGTTTACTTATGAAATTCATACTAATCTCTTTAAATATGATCTGCAAGACCTAAACTTGTAGAATCATCGACGCTACATTACCCTTTAATCTAGGATCAATCTCATTACCCAGTTGCTCTCGGGAGCACATTGAAACTTCGTATCGGACCTGGACCATACATCGAAAGTACGATTACTGCGAAACTAAACGATTATGACCGCCTTATTGGGCTTGACTACCATCTCAGAAATCAAATCCAGATAGTGTCCAGAAACGGACAACTTGAGCCTAGAGCAAAGTATGTGAGAAACGTAAATATATTTAGAAATGAAATCCGAATTTAAGTAATCTGAGACTTGTCGCTTGTGGGCCGAATATAATGATTCAAACCATAAGAATCTGACCTAAATACATGCTTGGATCAGGAGAAATTTCCCATACATGGCAGTGTACTTGTGGCCATGATCAAGTTTCGGTGACCGTCGAACTAAAACTAGTCCGCCGCGGTCGATCTGTAAATCTGATCGCACCGAAAACTTAACTCGCCCTAGATCCATGGTCAGGGAGCTTAAGTCCAACTGCACATAGAAAGGGGGCCTCCAGAAGTGCTCCGTTGGATCGAAACAAGCCTCCTTTGTCTATAACCTAAGTATACCTTGGCCCTGGGGCCATTTTCATTAGTTTTAGGTCTATATAAGTGCCTTAAGCCCTCACTCTCTCATCCCATACGAATTTGGGAAACCCTAAGGGAGAAAAGAGAGAGAGAGAGAGAGAGAGAGAGAGAGAGAGAGAGAGAGAGAGAGAGAGAGTTGGAGTTCATACCTGGGATTCAATCTCATCACTCAACGTTCCTTACCACCACTTCCATACCGGTCTACCGGTGCTACTGATCCCATTCTTAGGTAAGAAATTCAACCCCTAATCTGCTATAGGGTTTTAAATAGTTGAAATGATGAAATAGCTAACCTAGGTCATGCTACAGGTTGTCATCCTTCCGTTGACAAAGACTAAGTGTCTAAAATGACTCGGTTACGCGTTTACCGGCGTAAGGTGCAGACTATATACATTTAGGTTATGGTTTTCAAGGCTTTCAATATCGGTTAATGATTTATTCTTGATGTGGGTGCTATTTCACATGCAAAATTTGTCGCTTGTTTCGCTTTACGATTATATATGAGCTATGTTGAATATAGTGTATTCTATGTATGTATTGAAATGTTTAAATATGTATGGAATTTGGATTTGTGTCTAACATGATTATTTGCCATGACTATATGCTTGTTATGTATGCGACAACTCCCTAGCAAAAGGACTTGCCCTAAATCATGCCACGGCCAATATACACAATATATGTTAAAGTGTGTAGCCCACGTGTTTGTGAAAATGATTAAATGAGTATGGAACCCGGATTCGTTATGCCATGATTATCTGCCTTGGGTATATGCGTGTGGTATACGAGGTAACTCCCTAGTAAAAGGTGTAATGCCCTGAAAATCGGGGGTCGAGTAGTAACTCAACCCCCGAGTTCCAAAACATCACTTATGCAACATATATGCTTATGATTAAATGTTGTCCGTGTTAGTGCATTAGTCATGAGTGGGATTATACCAAAATAATAATTCATACTCCAGATCAAGTTGTAAAACACAAGCGAAAGACTAAAAGGCATAAATAAACGTATATAACTCAAAAGATCACAATCGATCTCCAGAGTATGAATACATCACTGAGTCACCATATACATGTAATAGTCTCAAAATTAAAATGTCAAACAGTACAACTACAATGATAATCCCTGTTGCCCCATCGATCTGGATGGCCTAAGCGAAGTCGCCGAAGAACTGCATATACGAGAACTCGTCCTGATCGTCATAGTAATCAAGATCCGCCTTTAGGGTCACGTTGTCATCTAAAACCAAGACAGAGTCTGGTTGGTGTTTAAAACACCATCTCGTAACGTGGGAGTGAGTGATCAACTCAGTATAACTATGCAGCAAAGGTTAACATGTTATCAATTCAGTCTAGCAATAATGATAAAGTAATAAAATCAAACATACCTAGATACTCTTATTAATGCAAGAATGATATGAACAATCATGCATGCCCTCGCCTACACTCCCTCATGCAAAACCATCTTACGGTCGCGGCATGCTTTCTTTCCTCTATACTCTTCAACCCGGGGCACATGCAGTGCGATGTTATGAATGTGATTATCGAGTTCTTACTAGTTCATTTCATACAACAGGATTGGGAAACTAAGGTACCTCCCTTATTTCATTTCCCTAACAATGATCCATTCTAGGGTCGTTAGTCCTAGTAAACCTCATACGATGTTACAGTTCTAGGTCGCTGCAAAGGGCTCGTCACTTAATCAGTGTAGGCCTAGTTTATACTCTTGTTGTTATGGAAGGGTTGTCGCCTCCATGTAGACTCAGAGTATGCTCAAGGTCACTACAAAGGGCTCGTCAATAAATTAGTGTAGGCCAACAGCTCGAATTCAGTGTCCCATACCACTGTATTCAGATCACGAGTCTGGGTTGCTCACTGGTCACTACGAGGAGGCTCGTTGCCCCAGCGTGGGCTGACAGCTCGACCATAGTGTCCCATACCACCATGTCCAGCTCATGAGTCTTAACGGATCAAGGTACCAAGGTTAAACGGGATTTCACTGGTGAGTTTGGTAACTTAGGTTCAAGCAGTAGCGTCCATACATGGTGAACATACATCGGGTAAATCAAGTTATTGGACGAGCTCGACTATTACGAGAGCACCTGAAGTTGATCGACATGGAGTGCGTAAACACTCTGTGTGGCCTAACCACTACCAACAACTCCAGTACGACTCGGGTTCGTCAAACACGTCCTACGTGGTGAATGAATCTCGGCCACGAACTCAAAGCCTATTACCGATTGCCTAGACTATACTGTAGTCCCAAACACATTCAATCCTTAATCAGTAAGCATGTGGAGTAGTCAGAGCAGAATTAATCAAATAATTCAAACATATTAACAAGCATGTTATAAAACACGATGTAAACAGGAAATCCAAACACATACATTTCATACGTAAGCAATTAAACTAAACAACTTGCATGGAGGAAATCATACACATCTCTAAGGTAGTTGAGAATCCTATCTCAACACCTACTTAAAGCACAATCTCCTAAGTACTTACTCATACAAGCATTTTCACAAACACTTAGACTACGCTTATTAACATACATAACGTATGTTGGCCAAAACATGTATTAGGGCGAATCCTTTCACCGAGGAGTTGTTACACATACAGCTAGCATATACACATAGTAGTTAATCATGGCAAACACACTTTCATATTTCGTATGTATATGATATTTTTTACACAAACACAGAATACACTAAACTCCACAATTTTCATATATAATCGAAACGCAAAATAAGCATCGCATTTTGCATGTGTAATATCATCCACATCAGAAATCTATCATTATCTGACATTAAAAGCTTTAAAAACCATAACCTATATATCTATAGTCCACACCTTACGCCGTAGAAGCGTAACGAATTCGACAGAAATCCAAGTCTTCGTCAACGATGGTACTTCAACCTATAGCATGAGTTAAGTCAGCTAACTCACCGCTTGTAACAATTGAAACCCTAGAACCGAATAGGGTTAGGTTTTCTTACCTAAGAACGAAGTCAGAATCGCCGGAATAGCGATTAGATAGGGATGGTTAAGCGCGTAGAACGACAAGATAGAGTACTAGGAATCTTCTCCCACTTCTCTCACACTTTCCCTCTCTTTACTCTCTTCTCTCTCCTAGGTTTTCTCAAATTCATATGGAATGAATGAGAGAGGGTTTAAGGTCCTTATATAGGCATAAAACTGATGGAAATGGCCCCAGGGCCAAGGTATACTTAGGTTATAGCTAAAGGGAGTCTGTTTCAGCTCAACGGAACACTTCTGGAGCCCCCCCTTGAGCCAAAGGTCGGACTTAAGCTCCCTGACCATGGATCTAGGTTGAATTAAGTTTTCAATCTGATCGGATTTATAGATCACATGTGGCGGACCAGTTTCAATTCAACGGTCCACGAGCACCGATCTGGGCCACAAGTACACTGACCTGTGTATGAAATTTCTCACACACTTCACTCCAGGCTCAAGCGAATAGCCCTGAGACACTATCTGGATTTAATTTTCGAGATGGTTGTTAAGTCCAGCAAGGCGGTCTTAATTTTATAATTTCGTAGTAATCAGACTTTCAACGTATGACCCAGATCCGATACAGAGTTTCAATGTGCTCCCAAAAGCAACTGGGTAATGAGATTGATCTTAGATTTTAGGGTAACCTAACGTCACTGATTCTACAAGTTTTGGGCCTTGCAGATTGTATTTAAAGTGGATCAAGCAGATTTCGTAGCTAATCTAGTTTAGCACTTAGTTAATTTTGTTTAATTCCTAAAGGATTTGATCCTGAGTGATTTCTGCCTGAGATGGTACTCGGGTCTTTGTACGGAATTTTTCACGACGTTACAAAAGGATTTGGCCTAATACACGTTATATCAACATACATTGTGTATGTTATTATGTGTAGCTTAAGTGTTTGTGAAAATGACTGAATGAGTATAGAATTTGCATTCGTGCTCGCCACAACTAGCTGTCGTGGATATATGATTGTCGTATAGGCGACAACCCCTTTGACGAAAGGATTTGCCTTAATACATATGATAACTAATATATAATATGTATGATGGAATGTGTAAACTAAGTGTTTGTAAAAATGTCTGAATGAGTTAGCAGTTAGCCAGGTGTACCTGTATGCGGGTTAAGATATGATTCTCAACTACCTCAATGATGTGTATGACTTCCTCCATGTATGTCACATTCTGATGTCTGTTTTGTTTATGAATTGAATATGTGCGAATTCATGTTTACATTGCATTTCAGAACATGTTCAAATGATTGTATGATTTGAAATATTGATCCATTACTGCTTTGATTAAATTGAATGTGGTTGGGACTATTATATAGTCCAGGCAATCGGTAACAGATCCTGATTAGGTGGCTAATGTTATTTCGCCACACGGGACGTGCTTGACGAATCTGAGATGTACTTTAGTTGGCAACAGTGGTTAGGCCACGCGGAGTGATTATGCACTTCATGTCATTAAACTTGTTGTGCACTCAGGCTAGTCGAGCTCGTCAAGTAACCCAATTGACTCGATGTATGTTCACCATGTATGGACGCCACTGCCTGAACCTAAGGTACTAAACTCACCAGTGAAATCCTGTTAACTTTGGTACGTCGATTCGCTAAGACTCATGAGCTGGACATGGTGGTATGGGACACCGTGGTCGAGTTGTCGGCCTACGCTGGGGTGATGAGCCTCCCCATAGTGACCAGTGAGCAACCCAAACTCGTGAGCCAAATATGGTGGTATGGGCACTGTATTCGAGCTGTCGGCCTCCATTGGTGCAGCCTGGCTATGGTCCCCAGTTGGGTTGGCGATGAGCCTTCGAAAATAGACTGTCAGCTGGTAAGGAGTTGGTGGAGTGACCTCGAGTATAAAATAGGCCTACCTCGGCACAGCCTGACTGTGGTCCCCAGTCGGGTTGGCGACGAGCCTTCTAAAATAGACTGCCAGTTGGTAGGGTGTTGGTGGTAGTGACATGAACTTGCCTATCATATGTAATTAACTAGGATTGACGACCCTAGATGGATCATTGTTTGGGAATTGATATAAGGGAGGTACCTTAGTTTCCCAATCCTGCTGTATGAAAAAGACTAATAAAAACTTAGTAATCACGCTCATAACATCGTACTGCATGTGCCCCGGGTTGAAGAGCACAGAGGGAAGAAAGCATGCCGCGACCGTTAGATGGTGTCGCACGAGGGAGTGTAGGCGAGGGCATGCATCATTATTCATATCATTCTTGCATTAATAAGAGTATTTAAGGATGTTTGATTTTACTGCTTTATCATTACTGCTTGACTGAATTGATAACATGTTAACTTTTGTTGTATAGTTCCACTGAGTTAATCACTCACTCCCAGTTTCGAGCTGGTGTTTTAAACACCAACCAAACTCTGTCTTGATTGCAGGTGACGTAGTGACTCCTGAGGCAGAGCCGGACTTCGAGGATGACGAGGAGGCATTCTCCTACATACAGTTTTCAAACGGGTTTATGTAGACCATGTTCTGAATGACGGGGTTATATGGATGTTGATTAGACGCCATTACACTTGTTATTTTGCACTTTTGGAGCACCCATGTAGATTTTTTTTGTTCATTTTTGGAGTATATATATATATATATAACCTGGTAATATGTTCACACTCTGGAGACTTATAAGAGTTTATATATTTTATATATCTATCACAGTCTTCTGCTTACGTAATTTAACTGTCTCTGGAGTATGATATGTTGTTTTGGTATAATCCCATTCATGTTGCAATGCACTCATCATAATCATCATTATCTATGTTGCATAAGTGATGCGTTGGAACTCGGGAGCTGAGCTTTGCTCGACCCCCGATTTTCAGGGCGTTACAAGATGGTATCAGCGCATGATTTGGATTAAACTGGACCTGGGTTATGGTCACACGACGTACGCTCTCTCTCTCTCTCTCTCTCTCTCTCTCTCTCTCTTTCTGATGGTAGCCCAAACGGGACGCTGGACTCAACCCAATTTACAGTAACTTGGGCTGAGTCGACTCAACCAGGTGCGGTAGCTCGGTGCGGCGCCTCACTCGAAATCTCTCCTATCTTCTTAACTTTTAGGGTTTCCTTTCTAAAGGTTTCCCAAATTGGGAAGGGCTATATATAGCTGTCTTAATCAGCTTCTAGAGACCGAGTGTAACTAATTAAGGGATTAGTTACGGGTGTTTGTTCTAATCGAAAGAATTATAGGCAATAGTTGATGATCCGATTTGCATGGCTAATATCTCATGATGTGGATGATCTTTTGATCATATGGGCCATCAAAAGAATGTATCTGATCGACTAATAAGGTCCACACTATGATGATGGGTTTCTCGGATGCACAGGGAAGATGAAGTCACTGCTCATGGTAGATTTTTTTCAATGGCCTATCATGGTGATCCCATGCTTTTGGACAGACTGGATGAGACCACTGATCATTGTGGGACCCACTTTTTGATCATTAGTCAGAGAAATCTTGGTGGTGCGTGAGAAATTCAGCGGCAAGTGAGTATCTCATGCAAGGGAGGATTTCTCGCGGACGTTTTCATTCCAACGTGATTTGTTATTTCTCACCCTAGATCTGACATACATGATTCATCAAAAGGGCTTCTAGAAACACCAAAACGGTCAGGATCGATCGAGCCACCTTGCAACAAAAAGATTCCTTCCGCTTTCGAAAGTTGTGGTTAAAAGTCACTAAATGAGCAATGGTTAGACGACTAGGATGCATTGGAATGGAGGGCTGGGATCTAGAGGAAATCCCGCACGTGGATTGCCAGCTGTTACAAGAAATTAGGGATTCTATTTTCGGGAAAAGCAACCGCACGCAGCGCACTTCGCGCTCTTGTTTGTGTGTACGTGCACATGCATGAGCTTGTATGGACACCGTGGGATTGGACGATTTTGGCAGAAAAACACAATGGACGGCTTGCATATCTCATGAGATCACAGTAGATGGGCCAACATCTAAATCAACAAACTTCGTCCATTTGCTGGCAGGAAAGGACGAAAAGGAGAGGAAAATCCTCTTTTTTGGAATTTTATTGGGTCAACACGGTTTGACCATGTCGACAGCTTCGGTACGCTGCATGCGCATGTGCACCTTGTACACATGCAGTTACAGTGGGACCCACCCTGATGTATATGAATGAGATCCAGTCCATTCATCAATTTTTTTCGGGTTCGGCTAGGGTACTAGATGAAGAGTGGGGTCAATCAGGTGATCAAGTGGACCACACTGGTGATTCAAGTGCCTTCCAATGGTCAGATCAATTCCAAGTCTGACTCAGGGTGAAGTACAAGGTTTTTGGACTTGTTTAAGGGTAATTAATGGTTAGCTAATTTAATTATGATAGTCGGTGCTCAATTTTAACATTTTGAGTGTTGTAGACTCAAAGGACTGTGTATTGATGCTTTGAGTCCCGATGAACACTGAACTTGATGACGTGATGGTCCAGCTTGAAAATTAACAGATGGATGGTTAGATCCATAGATGAAGATTACTACTCCTAATCGTTAGATTTGGGCTATAATGAAGATGAGTGGTTCCAAAAGTTGCATTATTAGTTAACTCTCGAGTACTAAAAGTATGGTGTGTTACAATCTACCCCCCCTTAAAGAAAATCTCGTCCTTGACATTCGGTACTTCTATCGTGAATAGGAATAATCTAATTTGTAGTGTTTGTAAGAATTCACTATTTTTTATTTTATTTTCTTATTTTATTTTATTTTTTAATTATTTTTTTACGTTGTATGTTTAGATAAACATATGCGACTAACTATCGAAATTGGGGTTGTTACACGCTTCTTTGAATTATACTCATTCATACTTGATTACACAAAAGATTATCTTCTGAAAGAGGTTTGAACATCGAGAATTGAAGTTTATATCATGCATATTTTACTCGGGACTGGTAAAATTTTGGTTGGGGGTGTGTTGAGTGTCAAATATTGCATATTTTCTCCTATTCATATCTTGGTTTTATGAACATGATAATGCTTAATGGGTATATTTTATACATGTTTGTATTGCGAGATGAGTTTAAGAGCTTAGATTAAAAAGAATGTTAAAAGCATGGATTTGATGCTCAAGATTCACCAAGGCAATGGATAGATCTTAGGAGACCAAGATTGAAGATTTCAAGACCTCAAGATACAAGGAAACCATGTGGAGAAGGAATGAAGTTGAAAGTTCAAAATACAAAAATTCACAGAATCTGAACTTCATGTCTATGTCATCGACAGCCGGTCGATGACATTGAAGCCAGTGTTTGATGACATCGACCACCAGTTGATGACATCAAAGAATTACAGGAAATCAAGTTTGGTTACTAGACAAATTGGATGCAGTTCTCGATGACATTGAAGCCTTGTTCAATTGCTTGAATACATTGAAGGAAGTTCGATGAAATTGAGATTTTTATAGATTTTTGGAGCAACTCCCTCAAACACTCTGGACACATTCTCAATTGATCGAACACCCTTTGATGCAATTGAAGGACCATTCGATGACATCGAAGGTGTGTTCGATGACATGAAGAGTTACACATGCAAAAGGTGTTACGCAGTCCGAAAAGGCGTGACTTCCGGATTCAACTTACTCTCGATGACATCGAATATGATACGTAAAGTGCATAAATTTGAGGTGGTTTTCAAAGACAGTTAGACAAAGGCTATAAATATGGATTCTTTGAGGAGTTCTAAGCCTGAATTAGGTTTTGTGAAGCAGAGCAAAAGGGTGGAGTAGCCTCCCAAGAGTTTTTCTTCCTTATTTATTTTTAATGTTTCCTTTTAAGGTTTTAGATCTAATCATGTCTATGATTGGCTAAACTTCTTAGCTTGGGCTAAGAGATGAAGCTTGTAGCATATTAGGATGATTTTCTTGTTTTGATTCTTATTTTTCTTGAACCTCACTAACTTCTAGATTTGATTTTAAGGAATATTTTCAATCTTCTATGATTTGTTGTGACTCAAATTACAATAGATGCTATGATGGCTTTGAATATCTTCTTTTCATGTTTTGAGATTGTGAGATTGGTAAATCCTATTGTTCACCATCGTCTCCTGGGCATGGTAGGATGATGGAATCCCTTCCAATCTTCACAATACTCCTTCATGTGTGGCTAGGTTAATGAAAAGTTCATATTTACTTCATCTTCCAATTGGATAGGATAGGACTCCAATTCCAATTGTGTTTCTTGAATCAAGTAAGGTAGCATCCTGAGAGCTACGAGTGGATCATTAGCACCTTAGTTCCCTTTTAATTATTAAAATCCCATTCACAATTACTCTCTTTTATTCCAGATTTAGATTTAGATCTTTTTCTACTTCTACTTCTAGTTATTTTCAGCATACATATAAGTTTAGTCCCTATGGATTCGACCTCAGTCTCACCGAGTTATTATTATATCTCGACCCAACACTTGGGGTTGTGAATAGTCCCCAATGTAAAAGATATGAGCATGCAATGCACATGAGGCAATGAAAGGTAAAAAAAGGGAAGTGAGGGTAAGATAATACATGAAATGGAGATTTAAAAGTTTTCCAAAGTTGTCAACATGTAAATGGGTTAGTATGAAGACTAAACAAACTGAAATCAAACTATCCTAATCCTAAATCCTATGAAAGCAATAAACTTAACTACACCTCCATCAGATTAGGAGGTCAACCCTGATACACAGGATCAATCAGAGGTATGGACATGTCCTTTGAATCAAACTTCTCAACAAATGGCTTGAGACGGTATCCATTTACTTTGAAGACATTACCATTTGTCAGATTCTTTATCTCGATGGCCCCATGAGTTTAAATAGTAGTAACAATGAAGGGACCGGTCTAATGAGATTGAAGTTTACCCTAAAAAAGATGTAACCGAGAATTGTAAAGGACTGTTTGATCGGATGAATAATTTTTGAAAGATGTTCTGATCATGGAACACCTTCATCTTGTCCTTTTAAATTCTTGACTTCTCATATACGTCATTCCAGATTTCTTCGAGTTCATTCAATTGAAGTTTGCGCAGCGAGCTAGCGTTGTACCAGTTAAAATTCATTTTTTTGATAGCCCAATAAGCCCTGTGTTCTGACTCCACAGGCAAGTGGCAAGCTTTCCCATAGACTAGTCTAAAGGGAGACATTCCAATGGGGGTCATAAAAATTGTATGGTAAGCCCATAAAGCATCAGTCAAGCGAATTGATCAATCCTTACGGTCAAGGTTAACCAATTTTTCTAGAATTTGTTTAATTTTATTATTGAAAATCGCACTTATCCTACTTGTCTACGGGTGGTATGTAGTGCTCACTTTATGAGAGATCATATTTCTTCATTACGTTCTCGAATGGCCTATTACAAAGGCGTTTCAAACCGGGAAAGGATGCTTTCTTTTAAGAATCTAATGACCATTCAATGATCATTGTTATATCACGGGATCACTTCGACCCACTTAGTGACATAGTCTACTGCTAACAAAATCTAAACGTTTCCAAAGGATTAGGGGAATGGCCCCATGAAATCAATGCCCCGACAATCGAATGTTTCAATGATAAGAATTGGGTTTAGTGACATCATATTTCGACGAGACAAACCCCCCAATTTCTAACAACACTCACAAGGTTTACAAAACTCATGAGTATCTTTGAACATAGTGGGCCAGTAAAAGCCATACTGCAGAATTTTGGCCGTGGTCTTTTTAACAAAAAAGTGACCACCACAGACCTATGAGTGACAAAAGAAGATAACACTCTGATGTTCATTGTCTAGTACACATCTCCTTATAATTTGGTCTGGGCAATATTTAAAAAGATAAGGTTCATCATAGAAAAACTTATGAATCTCGGCGAAAATTTTCTTTTTATCTTGCACAATCCAATATGTTGGCGTGAAACAGGTGGCAAGATAATTCGCAATGTCAACCAACCAAGGTAATTGGGAGAGTTTAAACAATTTTTCATCAGAGAACATATTATTTATTGGTGTCGGCTTAAGGGAATTGGGGAGATCAAGTCTTGAGAGGTGGTCAGCCACTACGTTCTTTACTCCCTTTTTGTCTCTTATTTCTACGTCAAATTCCTGGTATAGGAGGATCCATCTTTATAACGCCCTGAAAATCGGGGGTCGAGTATAACTCAACACCCGAGTTCCAACGCATCACATATGCAACATACATAATGATGATTAAATGTTGTCTGTGTTAGAGCAATAAACATGAGTGAGATTATACCAAAACAGTAATTCATACTCCAGATCAATTGTATAAAGGCAAGCTAAGAGTAAAACTCGTATATATAATGTGCGTAAAGGAACAAAACCATCTTAATCTCCAGAGTATGAACACTAACTGAGTATCCATATACATGTATTATTTCTGAATAAAAAGGTCAAAATACAACTAAAGTTAAATCCTAAAATCTCCGCGATCCAGTCGGCCTAAGCATAGCCGTCAGAGTACTGCATGTATGAGAACTCGTCCTGGTCCTCATCGTATTCTGGCTCTACCTCCTGAATCGACGCATCCTCTATACCTGCAACAGAGTCTGGTTGGTGCGTAAAACACCGTACCGTAACATGGGAGTGAGTAGCTAATTCAGTGGAACAATAAAGCATAGGTTAACATGTTATCAATTCAATCAAGCAGTAATGATAATGCAGTACATTCAAACAATCCTAACTACTCTTATTAAATGCAAGTATGAAATGACATGATGAATGCCCTTGCCAAACCACCCTCATGCGACATCATTTTACGTTCGCGGATGCATACCTCCCACAATGCTCCACATTTACTAGGCACATGCGGTGCGATGATGAGCACGATTACCGAGTAGTTATTAGTCCATTTCAAATAACAGTATTGGGAAACTAAGGTACCTCCCTTATATCATTCCCAAACATGATCCATTCTAGGGTCGTCAATCCTAGTTAATCTCATACGATATTATGGTTCGAGAGGCATCGCGAAGGCATCGCAAAGGGCTCGTCACCCATTAGCATGGATACAGATCTCACCGTATGTGGCTCAATTGCTGACCGTCAGCTCGAGTCGCTAGCTGTTAACTCGAATACAGGTCTCACCGTACTTGGCTCAACTCATGCTCTAGCTGCTGTGAAGGGCTCGTCGTCAATCACAGACCTTAAAGTATACTCGAAGACACTACGGAGGACTCGTCGCCCGTCAGCACGAATACAGGTCTCACCGTACTCAGCTCTCGCCATAGGTGCCGACAGCTCGAATACAGTGTCCCATACCACTATATTCAGTCACGAGTTTGGTTGCTCAATGGTCACTACGGGGAGACACGTGGCCCCAGCGTAGGCCGACAGCTCGACCACGGTGTCTCATGCCACCATGTCCGGCTCATGAGTCTTAGCGGATCGAGGTACCATGGTTAGAAGGGATTTCACTGGTAAGTTTAGTACCGTAGGTTCAAGCAGTGGTGACCAAACATGGTGAACATACATTAGACATATTGAGTTACTTGACGAGCCTGACTAGCTTGAGCGCATAATCAGCTAAACAACATGAAGTGCATAAGCACTTCGCGTGGCCTAACCACTGTCGCCAACTGACGTACGACTCGGGTTCGTTAAACACATCCTACATGGCAGAATGGATCTCAATCATGATCTCAAGTCTGGTGCCGATTGTCTGGACTATAGACATAGTCCCAAACTCAATCAATTCTCATCCATAGCATGTGGAGTAAAGCATGATAAACAAAGTAATTCAAGCAAGTTAACAAATATGTTATAGAGCATGTTATAAAGCATGTTATAAGGTACTACATAAATAGGAATACAAACACGTATGTTGAACAAGTAAGCGATTTAAGTAAACAACCACATGGATGAAATCATACATGTCTCTAAGGTAGTTGAGAATCCCATCTCAACACCCTCCTAAGGCATCAACATCCAAACCCTTACTCACACAAGCATTTCTACAAACACTTAACATACACTATTTCAACATACATAGTGTATGTTACCAAACATGTGTTAGGGCGAGTCCTTTCGCCATGTAAGTATTTTACGCATATGTAATATATTTATAGGACAAATAATCATGGCAAACACATTCCTAAAATATATATGTATACAGTACTTTCTACAATACAGTATTTCTACATACATAGTGTATTTTAGTAAAAATGTATTTGGGCGAATCCTTTCACAAAATAAGTATTTTATCCATATAGCGTATATTCATACAACAAATAATCATGTCAAACACATTTCCAAAATTTATACATATACGGTATTTTCTACGAATACCTAGAATATGTAAATTTCCATAATCTACATCGTTAATCGAAACAGAAAACGGAAAGCACTTTGTACATGTGCAATTGCATGCAGATCATGAATCTATTATTATCTGACATTGAAAGCGTTGAAAACCGTAACCTATACACCTAAAGTCCTCACCTTATACCGTGGAATCGCAACGGATCAGCTAGGGTTGCTAGGCTTCCGTATTCGGCAGTTTGGTGGCCTAAAGAATGAAATAGGTTAGCTATTTTATAACCTACACCCTTCACATCACTAAAACAAGTTAGGGTTAGGGTTTCTTACCTAGAAATGGAGTCGGTATCATCGGGAAAGCGATAAGAAATAGGTGGTGCAGCTTGTGTGGTGGCAAGGGATGGTAGTAAGAAGGATCTCCCACAACTCTCTAGCTTTCTCTCTCTTTTTCTTAGGGTTTTTCTCAAATTCGTATGGCTGTGAGAGAGAGTGTTCTAAGGTCCTTATATAGCCTAAAAAGTCTCCAAAGTAGACTTAAGGTCAAGGTATACTTGGGTTATAACCAAAGCGGCGTTATTTCAGCTCAACGGAGGGTTTCTGGCGGGCCTCCTTGAGCCAAAACTCGGACTTAAGCTCACTAACCGTGGATCTACGTGGAGTTAAGTTTTTGTCTCAGTCGGATTCCCAGATCACGCGTGGCGGACCAGTTTCAGTTCAACGGTCAGTGGGCCTCGATCCGAAATTCCAAGTACATGTAAATGTTCCTGAAATTTTTCCTGATCCGAGGGTGTATTTGGGTCAGATTCTGACGGTCTGTTTACTTACAAATTGACCGCAAGTAACAAGTCTCAAATCACTATTCTAGATATTTATTTTGAAAAGAAAACAAGGCTTTTCACACTCCCTCGCTCCGGACTCAAGCGAACAGCCGTGGGACACTGTCTGGATTTGATTTCCGATGGTTATCAAGCCTAGCGAGGCGGTCCTAAGTCCTTAACCTCGTATTATTCGGACTCCCGATGTACGGTCTAGACCTGATACGGAGTTTCAATGTGTTCCCGAGAGTAGTCAGGTAATGAGTTTCATCCTAGATTTTAGGGTAACCTAGCTTCAATGATTCTACAAGTTTTAGGTCTTGTAGATCGTATTTAAAGCGATTCAAACCAATTTCATGGCTAATCTAGTTTAACACTTAGTTAACTTTGTCAAATTTCTAAGGGATTTAATCCTAAGTGATTTCTGGTCGAGGTGGTACTCGAGCCATTGTACGGAAATCTACAAGTCGTTACAATCTACCCACCTTAAACAAAAATTTTATCCTCAAAATTTGTACCTTTTCGTATTCCTCGAGAATCTGAGGGTAGTTCTTTCTGACTTCGGCCTCAGTCTCCCAAGTGGCTTCCTCTTCTGAATGATCGTCCATAGTACCTTCACAAGTGGAATGACCTTGCTACGCAGTACCTGCTCCTTCCTATCAAGTATACGCATTGGACGCAACTCATATGTAGCATCCTCGCTCAGCTGTACCTGCTCCCATCTGATGATATGTGAAGGATCAGGAACGTACTTCTTCAACATAGATACATGAAATAGGTTGTGTACAGCCGCAAGTGGTGTGGACAAAGCGAGACGATAAGCCACAGCACCCACTCGATCCAGTATCTGAAACAGACCGATAAACCTCGGTGTGAGCTTCCCCTTCTTCCCGAACCGAAAGACTCCCTTCATAGGGAAAACTCTGAGGAACACATGGTCACCGACCTCGAACTCAAGTGGTCGCTGCCTCGTATCGGCGTAACTCTTCTGCCTGCTCTGCGCTGTAAGAAGTCGACGCCTGATGATGTCGACCTTCTTTGTGGTCGCCTGTACCAACTCTGGGCCAATCAGACTACGCTCGCCAAAATCAGCCCAATAATACGGTGCTCTGCAAGGACGACCATAAAGGGCCTCATATGGCACCATACCAATACTCGCCTGGAAGCTGTTGCTGTAGGCAAACTCTGCATAAGGAAGATAGTCATCCCAACTGTCCTTGAAGTCCAACACACATGCTTACAACATATCCTCCAGAATCTAATTCACCCGCTCTGTCTGCCCATCAGTCTGAGGATAAAACGCTGTACTGAACTTCAACTTCACACCCATCGCTTCCTGGATACGAGTCCAGAAGATAGATGTGAACCGAGTGTCTCTGTCCGACACGATCTCTAAAGGAACTCCATGCAGATGGACGATCTCTCTGATGTACAATCTAGCCAGCTCGTCTGTAGAGTTTGTGACTCTGATAGGGAGGAAATGGGCCGACTTGATCAACCAGTCCACAATCACTCAAATGGAATCATGTCCCTTCCTCGTCTTTGGCAACCCTGAATGAAATCCATGGAGATGAAGTCCCACTTCCACTCCGCTATGGGCATGGGTTGAAGCAGTCCAGGAGGTCGGCGATGTTCTGCCTTAACCCGCTGGCACGTCAGACAACGGAAAACATACTCTGCTATGTGGTTCTTCATGCCGTCCCACCAATAAGAGCATCTCATATCCTGGTATATCTTCATGCTACCAGGATGCATTGCGAGCTTCGTATTGTGAGCAGACTCAAGAAGCTCATGTCTCAAGTCAAGCATATCAGGAACGCATAGGCGACCACGGAATCATAGACCCCCCATCAGAACCAACCCTCCACTGGGAGTCTCCTGCGTCGCTAGCTTGCTCTCGAAGCTCAGACAACTGTTCATCACCCTTCTGGGCCTCGATGATCCTATCAACAATAAGTGGCTGTACACGAACGTACGCGACACACTCAAATGGCTCCTCCACGGTGAGTCTCTGCTTGAAGTCCCGCATGAACTCAACCATGTCCCACTCTGCTATCATCAACAGAGCCGCAAATGTTATAGCCTTCTTGTGGCTCAATGCATCTGCCACAAGGTTCGCCTTGCCCAGATGGTAGGAAACCTCAAACTTGAAGTCCTTCAAGGTCTCCATCCATCGGCGTTATCTCATATTCAAGTCCCGCTGCGTGAATATATACTTAAGGCTCTTGTGGCTGCAGAAAAGCTCGAACTCCTCTTTGTAGAGATAATGTCTCCAGAGCTTCAATGCAAAGATGACAGCTGCCAACTCCAGGTTATGTGTAGGGTAATTCTCCTCGTGCTTCCTTAATTGTCTCGAGGCATACGAAATCACCCTGTCCTTCTACATAAGGACACAACCCAAACCAACGCGAGATGCATCAGTGTATATCGTGTACTTGACCCCTTGCTCTGGTAATACTAGTACAGGGGCGGACGTCAACCTGTCCTTCAGCTCCTTGAAAGCTGCTTCCGCCTTCTCATTCTAGGCGAACTTCAGGTCCTTCCGTGTCAACTGAGACAACGGCT
This sequence comes from Magnolia changhungtana, assembly GCA_030180095.1. Lineage (NCBI taxonomy): Eukaryota > Viridiplantae > Streptophyta > Magnoliopsida > Magnoliales > Magnoliaceae > Magnolia > Magnolia changhungtana. The sequence goes on from JASAUF010000276.1 coordinate 14,816,903, forward strand.
TGGCAATCTTCGAGAAATTCTGAATGAAGCGTCTATAATACCCTGCCAGACCAAGGAAACTCCTCACCTCGGTGACTGAGCCAGGCTGCTGCCAATCCTGAACCGCGGTTACCTTAGTAAGGTCCACTGCTATCCCATCCTTGGACACCACATGTCCAAGGAACTTGACTTCCTCCTGCCAGAAGTAGCACTTCTTATACTGCGCGAACAACCAGTTCTTCTTCAACGTATCCAACACCGCTCTCAGGTGCTCTTCGTGCTCCTCCCGACTCATAGAGTATATCAGAATGTCATCAATAAAGACGATGATGAATCGGTATAGGAATGGCCGAAATACTCGGTTCATCAGGTCCATGAACACGACTGGTGCGTTCGTAAGACCAAACGACATCACTAGAAACTCATAGTGCCCAAAGCATGTCCTGAAAGCCGTCTTCTGTATGTCCTCATCTCTGACGCGTAGCTGATGATACCCTGACTGCAGATCAATCTTCGAAAAATACTTCGCCCCCTTTAACTGATCAAATAGATCATCAATCCTGGGCAAAGGATACTTGTTCTTCACGGTGACCTGGTTCAACCTACGGTAATCAATACATAACTGTAGCGATCCGTCCTTCTTCTTCACAAATAGAACAGGTGCTCCCCAAGGAGACACACTAGGTCGTATGAAAACCTTCTCTACTAGCTCGTCAATCTGTCTCCGCAGCTCCTCCATCTCACATGGAGGCATACGATAAGTCGACAATGAGATAGGTGTCGCACCAGGTGTAAGATCAATGGTGAAATCGATCTCACGCCGAGGAGGTAAACCAGGAATTGTTGTAAACACATCTATAAACTCCCAAACCACCGGCATGTTTCCTAATGTCGGACCACCAATCGGCTTTAATAAAGCAGCATAACACTCAACACGGCAGGGCCAACTGACCTGTACTGGAAACGTGAAAACTGTACCATCAGATCCATAGGTTGTCATGACCCGAGTATCATAATCAATCTCAGCCTTCATCTTCGTGAGCCAGTCCATACCGAGAATGATGTCATAATGCCATAGTGGAGCAACAATGAGGTCGACGAGCACGGTTCTGCTACCCAAATCCACGGAGCAACCCTCACATACCCATGCAATATCCGAAATAGTCCCAGTAACTGTAGTGAGTCTCATTCCCGTCGTGAGAATAGTATGTAAAACTAGACGCTCGACTGCCCCATATGAAATAATAGAAGTAGTGGACACAGTGTCCACCAACAAGGAGACGGAAGTACCGTGAATGTGGGCCGTACCCTCAAAAGCTGTAGGAGCCAAAATCGACGTCTCAGGTGCCTCGGCAACAAGCGTATGTACTCGAGCCTGCTGCTGATGGTTCGGCTGTGGAACCAAGGGTCGTTGAGGCTGCTTGAAGCGTGATACAGGAGGTCTAAAAGAAGGATGAGCAGGGGTAATCTGTAAAAGTAGAGCTGATATGGCCTGAGGGTAAGGGCGATCCAGCCTCTGCAGTGGTGAGAACCCGCTAGCTCTCATATGAGAGAAACAGCTCTCTGCAAGATGCCCCGGTTTTCCGCAATATGTACAGGTCACAAGAGGGCGCTTCATAAGAACTACTGGCGCTGCGGCCCTGGGGGGAGAGTCGATACGAGGCCTCTTACCTAAGAAAGGCCTGCCCTGCATCTCTAGTCACGGTCTCATAACCATAGCACCACGAGAACGTGCCAGCTGATCCACATCCTGCTCGGCCATCATGGACATGTGAACCAGCTCCGCATAAGATGGTATACTGATGCAGCACATATTTGACCGTATATCAGGTCACAAACCCCCAGAAAAATGACGCATCCGCATCTGTTCATCAACCAGGATGGTCGGGACAAAGCAGCCCAACTCTGTGAAGTGGTGCTCGTACTCAGTGACAGTCATGCCTCCCTGCCTGAGGCGTAGAAACTCATCCTCCCACTCATGTCAGTAGGTCTGCGGATAATACTTCTCATGGAACCGGAACTCGAATGCTGCCCAGGTCCACACATAGTTCGCTGCGACAGACCACAGTACACTGTCCCACCATAGATTGGCCTCCCTCTCAAACATGAAAGTTGCCAACTCGACCTGCTCTGCCTCAGTACAGTGCAGCATCTGTAGCATCTTGGAGATACAGTCGAGCCAAAACTCAGCCTCCTCGGGTCTGTGAGAACCCATGAATGAGGGAGGCCTCAAGCGCTGGAATCGCTCGAACAGGCCACGTGTACCAACATCTCCAGTAGGGGGTGCGAGGGGTGTGGGCAGACGCACATCCTCAAACTGAGTAAGAGGCTCTGTATGCTCAGCAGGACGTGTAGATGTCGGAGGTGGAGTCACACTCCCACCCTAAGATAAGGCCTCAACAATAGTGGCCATAAGCTGCTGGTGCTGCTGCTGATGCATCATCAACATCAACTGCTCAATCCTATCAGTCGGTGGAGCAGCCTGTGGGTCATGCTGTGAAGATGACGCCCGGTTCTGCTCATGAATCGGGGGTGTATAAGGTGGTAGTCCACCAGTAGGACCAGCAGGAGGCTGATCAGAATCTAACCCTCGGTCCGTAGGACCACCTCTACCAAAAGGAGTCTGGTCCATCAAGCCAGTAAGAAGGAGGTGTGACGTGCTCCGCGTATACTGCCGCAACATGCCCTACACAACATAGGGTGCAACGGTGCTGAGATTAAAGCATATCAACACATTATATAAGCACCTTAAGCATTCCACACATCTCATAGCAAAAAAGGCTAAATGCTTTTCATTTACCCAAAATTGTCATAATACATGGACTACAGAGTTACATGAATCATGACAGAAATTACATGTGAGCCAATTACATCCAAAACATCAAACACTTAAAACATATTACTAACTACTACATCATTAACATGAAAGCATAAACCGCCTAATGCGGTAACCAAAACGACCACAACAACAACTTGGATGACTAGGCATCCGAATCAGGTGATGGAGGAGGAGCATTCTTGTCCTGTAGACAGCACAGGATGGCCTTCAAGGTGTGAGACATCTTGCTAAGCTTGGTTTTAACCCGCCCGACTTCCTGTCGTAGGGCGGCTTGGCCTTCCTCGAGATGGGCTAAACGCACATCTATGGAAGCCCGATCGATACCCTACTCCTGAGCCATAGGAGGTGAACTTTCCTCTGTATCCTGGGCCTCAGGTCCTCTTCTTCTATTTCATCGCCACTACCATCCCCAGTATCTTCTTCTTCACTCTCTATTTCATCCTCACTCTCCTCATGGCGGGCCCGTCTGCACCGCACCCCAAGTTCCATCTAATGGAGAGTACTTTCATCAATCTGGTGGATCGGTACTGGCCTTTCTACCCCCAGATTGTAGCCAAACTCCCGTGCAATCCTGCATATGAGTCGGCCGAAAGGAAGTGAATCAGAGCTCCTGGTGGAGCGTGCAATATTCATGATCTGTCACAACATGAATGTAGGCACACATAAGTTCGCCCCCTACCCCACTTGGTACAAAAAGTCTACCATGAGTCGCGTGCACTTGCTGCGATTACTGTGCCTGGGGTAGAGGTTGTACGTGAAGATATGATGTAGTAGGCAAAAGTCGTCTGACATGTGGGATGCTAGCAGGCTTTTGTTCGGCTGCCACTCCGCCAGTTTGCCACCACAAAGGTAACGTGTGTGATGATCCTTTTCACAAACAGTCCCCAGATTCTGTTCACTAGCATGAACGTCACCAAGAGGCATATTCATAAGCCGCGCAATCACTCTCACGTCAACAGTGACAAACAGATCCACCCCAACCAAGAGCCGAAACTGCAAAGGGTCCAGTGTAGGCTCACGAATGTTAGCGTAGAAGGCCCGAAAAGTACTAGAATTTGTGCGACCTCTGGCCTCAAATAGTGGACCCCAGTGGGCCGCCTCCACTTGCTCAAACAGGTAGTATTCACTGAAGAGCCGACCATCCACCTGGGCTTCAAAGAGAACCCTGCGGTCCTCATACACTCCATGAGGTAGTGCCGCCAACTGAGCCCGTTCAGCAGGGATCTGAGGATCAAGGTTCCGCTTCGTTCAAAATTTCCGGGCAAAGCTCGAGCTAGTGGTGGTGTCTCTCGACCGCCTTGATCGTGTAGGGCGACTAGGCCCAGCCTCATCAGCGACACTCTTTCTCTTGCCCATCAGAGAGAGGATGGTGGAGATGGAGAAAATGGTGGTAACAACTTCAAAAAGGGCCATGGAAAATGAAAGAAAACGAGAGAAAGGGTTGGAAATATGGGTTCTCCATGGACTTGGGTCCCAACAGACGTTGTAGGGGCCCAAAAGATGGGGATTTAAGAAGGAAAATGGAAAGATCAGGTGGGTGAGAAAGCTCATGCAATTTTTAAGCTCCAAATGGGCGTGTGGGCGTCCAAATGAGAGAAACAGAGAGGAAATGGAGGGGAGAACTTCTGTGGACGATGGGGATGGGTTGGTTGTGGTCGAAATCAATAGGGAGGACGATTAGAAGGGTGGTTTTGAAGAGAAACAACAAGGTTGGAGAGAGAAAATGGCTTAGAGGGGAGGCTTGTGAAGGAGGTAGTGTTTTGGGAGATGGAAAGGGAACGAGAGCTAGGTCAAAGGGTATTTGGGACCACCAAAGGTGATCAGCCCTAGCCGAGGGCCCGGCCCAGCCCAGAAAGTGGCGAGGCCTCGCCGATCGGGCGAGGGCCTCGCCGAAAAACTTTGTGATTTTCAAAGGGGGGCCCCACAATCGTGGTCCACCAGTCCCCTAGGCCCCAAAAAACACTGGGTCCCACCCTGGGTACCCCTGGATCAACGTGGATAGGCCCCCGACCCCGATTCGCTCGATTTCGGGTATTTTCGGGTACCTTCAGACACATACTGACATTTGTAGATTTTTTATTACTGGGATAAGGGGTATTCTGATCTAGACACGTCAATAGACAGTCTAGGAGTGATTTGGGATCGACTCGTGCGATCATGATCGAGTACAAACTCGACCAAAACGCACGTTTTCGATGAACTTTGCCAAATGGTGAAATCGAGAAAACCTAGGACTGTTTCTATATTTTTCTTGCACCCTCCTAGGTTGAAATGTGTCAGCGTACGTCATGGGAACATAACTCAGGTCCGGTTTAATCAAAATCATGCTCTGATACTAACTTGTAATGCCCTGAAAATCGGGGGTCGAGTATAACTCAACACCCGAGTTCCAACGCATCACATATGCAACATACATAATGATGATTAAATGTTGTCTATGTTAGAGCAATAAACATGAGTGAGATTATACCAAAACAGTAATTCATACTCCAGATCAATTGTATAAAGGCAAGCGGAAGACTGAAAACTGTATATATAACGTGCGTAAAGGAACAAAACCATCTTGATCTCCAGAGTATGAACACTAACTGAGTATCCATATACATGTATTGTTTCTGAATAAAAAGGTCAAAATACAACTAAAGTTAAATCCTAAAATCTCCGCGATCCAGTCAGCTTAAGCATAGCCGTCAGAGTACTGCATGTATGAGAACTCGTCCTGGTCCTCATCATATTCTGGCTCTGCCTCCTGAATCGACGCATCCTCTATACCTGCGACAGAGTCTAGTTGGTGTGTAAAATACCGTCCCGTAATGTGGGAGTGAGTAGCTAACTCAGTGAAACAATAAAGCATAGGTTAACATGTTATCAATTCAATCAAGCAGTAATGATAAAGCAGTACATTCAAATAATCCTAACTACTCTTATTAAATGCAAGTATGAAATGACATGATGAATGCCCTTGTCAAACCACCCTCATGCGACATCATCTTACGTTCGCGGATGCATACCTCCCTCAGTGCTCCACATTTACTAGGCACATGCGGTGCGATGATGAGCATGATTACTGAGTAGTTATTAGTCCATTTCAAACAACAGTATTGGAAAACTAAGGTACCTCCCTTATATCATTCCCAAACATGATCCATTCTAAGGTCGTCAATCCTAGTTAATCTCATACGATATTATGGTTCAAGAGGCATCGTAAAGGGCTCGTCACCCGTCAGCACGGATATAGATCTCACCGTATGCGACTCAATTGTAGACTGTCAGCTCGAGTACAGGTCTCACCATACTCGGCTCAATCGTTGGCCGTCAGCTCGAATACAGGTGTCACCGTACTCGGCTCAACTCATGCTCTAGCTATTGTGAAGGGCTCGTTGCCAATCACAGATCTTAGAGTATACTCGAAGACACTATGGAGGACTCGTCGCCCGTCAGCACGAATACAAGTCTCATCGAACTCGGCTCTCGCCGTAGGTGCCGACAGCTCGAATACAGTGTCCCATACCACCATATTCGGCTCACGAGTTTGATTGCTCAATGGTCACTACGGGGAGGCACGTGGCCCTAGCGTAGGCCGATAGCTTGACCACGGTGTCCCATACCACCATGTCCGGCTCATGAGTCTTAGCGGATCGATGTACCATGGTTAGAAGGGATTTCACTGGTAAGTTTGGTACCCTAGGTTCATGCAGTGGTGACCAAACATGGTGAACATATATTAGACATATCGGGTTACTTGACGAGCCTAACTAGCTCGAGTGCGCAATCAGCTAAACGACATGAAGTGCATAAGCACTTCGCATGGCCTAACCACTGTCGCCAACTGACGTACGACTCAGGTTCGTCAAACACATCCTACATGGTAGAATGGATCTCAACCACGATCTCAAGTCTGGTGCCGATTGTCTGGACTATAGACATAGTCCCAAACTCAATCAATTCTCATCCATAGCATGTGGAGTAAAGCATGATAAACAAAGTAATTCAAGCAAGTTAACAAATATGCTGTAGAGCATTTTATAAAGCATGTTATAAGGCACTACATAAATAGGAATACAAACACATATGTTGAACAAGTAAGCGATTTAAGTAAACAACACATGGACGAGATCATACATGTCTCTAAGGTAGTTGAGAATCCCATCTCAACACCCTCTAAGGCATCAACATCCAAACCCTTACTCACACAAGCATTTCTACAAACACTTAACATACACTATTTCAACATACATAGTGTATGTTAGCAAACATGTGTTAGGGCAAGTCCTTTCACCATGTAAGTATCTTACGCATATGTAATATATTTATATGACAAATAATCATGACAAACACATTCCTAAAATATATATGTATACAGTACTTTCTACAATACAGTATTTCTACATACATAGTGTATTTTAGTAAAACATGTATTTGGGCGAATCCTTTCGCCATATAAGTATTTTATCCATATAGCGTATATTCATACAACAAATAATCATGTCAAACACATTTCCAAAATTTATACGTATATGGTATTTTCTACGAATACCTAGAATATGTAAATTTCCATAATCTACATCGTTAATCGAAACAGAAAACGGAAAGTACTTTGTACATGTACAATTGCATGCAGATCATGAATCTATCATTATCTGATATTGAAAGCATTGAAAACCATAACCTATACACCTAAAGTCCTCACCTTACACCATGGAATCGTAACGGATCAGTTTGGGTTGCTAGGCTTCCGTATTCCGCAGTTTGGTGGCCTAAAGAATGAAATAGGTTAGCTATTTCATAACCTACACCCTTCACATCACTAAAACAGGTTAGGGTTAGGGTTTCTTACCTAGAAATGGAGTCGGTTACGCCGGGAAAGCGATAAGAAATAGGTGGTGCAGCTTGTGTGGTGGCAGGGGATGGTAGTAGGAAGGATCTCCCACAACTCTCTAGCTTTCTCTCTCTTTTTCTCTTTTCTCACTTAGGGTTTTTCTTAAATTCGTATGGATGTGAGAGAGAGTGTTCTAAGGTCCTTATATAGCCTAAAAAGTCTCCAAAGTAGACTTAAGGTCAAGGTATACTTGGGTTATAACCAAAGCGGCGTTATTTCAGCTCAACGGAGGGTTTCTGGCAGGCCTCCTTAAGCCAAAAGTCGGACTTAAGCTCACTAACCGTGGATCTACGTGGAGTTAAGTTTTCGTCTCAGTCGGATTCCCAGATCATGCGTGGTGGACCAGTTTCAGTTCAACGGTCAGTGAGCCTCGATCTGAAATTCCAAGTACATGTAAATATTCCTGAAATTTTTTCCGATCCGAGGGTGTATTTAGGTCAGATTCTGACGGTCTGGTTGCTTACAAATTAACCGCAAGTAACAAGTCTTAGATAACTATTCCAGATATTTATTTTGGAAAGAAAACAAGGGTTTTCACACTCCCTCACTCCGGACTCAAGCGAACAATCGTGGGACACTGTCTGGATTTGATTTCCGAGATGGTTGTCAAGCCCAGAGAGGCGGTCCTAAGTCCTTAACCTCGTATTATTCGAACTCTCGATGTGCAATCCAGACCTGATACGGAGTTTCAATGTGTTCCCGAGAGCAGTCGGGTAATGAGTTTGATCCTAGATTTTACGGTAACCTAGCGTCAATGATTCTATGAGTTTTGGGTCTTGTAGATCGTATTTAAAGCAATTCAAACGGATTTCATGGCTAATCTAGTTTAACACTTAGTTAACTTTGTCAAATTTCTAAGGAATTTAATCCTAAGTGATTTCTAGTCGAGGTGGTACTCGAGCCATTGTACGAAAATCTACGAGTCATTACAATCTTATCAGGCAAGGCTTGTGTAAGGCCCGTATCCTAGTACCATACCATTTCGCCAACTCTCGCGATCCTCCCCATTGAATTTCAACAACTCGCCACCTGTAGACAGCAAATGCGCGCGACCCAAAGTCGCATATCGAATATCTGAGTCAACTCAACTCGAAACTTATGCCTTTGTGACCGCACCGTCGCCACGGTTCCAACACTGCGTCTTGCCTACTAATGCAATACTTAGGCTAGGAGTAGTGGGCCCGCGTATATTTTAAGGAAACACCATGCATTGCGAATTCCAAGAGAGGAATCTCTACCCAATCTATTACATCAATCAATCAAGTACAAGTTGTTACAACTCATACCTAGCTCATCCCTCTCTTACCAACAAAGTAAGGCAACCCATACCCCATGCCATCTTATGCCCCGAAAAGTCAACCAAGCCCATACCTCTCATGTCACTCCTCTTACACCATCATACCTCTCCTGCCATCCCTCATACACAACACCACTCCTCTCTCATTTCACTCCATCCCATCTCATTTCTCTACCCAAATCCCAAGCAACCAAGAGAGAAAAATCCTAAGGAGAGAAAAGAGCCCAAGATCAAGACCCACATTCGTACCCCAAATCTCATCATCCAACCCTTCAATCGTCATCATCCATCATCAAAGAGAAAGTCTAGGAGATAAGGAGTCAAAGGAGATAAAGAAGAAGGACTATAGGTGGGTGTTTTGTAGGATTAGGTTGTAATTTTAGTGATGGGCCAAGTGGGGCCTACCGGTTGATGGTATGGATCCGATTTTGGACCCAAGGTGTGGCCAATGGCCCATCATTATTCATATGTTTAATCTATGATAGGGCCATTCTCCATGGACCCCACCATGATGTTTATTTGATGATCAACATGTAGAGGCCATCTAGACATTAAGTTTGTAGTGGGGATGGTATCCCCACCTTGATTTCAATTTTCAAGGGCCCGCATGTTTTGGGACCCATTTTGATGTATGTATTGTAGCTCAAGGGAGCTCATAGTGGTGGAGCTCCCTTTTATCACTGAAATGGCCAAGCTATATATGTCCTAGAGGGGGGGTGAATAGGACTATCCCAAATTAAAATTAAAACTGTGGAATAAATAATAAAGAGATAGCCTTACAAAAATAAATCAATTTACAATGCTGAAATAAATTCAACCTTAATTAACAAGTATTGAGAGGTTGATACGAATTCGGTTCTAAGGACAACCTTACACCATAAAAACTAAAGGTTTATGGCAGGACGACCTTATTTCTAGAATGTCCTTTGTATCAAGAACTCAATAAAAATAAATAGCAAGGAATTGAAATAGATTGCTAAAATTTAAATCTAACTTATTACAACATTCCCCACACTTGCTTGAAATGTAAATATTTATAACATTCACATCCACACATACATTCCACAGCTTTGAATGATAAAAGATAAAAGATTAAGCAAGCATTCAATCCACAAGACAAAGAATTATAGTGGTTCGCATATGTGTTCACCAATTGTTAAACAACAGCCACACAGAATGGTACTCCACTCCTAATATCCTCACACAGGGGATATTAGCGTTCACTATCAAAATAGGTTTCATAGGTTCACCTAAAACCTTCACAATTGTGTCTTTTTAACTTGGGCTTGCACAATCCAAAAACCCCTCTTTCTGAGTTTTCTGGCTCTCCTCAGATAACCACACAAATGGAATTTTTCTGGCGAATCCCAAACAAACACCAAAAGAATAAAAATTTTACAGAATTGTAAAATACCTGGATTTCTCCTCTTGTAGCAGCCCAGAAGAACCAATCAGAGTAGAAGTTCGAATATGGAAGTTCAATGTCCAATACTCACTTTACAATGGCTCTAAGTTCTAATTGATTTTAAGTTTAATCAAATTAGGGCTAGCTGTATTTGATTTTGATTCCGAGAAGAAGGAATTAAGAATTTCTCCTTTTTCTAATCAGATTAGAATGCAAATCAAAATCAAATAACAATAAGCTAACAAAAGAAAATAGAATTATGTACAATGTAGCTTAAAAACAAACACAACTTATCTCAGAGTGGAGCCTTGAATTCACTTAATTTTTTATTAAAAAACTCTGAAATTTGTGTGCTATTAATAGCTGCAGAAATTCATCTTCGACTAGCCCTAGGGACACCACGACTGGTTGATCGAGAAACAGATTTTTAAATTTTTGAGCGCGATAGGATAAAACCGTTGTACGACTGGTTGTAGGCAGTCCACGACTAGTCGAAGACAGTCCACAACCAGTCGAGACCCCTCTACAACTGGCCATGCGACACTTGATTTAGTCGCTAGAGTTTGAGTCGTAGCATTATGACTGGTCGAAGGTCTAGTCGAGACCATCCCACGACCAGTCGAGCAGACTCTAGGACTGGTCGTAGCCGAACGAAAAAAATTTGATAAATTGCAATAACTCTAGGACTGGTCTTGGAATTTCTTAGACTGGTCGAACCAGTGTTAGGACTAGTCAAACAAGGTCTAGGACTAGTATTAGAATAGACCAAAATCATATATTAATATTCAAATGAATTATGTAGCCAAAGTGACCTACCGAACGAAAAAAATTCGATAAATTGCACTAACTCTAGGATTGGTCCTGGAATTTCTTAGACTGGTCGAACCAGTACTAGGACTGGTCGAACAAGGTCTAAGACTAGTCTTAGAATAGACCAAAATCATATATTAATATTCAAATGAATTATGTAGCCAAAGTGACCTACCCTAAGGTCAATCTAAGGTTTATCATACCTGGGACATGAAGTATGGACATTGAAAACTTCATTTGCTTAGACTTTGAACATTACGAAGCTTAAGTTCTTCTTGATGTAGCTTGACCACTTCACAAGCTTCAATGTCATTTTAAGTTGCACTTGAGTCCCAAACTATTCTTGAGTCTTGATCTTGAATACACGTGAACTTAAGCTTGAGTCTTACACGTGAACTTGAGATTGAGTCTTGAACTTGAACTCTTCTTTAATATCTTTTATATTGTAGCTTGAACAAGCTTGAAGAATTCATCTTCTTGACTTCAATTGTTGACATGGTGTCTCGAATAAATTTATCAAGATATAAACACAAGACACATATAGAGGTTTTGACACACAAAATTTGACAACCAAAGAGGAATCAAACCATAGCACTTACAATTACGCGTCTCTCTCTCTCTCTTCCTCTCTCTCTCTCTCTCTCTCTCTCTCTCTCTCTTTCCCTATTGATGGCCCACCATCATGATGCATGAGTTTTATCTACACTGTCCATGAACGAACCCAACTTGCTACCCATTTTCAGGCTAGCTTGGACTAATGGAAAATGTCAAATATCACCTTAATTTTGGAGTGGGTTGGCCCACCCACGTGGACCCCACCTGATGTATGTACAGTGTCCACGCCGTCCAGAGCCAGCAAGCCCACCGCGATGTATCCCATCCACGCTGTCCAGGGCCATCAGGCCCACCGTGATGTATTTTTTTATATATCCAGACCGTCCAAGGCATCTAGCAGGCCTATACAGTAGGAAACCACAAATAGCAGCTAGGTCTCCCAGCTATTGGGCCACCCATGTGGCTCCACCTGATGTAAGTGTTATATCCACATCGTCTAACTGATGTACGTGGGACCCACCTAATATATATGTTGTATTCTCACCGTCCAGCAAGGGACGGTGAGACCTACCTGATGTATGTGCTTCATCCATACCATCCAATCCAACAAGGGATGGTGGGACCTACCTTGCACGTGATGTACGTGTCTCACCCACCGTCCAGCTAGGATGGTGGGACTCACCATGATGTATGTTTAAATCCATGTCATCCAGCAGCCCGTTCCGGGCACTGCTGGACAGTAGGGATTAACGCCCACCATTGTAACATCTTGGGCCCCACTATGATATTTGTGGGAGGCTCAAAAGTAGGCCCACCTGCTGTATGTGCAGGGCCCACTTACTGATGTGAGGTCCACTTGATGTATATGGGACCCATTATGATTATGTGAGGCCCACTTGATGTCTGTAAGGCCCATTGTGATGTATAAGGCCCATTTGTGAGGCCCATTGAGATGTGTAAGGCCTATGTGTGAGGCCTAGGCCATGGGCCCCACCGCCTTATGTAGGCCCACCATGTATGAGTGATGGGCATGTGTTGTCCATCAATTTCCTAGATATTTGGAGGGCCAAGAGCCCCATTATGATCCGATTCCAATCCCAAATGGTGGTTAAATGTCCACCGTCGTAAACTTCGCTAGGGCCCATTGTTAAGCCCATTTTTACCCTTACATTAGTGGGCTAGCCTGAACCGTTGGGCCCCCATTGATGTTAGTGATACCCATTGGACTAACCCAAACCGTTGGGCCCCTATTAATTATGGAGCTTTCCCCCATACCCTGTAGGACTATCCTAACCTTGGAGCCCATCTTGTGTTCATACAGGCCTTCCATAGGAAATGTGGCCCACCTAAATGCATGTGTTTACCCAAGTTTGGTGACCACACCCATAGGCCCACTTAGATGTTGAGTGGGCTACCCAATCCATTTGGAAAGACACATAGATCCCATGAGGTATCCCCTTGCCGTAGATAGAAGAATATGTGGTATTGTCACACCCCAAACTCAAGGACTAGGCTCACAAAATTCTCGATTGCTGAATCCGGTGTCGACAGCCTCCGTAGTACCCTATTCTCGGCTCCTGGCACCCATATACCAGGTTCCGATCATGGGGTCTTACGAGGAGGATTTTCAGTGTAAATTTGTTTTATAAGAAGTATAACTATAAGCATAACCCATAATAACAACGAGAAACATCACCACATATCCACTAATATCAAAAACTTTTGGGTACAATGCATGAAAGGAAATACAATATAGATATCAAAAACTCCAAAAGCTTAGTTGCACGCTCCTGCCTCAGCTCGACTGCGTCCTAGCGTCACCTACACACATCTATCATGCATAAGCTTATCGAAAGTTTAGAGGGTGGTGTAAGTATGTGAGCAATATAGGTGTCAGACATATAATACAAGTCCATAAATCATACAATATCATGGAAATGAAAGTACTAACAAGACCATGAATGTCATAAGCCTTATTCAAAATGGGTAATCACAGTAAACCAAATGCCATGTGGGGGATATAATGCAATATGACGTTATATGCGGAGGATGTAATGCAATAAGATGTTATATGCGGAAGATGCAATGCAATAAGATGCCATATGCAGAGGATGTAATGCAATATATGGTGCTAGAGCATGAAGTCGGGATGATAGTGCATAGTATCACAAGCTGCTGGGTCCACCATAAGGGACTTCTAACCAAACTAGTCTCATACCTAAAATTGGATAGCTAGACACGATGTGGTAAACTCCTAATCTTAGGTTGGTCACATACCCAACTGAAATTGTGGCTATTACGAATGTACACATAATGGTATAATTGCGCACTACCATCCCGAGTGGCTTGAATGAATGAATGAGTCAATGTTGAATGTGCAACCTCCACTCAGTAGATCCATATATCAGTACCACACATCTCTAGGATATCATATATTAGTATAGTTCCTCTCTGGACAATCACCGGAGTCTAATACACTCCATGCCAGCTTATCACCCTATCTAAGCGCACAACTGGGTGAGTGAAAGAGACCTCACTATCCGCCTGCCAATATCGGCCCGTCTCGTCGATAGCGGACCCATTCCTCAAGTTGTGTCAGACTCAACCTAATCATTGCCCCCTCCCTTGGGCAGGTAAGGCTACACCCCCTTCCAACCAACCATGACAGTGGGAGATGTGGCCTTCGGGTATTCGGCACTCGTGCACTCATGTATCCACTCGGTCTTGACGTTGGAGCATCCCCTGACCTCGGGGGTTTAAGGACTTTCACCCACGGACATCAAACGTGCCCATATGCTAGAACCAAATATTTCCGGTGTCCCATCTGACCATCCATGATATGCTTGTGAATGCTGCAGTCCTGATGTCACTAGGGTGAATAGTGATCATACCACACAAATGAGATGCATGAGTCATACCATCCAATCATGCATCAAACCTACGCATAACTTGTGATCATGTGGGGCAACTCCATCTCACAGGAAATCCCATAATCAACTAGCCTGATGACATATGCTATGGTCAATCACTCCTCACAACAAGCATACATATGATGCATATGGGCATGTATCATGATAAAATAAAGTACATAGGCATGATTATCAGATAAGGAAGACGATAATAATCCACAATCGACCTTCACCAGTATGTCACATATGAAAAGTATAAACCAAGCGACATACTCTCTTTACAACTATAAGAGTCCATGCGACATGTCTAACATTAGCCTTCCAAGGCTCTGCATAATCCAAGACGGGCATGGTGGGTCTAGCCCATACGTCGAGATAGCTTCTATACACCTGATACCACATATTCCTCCATCTATAGCAAGGAGGTGATGCTGATGTACTAATGTCAAAGATGGGCCTTACACTCATCCAAATAAGGCGGACTATGTGGATGATACATATATAACATGTGGTCCTAGCAATCGATCACAAAGGTAGGATATATCCTACGGGGTAAGTCAAGCAGGTACACAACAAGTGGTCCTTCTCATTATCTTTATCGTATAATGACCGGGCTTTTCTATGGGGCTCGATATGAATACAAGGCAGGCCTTAATATAATTCACATGTCCAAGACTATGTGCCTTTATAAACGGATGGGGTAGCTTGCTCATCATCTAAGTGGGCCTCGAGTTTGGGTCACTAAACTCGGACAAATACATGTATCTAGGTGGTCCACATTTACCATGAAAGGCCTGGTATGAACACAATGAGGGCTCCAATACTTGGGTAGTCCTACAAGATGTGAGAGGCATCATTATCAATGGGGCCCAATGGTTTGGGGTAGCCTAACAAGGGAAGGTAGGTATCATAGGGGCCCAATGGTTTGAGATAGCCTAATCATGGCAAGGTATATCTGCCACTCATGTAGGATCTGAGTGAAGGGAGGAAGAGAGGGGAATGGGCTTAACAATGGGCCCTAGGGAGACTTAATAGTGCAGTCCACTTGGGATTCCATCTGACTCATGATGGGGCCCCTGGTCCTCAGGCTAGCTGGGAAGGTAGATGGTTAGTCTGTGTAGAACACATATGTCAAGGTGGACAGCCCAAAGCCTAGAAAATGGACAAATAGTATGCATATACACACAATATGGTGGGCCACACATGGCAGCCCCATAGTCTAAAATGGATGAACTACGTGCATATGATACACCCATCAAGGTGGGATTTAAGGTTTGGTCAATCCTTCTAGCATTAATGGGGCCCAACGGTTTGGGGTAACCCACTAAGGTAAGATGGGTAATACTTATGAGGGCCCAAAGACTTGGGATGGCCTAATAAGAGGTGATGAGGATGGGCCTAACAAAGGGCCTTAGGAAGGTTTACAACGTGGACATGTAACCACAATTACCTCCTAAAGTGGGGCCCTAGGGAGGTTTACAACGTGGACATTCAACCACCATTGTCCCTTAGAGAGTGGCCCATCAAGAAGTCTAACTTACCACAGGGCCCATGGCCCGAATACTATTTGGAAAATAAATAGGCAGCATTCATAACATTTCACACATCATGGTGGGCCTCAAGAAATGGCCCAAGGCTTACGTACATCAAGATGGGCTATAATATGGGGTAACCAATGGCCCAAAAATATCATGGCCGAAGAAAACATACAATACATACATTATGGTGGGCCTCATGGGCAGCCCATATGCCCCCAAATAAATAGCTAACATTCACCATTGTGGGCCTTATAGATCAGCCCTAAATTTTGGTAAATGGGTTGGGCAATATAGGCATAATCACATGCATTATATTGGGCTTACAACCAGCCCACAAGGCCCAACACAATGGATGGGCAGCACTTGCATATGGAGAAGCATTAAGGCTGGACTTCCATCCCATCTGGGCCTACCTGGACATCCAAAAATCTGAACAGGCTAGTCCTTGTTCAATCAAATAGTTAGTCGACCGTACAAGGCATAAACAGGGCCCATAGATTCAAAAAATACATGGATGGTATGTATACAAAATACCCCCAATCTGGTGGGCCTCACTACTCTAGCATATTCAGCTAATATGTAACAACTTCGGGCCTTTGCTGGACATCCAGCCCACCTAACGTTCTAGACCTACTGGGGTCCAGCAGATAGGTCATCTAAGTAAAACAAATACTTTATGGTGGCCCTTAAATATTACAGTGGGCCCCACCAGATGGAAGTCAGGGATACAACACATAAATCAAGGTGGGTCTGCTACTGGACTGCAAGTCCAACAATGCCCCAACCAGCTTAGATGTCCTAAGGGGCCTTGACGGCCCAAAAATGCACTAAGAGTGGGCCCCATGTCAGATCCGTATCCTAGCCCGTACTGTTCTGTAGACTTTGGCAGTCCACCCGATCGAATTCCAGCGACCCGGGACGTGTAAATAACATTTATGCATGACCCTAAGTCGTATCCAGTATTCCAGAGTCGGCTCGACCCGAGACTTGTACCCTAGCAACCGCGCCGTCGCCAGCGTTCTGATGCCGCATCTCTCACACCAAGGCGATACCCGGGCCAGGAGATGAGGGTCTGCATTCAGTTCGAGGAAAACACCACGCTTTACAATCCCAAGAGAATCTCTAATCAAATCAATCACATCACTAGTCAAAGTACAACACCCATCCCCAAGTACAACCACCCTCCCCAAAGTCAACTTTCTCTCTTACAACCAAGTACACCCATCACTCACCCATCTCTCTCTCTCTCTTACAACCTCTCTCTCTCATTCTCCAAGCAACCCATGTCCGAGCTTCCATGAGAGAAGCTAGTGTGGCCCACCTTCCTACCTCCCATCTCCACCATCCAAGCTTCATCTCGACAGTTGAAATGCATTTCATGGGGCTCTAGGATGCATCGGTGGAAGAAGTCCAAGAAGATCTAACAGTGGGTGATTTTATGTTTTGATTTTGTGATTTAAGGGTCTACTTATGGTGGGACCCATCTTGATGTATGCATTATATAGGGAGGGCGCATAATGGCGGGGTTCCTCCCCTTCTCACCGATCTCTCTCTCTCTCTCTCTCTCTCTCTCTCTCTCTCTCTCTCTCTTGTGATGGGCGTGGCCCACTAGATCCACACCAATCGTGGACCCATGTGACATATGTATTTCATCCATGCCGTCCGCCGAGTGGGTCCACCTGGTTTCCCGTCTGGACAAGCCCAGGTAAAGAGAAAACACAAATAGTAGTTTGATCTAACGTGGGGTCCACCATCTTAATGTACTGCATCAGTATGTGGGACCCACTAGCTTGGAAGCGGATTGGCTGGAGCACCACACGCAGCTACAGCTACTGCAGCTATATCACATCACCAAGGTTCTGTGGGCCTGACCTGATGTATATGTGTGTATCCTCACCGTCCATTGACGGTGGGACCCACCTTGATGTACACCGTCCATCTACATGGACCCCATCAGCTACAACTGCTGATGTATTGACATCAATGAGTGGAGTGGGTCTGGTCTCCTGGTATGTATATCTACACCGGCCAGATTGTTGAATGGTGGGGCCCACCATTGAGGTATGTGTTATATGCAAGCTGTCCATATGTGGGACATGTGGACCCACTTTGATGATGGGTTTCATCTAAGTTGTCCGTCCGCTGGATGGCCAAGATGCTTGGATGAAGGGCAACACGAATATCTGCCTGATTCAGAACAGATGGTGGGTCCACATGTGTGAACCCACCTGATATATATGTTTCATCTATGGCGTCTGTCCCTCAGACGGTGGGACCCACCCTGCACGTGTGGGGTCTCCACCGTCCAGTTGGGATGTGGGACCCACCTTATATGTATTATCAGCACCGTCCGTCCGTTTTGAGCGGGACGTGGGACCCCCCGCCCCCTCTTAGTGTATGTGATTTACACGCCGTCCATCTGGACGTGAGGCAGATCCAAAATTCTGGTGGGCCATGTGCACGTGGGCCCACCCATGATATATACATTGTATCCTTACCGTCTATAGTCTGGACGGTGGTCATCTCCGCTGACAGACCGTCCAGATCCATGGGACCCTCATGACATGTGTGTTGTATACACACCGTCCATCCTTTTTGCTGGTGGGCCACATCTGTGGACCCCACTCTGATGTATCTGTTGTATCTGCACCGTCTAGAACGCTAGACGGTGAGATCCACCTTAGTAGAATGTGTGAGATCCACACCGTTAAACCATGTGGGACCACCATGATATGTGGTTCATCGAGGCTGTCCGTCAACAAGGTCTAGGGCTTGGACGTTAAAATAATAATAATATATAATATTATGGTGGGGCCCACGTGGGACCCACCTATTGTAATAGCTGTTGTAATAGATGATTGGCTGGTGTATCTAACATCAGCTATGTAGCTATTATATAGCTATATATAATATAATATATTAATACAATATGATAGTTATATAGTTGTTGTATCTCTCATTAGCTATTTATAATATAATATTATATATAATATAATATATCTGTATGGTTGGTGGCCCCATGTGGGACTCACCAGATATATGTGTTTCATCCTTACGGTCCAAAAATCCGGACGTGGGACCACCTTGGTGAGTGTTTTATCCCAGCCGTACATCATCTGGACGGTGGGCCAGCAGCCCTCCCAGCTGCTGTAGATGATGTCAGCAAGTTCTGTGGGTCTGTGTTTGTTGAGGGTCAAATATTACATATTAGACCCCAGTAATTGTCTAGACTTTCGAGCATGATACTGTTTAAATAACCCGATTTAATCATGTTTGTGTTGCAGAATGTAATTACGAGCATGGATCGAAATAAGGTACTAAAAGCATGGAGTTAACGCACAGAATTCACCAAACCATGGACGGACTCAAGGGGACCAAGATCGATGAATTTACACGCTAGAGATCCGTGAAAATCAAGAAACTGAAGCTCAAGTGGCCCGGAAGACGTCCAGAATGCAAGATCACAGGGTTCCCACCATCCGTTCGGCTCAAGACTTCATGAATGGCGTGAGGACATAAATTAACCGTACACGTCGAATTTCGGCCATTGGATCATTGTAAAAGTGGCCCAATGGGCATATCAACCCATAAAATCTCGAATTGGGGCCTGCCTGAGATCTGGATATGCTCAAGTCTTGGTATCAACGCTTTAAATGAGCTGAAAAAATGGACGGACGGAGAGGATTTCTCGAAAACAACATAGTGGACCCCACTTGAGCATGAGTGTGCATAGTGCACAAGTGCACTAGCCGTGCACAGCAACGAAGAGTCGGTCAAACCGACTCTTGACCGACTTCTTCTTTCAAATTCAAAAAAAACGCAACAGCACTTACGCCGTTCGATGCTGATCTGCGTTGTGGGTTCCACTCATCATCTGGTTCGATGATCTGAACCGTCCATTGCATCAAGGAGGTAGCTAACAACCTGGCCAAGGTCGCCTTTTCGCCCCATGTACACACAAACAGGTCTTCAACCGTTTAAACGCAGGACGGATGGCTAGGTTAGAATTTAGTGGGCCACGTCAGAAGCTCTCTCAAAACCAACCATCATAAACAGTTTTTTGAGATGCAACGAATGGACGGAGTGGATTTTACACCTGGCATAAATCTGGGGCCCACCATCAGTACAGTGCGACGCCCGAACCTCTGTTTCACAACAGAGGTTGCGGTCGTCCGCTGTGGGCCACCATCGTCATGTAAATTGATGATCTGAACCATTCATTCACTCAAGAGGGTAGGCGTGACCATCACCTAGGTGACGGAATCCCGGAAGATAACTAAGATCTGATTTCAGCCGTAAAACGGAAGATGGACGGAGCAACGAAAAGACTCCGAGGGCCACACTGAATTTGATCCAAAACCAGTCATTCCCACCTGGTTTTTCGACGTCGATCCAATGGACGACTTGGATTTCTCCAATATACATTGAAGTGGACCCCACCAGCTTCGTCAGCGCAGCCTCGTGCGGAAGCCTTCGCACGCCCGTGAAAAGTGAAATTTCTGGGCGGTTGTGGCCCGCTATCTTTGATCAGATGGATGATCCAAACCGTCCATCATGTAGCCAGTTCAGAAATTACCCAAGGGATGTTAAGCTTTTGGAAAGAAAGAATGAAAAGTGGCGCTTTTTTGGATAGTCTTTTTGGCTGCGTAAACATCCTTACGCATAGGTTCTTTGCTGCGTAAGACGACTCCAGCACCGATTTCACTCCTCCCTGCTGCCTATAAAAACCAGACGGCTGTGAATGAAGGGGGCAGCGGCTGAGAGCTGGACAGCTAGAACGGACGGCAGCCGTGGAGACCAACAGAGAGAGAGAGACGGGGAGAGTTTATAATTGTTATTTATTTATTTATTTATTTTTTTCCTTCTTCTAATTTCATGAGATCTAGTCCACTCATGTGTGGCTAAACCTCTTAGCTAGGGCTAAGAGGTGAAGCTTGCAGTGAGATGGGAGTTTTCATTATGTTTTTTTTATTTATGTTAAACTGAACTGACTTTGATGGTGGTTTGATTATTATGGGAATATTTTTAGTTTTTAATGGTCTGTTGTGACTGAAATTACAATGGGTCTGTGATGGCTTTGAGTATTCCTATTTCCTTTTTATGTTTATGACGTCAGGAAGCCCTGTTATTCACCATCGTCTCTTGGGCATGGTTGGATGTCGGTACCCTTCCTAACCTTCATACATTATTGATTGGTTGGTAATTAGTTTAATTCTGTTGTTTGCTTTGTCTCATGGGTATGGTTTTGTGATGGAATCCATTCTAATTCATATACCTTTCATCTCTTGAAAACTACATCAAGTAAGTTCAGTTTAATATCCATGAAGCAGGCATAAGATCTCCCTAATCTCTACAAGTGGATCCTCTAAATCCCTAGTTTCCTACCTTTAAATTTCACCAGTTTAGATAATTATTTCATCATTATTCCTCAATTTACACTTGATTTAGATTTCATCTCATTCTAGTTCTAGTCCTAGTTAGTTTCAGATAACGTACAAGTATCAGTCCCTGTGGATTTGACCTCGGTCTTACCGAGTTTATTACTACATCACAACCCTGCACTTGGGGAGTGAACAAGTTTTTAGCGCCGTTGCTGGGGACTGACGGTTGCGTTTTTCTAAAATTGACTAGTTTTAGAATTAGGTTAAGATTAGGGTTTTCTAACTTTAGGTTTAGGTTTTTTTGATTTTTAGGAACTAACCTAACTTTCCTGTTTTGTAGGATTCTGAGATAGAAACTTCTAATTTGGTGATATCTTCCTAATTTCTTTACTTTTTCTATTTTTAAAATTAGGGTTTTATTTTTAGAAATTTTCTAACCTTAGACTTACTATTCTTAGAAACTAACTTGTTTTGTTTTGCTTTGCAGGTTTTCAACCTAGGAACTTCTAGTCTGGTAACATCTTTCTAACTTCTCATTTACTTTCTGTATTGCTGTAGGATTTTGCTTTCTTCTAGGATTAGAATCAGAGTTAAGGCTTCACCATGTATATGAATGAGTGGGCACGACAGTATGTTGAGATAGCTTATGGAAAACAGCCTACGCCTCAAAATCTTTCTAAAAATTTCTTTGAGAACCAATCGGAATATGATGCTCCACCGATTAAGAAGTCTTTCGGTGATTATCTGAGGGAGAATAATTGCATTCCACGAGTTAAGAAAACAATCCGTGATTATTGGAATGATGACGCGTATCAACTCCCGACTGATGACCCGTATGGTTTTGATCAGTGGAAACAGAAATATTTCGAAGTTGAGTCAGTAAAACATAATGATAATAACCCTCGTGGATCAGCCACGTTTGAATATCCACTAGAAACGATCCAAGAGGAGTTATCTCGAGTTACAGACTATATTATTGACATGAGGAAATTAATAGAAGCACTTGAATCACGCCTTGATAGGCTAATGGAGGCTAGTTCATCTCAGCCACAACCCAATCCAGAAATACAATGCGAGGAAAGTGATCCTCACTTGCTCTTGAAAAACTCTGGAATTTGGAATGAAGAGTTGAATTACATTAACGAGCAGGTAGTTCAATTTCCCAATGAGTCGATCTCGATGACTGTTCAAAAGAATGGGGAAGAGACATGTCTGTCTTTCAAATATAATGATGACACTTCAATCACATGATACACAGGATCTCAATGATGAGGTTGAGGTTAGTTTAGTCGAACCTCAACTAAATTTAAGTATAGAATGTGAGGAAAGCAATCCCATCCCAAGTGTGCACTGCATGGAAGTAGACGATGATGCGTATTGGGATGATGATCATGAATGTGCAACCCAAATTCTCCTAGAATCAATCTCAAGTTTGGTCCAAGTCAATGATCAAGACGTACACGAAGTGGTCGGTCATAATGAGCCACTCCCCTCACCTGACATGTCTGATTTAAAGGTAGAGGATGAGCCCTTTACAATCGACCCTTCTAACTCTTGTGAAACGTGTTTGGACCACTCCTCTGAATCGAATGATGATATGATTCGGGAGATGGACGAGCTACTCGATATGACTCTTGAATTTGAAACCACCCAGTTGAGGCCACCATCTGAACTGTTGAATAATGACGATTCAATGCCTCTTCTGAGTAGTATCAATGAGCAGAGTCCGTACATCAATGCTTCTTACACTGACCCTCAATCTGTCTGTGCAGGGCTGGAGCAAGAGAGCACACCTCCGTTTACCTTTAAAGATGATAGAATCCTTGAACAGATCATCACACACTTCAATGTGGAAAATGAGTCACTCTCAACTGAATGTCCCAATGCTTTGGATGATTGCTTGGCACACTTTGCAGATTCAAACAATCCCATGATAAGAGACATAGTGAATGCCTTGTAAAACAACATCTCAGTAGTCATCACTGACCGAGAGAACCCTTACTCTGAAGCCCCTCCCTCCCCAGATCCTCACTATTTACCATTAAGGGAGGAGGAGCTAAAAATTGAACCGAAGTCTGATACTTCGGAATGTGTCGAGACTACACCACTTCCTGAAAATTTTTCTCAATTTGATCTACTTGTAGTCACTGATTCACCATGGGATACTAACTTCGAAACTTTTTCTGACACAGGTAAATCATATATACGTTGGATACCTCAGGCGAATTAACGACAAATTTTTAATGAGGTATATAAGTTTCTCTGGAAAGTCAAGCTCCAGGGCAGCTAAACCTATTGCAAAAAGGGCTTTTGGATGATCCTGTTGAGAAACCTACTGAGAAATTTATCACGATATTGGCCGGAAGAGAAACCTTGCGCATGACTTAGTAGTTTTTCCCTGCTTTCTTAGGACTAGGGTAGTTTCCTTTATATTGTTTTAGGATAGACGGTAAACTTAGCGCTCCTGGGAGGCAACCAGCTTTTTCATGCCATTCCATTTTCTTAATTAGTTAGTTCAATGTTTGTGGGTAACATTGCTGCAAACCCTCACGAGACTACAACTCGTCCACTAGGGGCAACCTAGGGGTTTAAAGGCTTGTTGCATGCACTAAATGCAATCGAGAGCACCTGCGAAAGTGGTATAGGGATGTAACGCCCTGAAAATCGGGGGTCGAGTATGAACTCAACTCCCGAGTTCCAACGCATCACTTATGCAACATACACAATGATGGTTAAATGTTGTCTGAGTTAGCGCAATAAACATGAATGAGATTATACCAAAGTGTAATTCATACTCCGGATCGTTATATAAAAGCAAGCGGAAGACTATTTGTGTATATATGTATGTAAAGAAACAAAATAAATGATTCATTATCAGAGTATGAATCATACGAGTCACAATATACATGTACGTGTAATAAACAAAATGTCAAAATAACTAAATACAATCTCTGTAAATCCCATCGATCCGGCCGACCTAGTCGGCCGTACGGCGAATCTGCATATACGAGAACTCCTCCTGGTCCTCGTCGTGTCGGGCCTCGCCTCCCGGAATAGCCGGATCGCCTAAACACGAGACAGAGTCTGGTTGGTGTGCGCAACACCGTCCGTAACGTGGGAGTGAGTAGCTAACTCGGTGGAACGATAAGACATAAGTTATCATGTTACCAATACGGTCAAGCAAGTAATGATAAAGCGAAAATCAAACACTCCTAGTTACTCGATTAATGCAAGTATGAATGCGATTATGATGGATGCCCTCTCCGACGTACTCCCTCAGCGACACCATCTCACGTTCGCGCATGCTTACATCCCACAGTGCTCCACATCTTCCAGGCACATGCGATGCATGATGAGTATGATTACCGAGTTTTTAATTAATTCATTTCAAACAGCAGGATTGGGAAACTAAGGTACCTCCCTTTTATCATATCCAAACATGATCCAATCTAGGGTCGTCAGTCCTAGTTAATATCAGACGAAGGTGTGTTTTCTAGGTCACTGCAGAGGCTGCCAGAGCGTTACGCACAAAGGTTGCACCACTCCCCATCACCCCTTAAACGATTCATCACGATACAACTATACGAAAGCAGCCTAGTTCATACTCTATGTATCGCGGCGAACCCTAAGGCACGCCAGCAACTTCAGCAGTATGCTCGCGGTCACTACAAAGGCTGCCAGTGTTTGTGCACACAAAGACCGCACCACTCCCCATCACCTTATCGGTGTAGGCCGATAGCGCGAATATAGTGTCCCATACCACCATAATCGGCTCACGAGTAGAGTTGCTCACTTGGTCACTACGGGGAGGCACGTAGCCCGGCGTAGGCGACGGCTCGACCACGGTGTCCCATACCACCATGCCGGCTCATGAGTCTTAGCGGATCGAGGTACCATGGTTAACGGGATTTTTCCTTTGGTAAGTTTGGTACCCTAGGTTCAAGCATTAGCGACCAAACATGGTGAACATACATAAGGCATACGGTTTACTTGATATGTTCGGCTAGCTCGAGCGCACAACAAGTTGGGCGATATGAGGCGCAGAAGCACCTCGTGTGGCCAACCACTATCGCCAACCCGAAGTACGACACGGGTTCACCAACACATCGTGCGTGGCGGAACGAAACCCCAACCACATCTTCAAGTCGATCTGGGATGCATGGACTACGAACATAGTCCCAAGCTCAGTCAGTTGTGAAACATGAAGTAAAGCATAGGGTAAAGCATGTATTATAAAGCATGAAGTAAAGCATGTTATAAGGCATGTTGTAAAGCATGTTGTAAAGCATGTTATCAAGCATGTTATGAAGCATGTTATAAAGTACTATACACATAGGGATACAAATACTTGGAGCTCATAGGTGAGTGGTTAGAGTGAACAACCACGTGGAGAGTGTCATATGTGACACTAAGGTAGCGGAGAATCCCATCTCAGCACCTAACTAAGGTTCTAACACTTAAACACTTACACTCGCAAGTGATTTCACCAACACTTGGAATACACTACTTCAACATACATGACGTATGCTAGAGAAGGGTGTACTAGGGTTGTCCCGTTATCGAGCTAGTATTTTATACATATACAACATATTCATATAACAAATAAACATAGCAAACACATCAGCGAATTTTATACGTATAGAGTACTTCCACGTATACCCAATTTCGACATACATAGTGTTTACAAAGGAACATAGGTTTCGGCGGTTCCTTTCGCCAAGCTAGTATTTTAATCATGTATTGTATAATCATACATTAAATACATATGTCAAACATTATTCCAAAAGAAATACGTATACGGTATTTCTACAATACGTATTTTCAACATACGGCACATTTACAAAGGAACATATATTTTGGCGATCTCTTTCGCCAAACTAGTATTTTATTCATATAGCATATAATCATACATTAATTAAACATGTCAAACATTTATCCAAGAAAAATACGTATACGGTATTTATACGTATACCTAGAGTATGTGAAATTCCATATTTCACACCGCTAATCAAAACAGGAAACGGAAAGCACTTTGTACATGTGCAATTGCAAGCAGATCATGAATCTACCATTATCTGACATTGAAAGCGTTGAAAACCGTAACTTATAAGCTTAAAGTCCTCACCTTTGCCTTTTGAAACGGAACGAATCAGCAAGGGTGATGAATCTTCCGTCTACGGGCGATTTCTAGCCTAAAGAGCGGAATCGGTTAGTCGGTATACATCCTACCTAGATTTCAACTCAAATCAGACCTAGGGTTAGGTTTTCTTACCTTCAAATGAGGCGGAATACGCCGGGAAAGCGTCTAGATCAGAGAGATGTAGGCCGTGTAGCAAGCCAAAGCAGCAGGAGGAAGATCGGCAACGATCTCCAAGTCTTTCCCTCTCTTTTCTCTCTCCCTCTAGGGTTTCTCCCTAAATTCGTATGGTGTGAGAGGGGCTGTTCTAAGTCCTTTTATAGCCTCAAACATTACGGGAATAGACTTAGGTTCATGGGGTAATGCCTATATGAGATTTTCGACGCCTTTCCAGCTCAAAAGGGGAGTTCTGGTAGCCCTCTTGGAACCAAACGTCAGACTTAAGCTCACCACCAATGGATCTACGTGGGATTACGTTTTTGACTCATTCGGATACGTAGATCGCACGTGGCGGACCACTTTCAGTTCGACGGTCAGTGGGCCACGATCAGAAATTCCAAGTACATGTAAATGTTCCTGAAATTTTTCTTAATCCGAGGGTGTAATTTGTCTGATTCTGACGGTCAGGTAGCTTAATACTGACGCGTCAACGAATGATGCCAGATCACTATTCCAGATATTTATTTCGGCTTGTGAATAGTGTTTTTCACACTACCTCGCTCCGATTCGAAACGAATGGCCGTGGAATATCGGATAAGGCCGATTTTTGAGATGATTGTTAAGCCCAGTGGGGCGGTCCTAGTTCCTTAACTTCGGGTTAATCGGAATCCCGAGGTGCGATCTAGACCTAATACGAAGTTTCGTTTCATTCCCGAGAGCAGACGGGGAATGAGTTTGGTTCTAAACTTTAGGGTAACCTAGCGTCAATGATTCTGCAAGTTTTGGGTCTTGCAGATCGTATTTAAAGCGATCCTAACGGATTTCATATCTAATTGAGTTTAGTACTTAGTTAACTTTGTTAAATTTCTAAAGGATTTAATCCTATGTGATTTCTGGTCGAGGTGGTACTCGACCCAATGTACGGAATTTTTCAGGTCGTTACAAGGGAGGATTTTATCTTTTGTTATTTTTGTTTTTCTTTCTCTCTCGTGCTAACCGGCTTCCATGTTGTGATCTCTTGGAAAGTCTCTCTCGATTCATCATCCAGGTACTATCTTCCCATCACTTCACATTTACTTTTGTTGTCCCATGTGCATTCCATACTCATACCTTTTACGTTGAGGACAATGTAGATTTTAAGTTGGGGTGGGAGATTAGGTTACCTAATCAGTGTTTTCTAGTCTTGAACAAAAAATTGTGAAAATTTTTAACAAATTTTTTTTTTTTTTTTTGGACTTTCTGGTGAATTCGAAGTGATTTGACGACCATCTTTGATTTAGGATTACAGGATATGGAATGTTGGTGATTTACTACTCTTGGATTCAGTTGTTCGTTAGATTTCACAGTTAAGTTTGAATTCTTAATCCATGATTAGAAGTTGTAAACATTGATTGAGTCATGATTTCACATGTCACATCTCGCTTCCACATTAAGGTTTCAGTTCGATATTAAAGGATTAATTTGGTGATCACTAAGCATGAAAGGAACTAGCCTGAAAAACAAAAATTTCAGCAGCAGTTTATAAAGAAGAATTGAAAGAGTAAGTCGCATAATCGTCATCATAGGTTTGCTCCCTATAGATGAAGATTCAATTCCCCATGATTGACATGAGAAAAGAGTTAGGCGACAAGTTTTCACCATAGGTTTGCTCCCTATAGGTGAGGATTTGACTCCCCTCCTTGGCGCTACTGTTTATAAAGGAAATCAAAGGCTGATAGAACGAAAAGATGATCTAAAAGGCAAGTGTTGGTTTCAGTTTTGGTTGTCATGAATTTAGTTACCAATGATATCATGGAAAGTGACGATTGGATCTCTTAATGATGGTAAGTGAGATTATACTACACATGGAACTCAATGTTTAGAATTATTCTGGTTAATGGATTAATATTTGAACTTGATTATGAAGTTATTGTGAGCTTGATTCCAGGAGAAATTTATGCCTACCATTCATGAATCGCAGACTTCTAGTATCTGGATTGTTTTCAAAATCACTCGAGTTCTTAGAAATTGTTTGGTAATTCTCAACTTAATTTTCGCATATTTTGCTCGGGACTAGCAAAATGTTGGTTGGGGGTTGTGTTGAGGGTCAAATATTGCATATTAGACCCCAGTAATTGTCTAGACTTTCGAGCATGATACTGTTTAAATAACCCGATTTAATCATGTTTGTGTTGCAGAATGTATTTACGAGCATGGATCGAAATAAGGTACTAAAAGCATGGAGTTAACGCACAGAATTCACCAAGGCCATGGACGGACTCAAGGGGACCAAGATTGATGAATTGCACGCTAGAGATCCGTGAAAATCAAGAAACTAAAGCTCAAGTGGCCCGGAAGACGTCCAGAATGAAAGATCATAGGGTTCCCACCATCCGTTCGGCTCAAGACTTCATGAATTGCATGAGGACATAAATTAACCATACACGTCGAATTTCGGCCATTGGATCATTGTAAAAGTGGCCTAATGGGCATATCAACCCATAAAATCTCGAATTGAGGCCCGCCTGAGATCTGGATATGCTCAAGTCTTGGTATCAACGCTTTAAATGAGCTGAAAAAACGGACGAACGGAGAGGATTTCTCGAAAATAGCATAGTGGACCCCACTTGAGCATGAGTGTGCATAGTGCACAAGTGCACTAGCCGTGCACAGCAACGAAGAGTCGGTCAAACCGACTCTTGACCGACTTCTTCTTTCAAATTCAAAAAAAACGCAACAGCGCTTACGCCGTTCGACGCTGATCTGCGTTGTGGGTTCCACTCATCATCTGGTTCGATGATCTGAACCGTCCATTGCATCAAGGAGGTAGCTAACAACCTGGCCAAGGTTGCCTTTTCGCCCCATGTACACACAAACAGGTCTTCAACCGTTTAAACGCAGGACGGACGGCTGGGTTAGAATTTAGTGGGCCACGTCAGAAGCTCTCTCAAAACCGACCATCATAAACGGTTTTTTGAGATGCAACGAATGGATGGAGTGGATTTTACACCTGGCATAAATCTGGGGCCCACCGATCAGTACAGTGCGACGCCCGAACCTCTGTTTCGCAACAGAGGTTGCGGTCGTCCGCTGTGGGCCACCATCGTCATGTAAATTGATGATTTGAACCATTCATTCACTCAAGAGGGTAAGCGTGACCATCACCTAGGTGACGGAATCCCGGAAGATAACTAAGATCTGATTTCAGCCGTAAAACAGAAGATGGACGAAGCAACGAAAAGACTCCGTGGGCCACACTGAATTTGATCCGAAACCAGTCATTCCCACCTGGTTTTTCGACGTCGATCTAATGGACGGCTTGGATTTCTCCAATATACATCGAAGTGGACCCCACCAGCTTCGTCAGCGCAGCCTCATGCGGAAGCCTTCGCACGCCCGTGAAAAGTGGAATTTCCGGGCAGTTGTGGCCCGCTATCTTTGATCAGATGGATGATCCAAACCGTCCATCATGTAGCTAGTTCAGAAATTACCCAAGGGATGTTAAGCTTTTAGAAAGAAAGAATGAAAAGTGGCGCTTTTTTGGATAGTCTTTTTGGCTGCGTAAACATCCTTATGCATAGGTTCTTTGCTGCATAAGACGACTCCAGCACCGATTTCACACCTCCTTTGCTATAAAACCAGGGACATTTTGTGATGAAGGGCGGCGGTGGCCGAGAGCCGGTAGGGACGAGAGGGCGACCATGGATGCCAACAGAGAGAGAGAGAGAGACGGGGAGAGTTTATAATTGTTATTTATTTATTTATTTATTTTTTTCCTTCTTCTAATTTCATGAGATCTAGTCCACTCATGTGTGGCTAAACCTCTTGGCTAGGGCTAAGAGGTGAAGCTTGCAGTGAGATGGGAGTTTTCATTATGTTTTTTTTATTTATGTTAAACTGAACTGAATTTGATGGTGGTTTAATTACTATGGGAATATTTTTAGTTTTTAATGGTCTGTTGTGACTGAAATTACAATGGGTCTGCGATGGCTTTGAGTATTCCTATTTCCTTTTTATGTTTATGACGTCAGGAAGCCCTGTTGTTCACCATCGTCTCCTAGGCATGGTTGGATGTCGGTACCCTTCCTAACCTTCATACATTATTGATTGGTTGGTAATTAGTTTAATTCTATTGTTTGCTTTGTCTCATGGGTATGGTTTTGTGATGGAATCCATTCTAATTCATATACCTTTCATCTCTTGAAAACTACATCAAGTAAGTTCAGTTTAATATCCATGAAGTAGGCATAAGATCTCCCTGATCTCTACAAGTGGATCCTCTGAATCCCTAGTTTTCTACCTTTAAATTTCACCAGTTTAGATAATTATTTCATCATTATTCCTTAATTTACACTTGATTTAGATTTCATCTCATTCTAGTTCTAGTCCTAGTTAGTTTCAGATAACGTACAAGTATCAGTCCCTGTGGATTTGACCTCAGTCTTACCGAGTTTATTACTACATCACAACCCTGCACTTGGGGAGTGAACAGTGTTTATCCACACTGTCCATTTAAAGAGGGACCCACCTTTGATGTACATGTTATTTCCGCCGTCCATCTTTGAATGGTGAAAACCACCGTGATATATGTGCTTTATCTGCACCGTCTGTCTTTGGTCCCCACCTCGATGTATGTTTCATATCCACACCGTCCAGAGTGTTTGGACGGTGCTAAACAACGTTTGGACAGTGCTGATTTACAAGGACAATGTTTGGATAGTACTGATTTACATGGACAATGTTTGGGTGGTGCCGATCATCATCAGAGTATCGTGTGCCCCATAGAATGATAGTGTATAGTGATACACATGTTGCACCTGCAACTATTGAAATCATTTTTGGTGTAAACCAAGCTCTCTCTTGCGGCCCATTGATGCGGCCCACTTGTTGTATATTGAGGCCCATTGGTGCGGCCCATTAATGCGGCCCACTTGTTGTATATTGAGGCTCATTAGTGTGTCCCATTAAGGTGGCCCACTTATTGTATATTGAGGCCCATTGGTGCAGCCCATTAATGTAGCCCACTTGTTGTATATGAGGCCCATTGGTATGGCTATTGATGCGGCCCACTTGATGTATATTGAGGCCCATGGGTTATGGCCCATCATGATGTATATTGAGGCCCATGGGTCGTAGCCCATTGTGATGTATTAAGGGCCCATGGGTCATGGCCCATGGTGATGTATATTAGGCCCGTATGAGCGGTCCATTGTGATATAATTTTCGAGTCATGCGTTAAGGATCATTGTGATGTATTTTCGACTTATATGATGAGGCCCATTGTGATGTATTTTTCAGCCTATATATTGCGGCCCAACTGACATATATGGGATGCATGTATTGCTGCCCATTGTGATGTACATGAGGTCCATCAGCGAGGCCCAATGTGATGCATATGCGGCCCATGAGTGAGGCCCAAAGTGATGTGTATTAGGTCCTTGTGTGAGGCCATTGGCCCACGATACGTTTGGCTCTATGTGTGCAACTCCTTGGGAGTAATGATGGTTAAATGTCCACATTGTGACCTTCCCTTAGGCCCTTTATTAGGCCGATTAACAATTCTAATTATCGAGGCCGATTCCGATTATCGAGGCTGATTCCGATTGTCGAGGTCGATTGTTGAGGCCGATTATCGATACCAATTATGAGTATATCATCTGACACCGATTATGAGTATGTGATAGCATAGCATCATGATACATGCCCATACGCATCATCTGTATGTTCGTTATGAGATGTGGTTAACCATTGCATTTGTCATTGGGCATGTTGTTATAAGACTCCCTGATAGGTGGAGATTGTCTCACATGAGCGCACGGTATGCACAGGATTGTGCATGACTGGATTGTATGATTCATGCATCTTACATTGTATTGTGATTATTGTATGCCCTAGCGACATCAGGGTCGTAGCCTCCACAGTCATGTCGTGGATGGCTAGATGGGACACCAAAAATTTGTTACTATCATAAGGCCGCCATAGATGGCCTTAGGTGAAAATCCTTAAACCATCTTGGTACCAGAGGACGCTCCAACGTCTAGATCGAGTGAATTACATGAGAGCCCGAGTGACGAATACTACTAGGCCGCGTCTCCCACTGTGTCGTGGTCAGTTGGATGGGGGTGTGGCCTTATCCACCCGATTCGTAGTGGGCAAAACTAATTTGAGTTTGGCCAGCTCATAAATGGGTCTGCTATCGACGTACCAGGTATGTATTACTAACTACTGGCCAGGCGGATAATGAGGTCTCTTCTACTCACCTGGTTATGCGCGATGGGTCGGTAATTTGGTTTAGAGTGTACTAGACCCCGGTGATGATCCCAGAGATGTATAGTACTGATATGTGAAATTATTGAGCAGGAGTTGCATATTCATTCCTTCACTATCCACTCGGGCTGGTGGTACGTAACTAATTGTTGTGTACCTTCACAATAGCAAGGATTTCGGTTAGGGCGCGCGACTAACCTAAGGTCAGGGGTTTAACACATTGAGTCTACCTATCCAAATTTAGGTATGGGACTAGTTTGGATAGAAGTCCCTTGTGATAGACCCCATAGCCTGCAATACTACGTACTATCATCCCGACTTTACTCTAGCTTAGTCATTTCATTCGCACCGCATATTGCATTGCATTCGCAACAGTTAGCATTTTGGGTTACTATGTTTCTGCATTTATATGGCTTAGATGAGGTTGATAGTATTCATGGCTCGTTAGGATTTTCATATTGTATTACATCCTCGACATCTGATATTTGGCTCATTATAATCTGCATTTCGTACTCTGATATTGTATTACTCATGGACTGGTCAGTATTTCTGCTTACTCTGATATCTATATGCTTGGCACGTGCATTGCACACCCTTACACCACCCTTTAAGCTTTCTATAAGCTTATGCACAATAAATGCGTGTAGGTGGCGTTAGGTCACAACAGCGTTGAGCTTGGAGCGTGTAGTGGACTCTTAGAGCTTTGATTTTGATATATGTATTTCCCTTTCAGCATTGTATTCAAATGTTTATATTAGTGGATATGTGATGATGATGTTGCCTTTGTGATTTGGGTAAACTTATGGTTATGCTTCTTACGAGATAAATGAACATTGAAAATCCTCCTTATAGGATCCCAGGATCGGAATCTAGAGTATGGGCGCTCAGAGCCGAGAATGGGGTACTACGGAGGCTATGGGCACCGGATTCGGCAATCAAAAATTTTGTGAACCCGGTTTCTGAGTTTGGGGCGTGACACCCCAACTCTGGACGTCCCACCAGGGGTGGGCCACGTCCAAGTTGGCCACATAATGGAGGACACCATGGATATAACACATCATTAAGGTGAGCCACAAAGGAGGGTAGGCGATCAGCACTCCTACTGGACGTTAGC
Source organism: Magnolia changhungtana (assembly GCA_030180095.1). Classification (NCBI taxonomy): domain Eukaryota; kingdom Viridiplantae; phylum Streptophyta; class Magnoliopsida; order Magnoliales; family Magnoliaceae; genus Magnolia; species Magnolia changhungtana. Next base: position 14,851,151 of record JASAUF010000276.1, read on the forward strand.
CTAGTTGGGACATCCAGTAGGTGGCTACTTACCCTGCTGTGGTGTCCCAAAGATGGACAGGCTGAATAGCCCACATGTGCCTGAGGTGGGCCTCAATAAGGAGAGCCATAGAGGAGATGAAAAGGAGAGACAAAAACATATACACAAAAGATGGAAAGTGCTGGACAGCATGCTGCTGGAAAAATGATATTGCTGGCCCTGATTTGTTCTTTCTCTGGAGTGGGTCGAGGGCTGCCTAATCAAGGGAAAGTGGGTGGATGCTATGCACCCTTAATTATAGAACAAGGTGGGGTCCACAAAAGTGGCCCACCATCCTCAAAACTAAGCTGGAATTTATGTTTTCCCTTCAAATAGGACTGTTGGACGGTCTAGAAATTTAGACAGTCCAAGCCTACTGGGCCTGCTCCATAAGCGTCCATCAAGGGCTGGATGGTGTGGGTTCCATCATACATTAAGGTGGGTTCCACTCATCAATGAACCACCCCACTACAAGGAAAAAAATCAAACAAATAAACAGGGATAAATTCCATTCCAAACAGACAGCAAATTGGCCTAGAAAAGAATATGGACAGCAGCATGTTGCTGCACAGTCCAACCCATAAAGCTTGTTAGAAGGTCGATATTCATCACATAAATCATGATATGGCCACACAGACCCACCATTATTCATATGTTTAATCTATGATGGGGCCATTCTCCATGGACCCCACCATGATGTTTATTTAATGATCGACATGTAGAGACCATATAGACATTAAGTTTGTAGTGGGGATGGTATCCCCACCTTGATTTCCATTTTCAAGGGCCCACATGTTTTGGGACCCATCTTGATGTATGTATTGTAGCTCAAGGGAGCTCATAGTGGTGGAGCTCCCTTTTATCACTGAAATGGCCAAGCTATATATGTCCTAGAGGGGGGGTGAATAGGACTATGCCAAATTAAAATTAAAACTGCGGAATAAACAATAAAGAGATAGCCTTACAAAAATAAATCAATTCACAATGCTGAAATAAATTCAACCTCAATTAACAAGTGTTGAGAGGATGATACGAATTCAGTTCTAAGGACAACCTTACACCATAAAAACCAAAGGTTTATGGCAGGACGACTTTATTTCTAGAACGTCCTTTGTATCAAGAACTCAATAAAAATAAATAGCAAGGAATTGAAATAGATTGTTGAAATTTAAATCTAGCTTATTACAACATTCCCCACACTTGCTTGAAATGTAAATATTTATAACATTCACATCCACACATACATTCCACAACATTCAATCCACAAGACAGAATTATAGCGGTTTGCCTGTGTGTTCACCAACTGTTAAACAACAACCACATAGAATGCTACTCCACTCCTAATATCCTCACACAGGAGATATTAGCGTTCACTATCAAAATAGGTTTCACAGGTTCACCTAAAACCTTCACAATTGTGTCTTTTTAACTTAGGCTTACACAATCCAAAAACTCCTCTTTCTGAGTTTTCTGGCTCTCCTCAGATAACCACACAAATGGAATTTTTCAGACGAATCCCAAACAAAAAAACAAAAGAATGGAAATTTTATAGAATTGTAAAATACCTGGATTTCTCCTCTTGTAGCAGCCCGAAAGAACCAATTGGAGTAGAAGTTTGAATATGGAAGTTCAATGTGCAATACTCACTTTACAATGGTTCTATGTTCTTATTGATTTTAAATTTAATCAAATTAGGGCTAGCTGTATTTGATTTTGATTCCTAGAAGAAGGAATTAAGAATTTCCCATTTTTCTAATCAAATTGGAATGCAAATCAAAATCAAATAATAATAAGCTAACAAAAGGAAATAGAATTATGCACAATGTAGCTTAAAAATAAACACAAACTTATCTCAGAGTGGAGCCTTGAATTCACTTAATTTTTTATTAAAAAAATCTGAAATTCGTGTGCTATTTATAGCTGCAGAAATTCGTCTTCGACTGGTCCTAGGGACACCACGACTGGTCGAAGGAGAAACAGATTTTTGAATTTTTGAGCGAGATCGGATAAAACCGTTGTACGACTGGTTGTAGCAGTCCACGACTGGTCGAAGGCAGTCTACGACCGGTCGAGACCCCTCTACGACTGGTCGTGCGACACTTGATTTAGTCGCTGGAGTTTGAGTCGTAGTATTACGACTGGTCGAAGGTCTAGTCGAGACCATCCCACGACCGATCGAGCAGACTCTAGGACTGCTCGTAGCCGAACGAAAAAAAATTTGATAAATTGCAACAACTCTAGGACTGGCCCTGGAATTTCTTAGACTGCTTGAACCAGTGCTAGGACTGGTCAAACAAGGTCTAGGACTAGTTTTAGAATGGATCAAAATCATATATTAATATTTAAATGAATTATGTAGCCAATGTGACCTACCCTAAGGTCAATCTAAGGTTTATCATACCTGGGACATGAAGTATGGACATTGAAAACTTTATTTACTTAGACTTTGAACATTACGAAGCTTGAGTTCTTCTTGATGTAGCTTGACCACTTCACAAGATTCAATGTCATTTTGAGTTGCACTTGAGTCTCAAACTATGCTTGAGTCTTAATCTTGAATACACGTGAACTTGAGCTTGAGTCTTAGATGTGAACTTGAGCCTGAGTCTTAAACTTGAACTCTTCTTTAATATCTTTTATATTGTAGCTTGAACTAGATTGAAGAATTCATCTTCTTGACTTCAATTGTTGACATGGTGTCTTGAACAAATTTATCAAGATATAAACATAAGACACATACAGAGGTTTTGACACAAAATTTGACAACCAAAGAGGAATCAAACCATAACACGTACAATCTCCCCCTTTATCAAATTTGTGACAAAACATACTTCAACAAGAGAAGCACAACATTTATATTAAAGAATCACGCACCAGTTGTCATGAACTAACATACAACATACAACCTCATACGCAACCACTTAACTTCCCTTGTGTATAACTCCCCCTTAGTAGTACACTTCAACCATCCCATCACATCATCAATCCAATCATAATCCGTAGAATAAAATTCTTAAATTTCTCTCCCTTTTTGTCAAAATATGACAAAGGAAGAAACACAAATAGGATTTGAAAGACAGTAAAGTAATGATCAAGTCATAAAGATATAAATATTGAAAGTTAAAGTACAGAACATAGCATGAGGAGTTAGAAAGTCAATTCAGATAAAGTCTAACATAACCAGAGAAAGTAAAAAGTATTATAGTTATTACAGACCAAAGATTAAAATCTCAATCCGATCCAGAAGGAGCAGGTATGGTAGGATCAATTTGATGAAGGCTTTTTGGTAAGTGCCTAAAATACTTGCGCACATTTTTAAATTGCCGATTGTGGCCAACATTCATATTTTCTACCTTCTCCTCTAATGCACTTAGACGAGCATTGAAATCAGATGACACAAAGTTAGGATCATTCCCAGAGTCAAAATCAATTTCATTAAAACTATCGTCCATATATTCTGGAGGAAGATCATCACCTTCTTCATCATTCCCATCTTAGCAGCAGCTCCACCTTCACCAACATCAACTTGGCCTGAAGCCAATTTCAACTTCATTTTGTTTATGTTGGAATTGTTGAATATGAGGTGTTGGATAGGAGCCTCTCCGACGGGCATAGCGACTAACATATTAGTGGCTAACACATTCATCAGATACTCAAATGGAATATCACTATGACCAGGATGAATATGAAATTGAATGATAGAGGAACAAATCAAAGAGGGCAAACAAACATTAGCACCAGTAACGATTGAGTATAAAATACGAACCATAAGCAGAGTCAACTCATCTTGTTTCCAGAGCGGGGATACAGATTAGATGTAAAGATACGATGTAAACTCTGTATCTGGGTAACAAGTATCTGGACGCTAGGGCATTCCCATTTTCAGTCCATGGTGCATTCATATTACACAATGATCTAGTACAAACATGTTTTTCAGATTCTGACACTTTCTCAACAAGTGTACTAAGATGAATACCATCATCATTTACTGAAATGTCCATAAGGCCTGAAATTAAATGTCGATCAATAGGAAAAGGCCCTTCTCTAGTAGCAATAGTGAAAGTCAGTTGCTCAATAGAGAATTCAGTTATGCATGCAACAATGGCTTGCGCTATGGACTGGTATGCCGCCCCGCAACAGTGTAAAATGTTTTCCCATACTACAGATTGAAGGAGAGGAAGGAGACTGAAAGGAGCGATATGGTTTAAATCAACGATTTTTCAACATTCACATTGCGCATACGCAAATCACGTACATATGGTGGATCATCTTCAGGAGCCCTAAGATGACGTCTAGTGATAACATTTGATCTAGAAGAAAGATTTTTCTTGTTACCTCTGGAGTCCATTTTCTTGAAGAAATACAAGAAATATTAAGAAAATAGAGATGGGTTTCTTTAGATTCAGCAAATGAGAAGAAAAAAAAATTAAAAACTTGAAGAACAAGTTGAAAAGACAACTACAATCAAGAAATTGAAGAGAAAAGACTAAGATTCTTCAAGAAAATACTCTAACCTGAGCGAATCGAACAGTGGGGTTCGACTAGTCGAGCCACGACTTGTTGGAGAGAAAGGTTAGAATGAAGAAGATGAGGGTTTTTCCAAATAAAAGCAATTAGCATGCTACACGATTGGTCGTGGGATGTCCTCGATCGGTCGTGCCATGACTGGTCGAGCACGTCCTTGACTGGTCGTGTACCAGAAAAATAAACATGCATTTGTCAAGAAATTTTGAAATATAAACCATTAAAGTATTTACAATATGATATAGAGATAAATGATCAATCATTTTAAATTGCATAAACCAAGATCGAATTTCAACTTATTAAATCTACTTTTGTCGAGCGGTTTAGTGAAAATGTCAACAAGCTGAGTCTCGGTAGGAATATATTTTAAAGATATTACTTTTTCTTCCACTAATTCACGAATATAATGAAATCTAATGTCAATGTGCTTAGTACTTGAATGTTGGATTGGGTTTTTCAAAATATTTATCGCACTGGAATTATCATAGGATAAAACCATCGAGTCCTGTGGGATTCCATAATTACTCAACTTACGTTTCATCCAAACCAGCTGAGTATATGCATTTCCAGCTGCAATGTATTCAGCCTCAGCAGTTGAGAGTGATATGGAACTTTGCTTCTTGCTAAACCAAGAAACTAAGCAGTTTCCAATGTAAAAACAACCACCACTGGTTGATTTTCTATCATAGATATTACCTGCCCAATCAGCATCTGAATACCCAGCTAATTGAACACTAGTATCATAAGGATACTAAAGACCCAAATTAACTGAACTTGCAATATATCGAATAATTCGCTTAACAAAAATTAAGTGAGATTCTTTAGGATTAGACTGATATCTAGCATAAATTCCAACACTTAAAGCAATATTAGGTCTACTTGCAATTAAGTAAAGTAAATTTCCTATCATGCTACGATACAATTTAGGATCTACATCTTTACCTGTAGAGCCTTTTGAGAGTCTTAGAGTTGTACTCATAGGAGTATCAAAATTATTACCATTCTCAAATCCGAACTTCTTAATCAAGTCCAAAGCATATTTAGATTGTGAAATAAAAATTCCATCAGATTGTTGTTTTACTTGCAATCCTAAGAAATAATTTAATTCCCCAACCATGCTCATTTCAAATTCAGATTTCATTAGATCTGCAAACTCGACAGTCAAGTTAGTACAAGTTGATCCATAAATTATATCATCAACATAAATTTGAACCATTAAAATATCATCGTTATGTTTCTTGACAAAGAGTGTCTTATCAACACTTCCCATTTCTTAAAGCACTCTATTTTTCCTTTCCACAATTTCATTCTGTTGAGGAGTTTTGGGCACAGAGAATTCATGTGATATTCCCTGATCGCTACAAAATTTCTCAAAACTGCTATTTTCAAACTCGGATCCATGATCACTTCGGATCTTACTGACTTGAGAACATTTTTCAGTTTGGATCCGTTTGATAATCTTCTTCACTTCATCAAGGGTTTCTGATTTGTCCCTTAAAAATGAAACCCAGGTGAATCTTGTAAAATCATATACAATAACCAAGATGTATTTTTTGCCACCTCGACTTTCTGTTCTCGTTGGTCCTATAAGATCCATGTGGAGAAGCTCGAGTGGTCTTAATGTGGTATTGGAGTTCACCTTTTTGTGAGAGCTCGTAGTTTGTTTACCATATTGACATTCACCACATATCTTGTCTACTTTTTGAATCTTAGGTAGACCTTTAATAAGTTCTCCTTTGCTCAATCTGTATAAATTCCGGTAGTGTACATGTCCAAGGCGCTTATGCCATAATTCTGTTACATTGGTATGGACCATGTAGCATGTTTGATTAGATGAGCTACCATTGCTTACTATATAGTAGTTTTTAGAAGTTCTGCGACCAGTTAATATTACAGAACCCTTTTTATCTATAATCTCACAACCTTGATTAGAAAATTTAACACTAAGGTTGTTGTCGCATATTTGAGATATGCTTAACAGGTTGTGTTTTAGTCCCTCAACATATAAAACATTCTTAAATAAGGAAAGATTATAGAGTTGAACCGTACCTTGGCCAATAATCTTGCAGTTGCTACCATCATCAAATGTGACTGACCCATTAGTCATATCTTTTAGATCAGTGAATAAAGCCTTGTCACCTGTCATGTGCCTGGAACATCCACTGTCTAGGTACCATTTTGAATGGCTTGTTGCTTTGAAAGCAGTGTGGGCAACCAAGCAGGTAACTTTAGGAACCCATTTTAGAACTATTTTGGGTTTAGGAACATAGTTGGTCTTCTTCTGTTTATAGTTGTGGGAATGACCTACTGAGTTAGATTTTAAGAGCTCCTTGAGTAAATCAACTATTTTTTCAGCCAGTAGGTTTCTGTTCTGATTTTCGAAATTGATATAGCTACGTTTAGGTTTTTGAAAAGTTTTTGTATTTTTAGAAAAACCTTGGCAAGTACCTTTTTCTTTTGAGTTTGAGGCTTCTCCTTTCACAAAGTTGGGAGGAGTATTCTTCTGTTTATGAGATATGTTCTTATCATAACCCAACCCGGATTAATCGCCACATTTTCTAGATCTGGATAAAAGTTTTTCTAACTTTGGATCTCCTTGGGCATACCTTCATGTATCCTTTAAACTCAGAAGAGAAGATACTTCATTCTTAAGTTTGTCATTTTGAAATTTAAGATTTTCAATCAGGGAGGTTTTGAATTCTAAATCACATTTAGTCTTTTCAAAATAATCTAAAATATGGGATTTTTCTAAAACAAATTACTCAAAATTTTCTTTAAGTTTTAAAAACTTTTCTTTTTGAAGTTTTAGTTTTACGGCAATTTTACAACTTTCCTTGTATAGGGCATTATAAGCATCTTGAAGATCCTCTTCATTTTCATGATCACTATTCAGATTTTCTTCACTAGTTGAATCATCATGATCTGAAAAGTGAACTTGGCTAGAGTCATAAGGGCCTTAACTTCATTGCCCGACTCGGTTTCAAAATCTTCTGAATCAGAAGTAGCTTCAGACTCAGTGATTCATCCCAAGTAGCCAACATACCCTTCGTTTTGGATTTGTCCTTTTTAGGACATTTGTTTGCTAGATGCCCATATTCTTTACAGTTGTAACATTGGCTATCTTTCAAAGACTTCCAAGTTTTAGATCCAAGTTTAGATCTTTTCTGAAAATCGACCTTTTTCTTACATTTGAAAATTTTATAAAACCTTTTTACTAAAAGAGCCATATCATCTTCAGAATCAGAGTTTTCTTGAGAAACACCTTTAGAAGATTTTAAAGCGATAGATTTTCCTTTAGGAGCTTTAAAATTTAATTCATAGGTTTGTAAAGAACCAACTAGTTCTTCTACTCTCATATTGTCTGTATCACGAAGTTCCTGGATCGTGGTTACTTTAGAGTTAAACCGTTCAGGAAGAGAGAGTAGTATTTTTGCACACACTTTACTTTCTGGGATTTTATCGCCAAGACCCCACATTGAGTTTACAATGTCATTTAATCTTATGTAAAAATCCATCAACATTTCATTTTCCTCCGTATGAATTTCTTCAAATTTGGTTGTGAGGAGTTGGACTTTAGATTTTTTAACAATTGATGTACCCTCGTGTGTCATTTCTAATATATCCCAGGCTTGCTTTGCAGTATCACAGGATATAATTCTTTTGAACTCATCCGGTGATAGTGTGCAAGTGATTGCATTTAGTGCTTTAGCATTTGTACTACTCTCACTTTTCTGAAGTGTGGTCTATTGGAAATACGGAGACACTCTCATAGTTTTTGAACCGTCAACTCCAGTCACTTCAATGGTAGGAGAATTCCATTCAGTCAATGTGGCTTGCCACACACTCTCATCCATTGATTTGAGGAAGATCATCATTCTGGCTTTCCAATAGGCATAGTTGGAGCCATCAAAGGGTGGAGGCCTAGTGACTGATAGGCTATCAAAATTTGACATCTTATATATATAGCTTAGATCGTTAGCTCAGGAAATAAATCCAAATAAAAAGCAATAAGAGCAAGCTATATGTCCTGGGGGGGGGGTGGGTGAATAGGACTATGCCAAATTAAAATTAAAACTGTGGAATAAACAATAAAGAGATAACCTTACAAAAATAAATCAATTCACAATGCTGAAATAAATTCAACCTCAATTAACAAGTATTGAGAGGTTGATATGAATTCAGTTCTAAGGACAACCTTACACCATAAAAACCAAAGGTTTATGGCAGGACGACCTTATTTCTAGAACGTCCTTTGTATCAAGAACTCAATAAAAATAAATAGCAAGGAATTGAAATAGATTGCTGAAATTTAAATCTAACTTATTACAACATTCCCCACACTTGCTTAAAATGTGAATATTTATAACATTCACATCCACACATACATTCCACAGCATTCAATCCACAAGACAAAGAATTATAGCGGTTCGCCTGTGTGTTCACCAACTGTTAAACAACAGCCACACAGAATGCTACTCCACTCCTAATATCCTCACACAGGAGATATTAGCGTTCACTATCAAAATAGGTTTCACAAGTTCACCTAAAACTTTCACAATTGTGTCTTTTTAACTTGGGCTTACACAATCCAAAAACCCCTCTTTCTGAGTTTTCTGGCTCTCCTCAGATAACCACACAAATGGAATTTTTCAGGCGAATCCCAAACAAAAACCAAAAGAATGGAAATTTTACAGAATTGTAAAATACCTGGATTTCTCCTCTTGTAGCAGCCCGAAAGAACCAATCGGAGTAGAAGTTTGAATATGGAAGTTCAATGTGCAATACTCACTTTACAATGGTTCTATGTTCTAATTGATTTTAAATTTAATCAAATTAGGACTAGCTGTATTTAATTTTGATTCCTAAAAGAAGGAATTAAGAATTTCCCATTTTTCTAATCAAATTGGAATGCAAATCAAAATCAAATAACAATAAGCTAACAAAAGGAAATAAAATTATGCACAATGTAGCTTAAAAACAAACACAAACTTATCTCAGAGTGGAGCCTTGAATTCACTTAATTTTTTATTAAAAAACTCTGAAATTCGTGTGCTATTTATAGCTGCAGAAATTCGTCTTCGACTGGTCCTAAGGACACCACGACTGATCGAAGGAAAACAGATTTTTGAATTTTTTAGCGTGATCAGATAAAATCGTTGTACGAGCAGTTGTAGGCAGTCCACGACTGGTCGAAAGCAGTCCACGACCAGTCGAGACCCCTCTACGACTGGTCGTGAGATACTTGATTTAGTCGCTGGAGTTTGAGTTGTAGATTATGACTGGTCGAAGGTCTAGTCGAGACCATCCCACAACCAGTCGAGCAGACTCCAAGACTGGTCATAGCCGAACGAAAAAAATTCAATAAATTGCAATAACTCTAGCACTGGTCCTGGAATTTCTTAGACTGGTCGAACCAGTGCTAGGACTGGTCGAACAATGTCTAGGACTAGTCTTAGAATAGACCAAAATCATATATTAATATTCAAATGAATTTGTAGCCAAAGTGACCTACCCTAAGGTCAATCTAAGGTTTATCATACATAGGACATGAAGTATGGACATTGAAAACTTCATTTGCTTAGACTTTAAACATTACAAAGCTTGAGTTCTTCTTGATGTAGCTTGACCACTTCACAAGCTTCAATGTCATTTTGAGTTGCACTTGAGTCCCAAACTATGCTTGAGTCTTGATCTTGAATACACGTGAACTTAAGCTTGAGTCTTACACGTGAACTTGAGCTTGAGTCTTGAACTTGAACACTTCTTTAATATCTTCTATATTGTAGCTTGAACTAGCTTGAAGAATTCATCTTCTTCAATTGTTGACATGGTGTCTCGAACAAATTTATCAAGATATAAACACAAGACACATACAGAGGTTTTGACACACAAAATTTGACAACCAAAGAGGAATCAAACCATAACACTTACAATTACGCGTCTCTCTCTCTCTCTCCCCCCCTCTCTCTCTCTCTTTCCCTATTGATGGCCCACCATCATGATGCATGAGTTTTATGTACACTGTCCATAAACGAACCCAACTTGCTGCCCGTTTTCGGGCTGGCTTGGACTAAGGGAAAATGTCAAATATCACCTTGATTTTGGAGTGGGTTGGCCCACCCACGTGGACCCCACCTGATGTATGTACGGTGTCCACGCCGTCCAAAGCCAGCAAGCCCACCGCAATGTATCCCATCCACACTGTCCAGGGCCATCAGGCCCACCGTGATGTTTTTTTTTTATATATCCAGACCGTCCAAGGCATCTAATAGGCCTAGACGGTAGGAAACCACAAATAGCAACTAGGTCTCCCAGCTGGTGGGCCACCCATGTGGCTCCACCTGATGTAAGTGTTATATCCACGTCGTCTAACTAATAGATGTGGGACCCACCTAATATATATATGTTGTATTCTCACCGTCCAACAAGGGACGGTGAGACCTAACTGATGTATGTGCGTCATCCATACCGTCTAATCCAACAAGGGATGGTGGGACCTACCTTGCACGTGATGTACGTGTCTCACCCACCGTCCAGCTAGGACGGTGGGACTCACCATGATGTATGTTTAAATTCATGCCATCTAGCAGCCCGGTCTGGGCGCTGCTGGACAGTAGGGATTAACGCCCACCATTGTAACATCTTGGGCCCCACTATGATATTTGTGGGAGGCTCAAAAGTAGGCCCACCTGCTGTATGTGCAGGGCCCACTTACTGATGTGAGGCCCACTTGATATATGTAAGGCCCATTGTGATGTATTAGGTCCATTGCCCATTGAGATGTGTAAGGCCTATGTGTGAGGCCCATTGTGATTGTATGAGGCCCATTGTGAGGGATGAGGCCCACCATGATGTATGTGTTATATACACATCATTTATCCATTCTTAGGCCATGGGACCCACTGCCTTATGTAGGCCCACCATGTATGAGTGATGGGCACGCGTTGTCCATCAATTTCCTAAATATTTGGAGGGCCAAGAGCCCCATTATGATCCGATTCCAATCCCAAATGGACCGTACCTTAGGACAATGGTGGTTAAATGTCCATCGTCGTAAACTTCGCTCGGGCCCATTGTTAATCCCATTTTTACCCTTACTCTAGTGGGCTAACCTGAACCGTTGGGCTCCCACTGATGTTAATGATAACCATTAGGCTAATCCAAATCGTTGGGCTCCCATTAATTATGGAACTTTCCCCCATACCTTGTAGGGCTATCCTAACCTTGGAGCCCATCTTGTGTTCATACAGGCCTTCCATAGGAAATGTGGCCCACCTAAATACATATGTTTACCCAAGTTTGGTGACCACACCCATAGGCCCACTTAGATGTTGAGCGGGCTACCCAATCCATTTGGAAAAACACATAGATCCCATGAGGTATCTCCTTGCCGTAGATAGAAGAATATGTGGTATTGTCACACCCCAAACTAGGGGACCGGGCTCACAAAATTCTTAATTGTCGAATCCGGTGCCGACAGCCTTCGTAGTACCCTATTCTCGGCTCCTGGCACCCATATACTAGGTTCTGATCTTGGGATCCTACGAGGAGGATTTTCAGTATAAATTTGTTTTATAAGAAGTATAACCATAAGCATAACCCATAACAACAACGAGAAACATCACTACATATTAACTAATATAAAAAACTTTTAGGTACAAGGCATGAAAGGAAATACAATATAGATATCAAAAACTCCAAAAGCTCAGTTGCACGCTCCTGCCTCAGCTCGACTGCGTCCTAGCGTCACCTGCACACAACTATCATGCATAACCTTATCGAAAGTTTAGAGGGAGGTGTGGGTATGTGCGCAATATAGGTGTTAGACATATAATACAAGTCTATAAATCATACAATATCAGGGAAATGAAAGTACTAACAAGTCCATGAATGTCATAAGCCTTATTCAAAATGGGTAATCACAGTAAACCAAATGCCATATGTGGGGGATACATTGTCATATGACGTCATATGCGGAGGATGTAATGCAATAAGATGCTATATGCGGAAGAAGCAATGCAATAAGATGCCATATGTAGAGGATGTAATGCAATATGCGGTGCTAGAGCATGAAGTCGGGATGATAGTGCGTAGTATCGCAAGCTGCGGGTTCCACCATAAGGGACTTCTATCCAAACTAGTCTCATACCTAAAATTGGATAGCTAGACACGATGTGGTAAACTCCTAATCTCAGGTTGGTCATGTACCCAACTGAAATCGTGGCTATTACAAATGTACACATAATGATATAATTGCGCACTACCATCCCGAGTGGCTTGAATGGATGAATGTGTCAATGTTGAATGTGCAACCTCCACTCAGTAGATCCACATATTAGTACCACATATCTCTGGGATATCATATATTAGTACAGTTCCTCTCTGGACAATCACTGGAGTCTAATACACTCCATGCCAGCTTGTCACCCCATCTAAGCGCACAACTGGGTGAGTGAAAGAGACCTCACTATCTGCCTGCCAATATTGGCCTGACTCGTCGATAGCAGACCCATTCCTCAAGTTGTGTCAGACTCAGACTAATCATTACCCCCTCCCTTGGGTGGGTAAGGCCACACCCCCTTCCAACCAACCATGACACAGCAGGAGATGTGACCTTCTGGTATTCGGCACTCGTGCGCTCATGTATCCACTCGGTCATGATGTTGGAGCATCCCCTGGCCTCGGTGGTTTAGGGACTTTCACCCACAAACATCGGACATGCCCATGTGCTAGAACCAAATATTTTCGGTGTCCCATCTGACCATCCATGATATACCTGTGGATGCTGTAGTCTTGATGTCACTAGGGCGAATAGTAATCACTCCACACAAATGAGATGCATGAGTCATACCATCCAATCATGCATCAAACCTACGCATAACGTGTGATCATGTGGGGCAACTCCATCTCACAGGGAATCCCATAATCAACTAGCCCGATGACATATGCTATGGTCCATCACTCCACACAACAAGCATACAAATAATGCGTATGGGCATGTATCATGATATAATAAAGTACATGGGCATGATTATCAGATAAGGAAGATGACAATAATCCACAATCGACCTTCACCGGTATGTCACATATGAAAAGTATAAACCAAGCGACATACTCTCTTTACAACTATAAGAGTCCATGCAACATGTCTAACATTAGCCTTCCAAGGCTCTGCATAATCCAAGACGGGGATGGTGGGTCTATCCCATACGTCGAGATAGGTTTTATACACCTGATACCACATATTCTTCCATCTACAACAAGGAGGTGATGATGATGTACTTATGTCAAAGATGGGCCTTACACTCATCCAAATAAGGCGGACTATGTGGATGATATATACATAACATGTGGTCCTAGCAATTGATCACAAAGGTAGGGTACATCCTACGGGGTAAGTCAAGCAGGAACACAACAAGTGGTCCTTCTCATTATCTTTATCATATAACGACCGAGCTTTTCTATGGGGCCTGATATGAATACAAGGCGGGCCTTAATATAATTCTCACATCCAGGACTATGTGCCTTTACAAACGGATAGGGTAGCTTGCTCATCATCTAAGTGGGCCTCGAGTTTGGGTCACTAAACTCGGACAAACACATGTATCTAGGTGGTCCACATTTACCATGGAAGGCCTAGTATGAACACAATGAGGGCTCCAATACTTGGGTAGTCCTACAAGATGCGAGAGGCATCATTATCAATGGGGTCCAATGGTTTGGGGTAGCCTAACAAGGGAAGGTGGGTATCATAGGGGCCCAATGGTTTGAGATAGCCTAATCATGACAAGGTATATCTCTCACTCATGTAGGATCTGAGTGAATGGAGGAAGAGCGAGGAATGGGCTTAACAATGGGTCCTAGGGAGACTTAATAGTGCAGTCCACTTGGGATTCCATCCGACTCATGATGGGGCCCCTGGCCTAGAAAATGGACAAATAGTACGCATATATACATAATATGGTGGGCCACGCATGGCAGCCCCATGGTCTAAAATGGATGAACTACGTGCATATGATACACCCATCAAGGTGGGCTTTAAGGTTTGGTCAATCCTTCTAGCATTAATGGGGCCCAACGGTTTGGGGTAACCCACTAAGGTAAGATGGGTAATACTTATGAGGGCCCAATGACTTGGGATGGCCTAATAAGAGGTGATGAGGGTGGGCCTAACAAAGGGCCTTAGGAAGGTTTACAACGTGGACATTTAACCACCATTACCTCCTAAAGTGGGGCCCTAGGGAGGTTTACAACGTGGACATTCAACCACCATTGTCCCTTAGAGAGTGGCCCATCAAGAAGTCTAACTTACCATGGGGCCCATGGCCCGAATACTATTTGGAAAATAAATGGGCAGCATTCATAACATTTCACACATCATGGTGGGCCTCAAGAAATGGCCCAAGGCCTACGTACATCAAGATGGGCTATAATATGGGGTAACCAATGGCCCAAAAATATCATGGCCAAAGAAAACATACAATACATACATTATGATGGGCCTCATGGGCAGCCCATATGCCCCCAAATAAACAACTAACATTCACCATTGTGGGCCATATAGATCAGCCCTAAATTTTGGTAAATGGGTTGTGCAATATAGGCATAATCACATACATTATATTGGGCTTACAATCGGCCCACAAGGCCCAACACAATGGATGGGAAGCACTTGCATATGGAGAGGCATTAAGGCTGGATGTCCAGCCCATTTGGGCCTGCCTAGACATCCAAAAATCTGGACAGGCTAGTCCTCATTCAATCAGATAGTTAGTGGACCGTACAAGGCATAAACAGGGCCCATAGTTTCAGAAAATACATGGATGGTATGTATATAAAATACCCCCAATCTGGTGGGCCTCACTTCTCCAGCATATTCAGCTAATATGCAACAACTTCGCGCCTTTGCTGGACATTGAGCCCACCTAACGTTCTAGGCCTACTGGGGTCCAACAGATAGGTCATCTAAGTAAAATAAATACTTTATGTTGACCCTTAAATATTACAGTGGGCCCCACTAGATGGAAGTCAGGGATACAACACATAAATCAAGGTGGGTCTGTTGCTGGACTGTAAGTCCAACAATGCCCCAATGAGCTTAGACGTCCTATGGGGCCTTGACGGCCCAAAAATGCACTAAGAGTGAGCCCCATGTCAGGCCCATATCCTAGCCTCTATTATTCCATAGACTTTCGCAGTCCACCCAATAGAATTTCGGTGACCTGGGACGTGTAAATAGTATTTGCACGTAACCTTAAGTCGTATCCCATATTCCAGAGTCGGCTCGACCCGAGACTTGTACCCTAGCGACTGCGCTATCGCCACAGTTCTGATGCCGCATCTCTCACACCAAGGCGATACTCAGGCCAGGAGATTTAGGCCCGCGTTCAGTTCAAGGAAAACACTGCGCTTTGCAATCCCAAGAGAATCTCTAATCACATTAATCCCATTAATCACATCACTAGTCAAAGTACAACATCCATCCCCAAGTACAACCACCCTCCCTAAAGTTTACTTTCTCTCTTACAACCAAGTACACCCATCACTCACCCATCTCTCTCTCTTTTACAACCTCTCTCTCTCATCTCTCTCTCTCTCATTCTCCAAGCAACCCACGTCCAAGCTTCCATGAGAGAAGCTAGTGTGGCCCACCTTCCTACCTCCCATCTCCACCATCCAAGCTTCATCTCGACAGTTGAAATGCATTCCATGGGGCTCCAGGACGCATTGGTGGAAGAAGTCCAAGAAGATCTAACAGTGGGTGATTTTATGTTTTAATTTTGTGATTCAAGGGTCTACTTATGGTGGTACCCATCTTGATGTATGCATTGTATAGGGAGGGCCCATAGTGGCGGGGTTCCTCCCCTTCTCACCGATCTCTCTCTCTCTCTCTCTCTCTCTTGTGATGGGCGTGGCCCACTAGATCCACACCAATCGTGGACCCATGTGATGGATGTATTTTATCCATGCCGTCCGCCGAGTGGGTCCACCTAGTTGCCCGTCTAGGTAAAGAGAAAACACAAATAGTAGTTTGATCTAACGCGGGGTCCACCATCTTAATGTACTGCATCAGTATGTGGGACCCACTAGCTTGGAAGCAGATTGGCTGGAGCACCACACGTAGCTACAGCTACTGCTGCTGTATCACATCACCAAGGTTCTGTGGGCCTGACCTGATGTATATGTGTGTATCCTCACCGTCCATTGACGGTGGGACTCACCTTGATGTACACTGTCCATCTACATGGACCCCATCAGCTACAACTGTTGATGTATTGACATCAATGAGTGGAGTGGGTATGGTCTCCGAGTATGTATATCCACACCGACCAGATTGCTGGATGGTGGGGCCCACCATTGAGGTATGTGTTATATCCAAGCTGTCCATACGTGGGACATGTGGACCCACTTTGATGATGGGTTTCATCTAGGTTGTTCGTCCGCTGGATGGCCAAGACGCTTGGATGAAGGGCAACACGAATATCTGCCTGATTCAAAACAGATGGTGGGTCCACATGTGTGAACCCACCTGATATATATGTTTCATCTATGGCATCTGTCCCTCGGATGGTGGGACCCACCCTGCACGTGTTAGGTCTCCACCATCCATCTGGGACGTGGGACCCACCTTGTATGTATTATCAGCACCGTCCGTCCGTTTTGAGCGGGACGTGGGACCCCCCCTTTCTTAGTGTATGTGATTTCCACGCCATCCATCTGGACGTGAGGTAGATCTAAAATTCTGGTGGGCCATGTGTACGTGGGCCCACCCATGATGTATACGTTGTATCCTTACCGTCTATAGTCTGGATGATGGTCATCCCCGCTGACAGACCGTCCAGATCCGTGGGACCCTCATGACGTGCGTGTTGTATACACACCGTCCATCCTTTTTGCTGGTGGGACACATCTGTGGACCCCACTCTGATGTATCTGTTATATCTGCACTGTCCAGAACGCTAGACGGTGAGATCCACCTTAGTAGAAAATGTGAGATCCACACTGTTAAACCATGTGGGACCACCATGATATGTGGTTCATCGAGGCAGTCCGTCAACAAGGTCTAGGGCCTGGACGTTAAAATAATAATAATAATAATAATAATAATAATATATAATATTATGGTGGGGCCCACGTGGGACCCACCTATTGTAATAGATGTTGTAATAGATGATTGGCTGGTGTATCTAACATCATCTATGCAGTTGTTATATAGCTATATATAATATAATATATTAATACAATATGATAGCTATATAGTTGTTATATCTCTCATTAGCTATTTATAATATAATATTATATATAATATAATATATCTGTATGGCTGGTGGCCCCATGTGGGACTCACCAGATATATGTGTTTCATCCTTACGGTCTAAAACTCTGGACGTGGGGCCACC
The DNA here is from genome assembly GCA_030180095.1 of Magnolia changhungtana. NCBI lineage: Eukaryota > Viridiplantae > Streptophyta > Magnoliopsida > Magnoliales > Magnoliaceae > Magnolia > Magnolia changhungtana. The sequence continues at coordinate 14,869,093 of JASAUF010000276.1, forward strand.
TTTGTGAGTGTTTTATCCCAGCCATCCATCATCTGGACAGTGGGCCAGCATCCCTCCCAGCTGCTGTAGATGATGTCAGCAAGTTCTGTGGGTCTGTGTTTATCCACACTGTCCATTTACAGAGGGACCCACCTTTGATGTACATGTTATTTCCGTCATCCATTTTGAATGGTGGAAACCACCGTGATGTATGTGCATTATCTACACCGTCTGTCTTTGGTCCCCACCTTGATGTATGTTTCATATCCACACCATCCAGAGTGTTTGGACGGTGCTAGACAATGTTTGGACAGTGCTACTTTACAAGGATAATGTTTGGATAGTGTTGATTTACATGGACAATGTTTGGGCGGTGTCGATCATCATTAGAGTGTCGTGTGCCCCATAGAATGATAGCGTACAATGATACACATGTTGCACCTGCAACTATTGAAATCATTTTTGTTTCAACCAAGCTCTCTTGCGGCCCATTGATACGGCCCACTTGTTGTAAATTGAGGCCCATTGGTGTGACCCAATAATGCGGCCCACTTGTTGTATATTGAGGCCCATTAGTGCGTCCCATTAAGGTGGTCCACTTGTTGTATATTGAGGCCCATTGGTGTGGCCCATTAATCTGGCCCACTTGTTGTATATGAGGCCCATTGGTATGGCTATTGATGCGACCCACTTGATGTATATTGAGCCCATGGGTTATGGCCCATCATGATGTATACTGAGGCCCATGGGTCGTAGCCCATTGTGATGTATTAGGGGCCCATGGGTCATGGCCCATGGTGATGTATATTAGGCCCGTATGAGTGGCCCATTGTGATATAATTTCCGGGCCATGCGTTGAGGATCATTGTGATGTATTTTCGACTTATATGATGAGGCCCATTGTGTTGTATTTTTTGGCCCATATATTGCGGCCCAACTGACATATATGGGACCCATGTATTGCTGTCCATTGTGATATACATGAGGTCTATGAGTGAGGCCCAATGTGATGCATATGCGGCCCATGAGTGAGGCCCATAGTGATGTGTATTAGGTCCTTGTGTGAGGTCATTGGCCCACGATACGTTTGGCTCTATGTGTGCCACTCTTTGGGAGCAATGATGGTTAAATGTCCACATTGATAGGCGATTATGGTTAAATGTCCACATTGTGACCTTCTCTTAGGCCCTTTGTTAGGCCGATTACCGATTCTGATATCGAGGTTGATTCTGATTATCGAGGCTGATTCCGATTGTCGAGGTCGATTGTTGAGGCTGATTATCGATACTAATTATGAGTATATCATTCGATACCGATTATGTGTATGTGATAGCATAGCATCATGATACATGCCCATATGTATCATCTGTATGTTTGTTATGAGATGTGGTTGACCATTGCATTTGTCATTGGGCATGTTGTTATGAGACTCCCTGATAGGTGGAGATTGTCTCACATGAGCGCACGGTATGCGCAGGATTGTGCATGACTGGATTGTATGATTCATGCATCTTACATTGTGTTGTGATTATTGTATGCCCTAGTGACATCAGGGCTGCAACCTCCACAGTCATGTCGTGGATGGCTAGATGGGACACCGGAAATTTGTTACTATCATAAGGCCGCCATAGATGGCCTTAGGTGAAAATCCCTAAACTATCTTGGTACCAAAGGATGCTCCAACATCTAGACCAAGTGGATTATATGAGAGCCCGAGTGTCAAATACTTGTAGGCCGCATCTCCCACTGTGTCGTGGTCAGTTGGATGGGGGTGTGGCCTTATCCACCCGATTCGTAGTAGGCAAAACTAATTTGAGTTTGGCCAGCTCATAAATGGGTCTGCTATCAACGTACCGGGTATGTATTGGGTAATTACTGGCCATGCGGATAGTAAGGTCTCTTCTACTCACCTGGTTGTGCGCGATGGGGCAGTAATTTGGTTTGGAGTGTACTAGACCCCGGTGATGATCCCAGAGATGTATAGTACTGATATGTGGAATTATTGAGCAGGAGTTGCATATTCATTCCTTCACTATCCACTCAGGCTGGTGGTACGTAACTAATTATTGTGTACCTTCGTAATAACAAAGATTTCGGTTAGGACGCGCGACTAACCTAAGGTCAGGGGTTTACCACATTGAGTCTACCTATCCAAATTTAGGTATGGGACTAGTTTGGATAGAAGTCCCTTGTGATAGACCCCATAGCCTGCAATAATACGTACTATCATCCTGACTTCACTCTAGCTTAGTCATTTCATTTGCACCGCATATTGCATTGAATTCGTAACATTTAGCATTTTGGGTTACTATGTTTCTGCATATATATGGCTTAGATGATGTTGATGGTATTCATGGCTTATTAGGATTTTCATATTGTATTACATCCTCGGCATCTGATATTTGGCTCATTATAATCTGCATTCCGTACTCTGATATTGTATGACTTATGGATTGGTTAGTATTTTTGCTTACTCTGATATCTATATGCTTGGCACGTGCATTGCACACCCTTACACCACCCTCTAAGCTTTCTATAAGCTTATGCACAATAGATGCGTGTAGGTGGCGTTAGGTCACGATAACGTTGAGCTTGGTGCGTCAGCGGACTCCTAGAGCTTTGATTTTGATATATGTATTTCCCTTTCAGCATTGTATTCAAATGTTTATATTAGTGGATATGTGATGATGATGTTGCCTTTGTGATTTGGGTAAACTTGTGGTTATGCTTCTTATGAGATAAATGAACATTGAAAAATCCTCTTTGTAGGATCCCAGGATCGGAATCTAGAGTATGGGCGCTCGGAGCCGAGAATGGGGTACTACGGAGGTTGTCGGCACTGGATTCGGTGATCGAAAATTTTGTGAACCCGGTTTCCGAGTTTGAGGCGTGACACCCTAACTCTGGACGTCCCACCAGGGGTGGGCCACATCCAAGTTGGCCACACAATGGAGGACAACATGGATATAACACATTATTAAGGTGAGCCACAAAGGAGGGTAGGTGGTCAGCACTCCTGCTGGACGTTAGCCTAGTTGGGACGTCCAGTAGGTGGCTACTTACCCAGCTGTGGTGTCCCAAAGATGGACGGCCTAAATAGCCCACATGTGCCTGAGGTGGGCCTCAATAAGGAGAGCCATAGATGAGATGAAAAGGAGAGACAAAAACATATACACAAAAGATGGAAAGTACTGGACAACATGCTGCTGGAAAAATGATATTGCTGGCCCTGATTTGTTCTTTCTCTGGAGTGGGTCGAGGGCTGCCTAATCAGGGAAAGTGGGTGGATGGTATGCACCCTTAATTATACAATAAGGTGGGGTCCACAAAAGTGGCCCACCATCCTCAAAACTAAGCTGGAATTTATGTTTTCCCTTCAAATAGGACTGTTGGACGGTCTAGAAATTTAGACAGTCCAAGCCTACTAGGCTTGCTCCATAGGCATCCATCAAGGGCTGGATGGTGTGGGTTCCATCATAATTAAGGTGGGTTCCACTCATCAATGAACCACCCCACTACAAGGAAAAAAATCAAACAAATAAACAGGTATAAATTCCATTCCAAACAGATAGCAAATGGGCCTAGAAAAGAATATGGACATCAGCATGTTGTTGTACAGTCCAGCCCATAAAGCTTGCTAGAAGGTCGATATTCATCACATAAATCATGATATGCCTACACAGACCCCTGACCAGACTACTAGTTTCATTTCACCATGCATGTCAAAATGGACAGCAATGTGGGTTGTCCAACATCCAGAAAATGGACAGCAAGACCGTCCCACCTTGCTGGACGGTTTGGGCATCCTGAATGCACCAGGTGGACTACACCCATCAAAGGAAAAGAAGAGGAAAGGGAGAGAGAGAGAAAGAGAGAAGATCGGCCACGAGAGGGGACTCCTCCACTATGAGCCCCCCCAAATAAATCCAAACCTTACATCATGGGCTCCGTGCATGTAACGTCTCGAACAAATCTATACAAAGACCCGAGTATCACCTCAGGCATAAATCATTAAGGATCGAATTCTTTAGAATTTAGGCGAAGTTTAATTAAGTACTAAACTGATTTAATCAGTGGATTAGCTTGAACCACTATCTATACGGAAGGCAATATCCAAAACCATTAGAATCCCTAACTCAACATTACCTAAAAACTTAAGAGCTATCTCAAAACCTAGTTGCTCTCGGGAGCACATTGAAACTCCGATCAGACCTAGACCGCGCGTTGAAAGTCCGATGATTGCGAAACTATAAGGTTATGACCACCTTACTGGGCTTGACAACCATCGCGGGAATCGAGCCCGAATAGTATCCAGAAACACACAACTAGAGCCCTGATAAAGTGTGTGAGAAACGCGAATATCTTTTGAAAGTGCACTGAAACTTAAGTGAATTGGGCCATTTGCTTGCAGGCAAAATTAAAGGTTTCTGACCAAACTATACCCATGGATCAGGGAAATTTTCCTACTCTTATACGTATACTTACGGCCCTGATCGAATTACGATGATCGTTGAACAGATACAGGTCTGTCACAGTTGATTGGCCTATCTAAATGTGCTGAAATCGCATCCTGGCCTAGATCCATTGCCACGAGACTTACCCTATGCCGTAAACGAGTAATGGACCTCCAGATGAGCTTCGTTTGCCCGAAACAGTCGCCCTTTGGCTGTAACCTAAGTATATCATGGCCATGGGGCCATTAACATCAGTTTTGGGCCTATTTAAAGGCCTTAAACCACCTCACTCCCATTTCATACGAATTTCTCTAACCCTAGGAGAGAGAAGAGAGAAAAGAGGAGAAAAGAGTGAGGAGAAGAGAGTGAGTTTGGGAGATCATTGCTAGGATTCACTCCCACTACTCCATGCGTTGAATCGCCACCCCACCATCGCTACACGAACGATTCCAACTTTAATTTGGGTAAGGAATCCTAACCCTAATGTTGATTTAGGAATCCAAATAGAGGAATCTACGAAATAGCTAACCTATTTCATTGCTTAGGTGTACAACGTTCGGTTTACGAGAACGTAATGTACAAACCGAGTTCATAACGAGTTTACCGACGAAAGGTGCAGACTATAAACATTTAGGTTATTGTTTTCAAGGCTTTCAATGTTAGCAATGATTTATGTTTGACTTGATTGCTGCCATATGATAGTTACAATGTTTTCAATAGATTATACATGTGTGTGAACTATATGAATATATTATGCATTCCATGTGTTTGTTGAAATGTTCGAATGAATATGAGATCATGATTTGTGCTTGCCCTGACTATTAACCTAGAATACATGATTGTTGTATGTATGACAACTCCTTTATGAAAGGATTTACCATAATATATCCTTTCACTAATTTAGTTCATGTACGAAGTAATGTGTAGGCTAAGTGTTTGATAAAATGTCTGAATGAATAATTATTTGATGAATCGCATTTATTAAGGGTGTTGAGATGGGATTCTCAACTACCTTAACTATATGTATAAATTCCTTCATGTAACTTTAATTGCAACTAAGTGATTTATGTAGAAAATGCATATGTATAATAACATGTTCTATGTGTTTGATAAAATGCTCAAACGAGATTCATGTTTGAATTGTTTGTTAAATGTTATTATGATTATCACATGTTAATGCCTTTTACATTTGAGTGTGATTGAGACTACTACATAGCCTAGGCAATCGGTAATGGCTTCCGATCGAGTCATTAAACTGGTCTCACCACAAAGGATACGTTTGATGAATCCGAGTTATACGGTGATTATCGACAATGGTTAGGCCACGTGGAGTGCTTATGCACTCCATGTTGATTGATTTAGCGTGCGTTCATACAAATCGAACTTGTCAAATGACCCGATTAGCCTAATGTGTGTTTACCATGTATGGACACTATTGCTTGAATCTAAGGTACCGCTTACCAATGTGTAATGAACTAATATGGACAACATTTAATCATCATTATCTATGTTGCATAAGTGATGTGATGGATCTCAGGAGTTGAGCTTTGCTCAACCCTCAAAATTCGGGGCATTACAAGTTGGTATCAGAGCCTGATTTGGATTAAACTGGACCTGGGTTATGGTAACACAACGCACACTGATGTACTTTGACTTAGGTGGGGGCAATAAAATGTAGAAATGATCATAGGATTCCAAGTTTCACCGACGGGCGAAACTGACAGTGGAAATGTAACTCGTACATGTTTGAGATCACGTGAAATGATCTCAATTCCTTTTTAAACCGTCAATCGATGGGTTTTAGCTATTACTCGGCGGATCCCAAACTTGAAACACACCGAAGGGCATGAATATGTGAGAGATGAAACTCAAAACCACCTCAAACGGATACGGGGACTCAAACCACAAGAAACAGTGGGACCCAAGGGGTCCCCTACACCATTCCAGCACCCCAGGAGGGGGAGGCCACCGCCCCCATGTGAAGGCACCGCCCACAGTCCAAGGGACCACGGCGGCACCGCCCGGTCGACGGCGCACCGTCTGGGTATCCAGTGAGCCGCGATGGGTCCGCAGTTCGATGGCCCACTGCCCTCTCCCACACGTGTGGGGCCCTCTATTTCACCCTCTTAATCCCCTTCCAACCCATTTCACTTCCACCTCAAGCTTCAAAACCCAACTTTCTCTGTCAAATCTTCATTCCATACTCAAATCTTCTTCTTCTTCTTCATTACACACCCATCCTCCACCATGTTCCTCAAAACCCATCTCCTACCACCTTCTATCTCCCTTATTTCCTCTCATTTGAGCACACAAATCCATCTTTATGTCTCATAAACCACAAAACCCACCAACCCTTCTCCTCCAAACTTTCTTCACTTCCATGACTCTTTTTGAGCTAGTGGCTACCATCTTTTCCCTTTCCACACTCATTTCCCCCATGGGAAAGAGAAGGGCGCCTGCGGATGAAGCCTGGCCTAGCCGTCCAACCTGTTTAAGGAAGAAAACGAGCGCCGAAGAAAGTACAAGCGCCGAGCAAGAGAGAAGATCAAAGCGAGATCTTGACCCGCAGATCCCCATTGAAAGATCGCTACCATCGGGCATCGAACTTGATAAGTTTTGTAGCCATAGAGTTATTTTTGAGGCTCATGTTGACAAAAAGCTGTTTGGATTGTACCCGGTAATGGACATACTCCTATAAAGGGGGAGGGGACCCATATTTGAAGGAAATACTCATGCAAACAAAGGCACCATATGAGACTTCTATGCTCATATATGGGACCCACAATTGAAGCCTCTTCAGTTTACTATCCCTTTAGGGAGAGAAGTGGCCATAGTCAATGTAGATGTGATGGCTCGAATCATGGGTATTGATCGGGGATTGGTGCATGCTAGTAAAAAGAACCTCACTAGTGAACGAGAAAGAAATCGCCACACATGTTTCCTATGCAACCAACTTAAGCGGTGGAGGTGAGGAAATAGCCTTGCAGCTACCAAAATGACACATGACTTCTACCTACTCCAACACATATTCACGTATAACGTATATCCTAGGTGGAGTAACCGCACAGAATGTATGCGACTCATGGTGGATTTCTTATACCAAGCCAGTCAGGGAGACAAGCTATGCCTGCCTACATTTGTCTTGTCTCAGATTGTAAGTACTGCACGGTCTGCATGGGGAGATGCCTCACTTCCCTTCGGTCGACTTATATGTAAGATCGCTCGAAATTTCAGCTTTCGACTCCATATGGATGACCATGCTCCGATCCATATCATCAATGACACTACGCTTAACAATATGGGCATAGGCCCTAGGCAGTGACAAGCCCGTCTTGATGAATATGGGGATGAGATAGAGGAAGAAAGTGAAGAGGAAAATGGAAGTGATGATGAAGAAGGAAGTGGCGAAGAGGAAGAAAGTGAAGGTGAAGAAGGTAGTGAAGAGGAAAGCGGTGAGGAAGAAGGGAGTGATGAAGAAGAGGGGGCCCAAGATTCTGATAGGGGCCCTCCTACTGCTACACATGAGCACCGCCGTGATCGGGCTGCCCTAGAAGCTCACATGACTCAGATTGAAGAAAGTCAGGCCACATTGAGACAAGAAGTCAAGGAAACCCAGGCCAAATTGAAGCAAAAGTTTGAAGAGAATCAAGCTTACCTGAAAAAGAAATGTAAGAAGATGTCTCACATCCTGAAGGCCCTCTTGTGTTGTATGTAGGATAAGGGTGTGCCTCCACCATCACTAGAGTCAGAGGACTAGACACATGTTGCAGTCGTCTTTTGGTTTACTTTGTTTCTTACTTTCTATGTAATAGCCTTGGTAGGCTTGGTAATATGTTAGAGTAGTTGGTGTGAAACTTGTAATAGGTTAGCTCACATGCATCTTTTGTCATAATCCATGTAAGACTATATCTCATGTATTGTGACAATTTTGGGTAATGAAATGCATGAAGCTTTTTTTGAATTGAAATGTGTAGAATGCTTGAGAAATTGACTGTTATTATGCTAAATCTTACCCATGTTGCACCCTATGTTGTGTATAGGGAATGCCTCTGAAAACCACTCGAAATATGACGCATCTTGCACTTGGCGGATCGTTTGACGGGGCATCTCCCCTAAGCGATAGCCACACGGACCCTAGCTTGGGCCTGGATAGTTACACCATGCCGGATTCACAGCTGGCCACTGGCCCCACTAATGTGCCGACACCTAGTGCACCCCCGATTCCAGAACAGAACCTTGCGTCCTCCTCGATGCCACACATGCCTCAGGTGGCCTCTCCTCCTGATAGGTTGGAGCAGATGATGCTCCTAATGCAGCAGCAACAAGTTTGGACCACTACTACAGGGGCCCTTACCCAAAATATGAATATGGTCTCGCCTGCACCACCTATGCACCCTGCTGGAAATATGAATGTCGACGGTTTATATGAGCACTTTCAGCATTTCTGACCTCCCACCTTTGTCGGCACTCACAGGCCCGAGGAGGCCGAATACTGGCTAGATCACATCTCTAAGATGTTGAAGTCGCTGCACTGCACTGAGGTAGAGCAGGTAGAGTTACTTACATATATGTTCGAGAAGGAAGCTAGTCTATGGTGGGACAACATCCTATGAACAGTCCCTGCAGGATACATATGGACATGGGACTCATTTGAGACCCACTTCCATGGAAAGTATTTCCCCCTCACATACTGTAATGAAAAGGAGGGTGAGTTCCTTCACCTCCAACAGGGAGGGATGACCGTAGCTAAGTACGAGAACAGGTTCACGGAGCTGGCCAGATATGCTCCTTTAATCTTAGTAGATAAGCTGATGAGAACGCGACGATTTTCTGAGGGTCTGCGGCCTGAGATACGTACGAAGATGTGTTGTGCTAGCATTCTCAACTATGTTGAGCTAGTGAACATGCCCCTGCGAGCTGAGTAGGATAGGAACAGACTATCCCATACACGTATGCCCATGGGTCCGAGGCCTCGGCCTGATTTGCCGAACAGACCGTTCCTCAGTAAGAGGCCACATGCAGATTGGCCTCCTAGACTTATGGCTCCACCGACCCAGCCAAGGCGATCAGATATGTGGTGCACCTACTGTAAGAGGTTGGGCCATACAGACACTTACTACTTTGCCAAGATGTGGGACAACGGCTTCACGCCTCCTCAGAAGATCAACCGCCAGCTTCCTCAAGCTATCTCCGCTCCACCTCTACTTCAGCACGGCCTTTTTACAGGCCAAATGTACCTCGAAATATGCCGCCTCGACGACCTATGGCAGCGCAACCGAATCATCCACAACAAGCTCATGTGCACTCACTTACAGCTGAGGCATCTGAGACAGCAACCGCGGCACCATTGGCTTTCGAAGTCATAGCAGATATCCAAAGTACACCAGTCTTCTTATTGGTGGACACTGGGTCCACTATCTTGATAATATCATGCACAATAGTCAAGCGACTAGTATTGGAAACTATACCTATGGTTGGGGTGAGACTCCTTACCACCACAGGGACCTTCTCAGACACTACCAAGATTTGTAAGGGCTGCTCGATAAACTTAGGGAGCAGAACAGTACTCGATGACCTGACTATTGCCCTGCTATGTCATTACAATATCATCCTCGATATGGATTAGCTCACTGAGATGAAGGCAGAGATCAATTATGATACCATATTGGTGACATCCCATGAACCTGAGGGCACGACCTTTACTTTCCCAGTTCAGGTTAGTTGAGACTACCGCATTAGTTATTATGCTACCCTGATAGAGAATGTCGATGGTCCGACACTGGGGGACATGCCTGTAGTCCAAGATTTCACGGACGTGTTCAGGACGATACCTGGACTACCTCCTCGGCCCGAGATCGACACCCATTTCACTACCAACGTATCGCATGCCTCCATGTGAAATGGAGGAGTTGAGGAGACAGATTGATGATCTGTTAGATTCAGGTTTCATACAACTGAGTGTATCCCCTTGGAGAGCACCTGTGTAATTTGTGAACAAGGACGGATCGCTACAATTGTGTATTGATTATCGCAGGTTGAACTAAGTGATAGTGAAGAACAAGTACCATTTGCTAAGGATAGATGATCTGTTTGACTAGTTGAAAGGGGCATAGTATTTCTCGAAGATCAGCTTACCGTCCGGGTACCATCAGTTGCACGTCAGGGATGAAGACGTGTAAAAAACGGCATTCAGAACTAGTTTTAGGTACTACGAGTTCCTTGTGATGTTGTTTGGACTCACAAACTCACCAGCCGTATTCATGAACCTCATAAATAGGGTATTTCGGCCGTATCTGTACTGATTCGTCATCGTATTTATAGATGACATTTTGATATACTCCAAGAGTCGGAAAGATCACAAAGAGCACCTGCGAGCAGTCTTCGATACTCTCAGGAAGAACAAATTATTTGCTCAGTACAAGGAATGCGACTTCTGGAAAGAAGAAGTCAAGTTCTCGGGACATGTGGTGTCCAAGGAAGGTATCGCTGTAGACCTTGCTAAGGTGATCGCAGTTTAGGACTGGGAGCAGCCCGATTCGGCTATTGAAGTGAGGAGTTTCCATGGCTTGGTAGGTTACTATCGTCAATTAATTAAAGACTTTTCCAAGATAGCCAGACCATTATCTCAGCTCACTCGAAAAGATCTTAAGTTTGCCTAGAACGAGAAGGTAGAAGCAGCCTTTCAGGAACTGAAGGACAAGCTGATGTTTGCCCCTGTGCTAGTATTGTCAGAGCAAGGGTTCAGATATACGATATACACCGATGCATCTCGTGTTGGTTTGGGTTGTGTCCTTATGCAGAAGGATAGAGTGATTTCCTATGCATTGCGACAGTTGAGGAAACACGAAGAAAACTACCCTACCCACAACCTTGAATTGGCAGTAGTTATCTTCGCATTAAAACTCTAGAGACATTACCTCTACGGAGAGGAGTTTGAGCTCTTTGGTGACTACAAAAGCCTCAAGTACATATTCACGCAGAGAGACCTGAATATGAGGTAACGACGTTGGATGGAAACCTTGAAAAACTTCAAGTTTGAGGCCTCCTACCACCCTGGAAAAGCTAACCTTGTGGCAAACGCGTTGAGTCGCAAGAAGACAATAGAATTTGCGGCTCCGCTAATGATAAAAGAATGAAACATGGTAAAATTTGTGCGAGACTTCGAACAGAAGCTTACAGTAGAGGAGACGTTTGTGAGCGTCGCAAATATTCGTGGTCAGCCACTTATTGATGACCGTATAATTGTGGCTCAAAGAGAAGATGAATGGTTAGGGAAAATGAGAAAACGAGCTAGTGATGATGAAGACTCTGAATGGAGAGATGGTTTGGATGGAGGTTTACGTTATTGTGGCCACCTATGCGTCCCGAATCTCCCTGACCTGAGGAAGAAAGTTCTTGAAGCTGCTCACAATTTGAAGATGGCGATGCATCCTGGTAGTACAAAGATGTATCAAAATATGAAACGTTTGTACTAGTGGGACAACATGAAGGCCCACATAGCAGACTTTGTGTCCCGTTGTCGTACATGCCAGCAGGTTAAGGCCGAGCACCACCGACCTCCTTGTTTACTTCAGCCCATGCCAATAGCTGAATGAAAATGAGATTTCATATCTATGGATTTCATTTCCGGGTTATCGAAGACGAGGAAGGGACATGACTCCATTTGGGTGATTGTGGACCGATTGATAAAATTGGCTCACTTCCTCCCGATTGAAGTTTCAAACTTAGGAGATGATTTAGCCAAGCTGTACATCAAGGAGATTGTACGGCTGCGTGGAGTGCCTATGGAGATTGTGTCAGATCGAGACACACGATTCACATCTATCTTTTGGACTCGAATATAGGAAGCGATGAGAGTACAACTAAAGTTCAGTACCGCGTTCCACCCACAAACTGATGGGCAGACAGAACAAGTAAAATAGGTGTTAGAAGATATGTTACGGCATGTGTGCTAGATTTCAAAGACAGTTGGGATGATTGTGTTCCCTACGCTGAGTTTTCTTATAACAACAGCTTTCAAGCGAGCATTGTCATGGCTCCTTACGACGCCTTGTATGGGCATCCATGTCAAGCACCGCATTATTGGGCAGAGGTTGGTGAGAAGAGCCTGATTGGCCCAGATTTGGTACAAGCGACCTTAGAGAAGATTGATATTATCAGGCGTCGACTTCTTATAGCCCAGAGCAAACAGAAGAGTTACGCCGATACACGATGACGGCAGTTAAAATTCGAAGTTGGGGACTACATATTTCTTAAGGTTTCCCCAATGAAGGGAGCCTTCGATTTCGCAAGAAAGAGAAGCTCACGCCATGATTCATTGGCCCACTCCAGATTCTAGACCGAGTGAGTGTGGTAGCATACTGCCTTGCTTTGCCCACACCACTCGCAGCCGTGCACAACGTATTTCATGTATCGATGCTGAATAAATACATTCCTGATCCTTCCCATATTATCAAATGGGAGCAAGTACAGTTGAGTGAAGATGCGACATATGTACTGCGACCAACACGTATTCTCGATAGGAAGGAACAAGTGTTGTGCAACAAGGTTATCCCACTTGTGAAGGTATTGTGGACTCACCACACTGAGGAAGAGGCTACTTGGGAAACAGAAGCCGAAGTTCATAAGAAATACCCTCAGATCTCGAGGAGTATGAAAAGGTACTAATTTCGAGGATGAAATTTTTCTTTAAGGGGTGTAGATTGTAACGTCTCGAAAAAATCAGTACAAAGACCCAAGTATCACCTCAGGCGGAAATCACTAAGGACCGAATTCTTTGGAATTTAGGTGAAGTTTAATTAAGTATTAAACTGATTTAATCAGTGGATTAACTTGAACCACTATCTATACGGATGGCAAGACCTAAAACCATTAAAATTCCTAACTCAGCACTACGTAAAAACCTAAGAGCTATCTCAAAACCCAGTTGCTCTCGGGAGCACATTGAAACTCCGTATCGGACCTGGACTATGTGTCGAAAGTCCGATGACCGTGACAATATAAGGTTATGACCACCTTATTGGGCTTAACAACCATCGCGGGAATCAAGCCCAAATAGTATCCAGAAATGCACAACTAGAGCCCTGAGTAAAGTGTGTGAGAAATGCGAATATCTTTTGAAAGTGCACTGAAACTTAAGTGAATTGGGTCGTTCTCTTGCGGGTGAAATTAAAGGTTTCAGACCGTTAGTTTCTAACCAAACTATACTTATAGATCAGGGAAATTTCTCTGCTCTTATCCATATACTTGTGGCCTTTATCGAGTTACGATGACCGTTGAACAGATACTGGTCTGTCACAGTTGATCGGCCTATCCAAATGCACTAAAATCGCATCTTGTCCTAGATCCATTGCCAGGGGACTTACCCTACGCTGTAGACGAGTAATGGACCTCCAGATGAGCTCCGTTTGCCAGAAACAGTCGCCCTTTAGCTGTAACTTAAGTATACCATGGCCTTGGGGCCATTGACATCAGTTTTAGGCCTATTTAAAGGCCTTAAACCACCTCACTCTCATTCCATACGAATTTCTCTAACCCTAGGAGAGAGAAGAGAGAAAAGAGGAGAAAAGAGTGAGGAGAAGAGAGTGAGTTTGGGAGATCGTTGCTGGGATTCACTCCCACTACTCCACATGTTGAATCGCTGCCCCACCATCGCTACACGAACGATTCCAACTTCGATTTGGTTAAGGAATCCTAACCCTAATCTTGATTTAGGAATCCAAATAAAGGAATCTACTAAATAGCTAACTTATTTCATTGCTTAGGTGTCCAATGTTCGGTTTACGGGAATGTAGTGTACAAACCGAGTTTGTAACGAGCTTACCGATGAAAGGTGCGGACCATAAACGTTTAAGTTATGGTTTTCAAGGCTTTCAATGTCAGCAATGATTTATGTCTGACTTGATAGTTGTCATATGATCTTAGTTACTATGTATTTGAAAAGGCCGAGCTATTAAGTCCTAGAGGGGGGAGGGTGAATTGCACTATGCCAAATTAAAAATTAATAGCGAAATTTAAATAAATTAAATGCTAAAAGCACTAAACAATCTCACAATGCTAAAATTAAAGACAACCTCAAAAAAACGAGTATTGAGAGGTTGATACAGATGTTGTTCTAAGGATAACCTTACACCATAAAAGCCAAGGGTTTATGGCAGGACAACCTTACTAGAGCAGTCTGTGTATCGAAAACTCAAATTGATACAGAGGAATAAATAAATAAATAGCAAAGGAAGGAAATCTAAGCTATTACAACATTCCCACACAAACATAAAAGAAATTACAACATTCTCCACAAGTGCGTAAAGGGAAATTTCAACATCCACAAAATAAAATAAACAATCAACCACAAGACCAGAAATTATAGTGGTTCGCTTGTGTGTACACCAACTGTTAAACAACAGCTATACAACTACTCCACTCCTAATATCCTCACACAGTGGATATTAGCATTCACTATGAAAATAGGTTTTTCAAGGTTCACCTAAAACCCTCACAATTGTGTCTTTCAAGTGAGCTTACACAATTAAAAAAACCCTACACTCTGACTTTTCTGGATCACCTCAGACAAACCAAAACAGAGAGATTTTTCTGGCACAATCTCAATAAAACTAAAAAAATAGAATTTACAATAATGTAAAATACCTGGATAGTCTCCTTTTGAAGTAGCCCAGAAGAACCAAATCGGAGTAGAAGTTCAATGTCCACACTCACTTATGATATGGTTCTAGGTTCTAAATTGATTTTAAATTAAATCAAGTTGGGCTAGCTCTATTTGATTTTGATTCCAAAAAGGGCAAATCTCAATCCCTTCTTCAAATATGAATGGAATATAAAATACAAAATCAAATATAACAAAGCTAAATTAAGAGAATATTAAATATGCACAATATAGCTTAAAAAGATGACTAACTTATCTCTCAGAGTGACCTATTGATTTAGCTTGAATTGGATATAAAACTCTAAAATTCGTGCTCTATTTATAATACTAGAAATTGCTTGCTCGACTAGTCCTGCGGTCAGCTCGACTAGTCGTAGGACCAATAGATTTTTAAAATTTCGAGCGTGATAAGATAAAACCGTTTCACGACTGGTCGAAAGACCTGCTCAACTGGTCAAGCGGCCTCCACGACCAGTCGATTCCTGTCTACGACTGGTCGTGTGCAACCCAATTTAGTTGTTGGACTTTGAGTCGAGCCTGTTTCGAGCACTGTTCACACTACCAGTCGAGTAGTCTCCAGGACTAGTCGAGGCTACAACAAAAATTCCTGAAAATCAGTAACAAACTTAGGACTGGTCGAGAAATTCTTGGACTGGTCGAGCCAGTGCTAGGACTAGTTGAACATAGCCTAGGACTAGTCTAAAAACAGACTATGCACTTATAAAATGAGTCATTTGACTTATGTATTCAAAATGACCTAGCCTAAGGTCAATCTAGGGTCATCCAAACCTTTTTAGTGTATGAACATTGAGTTCTTCTTTTCCTTCGGTTGATAGAAGATCTTTGAAGTTCACGAAGCTTGAGATCTTGTCATATGTAGAAGCTTGAACTCGAGACTTCTGAAGCTTGACTTGAAGCTTGAGCTTGAGCTTGAAGACTTAAGTTTAAAGCTTAAGCTTCAGCTTGATCTTGAAGACTTGAGTTTGAAGCTTGAAAATTTGAATTCACACTTTGATGTTGTACTTGAACAAGAACATGTAATCTTGCATTTAATGTTCTTAAAGTAAAGACCTTTGTTCTTGTACATGAGATGCACTATGACAATTATAGGAGCTAGATAGCATAGCACTTACAGTATTCGATAAATTATACATGTGTGTGAACTATGTGAATATATTATGCATTTTATGTGTTTGTTGAAATGTTCGGATGAATATGAGATCATGATTTGTGCTTGCCCTGACTATTAACCTAGAATACATGATTGTTGTATGTATGACAACTCCTTTATGAAAGGATTTGCCATAATATATGCTTTCACTAATTTAGTTCATGTATGAAGTAATGTGTAGGCTAAGTGTTTGATAACATGTCTAAATGAGTACTTGTTTGATGAATTGCATTTATTAAGGGTGTTGAGATGGGATTCTTAACTAACTTAGTTATATGTATAAATTCCTTCATGTCACTTTAATTGCAACTAAGTGATTTATGTAAAAAATGCATATGTATAATAACATGTTCTATGTGTTTGATAAAATGCTCAAATGAGATTCGTGTTTGAATTATTTGTTAAATGCTATTATGATTATCACATGTTACATTTGAGTGTGATTGGGACTACTATGTAGTCTAGGCAATCGGTAACGACTTCTAATCGAGTGGCTGAACTGGTCTCGCTACAAGGGATACGTTTGAGGAATTCAAGTCGTACGGTGATTGTCGACAATGGTTAGGCCACGTGGAGTGCTTATGTGCTCCATGTCGATTGATTTAGTATGCGCTCGTACAAATCGAACTTGTTAAATGACCCGATTGGCCTAATATGTGTTTACATGCATGGACACTACTGCTTGAATCTAAGGTACTGCTTACCGATGTGACTGCCCATTTCAACCATGGTACCATGATCCCCTAAGACTCACGAACCGAGCATGGTGGTGTATGGGATACCATGGTCGAGTTGTCAGCCTACATTGGGGTGACAAGCCTCCTCGTAATAACCAGTGAGCAACCCAAACTCGTGAGCCGAATATGGTGGTGTATGGGACATTGTATTTGAGCTGTCGGCCTACGTTCAGGTAACAAGCCTCTCTTAGTGACCTCGAGTATAATCAATTGAACTTACCTATCCACTGCTTGCATTAGGGGTGACGCCTTACAACTTGCTTATCGTATGTGATTAACCAGGACTGACGACCCTAGATGGATCTCTATTTGTGTTAATGATATAAAGGGAGGTACCTTAGCTTCACGAATCTGCTGTATGAATTAGCCTAATTAAGAACTTGGTTAACATGACCATGCACCGCATTGCGTGTGCTTTGGCGAGGAAGTGCACATTTAGGGAGTTTGTCATGCGCGACCATGAGATGAAGTCACTAAGGGAGTGCAAGAGAGGGCATGCATCATTATAGCATACCATTCCTGCATTAATAAGAGTACTTAGGATATGATTATTGTACTGATTTATCATTACTGCTTGACTGAATTGATAACATGTTAACCTCTACTTATGTACCACTGAGTTGATCACTCACTCCCATTCTAGGATGATGTTTTAAAACACCAACCAGACCTTGATTTAGATGCAAGTTATGGTGAGGCTTACGCGACGGAGCCAGACTTCCTTGATGAGGAGTTCTCCTACATGCAACTCTCAGGCAGGTCTATGTAGACCTAGAGTTGTGTCACTGGGATTATGGGACTATGGATTAGTTGAACCTTTGCACTTGATATTTTATAAATTTTGGAACCATACATGTACTTATTTAGCCTGGCAACATACTCATACTCTGAGAATTGATAAACATTTACATACTTTTATATTTATCTCACCACTTGCTTAATTACGTTAACTCTGGAGTATGATATGCTGATTTAGTGTAATCTCATTCATGTATAATGCACTAATACAGACAACATTTAATCATCATTATCTATGTGGTATAAGTGATATGACGGATCTTGGGAGTTGAGCTTTGCTCGACCCTCGAAATTCGGGGCGTTACAAGGCCTGCATGGGTCCTACACCTAAAATTCTAAGGGGGGATGCTATCCTCACTATGAAATCAGGGTCTAAATGACCCATCAAAGCCATGGATTTAAATGAAACATCACGATGGGGTCCATGGAGAATGGCCCCATCATGACTCATGCATGCAACAAGGGTGGGCCATTGGCCACACCCAATGGGTCAAGTAAGATCTCTACCATTGATTGGTGGGTCCTACATGCCTCCATACAAGAAAATTAAAGATGTAAGGAAGAACATAGAAGATCTACTCCTAGACATGACACCCACATCAAATCTCCTTCTTTATTCTTCCACCCTTAGGTCTTCTAGCTTCAAGGGAGGTGATTTAATAGTGGTGATGGGTTCCTAAGGGCTAGATTAGGAGGGCTTGAGCTTTAAGGTGGCTGGCCATAGAGGTTCTCTTGGACTTTTGGAGGTTGCTAGCAAGGGAAAATGAAGAAGAAGAGAGGGAGGGAGGGAGGGAGATAAGAGAGAGAGGGAAATGATTGCTAGGTAAGGTAATGATTGCTCATGTAAGGCATGCTTGCATCATTACAAAGCATGCTTGCTCGCATGTTTGGAGGCTTCTAGAATAGGGTGATGTCATCCCTAGGCTAGTAGCCTAGGATAACATCATCCTAATGATTGTTTAAGGATATGCACTAACTGAAATGGCCCCGCAATGTGCGGTCCACTGCCATGATGATGCGCAAGCCATAACTCTCAATCTAAGTGTCGCATTGGCACACAAGACGTGGCGTTGGAACTGCAACGATGACACGGTTGCGATGGCATAGGTCTCGGTTTTAGTCGGCGACGCACCTCAAGGTCGCTCGTAAATGCTAACTACAAGTTGCGGATCACCGAAATTCGACGAAGAGGATCGTGGGATCCTAAGGAATGGAATGGTACTAGGACACAGGCCTGATAGGTATCAGATTTGGTATAACTATTGTTTAGTACATTGTCACCCTTGCCATAGATAGACGAATATATGGTATTAGATTTGGTATATCCATTGTTGAAGTTGATCTTGATTCGTGGGTTAGAACCACCATCCTTGTAGGGGACCCCGCCTTGAGATATATGATATGCTAGTACCTTGAGTAGGTTATGATATTCTAACATGGACCATTCCATATCGTTCAGCCCCTATTCTTGTAAGTGACATACCGGTTAAGGCTGGTCATCGCCTATTATATCTGATAATCATGCTAGTGTACTTAGTCTAGTAGGACACACTAAAAACATACTTAGTATAACATCATGATACATGCCCATACGCATCATTTGTACGCATGTTATGAGGAATGATTGATCGTAGCATATGCCATTTGGCTGAGATGTTATGGGACTCCCTGTGAGTTGCCTGACACAATCACACGGTACACGCCAAATTGATGCATGATTGGATAGCATGACTCATGCATCTCGTATTTGTGTGACATGATCACTTAGCGCCCTAGCAACACTAGGGTTATAGTCTCCATAGGCATATCGTGGATGACCAGATGGGATACCGAAAATGTTTGGTTCTAGCACTTGGGCACTTTTTGATGTCCTTGGGTGAAAGTTCCTAAACTTCCTTGGTAAGGAGATGCTTCAACGTCTAGATCGAGTAGATACATGAGCGCATGGGTGCCGAATACCAGTAGGTCACGACTCTCACTGTGTCGTGGTCAGTTGGAAGGGGGTGTGTCATGCCACAAACTCGGAAATCGGGCTCACAAAATTTTCAATCGCCGAATCTGGCGCCTACAGCGTCCGTAGTACCCCATTCTCAGCTTCCGGCACCCATATACCAGGTTCCGATCCTGGGATCCTATAAGGAGGATTTTTAACATGAATTTATTTCATAACAAGCATAACCATAAGCATAACCCATGAACAATAACCAAGACACCATCAAAAAATTCACTATGATAAAAAACTTTAAGGTATAATGCGTATAAAGGGAAATACAATAACAAAATCGGAAGTACTAAAAGTCTGCTACATGCTCTAATCTCAATGTTGCTATGGTGTCCTAGCAGTAACTGCACGCAATGGTCGTGCATAAGCTTACGAAAAGCTTAAAGAGTGGTGAGAGTGTGTGCGCAATATAAGCATGCTCATAATGCAATATCTGAGTAATGTGGAATATGTTGGCAAATCTATTAATACTATCAGCTGTACCAAGGCTATGCGATGCAAGGCATGAATGTTATCGGTCATATCAAGGCCATACGATGCAAAGCGTGAATGATGTCGGCCATACTAAGGCCATGTAATGCGAGATGCAACTCAAGCATACCAGTCTTCATCTGAATCCACATATCAATGCAGCTCATCATTAGATCATCAAATATCAGTATAGTTCTTACACTGGAAAATCACTGGGGTCTAGTACACTTTACACCAGCTTGCGGCCCCTACCCGAGCGCATAACTGGGTAAGTGGAAAACACCTCACTATCTGCCTACCAATATCGGGCCTGGCTAGTTGATAGTGGACCCATTCCTCAAGCTGGTCAAAATCAACCTATATTGCCCCCTCACTCAGGTGGGTAAGGTCACACCCCTTTCCAACTGACCATGACACAGTGGGAGATGCGGCCTACTGGTATGCCGCCCTCGTGCGCTCATGTATCCACTCAGTCTCGACGTTGGAGTCATCCTCTGGTAACATCGAGTTTAGAGATTTCACCTAGGGACATTTATGGTGCCCTGATGTTAGTAACAATATTTTTGGTATCTAATCCGACTCTCTACGATGTGTCTGTCGAGGCCACGACCCTGATGTCGCTAGGGCATATAGTAACCACATCACGTAATGCAAGATGCATGAGTCATACAATCCAGTCATGCATCAATCCCGCGCATACCGTGCACTCATGAGGGATGACTCCGTCTATTAGGGAGTCCCATAAACAACCTACCCAAAGGCATATGAAATGGTCAACCACATCTCATCATTAGCATGCAGATGATGCGTATGGGCATGTATCATGATGCTATGCTACCGTATACTTCTAGTCGGCATCGATAACCGGCCTATAGATAAAGCAGGGTCCACAGAAGGACCGCGAATCTGGTCTGAAATGATATACTCCCCCATATCAAGGTTGGGGCCTACCTATAACCTAAGGATCCGGAAAAGGGTTCCTTCACCATACTATTTCATGGCCCGCTAGATGCCCTAGGGGGGCCAAAAATAAGTCCTAGATGGACTCCAAAGTAAAAGGAATAACCCTACTAATAACCACTGGGGGCCCAACATCTTGGGTTATCCCAACGAATGGATAGATCATGCAATATCAATGGGGCCAGTGATTTGGGTTGACACATTTAGAGAATGACGAGAATGGGCCTAACAAGGCCTAAGGGAAGGTCAAAATGTGGACATTCAACCATCATTGCCCATCAATGTAGACCTTTAACCAACATTGATCCCAAGGGATGGCCCACATAGAGCCAAGCATATAGTGGGCCCACGGCCTCACATAAGGGTCTAATATACATCACAATGGGCCTTACTTAAGGGCCACATATACATCATATTGGGCCTCACTCATGGGCCTTATATACATCATATTGGGCCTCATGATATGGGTCAATATACATCACATCGGGCCTCATCAAATGGGCCACAATTGCATCAAGGTGGGCCTTAACGGATGAGCCACAAATGCATTAAGGTGGGCCTCATGGATGGGCCATAAATACATCAAGGTGGGCCTCATGGATGGGTCATAAATACATCAAGGTGGGCCTCATGGATCGGTCATAAATACATCAAGGTGGGCCACATGGATGGACCATAAATACATCAAGGTGGGCCTCATAGATGGGCCACAAATACATTAAGGTGGGCCTCATGGATGGGCCATAAATATGTAACGCCCTGAAAATCAGGGGTCGAGTAGTAACTCAACACCCGAGTTCCAAAACATCACTTATGCAACATAAATGCTTACGATTGAATGTTGTCTGTGTTAGTGCATTAATCAAGAGTGGGATTATTCCAAAACAGAAATTCATACTCCAGATCAAGTTATAAAACACAAGCGGAAGACTGAAAGATGTATATAGATGTATATAAAGCCAGAAATATCACAATCGGTCTCCAGAGTATGAACACCTTACTGAGTCACCATATACATGTATTTGTTTCAAAATTAAAATGCCAAAAATGGTACAACTAGAATGGTACACCCTGTAGCCCCGTCATTTGAATGGCCTAAGCATAACCTCCAGAGAACTGCATGTAGGAGAACTCATCCTGATCATCATAGTAATCAAGCTCAGCCTCCTGCGTCTCATCAATACCTGCATCTAAGACAGGGTCTGGTGGGTGTCCAGAACACCATCTCGTAACATGAGAGTGAGTAGCTAACTCAGTAGAACAATAAAGCACAGGTTAACATGTTATCAATTCAGTCAAGCAGTAATGATAAAGCAATACAATCAAATACTCCTAAATACTATTATTAATGCAAGTATGGAATGCAATCATGATGCATGCCCTCGGCAATGCTCCCTCATGTAACACCATCTTACATTCGCAACATACGTTCATCCCTCAGTGCTCCACATCTTCCAGGCACATGCAGTGATATGTTATGAGCGTGATTACTGAGTTATTATTAGTCCTTTTCATACAGTAGTATTGGGAAACTAAGGTACCTTCCTTATATCATTCCCAAATAATGATCCATTCTAGGGTCGCCAGTCCTAGATAATCTCATACGATGATATAATTCTAGTTCGCTATAAAGGGCTGTCAGGGTTGTTACACGCACTCGTTGCACCGCTCCCCCATCACCTTATCAATATAGGCCTAGTTTATATTTTGTTTACTACAGGAAGGCTCGTTGCCTCTCCACAGCTTCAGAGTATGCTCGAGGTCACTACAAAGGGCTCGTCACCAATCAGTGTAGGCCGATAGCTTGAATACAGTGTCCCATACCACCGTATTCAGTTCACGAGTCTGGGCTGCTCACTGGTCACTACGGGGAGGCACGTGGCCCCAGCGTAGGCCGACAGCTTGACCACGGTGTCCCATACCACCATGTCCGGCTCATGAGTCTTGGCGAATCGAGGTACCAAGGTTAACAGGGTTACACTGGTAAGTTTGGTACCCTAGGTTCAAGCAGTAGCGTCCAAACATGGTTAACATATATTAGACAGATCGGGTTACTTGACGAGCTCGATAGCATGAGCGCACATTTCATCGATCGACATGAAGTGCATAAGCACTCCGTGTGGCCTAACCACTGCCGTCGACCAACATACGACTCGGGTTCGTCAAACACGTCCTATGTGGTGAATGAATCTCAACCACAAACTCAAGTCTGTTACCGATTGTCTGGACTATAATCATAGCCCCACTCACAATTAATCCTTAACCAGAAGCATGTAGAGTAAAGCAGAATAAACAAAGTAATTCAAGCATGTTAACAAGCATGTCATAAAGCATGTTAGAAAGCACAATATAAACAGAAAATACAAACACATATTTCATAGTAAGCAGTTAAATTAAACAACCAATATAGAGGAAATCATATACATCTCTAAGTTAGTTGAGAATCCTATCTCAACACCTACGTAAAGCACAATCATCTAAGCACTTGCTCTTACAAGCATTTTCACAAACACTTAGAATACACTTATTAACATACATAACGTATATTAGCAAAAACATGTATTAGGGCAAATCCTTTCACCGAGTAAGTATCACACTTATATCTAGCATGTACATACAGTGATTTATCATGAAAAAAATACTTTCAAAATTTGTACGTATATGGTATTTTCTACAAATATACTGGATACACTATATGTCATAATTTGTATACGCGATCGAAATGCAAAATGAACATCGGTTTGTGCATGTACAATAACACCCAGAACATGAATCTATCATTCACTGACAATGAAAGCGTTGAAAACCATAACCTATACGTCTAAAGTCCGCACCTTATGCTGTAGAAACGTAATGAACTTAACAGAAACTCTATGCTTTCATCAACGTCGATATGACGACCTATAACACAAGGTAAGTCAGCTACTTAGCTACTTGTACCAATAGAAACCCTAAAACAGGTTAGGGTTAGGGTTTCCTTACCTAGAAATGAAGTTGGAATCGCCGGAAAAGTGATTAGATTGTGATGAATAAGCACGTATAGCACCAGGGTAGAATAGCAGGAAGATCCTCCCACTTGTCTCATACTTTCTCCCTCTTTTCTCTCTTCTCTCTCCTAGGTTTTCTCAAATTCGTATGGTGAGAAGGAGAGAGGGTTTAAGGTCCTTATATAGGCCTAAAACTCACCAAAATAGACCCAGGGTCAAGGTATAATTAGGTTATGTCCAAGGCGGGTCTGTTCCGTCTCAACAGAGCACTTCTGGAGCCCCCCTTGAGCCAAAGGTCGGACTTAAGCTCACTGACTATGGATCTAGGTTGAGTTAAGTTTTCATTCCAATTGGGTTCCCAGATCACACGTGGCGGACCAGTTTCAGTTCAACGGTCACAGAAACTCGATCAGGGTTATAAGTACACAGACATATATGGAAAATGTTTCCTGATCCGAGTGTGTATTTAGGTCAAATTCCGATGGTCGATTGTTTATATTTGGCCCACAAACATTAAGTCTCAGATTACTTAAATTTAATTGAATTTCTAAAGAAAATCATGTTTTCTCACACTCCTGGCTCAGAGCTCAAGCGAATAACCCCGAAATATTATCTAGTTTCGACTTCCGAAATGGTTGTCAAGCCTAGCAAGGCGGTCCTAATTCTATAACCTCGTATCATTCGGACTTTCGATGTACAGTCCAGATCTGATACAGAGATTTAATATGCTCCCAAGAGCAGTCGGGTAATGAGTTTGATCCTAGACTTTAAGGCAACCTAGCGTCAATGATTCTACAAGTTTTGGGTCTTGCAGATCGTATTTAAAGTGATTCAAGCAAATTTCATGGCTAAACTAGTTTAACACTTAGTTAACTTTGTCTAATTTCTAAAGGATTTGATCCTGAGTGATTTTTGCCTGAGGTGATACTTGGGCCATTGTACGGAATTTTCCGAGTCATTACAAAATACATCAAGGTGGGCCTCATGGATGGGTCACAAATACATCAAGGTGGGCCTCATGGATGGGCCATAAATACATTAAGGTGGACCGTAACAATGGTCCTCATATACATCAAGGTAGGCCACAACAATGGACCTCATGTACATCAGGGTAGGCTCGTCATCCTAACGGGACTATCTACACCATTTATCTATTATTAGAGATCAGTTTAGAGCATTACCCACAAAAATGAATTATATCGGAAGATCATCTGGACCATACCATAATTAGCAGTGGAGATAATGATTTTCCTTGCTTAAAATTCGCAGGGCCCACCATCATGTTTATTTTCCATCCAATCTGTTCGTATGGTCACGAAGACCTGAATTAAGGGGAAAAACAAATTTCATATTGATCTAAAACTTCTGGGATATTAAAAGGGCTTTAATGGTAACTGTTTAATTCTCCACTGTTTTCTGCAGTGTGGTCCACCTGATATACAGGTCTCCTCATTTTTAGTCTCAAGCCTTAAGACGAGCTCGCCACTTAGATGGACGGTTTGGATGTAATACATACATTTGCGGTGGGTCCCACCATCCAGCCATCTAGACGGTGTAGATTAGACCCATACATCTGGTGGGTCCCACGAAACATGCTGACATCACTACATTAGATATATAGCCGGTGTGAGGTACCCTAGCCAATCCGTTAGTAGGTGGGTCCCACATGGGGCCCACCACATACATACATATATATAATATTATATTATTATTATTATTATTTTATTTTTATTTTTTTTATTTTGAAGATCTCTGACGTCCAGGCCCAGGACGGCCTGGACATAAAACACATAAATCATGGTGGTCCCCACCGTCCAGACCACCGGACGATGTGGATATGCATCACGTGTGGGCCCCACACGGATGAACGGTTTGGGTATAAAACATTCCTCATGATCAGGGCCCACAGAACTTACTAAGGTCAACCAGTAGTGCTGCTGCAAGTGCGACCCGCTGGCCTACCATCCAGGATGGACAATTGGGATACAATAAATAAATGATGGTGGGTCCACGTCAGTGTGGCCCACCACTTGGATCAAATTGATATTTGTGTTTTTACTTCATCCATGATAGTGGGAAGGGGCCCAATAGATGGACGGTCTAGATCAAGTGGGTCACAATCCATCACAAAAGAGAGAGAGAGAGAGAGAGAGAGATCGGCATAATGGAGGGACCCCGCCACTATGGGCCCCTCTTTGTTACAACACAAACATCAAGATGGGTCCCATCACAAATGGGCCTTACATAAAAAAAAAATCAAGATCTTATGCTCGATCACCACCGATTGGCCTTCTTCTTGGTCCTTTGGCTTCCTTAGCTCCTAAGCTCAACTTTTGATGGTGGATGATGAATTTTGGATGGTGGAGATGAGAGTTTTTGGAGTAGGGAAGTGGGTCACACCTAGCTTCTCCTTGGGAGTCTTGGACGATTGGTCTCTTGGTTGCTTAGGAGTGAAGAGAGAAAATGAGAGAGAGAGAGAGAAGTGATGAGATGAAAAGGTGATGGAGTGATGGGTGATAGGTGTAAGGAAGGGATGGGTGGAGAGAGAGAGAGAGAGAGAGAGAGAGAGAGAAAGAGAGAGAGTGTTAACTTTGCAAATGGGAGAGAGATGGGTAGGGTATGGTTGCTTGTACTTGTGATAGGATGTGTACTTGATTGATTGATATGATGGGTTGTAGAGATTCTCTTGGATTTGCAACGCGTGGTGTTTTCCTCAAAATAAATGCAGGCCCACAACTCCTGGCCTGGGGTATCGCATTGGCGTGCGAGACGCGGCGTTGGAACTACAGCGATGGTGCAGTCATTAGGGTATAAGTCTTGGGTAGAGCTGACTTTGATATACGGGATGCGACTTAGGGTCACGCGCAAATGCTATCTATGCGTTGTGGGTCACCAAAATTTGACTGGGAGGACCACGGAAGCCTATAGAATGGTACGGACTATGATACAGGCCTTACAGGGTGTGGCCTTATCCGCCCAAGTGAGGGGGCTATAAGCTAAGTTGAGTATTGTTAGTGCTATGATTTCATATCCCTTTGGTTGTCAAATTTTGTAGTGTCAAAACCTATATGTCTTGTACTTCTTGTGTTTCTTGTTTGTGACTACACACTGCTTCAAGACAAGATCATGAATGAAGAATGTTTTCAAGACAAGATCATAAATGAAGAATGTTTGCAAGACATGTCATGGATGAAGTCTACAAGAATAGAAGACTTCAAGTTTACTTCTAACAAGTTCAAGATTAGAAGACTTCATCAAGACAAGTCAAGAAAGTACCAAGCTCTAGAAAGCCGTCAACTCGATTCAAGCTTCTCCTTCAAGATCATCTGAGAATATAAACCTTCAAGACTTCAATGTTCATCTCACTTCAAGGTTTGTTTGACTTTAGATTGACCTTAGGTTGGTCTGTATGATAGGTCATTCTGTATACATAATCCGAATATTTTAATATGCTTGTTATGACTGTTCTAAGACTAGTCCTAGAAATCTTAAGACCAGTCCTAGCTTTGCTTTGACCAGTCTTAGGTTTCTCAGGACCAGTCGTAGGTTGTTACAGATTTTTGAATTTTCCTAGTTGTCCTTCGACTAGTCCTGGACTTGCTTCGACCAGCCCTGCGAAGTTCTACGACTCATCCTTCGACCGGTCGTAGTCTTACGACTCGAACTCCAGCGACCTATCTAGGGTCCTACGACCAGTCGTAGGTGACACACGACCAGCCGTAGGTGGCCCACGACCGGTCGTAGGTTACCTAAGACCAGTCGTGGGAACAGCTAATCTAATCCCGCAGAAATCTTTCAAAATCTTTGAAGCTACGACCGGTCCTAGGGATCCTAAGACCAGTCGAAGATGGGATTTTTCGGAGCTATAAATAATGCACGAATTTTAGAGTTTTAGACATTCCATTCCATTTAATTCAAGCGATTTAAGGCTATACTCGAGATAAGTTGTGATTTTTTTTAAGCTCACTTGTGCATATTTAATATTCCTTTTGTTAGCATTATTCTATTGTGATTTTGATCCACATTCCAATCTCATTTAGAAAAGAGGAATTTGTGATATTCCTTCTTCGGGATCAAAATCAAATAGACCTTGCTCTTCTTGATTTAATCTAAAATCAATTAGACATAGAACCATTCTTTAAGTGAGTATTGGACATTGAACGACGTATCATACATCTACTCCGATTGGTTCTCTTGGGCTACTTCAAAAGGAGATCCAGGTATTTTACTTTGTAATTTACTTTCTCTGGTTTTGTTTGAGATTTGCGGAAAATCTCATTGTATTGGTTATCCGAGGAGAGCCAGAAAACTCAGATTGTGGGGGTTTTGGATTGTGTAAGCCCGAGATAAAAGACACAATTGTGAAGGTTTTGGATGAACCTGTGAAAACCTATTTTGAGAGTGCATGCTAATATCCCCTGTGTGAGGATATTAGGAGTGGAGTAGCATTCTGTGTGGCTGTTGGCTAATAGTTGGTGAACACACAGGCGAACCACTATATATCGTTATGTTGTGGATGTGCTTGATTTCTTTATTCATTTATTCCTTCAGTATTGTGGATTGCTTTTGTGGATGAATGTTGTAATTTTCATTTCAAGCAAGTGTGGTTGAATGGTGTAATAACTTAGGATTTATTTACGTAAGTTATTCTTGATTTATTTTCCATATCATTTGTGATTTCTAGATTGTTCTAGAAATAAGGTTGTCTACCATAAGCCATTGGTTTTGGTGTAAGGTTGTCCTTAAAAGCGATTCAAGATCATTCTCATATTCATGTGCTTTGAGATTGTTATTATTTCAAAGATTGTTATTTATATATTTTATTATTCTCATTGTTTTAAGTTTTATTTGGCATTGCCCTATTCCCCCCCCCCTCTAGGGCATATAGCTAGGCCCTTTCAAGTATGACTAGCTTAGAAATGGGTCTGCTATCGACGAGCCAAGTAGGTATTGGCAGACTACTGGCTAGGCAGATAGTGAGGTATTCCCCTCTTAGTAGTTGCACGGCAAGGGAGGCTGTAAGGCCCGTATCCTAAACTGTACCGTTCCTTAGACTCTCGCAGTTCTCCCGGTTGAATTTTGGCAAACCACGACCTATAATCGGCATTTGCCCGTGACCCTAAGTCACACCTTATATATTTGAGTCAACTCGACCTGAGACTTATACCATAGTGACTGCCCCATTGCCACGGTTCCAACGCCGTGTCTCGCACGCCGATGCGATACCCAGGCCAGGAGTTGTGGACCTGTGTTTATTTAAATGAAAATATCGTGCATTTGCAAAACCTAAGAGAATCTCTACCAAACATCAAATCAATCAATCAATGTACAAGTCAAGTACACATCCATTACTCACCCATCCTCTTTCAACCAAAGTCAATTCTCAAGTCAAGTACACCCATCCATCTCCCTTACAACCCCCCCTAACCTCTCTCTCTCTCTCTCTTGTCCCTACCATTTTTCCAAGCAACCTAAAGAAGAGAAATGTCCAAGCATTCTAAGGGAGAAAGGAGAAGTTAGGTGTGGCCCACTTCTTACCCCTAAAATCCTCATATCAACCCTTTAATCTTCATCATCTACCATCAAAGAAGAAGCCAAGGAGTTTATCTTGCCATGGATTTAAGAAGAAGAGTAAATGGTGGGTGATTTTAGGATATCCAACCGTTGATTTTCATTTAAGGGCCCACTTATGATGGGACCCATCTTGATGTATGAACATCGAGGAGCTCATAGTGGCGGAGCTCCTCCTATTTCCGCCATTTCTTTCTCTCTCTCTCTCTCTCTCTCTTTTCCTTTTTGTATGGTGATGATGATAATGAAGTGTGTGGCTCACCTGATGTGTGTGTGTGTGTGTGTGGCCCACCATGATGTGTTATATTCATGTCGTCTACCTGCAGGGCCCACTTTCTATCGTCCAGCAACCTGGATGAAGGAAAAACACAAATATCAACTGATCTAAAGCTTTGTTGGGCCACCACGTGGATCCACCTTGATGTGTGTGCGCTGGATGCACCATGATGTGTTCCGCATCCACACGTCCATCCGTTTTGTCCAAATCATGGACCCACCTGATCCTAACCATCCAGGGATGGTCGTCCAGCAGCAACTACTGTTGGACCGTGTGAAAGGGAAAATAAATATCAGCTTTGTTCGAAGCTGAGGTGGGCCACATGTGTGGACCCACCTCTAATATATGTGTTTCAACCATGTTATCTATCCATGGGTCCCATGTGGTGACTACCATGATGTATGTGCTGTGGATCCACACCGTCCAGAACTCTGGACGGTGGGTCAGATCATGAGGTATGAGTTACATCCACACCTTCCAGCCTTTTAGGACGTGTGGACCCACCTTGATATCTGTTCATTGATTGGATAGTGGAAGAGGATTGGCTGGAGTACCTCCACCAGCTATACAGATGCTATATATGTGACGTCAGCAAGCTCTATGGGTCCCACCAGTAGCTTGCTACTGTAGCTGATGTCAGCAAGTTCTGTGGGCCCCACGTAAGGCATGTGTTACATTCAACCGTCCATCTATTGGATGAGTAGCCTCAACTGCTGTGCAATGTCAACAAGTTCTATGGGTCCGTCTATGATGTATTTGTCATCCACACTATCCAAATGGCTGGACGGTGGGACCCACCTCCGATGTATGGGTCACATCCCCATCATCCGTTTACTAGACGGGTGGGGCCGATCTTGATGTACGTATTCTATATCAACACCGTCCACCCCCGGACAGTGCTGCCTGGGGCGACCGTTATGTATGTATTCCTCCACACCATCCATCTAATTTCGGGATGTGTGGGGCCCACCTTGATGGCATGTATATATCCACACCGTCCATACCTTTGACGGTGGTGGGGACCACCATGATGTATTTGTTTTATCCCTATTGTCCGTCCATGGGATGCACCATGATGTATCTGCTTTATCCCCACCGTCCTTCCCTTGGACGTGAGGCCCACCTTGTGATGTGTTATGTATTCACACTGTCCATTCACGTGGCCCACACGTGATGTACATGTTTGATTCTAGCTGTCCATCTAGTGGGGCCCATTTAGAATGCATAGGGCCCACCCCAATATGATGTTTTTATGGCCCATTGATGAAGCCCAATATGATGTATTTATGGCCCGTTAATGAGGCCCAATATGATGTATTTATGGCCCATTTGATGAGGCCCAATATGATGTATATGAGGCCTATGCGAGGTATTTGTGGCCTATTTGGCAAGGCTAATATGATATATATAGGCCCATTTGATGAGGCCCGACGTGATGTATTAGCGGCCCATATGATGAGGCCCAATATGATGTATTTGCGGCTCATTTGATGTGTAACATCCTGAATTTTGGCCAACCTGAAATTAGACGTCCTTAGGTAATGGGTCACTCCTGACACCTTATTAACGTGTCAGAACTCAATCCCATAGTCTAAAATCGCTTCTTAACCCATTTCCTTCACAAATCTCACCTTTCACCGCCTTGTTCTTTAAATCCTTCTAAGTACTTTCACATTAAACACTATTTAAAGTTTAGGTGATGAAGAACAATACTTAAACTAAACATTACTACAAAGGACTAAGTACCACCTCAGACAAAAATCATACAAGACTAAATCCTTTAGAAATTAGGTGAGAATTAGCTAGTGTTAAACTAGAGTACCTGTGAAATTAACACTAATCACTTTAAATACGATCTGCAAGACCCAAAACTTGTAGAAACGTTGACACTACATTACCCTAAAATTTAGGATCAATCTCATTACCTGGCTGCTCTCGGGAGCATCTCGAAACTCCGTATCAAATCTGGACCGCACGCCGGAAGTCTAATTAACACGAAGTTAAGGAATTAGGACCGCCTTGCTGGGCTTGACAACCATCTTGGAAATCAAATCTAGATGTGTCCCAGCGCTATTCGCTTGAGCTCGGAGCGGGGATTGTGAGAAATATGAAAATAATTCCAAAATAAATAAGGATTTATGAAATCTGAGACTTGTCGCTTGCAGATCAGTATTAAGAAACCTGACCGTCAGAATCAGACCAAATTACACCCTCGGACCAGGGATATTTCCCCAAACATATCCATGTTCTCGGAATCTCCGATCGAGAGCCACTGACCATTGAATTGAAACTGGTCCACCACGCGTGATCTGGGAACCCGACTGGAACGAAAACTTAACTCCACCTAGATCCAAAGTTGGTGAGCTTAAGTCCGACCTTTGGCTCAAGGGGGGCCGCCAGAAGTCCTCTGTTGAGCTGAAACGGACCCGCTTTGGTTATAACCTAAGTATACCTTGACCTTAAGTCTGTTTTAGTGAGTTTTGGGGGTATATAAGGACCTTAAACCCTCTCTCATTTCAGCCATACGAATTTGAGAAAAACCCTAAGAAAAGAAAGAGAAAGTGTGAGAGAAGTAGGAGAATCTCCCTACTACTTTACCCTGCCACTCTACAAGCTCCACCGCTTCCTTCTAATTACTTTTCCGGTGATTCTGGCATCATTTCTAGGTAAGAAACCCTAACCCTAATCTATTTGGGGTTTTGATAGTTGTAGGTTATGAAATAGCTAACCTATTTCATTCTATAGGTTGTCAAACTGCTGTATACGAAAGCTTAGCAAACCTATCGACTCCGTTACGATTCGATGACAAAAGGTGTGGACTTTAGATGTATAGGTTATGGTTTTCAATGCTTTCAATGTCAGATAATGATAGATTCATGATCTGCATGCAATTGCACATGTACAAAGTGTTGTCTGTTTTCGATTTCGATTAAATACGAAGAATATAGAATTTTACATATTCTAGGTATTTGTAGAAAGTACCGTATACGTATAAATTTTGAAAATGTGTTTGCCATGATTATTTGCTGTATGAACATATTATATATGTGTAAAATACTTGTTTGGCGAAAGGACTCACCCTAATACATGTTTTGCTAATATACACTATGTATGTTGAAATAGTGTATTCTAAGTGTTTGTGAAAATGACTGAATGAGTATAGAATTCTCATTCGTGCTCGCCATGACTAATTGTCATGGATATATCGATTGTTGTATTGGCAATACCCCTTTGACGAAAGGATTTGCCCTAAATCACGCCATGGCCAATATACACTATATATGTTAAAATGTGAAGCCCAAGTGTTTGTGGAAAATGACTGAATGAACATGGAACTTGGATTCCTGCTTGCCATGACTATCCGTCGTGGGTGCACGCGTGTTATAATTGGGGCAACTCCCTAGTGAAAGGATTTGGCCTTATACCTATGTGATCAACATACATCATGTATGTTGATGTATGCAGTTTAAAGTATTTGTTGAAATGTCTGAATGAGTAGTAGTTAGTAAATTGTAATGTATAAAGGTGTTAAGATAGGATTCTCAACTACCTTAGTGATGTGTATGATTTCCTTCATGTAAGTTATTTTGTTTAATCGCTTACTGTTTCATGAAACGTTTGTGTTTGGATTTCCTGTTTACATTGTGTTTTATAACATGCTTGTTAATATGTTTGAATTATTTGTTTATTTAATTCTGCTCTGATTACTTCACATATTTAAATTGTATTCCATAAAATCCGTGAAGGGTAATGGGGGAGTGGTGCAATGTTTTCGTGCAACAACCCTGGCAGCCTTAAGCGGACAATATTGGATATTTAATTATATGATTTGAAATCTTGATCCATTACTGCTTTAATTGTTCTGTAATTGAATGTGATTGGGACTATGATTATAGTCCAGACAATTGGTAACAGACTTGAGTTCGTGGTTGAGATTCATTTCGCCACGTAGGATGTGTCTGACGAACTCGAGTTGTACTTCAGTTGACGGCAGTGGTTAGGCCATGAGAAGTGCTTATGCACTTCATGTCGTTCAGTTGGTTGTGCGCTCATGCTAGTCTGGCTCGTCAAGTAACCCGATCTGTCTAATGTACGTTCACTATGTTTGGACGCCACTGTTTGAACCTAGGGTACCAAACTTACCAGTGAAATTCCGTCAACTATGGTACCTCGATCCGCTAAGACTCATCAGCCGGGCATGGTGGTATGGGACACCGTGGTCGAGCTGTCGGCCTACGCTGGGGCCATGTGCCTTCCCGTAGTGACCATTGAGCAACCAGACTCATGAGCCGATTATGGTGGTATGGGACACTATATTCGTGTTGTCGGCCTACATTGATAAGGTGATGGGGGAGTGGTGCAACGAATGCATGTAACAGCCCTGGCAGCCCTTTGTAGTGACCTCGAGCATACTCTGAATTTGCTATGAGGCAACAAGTTTTACCGCGGTGTATAGAGTATGAATTAGGCCTGTATCAATTTAGTGATGAATCGTTAAAAAGGTGATGGGGGAATGGTGTAACAATTGTGCGTAACAGCCCTGACAGCCTTTGTAGCGACCTAGAAACACACCTTCGTATGAGATTAACTAGGACTGACGACCCTAGAATGGATCATGTTTGGGAATGATACAAGGGAGGTACCTTAGTTTCCTAATCCTACTGTTTGAAATGGACTAATAACAACTCGATAATCATGCTCATCATCGCATTGCATGTGCCTGGAAGATCTGGAGCACTGAGGAATGCAAGCATGCCGCGAACGTAAGATGGTGTCGCATGAGGGAGTATGTCGTAAGGGCATGCATCATGACTGCATTCATACTTGCATTAATAAGAGTATTTAGAATTGTTGATTGTACTGCTTTATCATTACTGTTTGACTGTTTTGATAACATGTTAACCTATGCTTTATTGTTCCACTGAGTTGATCACTCACTCTCACGTTACGGGATGGTGTTGTACACACCAACCAGACTTTGTCTGATTGCAGATGGCGACGCTACTTCTAAGGCGGAGCCGGACCTTTGCATTGACTATGATGCTTGCTTGTATTGGTTATTTTCTACCGACTTCATATAAGCCATGTCTTGATCGACGGGGTTACAGAGAGGTTGACTAGATGACACTACACCATTGGTATATTTTGGAATTGTACTTGTAATTAATTAACCTGGTAACATTATAACACTCTGGAGACTCACCACAATTTATATATTTTATATATCTATCATAGTCTTTCGCTTGCAATTTAACTGTCTCTAGAGTATGATATGCTGTTTTGGTATAATCTCATTCATGTTTTAATGCTCTCATCATAATCATCATTATCTGTGTTGCATAAGTGATGCGTTGGAACTCGGGAGCTAAGCTTTGCTCGACCCCCGATTTTTAGGGCGTTACAAGATGGTATCAGAGCATGATTTAGATTAAACCGGACCTGGGTTATGGTCACACGATGCACTCTGACTTAGGAGGGAGCGACGGACCATAGAAATTGATTTAGGATTTTCCAATTTCGCCGAATGGCGAAACCGACCGAAATCGACCGCTGAGATTGGGCCCGTACACACCCATGATCACGCGAAACAATCCCGAATCACTTCTAGGCCGTTAGTCGACGGATTTGAGTCGTTCCCTAGAAACAAATGCCCTTAGGTTGTGGGTCAACCATAACACCTTACACTTCATCTCAAGGCCCAAAATCCCTTTTTGTCCAATTCCTTCAAAATCTCACCCTCTACCACTGTATTCTTCATTTCTTTTTAAGAATATTCATAATACACACCAATCCTAGGGTATAAATGAAGAACAATACCAAAACTAAAACTTACCATAAATAGGAAATAAATTGATAAAATGGGCTTTGACCCTTAACCTTTTGGAATATAACCAAATAAATGGGTTAGTTGGATAGATTAGCTCCTCCTACCCCAAAATCATATGCCACACATCACATAAACTCATTCTGGTTTGTAAATTGGCCCCGAAAATGCCTCAAATAGAGTCGGAGGCCACATGATGCAATCCAGTGAGACCTGGGACAGACCTGGGGTACCATTGGCACAATGGGAGGGTGGTGAACACTGCCCTACCACGGTGGCACCGCGGTTAGTCCAGTGAAGTGCGGCAGAACCGCGGTCACCGCAGTCAGGTTGTGCCGGGCTGGTCGGGCCGGTGCTGGTCATGGTCGGCCCGACCCCTGAACTCGTGTGGTGCCCACCAAATTTTGTGGGGGTCCCTGTTTCACGTCCGTTTTGCCTCCTCTCTCTCAACTACACCTCCATGCTCTCCTTTTCTCCAAAAGTTTCTGTTTTCTCTCTCAAACCTCTTTTCTATTCACTCGTTCCGTCATTTTCTGTCACAACCCATTCACCTCCATTGTTCACAGCAAACCCTACCTCCCTACCCTCTCCATTCTCTTTCATTTGGGCTCTTACATGCCCCATTTGGTGCTCAAAAACGTGTAAGCTCCCTAACCCATCCTACCTTTCCATTTTTCATCTTCAATCACTGTCTTTTGGGCCTTTACAATCCCTGTTGAGGCTCAAGTCCGTGCAGAACTAAAAAAACTCCAGGCCCCATTTCCCCTTATCCTCATTTTCCATGGCTCTATCTGAGCTTGTACGACCATTTTCTTGGTGGCCTAATCATCCATACTATTGTCTTTGAATATTTTTGTTTTCATGTTGATGGGTGTAGTAATGTTTGAGGACGTTTAGGGCCCGTTCGGCCAAACTACATTAGATGAGTTAGGGGGATAGAATTGTAAAGGTAACAATAAATGTATGTGTAAGGTGTGGTGCCTAAATTGGGTGTATCCCATGGTTTCCGATACTATGTTTGGAATGTATGCAGTTAAACGTAAATTCCTTATTTTCCTTTCAAATTACACTTAAAAATTCATTATCCTGGGATTTGAAAATCCCATCTCACACTTTTCCCACACAAGACTCATTTTCTAAAGCCTATAAAATTGATCCCCACCCACCCTCCTACTAATCATGCCACTCCCAATTCCGAGGAGGGATTAGTAATGCAAGCCTATTAAATACAACTTAAGACCCCTGGCCAAATAGGCCCTTGGAGTTTTGGACCTAGAGCGGTGCTCCTAGATTTCAACAGATATGACCGTATAGGAAATCCAACAAATTTATAATGTGAACCTTAGGACCCTCTTAGTTGGAATGAGCATATGTGAAGTGCTCGAGCGTAGTTAAATTCAAGTTCGGGCAACTCAATCCCAATCAGACAACGTTTGACCCTAAGTGATAAACAATTTCTTGTATTAGAATGTAGACTTTGGATTATATCTATTGGTTAGCTATACTAAGGAATGTAGATAAATTTAATTAGCTGACTTGATTTGGTTGGAGTGAGACCCCGTTCCTTCGTTGAATCCCCTTGGTACTCATAGGCTTCTTTAACAACTCTTAGGAGGCTTGTTTAATTAGTAACTATTCACGCTCAGAGGAAACTTATATATCCCTTAGATTTAATGATAGGTCAAATCAATACACCCCTTAGAATCGCCTTCTCAAGGACTTAGTACAATCGATAACACAGAGCAGAGAAACTATATATAAGCGAGGTATTCACGGTTTGAATCGAATTCTCAATCCTGATAGTGACCAATGAACCCTATGCTCTGATCAAGCAGAAGGTCGAGATCGACTAAGATTAAAAAGTGACATGATAATTTTCTGTTCTAGCTAGGCAGAAAGTCCATGTATCTGACTCAGACCTACTACACAACTTTCCTTCCATGTTGGCCCGACCACTTACAACTAAACGTTTATAACTTCGTCTTTGAGAAGTATTAGGAGTATATAGCTGATAGAGACTTTGTCTTTTAAACCTAAGGAATTGCCCAAATGGGCAACAGACAGTTAGGAATTAGATCCCAAATAACATGCCATATCGGCATACATATTATGCATATGAACATAGAAAGATAGCCTGCATGTTAAGCTAGACATGATTAAATAGGATAAGTCTGGACCGTGACAAAACTCCTTGGTAGAATTAAGCATCTTGCCTCAAACTCACACCTGCCCCTGAAATTAACCACAATACCCATCATCTTTAGCTCCTTCCTATAATCATAGGTACCAATGTCATAATATGCATCATCGATGAAAGGAAGACCATTGTATTGGGGAATTGTTTCCCCATTTCCTGTCAAGGATAGGTCCTAAATTACCCCTTATTCCAACATACGGATCAGGACATAGGTCTTGAACCCTGGAGGTAGAAATAAATTTTTAAAGGGAGTAGAACATTATAAGCTCAATCTAGTTAGGTCGGCTAATACACCTCTTTGATCTGGGTGGCGCAGCGGAAGCGTGGTGGACCCTTGCCCCACTGGCTCAGGATCGAATGGAATTGATCAAGACTGTACGTAAAGATAGGTCGCTAAATAGGATGAGCTACCCTATCTCGGACATAGAATGAGACAAGGATTTTCTTAGACCAAGACCTAAAGGGCAACCCGAGAAATATGACATTTGAACCTTTCAGTGATGGGCATTCCCTAAGTTTTTAGAGTGATCGATCTACGGAGTTACTGAAATATACAACTGCGAAGCATTCGCGGCTTGACCTAATTCTCAATCCTGGGTGACTACCAATGGACTCACTGCTTGGCCGAGCAGAAGACCAGGATCCACCAGGATTTGGAAGGGATACGATGAGCTTTCTACCCTGGCCCGGTAGATGATCGATGTATCGGGAGTAAGCCCACTATAACCCTCTCTCCGTGTTGGTCAAACAATGAAAACATCTTACTCTAAATAATTGGAAATTGTCGTCAAGACGTCAAATAGATAACGAAATAAATTGTATCAACCTATTAAGGAATGATCAAGGGATAAAGAAATAAATTTTAAGGGGGGTAAACTAAAATGAACCAGGCTAGTATATACCCTACCACGCATAGAAACTTGAAATCAATAAGTCTTAAGTAAATGAAATAATAGAATTCTTACTTATTACCCTTAGGCAATTTCGGGGATGAAATTTTGTTTTAAGGGGGGTAGATTGTAACATCCTGAATTTTTGCCAACCTGGAATTAGACGTCCTTAGGCAATGGGTCGCTCCTGACACCTTATTAACTTGTCAGAACTCAATCCCACAGTCTAAAATCGCTTTTTAACCCATTTCCTTCACAAATCTCACCTTTCACCGCCTCGTTCTTTAAATCCTTCTAAGTACTTTCACATTAAACACTATCTTAAAGTTTAGGTGATGAAGAACAATACTTAAACTAAACATTACTACAAAGGACTAAGTACCACCTCAGACAGAAATCATACAGGACTAAATCCTTTAGAAATTAGGCGAGAATTAGCTAGTGTTAAACTAGAGTACCTGTGAAATTAGCACTAATTACTTTAAATACGATCTGCAAGACCCAAAACTTGTAGAAATGTTGACGCTACATTATCCTAAAATCTAGGATCAATCTCATTACCCAGCTGCTCTCGGGAGCATTTCAAAACTCCATATCAAATCTGGACCGCACGTCGGAAGTCCGATTAACACGAAGTTAAGGAATTAGGACAACCTTGCTGGGCTTGACAACCAACTCGAAAATCAAATCCAGATAGTGTCCCAGCGCTATTCTCTTGAGCTCGGAGCGGGGAGTGTGAGAAACATGAAAATAATTCTAAAATAAATAAAGATTTATGAAATCTGAGACTTGTCACTTGCAAATTAGTATTAAGCAACCTGACCGTCAGAATCAGGCCAAATTATACCCTCGGATCAGGGAATTTCCCCAAACATATCCATGTTCTCGGAATCTCCGATCGAAAGTCACTGACCATTGAATTGAAACCGGTCCGCCACACGTGATCTGAGAACCCGACTGGAATGAAAACTTAACTCCACCTAGATCCAAGGTTGGTGAGCTTAAGTCCGACCTTTGGCTCATGGGGGGCTGCCAGAAGTCCTCCGTTGAGCTGAAACGGACCCGCTTTGGTTATAACCTAAGTATACCTTGACCTGAAGTCTGTTTTGGTGAGTTTTGGGGGTATATAAGGACCTTAAACCCTCTCTCATTTCAGCCATAGGAATTTGAGAAAAACCCTAGGAAAAGAGAGAGAAAGTGTGAGAGAAGTGGGAGAATCTCCCTACTACTTTACCCTACCACTTTACAAGCTTCACCGCTTCCTTCTAATCACTCTTTCGGCGATTCCGGCGTCATTTCTAGGTAAGAAACCCTAACCCTAATCTATTTTGGGGTTTTGATAGTTGTAGGTTATGAAATAGCTAACCTATTTCGTTCTATAGGTTGCCAAACTGCCGTTTACGAAAGCTTAGCAAACCTATCGACTCCGTTACGATTCCACGACAAAAAGTGCAGACTTTAGATGTATAGGTTATGGTTTTCAACGCTTTCAATGTCAGATAATGATAGATTCATGATCTGCATGCAATTGTACATGTACAAAGTGCTGTCTGTTTTTGGTTTCGATTAAATACGAAGAATATGGAATTTTACATATTCTAGGTATTTGTAGAAAGTACTGTGTACATATAAATTTTAGAAATGTGTTTGCCATGATTATTTGTTGTATGAACATATTATATATGTATAAAATACTTGTTTGGCGAAAGGACTCGCCCTAATACATGTTTTGCTAATATACACTATGTATGTTGAAATAGTGTATTCTAAGTGTTTGTGAAAATGACTGAATGAGTATAGAATTCTCATTCGTGCTTGCCATGACTAATTGTCATGGATATATTAATTGTTGTATTGGCGATACCCCTTTGACGAAAGGATTTGCCCTAAATCACGCCACGGCCAATATACACTATATATATTAAAATGTGAAGCCCAAGTGTTTGTGGAAAATGACTAAATGAACACGGAACTTGGATTCCTGCTTGCCATGACTATCCGTCGTGGGTGCACGCGTGTTATAATTGGGGCAACTCCCTAGTGAAAGGATTTGGCCTTATACCTAACATACGTCATGTATGTTGATGTATGTAGTTTAAAGTGTTTGTTGAAATGTCTGAATGAATAGTAGTTAGTAAATTGTAATGTATAAAGGTGTTGAGATAGGATTCTCAACTATCTTAGTGATGTGTATGATTTCCTTCATGTAAGTTATTTTGTTTAATCGCTTACTGTTTCATGAAACGTTTGTGTTTGGATTTCTTGTTTGCATTGTGTTTTATAACATGCTTGTTAATATGTTTGAATTACTTGTTTATTTAATTTTGCTCTGATTACTTCACATGTTTAAGTTGTATTCCATAAAATCTGTGCAGGGTCATGGGGGAGTGGTGCAACGTTTCCATGCAACAGCCCTGGCAGCCCTAAGCGGACAATATTAGATATTTAATTGTATGATTTGAAATCTTGATCCATTACTGCTTTAACTGTTCTATAATTGAATGTGATTGGGACTATGATTATAGTCCAGACAATTGGTAATAGACTTGAGTTCGTGGTTGAGATTCATTTTGCCACGTAGGATGTGTCTGACGAACCCGAGTCATACTTCGGTTGGCAGCGGTGGTTAAGCTGCGCGAAGTGCTTATGCACTTCATGTCGTTCAGTTGGTTGTGCGCTCATGCTAGTGTGGCTCGTCAAGTAACCCAATCTGTCAATGTATGTTCACCATGTTTGGATGCTACTGTTTAAACCTAGGGTACTAAACTTACCAGTGAAATCCCGTTAACCATGGTACCTCGATCCGCTAAGACTCATGAGCCGGGCATGGTGGTATGGGACACCGTGGTTAAGCTGTCGGCCTACACTGGGGCCATGTGCCTCCCCATAGTGACCAGTGAGCAACCAGACTAGTGAGCCGATTATGGTGGTATGGGACACTATATTCGTGCTGTCGGCCTACATTGATAAGGTGATGGGGGAGTGGTGCAACGAATGCGTGTAACAGCCTTGACAACCCTTTGTAGTGACCTCGAGCATACTCTCAATTTGCGATGAGGCGACGAGTTTTGCCGCGATGTATAGAGTATGAACTAGGCCTGTATCAATTTAGTGATGAACCGTTAAAAGGGTGATAGGGGAGTGGTATAACAATTATATGTAACAGCCCTGGCAGCCTTTGCAGCGACCTAAAAGCACACCTTCGTATGAGATTAACTAGGACTGATGACCCTAGAATGGATCATGTTTAGGAATGATACAAGAGAGGTACCTTAGTTTCCTAATCCTGCTGTTTGAAATGGACTAATAACAACTTGGTAATCATGCTCATCATCGCATTGCAGGTGCCTGGAAGATGTGGAGCATTGAGGAATGCATGCATGCCGCGAACGTAAGATGGTGTCGTATGAGGGAGTATGTGGTGAGGGCATGCATCATGATTGCATTCATACTTGTATTAATAAGAGTATTTAGAATTGTTGATTGTACTGCTTTATCTTTACTGCTTGACTGTTTTAATAACATGTTAACCTATGCTTTATTGTTCCACTGAGTTGATCACTCACTCCCACGTTACGGGACAATGTTGTACACACCAACCAGACTTTGTCTGATTGTAGATGGTGATGCTACTTCTAAGGCTGAGCCGGACCTTTGCATTGACTATGATGCTTGCTTGTATTGGTTGTTTTCTGGCGACTTCATGTGAGCCGTGTCTTGATCGATGGGGTTACAGGGAGGTTGACTAGATGACACTACACCGTTGGTATATTTTGGAATTGTACTTATAATTAATTAACCTGGTAACATTATCACACTCTGGAGACTCACCACAGTTTATATATCTATCATAGTCTTTCGCTTGCAATTTAACTGTCTTTGGAGCATGATATGCTATTTTGGTATAATCCCATTCATATTTTAATGCTCTCATCATAATCATCATTATCTGTGTTACATAAGTGATGCGTTGGAACTCGGGAGCTGAGCTTTGCTCGGCCCCCGATTTTCAGGGCGTTACATGATGAAGCCCATGTGATGTATTTGTGGCCCATCGTGATGTATATTATGCCCTTTGTGTGAGGCCCATTACGTTGTGTATGAGGCTATTGTGTGAGGCCATGGGCCCACCATATGTTTGTCTCTATGTGGGCCACTCCTTGGGAGCAATGTTGGTTAAATGTCCACATTGATGGGCAATGATTGTTAAATGTCCACATTGTGACCTTCCCTTAGGCCTCGTTAGGCCCATTCTTGATATGAGTAGGCCGTCTATGCCCATCCTTGATATAAGGAGAGCAAATCATCATCATATATCACGCTTAGTATAGCTCCACAATCCATGCCCATTCGCATCATGTGTGTGCTTGATATGAGGAGTGATTGACCATAGCATTGCCATTGAGCTGAGTTATTTAGGGGACTCCTTAAGAGACGAAATTGCCTCACATGATCGCGTGGCACGTGTAGGTTTGACGCATGACTGGATGGTATGAGTAATGCATCTCGCATTTGTATGACATGATCACTTGGAGCCCTAGCGATATTAGGGTTGTGGCCTTAACAGGTTCATTGTGGATGGCCAAATGGGATACTGGAAATATTTGGTTCTAACACTGTGGGCACATAAGATGTCGTTGGGTGAGA
Source organism: Magnolia changhungtana (assembly GCA_030180095.1). Taxonomy (NCBI): domain Eukaryota; kingdom Viridiplantae; phylum Streptophyta; class Magnoliopsida; order Magnoliales; family Magnoliaceae; genus Magnolia; species Magnolia changhungtana. The sequence goes on from JASAUF010000276.1 coordinate 14,912,718, forward strand.
GTCCCAGAATCCTCTTGGTACCAGAGGATACTTCAACGTTTAGACCGAGTGGATACATGTGAAAAGGCTAAGCTATTAAGTCCTAGAGGGGGGGGGGGGGGGAGGAGGGAGGGGGTGACTAGGACTATACCGAATTAAAAAATTAACAGTAGAATTTAAATAAATTAAATATTGATAGCACTAAACAATCTCACAATACTGAAATTAAAGATAACCTCAAATGAACGAGTATTGAAAGGTTGATACAGATGTTGTTCTAAGAACAACCTTACACACATAACCAAGGGTTTATGATAGGACATCCTTACTAGAATGGCCTTTATATCAAAAACTCAAACTGATACAGAGGAATAATTAAATAAATAGCAAGGAAAGAAATTTAAATTATTACAACATTCCCACACTTGTATAAAAGAAATTACAACATTCTTCACAAATGTAAAAAGAAAAATTTCAACATCCATAAAATAAAATAAACAATCAATCACCACAAGACCAGAAATTATAGTGGTTCGCTTGTGTGTACACCCACTGTTTAGAAAAATAGCCACACAACTACTACACTCCTAATATCCTCACATAGTGGATATTAGCATTCACTATGAAAATAGGTTTTTCAAGGTTCACCTAAAACCTTCACAATTGTGTCTTTCAAGTGGGCTTACACAATTTAAAAACCCCACGCTCTGAGTTTTCTGGATCACCTCAAACAAACCAAAATATAGAGATTTTTCTAGTACAAGCTCAATGAAACCAAAATAGAATTTACAATAATGTAAAATACCTGGATATACTCCTTTTGATGTAGCCCGGAAGAACTAAATCAGAGTAGAAGTTTAATGTAGAAGTTCAATGTTCACACTCACTTGTGACATGGTTCTAGGTTCTAAATTGATTTTAGATTAAATCAAGTAGGGCTAGCTTGATTTGATTTTGATTCTAAGAAATGGAAAAATTACAATCCCTCTTTGAAATATGATTGGAATATAGAATACAAAATCAAATACAGAAAGCTAATTAAAGAGAATATTAAATATACACAATATAGCTTAAAATAATGACTAACTTATCTGTCAGAGTGGCGTATTAATTCAGCTTGAATTGGATATGAAACTCTGAAATTCGTGCTCAACTAGTCTTGTGGTCAGATCGACTAGTCGTAGGACCAACAGATTTTTGAAATTTCGAGCGCGATAAGATCAGACCATTCTACGACTGGTTGAAGGACTTGCTCGACCGGTCGAACGGCCTCCACGACTGGTTGAGTCTCGTCCACGACTGGTCATGTGGGACCCAATTTAGTTGCTAGACTTTGAGTCGAGCCTATAGGACTGGTCGAGAACGAGTCAAGCACTGTTCACACGACTGGTCGAGCAGTCTCCAGGACTGGTCTATGCTTTAACAAAAATTCTCAAAAATTAGTAACAACCTTAAGACTGGTCGAGGAATTCTTGGACTGGTCGAGCCAGTGCTAGGACTAGTAGAACATAGCCTAGGACTAGTCTAAAAATAGACTATGCACTTATAAAATATGTCATTTGAATTATGTATTCAAAATGACCTACCTTAAGGTCAATCTAGGGTCAACCAAACCTTGTTAGTGATATATGAACATTGAATTCTTCTTTTTCTTCGATTGATAGATGATCTTTAAAGTTCACGAAGCTTAAGATCTTGTCATATGTAGAAGCTTGAACTCGAGACTTCTGAAGCTTGACTTGAAGCTTGAACTGGAGCTTGAGCGTGAGCTTGAAATTGTACACTTTGTCTTGACTTGAAGCTTTGAAAACTTGAACCATTGAAGCTTGAAATATTAAATTCACACTTGATGTTGTACTTGAACATAAACATGTAATCTTGCATTTGACGTTCTTAAAGTAAAGACCTTTGTCCTTGTACATGAGTGTAACGACCCGAAAATTTCCGTACATTGGGTCGAGTACCACCTCGACCAGAAATCACGTAGGATTAAATTCTTTAGAAATTTAACAAAGTTAACTAAGTACTAAACTCGATTAGCCATGAAATCCGTTAGGATCGCTTTAAATACGATCTGCAAGACCCAAAAGTTGCAGAATCATTGACGCTAGGTTACCCTAAAGTTTAGAACCAAACTCATTTCCCGTCTGCTCTCGGGAATGAAACGAAACTTCGTATTAGGTCTAGATCACACATCGGAAGTCCGATTAACCCGAAGCTAAGGAACTAGGACCGCCCCACTGGGCTTAACAATCATCTCAAAAATCAGCTCCATCCGATGTTCCATGGCCATTCGCTTCGATCCGGAGCGAGGGTGTGTGAAAAACACTATTCCCATTCCAAAATAAATATCTGGAATAGTGATCTGGCATCATTCGTTGACGCGTCAGTATTAAGCAACCTGACCGTCAGAATCAGACCAAATTACACCCTCGGATTAAGAAAAATTTCAGGAACATTTACATGTACTTAGAATTTCTGATCGTGGCCCACTGACCGTCGAACTGAAAGTGGTCCGCCACGTGCGATCTGGGAATCCGATCGAGTCAAAAACGTAATCCCACGTAGATCCATAGATGGTGAGCTTAAGTCTGACGTTTGGCTCAAAGAGGGCCACTAGAACCTCCCTTTTGAGCTGGAAAAGTGGCGAAATGCCTATATAAGCAGTCACCCTTGAAACTGAGTCTATTCTGGAAATGTTTTTAGCTATAAAAGGGGCTTAGAACAGCCCCTCTCACAGCCATACGAATTTTGGAGAAAAACCCTAGAGGGAGAGAGAGAAAAGAGAGAGAAAGGCTTGGAGTTTGTTGCCGATCTTCCTCCTACTTGCGTTGGACTGTTACGGCCTACACCGCTTCATTCCAGGTATTTTCCCGGCGGTTTCCATCCCATTTGAAGGTAAGAAACCCTAACCCTAGGTCTGATTTAAGGTAGAATCGATGTGGGATGTGTAACGACTAACCGATTCCACTCTTTAGGCTAGAAATCTCCCGTATACGGAAGTTCTTCTACCCTTGCTGATTCGTTGTGTTTCAAAAGGCAAAGGTGAGGACTTTAAGTGTATAAGTTACGGTTTTCAACGCTTTCAATGTCAGATAATGGTAGATTCATGATCTGCTTGCAATTGCACATGTACAAAGTGCTTTCCGTTTCCTGTTTCGATTAACGTTGTGAAATATGGAATTTCACATATTCTAGGTATACGTAGAAATACCGTATACGTATTTTTTTTGGATAAATGTTTGACATGTTTATTTAATGTATGATTATATATTATATGAATAAAATACTAGTTTGGCGAAAGGAATCGCCAAAATACATGTTCACTTGAAAATGCGACGTATGTTGAAATTGTGTATGTTAGAAATACCGTATATGTATTTCTTTTGGAATAATGTTTGACATATTTATTTAATATATGATTATACAATATATGAATAAAATACTAGCTTGGCGAAAGGAATCACGAGATCTATGTTCACTTGAAAACACTATGTATGTTGAAATTGCGTATTCCAGAAATACCGCTTATGTACAAATTTTGGAAATAAAATTGTCATGATTATTTGTCGTATGAATATGGCATGCGCGGATAAAATAACCGCTTGGCGAAATAATCGCCCTAATACGCATTTGCTAACATACGTCGTGTATGTTGGAATAGTGTATTCTAAGTGTTCGCGTACATGCTTTGTGTGTGTAAATGTTTGATTGATAGTGCCTTAGAGAGGTGCTGACATGGGATTCCCGACTCCCTTAGAGACATGTAGGACCCCCCTCCACGCGGTGGTTCGCTATAACCACTCACTTGTGATGCGTATGTAATTGTATCCCTATGTGTATAACATGCTTTATAACATGCTTTACTTCATGCTTTATAATATGCCTGCTAATATGCTTTACTTCATGCTCTACTTCATACTTTACAACTGTTTGAGTTTGGGACTATGCCTATAGTCCAAACATTCGGTACCAGACTTGCGGTTGTGGCCGAGATTCATATCGCCACAACGGACGTGTCTGGCGAACCCGAGTCGTACTTCGGTTGGCGATAGTGGTTGGCCACACGGAGTGCTTTTGCGCTCCATATCGCTCAACTTATGGTGCGCTCGAGCTAGTCAGGCCCGTCAAGTAAACCGGAGTGTATATGTATATTCACCATGTTTGGTCGCTACTGCTTGAACCTAGGGTACCAAACTTACCAGTGGCGATCCCGTTAACCATGGTACCTCAATCCGCTAAGACGCATGAGCCGAGCATGGTGGTATGGGACACCGTGGTCGAGCTGTCGGCCTACGCTGGGGTCATGTGCCTCCCCGTAGTGACCATTGCGCAACTAAACTCGTGAGCCGATTATGGTGGTATGGGACACTATATTCGAGCTGGTCGATCCTTACGGCGAAAGCCGAGTACGGTGAGACCGTGCTCGTGCTGACGGGTGACGAGTCCTCCGTAGTATCTTCGAGTATACTCCAAGTGTCTGTGATTGGCGAAGAGGTCTTTCACAAGTAACTAGAGTATGAGTTGAGCCGAGTACGGTGAGACCTGTACTTGAGCTGACGGCTAGTGATTGAGCCAAGTACGGTGAGATATGTACTTGAGCTGATGGCTAGCAATTGAGCCACATACGGTGAGATCTGTATCCGCGCTGACGGGTGATGAGCCTTTTGCGATGCCTTCACTACGCTTCTCAAACTATAATATCGTATGAGATTAGCTAGGATTGACGACCCTAGAATGGATCATGTTTGGGAATGATACAAGGGAGGTACCTTAGTTTCCCAATACCGCTTTGGTTGAAATGGATTAATAAAAACTTGGTAATCATGAGCATCATCGCACCGCATGTGCTTTGTAGATGTGGCGACCGAGGGAGTAAGCATTCGCGAACGTAAGATGATGTCGCTTGAGGGTGGTTTGGCAAGGGCATACAAACATCATGTCATATCATTTTGCACTTAACAAGAGTAATTAGAAATGTTTGATTTGTACTGCGTTATCATTACTGCTTGATTGATTTGATAACATGTTAACCTATGCTTTATTGTTCCACTGAGTTAGCTACTCACTCCCACGTTACGAGACGGTGTTTGCAACACCCACCAGACTCTGTCGCAGGTGTAGATGGCGCCTACTGTTCGGGCCGGAGCTCGACTTCGAGGAGGATCGGGAGGAGTTCTCCTTTATGCAAGTACTCGACGCTGGCTATGCTTAGGCCGACCGCATCGCATGTGGGATCCTGGGCTTATCTACGGAGTTGTATTTTGATTTTTGACTTAGAAATAATACATGTATATTGGTACTCAGTTAGTACTCATACTCTGGAGTTCACAAAATTTTGATACTTTACATATTTTGAATATAAAATTTCAGTCTTCCGCTTGCCTTTATACAATTGAACTGGAGTATGAATTACTGTTTTGGTATAATCTCATTCATGTTTATTACGCTAACTCAGACAACATTTAACCATCATTGTGTATGTTGCATAAGTGATGCGTTGGAACTCGGGAGTTGAGTTCATACTCGACCTCCGAATTTCAGGGCGTTACAATGAGATGCACTGTTTTGAAACATATAGAAGCGCCACACAAGACACAGATTCCAAGAGGTTTTGGCACTACAAAATTTGACAATCATAGGGGCTAGAAACCATAGTAGTTACAACATGAGTGCCCGAGTGTCGAATACCAGTAGGTGGCATCTCCCACTATATCGTGGTCGATTGGAAAGGGGTGTGGCCTTATCCGCCCGAGTGAGAGGGCTGTAAGCTAGGCTGAGTATGACCAGCTCGTAAATGGGTCTACTATCGATGAGCCAGGTAAGTATTGGTAGACTACTGGCTAGGCGGATAGTGAGGTCTTTTCCACTTGCTGGTTGTGTGGCTAAGGAGGCTGCAGCTACTGTGGAGTGTACTAGACCCCGGTGATATCCCAAAGATGAGATATACTAATATGTGGACTTATTGAGTAGGAATTGTGTACTCAGCATTTGACTCATTCATTCATTCATTCACTATCGACTCGAGCTGGTATTGCACAATCAAGTCATCGTGTGTACCTTCATAGTGACCAGGATTTCAGTTAGGGCGCGCGACCAACCTGAGATCAGGAGTTTACCACATTGAGTCTAGCTATCCAAATTTAGGTATGGGACTGGTTTGGATAGAAGTCCCTTGTGATGGACCCTATAGCCTGCGATACTACGTGCTATCATCTCGACTTCACACTCCAGCATGGTCATCTCATTCACACCGCATATTGCTTTACATCCGTGGAATATAGCATTTTGGGTTGCTATGTTTCTGCATTTATATGGCCTAGATGAGGTTGACGGTATTTATGGACTCGTCAGGATTTGCATATTGCATTGCATCCTCAGTATATGATATTTGGCTTACTATGTCTCTACATTGTATAGTTGATTTATATTGCATCCTCAGTATATGATATTTGGCTTACTATGTCTCCGCATTGTATAGTTGATCTACATTGCTTCCTCAATATATGGTATTGGTTTATTAGGTTTTTGCATCGCATAGCCTAGATAAGGCTGATGGCATTTATGGACTTACGAGTATGTTTCCGTATTACTCTGATATTTTATACTTGGCACTTACCTTGAGCACACACTTACACCACCATCTAAGCTTTCTACAAGCTTATGCACGATAGATGAGTGCAGGTGGCGTTAGGTCGCAGTAGCGTTGAGCTTAGAGCGTGCAGCTGTCTTTTGGAGCTTTGATTTTAGATATATGTATTTTCCCTTTCAACACTGTATTCAACTATTTATATTAGTGGATATGTGGTGATGATGTTGCCTTTGTGATTTGGGTAAACTTGTGGTTATGCTTCTTACTAGATAAATGTACGTTAGAAAATCCTCTTTGTAGGATCCCAGGATCAAAATCTGGCGTATGGGCATTGGAAGCCTAGAATGGGGTACTACGAAGGCTGTCGGCACAGGATTCAGCGATCGGGAATCTCATGAGCCCAGTTTCCAAGTTTGGGGCATGACAGAGGTAGCAATCAATGTGGAGTGTACTAGACCTCGATGATATCCCAGAGATGAGTTGTACTGTAATGTGGACATTTTAATATTTAACTTATTCATTCATTCATTCACTATCCACTTGGGCTGGTGGCGTGCAATTAAATCATTATGTATACCTTCGTAATCGCCATAATTTCGGTTGGGTACGTGACCAACCTGAGATCAGGAGTTTACCACATTGAGTCTAGCTATCCAAATTTAGGTATGGGACTGGTTTGGATAGAAGTCCCTTGTGATTAATCCCACAGCTTACAATACCATGTACTATCATCCCAACTACACACTCCAGCTTTGTCATTTCTTTTGCATTGCATATTGCATTATATTCTCTGCATCTGACATTTGGTTTACTATGTTTCTGCATTATATGGCCTAGATAAGGCTGATGGCATTCGTGGACGTGTCAGGATTTGCACATTGCAATGCATCCTCAGTATATGACATTTGGCATACTATGTCTTGCATCACATAGCCTTGTTATGATTAACAATATTCATGAACTTGCCAGTATTTCTGCTTACTCTGATATTTATGTGCTTAGCACATGTATTGCACACACACGCACCACCCTTTAAGCTTCTTAGTAAGCTTATACACAACCGTTGCGTGCAGGCGATGTTAGGTTAGCAGCGTTAAGGCAGGAGCTTGTGGAAGATTGTTTTGGAGATTTTATTATTTATGTATTTTCTTTTCAACATTGCATTCTAATATTTATATTAGTGGATATGTGGTGATGATATTGTTCTTGAGATTTGGGTATACTTGTGGTTATGCTTCTTTACAAAAAAAAAATTCACATTGAAAATCCTCTTTGTAGGATCTCAGGATCGGAATCTGGAGTATGGGCGCTGGGAGACAAAAATGGGGTACTACGGAGGCTGTCGGCACTGAATTCGGTGATCAGGGATTTTATGAGCATGGATCTTGAGTTTGGGGCGTGACAGCTTGTGTTGAGGGTCAAATATTGCATATTATCCCCCATTTATCTCTTGGTTTTACAAACATAAAATGGCTTAATGGTATATTTTACATGTATTTGTGTTGTGAGGTGAATTTAAGTGCTTGGATTGAAAAGAATGCTAAAAGCATGGATTTAGTGCTCAAGAATTGCTAAAGTAAAGAAGGGATCTTTGGAGACCAAGATTGAAAATTTCAAGACCCCAAGATCCAAGAAAACCAAGTGGAGAAGAAAAGAAGTCGAAAGAACAAGTGCGGAAATCACAAAGACTGTGCCATCGACAACCGTTCAATGACATCGAATATCCGTTCGATAACATCGAACACTGGTCGATGACATCGAATTTATGAGGCAAAATTGAGTTGGTTGCTGGACATATTGGGTGTTTTCCTCGATCAATCGAAGACATGTTTGATGACTCGATGAAAGATGCTTAATGACATCGAAGACTTCTCAATGGCATTGAATTTATTGAGGAATTATGGAGCAACTCGCTGGACTATTTTAGACACTTTATCGATGACTCGAGACATGTTCGATGAATCGAAGATTCGCTCGATGACATCAAAGGAAGGTTCGATGACACAGAGACTTACGCAGTATGAAAAAAGATAAGGTGCAACTTCCGAATTTAAACCCCTTCAATGACATCGAAGGGTGTTCGATGACATCGATCCGGTTACACATAGTGCATAAATTTGATCTGATTTTGCATATCTACAGAACTTGGCTTATAAATAGGGGGTTCCTAGGCACTTTTTGGGATATTTAGGGTTTGAAGAAGTAGAGCAAAAGGATGGAGCTGCTTCCCAAGAGTTTTTCTTCCCTTCTTAGTTTTTAATGCTTTCTTCTAGGGTTTTAAATCCAATTATGTCTATGGTTGGCTGAATCCCTTAGCTAGGGCTAAGGGGTGAAGCTTGTAGCGTGATTGGGATGTTAGCTTTATTTTAATTCATGTTTTGTTGAACTCTCTTGGATTCTAGTTTTATTATAAGAAATATTTTTAGTTATTAATGGTTTGTTCTGACAAATTACAATAGATCTGCAATTGCTTTGAATATCTTCTTTTCTTGAATTGAGATTGTGAAATTACCAAGTCCCGTTGTTCACCATCGTCCCTTAGGCATGGTAGGATGATGGAATCCTTCCTAACCTTCACAGTTCTCTTATGATTGGTGTAGGTGTTGTGCCCACTGATGTTTGTCAAATTTCAATGGAACAAAACAGCTTGTGCTATCGTTCACACTATGAGATGGAAAGTTCACCTTCAAGTGAATCTTCAAGTGAATTAAGATGGAAAGTTCACCTTCAAGTACTAGACATGAAGTTGGAAAATGCAAGCTTAAGTACAAGCCGTGAAGAGGATTGCTCAAGCTGAAGTGTATTCAAGTTCTACTACATTTCTAGTAGAAGATCAAGCTCCACTTTCAAGTGCACTTCAAGTAGAAGATCAACTGAGCACTATTGAAGTTTTAAGTAGAAGATTCAAGCTTTACACTTCAATGTCCAGTATTCTCAGGTATAAATGACCGTAGAAAGACCTTAGACTTAGGTGCTTCTTATATGGGTTTTTATACTTTTGTTAGGCTTTAGTTCGACTAATCTAAACCTTTGTTCGACTAGTTTAAGTTGTGGCTTAACCAGTCTAAGATTATCTTCAACCAGTGTAAGATTTAAATTCAAAAATCGAAAATTTCTGGTGGTTTTTTTACCAGTCGAGTAGGCTACTCGACCAGTCGAAGAGACACCTTCGACCAGTCAAAGGGTGCTCAACTCGAAGTCCAGCTAGTAAATTTCAGCACCCTCAACCAGTCGAAGGCTGTGCTCGACCAGTCGAAGAGGGCCCTTGACCAGTTGAAAGTCTGTTTTATCTGATCGTGCCCAAAATTTGAAATTTAGTTAGTTCTTAGATGAGTCGAAGCAATAGCAATTCAGCCTATAAATAGAGACCTTCTCTCATTTTGAAATTACCAATCCAAGCTAAGAAAAGCCTCCATTTAGAAAGAAAGAAGTCCCCACTATCATCTAGCTATTGCACGGTATTTTATATTTTGTTTATATAGTTTTTGTTTTTAAATTCCTTGATCTGTTTTCATGAATCACATGTTTTAAAGAGAGTAATCACTTTTGAGATCTAAGGGATTCAAACAAGTAGCTTGTGGTTTGAATTAATTTAAAATCAATTCAGAACCTAGAACCCTTGTTTGTATTACTGGACATTGAACATTCTACTCCAAGCGAAGCGGTTCTACGAGCTACATTAAGAATGTCTTCAAGAAGAAGATAAGTATCATTTTATATCTTTGTATTTTGGTTTCTTTGAGATATCCAAAAAATCTCATGTATTGGTTTTGACTGAAATAGCTAGAAAATCTTAGCATAGGGTTTTAGTTTGTGATAACCCTTCTAAAATCACAACTGTATAGGTTTTAAGGTGAACCTGTGAAAACCTTGATTATTAGTGAAGGCTAATTCACGTGGGTTGTGATTATTAGGAGTGGAGTAGGTGTGGCTGTTTGAAAATAGTTGGTATACACACTAAACCACTGTAACTTCTGGTGTTTAAAATGAATAATTTATGTGATGTATATGTAGTGAATGATTGTAATTTATTTATACATATGTGGTGAATGCTTATAATAGATAGATCTTTTGTTTCTAGCTTAGTTTATGATCTTGGTCCTTACTATGTTCATGAAATTAGGTTGTCATACTTAAAACTTTGTTTTTGGAGTAAGGTTGTCCTATGAGCTAAGTTTGAATCAATTTCTCAATACTACTGCAATTGAGATTTGTGATTTGTTTTGAATTATTTATTATTTCAGTACTTTAAGTTTTTATTTGTTAGCTCGCCTCTTTCAAGTGGTATCAGAGCTAAGTTACTCATTTATTTGGATTAAGTTCCTTGAGTTTAAATATCTAAAGCTTTCATTATATCAAATTTCGATAGCTTGTCAATTACCAAGCCACCACCCTTTAATGGCTCTAATTATGCATATTGGAAAGCCAGAATGAGGATTTTCTTAAAATCTTTAAATGAAAGCGTGTGGCAAGCCACGATAACCAAATGGAAACCACCCGTGTCTGAAGTTCTAGGCAGTGATGGAACTAAGTTCATGAAAGAAACTCCATTTTATTTATAGACTACACCTCAGAAAAATGAAAGTAATGTAAATGCTAAGGCCTTAAATGCAATTACTTGTGCTCTATCACCTGATGAATTCAAAAGAATCATTTCATGTGATACAGCCAAACAAGCCTGGGATATTCTTGAGATGACACATGAAGGAACTACTATAATGTTAAGGGTCAAATATTACATATTAGACCCCATTAATTACTTAGTTTTATGAACGTGATACTGCTTAATGTTCTATTTTAATCATGTCTGTGTTGTAATGTGAATTTAAGAGCTTGGATTGAAAATGATGTTAAAAGCATGGATTTAACGCTCAAGAATCATCAAATCCAAGAATGGATCTGATGAAACCAAAAATAAAGAATGCACATACTGAAGATCCAAGAAAATGAAGCCTAGAATGAAGAAATTTGGAGTTTTAAAGTGAAATTCGGTGATCCTCGACTAGTCCTAGCTCCGGTTCGACTAGTACTGCATGTGCTCAATTAGTCCTGGCCTTAGCTCGACCAGTCCTGGCTACAAACAACCAGTCCTGGACTCTGCTCGACCAATCGAAGGTGCTTCGACTCGAACTCCAGCGAGTAAAACCGTAAAATCTCCGTCCTGCTCAACCAGTCGAGGGTGGTCCATGACCGGTCGAGGGTTGCCCACAACCGGTCAAGGGTGGACCACGACCAGTCGAGGACAGCCCACGACAAGTCGATCGTTATGCAAATTTTACTCGGATTACGTAAGTTTGAGACGGTTTTTGAAAATTTCCACTCGGTGTGAAAGTCTAAGGCCTAAAACTATAAATAAGGGTCCCTAGGGCATCCCTAAGCTTCTTCTAGGGTTTCAGGAGTGGAGCAAAAGGGTGGAGCTGCTGTCCGAGAGTTCTTCTTCTTCTTCCTTAGTTGGTCTTTTTGTTTTGTTTAAGAGTCTTTAGTTCAATCATTTCTATGGTTGGTTAAACCTCTTAGCTAGGGCTAAGGGTGAACCTTGTAGTGTAATTAGAATGTTTTCTTTGCTTTGATTCATGTTTTATTGAACTCTTTTAGATTTTAGTTTAATTATAAGGAATATTTTTAGTTTTTAATGGCTTGTTGTAATAAATTACAATAGATCCGCGATAGCGTGAGATATCTTCTTTTTCTATAATTGAGATTGTGAAATTAGGAGATCCTGTTGTTCACCATCGTCCCTTGGGTATGGTAGGGTGACGAAATCCTTTCAAACTTTCACAATTCTCTTATAATTGGTTATGGGATTGGTAAATCTTGTTGTTTGCCTTGTCTCCTGGGCATGGTTAGGTGACGGAATCACTTCCAAATCTTCGCCATTCTCATCCATTGATGATTCGATCCATGAGAAGTTCAGAGATCTGACAAATCTCTTCTTACCAACTGGATAAGATAGGACTCTAATTTCAGTTGTTTCCTTGAATCATGCAAGGTAGCTTCCCAATTGGTACAAGCGGATCCCTGGCACCCTAGTTTCCCACCTTTGAATTTCTTAAGTTTTTCATTATATCTCTCACAATTACTCTCTATACTACTCGATTTAGGTCCACATCTTCTTCTAGTTCTAGTTTTAGTTGCTTTCAGAAGACAAACAAGGTTAATCCATGTGGATTCAACCTCGGTCTCACCAAGATTATTATTGTATCGCGACCCTACACTTGGGGTTGTGAACAATTTTTTGGCCCCATTGCCAGGGATTGACGGTTGCATTTTTTTTTTTAGATTAACTAGTTTTTGAATTAGTTTAAGATTAGGATTTTTCTAATTTTTATTTTTAAGATTAGGGTTTTCTGAATTATTTTAGAAACTAACTTAGCTTTCTATTTTTAGGTTTAGAAATTTTCCTAATTTATTTTTAGAAACTAATTTTTTGGAGAAACTTTCCTTTTTCGTTTTTCTTAGATCTACTTTCTAATTTTAGGTTTAGAAACTTTCATTTTCTCTTTTTAAAAGCTTTCTATTTTCTGTTTTTAGAAACTTTCCTTTTTTATTTTTAGAAACTAGGTTGCTTTCTTATTTTATTTTATTTTATTTTATTAGAAACTAATTCACTTTGTTTTTTTTCTTTTGCAGGATCCTAACATAATCTCCTCCAATCTAGTAACTTTCTTCTAACTTCTCCTCTACTTACATTCTATATTATTGTAGGAATTTTCTTTTATTATTTTTTAGGATTAGATTTAGAGTTAAGGTTTTACCATGCAAGAGTGGGTACGTCAGTATGCTGAGATGGATAAGAGATATTGGGAAGAGATATATGATGATTATGATAGAAATCTACTTAGGTCTCAAAATTTTTTTGAAACCATCATCGAGAACCGATCGGAATATAATACTCCACCAGTTAAGAAGTCCTTACGCGATCATATGCAGGAGAATAATACACCCCACGGATTAAGAAGACAGTACGTGAGTGTTGGGGTTATCATAACTATGGGAGTGAGAACTATTATCACCCATTAGACAAGCAGAAAACAATGCGTGATTATATTATGGGTGATAATATGTATCAACAACCATTAAATTCTCTTACCTATGATCCATATAACTATAATCAGTGGAAACATCAAGATTGGAAATATGAACCAACAACATGTTATAGTGATTATTCTCTTGGATCCCCTACCTTTGAGATCCAACCAAAAACGATCCAAGAGGATTCATGTTTCAATTTCACAGACTATTGAGAATAACTCAACCAACTTTCACGAGCATGATGAAATCATTGGAAGCAATTGAATCACACCTCGATAAGAGGGAAGGGGCTAGTTTACCCCAACCTTAACCCAGTCCAGAAAAATAATGCGAGGAAAGTGATCCTAACTCACTTTTAGAGAACTCTGGAATTTGGAATGAAGAGTTGGATTGTGTTAATGAGCATATGGTTTAATTTCCCGAAGAGTGGATCTCGATGACGGTCCAAAGGAATGATCAAGAGACATGGGTGTCTTTCAAATATAATGATACTGACACACTTCACTCACATGACACACTTGGTTTAATGATGAGGAAGAGGTTAGTTTATTTGAACCTCGATCCAATCTAGGAACATAATGTGAGGAAAGTGATCCCATTCCACGTGTACTGCACTGAATTGGAAGATTATGAGTATTGGGATGACAATCATGAATGTATAGCTCAAATCCCCCTAGATTCAATCTCAATTTTTGCCCATATCAATGATCAAGAGGTTTAGGAAGTTGTCGACCATAGTGATCTACTCCGCCTATCTGCCATGACTAATTTAAATGTGGAGGCTGGACCACTTTCAATTAACCCTTCCAACCTTTATGAGGTATGGTTAGAGCACTCCCTTGAATTGAATGATTATATAATTCAGGAGATGGACGAGTTGCTCAATATGACTCTGAAAGTTGAAACCATCCAATTAAGGCCACCATCTAAGTTGTCAACCCTTGACAATATAATGCCTTTACCGAGTAGTACCAATGAACAGAGTCTTCACATCAATTCTTCACCTGTTGATTTTTAATCTGTTTATACAGGGCAAGAGTGAGAGAGCATGTGTCCATCCACTTCTAAAAATGATGGAATCCTTGGGCAGATCATCACAAACTTCAATACGAAAAATGAGTGACTCTCAGATGAATTTCCTAACTCTTTGGACAATTTCTTGGCACACTTTACAGATTCAAACGATCCTATGATAAATAAAATAGTGGATGCCTCGCAAGACAATACCTCGGTGGTTGTCACAGACTGAGAGAACCCTTATTCTGAAGCCCCTCCTTCCCCAGATCCTAAATGTTTACCATTAAAGGAGGAGCTAGAAATTGATTCGGAGTTTGAAACTTCAGAATGTGTCGAAACTACATCACTTTCTGAGAATTTTTATGAATTTCAATTATGTGTAGTCTCTGATTCACCATGGGGTACTAATCTGAAACTTTCTTTGTCATAGGTGAATCATATATACTCTGGGCACCTCAGGAGATTAAAAGGAAGCCTTATACTGAGGTCTATAAATTTCTTTGGAAATTCATGCTCCAGAGCATCCAAACCTATTATAAAAAAGGGCTTTTGGATGATCTTGTTGAGAAACCTACTGAGAAATTTATCAAGATATTAGCTGGAGGAGGAACCTTGCGACATGACTAAGTAGTTTTTCCCTTGCTTTCAAAGAATTTAGGATTATGATAGTTTGCTTTCCGCTACTTTAGGATAGTTTACTTTCCATTGTTTTAGGATAGTTTGCTTATCATCTGTTGAGTCCTCCTGCTAACCCATCTTCACTTTAAGACCCTTGGAAAAGCCTCTAGATTTCTTCTTCAGGTACTACCTTTCCATAACCTCTCATTTACTTTCGTTGTCTCATGTGCATTACATGTTTATATCTTTTACATTGAGGACAATGTAGATTTTAGGTTGGGGTGTGGATTAAGCAAGCTAATCAGGTTTTCTTAGTCTTTGAGCAAAAATCGTGAAAAAATTTTCTGAAAATTTTATAAATTTGAGTGATTTTGAAGTTCATCCATGATTTAGAAATATAAGATAATTCATGTTAGTGATTTATGACTCTTAGGTTCAGTTACTTGCTAGATTTACAGTTAAGGTCGAATTATTAATCCATGATTAGAAGTTTTAAATATTGATTGAGTCATGATTTGACATGTCACATCTAGCTTACACATTAAGGTTTTAATTTGATATTGAATTGATAACTTGATGATTATTAAGCATGGAAAGAACCAACTTGGGGAATTTATCCATCATGTTCAAATTGAAAAAAAAAAATAGAGAAAAATACTTAGCTAAAAAAATAGTTGTCGTCGAAAAGGGCTACCTTTTGAAGATCATTGAAAAGATTAAACATAGTGTGAAAGCCATCGATGGAAAAATCAAAAGCTGGAAGAATAGAAAAGCTTAACTGTAAGGCAAGTTTTAGTTTAGGTTATGGTTATCCTGAATAATCTTTTGATTATCAATGTTACCATAAAAATAAAGAATTGAACCTTTGATTGTGATAAGTTTAGGTTGCACTATGCACCCATTGAACTCGATGTTTAGAATTGCTCTAATTAGTGGATTAATATCTTGAACTTGATTATGAAATTTACCAAGTGTTGGAGTTTAGGAGAAAGTAAATGCTCAACATTGTTGTATTTTAGAATTCTATTATCTGGATTATTTTTAAAATCACTTGGGTTTATAGAAATTATCCTCTGTTCTTGAAATATTTTTCACATACTTTGCTCAAGACTAGCAAAATGCTAGTTGGGGATTGTGTTGAGGGTCAAATATTGCATATTAGACCCCATATATTACTTGGTTTTATGAACATGATAATGCTTAATTTTCTGTTTTAATCATGTTTGTGTTGCAAGGTGAATTCAAGAGCTTGGATTGAAAAGGATGTTAAAAGCATGGATTTAACACTCAAGAATCACCAAAGCAAAGAATGGATCTAATGAAACCAAGAATGAAGAATGCATATACTGAAGATCAAAGAAAACTAAGTATAGAATGAAGAAAATTGGAGTTTTGAAATGAAATTTGGTGATCCTCGACTAGTCCTAGCTCCGGCTCGACCAGTCTTTGCTCCGGCTCGACCAGTCCTGGCTACGCACGACCAGTCCTGGACTCTTCTCGACTAGTCGAAGGTGCTTCGACTCAAACTTAAGCGAGTAAAACCTCAAAATCTTCATCCTGCTTGACCAATCGAGGGTGGTCCACGACCAATCGAGGGTGGCCCGTGACCAGTCGAGCGTTACGCAATTTTTATGTGAATTACGTAAGTTTGAGATGGTTTCCAAAAATTTCCACTCGGTGCGAAAGTCTAAGGCCTAAAAATATAGATAGGGGTCCCGAGGGCATCCCTAAGCATCTTCTAGGGTTTGAGGAGTGGAGCAAAAAGGTGGAGCCATCGTCCGAGAGTTCTTCTTCTTCTTCCTTAGTTGGTCTTTTTGTTTTGTTTAAGAGTCTTTAGTTCAATCATGTCTATGGTTGGTTAAACCTCTTAGCTAGGGCTAAGAGGTGAAGCTTGTAGTGTGATTAGGATGTTTTCTTTACTTTGATTCATATTTTAATGAACTCTCTTGGATTCTAGTTTGATTATAAGGAATATTTTTAGTTTTTAATGGTTTGTTATGACAAATTACAATAGATCTGCGATAGCTTAAGATATCTTCTTTTTCTAGAATTGAGATTATGAAATTAGGAGATCCTGTTGTTCACTATTGTCCTTTGGGCTTGGTAGGGTGACAGAATCCTTCCTAACTTTCACAATTCTCTTATAATTGGTTGTGGGATTGGTAAATCTTATTGTTTGCCTTGTCTTCTGGGCATGGTTAGGTGACGGAATCACTTCGAAATCTTCACTAATCTCATCTGTTGATGATTCGATCCATGAGAAGTTCAGAGATCTGATAAATCTCTTCTTACCAACTAGATAAGATAGGACTCTAATTTCAGTTGTGTCCTTGAATCATGCATGGTAGCTTTCCAATTGCTACAAGTGGATCCTTAGAACCTTAGTTTCCCACCTTTGAATTTCTTAAGTTTTTCATTATATCTCTCACAATTATTCTCTATACTTCCAGATTTAGGTTTACATCTTCTAGTTCTAGTTCTAGTTTCTTTCAGAAGACTCATAAGTTCAGTCCCTATGATTCGACCTCGGTCTCACCGAGATTATTACTGCATCGTGACCCTACACTTGGGGTTGTGAACATATAGTCAAGAAATCTAAAGTTCAAATCCTCACTACAAAATTTGAGGAAATTCATATAGAAGAAAATGAAACCTTCATGAACTTCTATACGAAACTAAATGATATAGTAAATTCCATGTGGGGTCTAGGAGATAGAATCCCTGAAAGAAAGGTCTGTGCTAAAACACTGTGATCTCTTCCTGAGAGATTTAATTCTAAAGTAACTGCCATTCATAAACTAAGAGACACTGATCAAATGAAGGTTGAAGAGTTAGTTAGTTCTCTCCAAACGTATGAGTTAAATTTTAAAGCTCCTAAAGGTAATTCCATTGCTCTTAAATCATCTAAATCTATTTCAAAAGATAACTGTGTTAATTCTGATGTTGAAGATACAAAAGATTATAGGACTTCACTTGCTAAGAAATTTTACAGGATTTTCAAAAATAAGAAAAGATCTGATTTTCAAAAACCATCTGATAAAAGAAAAGAAAAATCTAAAACCTGAAAATCTATAAAAGATAGTTAATATTTCAACTGCCATGAATACGGGTATTTGGCGAATAAATGTCATAAAAGGGATAGATCAAAAAGAAAAGGCATGTTAGTTACTTGAGATGAATCATCCGACTCTAAAAATTCTTCTGAGTTAGATGAATCAGATCAAGAGAACTCAAATGAAGTAAAAGCCCTAATGACTATAGCCAGAGTCACCTCCTCGGATAGTTGTAACTTATCTAATAGTGATAATCTCAGGAGTGACCCTGAAAATGAGAATGAAGATTATCTTCAAGATGCCTACAATGCCCTATACAGGGAAAGTTGCAAAATTGTTGTCAAACTAAAAATTCAAAAGGAAAAATATCTTAAAATAAAAGAAGAACTTGAAAATAATATTTTAGAAAAATCTCATCTTTTTTATTGTTTTGAAAAAGCAAAACTTAATTTAAATTTCAAAACCTTTGAATTAGAAAAACTCAAAATTGAAAATGAGAATTTAAAACTAGAAGTTTCTTCTCTTTTAAGTTCTAAGGATACTTGGAGATATGCCCATAAAGACCCTAAACTATAAAACTATTAACCGCATCCAGAAAATGTGGCGATAAATCGGATCTTAGTTATATCAAAGATAGTTCAATGAAAAATAAAAATACATCTCCTATATTTGTAAACAGAGAATCCTCAAACTCAAAAGGTAAGAATTTAAGAAATTATAACCAAAATGTTTTCAAAAATACAAAATCTTTTCAAACTTCTAAGATTAATTTTAATACCATTAGCTATATAAATCAAATATATAATCCCTTAGCTGAAAAAATAGTGGACTTACTCAAAGAGCTTCTTAAATCTAACTCAAATGAAATCGGAATTAATAGACAGATAAATTCCAACTCATAAACAGAGAAAAACCAATGGAACTCCTAAACCCAAAACCATAATGAAATGGGTTCCAAAAGTTACTTGTCTTGTTGCCCACATTGCCTTCAAAGCTTTTATCCATTCAAAATGGTACCTGGACAGTGGATGTTTAAGACATATGATAGGTGACAAAGAAATATTCACCAACTTCAAAGAAATGAATGACGGTTCGGTTACTTTTGGTGATGGAAGCAACTGAATAATTATAGGTCAAGATACTATTCAACTCTCTAATCTTCCTCCTTTTGAAAATGTTTTATATGTTGAAGGTCTTAAGCACAATCTCTTAAGTATTTCTCAAATCTGTGATAATAAAAACAGTGTAAATTTTACTAATCACAGATGCGAGATTAATAATGAGAAAGGTTGTGTGATATTAAATGGTCGTAGGACTTCTAAAAATTATTATATTATTAATGAATCATACTCTTCTAACTTTTTATGTTACATGGTCCAAATAGATGAAACGGAACTATAGCATAAATGTAAGACCCATATCCTAGCCCTTACCATTCTGTAGGCCTCCGTGGTTCTCCCGGTCAAATTCCGGTGACCCGCAAGCGATCCTGTGTCTTGTCCAGTATATCAGAGTTGGTTTGACTTGAAACTTATACTCCTGCGACCGCGCCATCGCCGCGGTTTCGACGCCGCGTACTACGCACCGAGGCAATACCCAGGCCAGGAGATGTGGGCGCACGGTCAAAAATGTCGTGTGTTACAAATCCCAAGAGAAATATCAAATTAATCACATCAAATGTCAATACCACATCCCATCCCCAAGTACAAACACCCATCCTTAAAGTCAACTCTCTCCCTTACATGTCAAGTACACCCATCACCTTTCACCCATCCCTCACCCATCACTCACCCATCTCTCTCTCTTATCTCTCTCTCTCTCTCTCTCTCTCATTTTCCTCCCAAGCAACCCACGTCCAAGCAAGCTCCATGAGAGAGCTTTGTGTGGCCCACTTCCTATCTGTCATCCCCACCCTCCAAACTTCATCATCCTCCGTCAAAGTCGAAGCCGAGAAGCTAGGAATTCCATCAAAGCAAGAAGATCGAATGGTGGGTGATTTTATGTTGTGATTTTGTGATTTAAGGGCCCACATGTAGTGGGACCCATCCTGATATATGCATTGTTCAAGAGGGACCCATAGTGGCGGGGTCCCTCCGCTACTCACATCTCTCTATCGCTCTCTCTCTCTCTCTCTCTCTCTCTCTCTCTCTCTCTTTCTCTTTTGTGGCCCACCTTGATGCTGGATCCACGTCGTACATGCTGTGGGACCCACCTACATGTGGATTTCATCACACCGTCCATCCATCTCATGGGACCCACATGAGGTATGTTTTATCCAAACCATCCATCAGTGAGCAGTGACCATGGGGTATGTGTTATATCAACACCATCTGTCTTAGGCGGGCCACGTGTGCTTGGGGCCACCTCACGTATGTGGCTGTGAGCCACGTGTACATGACCCCACTTGACATATGTGGTGTACCCACACCGTCCAAGCAAGGACGGTATGGACGGTGTGTCCCACGTAGCACGCTGCTGCTGCTGCAACATTGCGTCAGCAAGGTGGCCTACACCATGAGGTATATGTTATATACGGCAGGTCTGTGGGACCCACATATATGTATGCATTCTATCATCCAAGCCGTCCGTCCAGACTAGACACCGGACTGGCCAGGATATATATATATTATAATATATATATATAATATAATATATATTACAGTATAGTATTATATATATATATATTATAATAAAATATAGTATGGTGGGCCCCATGTGGGGACCCACCTCTTTTGAGATAAGGTGGGCTGACGTATCAGGCGCCAGCCCGTTAGGTGGATCCCTCATGTGAACCGTCCATCCCTTTGGCGAGCCGTCTTAGGTGGGCCATGTAGGTGGACCTCACCCTGATGTATGTGAATCATCCAAACCATCCATCCATTTGATCAGCTTGTCTTAGGGCTTGGGATGAAAAATAAAATAGATCTAGTTATCAAATGGACCACACTATTTGGAGATTGAACGTCCACCATTGAAATAAAATAGATCTAGTTATAAAAGACAGTGGAGATTGAACGTCCACCATTGAAACTATTTGGGATCACAGAAGGTCTAGATCAATATGAAATTGTTTTTTTCCTTTTAATTCAGGCCTTGGTGACCTTATGAATAGATTGGATGGAAATTAAATGTTTTGGTGGGACTTGTGAATTTTAACTGTGGAAATCATTATCTCCACTATTAGTTGTATGGTCCAGATGATCCTTTAACATGATTCATTTTTTTGAGATGTATGAGGCCCACCTTGATATATATGAGGCCCATTGGTGCAGCCCGTTGATGTGACCCACTTGATGTTTATGAGGCCCATTGGTGCGGCCCGTCGATGCGGCCCACTTGACGTTTACGAAGCCCACTGGTGCGGCCCGTTGATGCGATCCACTTAAAGTATATGTGGTCCATGAGTGAGGCCCGATGTGATGTATTTATGGCCCATGAATTGCGGCCCATTGTGATGTGTATGAGGCCCATGTTGCGTGGCCAATTTGATGCATATGAGGCTTATTGGTGCGGCCCATTGATGTGGCCTACTTGATGTATACGAGGCTCATTGGTGTGGCCCATTAAGCGGCTCATCGTGATATATGTTAGGCCCATGTGATGCGTCCCATTGTGATGTTTTTATAGCCCATGTAATGAGGCCCATTATGATATGTATTAGGCCCAGGTATGTGGCCCATTGTGATGTATTCGTGGCCTATGGGCAAGGCCCATTGTGATATGTATTAGGCCCATGATGCATGGCCCATTTGATGTATTTGAGGCCCAAATACATGGCCCATTTGATGCATATGAGACCCATGTGTAGGGTCCACTGTCAAGTATTTGAGGCCCATGAGCAAGCCCACCTGTTGTGTATATGTGGCCCTTGAGTAAGGCCCATTGTGTTGTATATTAGGCCTTTGTGTGAGGCCGTGGGCCCATTATATGTTTGTCTCTATGTGGGCCACTGCTTAGGAGCGATGTTGGTTAAATGTCCACATTAATGGGCAATGATGGTTTAATATCCACATTGTGACCTTCCTTTAGGCCTTGTTCGGCCGATTTGTCGAGGTCGATTGTATAGGTCGATTTCGATTGTCAAGGTCGAGTATTGAGGCTGATTCCAATTTGTCGAGGCCGATTCCGATTGTCGAGGCTGAGTATTGAGGCCAATTCCGATTGTTGAGGCCGGGTATCTAAGCCGATTCCAATTTGTCGAGGCCGATTGTATAGGCCGATTCGGATTGTCGAAGCCGAGTATCGAGGCCGATTCCAATTTGTTGAGGTCGATTGTATAGGATGATTCCAATTGTCAAGGCCGAGTATCGAAGCCGATTTCAATTGTCGAGGCTGAGTATTAAGGCCGATTCCGATTGTCGAGGCTGATTGTATAGGTCGATTCGGATTGTCGAGGCTGAGTATCGAGGCCGATTCCGAGTGTCGATTCCGATTGTTGAGGCCGATTTTGATTATCGAGGCCGATTTTGATTGCCAAGGCCGATTGTCGAGACCTATGTGATGTATATGCAGCCCGTGTTTAAGGCCTAATGTGATGAATATGAGGTCCATGTAATGAGGCCCAATGTGATGCATTTGAGGGCCAAACGATGGAGTCTATTGTGATGTATATTAGGCCCATGTGAGAGGCCCATCGTGATGTGTATTAAGCTTTTGAGTGAGGTTCATGGTGTTATATATTAGGTCCTTGTGTGAGGTCATGGGTCCACTATATGTTAGGCTCTATGTGGGTCATTCCTTGGGGGCAATGTTGGTTAAATGTCCACATTGTCGAGGCCGATTGTTGATGTCGGTTGTTGATACGAATTATGAGTATGTGATAGCATAGCATCATGATACATGTCCATACGCACCATCTGCATGTTAATTATGAGATGTGATTAACCCTTGCATATGTCATAGTATAAATGGTTTATGAGACTCCCTGATAGGTGGAGTTATCCCACATGAGCCCACGATATGCGCCAGATTGATGCATGCTTGGACTATATGACTCATGCATCTTGCATTGTGTGATTGTGATTACTATATGCCCTAGTGACATCAGGGTTGTGACCTACACAGGCATGTCGTGAATGGCCAGATGGGACACCAAAAATATTTGGTTCAAGCATCCGGGCACTTTGGATGTCCGTGGGTAAAAGTCCATAAACCTCTGAGGCCAGGAGATGCCCCAACGTCTAGACCAAGTGGATACAAGAGCGCCCGAGTACCGAATACCAGTAGACCGCATCTCCCACTGTGTCATGGTCGATTGGGAGGGGGTGTGGCCTTATCCGCCTAAGTGAGGGGGCTATAAGCTAGGCTGAGTTTGACCAACTCCCAAATGGGTCCGCTATCGACGAGCCGGGTAGGCATTGGTATACTACTGGCAGGTGGGTAGTGAGGTCTTTTCCACTCGTTAGGCTACAAGGCCAGGTGGGTCGATAGCTAGCTTGGAGTGTACTAGAAGCCGGTGATGATCCCAGAGATGTACAGTGCTGATATGTGGACTTATTGAGCAGGAGTTGCATACTCATTCATTCATTCACATTCACTTAGGATGGTGGTGCACAACTATTTATAACGTGTACCTTTGCAACGGTCAGGATTTTGGTTGGGGCGCGCGACTAACTTAAGATCAGGAGTTTATCACATTGAGTCTGACTATCCAAATTTAGGTATGGGACTAGTTTGGATAGAAGTCCCTTGTGATGGACCCCATAGCCTGCGATACTACGCATTATTATCCCGAATTCACTCCAGCTTATTCATTTCATTCGCACTGCATATTGCATTGCATACACAGCATTTAACATTTTAGGTTGTCATGTTTCTGCATTAATATATCTGTTAGCATTCATGCCTTGCATCACATAACCTTGGTAGGGCTAATGGCACTCATGGACTTATCAGTATATATCTGCTTACTCTAATACTGTATGATTCATGATCCTATCAGTATTTTCGCCTATTTCGATATTGTCTGATTTATGGTATTGTATTGTATACTCGGCACTTATCTTGTGCACACACTTCACCACCCACTAAGCTTTCTATAAGCTTATGCACAATAGATGCATGCAGGTGGCGTTAGGTTACAGTAGCGTTGAGCTTGGAGCATGCAACGGACTTCTGGAGCTTTAATTTTTGATATATGTATTTCCTTTTCAGCATTGTATTCAAATGATTATATTAGTGGGTATGTGATGATGATGTTGCCTTTGTGATTTGGGTATACTCGTGGTTATGCTTATTACGAGTTAAATGTACATTGGAAAATCCTCCTTGTAGGATCCCAGGATCGAAAATCTGGCATATGGACGTTGGGTCCTGAGAATGGGGTA
This sequence comes from Magnolia changhungtana, assembly GCA_030180095.1. Lineage (NCBI taxonomy): Eukaryota > Viridiplantae > Streptophyta > Magnoliopsida > Magnoliales > Magnoliaceae > Magnolia > Magnolia changhungtana. The sequence goes on from JASAUF010000276.1 coordinate 14,937,335, forward strand.
CTACGGAGGCTGTCGGCACCGGATTCGGCGATCAGAAATTTTGTGAGGCCAATTTCCGAGTTTGGGGCGTGACAATAAACGTCTTGGACATGTTAACTACCAAAATCTTTATAGATTGAGCAAGATTGATCTTATTCGAGGTCTACCCAAATTAAAAATGGTTGAAAAGATATGTAGCGCATGCCAAATTGGCAAACAAACAAGGAGTAGTCACAAGAAAGTGAACTCCTTAGCCACAACCAAACCTCTTAAACTTCTCCATATGGATTTAGTTGGACTAACAAGACCCAAAAGTAGAGGTGGAAAGAAGTACTTTCTGGTTATCGTTGATGATCTTACCAGATTTATTTGGGTCACTTTCATGAGAGAGAAATCAGAGACTCTCGATGAAGTCAAAAGAATACTGAAATAAATTCAAACTGAAAAAGAATTATATGTAATCAAGATCAGAAGCAATCATGGCACTGAATTCAAAAATAGCAATTTTGAGAAGTATTGTATTGATCATGGCATATCACATGAATTCTTTACTCCTAATGTGAGGCCCGTATCCTAGACCGTACCATTCCGTATGCTTCCACAGTCCTCCCGGTAAAATTTCGGTGATCGGCGACACATAGATAGCAGTTGCACGCGACCCTGAGTCATATCCCGTATTCCAGAGTCAGCTCGACTTGATACTTGTACCATTGCGACCGCACCGTCGCTGGGGTTCTGACGCCGCGTTTCGCGCACTGAGGCAATACCCGAGCCAAGAGATGTGAGCCCGCATTCAGTTCGAGAAACACCGTGCATTTTCTAAACCCAAGAGAATCTCTAATCAAATCAATCTCATCAAATGTCAAGTACCACATCCCATCCTCAAGTACAAGCAACCCTTACCTCTCTCTTACATGAGTACCCTAAAGTTAACTCTCTCTCTCTCTCCACCCATCACTCACCATCCCTCTCTCTCCTTACATCACATTTCTCTCTCATTTCTCTCTCATTTTCCTCCCAAGCTCCCAAGAGCAACCGTCCAAGCTAGCTCCATGGGAGAGAAGCTAGTGTGGCCCACCTTCCTACCACCCAATCCCACCCTCCATGATCAATCTCAACCGTTGAATCATGTTCTATCAGAGCTCTAGCATGCATTAGTAAAAGAAGGAAGAGGAGATGCAATGGTGGGTGTTCATAGCCTTAAATCTTGAGTTTGATGTAAGGCCCACTTGTGATGGGACCCATCTTGATGTATGTTCATAGAGAAGCTCATAGTGGCAGAGCTCCTCCCATCTTCATCGATTCTTTCTCTCTCTCTCTCTCTCCCTCTCTCTCTTTCCCCTATATGATGACCCTCCTGTTGATGTGTATTGGATCCACATTGTCCATCAAGTGGGCTCACACGCTGTCCAACAGTGGGACGCCTACTATCGAGTAGCAGGGCCACCTGCTGCTATTTTCGGGCTCAGGTGTAAGGTAAAACCCAAATATCTGCTTGGTCCCAGGACTGTGTGACCCACCCCAATGGACCCCACCTTGATGTACGTGCTAAATATCTATACCGTCTGTCCAGGTGGTGAGTGTGTGGGCCACGTGGGCAGTGATCAGCCCGAATAGGGCTACTGTCCAGACCATCCAACAGGTCTGGATGCAGTAAAAACACAAATATCAGCTAGTATTAGAAGCTGGTGGGCCACACGTGTGGACCCACCTTATCACATCTGTTGTATCCACCGTCCAGATAGGCTGGACAGTGGGGCTCGTCATGATGTATGAGTATCATCTTGACTGTCCAGATGTTTGGACGGTGCTGGATGCTGGAGCTTTTTTTATATAAAATAATATATATATATATATTATAATATAATATAAATATATATATATATATTATGGTGGGCCCCACGTGAGACCCACCTATATGAAAGAGGGATTGGCTAGTGTGTACACAACAGCGTCAGCAAGTCCTGAGGACCGGACTGTGCTGTACGTGGGGCCCTCTCATGATGTTCCTATTGTATCCACACCGTCCATTAGAGGGACAGTGGGCCACACGCCAATGCATATGTTTAATCCACCGTGATGTAGATGTAGGTGATTTGCACTGTCCATCTGGACGGTGCTGTGAGGGACATCATGATGTATGTTTTCATCCCACACCGTCCATCTGGATGGGAGGTGTGAGGCCAGCTTAATATATGTGTATTATTCACGCCGTCCATCTATTTTCTAAGGTGGGACCTGTTGGAGCATAAAAAAATTATGAAGGAGAGAGATTTAAGAATGAAAGTTGGACATAGAATGAAAGGAATGCATGAAAGAATAGTTTGGTTAGTTGCGTGGATCGCACAACAAAGAAGCTCCGTTACACGGATCGCACAACCAGATGGCATCATTGCACGGGTTGCGTAACCAAGGATGTTCGTTGTGCGGGTCGCGCAACTATTAAACACGATTGTGCGGATCGTGCAATCAACAAAAGAAAGGCGATAAGATGAATGGTCTTCTCTAAGTGCAAAGTAGGTCCGAGGGCATGAGAATTGACAATTGACACGTGTGAAGAACCTATAAATACCTCATTCCCCCTCTCATTTGGGGATCAAAGATTTCAGAGAACAGAGCAGAGCGATTGAAGGTAGAAGAGCAAAGAGAAGGGTTGGTTGCACGGATCGCGCAACGTGTCTATTCGTTGTGCAGATCGTACAACATCTCTTTCGGGTTGTGCGGATCACGTGACACACTTATGAGTTGCACGGATCGCGCAACTGGCATTTCAGTTGCACAGGTCGCACAACAAGCTCATGATTCAGCCAAGCATGCTGTGGGAATTGTAGGGAGCATTCAAGTCCAGCCTTCATCTCCACAAGTTCTTCTTTAGAAAGAAGAAATTCCTCCTAAGTATTGGGAGATGATTGAAATAGCGCCGAAATGCTGCCGAAATTTCTATGTTATTGAAGATTGGCTGATCAATTCAGCAATTCCTCCTAAGCATTAGGAGATGGTTAAAATAGCGTCGAGATGCTGCCAGATTTAAGATTGGACATATAAAACTTGCTAATTGTAACTTGTTATTTTGACCTATCTTAAAATCAAGGGATATTAAAGGGATGTAAATGAATTCAACAATAATAATAAGATGATTGATCTATGTTCATTCTCTTTGTTATACTCAAATAAGATAATCTCCCAAATAGAACGCATTTATTTTCTTGTCGAAATAAAATGGCGACTCCACTGGGGACTAGTTCTTATTTGATATTAACATTGGGACAATTATGGAGCTTTCATTATATTTTTGGTGTCTCTTCGACGCTAAAAGGGTGACTCTCAGTGGGAACATCCTCCCCCTTCATCTCTAAGATAGGTTATCTGCTTAACCAAATACTAATTACAGTTATGTTTCATACCAGGAAGTCTCTGAATCCAACTACGAAGTACAACTAATGGCAATTTTTGCAAGGAAAGTGATCTTCCGCTTCACTCCAACTGGATTCGTAATAGAATACATACCGGATCGAACTTCAGAATACATGGCTCGAATGACAGTTGAGATTGTATCTACTTCGCCTCAACCGCTGGAAGGCGATAAAGGATGGACCGTCGTAACGTCTCGTAGGACAAAAATACGAAATTCATGAAGCCCTAGAATGAATCTGTCTTCATCAAGAGTCAAAGGCCCAGTAACGCGCAATGTAGCTAGGAAAAATCCTGAGCTCGCCCCTTCGGCGATATACCATGAACGAGTGATTCCGCAGTTCGCGTCACGCGCCTTCCCAGTGTTGATTACTCCATGGGCAAGATGGACGAAAGAGCAGAAAGGCAAAGCATTGATGACAAGCTTGTCGATACTTGTGTCACCCCAAGAAAGTTCACCTATGTGTACGTCACCCCAATCGATCAATAGCACCAGTAGTGTACAAAAGTCAAACGAAACTTCTTCCTCTCCTCTTTGTGTAAGTGCTATTACACCGACATATTCCCGCTCTACTCCAATTACAGCTGTGTCGAAGAGTGGAGAGGCCACAGTATATATGGCCGGGACAAATCAAGATGATATGCGGACTACAGAAGAGCATGTGAACGCAATGGCAGAAACATAAAGGACATTAATAGAAGAGTGCAGGCACCTTAAGGAAGCCTTGGCGACCTTGGCACATAATGTAGCTCAAATAGTAGCTTCGCCGATGAATGAACAAGAAAACCAGCCCGCTGGCTCTCAACCACAAGGAGCGGGATCAAGAGGGTCTATCCCAGCCACGAGAACCATGACACAAGATGAAGTGAGGCAAGTCATCGAAGAAGCTGTTAGAATAGAAAGAGAACACGAAAATATGAGTCGTTTTAGATACCGAACGTCATACCCAAGGGAGGATAAAGATATACCCTTCCCAGCCAATTTCAAGCAGCCAAATTTTCAAAAGTTCAATGGAGAGGGATCGCCAGAAGAACATTTAATGCATTTCATTACCGGTATGGGAAATTTCTCTATGATACTGCAGTATTTCTTATGATTGTTCAGGTCCTCACTGACGCACAAGGCATTTCGATGGTACTTCAATCTAGCCCCGAGATCCATAGTACTTGGGAGAAAATGCAGGACGCCTTCATGTCAAATTTCTTTTCCTCAGAACAAGATGTTAATATTACAGAATTGGCCTCTGTGTAGCAGAAAGAAGGAGAACCGGTAGAAAAGTTCGTAAATAGGTGGAAGACATTGGGAGCCTTGTGTAGACAATTGCCAGAAGAAAAGGAACAGGTCAAAATGTGTTTGAATTCCATGGAAACAGGAATCGCGTTCGGACTCATCAGTACCGATATCAAGACTTTCCGTGACTTGGCTACCAAGGCCCATGCTCCGGAATTGATGACCCGTAAGATGCCAGCATTCCACCGTGAAACAGCTAGGAGAATACCCAGCAGAATGGCCGTAAACACTGTTGATCGTGATAAAAGAAGCAAAGATGGCCGGGACGTAAGGAAAAAGAGGCTAGAATGAAAAGAAGAATGGAACCAATCAACAAATAGATACAACGGGAAGAGGTCCAGGATGCTCAATTCTCATGAGGGATTCGCATTCAATAAAGAAGATGTCATTCCAATGATGACCCAACTGTTGAAGGCCGGCACGCTTGAATTACTAGAACCCAAACACCCTGAAGATGTAACGAAAACCAGAGAGAGACTTTTGTCGCTATCATCATCTGGTGGGACATCCAACAGAAAACTGCTATTCATTAAAGTGCATAATACAGCGAATGATGGATAGAGGAGAAATAGTAATTGAAAAAGAGAAGGAAAGAGGCGCAATGGCTACAGTGAACATGTCCACGATCCGAGAAAGGATTCAGGGTATGAAAGAGAAAGGAGACAGTGATACGGTGAAAAAGGTAGCAGTAATCACGCTAAGATCAGGCAAGAAAATGATAAGCCTAGCAAAGCAAAAGTCCAATCTCACAAGAAAAGAATTCGTTGAAAAGTAAAGTAATATTGATAAAGAGGAGGAAAAGAGCGAGGCAGCAAAGGTGACCTATGATGTGGTAAGCCATTTGAAGGGCATACCGGCTCAATTAAGCATCTATAATGCTCTCAATTGTCAGAAGAGTGCCGACAGAATTTGGTTCAAGCATTGTCCAATCACGATGTCAGGGAAACCTTATTGGCAGAGTTAGAACGCGAAGAGCATGGGGAGCAAGAGAATTGCTTCCCAGCCATCTCCTTTTCTAATCATGATTTGATCTGTGAAGAAGAGCACAATAGAGCACTGATAATAGAAGGCCACATACACGGGAAGAAGGTCAAGCGAATTATGATAGATAATGGGTCCGCTGTGAACCTTTAGCCACTCTCGATATTGGGCATTGTAACGACTCGAAAAATTTCATACAAAGACCCGAGTACCACCTCAGGCAGAAATCACTCAGGATCAAATCTTTTAGGAATTAGGCAAAATTAACTAAGTGCCAAACTAGATTAACTGTGAAATCTGCTTGATCCACTTTAAATATGATCTGCAAGACCCAAAACTTGTAAAATCATTGACGCTAGGTTATCCCGAAATCTAGGATCAATCTCATTACCCAGTTGCTCTCGAGAGCACATTGAAACTCCGTATCGGATCTGGATCGCACGTCGAAAGTCCGAATAATACGAAGTTATATAATTAGGACCACCTTATTGGGCTTGACAACCATCTAGGAAATCAAATCCAGATAGTGTCCCGGGGCTATTTGCTTGAGCCCAGAGTGAAGTGTGTGAGAAATGGTTTTCTTTAGAAATTAAATATAATTTAAGTCATCTGAGATGTGTTGCTTGCAGGCCGAATATAAGGATTCAGACCGTCAGAATCTAACCCAAATATACCCTCGGAACAGGGGAAATTTCATACATAGGTCAGTGTACGTGTAACCCTAATCGAGTTTCGGTGACCGTTGAACTGAAACTGGTCCACCACATGTGATCTGTAAACCCGATTGAACTGAAAAATTAACTCAACCTAGATCCATGGTCAAGGAGCTTAAGTCCAACCTTTGGCTCAAGGGGGGCTCCGAAAATGCTCCGTTGAGCTAAAACGGATGTCATTTGGTTATAACCTAAGTATACCTTGGCCCTGGGGCCATTTCCATCAGTTTTAAGCCTATATAAGGACCTTAAACCCTCTCTCATTCACTCCATACAAATTTGAGAAAACCCTAGGAGAGAGAAGAGAGTAAAGAGAGGGAAGGTGTGAGAGAAGTGGGAGAGGTTCCTGGTACTCTATCTTACTATTCTATGTTCCTATTCATTGTTACCTAATGACTATTCCATCGCATCTGACTTCGTTCCTAGGTAAGAAAACCTAACCCTAATCTATTCTAGGGTTTTCAATTGTCGCTAGTAGCGAAATAAGTGACTCAACTCGTGCTATAGGTTGACATTCCATCGTTGACGAAGACTTGGAGTCTTTGTCAAATTCGTTACGCTTCTACGGCGTAAGATGCGGACTATAGACGTATAGGTTATGGTTTTCAAAGCTTTCAATGTCAGATAATGATAGATTCATGATATTGGTGTTATTTCACAAGTAAAATGCGATATTTGTTTTGCGATTTAGTTACGTATGCAATTTATGGCGTTTAGTGTATTCTGTATATTTGTAGAAAATACTGTATACGTATAAAATATGAAAGTGTGTTTGTCATGATTAATTACTGTGTATATATGCTAGGTATATGTGTAATAACTACTTAGCGAAAGGATTCACCCTAATACATGTTTTAGCCAACATGCATTATGTATGTTAATAAGTGTATTCTAAGTGTTTATGAAAATGCTTGTATGAGTAAGTATTTAGATAAAAGTACTTTAGGTGAGTGTTGAGATAAGATTCTCAACTACTTTAGACATGTGTATGATTTCCTTCATGCATGTTGTTTAGTTTAATCGCTTACTCATGAAATGTATGTGTTTGAATTTCCTGTTTAAGTTGTGTTTTATAACATGCTTGTTAACATGTTTACACTACTCGGTTAATTCTGCTCTGACTACTCTACATGCTTCTAGTTAAGGATTGAATGTGATTGGGGCTATGTTATAGTCCAGGCAATCGGTAACAGGCTTTGAGTTCATGGCTGAGATTCATTCGCCACGTAGGACGTGTGTGACGAACTCGAGTCGAACTAGAGTTATCAGCAGTGGTTAGGCCACACGGAGTGGTTATGCACTTCATGTCGATCAACTTTGAGTGCGCTCATGCTGTCGAGCTCATCAATTAACCCGATTGGCCCAATGTATATTTACTACGTTTAGACGCTATTGTTTGAACCTAAGGTACCAAACTCACCAGTGAAATCCCGTTTAACCTTAGTACCTCGATCCGCTAAGACTCATGAGCTGGACATAGTGGTACGGGACACCTTGGTCGAGCTGTCGGCCTACGCTAGGGCGATGAGCCTCCCCGTAGTGACCAATGAGCAACCCAAACTCGTGAGCTAAATACAATGGTATGGGACACTGTATTCGAGCTGTCGGCCTACACTGATTGGTGATGAGCCCTTTGTAGTGACCTCGAGTATACTTTGAGTCTACGAGGAGGCGACAACCCTTCCGTAGCAATAAGAGTATAAACTAAGCCTACACTGATTTGGTGATGAGCCCTTTGCAGTGACCTAGAATCGCAACATCGTATGAGATTTACTAGGACTGACGACCCTAGAATGGATCATTGTTTGGGAAGTGAAATAAGGGAGGTACCTTAGTTTCCCAATCCTGCTATATGAAATATACTAATAAGAACTCGGTAATCACGTTCATAACATCGCACTGCATGTGCCCTAAGTTGAAAAGCACAGAGGAAAGAAAGTATGCCGCGACCATAAGATGGTGTCACACGAGGGAGTGTAAGCGAGGGCATGTATCATTGTTCATATCATTCTTACATTAATAAGAGTATTTAGGATTGTTTGATTGTACTGCTTTATCATTACTGCTTAACTGAATTGATAACATGTTAACCTTTGCTGTATAGTTCCACTGAGTTGATCACTCACTCCCATGTTATGGGATGGTGTTTTAAACACCAACCAGACTCTGTCTTAATTTTAGATGATGACGTGACCCCAGAGGCGGAGCCTAACTACTACGATGATCAGGACGAGTTCTCTTATATACAGTTCTCCGGCAGCTTCGCTTAGGCCATCCAAATTGACGGGGCTACAGGGATTATCATTGTAGTTGTATTGTTTGACATTTTAATTTTGAGACTATTACATGTATATGGTGACTCAGTGATGTATTAATACTCTGGAGACCGATCATGATCTTTTGACTTATATACATTTATTTATGTCTTTCAGTCTTCCGCTTATGTTTTACAACTTGATCTGGAGTATGAATTACTATTTTGGTATAATCCCACTCATGATTAATGCACTAACACAGACAACATTTAATCATAAGCATATATGTTACATAAGTGATGTTGTGGAACTCGGGAGTTAAGTTGTTAGTCGACCTCCAATTTTTAGGGCGTTACAAGTTGGTATTAGAGTATGATTTGGATTAAACCGGACCTGGGTTACAGTCACATGATGTATGTTGACGCATTTCAACTTAGGTGGGTGCGAGAAAATGTAGAAATAGTCATAGGTGTCCCAATTTCACCAATTGGTGAAATTCACCGGGAACGGTCGCCGAGATCTGGTCCGTACTCATCCATGATCGTATGAGTCGATCCCAAATCACTCCTAGATTGTCACTTGATGGGCTTAGACCATAATTAACCTCATCCCAGCCATTGAAAATTGGTACTTGCGAATGTACATTAGAAACTACCCGAAATGACCTGAAACAGCTCAAAACAGAGTCGGGGGCCAAATGGGGCACTTCCAGGGGGACCTAGGGTGGGACCCACATGTTTTTGGACCAAGGGGGTTAGGAGGACCTCGCCCAAGGGACGAGCCCTCGCAAGAAACTCCAGCGACCAGCGAGGCCTCGCCACCCAGGGGCCAGGTCGGGCGGGCCGGTTGGGCCGATCGAGTTTGTGGGGTAGTGTGGCCCACTGATCCAGGGTTTTTTGTTTAAAACCCTTCCAAACTCACCCCTCCTTCATAAACCACCTCTCCAAGCCTTCCCTTTTCTTCAAAACTTCTTGTTTCTCTCTTAAATCGCCCCACCAAATGTTCTCTCTTCCATTTTCATGCACCCTCTCCATTACCCTGTTGAAAACCCTTCTCCATTGCTGCCTACCCTCTCCATTCTCTCTCATTTGAGCTCTTAAACCCCCTATTTAAAGCTTAAATTCGTGTAAACCCACTAACATACCCTATTTCTTCATTTTCCCTCTCTATTCCCTTTCATTGAGCCTTTACCACCTCCTTTGAGGCTCAAATCCATGGAGAACCAAAGAACCCATCCCCTTCTTCCCTTTTCTCCACTTTTTCATAGCCCTATTTGAGTTCATTACAGCCATTTTCTCACTTTTCACCATTCTTTCTCTCATGGGAAAGAGAAAGGGTGTCGTGGATGAAGCCGAGCCTAGTCACCCCACTCGTTCAAAGAGACCGAGAGGTGCCACCGCAAGCATGGGCATTACAAGTGAGATACAGACTAAGCGGGACCTCGATCCCAAAGCTCCTCTCCCAAGAGCTCTACTGGCGGAGTTGTCCCATGGAACATATGCGGACCATAGGGTCCTTTTTGAAGCTCAGGTGGATGGGCGGCTCTTTGGGGAGTATCTGTTATTGGAGTGCCTGGGTGAAGCCGGGTGGGCCCTGTGTTTGAGGGTAAAGATTATGTGAATGTGGGTACTGTCCAAGCTTTCTATGCCCACATTCAAGAGTCTATATTGGAGCCCTTGCAGTTCAAGATTCCCGCGGGAAGAGGTCGAGAGGCCACAATTGACACTGGCGTGATAGCTCGACTCATGGGAATACCGCTTGGCCAAGTTCACGCGAGCGAGAAGAATCTGAACAACGCACGAGAAAGGGATCGCCATACACATTCCCTTTGCAGTCGACTGGTGCAATGGTAGCCAAACAATAACCTCCTGGCGTCAAACATGACGGATGATTTCTGCCTACTCCACCATATATGTACATTTAACGTGTACCCCAGGTGGGGCAATCGTAGTGAGTGCACGCGTCTGATGGTAGATTTTCTATACCAAGCAGGGCAGGGAGTGAAGCTGTGCGTGCCTACATATGTTTTACGACAGATAGTTCTTATCGCACGCTCTAATAGAATGACTGATTCACTCACCTTCAGTCGGCTTATATGCAAGATTGCAGGCGAGTTCGGCAACAGTTTTGGCGCAGCATTTCATCGATGAAACTACTCTCAATCAGATGAAAATCGGGCCATGGCAGCGACAAGCCCGACTGGATGAGAGCGAGGATGAGACGGCTAGTGAGAAGTATGAAAGTGAGGAAGAAGGTGGAGCTGAGATAGAAGAGGAAGAGAGCGAGGAAGAAGAGGAGGCCCAGGCATGGAGGAGAGCTCTCCTCCAATGGCACAGAAGCAGGATGCTGATCAAGAGGCTAAGGATGCACATTTAGCTCAGCTTAAGGAGGGTCAGGCTGTCCTACGACAAGATCTTATGGATCTTCAAGGCCTTGTAAAACATAAGTTCAAGAAGGTGACTCGCACCTTGAAAACCATCTTGTGCTGTCTACAGGATAAGGGTGCCCCTCCTCCGTCGCCAGACTCGGATGCCTAGTCATCCATGTCGTTGTCTTACAACTTGTTTTGATTACTGCTTTAGGTTATGTTTATGTTCCTGTTGATGGGCCTAGTCATGTAGTAGTTAGTAGAATGTTTTCAATGTTTAAAGCTTAGGTTATATTAGCTTACATACATCTTCTGTCATGATTCATGTAACTTTGTATTCCATGTATTATGACAAATTTTGGTGAATGAAATGCATGCAGTCCCTTTTACTATGAAGTATGTAGAATGCTTAAAGGATTGTGTATTGTTATGCTACATCTCACACAAGTTGCACCCTATGTCATATAAGGAATGCCACCTAAGGTCACGCGGAGCACGACACGCCTCACACTTACTGATTCGATGGCCCAAGCTCCTCCCCGATGTGATGGTCATACGGACCCCGGTGTGGGCCCTGTTCGTGAGACTATGCCTGAGTCTCAGTCATCTATTGGTCCTGCAGTTGGGCCGCCACCGTACACACCACCAGTTCGCTAGTAGAACCGTGTGTCTTCTTCGATGCAGCATGTGCCTCAGTCAGCTCCACCTGTGGATAGGTTAGAGAAGTTAATGACAATGATGCACCAACAGCTCTTAGCTACTATTGCAGGGGCTCTAGCTCATGGTAGAAGTGCGACTCCACCTTCACCATCTATACGCCCTACTGAAACTATAAGGCCTTCTGCTTAGGATGAGGGTGTGCCTTCCCCTGCACCTGCTGCATACCCTATGGGGAATCTGGGTACAAGTGGTCTCCTAGAGCGATTCTAGTGCTTGAGGCCTCCTACCTTTACGGGTTCTCACAGACCCGAGGAGGCTGAATATTGGCTCAATGGCATCTCCAGGATGCTGAAGATGCTACATTGTATAGAGCAGAAGCAGATCGAGTTCCACCTTTATGTTTGAAAAGGAGGCTAGCTTGTGGTGGGATAGTGTTCTGTGGATAGTTGCAGTTAGCTATATATGAGCATGGGCAGCTTTTGAATTCTGATTTCATGAGAAGTACTATTCCTATACGTACTGGCATGAGAAGGAGAATGAGTTCTTGCATCTCAAACAGGGAGGCATGACAGTGACAGAGAACGAGCACCGGTTTACATAGTTGGGCAGATACGTCCCGACTATACTTACTGACATGCAGATGTGGATGCGGCATTTTTTCGAGGGCCTGCGACTCGACATTCGGTCGAAGATGTGTTGTGCTAGTATACCCTCCTATGCTGAGCTAGTACACATGTCGATGCGAGCAGAGCAGGACGGGGATCGATTGTCACATTCTCGTGGGCCTATGATCCCTAGGCCATGACCAGATATGCCGAGTAGGCCATTCCTTGGCAAGAGGCCCTGTACCGACTCTCCTTCGAGGATTGCGGCGCCATTAGTTCCGATAAGGCACCCGGGTGTGACATGCACTTACTATGGGAGACCAGGTCATGCTGCGGAGAGCTGTTTTGCACGTATAAGAGACAGTGGGTTTTCACCACTGCAAAGGATCAACCGCCAGGTTCCCCAGGCCATTTCAGCACCACCCTTACGGACAGCACCTACACATCCATCCTTCAAGCCCCCTGTACCTCGATTTAGGCCGCCTCAGCGACCTATATGGTGCCTCAGCCCAATCATCCTCAGCAAGCAAGCACTCATGCACTTATAGCGGAAGAGCTAGAGACAGCACCTTCAGCACCTATGGCCTTCGAGGTCACTGCACATGTCCAAGGTACTCCTGTCTTCTTATTAGTTGACACTGAGTCCACTACCTCCATCATTTCCTGTGCGGTAGTTAAGCGTCTAGCTTTACATACTACTCCCACGAAGGGAGTGAGACTCACTACTTCTACAGGGACCTTTTTGGATGTCACACGGACGTGTGAGAGTTGCTCAGTAGACTTGGGTAGTACGACAGTATTCGTTGACCTCATTGTTGCCCCACTATGGCACTACGACATTATCCTCGGTATGGACTGGCTCACCGAGATGAAGGCAGAGATTGATTGCAATAGATGGGTCATGATAGCCAACGGACCTGACGGCATGGTCTTCACTTTTCCAGTGCAGGTTAGTTGGCCATGTTGAGTTGGATGTTACATTATTTTGTTAAAGCATGTTGATGGGCCGACGTTAAGGAACATGCCAGTAGTTCAGAAATTTGATGATGTATTCAGGATGATCCCTGGATTACTTCCTCGGCGTGAGATTGATTTTACTATTGATCTTGTGCCCAGTGCGACCCCCATTTCATTACCTATGTATCGGATGCCTCCATGTGAGATGGAGGAACTGAGGAAATAGATTGATGAGCTGGTAGAGAAGGGCTTCATGCAACCTAATGTGTCTCCTCGGGAAGCACCTGTGTTGTTCAACAAGAAAAAGGATGGGTCACTACGATTATGTATTGATTACCGTAGGTTGAACCAATTGACTGTGAAAAATAAGTATCCTTTACCAAGGATAGACGATCTGTTTGATCAGTTGAAAGGGGCGCGATACTTCTCAAAGATTGATCTATAGTCAAGGTATCATCAGTTGCGCGTAGGGATGAGGACGTGCAGAAGACGGCCTTCAGGACCAGTTTTGGGCATTACGAGTTCCTCGTGATATCGTTCGATCTTACGAATGAGCCGACCGTGTTCATGGATTTGATGAACCGGGTATTTCGGCCATTTCTATTCCGATTTCTCATCGTGTTTATCAATGACATCCTGATATACTTTGCGAGTCGGGAAGAACACGAGGAACACCTAATAGCCGTCTTGAATATGCTGAAGAAGAACCAGTTGTTCGCACAATACAAGAAATGCAACTTCTGGAAAGAGGAAGTCAAGTTCCTGGGATACGTGGTGTCCAAGGAAGGGATAGTGGTGGACCTTGCTAAGGTAGCCACGGTTAAAGATTATTTCTCTCTCACGGCTGACATCAAATTTTCAAAAGACTTGGTTCGGATTTTGAGGTGAGGAGTTTTCTTGGAAGATTAGAGGGGTACTACCGACGATTCATTCAGGACTTCTCGAAGATAACCAGACCGTTGTCTCAGTTGACATGAAGGATTTGAAGTTCGCCTAGAATGAGAAGGCGGAAGCAGCTTTTTAAGAGTTGAAGGACAGACTGACGTCCGCCCCTGTACTAGTATTGTCAGAGCAAGGGGTCAAGTATACGATATACACCGATATATCTCGAGTTGGTTTAGGCTGTGTCCTCATGAAGAAGGACAAGGTGATCGCATATGCCTCGAGATAGTTAAGGAAACACGATGAGAATTACCCTACCCACGACTTGGAACCAGCAGTCGTCATCTTTGCATTAAAGCTCTAGAGACATTACCTCTACGGAGAGGAGTTTGAGCTTTTCTGTGACCACAAGAGCCTTCGCTATATATTCACTTAGCGAGACTTAAATATGAGGCAGCGCCCCTGAATGGAAACCTTGAAGGATTTCAAGTTCGAGGTCTCCTACCATCCTGGCAAGGCCAACCTTGTGGCAGACGCGTTGAGCCACAAGAAGGCTATAGCATTTGCGGCTCCGCTTATGATAGTCGAGTGGGATGTGGTAGAGTTTGTGAGGGACTTCGAGCAGAAACTCACCGTGGAGGAGTCATTCGAGAGTGTCGCGCACATTCGGGTGCGGTCACTCATTGTCGCGCACATTCGTGAGAGAAGATTTTTGCCATCCTCAGAGGTCATTGAAGAAATCGTCGAAACCCTTCCTGTATCGTGCTTAGAGATAACGACAAACGATTGACACCAGACTTTCATTGATTATCTCAAATATGACATCCTACCAGAAGAGCCAGTGCAGAAACAACAAGTTAAGCAACGGTCAAGGAAATTCATCAGATGCATTGAAGTATTATATAGAAGATCTTATAATGGAATACTGCTACAATGTTTAGATGAACAAGAAGAAAATCAAATGTTACAGGAAGCACACTCTGGAGAATGTGGCGCACATTAGGCGGGACGAAATCTATTCCATCGAATACATCGAATGGGATATTATTGGCCTTGTATGTTCAAAGATGCGATAAATTATGTGAAGCGGTGTCATGAATGTCAGATTCATGGAGATGTTATACACGTCCCCCCAAAAGAGTTACATCAGTCAGTTACCTCTTGGCCCTTCTCAGTCTGGGGACTTGACGTCATTGGTCCTATAAATCCACCCTCGTCCAAAGGAAAGCAGTATATCTTGGCAGCAATAGACTATTTTTCCAAGTGGACAGAAGCAGTTGCTTTACACAATGTCAAAGAAAAGGACATAGTGAATTTCATCCGGCACGCGATAATATACCGTCATGGTATTCCGAAGAAAATTGTTACGAATAATAGTACGCCCTTCAAAAACAGAGGCATGGAAAAGTTGTGTCAGAAATTCAATATTCGTCATTCGTTTTCAACGCCTTACTACCCACCGGTCAATGGACTAGCAGAGGCGTTTAATAAAATGGTAATCAAAATATTGAAGAAAACAGTGACAGGGAACAGACGTGATTGGGATGAAAGATTAGAAGAAGCATTATGGGCATAAAGAACCACTCACCGAACAGTGACAAAAGCAACACCGTATTCATTAGTTTATGGTTTAGAAGCAGTGATCCCAATTAAAATGAAAGTAGCATCACTCAGAGTGGTAGTACATCAGTCTATAACAGATGATGAAAATGCAAAAATAAGGCTGAAAGAGTTAGATTTGCTTGATGAAAAATGTCTGGCAGCCAACAACGATTACAATCGTATTAAGCAAGAATATCGGCCGCTTTCGATAAACGTGTTAAATATCGCTCTTTCAAGAAAGGGGATATGGCACTGATGCTGAAAAAATCCATAATGGTCACCCGGCGAATAGGGGGCAAATTCGAGCCTAAATGGGATGGGACTTATATAATTCAAGAAGTATACTCCAATGGCGCATATAAAGTGGTGAATCAGGACGGGCAAGGTATAAGTATACTAGTCAATGCTCGCTTTATAAAGAGATATCATCCCTGAAGACATTATTGATTTTGATCAAGAATCATTATCAGCATAATGATTCTGTATCAAAAGGGGGCAAGAATGAGCAGGACCACAACAATCTATTGACAGATGAATAAATAAAGAAGGAATTCGCGAGCATATCAAGACTATGTATCGACAAGTGTTCCGAAAAGAAAGTGAACATCGTCAGACTAAGAGAGCTCTGATTGTCAAAATTGATATCGTCACTAAACTGATATATTATAAACAAAACAAATGGATCTTCTTGAAGATATTAGCAGAAGCAGTGACGCATCAATCTTAGTCAGAGATGTCTATCATTTTCACAGCAATAATGATCACACCTATTATTGTCTCTTGAGGCATTTTGAGGCAGTCTAGTCAAACCCTAAAAGGCCAAGCCTTAAAAAGGGCTAGCTATGCATAAGACCTATCATTTTCGCCATTCGGGTAGCGGCGAGCCAGTGGCCCTAAAAAGCCCGTGAAGGCCATCATACGCATACTTATGCGAGTAGCTGATGAAGCCAGCGACTAAAAGCCTAAAAGGCTAAAAGTCCTCAAATGGCCAGTCACGCGTAAGACCAATGTCGTTGGTATAGCTTTCCAGCAACGTCACGAGGAATGGAGGAAAATACCCTCCCGTGGGCTCAACCTTGCAGACGAAGAAAAAGCAGGCCACAGTGTGAGCTTTTTGGCCATGTCCATAGATAGGTCAACCATGTGTAAGACCCCCCAGATCTTTGGCTTGATTTCAGTACTAACTCATGAGGAAGGGCTTAAACCTACTCATTGACGGACTGGCAGTCGGGATTTGGTACCCTAAAGGTCACCTTGTGAGCTCTGTGAACTCTAGAGAGTTACCGTGGCCAATCATGTGCGTAATTCCAACTGAGTTCACGGCCCCGGTAGCTTCACTGGGCCCCTCTGATGGACCACGGTTTGTCAACTCCTCAGGCAGTGAGAAGTCCAGCGAACTCCTAAGAGTTACAGAGACCATCATGTAAGACCACTTGACTCCACTACACAAGAGTCTAAGAAACTGCATATGCTCCACTACTCAAGAGCTTAAACTGTGTGTGACTAACTAAATTGAAATTTAGCACCGCCAATTAAGATAAGGATCATTTAGGAAATCCTTTACTAACAAAGCATAAAAGGATAAAGCAGTAATCAAAATGAACATTATATTCACAGTAGTAAAATACAATGTATTGAAGTTATACATTTCATAATTCCCCTGTAATGCCCAGTACTGCTAAATACTATTGCAAACTTCCTTAAAAATTAACTTGACCAGTTGCATGTTCCAGTCTGGCAGTCGAAATCATTCTTGCAGGATCTGGGATACCAGCTAACTTTTCCTCCAAAGAAGCAATCAATTCTTCATTCTTAATCAGTTTGGATCTTTCAGAATCCACAGAATGAAGGCTACAATCTATCTGTTCTTGCATTCTCTCAATGCTCAGATCCTCCTCTGAACTTTGCTTCTCTAGTTGAGTTATTTCTTGCTTCAGGAGAGAAATGCGATCTTGGATAGCTATCTTATTATCAGCAAAGGTCTTCAATTGCTCGCGCAGAGATAAGTGTTCTTGATCATGGCAAGACACAATTGAAGCAAGCTAAGAAACTTTCTCTTTAGAACATGCAAGTTGCTTCTTATATTCTAAGAGTTCAGGTGGAGTAATGACGACTTCCGCTAATGACAGAGCAGCTATTGAATTATGAAACCTGAGAAGAGCATCGCGTACAGAGGAAATATCAACTTTGGCCATTCGTGCGGTACTATCCAGGACATCCAAAGCAGTAGTCAAATCAGACCATTGATCAAGATTCTTGAATATCTCAACACTCGCCAATATGGAGTTTCTGATCAGCGCCAATTTGTACCCAAAAATCTTCTCGTGTGACGGCACGTTCAGTGAAGTGCCAATAGAGCCGGAACTTGTTGCACCGCTTTGAGGTAAATTTCCTATTAAGAAATATAAAGTTATGGTAGAAGTTTTATGTGTAGGTAATCTAAGAAAGTGTAGACAAGGAAAAGGAAATACCTTCCTCTGGTATTAGAACAGAGGGCAATTGCGTCTCTCCAGCAAGGGAAGGATTAGGTACTACCATCTCAACAAAAAATGGAGCCCTAGCTTCAGTACTCGAATTGATGGTGGTAGAGGTGGGTAGAATAGTTGATTCCACCGGAAAAACTGTTTTGCATCCAGCACTTGAAGCAATAATGGTAAGAGTGGGTAAATCAGTTGACTCCCGGAAAAGCAATCCTGCATGCCACTAATCGCGGAGGCATTGATGATTTTGGTGAGGCTGTTGGTGCAACAGGGGGCAAATCCAAAGGAGAAGCACTATCTGCCTCCGTATTTGCAACATGATCGCCTGAAATATGATTCATAAGACAAGAAATAAAGAAAGATAAAAGTAAATAACAATATCAAGACTTCCTTACATGATGAATATCCATATTTCCCATAGTCCAGTGGTTCTTCTTCTTCCCTTGCCACAGAAGAAGTCTTTGCAAGAACGGCTTCATAAGTTGAAAGAATATGTTCCTCATTAGTGGGGATATCTTCTGCAATTATATCATCTTCGCCACTGATATCCATTTCTCCCTCCTCATAGTCATTCTCCTGACCCTCTCCTCCTACATTGCTTTCCTCAGAGGAAGTATGTCCAGACGAAGAAGTTAAATATTCTCCAACAGTGTCTTCTGTGCTTAACTCCTCGACAACAACCTACTTTCCTTTAGAGGGAAGAGATTGAGAGCTTTTTGGTTGAATATCTGCAGCAGCCGAAACCGGAGGAGTAATAGCAATAGTCTCTCCGTGTGGAGAAGCTTGAGCGTGTGTACGAGACCTCGTCATCGAAGAAGAAGTTGGCTGCTGATGAGGAATGTCAGACAGGAGAAGGAGTTGACCACTGTCAAGAAAGATTGGTCTTAGAAACGAGAGAAGAAATCGGTTGTTGCTGAGGATGAATAGAAGAAGAGGGTTGATCCTGAGGATTGACGATATCATCTGGTTGAAGGAAAGCCTCTTCTGAGTTCTTCGTTGTGGACAATGGAGAGGGATTTGTTCAAATTCGTGAATATCACCATATGTTGTCCATCCTTCAAGGGTATTATCGGGTTTTATTTCACGAATAGGTTCATCCATAGAAATCTGAATATTATGATGACCGACAGTGGGGGCATGACTGGTCTCTGTGATAAAACTAACTCCCACTTCGATGATGCGACCCTTAAGCATAGGAGGTGGAAGTCATATGAGTCTAGACACTGGCAGACTTTTTTTAACCAGGTATGACTGGTGCACCCACCATCTCATATGGTTGTAGGATGCTCTCGGGGTACGATCACACCCTGGAATGATGAATGAAGAATTGGCTCGGCCCAATAATTGCTTCCAAATCATCGCCCAGTTAAAAGGGCCGGTCCCGTAACTTCACATTTTGTGGGTCACTAGTCCGCAATCTTTCAGCACAGCCTGATCAAAACCAAATTGATGGGAAAAGTGACTAGGGTAATACAGCTCTCACCAGAATTCAGTCCCTTCTCTCGGTGGAAGACTCCACAATCTAATTGATACAAAGAATCCTCTCTCTGCTGAAGAGAGTGATTCTGTGTCTACCTTCTCTGTATCTACGATGTAACAAGGTAGGCCGAAGTGGAAATAGTTTATCTTGTCGTCCGAGGAAATGACATCTTTTGCCCAGTCATAGGATCTCTTTGTCATAGATCTCTTTTGGAAAAAGTGGAGAGGAACTCTAGAAGGGTGGACATAGGCTTTTTCTGGTACTTCAAAAGTCTAGGGGAAGTAGACGCCAAGCCAACCCAGGAAGTAATGCCATGCCATGTAAGTTAAGGCAGAACCGACAGAGGGACTTTTTATATGGCACGCAATCTCTCTGAAACCTATATAGATTGAACAAAGAACGGGCGGAGCAAGAGAATACTTGGTTCCCTCTGCCATGGCACCTGCAACAACAAACAGTGAAGGACGAATAACATTTGCCGATTTAGAACTGGGGAAGACCACCACGCTTAACCAGTATGAGATGAATGCTGCCAGTTCCCCATAGATAGAGTATTCAGCACGACCTCTTATACTCTTTCTGAGACGTTCGAGTTCTCATGAATGACTGCCGGTAAACCTGAAGGGATAGGTAAATGAAATTATAATTATGTATAAATATATCAATTCGCCATGAAGAGAGATTGGAGAAGAAAGGAATTACTTGAAAGCTCTGCTGAAGTGAGCTAGCACTGCATGGGAGGAATCTTGTGGATATTCGGGAATTTTGACATCTCCCTGAAGAGTTCTGTAGTCGATTCCAAAATAGAGGGGATATGATCAGGAGAGGAGACGAAAGCAAATTCCTCATTAGTGGGAACAAATTCATCAAGGAACTTTCCAGTTATTGGTAAGCCGTAAATCCTGTGAATATCCCAGAGTGTGATACTCATTTCACCCTTAGGAAGATGGAAGGAATTGGTGGAAGGGCACCAATAGTTGAGAAATTCCTTCAAAATAGAAGGTTCTTTGTAGAAGGAATGTGATGTAGCTTCTATCGCATGGAGAATGTCGATCTTCAACAAAGTCATAGCATGCTTCGCCAAAACTACGGTAGCCCACTTAGAATAGTAGTTGCGAGGAGTCAGAAGACACCTTGTTCTAAATTCTTCCGGATTCCAAATGAAAGGGCGGTGACTGAAACGTTGCTTGAGTGTCTCATAAAAGCAAGTTGATAGAGACTATGAACATCATAGGAGGGAACAAGGAATATCATGGGATGAATGTCACCTATTTTTTGTCAAGGTCTTGGTGGCTGCAAAATGCCTTCTAATAGTCTTGGCTCCTTGAATGACCAAGACTTTATGTAGGCTAATCTTTCTACAGTGAGGTGATCCCTGGGTTCGCAGACCAACATAGAGTGATGGCGATGAATGTTGATCGGAATTGTGATGATGCCCTGTTTATAGGGGTTGTCAAACTGAATGACACCCTGAACAGCATAGACAGATTCCCAAGAGTTGTGGAGTTTCTTCTAATTATGCTCTTTAATCTTCTCTTAAAACTCTTGGGCTTTGTTTCGGCGATGCTTCTTGGGTCTGGAAGGAGGAGGGGTCTCTTCTCTAGCAGGCGGCTTTTGACTGATTGTTTGATAATGTGCTGTTGTCTTCAACCATTTATCCCAATCGTACTCATGACCGTGCCTTGGAGGCATTTTCAGATCGCCCATGGTGATAGCCCTATGAATGGGAGATGATAATGACTTAATACATGCAGTGAAGTCAAATGTGGCGAGTACTGGTTCTTTTATATAAGTAGGCCATCTGACAGTCATCTTGAATAGCTTACGCGGGGCTTGAGCTGGAGAGGATGGTAATTCTATTGCTTGAGGAGTTGTCATCTGATAAGCTTCAGTGTTTGGCAGCTCTCGGTGTGAGGGTTGATTAGAAGAAGGATCGACAGCAATGAAAGTTCTTTTGGTTCGGGCAATGATTAAATATGAGGAAATTGTGCTAAGATCGAGAAGAATTACTGAAGTGGCGGTTGTGTGGATGGCGCAATGAACCGGGAAATTAGGCATTGCGCGGGCAACATAACTATTGGAAAGTGGGTCGCGCAACGGTCTTAAGAGCAACAGAAATTGAAAGAAAAAAGGGGGATTGATCCTGATTATTTGGAACAAAGAACGGATCAAGGGGGCATGTGTTGGAGCATAAAAAAATCATGAAGGGGAGAAAGATTCAAGAATGAAAGTTGGATATAGAATGAAAGGAATGCATAGAAGAACAGTTTGGTCAGTTGCTCAGATCACGCAACAAAGAAGCTCCGTTGAG
The DNA here is from genome assembly GCA_030180095.1 of Magnolia changhungtana. Classification (NCBI taxonomy): domain Eukaryota; kingdom Viridiplantae; phylum Streptophyta; class Magnoliopsida; order Magnoliales; family Magnoliaceae; genus Magnolia; species Magnolia changhungtana. The sequence goes on from JASAUF010000276.1 coordinate 14,959,310, forward strand.
AGGATCGCGCAACCAGATGGCATCATTGCATGGGTCGCGCAACCAAGGAAGTCCATTGCATGGATCGCGTAACTAGTAAACACTGTTGCACAGATCGCGCAATCAATAAAAGAAAGGCAGTAAGATGAATGGTCTTCTTTAAGTGCAAAGTAAGTCTGAGGGCACGAGAATTGAGGATTGGCACGTGTGAAGAACCTATAAATACCCCATTCCCCCTCTCATTTGGGGATCGAAGATTTCAAAGAATAGAGCAGAGCGATTGAAGGTAGAAGAGCAAAGAGAAGGGTCGGTTGTGTGGATCGCGCAACGTGTTTATTCGTTGCGCAGATCGCGTAACATCTCTTTCGGGTTGTGCGGATCGTGCAACACACTTATGAGTTGCGCGATTCACGCAACTGGCATTTCGGTTACGCGGGTCGAACAACAGGCTCATGATTCAGCCAAGCATGTTGTGGGAATTACAGGGAGCATTCAAGTCCAGCCTTCATCTCCACAAGTTCTTCTTTAGAAAGAAGAAATTCCTCGTAAGTATTGGGACAAGATTGAAATAACACCGAAATGCTGCCGAAATTTCTATCTTATTGAAGATTGGCTGATTAATTCAGCAATTCCTCCTAAGTATTAGGAGATGGTTAAAATAGTGTCGAGATGCTGCCAGATTAAAGATTGGACATATAAAACTTGCTAATTGTAACTTATTATTTTGACTTATCTTAGAATCAAGGGATATTAAAGGGATGTAAATGAATTCAGCAATAATAATATGATGATTGATTCATGTTCATTCTCTTTGTTATACTCAAATAAGATAATCTCTTAAATAGAACGCATTTGTTTTCTTGTCGAAACAGGACCCACCTTGCTGAATATATCCACACCGTCCACTGTGTGGGACGGCATGACCCACTGTGATATACGTGTCTTATCTCCACCGTTCAGTGATTTGGACGGTGGACACCACCATGATGTATTTATTTCATCCACACCGTCCAGATTGTGTTGGACGGTGCTGGACTATGTTTGGACAATGATGATTTACATGGACATTGTTTAGACAGTGTTAATTTACATGGACAGTGTTTAGACAATGCTAATTTACATGGACAATGTTTTGATAGTGCTGATCATCATTAGTGAGCCATGTGCCCCATAGAATGATAGTGTACAGTGATACACATGTTACACCTACAACTATTAAAATGATTTTTGGTGTAACCCAAGCTCTCTTGAGGCCTATTGGTGTGGCCCATCCACGAGGCCCATCTTAATGTATTTGTGGCCCATCCATTAGGCCCGCCTTGATGCAATTGCGGCCCATGTGATGAGGCCCATTATGGTGTGTATTAGGCCTGGGATGTGGCCCATTGTGATATATTTTCGGCCCATATGATGAGGCCCATTATGATGTATTTCCGGCCCATTTGGTAAGGCCCATTGTGATATATTTTCGGCCCATATGATGAGGCCCATTTAATGTATTTCTGGCCCATTTGGTAAGGCCCAATGAGACATATTTTTCGGCCCATATATTCTGGCCCATTTGACATATATGAAGCCCATGTATTATGGCCCATTGTGATGTACATGAGGTCCATAACCAAGGCCAAATGTGATGCATATGTAACCCATAAGTGAGGCCCATCATGATATGTATTAGGCTCTTAAGAGATGCCCATGGTGATGTATATTGGGCCATTGTGTGAGGCCATGGGCCCACTACATGTTTGGCTCTATGTGGGCCACTCCTTGGGAGCAATGTTGGTTAAATGTTCACATTAATGGGCAATGATGGTTAAATGTTCTCATTATGACCTTCCCTTAAGCCCTTTGTTAGGCCGATTATCGATGTCAGTTAGCGATACTGATTATGAGTATGTGATAGCATAGCATCATGATATATGCCCATACGCATCATCTGTATGTTTGTTATGAGATGTGATTAACCATTACATATCTCACTGGGCAGGCTGTTAGGAGACTCCCCGATAGGTGGAGATTGTCTCAAATAAGCGCACGGTATGTGCAGGATTGTTGCATGACTGGATTGTATGACTCATGCATCTTGCATTGAGTGTTATGATTACTGTACGCCCTAGCGACATCAAGGCCGTAACCTCTGCAGGTATGTCATGGATGCCCAGATGTGTCACGCCCCAAATTCAGAAAACGGGCTCACAAAATTCTCAATCACTGAATCCGGCACCGACAGCCTCCGTAATGCCTCATTCTCGGATCCCAGCATTCATATGCCAGATTTTGATCCTGGGATCCTACAATGAGGATTTTCAGTATGATTTTTTTTTGTAATGAAGCATAACCAAGTTACAAAATAACATCACCACATATCCACTATATCAAAAACTTTAACTACAATGCGGAAAGGAAAATATAAGGTGATAAAAAAGCTCCAAAATAATCTGTTGCGCGCTTTTGCCTCATCATTACTACGATCCAACGACGCCTGCATACAACAGTCATGCATAAGCTTATCAAAGCTTAGAGGGTGGTGTAAGTATGTGTACAAGGTAAGCGGCAAGTGTACAATATCAGAGTAATGCAGAAATATGTGGGTAAGTCCATGAATGCAATCAGCTATACCAAAGTTATGTGATGCAAGACATAAATGCTATCGGCCATACCAAGGCCATTCGATGCGAGGCCTATGTAGCCAAATGTCATATGCGAGATACAAAGCAAGCATGTCAGTCCTCATCAGGTACACATATCAGTACGGTTTCTCTTTGGGATATCACCGAGGTCTAATACACTTCTCACTGACTGCCACCTCCCTAGCCATACAGCCGAGTAAGTGGAAGAGACCCACTATCCACCTGACCAATAATCTGCCAATACCTACCTAGCTCGTCAATAGCGGACTCATTTGTGAGCTGGTCAAACTCAACCTAGTTTACAACCTCCTCACTTGGGCAGATAAGGCCACACTCCCTTTTAACCGACCACGACACAGTGGGAGACATGGCCTACTGGTATTCGGCACTCCTTCGCTCGTGTATCCACTCGGTCTAGACGTTGGAGTATCTCCTAGTACCAAAAAGGTTCTGAGACTCTCACCCAAGGACATCCTAAGTGCCCACAGTGCTAGAATCAAGTATTTTCGGTATCCGATATGACCATCCACGATGTGCCTATGGAGCCACGGCTCTGATGTCACTAGGGCATACAACGATCATGACACACAAATGCGAGATGCATGAATCACACTGTCCAATCATGCAACAATCCTATGCATACCATGCACTCATGTGGGTAACTCCTATCAGTGAGTCCCATAAATAATCTACCCAATGGCATATGCTATGATCAGTCACTACTCATATCAAGCATACATATGCTGCGTATGGCATGAGTCATGGAATTATACTAAGCATGTTATATGGTGATGAACTATCCTCACAACAAAGATGGGCCTAGACGGCCTACACATAACAAGTATGGGCCTATCAATGGGCCCTAAGGAGAGTTACAATGCGGACATTTAACCAACATTGTACTTACAATGTGGGCATCAAACCATCATTGCTCCCAAGGCATAGCCCGCCGTAAAGGTCATCATATAAACCACGGTGGAATCACACATTACAATAGACCTTATGTACATCCCATTAGGCCTCAACCCATGGGCCTTAGATGCATCAAATGGGCTGCATAAAATGGGCCTCATATATATCAAGGTGGGCCTCAACGGATGGGCCACAAATACATCAAGATGGGCCTCATCACATAGCCTTATATATAAATCAAGGTGGGCCTCAACGGACGTGCCACAAATGCATCAAGATGGGCCTCATCACATGGCCTTATATATAATAAGGTGGGAATCAACGGACGGCCACAAGTACATCAATATGTGTGTGTATATATATATATATATATAAATGAATCATATCAAAAGATCAACTGGACCGCACTCCAAATAACAGTGGTGACAATGATTTCCACCATTAAAATCCTTAAGGCTCACCATAACATTTATTTTCTATCCAATCTGATCATAAGGTCACACAGACCTAAATTAAAAGGAAAACAATTTCCCTATTGGTCCAAGACCTCTAGCATCCAAGGGTTTCAATGGTAGATGTTCAATCCCACTGTTTCTATAGTGTGGTCCACGTGGTACTAGATTTATCTTATTTTTAATCTCAAGCCATAAAATGAGCTTTCAAAATGGTTGGACGGCTTAGATATAACACATGCATCAAAGAGGACCCCACAATTGGGTGCACACGTCACCAAGGTGGGCTCCACATAACATTTATTTTCTATCCAATATGATCATAAGGTCATACAGACCAGGATGAAGAGGAAAAATAAATTTCATAATGAACCAAAACTTTTGTGACAACCCAAAAAGGGTTCCAATGGCAGACGCTCAATCCCCATTGTTTCCTGTCGTGTAGGCTACATGAGCTCCTCATACGGCTGATTTTTAGGGCTCCCCTTTGTCTAAAGGGGCCCATCAAATGCACGGTGGTGATGTGGGGTCCACATCACGGTGGGGCATGCAGCTGGGACCCACGTCCCAGCCCCTTTACAGTCCTAGGCACAATAGGACGCTGCTGCACGTCCTGGACGTTAGCAGTAACACCTGCTACATCTTATGCTTTTTTTTTGAAAAAATAGTTTTTTCACGATTTTTCCCCGATGGGGCCCACATCGGGAGAATCCACCCCGTCCACTGGCTCCTATGGCTCAAGACAAGCCAAACAAGCCCAATATTTGGCATGTTTCGGTGTGTAAAAAGATCAGAGTGAACTTTAACGGTAAAAACCACTGTTTTCTATGCTATGGCCCGCCAGAAAATCTGATTGGCATCATTTTTTAGCTCAACGCCTAAAATGAGTTGAGGAATGGAATGGATGGCGTGGATTAGCTCCATACATCAAGGTGGGGACTGAATGAGTGGCCTGCCCAAAAATCTTAAAGCAAGTTTATTTTATTATTATATATATATATATTTATTTATTTTACTATGAGCACATCTCACACCTCACTGTCTGTTCACATTTCACTAGCCCCGTCCAGCGTCCAGGGACGCTGGACCAACGTCATGAATACATTTCAACAAGGTGGGTGTAACGACCCGTAAATTTCTGTACTATAGCTCGAGTACCACCTCTACCAGAAATCACTTAGGATTAAATCCTTTAGAAATTTAACAAAGTTAACTAAGTGCTAAACTAGATTAGCCATGAAATCCGTTGGAATCGCTTTAAATACGATCTGCAAGATCCAAAACTTGTAGAATCATTGACGCTAGGTTACCCTAAAGTCTAGGATCAAACTCATTACTCGACTACTATCGGGAACGAATTGAAACTCCGTATTAGGTCTAGACCGCACATCGGAAGTCCGATTAACATGAAGTTAAGGAACCAGGACCGCCTCACTGGGCTCGACAACCATCTCAGAAATTAAGTCCAGACGATGTCCCACGGCCATTCGCTTGAGTCCGGAGCGAGGGAGTGTGAAAACCATTATTTTCTTTACAAAATAAATATCTTGAATAGTGATCTGGCACCACTCGCTTGCAGATCAGTATTAAGCAACCAGACCGTCAGAATCAGACCAAATTACACCCTCGAATCAGGAAAAATTTCAGGAACATTTACATGTACTTGGAATTTTGGATCATGGCCCACTGACCGTTGAACTGAAAATGGTCCGCCACGTGTGATCTGAAAATCCGACCGAGACGAAAATGTAATCCCACGTAGATCCATGAGTTGTGAGCTTAAGTCTGATGTTTGGCTCAAGGAGGGCCGCCAGAAACCCTCTTTTGAGCTGGAACAACGCCGAAATGCTTATAATAGACGTACACCTTGAACAGGAGTCTATTCCAGAGAGGTTTTAGGCTATATAAGGGCCTTAGAACAGCCCCTCTCACAGCCATACGAATTTGGGATAAAACCCTAGAAAGAGAGAGAGAAAAGGGAGAGAAAGCTTGGGATTTGTGGGAGTATCTTCCTCCTACTGCTTTCGATCATCACGCGGGCTGCACTGCCTCTTTCCAGACACTTTTCCGGCGATACCGACTCCGTTTTAAGGTGAGAAACCCTAACCCTAGATCTGTTTGGGTGAGTGGAGGTTATAGGATATGAAATAGCTAACCGGTTTCACTCTCTAGGCGATAAAACTGCCGAATACGGAAGCCCTTCGAACCTTGCTGATTTCTTGTGATTCCAAGGTGCAAGGTGAGGACTTTAGGTGTATAGGTTACGGTTTTCAATACTTTCAATGTCAGATAATGATAGATTCATGATCTGCATGCAATTGCACATGTACAAAGTGCTTTCCATTTTCTGTTTCGATTAAAATTGTAGAATATGGAATTTCACATATTCTAGGTATTCGTATAAAATACCGTATACGTATTTTTTTTGGAAATGTGGTTGACATGTTTATTTGTCGTATGGATATACGATATATGGATAAAATACTTATTTGGCGAAAGGATTCGCCTAAATACATGTTTACTAATATACACTATGTATTTAGAAATACGGTATTGTAAGAAGTACTGTATACATGTATAATTTAGCGATGTGTTTGTCATGATTAATTGTTGTATGATTATATAGTATATGAATAAAATACCTGTTTGGCGAAAGGAATCACCGTAATACATGTTCCCTTATATACACTATGTATGTTGAAATTGTGTATCCTAGAAAATACCCCATACGTATAAATTTTGGTGATGTGATTGTCATGATTATTTGCTGTATTAATATGATATATACGTATAAAATATTAGTTTGGTAAAAGAACAGCCCTAATACACATTCCTCTAACATACGTCATGTACGTTGAAATTGTGCACTCTAAGTGTTTGTGAAATTGCTTGTGAGTATAAGTGCTTAAGTGTTAGTGCCTTAGGTAGGTGCTGAGATGGGGTTCTCAACTACCTTAGAGTCACGTATGATACCCCCCATGTGGTGGTTTACTCTAACCACTCACTTATGAAACATATGTATTTACATCCCCCTTTGTATTGCGCTCCATAACATGCCTTTTAATATGCTTTGTAACTTGTTTCATAACATGCTTTATAATATGCTTTATGACATGATTGCTAGTGTGCTTGAATTACTTTGTTTATCATGCTTTACTTCACATGCTATGGTTGGGAATTGATTGGGCTTGGGACTATGTCCATAGTCCAGACATCCGGTACTAGACTTGAAATTGTGGTTGAATTCATCTCGCCACACATGAAGTGTTTGGCGAACCCGTGTCATACTTCGGTTGGCGATAGTGGTTGGCCACACGAGGTGCTTCTGCGCTTCATATCGCTCAACTTGTTGTGCGCTCGAGCTAGCCGAGCACGTCAAGTAACCCATGTGTCTTATGTATGTTCACCATGTTTGGTCGCTAATGCTTGAACCTAGGGTACCAAACTTACCAGTGAGAATCCCGTTAACCATGGTACCTCGATCCGTTAAGACTCATGAACCGGGCATGGTGGTATGGGACACCGTGGTCGAGCTGTCGGCCGACGCTGGGGCCACGTGCCTCCCCATAGTGACCAGTGAGCAACCAAACTCGTGAGCCGATTTGGTGGTATGGGACACTATATTCATGCTGTCGGCCTACATTGATAAGGTGATGGGGGACCGATGCAACCTTTGTGCGTAACAGCCCTGGCAGCCCTTTGTAGTGACCTCGAGCATACTCTGAAATCACAGTGCGCCTTAGGGTTCGCCGCGATATATAGAGTATGAACTAGGCCTGTTTCTGTATTGTGATGAATCGTTTAAGGGGTGATGGGGGAGCGGTGTAACCTTCGTGCGTAATGACAGCAGCCTCTGCAATGACCTAGAAAACACACCATCGTCTGATATTAACTAGGACTGACGACCCTAAAATGGATCATGTTTGGGAATGACAAGGAGGTACCTTAGTTTCCCAATCCTGCTTTGTATGAAATGGACTAATTAAAAACTCGGTAATCATGCTCATCATGCATTACATGTGCCTGGAAGATGTGGAGCAATGTGGGATGAAAGCATGCCGCGAGCATGAGATGGTGTCACATGAGGGAGTATGTCGGTGAGGGCATCCATCATACTTGCATTCATACTTGCGTTAATAAGAGTAGCTAGGAGTGTTTGATTTTACTGCTTTATCATTACTGCTTGACTGTATTGATAACATATTAACTTATGCTTTATTGTTCCACTGAGTTAGCTACTCACTTCCACGTTACTGGACGGTGTTACGCACACTAACCAGACTCTGTCTCAGGTTTAGACGAGCCGACGACTCTGGAGGCGGAGCCTGATTATGACGAGGACCAGGAGGAGTTCTCGTATATGCAGATCTTATGGCGGCTTCGACTGGGGCCGCCAGCACAGTGGGATTTGCAGGGATCATTCCTTAGATTATTTTTGACATTTTGTTCGCAAACAAATATATGTATATGGTAACTCAGATAGATTCATACTCTGGAGAACAAATATGATTTTTATTTCATTACATACATGTATATGTAGTTCAGTCTTCCGCTTGCCTTTATACTAATGATCTGGAGTATGAATTCCTATTTTTGGTATAATCTCACTCATGTTTATTGTTCTAACACAGACAACATTTAATCAGCATTATTTATGTTGCATAAGTGATGCGTTGGAACTCGGGAGTTGAGTTATACTCGACCCCCCGATTTTCAGGGTGTTACAGTGGGTCCCACGTGGACGTGGCCCACTTGATTTAGATCAATATGATACTTGTGTTTTCCATCACAAAAGGGTAGGGCCCACATGGCTTAGACGGCCATGAGGTCCATTTGATAGACAGTTTGGACACCACATACACTCATTAAATGGGCCACAAAATAAAGGAAGGAGAGAGAGAGAGAGAGAGAGAGAGAGAGACACGTGATGATGGAGGGCTCCACCACTATGAGCCCTCCCTTTCCATGCACCCAATCATACATCAAGTGGGTCTTAATACATGTGGGCCCACCAAATCAAACTCAATGGTGGAGATTCCTTCTCCATCAAAATGGAAGGTCTAGATGACCTATTTCAAAATAGAAAGTAAACATCATGATGGGGTCCATGTAGAATGGCCCCATCATGGAATGATAATGAGAATCAAGGTGGGCAACCGGCCACATCTAGGGACCAAAGTGAGATCCATACCATCAATCGGTAGGCCTCACTTGGCCCATCATCAAGACAATGAAATTTAGGCCTATAGAAACACCCCACCGTTCGATCTTCATGGTCCGATGGAATGCTGATCTCCTTGTGTCTCACTTTGATGGAGGGTGATGAGAAATGAAGGGCTAGGATGATAGATGTAGGGGTAGAAAGTGGGCCACACATAGATGCACTTTTCTCTCTTGGGATGCTTGGACGTCTATCACATTGGTTGCCTAGAAAATGTGTTGAGAAAGAGAGAGAGAGAGAGAGAGAGAGAGAGAGAGAGAGAGAAATGGCGGTTGTAAGAGAGGTGATGGGTGTGAGTGATGGATGTGAGTAATAGGTGTACTTGACTTGAGAGTTGACTTAGGGTGGTTGCTTGACTTGGGGAGAAAAAAAGCATGGGTTGTGTACTTTGATTGATTGATTGATTGATGGGATAGGTTATAAAGATTCTCTTAGGTTTGTAAATGCACGGCGTTTCTTTGAATTAAACGTCAGCCCACATCTCCTGGCTAGGGTATCAGATCGGTGTGCAAGACGCGGTGTCAGAACCGCAACGACTGTGCTGTCGCAATGGTACAAGTCTCAGATTAAGCTGACTCAAATCTACAGGATACAACTTAGGGTCAGATGCAAATGTCGATTATAGGTCGCAGGTTGTCAGAATTCATCGGAAAAGATCGCAAGAGTCGACGAAACAGTACGGACTAGGATACGGGCCTTACAAGATGGGACACCGAAAATCTTTTACTAGCATCGGGGCACCATAGATGTCCCTGAGTGAAAATCCCTAAACCTCTATGGCTAGAAGACACCCCAACGTCTAGACAGAGTGGATACATGAGCACTCAAGTGCCGAATCTAGTAGGCTGCATCTCCCACTATGTCGTGGTCGGTTAGGAAGGGGTTGTGTCCTTTCCCGCTCAAGGGTAGTGGGTATAGCTAGGTTGAGTTTGACCAGCTCATAATTGGGTCTGCTATCGACGTGTCAGGTAGATATTGGCTAACTACTGGTCAGGCAAATAGTGAGGTCTCTTCCACTTGCATGGTTGCGCTCTAGTGGGCGGCGATTGCATATAGAGTGTACTAGACCCCGGTGATGATCCCAGAGATGTACGGTACTGATATGTGGACTTATTAAGTAGGAGTTACATATTTATTCATTCATTCATTCGCTATCCACTTGGGCTAGTGGTGCGTAACTATTTGTTATGTGTACCTTCGCAATGGCTAAGATTTCAGTTGGGGTGTGCAACTAACCTGAGATCAGGAGTTTACCACATTCAGTCTGACTATCCAAATTTAGGTATAGGACTAGTTTGGATACTACGTATGTGGTGGACCACATAGCCTGCGATACTACGTACTATCATCCCGACTTCACACTCCAGCATGATCATATCATTTGCATTGCATATTGCATCGCATCTTTAGCCTATAGCATTTAGTTTACTATGCTTCTGTATTGTATAACCTAATTAAGGTTGACGGTATTTATAGACTTGGTATCTGATATTTGGCTTACTATGTCTCTGCATTGGATAGATAATCTACATTGCTTCCTCAGTATATGATATTAGTTTATTATGTTTTTGCATCGCATAGCCTGGATAAGGCTGATGGTATTTATGGACTTACCAGCATATTTCCGCATTACTTTGATAATTTCTAGTATTTCCGCTTACTCTGATATTTACATGCTTGGCACATGCATCGCACACACTTCCACCACCCTCTAAGCTTTTTATAAGCTTATGCATGATAAATGTGTGCAAGTAGCGTTAGGTCACAGTAGCGTTGAACTATGTGATTGGGGTGTTGAGATATGATTCTCAACTCCTTTAACTATGTGTATGTTTTCCTCCATGTACCGTATATTATAGTGTCTGTTTATCTATGTAATGCATATGATAAATCCATGTTTAAGTTGTATTCCATTAAATGCAAAAATAAAGACGTGAAGGGTGATGGGGGAGTGGTGTAATGATTCCATGTAACAGCCCTGGCAGCCCTAAAGTGGACAATATCAGACCTTTGATTGTATGATTTGAAATCTTGATCCATTATTACTTTAACTATCTTCCAGGATATTTTGTTGTAATTGAATGTGATTGGGGCTATTGTATAGTCCAAGCAATCGGTAACAGATCCTAGATTGGTGGATGATGTTGTTTCGCCACGCAGGATGCGCTCGACGAATCTGAGCCGTACTTTGGTTGTCAACAGTGGTTATACCACACTGAGTGCTTACGCGCTTCATGTCGATCCACTTGATGTGTGCTCGTACTAGTCGAGCTCGTCAAGTAACCCGATTGACCCAATGTATGTTCACCATGTTTGGATGCTACTGCTTGAACCTAAGGTACCAAACTCACCAGTAAAACCCCGTTAACCTTGGTACCTCGATCTGCTAAGACTCATGAGCCGAACATGGTGGTATGGGATACCATGGTCCAGCTGTTAGCCTACACTGGAGCGACGAGCCTCCTCGTAGTGATCAGTGAGCAACCCAAACTCCTGAGCCGAATACGGTGGTATGGGACACTGTATTCGAGCTGTCGGCCTTCATTAGTGCAGCATGGCCGTGGTCCCCAGTCAGGTTGGCGACGAGCCTTCAAAAATAGACTACCAGTTGGTAAGGCGTTGGTGGAGTGACCTCGAGTATAAAATAGGACTACCCCAGCATAGCCTCACTGTGGTCCCCAGTCGGGTTGGCGACGAGCCTTCGAAAATAAACTACCAGTTGTTAGGATGTTGGTGGTAGTGACCTGAACTTGCCTATCGTATGTGATTAACTAGGATTGACGACCCTAGATGGATCATCGTTTGGGAATTGATATAAGGGAGGTACCTTACTTTCCCAATCTTGCTGTATGAAAAGGATTAATAAAAACTTGGTAATCACACTCATAACATCGCACTGCATGTGCCCCGGGTTAAAGAGCATAGAGGGAAGAAAGCATGCCGTGACCATAAGATGATGTCGCACGAGGGAGTGTAGGCGAGGGCATGTATCATTATTCATATCATTCTTGCATTAATAAGAGTATTCAGTGATGTTTGATTTTACTACTTGACTGAATTGATAACATGTTAACCTTTATTGTATAGTTCCATTGAGTTGATCACTCACTCCCACATTATGAGACGGTGTTTTAAACACCAACCAGACTCTGTCTTGATTTCAGATGACGATGTGACCACAAAGGCGGAGCCTGATTACTATGAGATCAAGACGAGTTCTCGTATATGCAGTTCTCCGGCGGCTTCGCTTAGGCTATCCGGATCGACGGGGCTACAGGGATTATTATTGTAGTTGTACTATTTGACAATTTGATTTTGAGACTATTATATGTATATGGTGACTCAGTGATGTATTCATACTCTGGAGACCGATCGTGATCTTTTTACTTATATACGTTTATTTATGTCTTTCAGTCTTCCGCTTGCATTTTACAACTTGATCTAGAGTATGAATTACTATTTTGGTATAATCCTACTCATGATTAATGCACTATCACAAACAACATTTAATCATAAGCATATAAGTTGCATAAGTGATGTTTTGGAACTCAGGAGTTGAGTTGCTACTCGACCCCCGATTTTTAGGGTGTTATAAGTTGGTATCAGATCATGATTTGGATTAAACCGGACCTGAGTTATGGTCACATGACGTACATTGATACATTTCAACTTAGGTGGGTGCGAGGAAATGTAGAAACAATCATAGGTGTCCCAGTTTCGCCAATTGGCGAAATTCACCGGAAACGGTCGCCGAGATCGGGTCCATACTCCTCCATGATCGCATGAGTCGATCCCAAATCACCCCTAGACCATCACTTGATGGGTTTAGACCACAATTTACCTCATCCCAGCCGTTAAAAATCAGTACTTGCGAATGTACATCAGAAACTACCCGAAACGACTAGAATCGGAGTCGGGGGCCAAACCAAACCAATCCGATGGGACCCAAGGTGGGCCCCACATGTTTTTGGACCAAGGGGGCAGGAGGACCTCACCCAAGGGGTGAGCCCTCGCCAAAACCTCTAGTGACCAGCGAGGACCTAGCCGGTTTGGCAAGGCCTCGCTGCCCAGCGGGCCTGACCGGGCTGGCCAGCTCGGGCAAACACCTTTGGGGTGTTGTGGGGCCCACTGATCCAGGGTGGATTGATTAAAACCCCCTCAAACACATCCCTCCTTCACAAACCACCACTCCAAGCTCTCCTTTTCTCCAAAACTTTCTGATTTCTCTCTCAAACCTCACCTCCATTCACTCATTTCATCATTTTCTGTCAAAACACATATACCTCCACCGTTTTCAGCAATACTCACCCTCCAACCTTTCCATTCTCTCTCATTTGAACTCTTAAACCCACATTTGAGTCTCAAATTCGTGTAAACCCACTAACCTACCCTATGTCTTCATTTTCCCTCTCTATTCCCTTTCATTGAGCCTTTACCACCTCCTTTGAGGCTCAAATCCATGGAGAACCAAAGAACCCATCCCTTTCTTCCCTTTTCTCCACTTTTCATTCCCCTATTCGAGTTCATTACGGCCATTTTCTCACTTTCCACCATTCTTTCTCTTATGAGAAAGAGAAAAGGTGTAGTGGATGAAGCCAGGCCTAGTCGCCCCACTTGTTCAAGGAGACCGAGAGGCGCCACCGCAAGCCCAGGCGTTGAATGTGAGATACTGACTAAGAGGGACCTCGATCCCCAGGCTCCTCTCCCAAGAGCTCTATTGGTGGTGTTGTCCCATGGAAGATGTGTGGACCGTAGGGTCCTTTTTGAAGCTCAGGTGGATGGGTGGCTCTTTGGAGAGTATCTGTTATTGGAGTGCCTGGGTGAAGATGGATGGGGCCCTGTGTTTGAGGGTAAATATCGTGTGAATGTGGGTACTGTCTGAGCTTTCTATGCCTACATTCAAGAGCCTACATTGGAGCCCTTGCAGTTCAAGATTCCCGCGGGAAGAGGTCAGGAGGCCACAATTGACGCTGGCCTGATAGCTCGACTCATGGGAATACTGCTTGGCCAAGTTCACGCGAGCGAGAAGAATCTAGAAAGTGTACGAGAAAGGGATCGCCGCACACAGTTCCTTTGTGGTCGGCTGGTTCAGTGGCAGCCAAACAATAGCCTTCTAGCGACTAATATGACTGACGACTTCTGTCTACTCCATCACAATTTCACGTTCAATGTCTACCCCAGGTGGAGCAATCGCAATGAGTGTACACGACTGATGGTAGATTTTTTTTGTACCAAGTGGGGCAGGGAGAGAAGTTGTACGTGCCTACATATGTTTTGCGATAGATAGTTCTTACCGCACGCTCCAATAGAAGGACTGATTCGCTCCCCTTCGGTTGGCTCATATGCAAGATTGCATGCAAGTTCGGCTACAGTCTTGGCGTAGAACTCCCAGTGCCGTAACATTTCATCGACGAAACTACTCTCAATCAGATGAAAATCAGGCCACGGCAACGGCAAGCTCAACTTGATGAGAGTGAGGATGAGACGGCTAGTGAGGAGTATGAAAGTGAGGAAGAAGGTGGAGCTGAAATAGAAGAGGAAGAGAGCGAGGAAGCAGAGGAGGCCCAGGACACGGAGGAGAGCTCCCCTCCTACGGCACCAGAGCAGGACGCTGATCAAGGTGCTAAGGATGCCCGTTTAGCTTGACTTGAAGAGGGTCAGGTTGTCCTACGACAAGATCTGATGGATCTTCGAGGCATCGTGAAGCACAAGTTCAAGAAGGTGACTCACACTTTAAAGTTTATCCTGTGCTCCTTGCAGGATAAGGGTGCCCCTCCTCCATCGCCAGACTCGGATGCCTAGTCATCCATGACGTTGTCTTGCAATTTGTTTTGGTTACTGCTTTAAGTTATGTTTGTGTTCATGATGATGGGCCTAGTCGTGTAGTAGTTAGTAGAATGTTTTCAGTGTTTGAAGTCTTGGTTGTATTAGCTCACATGCATCTTCTGTCATGATTCATGTAACACTGTGTTTCATGTATTATGACAATTTTGGTAAATGAAATGCATGAAGTTGCTTTAATCTATGTATGAATGTTGCGTAAAGGTGATTGTGAGTATGCTGAATCTGACCTGGGTTGCACCCTATGTTGAATATAGGGAGTGCCACTTAAGGCTGCACGGGTTGCGGCACGTCTCACTTTTGACGATCCGATTGACGAGGAATCTTCCCTGAGGGATTGCCAAATGGACCCTAGTTTGGGCCTGGCTCACACTACCATGCTGGATTCTCAACCGGCCACTGACCCTGCCACTGGGCCGACACATATGACACCGCCTGTGGTGCCACCTATTATACCATCAGTTCTTGAGCAGAACCGTGCGTCAACATCGACGCCACCCATGCCTCAATCAGCCCCACCTGTGGATAGGTTGGAGCAGTTGATGACGATGATGCACCGGCAGCACTAGCAACTCTTAGCTACTATTGCAGGGGCTCTAGCTCAGGGTGGAGGTGCGACTCCACCTTCACCATCTGTATGCCCTACTGAGACTATAGGACCTTTTGCTCAGGATAAGGGTGTGCCTCCCCTTGCACCTGCTGCATACCCTACGGGGAATCTAGGTACGAGTGGTCTCCATGAGCGATTCCAGCACTTGAGGCCTCCTACCTTTACGGGTTCTTACAGACCCGAGGAGGTTAAGTACTGGATAGATCTCATCTTTAAGATGTTGAAGCCACTGCACTGCACTGAGGTAGAACAAGTTGAGCTAGCCACCTATATGTTCAAGAAGGAGGCTAGTTTATGGTGGGACAACATCTTACAAACGGTTCCCACAGGACACGTGTGGACTTAGGATGCATTTGAGACACACTTCCACGAGAAATATTTTCCCCTCACGTACCGCCATGAGAAGGAGGGAGAGTTCCTTCACCTCCGACAGGGGGGCATGACAGTGGCAAAGTACGAGAACAGGTTCACGGAGCTAGCCAGATACGCTCCTTAAATACTAACTAATGAACTGATGAAAATGCATCATTTTTTAGATGGATTGCAGCCCGATATCCGCACTCAAATGTGTTGTGCTAGCATTTTCAATTACGTCGAGCTAGTCAACATGTCTCTAAGAGCTGAGCAAGATGGAGACAGAGTTTCTCAAACATATATAACAATGGGCCCAAGGCCTCAGCCCGAATCGCAGGACCGGCTAGTCCTAAGTAAGAGGCCACATGTAGACTTGCCTCCCAGGCCCATGGTTCTGCTGACCCAACAAAGGTGAGCGAAATGTTGGTGTACTTATTGTAATAAAGGCGGACACACTGACTCCTTCTGTTTCACCAAGGTGAAAGACAACGGTGTCACGCCACCTCAAAAGATTGACCGTCGGCCACCACCTGATATAGCGACTTCACCTCTACGACATGCATCACCAGCACAGCCATTTTACCGACCACCTGTACCTCAGAATAGGCCACCTCAAAGACCTATGACAGTGCAACCAAACCTTCCTCAACAAGCGAGTGTGCATGCACTTGCAGTTGAAGCACCTGAGTCAACAACTGCAGCGCCTTTGACCTTTGAGGTCACTGCTCACATTCAAGGTACGCCTATATTCCTATTAGCAGACACTGGGTCTATTAAACCAATTCATATAAAAGAATAGGCCTAACAATGGATTACTATCCTCATTATAAAAAAAAAATAATAGGGGACAAATATGTTGTAAATAATAGAAAGGTCGAAACGAAAAATTTCTACAACTTCAAGTTGCTAATAGGTTGGTCATATCGTTTAGGAATTCTTATATTCATCCTAGGAAGTATCCTGTGATTAAATTTGATTATACGTAAAGATAGATAGATATATATATATATATATATATATATTTGTTATTTTTGTACAATTAAATTAGAACCCTCGAGTAGGATTGAGTTTCATAGTTTAATACTCCGTAAGATTGTGTTAGAGGCAGACCACAGTAAGGTTATAAGTTTCTTATTTTTCTTGTAAATTTAAGGTTCATACCACGTTAAGGAGATGTCCCTTTTCTTTCCCTTCCCGCGGCCTTATGTTGCTAGCATTCCAAGCTTCTGCAATATTTTAGGATTCTCGACTCTTCCCTACCTCCCGAAGTTAATGAAATCAAAGTGCAAATCTGCTCATGACACCCTAGCCATATGATTGAAATGGTGACCTACAACTATAATATTAGGAGATTAAAAATCCTTCTAATATAGTCTTTTGACTATGAGCGCCAGGAAAGAACTTATTATCCACCAAATTAAACATAGGTTAAATAAGAACTCTCGTTGAACAAGATCCAAAGGACAACCTTATAGACATGAGGCTTGAACCTCCTAGTGAATTATGATACTCCTTAAATACTTAGATGATCCGATTTCAGAATTTCAGAACCATATCCATACAAGGCTTTCGCGGCTTAACTCAATTCTCAATCTAGGTGATTACCAAAGGACTCACTGCATGACCGAGCAGAAGACAAGAATCCATCAGAATTAGGAAGGGATACAATGTGTTATCTGCCCTGGTCAGGCAAGCAATTGACGTATCAGGTTCGAGCTTACCACAATTGACTTTCCATATTAGCCTAATCATAAATGTTAGAACATACCACCCTTAGGTAAACTTTAACATCAGACACTTAGTACGATAGTAATGACTTGGACATTTATCTGCAAATCTCAAGGGTAAAAACTTTTAAGGGGGCTGACTGATATGAGCTAGTGTAGCTGTTATATACTCTAACACGTATATAAACCTGAAACCAACAGAACTAACCTGAAAACCTTTACTTATTACCCTTAGACAATTTTGGGGACGAAATTTTTCTTTAAGGGGGGTAGATTGTAACGTCCTAGAAAAATTCATACAAAGACCCGAGTACCACCTCAGTCAGAAATCACTCAGGATTAAATCCTTTAGAAATTAAAAAAATTAACTAAGTGTTAAACTAGTTTACCTATGAAATCAGCACTAATCACTTTAAATGCGATCTGCAAGACCCAAAACTTGTAGAATCATTGACGCTAGGTTACCCTAAAATCTAAGATCAATCTCACTACCCAGTTGCTCTCGGGAGCACAGTGAAACTCCCTATCAGACCTGTACCGCACGTCAAAAGTCCGATTACCATGGGACTAAACTCTTAGGACCGCCTTGCTGGGCTTGACAACCATCTTGGAAATCAAATCCAAATAGTGTCCCGAAGCTATTCACTTGAGTCGGGAGTGAAGTGTGTGAGAAACGTGGATATCTTATAAATAAAAATCTAAATTTAAGTCATCCGAGACTTGTCGCTTGCGGGCCGAATATAAGGATTCAGACCGTCAGAATCTAACCCAAATACACCCTCGGATCAGGAGAAATTTCATACACAGATCAGTGTACTTGTAGCCCTGATCGAGTTTCGGTGACTGTTGAATTGAAACTGGTCCGCCATGGGCGATTTGTAAATCCGATCGGACTGAAAACTTAACTCAACCTAGATCTATGGTCAGGGAGCTTAAGTCCGACCTTTTTCTCAAGAGGGGGCTCCGGAAGTTCTCCGTTGAGCTGAAACAGGCTCCCTTTGGCTATAACCTAAGTATACCTTGACCCTGGGGCCATTTCCATCACTTTTAGGCCTATATAAAGACCTTAAACCCTCTCTCATTCACTCCATACAAATTTAGGAAAAACCCTAGGAGAGAGAAGAGAGGAAAGAGAAAGAAAGTGAGAGAGAAGTTGGAGTCACTCCTGGGATTCGATCCCTGCTATTCTACGTGCCTATCCATCACTACCAAATCGCTATTCCAGCTATTCTGACTTCGTTCTTAGGTAAGAAAACCTAACCCTAATCTATTTTAGGGTTTCGGATAGTGTAAGTGATGAAATAGCTAACCTAATTCATGTTATAGGTCGCCAATCTACCGTTGAGAAAGACTAAGGTCTAAAATGACTCTGTTACGCATTTACCGGCGTAAGGTGCAGACTATAGATGTATAGGCTATGGTTTTCAAGGCTTTCAATGTTTATTAATGATTTATAACTAACATGGGTGTTATTTCACATGCAAAATGCGTCGTCTGTTTTGCTTTACAGTTATACATGAACTATGTGGAATATAGTGTATTCTATGTATATGTTGAGATGTTTGAATACATATGGAATTTAGATTTGTGCCTAACATGATTATTTATCGTGAATATATGCTTGTTACATGTTCGACAACTCCTTAGTGAAAGGACTTGCCCTAAATCACGTCACAGCAAATATACGTTATATATGATACAGTGTGTAGCCCAAGTGTTTATGAAAATGAATGAATATGGAACTTGGATTCATGCTTGCCATGACTACCAGTCGTGGGTGCACACGCTTATAAATGGGGAAACTCCTTAGTGAAAGGATTTGGCCTGATACCTATGTGATCAACATACGTCATGTATGTTGATAAAAGTAGTCTAAATTGTTTGCTGAAATGTCTGAATGAGTAAGTAGTTAGTAAATTGTAAATGTATAAGGGTGTTGAGATATGATTCTCATTCCTCCATGTACCGTATATTATAGTGTCTGTTTATCTATGTAATGCATATGATAAATTCATGTTTAAGTTGTATTCCATTAAATGCAAAAACAAAGATGTGAAGGGTGATGGGGGAGTGGTGTAATGATTCCGTGCAACAGCCCTGGCAGTCCTAAAGTGGACAATATCGAACCTTTGATTGTATGATTTGAAATCTTGATCCATTACTACTTTAACTATCTTCTAGGATATTTTGTTGTAATTAAATGTGATTGGAGCTATTGTATAGTCCAGGCAATCGGAAACAGATCCTAGATTGGTGGATAATGTTGTTTCGCCACACAGGATGCGTTCGACGAATCCGAGCCGTACTTTGGTTGTCGACAGTGGTTAGGCCACACGGAGTGCTTACGCACTTCATGTCGATCCACTTGATGTGCGCTCGTACTAGTCAAGCTCGTCAAGTAACCCGATTGACCCGATGCATGTTCACCATGTTTGGACACTACTGCTTAAACCTAAGGTACCAAACTCGCCAGTGAAAACCCCGTTAACCTTGGTACCTCGATCTGCTAAGACTCATGACCCAGACATGGTGGTATGGGATACCGTGGTCGAGCTGTCGGCCTACACTGGGGTGACGAGCCTCCCCGTAGTGACCAGTGAGCAACCCAAACTCGTGAGCCGAATACGGTGGTATGGGACACTGTATTCGAGCTGTCAGCCTCCATTGGTGTAGCTGGCTGTGGTCCCCAGTCAGGTTAGCGATGAGCCTTCGAAAATAGACTGTCAGTTGGTAGGGCATTGGTGGAGTGGCCTCGAGTATAAAATAGGCCTACCCCAGCACAGCCTAGCTGTGGTCCCCAGTCGAGTTGGCGACTAGCCTTAAACAATAGACTACCAGTTGGTAGGGTGTTGGTGGTGTGACCTGAACTTGCCTATCGTATGTGATTAACTAGGATTAACGACCCTAAATGGATTATTGTTTGGGAATTAATATAAGGGAGGTACCTTACTTTCCCAATCCTGCTGTATGAAAAGGTCTAGTAAAAACTTGGTAATCACGCTCATAACATCGTACTGCATGTGCCCTGAGTTGAAGAGCGCAGAGGGAAGAAAGCATGCCGTGACCATAAGATGGTGTCGCATGAGGGAGTGTAGGCGATGGCATGCATCATTATTCATATCATTCTTACATTAATAAGAGTATTCAGGGATGTTTGATTTACTGCTTTATCATTACTGCTTGACTGAATTTATAACATGTTAACCTTTGCTATATAGTTCCACTGAGTTGATCACTCACTCCCACGTTACGGGACAGTGTTTTAAACACCAACTAGACTCTATCTTGATTTCAGATAACGACGTGACCCTAGAGGCGGAGCCTGATTACTATGACGATCAAGACGAGTTCTCGTATATGCAGTTCTCTGGCAGCTTCGCTTAGGCTATCCGAATCGACGGGGCTACAAGGATTATCATTGTAGTTGTACTGTTTGACAATTTGATTTTGAGATTATTATATGTATGTGGTGACTTAGTGATGTATTCATATTCTGGAGACCGATCGTGATCTTTATACTTATATACGTTTATTTATGTCTTTCAGTCTTCCGCTTGCGTTTTACAACTTGATCTAGAGTATGAATTACTATTTTGGTATAATCCCACTCATGATTAATGCACTAACACAGACAACATTTAATCATAAGCATATATGTTGCATAAGTGATATTTTGGAACTCGGGAGTTGAGTTGCTACTCGACCTCCGATTTTCAGGGTGTTACATCTTGTTTGTCAAATTTCGATGGAACAAAATAGCTTATGATATGGTTCACAATATGAGATGGAAAGTTCACCTTCAAGCGAATCTTCACGTGATCAAGATGGAAAGTTCACCTTCCAGTACTAGACATGAAGTTGGAAAATGCAAGCTTAAGTATAAGTCGTGAAGGTGGATTGTTCAAGTTAAAGCGTATTCAAGTTCTACTACATCTCTAGTAGAAGATCAAGCTCCACTTTCAAGTACACTTCAAGTAGAAGATCAACTGAGCACTATTGAAGTTTCAAGTAGAAGATTCAAGCTTTACACTTCACTGTCCAGTATTCTTAGGTATTAATGACGCTGAAAAGACCTTAGACTTAGGTGCTTCTTATACTAGTTTTTATACTTGATTAGGCTTTAGTTCGACTAATCTAAGCCTTTATTCAACCAATCTAAGCTGTGGCTCAACCAATCTTGGATTTAAATTCAAAAATCTGAAATTTCTGGTGGTTTCTCGACCAGTCGAAGGGTGCTCGACTCGAAGTCCAGTGACTAAATTTTAGCACCCTCGACCAGTCACAGGTTATGCTCAACCAGTTGAAGAGGGCCCTTAACTAGTAGAGCAGGGCCTTCGACCAGTTGAAAGTCTGTTTTATCCAATCGCGCTCAAATTTTGAAATTTGGTTAGTTCTTAGACGAGTCGAAGGAGACCTTAGACGAGTCGAAGCAATAACATTTCAGCATATAAATAGAGGCCTTCTCTCTTTCTAAAATTACCAATCCAAGCTAAGAAAAGCCTTCATTTAGAAAGAGAGAAGTCCCCACTCTCATCAAGCTATTACACGGTATTTTATATTTTTTTATAGCTTTTGTTTTTAAATTCTTTGATCTCTTTTCATGAATCACATGTTTTAAAGAGAGTAATCACTCTTCTTTGAGATCTAAGGGATTCAAACAAGTAGCTTGTGGTTTGAACTAATTTAAAATCAATTTAGAACCTAGAACCCTCGTTTGTGTTACTGGACATTGAACATTTTACTCCAAGCGAAGCGATTCTATGAGCTACATTAAGAACGTCTTCAAGAAGAAGACAAGTATCATTCTATATCTTTGTATTTTGGTTTCTTGGAGATATCCAGAAAATTTCATGTATTAGTTTTGACTGAAATAGCCAGAAAATCTCAGCATGGGGTTTTGGTTTATGATAGCCCTTCTAAAATCACAATTGTATAGGTTTTAAGGTAAACCTGTGAAAACCTTGATTATAAGTGAACACCAATGTCACGTGGATTGTGATTATTGGGAGTGGAGTAGGTGTGGCTTTTTTAGAACAGTTGGTGTACACACCGAACCACTATAACTCCTGGTGTTTGTGGTGAATGATTTATGTAATGTATATGCGGTGAATGATTGTAATTTATTTATGCATATGTAGTGAATTCTTGTAATAGATAGCTCTTTTGTTTCTTGCTTAGTTTATGATCTTGATTCTTACTATGTTCATGAAATCAGGTTGTCCTACCTAAAACTTTGTTTTTAGTGTAAAGTTGTCCGATGAACTAATTTTGAATCAATTTCTCATTACTACTACAATTGAGATCTGTGATTCGTTCTGAATTATTTATTATTTCAGTACTTTAAGTTTTTATTTGGCATAATCCTATTCACCCCCTCCCACTCTAGGACTGTTAGCTCGCCTCTTTCAATTGGTTGTGGGATTGGTAAATTCTGTTGTTTGCCTTGTCTCCTGGGCATGGTTTGGTGATGGAATCACTTCCAAATCATCATAACTCTCATCCATTGATGAGTAGATCCATGAGAAGTTCAGAGATCTAACAAATCTCTTCGTGCCAATTTGATAAGATAGGACTCTGATTCTAGTTGTGTCCGTGAATCGAGCGAGGTAGCATCCTAAGAACCTACAAGTGGATCCCTGGAAATCCTAGTTCCCACCTTTAAATTCTTAAGTTTCTAAATTCATCATCTCACAATTACTCCATACTTTCCTGATTTAGGTTAGATATTCTCCTAGTTTTGATCCTAATTACTTTCAGAATAGACACACAAGATTAGTCCCCATGGATTCGACCTTGGTCTCACCGAGATTATAACTACATCGCGACCCTACACTTGAGGTTATGAACAAGTTTTTGGCGCCGTTGCCGGGGATTAACGGCTGTGTTTTTCTGAGATTAATTAGTTTTAGAAGTAGAAATATTAGGATTTATTTACTTTTTATTTTTAGGATTAAGGTTTCTCTAGATTCTTTTTAGAAACTAACTTAACTTTCTTGTTTTGTAGGATCTTAATATAGAAACTTCTAATTTGGTAATCTCTTTCTAATTTTTCTTTCTTTCTATTCCTAGATTAGGGTTTATTTTCTATTTTTAGAAACTAACTCATCTTTCTATGTCTGTTTTTAGAAACTTACTAATTTTAGCATTTTTATTTTTAAAAACTATTTTTTTTGTTTTTTTTTTTGCAGGATCTTAAATTAGGAACTTCCAATTTGGTAACTTCTTTCTAAATCTCTTACTTTCTTTTTCCAGAATTCTTATTCCCTCTTTCCTTTTTAGGTTTTGGTTAGTATCTGAAATTGAGGGCTGAGAGTGTTTCATTACCAAGTGGGTCCGTGATAACACTCGACGTGTGAAGGAGGATTAGTTAAGGGGTTATCTATCCATCATAGGATTAGACACCACTCGAGATCCTCAGAGTTGATTGAGGTTATGGCTGCAAATCAACTAATGAATCAGCTGTAACCTCGAGTTGCAGAAGCCCAAAATGAGAATGAGGTGGACCATGTACCCCCGCCTCGTACTTTATGAGATTATTTACAACCGGTGATGGTAAGCACACCTTCCTATATGGTTTTTCTAGAAAATATAGGAAACATAGATATCAAGCCAGATGTAATCCAACTCCTTCCAAAGTTCCTTGGTCTTGAATCTGAAAGTCCATATCTACACTTGAAAGAGTTTGATGAGATTATAGCCACTTTATATTTTCCTAACGTGTCTGAGGACACAGTCAGGTTGAAACTCTTTCCTTTCTCCTTGAAAGAGAAAGCTAAGACGTAGTTGCACTCACTATGTCCGTGATCTATTGGCACATGGAATGACATGATGAAGGAGTTCATAAAAAAATTCTTTCCATATCATAAGACGAACACCATCAGGAAGTCGATCATAAACTTTGCCCAAAAGGAAGAGGAAACATTCTTCCGATGTTGGGAGCGGTTCAAGGATGTCGTCAGTTCATGCTCAAAATACGATTTTGAAACGTGGCACATAACAAGTTTCTTTCATGACAGACTGACATCTTCCATGCACCAATTCCTTGAGACGATGTGCAATGGGGAATTCATGAATAAAAATGTCAATGAAGTGTGGGATTACTTTGACAAACTCATTGAAATTGCACAATCATGGGACATCTCCCCAAAATTGAGCATCACCTTTAGGCCCACTAAATCAAAGGAGGGGGGCAAAATATACCTTCTGAAAGAGGAAGATGATATCAACGCTAAAGTGGTTAATCTCATAAGAAAATTCGAGGCCATGAAACTAAAAAAGGATAAGGCTAAGGAAATTACTTGCGGTATTTGTGCTTGCAATGTTCACACAACCGAAAATTGTCTAACAATACTTGTTTTTCAAGAGGCACTGAATGAGCAATCTAATGTCGTAAATAATTACCAAAGGCCTTTCAATAGACCCACATTCAACACATACAAACTTCAGTTGGAGGAATGGACAAACGGCTACTCCTTAAGGATTCCCTAATCAAATTCCAATACAAGGGAAACCTTAAGAGGATCTAGTTCAAAAACATATTCGAGACCAAAAGCTACTCAACTAGGATATCAGATCAGCATTGAGAACGCTTGCATCATCTATTCAAAGGATAGAGTCGCACTTAACTATTGGGGGAAAGGGGATGCATCCTACTCAATATCTCCCCAACCCCAAACCGTAATTTGAGATAAGTGATCCGAGCTCTTCAAATCAGATGGAGCAAGCTAAATCAATCACCACTCTTAGGAGTGAGAAGACCATGAACAAAACCATTCCGATTAGGGCTGAAATGCCTAAGGACCCAGAAGAGGACAACAATAATAGACCTAGCACCACTCCACAAAAACTAGAACTAAAACTTCAAAGCAAGTCGATTGCCCCATTTCTCCAACGGTTGATAGCACCAAAATCTCTCTCTAACTCTCAGGACATTCTAGAGGTGCTTAAGCAAGTGAAGGTCAATATTCATCTACTAGATGCCATTAAGCAAATACCTTCATATGCTAAATTTCTGAAAGACTTGTGTACGACCAAAAGACGGTAAAGTATCCAAAAGAAAATCTTTTTAACTAAAAAAGTGAGTGTCATCCTAAAGTAAGATGTGCTACAAAAGTATAAGGATCCTAGTAGCCCAACCATTACTTATGTAATTAGAAACTAACAGATTTAGCACGCACTTCTTGACTTAGGAGCGAGTGTGAATCTGATCCTATACTCGGTCTATGAGCAACTGGGTCTAGGTGAATTAAAACCCACCCGGACCACGTTACAACTTGCCGATCGCTCAGTCCGTGTACCGAGAGGGATAATCGAGAATGTGTTGGTCTAGGTTGACAAATTCTACTATCCGGTAGATTTTATCGTCTTGGATACTCAACTCATCGTGGACATAAGCACTCAAAATTCCTGTCATTCTTGGTCGCCCATTCCTTACCACATCAAATACAATCATTAATTGTAGGAATGGAATCATGAGTACGTCTTTTGGAAATATGACATTGGAGTTAAATATATTTTTCAATACAGGCAAACAGAGGATGAAGACGATTCCCACAATATTAACCTCATTGATTCTTTCATGGAAGATAGAACACTTCTGACCTTATCCTCTAACCCTCTCAAGACATGCCTGGCTACTCCCATGATTTTGATGATGATATGATTAGGGAGATGGGGACCATGCTGGATACCGTGCCGGTACTTGAAGTTAACCAGTGGAGGCCACAATTTGAAGAATTACCCCAAACTGATGTAGTGCCTCTACCATCTAACCTCAAGGCACCGAAGCTTGACCTAAAACCATTGCCTTTTGATTTGAAATATGTCTATTTAAGTCAAGATGAGACATACCCGGTGGTGATTTCTTCCCACATTGAGTAAGAACAAGAGAGTATGCTTATCTATACTCTCATTGAGCATAAGGGAGTCTTGGATGGTCGATTGCGGACCTCAGGGGGATTGACCCTTCAGTCTAGGATATTCCATATGAGTGGACTGAGCAATGTCAAGAAGCTTTAGTTACAATCTAGGATATTCCATATGAGTGGACTGAGCAATGTCAAGAAGCTTTTTCTAAGCTCAAGGGCCTGTTGACTATCGAACCTATTATACAACCACCCGATTAGAATATTCATTTTGAACTTATGTGTGATGCATTTGACTATGCTATTGGGTGGGGTTAGGCCAGAGAAAAGAAAAGAAGCCCTATGTTATTCATTACGCAAGTAAGACGCGAAATTCGGCCCAAGTGAATTACTCTACTACAGAAAAAGAACTCTTGGCTGTAGTATTCACTTTGGACAAATTTAGATCTTACTTGATCGGATTCAAGATCATTATCTACACCAATCATGCAGCGCTTAAGTATTTTATTTCAAAGAATGATGTTAAGCCCCGCTTGATAAGATGGATCCTCCTACTCCAAGAATTTGATTTGGAAATAAAAGATAAAAATGGAGTAAAAAACGTAATGGCTAATCACCTTTCGAGGCTTGACCTCCCTGATTCCTTTGAGACGGACCCATAAATGACATGTTCCCTGACGAACAATTGTTTAAAGTCTCTCACTCACCTTGTGTAACAGCCCAGATTTTTTCCAACCTGGAATTAGACGTCCTTAGGCAATGGGTCAATCCTAACACCTTATTAAATTGTCAGAACTTAATCCCACAGTCTGAAATCGCTTCTGAACCCATTTCCTTCACAAATCCCACCCTTCACCACCTTGTTCTTTCAATTTTTCTAAGTACTTTCACCCTAGACACTATCTTAAACTAGTTAAGTATTATAACTTGGATCACCTTATATACAAATTACAAAGGCCTGAGTACCACCTCGACCAGAAATCACTTAGGATTAAATCGTTTAGAAATGAGACAATGTAACTAAGTGTTAAACTAGATTAGCTACGAAATCTGTTTGAATCGCTTTAAATATGATCTGCAAGACCCAAAACTTGTAGAATCATTGACGCTAGGTTACCCTAAAATCTAGGATCAATCTCATTACCCGACTGCTCTCGGGAGTACGTTGAAACTTCGTATCAGGTCTGGACCGCACATCCGGAGTCCGAATAATATGAAGTTAAAGACTTAAGACCGCCTCGCTGGGCTTGACAACCATCTCAGAAATCAAATCCAGATAGTGTCCCAGTGTAATTCGCTTGAGTCTGGGGTGAGAAGTGTGAAAACACTTGAATTTCTTTTCAAATAAATATCTCAAATAGTAATCTGGCACCTCTCGCTTGCGAATAGTTTTAAGCAACCAGACTGTCAGAATTAGACTAAATTACACCCTCGGATCAGGAGAAATTTCATACACATATCCATGTACTCAGAATCTCCGATCGAGATTTGCTGACCGTTGAACTGAAACTGGTCTGCCACGCATGATCTGAGAACCCTACTGGAATGAAAACTTAATGGAACCTGGATCCATAGTCTGTGAGCTTAAGTCGACCTTTGGCTCAAGGAGGCCCGAGAGAAGTCCTCCTTCAGATTGGTGAAAACAGTCCACTTTGTTGATAACTTAAGTATACCTTGACCTGGAGTCTGTTTTGGAGTATTTTTAGGCTATATAAGGACCTTAGAAACCTCTCTCTCACAGCCATACGAATTTGAGAGAAACCCTAAAGAGAGAAGAGAGAAAAGAGAAAGAAAGTGTGGGAGATATGGGAGAATCTCCCTGCTGCTATCCATGCTTAACCGCACCATTCTCATCATTTTTCTAGCGATTCCAAAGTCATTTCTAGGTAAGAAACCCTAACCCTAATCTATTTTGGGGTTTAGACAGTTGTAGGTTATGAAATAGCTAACCTATTTCATTCTATAGGTTACCAAACTGCCAAATACGGAAGCTTAGCAAACCTATTGGATCCATTACGATTCTACGACAAAAGGTACAGACTTTAGATGTATAGGTTATGGTTTTCAATGCTTTCAATGTCAGATAATGATAGATTCATGATCTACATGCAATTGCACATGTACAAAGTGCTTTCTGTTTTCTGTTTCGATTAAAGACGTAGAATATGGAATTTTACATATTCTAGGTATTCGTAGAAAATACCGTATACGTACAAATTTTAGAAATGTGTTTGTCATGATTATTTGTTGTATAAATAAAATATATATGGATAAAATACTTAGTTGGCGAAAGGACTCGCCATAATACATGATTTGCTAATATACACTATGTATGTAGAAATAGTGTATTCTAGAAAGTACCGTATACGTATAAATTTTGGAGATGTGTTTGCTATGATTAGTTGGTGTATGAATATATTATATATGCATAAGATACTTGCTTGGCGAAAGGACTCGCCCTAATACATGTTTTGCTAATACACTATGTATGTTGTAATAGTGTATTCTAAGCATTTGTGAAAATGTTTGTGAGAGTAAGTGTTTGGATGATAGTGTCTTAGGTAGGTATTGAGATGGGATTCTCAACTACCTTAGAGACGTGTATGATTTCCTCCATGTTGGTTGTTTACTTTAACCACTTACTTATGAAATATGTGTGTTTGTATTCTTGTTTATATAGTGTTTTATAACATGCTTTATAACATGCTTTATAACATGCTTTTCAACATGCTTTATGACATGCTTGTTAACTTGCTTGAATTACTTGTTTATTTAGTTCTGCTCTGATTACTTCAATGTTTAAGTTGTATTCCATAAATCCATGATGGGTGATGGGGGAGTGAGCAACGAGTGCGTGCAACAGCCCTGGCAGCCCTAAACGGATAATATCAGTCTTTGATTGTATGATTTGAATTTTGATCCATTACTGCTTTAAATATCTGAAATTGAATGTGATTGGGGCTATTGTATAGTCCAGGCAGTCGGCAACGGGATCAAAGTTGTGGCTGAGTTTCATTTGCCACGTGAGATGTGTTCGACGAACCCAAGTCGTACTTCGGTTGGCGATAGTGGTTAGCCACACGAAGTGTTTGTGCGCTTCATATCGTTCAACTTGTTGTGCGCTCGAGCTAGCCGAGCTCATCAAGCAACCCGATCTGTCTTATGTATGTTCACCATGTTTGGACACCACTGCTTGAACCTAGGGTACCAAACTTACCAGTGAAATCCCTTTTAACCATGGTACCTCGATCCGCTAAGACTCATGAGCCGGGCATAGTGGTATGGGACACCGTGGTCGAGCTGTCGGCCTACGTTGGGGCCACGTGCCTCCCCGTAGTGACCAATGAGCAACCAGACTCGTGAGCCGATTATGGTAGTATGGGACACTATATTCGTGTTGTCGGCCTACATTGATAAGGTGATGAGGGAGTGGTGCAACGAATACGAGCAACAGCCCTGGCAGCCCTTTGTAGTGACCTCGAGCATACTCTGAATTTGCGGTGAGGCGATGAGTTTTACCGCAGTGTAGAGAGTATGAACTAGGCCTGTTTCTGTATAGTGATGAATTGTTAAAGAGGTGATGGGGGAGTGGTGTAACCTTTATGCGTAATGACCACTCGGCGGCAAATTTTGCAGTGACCTAGAAAACACACCATCGTTCGAGATTAACTAGGACTGACGACCCTAGAATGGATCATGTTTGGGAATGATACAAGGGAGGTACCTTAGTTTCCCAATCCTGTTGTTTGAAATGGACTAATAAAAACTCGGTAATCATGCTCATCATGCATTGCATGTGCCTGGAAGATGTGGAGCACTGAGGGATGAAAGCATGCCGTGAACGTAAGATGGTGTCGCACGAGGGAGGGTGTGGTGAGGGCATCCATCATGACTGCATTCATACTTGCATTAATAAGAGTAGTTAGGAGTGTTTGATTGTACTGCTTTATCATTACTGCTTGACTGTATTGATAACATGTTAACCTGTGCTTTATTGTTCCACTAAGTTAGTTACTCACTCCCACGTTACGGGATGGTGTTCCGAACACCCACCAGACTTTGTCTGTTTACAGATGGCGATGCTTGTGAGGCGGAGCCAGACCTCTGCGATGATGAGGACACTTCTTGTATATGTTATTTTCTAGCGGCTTCATGTAAGTCGTGCCTTGATCGATGGGGTTACAGGGATGCTGACTAGAGGACCTTACACATTTGGTATATTTTTGAACTATACTTGTAATTATTTAACCTGGTAATGTTATCACACTCTGGAGACTCACCATAGTTTATATATTTTATATATCTATCACAATCTTCTGCTTGCAATTTAACTGTCTCTAGAGTATGATATGATGTTTTGGCTTAATCTCACTCATGTTCACTACATTAATGCAGACAACATTCAATCATCATTCATTTTGTTGCATAAGTGATGCGTTGGAACTCGGGAGTTGAGTTTATGCTTGACCCCCGATTTTCAGGGCGTTACACCTTAGTTCTCTGATATTGCTAATTATCTTGCCACAGGTTTCACGCCGACACATTACACTGCGTAAGATAAGAAGAAATTTTTTGCCAAGGTACGCAAATTCTTCTGAGATGATCCTTATTTATTTAAATATTGCCCAGATAAGATTTTAAGGAGACGTGTGCCAGACAATGAACACCAAAGTGTCGTCTCCTTCTGTCACACTCAGGCCTGTGGTGGTCACTTTTCGACCAAAAAGACCATGGCCAAAATCCTGCAGTGCGGATTTTATTGGCCCACTATGTTCAAGGACACTTACGAGTTTTACAAAGCTTGTGAGTGTTGTCAAAATTTGGGAGCATTGTCCCATCAAAATATGATGCCTTTAAACCCCCATTCTCATAATTAAAGCATTTGATTATTGAAGAAACGATTTCATGGGAACTTATACATTTTATTAGCCATAGATTATGTCATTAAATGGGTCAAAGCGATCCCACGTCGGAACAATGACCATCAGATGGTCATTAAATTCTTAAAAGAAAACATTCTTTCCCGGTTCGAAATGCCTTTGTCCATCATTAGTGATAAAGGCTCACATTTTTGCAATAGGCTATTCACAAACTTAATGAAGAAATATGACATCTCTCACAAGGTGAGCACTCCATACCACCCACAGACAAGTGGGCAAGCTAAAATTTCTAATAGGGAGATTAAAAGATTTTAGAGAAAAAGGTTAACCCTGACTACAATGATTGGTCAATCCGATTGACCGGTGCTCTATGGGCTTACCGTACCGCATTTAAAACTCCTACTGGAATGTCTCCCTTTAGACTTGTCTATGAGAAAGCTTGTCACTTACCTATGGAGTTGGAACATATAGCCTACTGGGCTATTAAGAATCTAAATTTTGATTTAGACAACGCTAGCTTGTTGTGCAAGCTACAATTGAACGAACTAGAAGAGATCCGAAATGATGCATATGAGAACTCGAGAATTTACAAGGACAGGATGAAGGAGTTTCGTGATAAGAACATCCTTCGAAAATCGTTCTTGCCTGGCCAGAAAGTCCTTTTGTACAATTCTCGGTTACATCTTTTTTCGAGAAAGCTCCGATCTCATTGGTCCGGCCCTTTCACTGTTAGAAATGTCTATCCTCATGGGGCTGTTAAGATAAATAATCCGAATAATGGAAATAGGTTTAAAGTGAATGGACATCGTTTGCCATTTGTGAAGAAATTCGATTCAGAGGACATGTCCATGCCTCCGACTGATCCTGTGTACCAAGATTGATCTCCTAGTCTGATGGAGGTATAGTTAGGTTTATTTCTTTCATGTTATGCTTAAGATAGTTTGCTTTATGCTGTTTAGAATAGTTTAATTTATGTTGTTTAGGATAGTTTGCTTATACTCTAATGAGTTCTGTTTTATGTTAACCCATTTTATGTTGAGAACCGTAGAAATGCTTCAAATTCCTTCCTCCATGTATTATCTTTCCATCATCATTGCCTTCTTTTCATGCCTCATATGCATTACATGCTTATTTCTTATACATTGAGGACAATGTAGAATTTTTGTGGGGGGTGTGGGGGATTAGGTAAACTAATCAGTGTTTCGTAAGTTTTGACCAAAATTTTTGAAATTTTTTCAAGGTTTTGAGTTGAAATCTGTTTAGAAAATAAGAAATTGTGTATTTAAGAATGCTTTGAGTATGATGAGAAGTGGGATTGGATTTTAAATTGTTGGAGCTTGATCATCTAAGTAAAATATCACTCACAGTTCTTACATTTGAATTAATTAAGAAAAAGTTTGAATATCATGTTAATTTAAACCATAAGACACGTTCAATTTGTTTCTTAGTGTGATTGAGTTTCTAATAGTTAGTATGTGGATCATTGTTAGATATTGACAATTCAATCTAAAGAATTTTGTCCACCTTAAAAGATGAAACACCAATTTAAAAAATAGGAGCTCGACAAAACGGTCATGAAGAATGAAGTATGACAACATCTTTGAGGGGAATGAAAAATGTCTTTGAAAAGGATGTAATGTCTGGAAAAGAGGAATAAATAATGGTGACCGTCAATATAAAATCAAAAACTAGAAAAAGAATGAAAAAGGGGATAGGCTTAGAATCATTACTTGAGCTTTCAACTAATCTTAATATGATGAACATGACTAACATTACGAAACAAAAGTAGTCTTCCGAGAAGTAAATTGATTTTCACCAAGCACATTGGAAAACTTGATATTTGAACTTCCATTTTGATTTAATTGATAAAGAACCTACTTGATTAAATGCATAGTTGATTTGGCTCTAAGTTTTAAAGATCCCACAATCTCACTTAATTTTACTCATTCATACTTGATTATACAAAAGATTGTTTTCTGAAAAAGGATTTTGAACTGAGATTGAAGATTATTTTTTCCATACTTTTCTCGGGACTAGCAAAATGCTAGTTGGGAGTTGTGTTGAGGGTCAAATATTGCATATTATCCCTCATTTATCTCTTGGTTTTACAAACATAATATGGCTTAATGGTATATTTTACATGTGTTTGTGTTGCAAGGTGAATTTAAGAGCTTGGATGGAAAAGAAAGCTAACAGAATGGATTTAGTACTCAAGAATTGTCAAAGCAAAAAAGGGATTTTTGAAGACTAAGATTGAAGATTTCAAGACCCTAAGATCCAAGAAACCAAGTGGAGAAGGAAGGAAGTTAAAAGAACAAGAGTAGGAATCACAAAGACTGTGCCATCAACAACCGTTTGATGACATCGAATATCCGTTCGATGACATCGAATATCCGTTCGATGACATCGAACATTGGCCGATGACATCGAATTTATGGGGAGAAATTGAGTTGGTTGCTGGACATATTGGGTGTTTTTCTCGATCGATCGAAGACATGTTCGATGACTCAAAGAAAGGTGCTCGATGATATCGAAGACTTCTCGATGGCATTGAATTTATTAAGGAATTATGGAGTAACTCTCTGGACTATTTTGGACACTTTATCGATGACTCGAAGACATGTTCGTTGAATCGAAGATTCTCTCGATGACTGTGAGACCCGACCCGAGTTCTCATATGTGCATGTGTGTGTGTGAGTATGCATCTCATTCATCTTGGTCCTGCGGTCCTACCAATCGAATTTCGGTGACTCACAACCATCAAATAGTGTTTGCGGTCATCCTTAAATCCGGTCACGTAGGCCTGACTCAGATTGAGTCGAAACCTGTGCCATCTTGTTCGCATCGCCGTTGCGGTTTCGATGCTGCGTCTTGTGTATCCATCCAATGTGTAGATCATAAGTTGTGTGCATTTTATTTTTTTCCCTTGATCATGGTCATGTGGCCTACCTAGGGATAGTGTGCACAAATTTTTAGGTAGGTCCTATCTCTTGGCACTATTTCCAACACACACTACACACACACACACTACCTAAGCCCTATTCTTACACCACCTACCTCTAAACACTACCCATAAGCTTAGAAAACCTCCTAACCTTATAACTTTGGTTGTATATCCCTATTACAATCATCATTTTTCTCTAACCAAGGCAAGAGAGAAATGATTACTTAGCTTAAAAGAGGTTTCTCTCTCTCTCTCTCATTCTCTCTACTCCTCTTTCTCTTCTCTCTTTCTCATTCCCATTTTCTCCAAGCAAGAGGGGTGGGACGTTCACCCCATTCCAGCCCCATTCCCCTCTCATCCTCTAAATCTAACCATCTAAATCCAATCTCACCCATTGATATGGATCCCTTGGTGCACTAGGAGCTAGGAGGTCCAAGTTTGGAGCAATCTAAGGTGAGAGTACTCCTAGGACTTAGGATTTTTATTTTCATGTTCTTAGATCTCTCTTTTTTATAGAAAGTGTAGGACCCACTAATCAATTGTGGAGATCCTACATCATCCCTTAGTTGTGACCAAATGGCCTATTTGATGCATGCATACCCATGCATGGGGTTTTCCCTTTATGGGCCCCCATCATGGAGGATTATTTGAATTCCATGGCATGATAGGTCATCTAGACTTTAGAATCATGGTTGGGATGACATCCCAACCACTGATCTTGAGTCTAGGACATGCATGTGGTGGATCTTTATTATAACATATCAATAGAAGGAATGTATGGTGTGATTGATGAAGGGGAGGGCCTCAATGTGATGGAGCCCCTCCTCTTGTGGCCGATTCTTTATTTTTCCTTTCTAATAGAATTCTGATCTTGCATGTGTGGCCCACCTTGTAGGCCAACAAAAATCCAGACCAACCATGGAGCTTGGACGCCCATAACGGTCCATCCTTAGACATGTGGCCCCAAAATCCACCTAAATGGGACACATGTAAGGGGTATTTGATGATAGCGAAAGTCTGGACATTTTTCGGGACCACTGGGGTGGTCCACTACACAAATTCCTGGGGTTAAATCCCATGGCAAATAATTTTTATATTTTAATCCTTTCAATTACATGTTGCTGTCCAAATCTGTCTGGATAGATTTTTGGGCCAACTTGAGGCCAGGATTTGGAGCTTTTGGTGGGGAATTGTATACCGAGTAAAATATAATTTTTAAAGATGGGTATCCCACCTATAAGCATGCCAAATTCCAGCCCCAATCGACCTCATTGTTGCTAAAAGGGTGGGCCAAAATGGGTACTTGCTGAGTTTTCTGCGGTAATTTCAGCAAGGTTATTATTTGAAAATGTAAAATTATAAAATATTTTTTGATCAGGTGGTCCACTTTTGTGGACCCTACCTTGTACTACATATATGAGAGAAGGTTTAAATTTAATTTCCTCAATTTTTTGGACATCCACAGCCCACCCCATTGGGTGCTCAATCATGATCTATCCAGAATTCTGCACTTAGCAGAATTTCTGGATAGATTGTAATTCCGAATTTAATTAAAATACTTCTGAGTATCCAAAAATCATAAAATTTTGTAGAGGTATGGTCCACCTATGGTAGGACCCACCTACCTATTTTTAGGGCCAACGGACCTGTGCATACCGTGATAAGGGCTGGACCGGCCCACTACGTTGGGACGTCTAGGTCAGATAGATTTTCTAGACAGACTGTTTTCTTTAAATTAATTAAAATACTTCTAGTTATCCAAAAATTATGAAATTTTGTGGAGGTGTGGCCCACCTATGGAAGTACCACTCTTCAAATTTTCAAGTCCATCGGGCCTCTGTACCATCCGTGGTGTGGCGTGGAGTGGCCCACCAGGCTAGGGCGTCCAGCCTTGACTGACTGTCCAGGCCACTTTGTAGGCCCACCTTAATGTATTTTATATCCCACCGTTCATCATATGGGGTCCATAGGGGACTTGATCATCCTCCCCTTCAGTAGCATCCAATTAAGGCTGATTGGATGAGTTTTTGGGTCATATACCCAAGCCCATAGGACTGCCCACTATGGGACGTTCAGCCCATTGGGCTGTTGCTGGACGTCCAGTTC
Organism: Magnolia changhungtana; assembly: GCA_030180095.1. Lineage (NCBI taxonomy): Eukaryota > Viridiplantae > Streptophyta > Magnoliopsida > Magnoliales > Magnoliaceae > Magnolia > Magnolia changhungtana. Next base: position 14,995,830 of record JASAUF010000276.1, read on the forward strand.
AGCAGCATGGCCCATCTGATTTATGTGTTAAATCCACTCCCTTCATCTGGTGGACCCCCCCTGTGACATGTATGGGTCACCAGGAACTAAAATAAACATATAATTTAATTAATTTTTGAATTTCCAGCAATGCCAGATTGTGGGTGGGCAGGAATTCAACAATAGGCCCATGGTTGCTACCCATAAATGGTTATTTTGGGGCAGCATGGTCCACTAAATTTGGCAACATTTTTACACATCTCTTGTCCATTGTCTTAAAACTTTTTGATAGGCCCATGACCTTTGGGCCTATAGTTAATATACCATTGTGATGGGTTTTGTGGGCTGGAATACTCAAGTAGTTGGGCCCTTACTTACCCAATAAAATAAACCCATACTTGGGCCGAGATGTGAGGACCAACTTACTTGTTTTAAATATAAGGATCACCCATATGTTGGAATAATAGGCTGCCCATCAGGCCCACCATACTTAGTGGACTCATGACCTTTGTGGTTGGGCCCAAAACTTGCTTGAAGGCCCACCAGGTTGCCTAGTGTTGGGCCTTGTGTATGGCCCACTAGGCCTGGAATGTTTAGGCCTTAGGCTTTGCCTTACATTCGTGTAGTTAGCGGGCTACCTTTTGGGACCCAGTTGAGGTTGGATGTCCTCCTTGGTAGCCCTAAGGTAGGCCCATAGGGCCCTTATAGGTTGTTGAAGGCCCACCTTGAACCCCTATTAGGACCGCTTCTTCCTTTGACCTTTATGGCTCTCTCCCTCTTAGCTTGTGGGTTACCCCAAAGTATTGGGCCCCCACTAGAGGACTTCACTTCTCCTTAGAGTACCTGTCTATCTATTTAGACCCTATCCCTCCTTGGGAATGAGGAATATATTCTATAAGTAACGCACTTACATCATTGTGACCCATATGCATCATCTGTGTGAATTGATTGCATTGTGTGGTGGTCATAGAGGGATGGAGTTTCTCTCCTTGTGCACATTGAGTGTCTGAAGCTAGTGCATGATTTGTATACGTGACTTATGCATTGGCATCGTATTTCATGATGATTCTGCCCTTGCTTCATCAGGGCCTTGCCTCCATAGGGGTATACGTGGATGGCCATATGTGTGGACACCGGAACTGTATTTAGCATATCGAGTGCATAAGATGCCCATGGGTGAAATTCTCAAAACTATGAGTGCACGAGGGTCTTATACCGTTAGGCCGTGACTCCCACTATCGTATAGTCGGTTGGGTAGGGATGTGGCCTTATCCGCCTGTGAGGGAGGGCATTACTAGGCTGAATCTAACCAGCTGATGAAATAAGTTAGCTGCCATCGAGCCTTGTTAGTGATTGGCTATCCACAGGTGGGTAGCGAGGTCTCTTACGCTCGTTTGGTTATACAGTTTTATAGAGCGGCAGTCATTCCACAGTGTACTGGACCCCAATGATTTCCTTACGATTGGAAATGTACTTGATATGTGGATTGGATATGAGCACTGGCATCACTTTGCATCGCATTCACATCGGCTGTATAAGCCCTTTTATGCATTGCCTTGGTAAGACACCCAGTACTCATTGCATCATATTCATGATAAGCCTTGGTAAGGTTAGTGATATTATCATTGAGCATGTTTCCCTTCGTATACCTCCTACTATTCTTCTGTGCACCTTTATCACACACCTTCACCACCCTCTAAGCTTCCATAAGCTTATGCATGATTGATGCGTGCAGGAGATCCTAGGTGGGCATCGTAGCGGCAGAGCTTGGATTAGAGTTGATCTGAGGACCCCCAGTGTTGTAAATCTTCTTCCTACCTCTTTTGCTATCAGATGTATTCCTTTCCTTCTTTGTACTTGTAAAGTTCAAATTCATAGTGGATTTTATGATATGTGCCTTTATTATTCTCAGATATACTTATTGTGATCTTGGGTATGCTCGTATTGGAAATGATTATACTGTTATAGAAATTCTCCTTGTAGGATCGTAGGATCGGAACCTGCCTCAGGTGTCGAGAATGGGGTACTACGGAGACTATTCTGGCCAGAACTGGCTATCGGGTTCCTTGTGAGTCCATTTACCGAGTCTGGGGTGTGACAATGACATCGAAGGAAGGTTCAATGACATAGAGACTTACATGGTGCGAAAGAAGAAAAGGCGCAACTTTCGGATTAAACCCCTTCGATGACATCGAAGGGTGTTCGATGATATCGAACTGGTTACACACAGTTACGCAAAGTGCATAAATTTGATCCGATTTTACGGATCTACGGAACTTGGCTTAATAGGGGTTTCCTAGGAACTTTTTGGGATATCTAGGATTTAGAGAAGTAGAGCAAAAGGGCAAAGCCACTTTCCGAGAGTTCATCTTCCCTTCTTCATTGTTTTTAATGCTTTCTTCTAGGGTTTTAAATCCAATCATGTCTATGATTGGCTGAATCCCTTAGTTAGGACTAAGGGGTGAAGCTTGTAGCGTGATTGGGATGTTAGCTTTGTTTTGATTCATGTTTTGTTGAACTCTCTTAGATTCTAATTTGATTATAAGGAATATTGTTAGTTGTTAATGGTTTGTTGTGACAAATTACAATAGATCTGTAATTGCTTTGAATATCTTCTTTTCCTGAATTGAGATTATGAAATTAGCAACTCCCGTCGTCAACCATCATCCCTTGGACATGGTAGGATGATGGAATCCTTCCTAACCTTCACAATTCTATTATGATTGGTTGTGGGATTAGTAAATCTTATTGTTTGCCTTGTCTCATGGGCATGGTTGGGTGATGGAATCACTTATAAATCCTCATAACTCTCATCCATTGATGATTAGATCCGTGAGAAGTTCAGAGTTCTGACAAATCTCTTCATGCCAATTAGATAAGATAGGACTCTGATTCTAATTATGTCCTTGAATCAAGCGAGGTAACATCCTAAGAACCTACAAGTGGATCCCTAGAAACCCTAGTTCTCACCTTTAAATTCTTAAGTTTCTAAATTCATCATCTCACAATTACTCCCTACTTTCCTGATTTAGGTTAGATCTTCTCCTAGTTTTGATCCTAATTACTTTGAGAATAGACACACAAGATTAGTCCCTGTGGATTCGACCTTAGTCACACCGAGATTATTACTACATCGCGACCCTACACTTGAGGTTGTGAATAGCTTGGCATCATTCTTAGAGAGAAGGTACTTTAGCACTGCATGATCAGTGTAAACGATGATCTTGGATCCGATCAAGTAAGACCTAAATTTGTCCAAAGCGAATACCATGGCTAAGAGTTCCTTCTCCGTAGTAGAATAGTTCACTTGGGCAAAATTTAGAGTTCTACTCACATAGTGAATCACATAGGGCTTCTTTTCTTTTCTCTAGCCTAACACTACCCTAATAGCATAGTCAGACGCATCTCACATAATATCAAAAGGTATGCTCCAGTCGGGTGGCTGCATGAGGTTCACAACCCCAAGTACAGGGTCATGATGTGGTTATAACTCGGTGAGATCGAGGTTGAATCCATAGGGAGTTAACTTGTACATATTCTGAAAATAAATAGAAGTACAACTAGAATAAGATCTAAACCTAAATCTAGAATAAAAGAGAGTAATTGTGAAGGATTTCTCAAATACCAAAAGTGAACTAGAGCGCTAAGGATCCACTTGTAGCTATCAAGATGCTACCTTGCTTAATTCAAGAAACAATTAGAATTAGAGTCCTATCCTATCTAATTAGAAGATAAAATAATTGAAGCACAATCTGAACTTTTCATTGAATTAGTTCACACGTGAAGGAGTAGTGTGATGATTGGAAGGGATTCCATCATCCTACCATGCTAAGGAGACGATGGTGAATAACGGAATTTACTGATCTCACAATCTCATAATGAAAAACAAGATATTCAAAGCTATCGCAACGTCTATTGTAATTTAAGTCACAATAAACCATAGAAAACTGAAAATGTTCCTTAAATTCAAACTAGAAATCAATGAAGTTCAATATAAACAAGAATCAAAGTAAAATAAACATCCCAACACGCTATAAGCTTCACCTCTTAAATCTAGCTAAGAGGTTTAGTTGACAATAGATATGATTGAACTAAAAACTTTTAAACGAAACATGAAAATAAACTAAGGAAGAGGAAGAAAAACTCTTGGAAGGCTTCTCCACCCTTTGGCTCTGCTCTTTGAACCGTAATTCATTTCTTGAACTCCTCCAATAACCCATATATATAGCCTTTGATTGGACCGACTTTGAAACCGCCTCAAATTTACGCAGCTGCGTTATGCATCTGTTGGAGTGAAGTTGAGTTCAAATCCTGACAGGATTTTATTTCAGCAGTTGCCTGATTTCGGTCACACTGAGCTTGGGTTCGATCAGACTGAACTTAAGTTTCAGTCGGACCGAATTAATCCTTAGTTGAATCGAATTAACTCCAAAATTCATCGTTCTTCGCTAGAGCTTTTTGTGCACTTTTGGTCTCACCGAATCCTTCCTTCTATCGGACCAAACTTGAATTCGATTGGACTGAATTATCCTTTAGTCGAACCAAATTAGGTCTGAATTTCATCTTTGGTTGTTGGACTGTTTTGTGCGATTTTAATCGGACAAACCTGTCTATTTTCTACTACATATTAAACAATCTTTTTCAGTCTTTTCTTCATCCTTTGTACTTGGTTTCCTTTGATCTTTGGCATGTGAATTCTTCATTCTTGGTCTCCTAAGATCCATCTTTTTCCTTAGTAATTCTTAAGCATCAAATCCATGCTTTTAACATTCTTTTCAATCCAAGCTTCCAGATTCACTTAGCAATACAAACATGTATAAAATGTACCTATTAAACATTATCATGTTCATAAAACTAAGATATAAACAGGGAGAATATGCAATATTTGACCCTCAACACACTCCCTAACCAGCATTTTACTAGTCCCGAGCAAAACATGTATGAAGAAATCCTTAATTCTCAAGGTTCAAACCTTTCTCAGAAATCAATCCTTTGTGCAATAAAGTATGAATGAGTAGAGTTAAGACGAGAAAGTGTGATTTTGAAAACCTAGAGCTGAATCATATAAGCAATCAATCAAATAGGTTCTTTATCAATTACTTAAGAGCATAAATTCATATAGCAAGTTTTTCAATGTGCTTAGTGAATATCAACTTACTTTCCATAAGAATACTATCATTTTATAATATTAGTCATGTTCACCATATCAAGATTAGTTGAAAACTCAAGTACTGATTCTGAACTTATCCCCTTTTCCTTCTTTTTTCAGTTTTTGATTTTATATCGATGATCCCTTTTATTCATTCAGTCTTTTCAACTTTTCAGTTTTCTCATTCTTTTCCAATCTTTGCATCATACATGACCTTTTTGTTGATCTTCAGTTTTTTAACTAGTTCTTTTCAACTTTTTAAGGTGCATAAAATTCTCCAGACTCAATTCTCAATATCGATCAATGATACACATGCTAACCATTAATAATTCTAGCATTATTCATAAGAAACAAATTGAATGTGTCTTTGTGATTTAGATCAATCACGATATTCAAACTTCTTCTTAATCAATTAGATGCAAGAACCTAAGTGATAGTCTACTTAGTTAATCAAACTCCAACAATTCAAAATTCAATTTCTATCTTATCATGATACTCAAAGCAATTTAAATACACAAATTATCATTTTCCAAACAGGTTTTTAACTTGAAAAATTGAAAATTTCCACATATTTTCCTCAAAACTAAGAAAACACTGATTAGTTTACCTAATCCACACCCCCCAACTTGACGTTTTTCCAAAGTTCTCAACGTGAAGATGGTTTAGCATGAAGACTAAACAAACTGAAAGCAAACTATCCTACGAAAGCAATAAACCTAACTACACCTCCATCAAACTAAGAGGTTAATCCTGGTACACAGGATCAATCAGAGGCATGGACAGGACCTCCGAATCAAACTTCTCAACAAACGGCTTGAGACGATGTCTGTTTACTTTGAAAACATTACCATTCATCAGATTCTTTATCTTGATGGCCCCATGCGGATAGACAGTAGTAACAGTGAAAGGGCTGGTCCAATGAGATCGAAGTTTTCCTGGAAAAAGATGTAACCGAGAATTGTACAGAATGACTTTTTGATTTGGTGTAAATGATTTCCGATGGATGTTCTAGTCATGAAACACCTTCATCTTATCCTTGTAAATTCTCGAGTTCTCATATGCATCATTCCAGATTTCCTCAAGTTTATTTAGTTGAAGCTTGCGCAGTGAGCAAGCGTTATCTAAATTAAAGTTTAGATTTTTGATAGCCTGGTAGGCTCTATGCTCCAGCTTCACAGGCAAGTGGCAAGCTTTCCCATAGACATTCCAATGGGGGTCTTATAAGTTGTACGGTAATCCCATAAAGCATCGATCAAGCGAATTGACCAATTCTTACGGTCAAGGTTAACCATTTTTTTTCAAATTTTGTTTAATTTTCCTTTTAAAAATCTCACCTATCCCACTTGTCTGCGGGTGGTATGGAATGCTCACTTTATAAGAGATATCATATTTCTTCATTAAGTTCTCGAATGACCTATTACAAAAGTGTGAACCTTCATAACTAATGATGGCTTGAGGCGTTCCGAACCGAGAAAGGATGTTTTCTTTTAAGAATCTAATGACTATTCGATGGTCATTATTTCAACACAGGTTCGCTTTAACCCACTTAATGACATAGTCTACTGCTAACAAAATGTACAAATTCCTAAAGGATTAGGGAAATGACCCCATAAAATCGATACCCCAGCAATCAAATGCTTCAATGATCAGAATGGAGTTCAAAGGCATCATATTTTCATGAGACAATGTTCCCAATTTCTGACAATGCTCATAAGCTTTGCAGAACTCATGTCTCTGAACATAGTCGGCCAGTAAAAGCCGCACTGCAGAATTTTGGTCGTACTCTTTTTAGCAAAAAAGTGACTACCACAAGCCTGAGAGTGACAAAAGGAGATAAAACTTTGATGTTCATTTTCTGACACACATCTCCTTAAAATTTGGTCTGGGCAATACTTAAATAGGTAGGGGTCATCCCAGAAAAACTTACCTACCTCGGTGAAGATTTTTTTATCTTGTGCAGTCCAATATGTCGACGTGAAACCTGTGGTAAGATAATTTGTAATATCAACAAACTAAGGTAATTGGAAGAGTTTAAACAGTTGTTCATCAGGGAACATGTCGTTTATTGGTGTCGGCTCAAGGGAATCGGGGAGATCAAGTCTCAAAAGATGGTCAGCTACTTCGCTCTCTACTCCCTTTTTGTCTCGTATTTATATGTCAAATTCTTGGAGTAGAAGGATCTATCTTATTAGGAGAGACTTTGCATCGTTCTTAAAAAGAAGGTACTTCAGTGCTACATGATCAGTGTAGATGATGATTTTGAATCAAATCAAATAGGACCTAAATTTGTCCAAAGCGAACACTACGGCAAAGAGTTCCTTCTTCGTAGTAGAGTAGTTCACTTGGCAGAATTTAGAGTTCTACTTACATAGTGAATCACATGGGACTCTTCTCTTCTCTCTGGCCTAACACCACCCTAATAGCATAATCTGATGCATCGCACATAATCTTAAAGGGTATGCTCCAGTCGAGTGGCTGCATAATAGGTGCATAGTCAACATGCCCTTGAGCTTAGTGAAAGCTTCTTGGCATTATTCAGTCTACTCATTTGGTACATCATTTTGAAGTAGATTGCATAAAGGACGAGAGCGATGATTAAAGTCCTTTATGAATCTCCTATAGAATCCAGCGTGTCCTAAGAAGGATCGCACGTCCCGTATGCTCTTGGGTGGAGCTAAGTTAGAGATAAGATCAATTTTGCCTTGTCTACCTCAATTCCCTTGGATGAAATTATGTGTCAAAGAATTATTCCCTTGGGAACTATGAAATGGCACTTCTCCTAATCCAATACTAAATTCTTTTCTTCTCATCATCTCAGTACATTTTTAAGATTTTCCAAACACTCGTTGAAGGATGGACCAAAGATAGAGAAGTCGTACATGAAGACCTCTAAATATTGCCACACCATGTCATAAAATATGCTCAACATGCATCATTGAAATGTGACAGGGGCATTGCACAACTTGAATGACATCCTTCAGTAAGAAAAGGTGCCAAAGGGGCATGTGAATGTTGTTTTTTCTTAATCTTCAAGGGCTATCTCTATCTGATTGTAGCCCGAATATCCGTCAAGGGAGCATTAGTAAGAATGACCAGCTAACCTTTCTAAAATTTGATCAATGAAGGGCAAAGGAAAGTGGTCCTTCCTTGTGAACGTATTCAATTTTCTGTAGTCAATACACATTCTCCAACCAATAGTGTCTCTAATTCACACGAGTTCATTGTTGGCATTGGTTACGATGGTGATTTCGGACTTCTTAGGAACCACTTGAGTTGGACTCACCCATTAACTGTCGGATATAGGGTAAATAAATCTCACCTCCAACAACTTAAGTACCTCACCTTTAACCACTTCCTTCATATTTGGATTTAATCGACGTTGTGGTTATCAGGAGGTTTTCGCATTATCCTCAAGATGAATGCAATGAGTACAAATCAAAGGGTCATTTCTCTTAAGGTCCACAATCGACCATCCAAGGGCTCCTTTATGCTCAATGAGAGTAAAAATAAGCATACTCTCTTATTCTTGCTCGAGGTGGGAAGAAATGACCACTAGGTATGTCTCATTTTGACCTAAGTAGACATATTTAAGATCGGCTAGCAATGGTTTCAGGTTAAGCTTCGGTGCTTTGAGGCTAGACGGTAGTGATACTACATCGGTTTAGGGCAATTTTTCAAATTGTGGCCTCCATCGGTTAACTTTAAGTACCAATATAGCATCAAATAAGACATCCATCTCCCTAATCATGTCACCATCTAAATTAGTGGAGTGGGCTAAGCACGTCTCTAGAGGGTCAGAGTATAGAGTTAGGAGTGCTCTTTCTTCAATGAAAGAATTGATCATTTTAATATCATGGGTATCTCATCATCCTTTGCCTGTTTGCTCATATTATAAAAGATATTGAGCTCCAATGTCATATTTCCGAAAGATAAATTCATAATTCCATTCTTACAACTAATGATTGCATTTGATGTATCAAGGAACAGATGACCTAGAATGACGGGAATTTGAGTGCTCATATCCATGATGGGTTGAGTGCTCATATCCATGATGGGTTGAGTATCCAAGATAATAAAATCTACTAGATAGTAGAATTTATCAACCTAGACCAACACATCTTCAATCATCCTTCTCTGTACATGAACTAAGCGATCGGCAAGTTGTAATGTGGTTCAGGTGGGTTTTAATTCACCTAAACCCAATTGTTTATATACTGAGAAGGGGATCAAATTAACACTCATTCCCAACTCAAGAAGTGCATGCTCAATCTAGTGATTCCCAATTATACAGGTGATAGTTGGGCTACCAGGATCTTTATATTTTTGTGGCACATCTTGCTTGAGATGGCACTCACCTTTTCAGTTAGAAAAATTTTCTTTTGAATGCTCTGTCATCTCTTAGTTATACATAAATCTTTCAGAAATTTGGTGTAAGAGGGGTTTGTTTCACAGCGTCCAACAAAGGGATATTGACTTTCACTTGTTTCAACACCTCTAGAATATCATGCGAGTTAGCTAGAGATTTTAGTGCAATCAATCGTTGAGGGAATGGCGTAATCAGCTTACTTAGAGGTTCTGGTTCTAACCCATGTGGACCAATGCTAGGTTTATCATTCCCATCTTCTTCTGGGTCCTTAGGCTTTTCAGCCCTCACCAGAAAAGATTTGCTAATGTTCTTCCCGCTCCTAAGAGTGGTGATAGACTTAGCCTACTCCATCTGATTTAAAGAGCTTGGGTCACTTTTTTTATATTGCAGTTTTGGGTTAGGGAAGGCTGGGACGAAAGAATCCCTTTCTCCCCAATCGAATTTTTTATCTCAAGCCCTTGTATGGCCTTTGTAAGGTCTTGAAAGGCTTGTAGTATAATCTGATTAAAAAGCTCTTGGTTTTGTATATGTTTTAAGACCAGATCCTCTTAAGGTTTCCTTTAATTCAGAAATTGGTTAAGGATCCATCGAGGAGTAGCCGTTTGTCTGTTCCTCTAACTGAAATTTGGATGGTTCCTCCAACTTTAGTTATATGTATTTGAGGTGGGTCCACTAAAAGGTCTTTGGTAGTTATTTACGGTATTTGATTGCTCATTTAATATCTCTTGAAAAGCAAGAATTGTTGGGCAATTCTCAGTTGTATGTATGTTACAAACACAAATGCCACAAACAACTTCCACAGCCTTGTCGGGTTCTGCCTTCTTAAGTTCCATGGCCTCGACTTTTCTTGTGAGTTTTGCCACTTTTGCATTTATATCATCTTCCTCTTTTAAAACATAAATTCCTCCCCTTTCCTTTGATTGAGTAGACTTAGAAGTGGTGGTTTTTGAGGATGTATCCTATGATTACGCGTTTTCAGCAAGTTTATTAAAATAATCTCATACATCATCAGCTTTATTGTTCATGAATTCCCCATTACACATCATCTCCAGAAATTGGTGCATGGGTGAGGTTAATCCCTCATAGAAAAAACTTATAATACGCCATGTTTCGTAGCCATGTTGTGGACATGAATTTAAGAGATCCTTAAATAGCTCCCAACATTGAAAAAAGGTTTCCTCTTTTTGCACAAAATTCATGATTGCTTTCCTTAAGGTATTCGTCCGTCCTGTCCTCCCAGGTCCACTCAAAATCGTCGCCTGCTGCTCGGGAGACTGATGTCCACCAATGCTCAGCTTCACCCTGGACAAGGAACACAGCTAACCGGACTCGCCGCTGGGTCGTACATCCTATCGTATTAAATATCTTCTCCACATTTGAGCGCCATCTCTCAGCGGCTGTCGGGTCTAGCTCGCCCTGAAAATGCGGGGGATCGAGCCGTAGGAACTCTCGAAGAAGGGCGCTCACGCGCTCCTGCTCTGCCTGGTCTAGCGAAATGACAGGGTGCCTGCCCTACCCCTGAAGGCGGCCGTCACAGCCTGTAACATCTGTTGTAACTGGGAGGCACTCACGGGTACGGTTGGATAAGCACCGGTCTCTGGTAGAGGAGCAGCATCCTCAAGATGGGCGGTAGGAATCTCTAGTGGTGGAGTGGGGATCGTAGGTGGCAGGGCGGGACTCACAAGTGGTGGAGCGGGAGGCTTAGATGGTGGAGAGGGAATTGATAGGGTCACTCTCCTGGGCAGCATATCCTACAGGAAAGGGCAAAGGCGCCTATCAACTTTGAAAACTCTCGAAGGCATGCATGGTAAGGGTCCGTAACCAAAAGATAGTTAAGTTATCCAAACTCAGGACTCAATCATTCATAGCAGACATGTAATGTTGTTCTTAGTTATCCCCAATTTATGCTCTGACACCAACTTATGTCATGCCCTAAACTCGAAAACTGGGCTCACAAAATTTTCGATCGCCAAATCCAGCACCGACAGCCTCCGTAGAACCCCATTCCCGGCTCCCAACACCCATCAACCAGGTTTCAATCTTAGGATGCTATGAGGAGGATTTTTAACATCATTTGATTCTTAATAAGCATAACCAAAGGCATAACCCATAAACAACAACCAAAAATGCCATCACATTTCCACTATGATCAAAAATTTACAAGTACAAAACGCATAAAGGGAAAAAAATGATGATAGACAAAACTCCAAGATGATCTACTACGCGCTCCTGCCTCAGCGCTACTATGATCCAACGTCACCTGCACGCAATGGTCATGCATAAGCTTATAGAAAGCTTAGAGGGTGGTGAGAGTGTGTGCGCAATGTAGTAATACAATTATACAGTGTAACACCCCGGATTTTTGCCAACCTGGAGACAGACATCCTTAGGCAATGGGTCGATCCGAAACCTTATTAACTTGTCAGAACTCAATCCCAAAGTCTAAAATCGCTTTTTAATCCTTTTCCTTCACAAATCTCACCTCGCACCACCTCGTTCTTTAAATCTTTCTAAGTACTTTCACATTAGACACAAATCTTAGAGTTTAGGTGATGAAGAACAATACTCAAACTCAAAATTACTATAAACATAAATAAAATGGGCTTTTGACCATTAACCTTATGGAATCATCGACGAATAGGTTATTTAGAAACATCAGCCTCTCCTGCCCTAGGACCTTCTCCTGTTGTAATTAGGGCGTGATTTAGTTAAGTGTTAATTATTTGAACCACCTTCTATACAAACTACCAAAGGCCCGAGTATCAATCAAACAGAAATCTTACAGGACTAAATCCTTTAGAAAATAGGCGAGAATTAGCTAGTGTTAAACTAGAGTACCTGTGAAATTAGCACCAATCACTTTAAATATGATTTACAAGACCCAAAACTTGTAGAATCATCGATACTACATTACCCTAAAATCTAGGATCAATCGCATTACCCGGCTTTTCACGGGAGCATCACGAAACTCCGTATCAGATCTAGATCACACATCGAAAGTCCAAATAATATGAGGTTATAGAATTAGGACAGCCTTGCTAGGCTTGACAACCATCTCGGAAGTCAAATCTAGATAGTGTCCCGAGACTATTCGCTTTAGCCCGGAGTGAAGAGCGTGAGAAACGTGAAATTAATTAGAAATAATTCCAAATTTAAGTAATCTGAGACTTGTCGCTTGCGGGCCTGATATAAGCAATCAGACCGTCAGAATCTGACCCAAATACACCCTCGGATCAGGGAACATTTCCCACACATGTTCATGTACTTGTGGCCCTGATCGAGTACCCATGACTATTAAACTGAAACCGGTCTGCCACGGTCGATCTGGGTTTCCGATCAGACTGAAAACTTAGATTGACCTACATCCAATGTCAGTGAGCTTAAGTCCGACCTTTGGCTTAAGGACGGGCTCCAGAAGTCCTCCGTTAAGCTAAAACAGGTACACTTTGGCTATAAAATAAGTATACTTTAGGTTCTGGGGCTATTGAGCTCAAAACAGAGCCTATATAAGGCCTTTAAACCCTCTCTCTCCCTCACCTATGAATTTGAGAGAAACCCTAGCAAAATAGAGGAGAAATAGAAGAAGAAAGAGAGAAAGTGAGAGAAGGGTGAGAGCTTCTTCTTAGCAGTTGTTCTGCTAATCCACGTGCTTCTTTCCTGCTATCAAATCGTCATTCCAATAATTCTAACTTCATTCTTAGGTAAGAAAGACCTAACCTTAACTTGTTTTAGGGTTTCCATTGATGCTGTAGTTAGATAGCTAACCTAGCTTGTATTACAGGTTAATATTCCATATATACGAAGACTTAGAGTCTTTGTTGAGTTCGTTACGCTTCTACGGCGTAAGGTGCGGATTTTAGACGCTTAGGTTGTCATTTTTCAAAACTTTCAACATCGGATAATGGTAGATTATTGACGAGGATGCTATTTCACATGTAGAACATGCTATCCATTTTCCATTTCGAATACGTACGAAGTATATGGAATTTTATGTATTTTAGGTATTTGTAGAAAATACCGTATACGTATAAATTTTGTAAATGTGATTGCCATGAGTATTTGTCATATATACATGCAAGTTATGGATGCAGTATCTGTTTGGCAAAAGGATTCGCCCTAATACAGGTTTTAGCCAACATATGATGTGTAGGCTCATATGTGTAGTCTAGGTGTTTGTATAAATGCTTGTATGAGTATATACGTAGTAAATAATGCTTTACTTGGGTGTTGAGATAGGATTCTCAACTACCTTAGCGATGTTTATGATTTCCTCCATGCAAGTTGTTTAACTTAGTCGCTTTACTTTGAAATGCATGCGTATAGATTCTTGTTCATGTTGTATCTTATAACATGTTGGGAAATATGCTTGAATTATTTTGTTATTTCTGTTCTAGCTACTGTACATGTTTACTGGTTAATATGGAATTTGTTTGGGGCTATGTTATAGTCTAGGCAATCAGTAACAGATTTGAGATCGTGGTTGGCCTCTATTCACCACGCAAGACGTGTTTGACGAACCCGAGTCATGCGTTGCGTGTCGGCGGTGGTTAGGCCACATGAAGTGTTTATGCACTTCATGTCGTATAACTCAACGGGCGCTCGTACTATTCAAACTCGTCATGTAACCCGATTGACCGTTGTATGTTCACGTTGTAATTGTCATAACTGCTTGAACCTAAAGTACCAAACTTACCATTGTGAAACCCTATCAACCTTGGTACCTTGATCCACTAAGACTCATGAGCTGGGCATGGTGGTATGGGACACCGTGGTTGAGCTGTCGGCCTAAGCTGGGGCCACGAGCCTCCCCGTAGTGACCAGTGACCAACCCAGACTCGTGACCCGAATATGGTGGTATGGGACACTGTATTCGAGCTGTCGGCCTACACTGATAAGGTAATGGGGGAGCTGTGCAACGAGTGCGTGTAATAACCCTGACAGCCCTTTGTAGTGACCTCGAGCATACTCTGCATCTGCTGAGTGGCGACGAGCCTTCCCATAGTAAACAGAGTATAAACTAGGCCTGTATTGATAAGGTGATGGGGGAGCGGTGCAACGAGTGCGTGCAACAGCCCTGACAGCCCTTTACAGTGACCTAGAATCGCTTTATCGTATGAGATTATCTAGGACTGACAACCCTAGAATGGATCATTGTTTGGGAATGATATGAGGGAGGTACCTTAGTTTCCCAATACTTCTGTAAGAAAAAGACTAATAACAACTCTGTAATCATGCTCATAACATAATACTGCATGTGCCTGGAAGATGTGGAGCACCGAGGGATGAAAGCATGCCACGGACGTAAGATGGTGTCGCACGAGGGAGTATGTTGGCAAGGGCATGCATCATCATTGCATATCTCCTTGCATTAATTACAGTACTTAGGAATGTTTGATTTACTTGCTTTATCATTATCGCTTGATTAATTTGATAACATGTTAATCTTTGCTCTATGATTCCACTGAGTTAGCTACTCACTCCCACGTTATAGGACGGTGCTTGCAACACCAACCAGACTGTCTTAGCTGCAGGTGATGGCGATGCTTATGAAGCAGAGCCAGACTACTACTATGATGTTGAGGAGGAGTTCTCCTACATGTAACTCTTTGGCGGGTCTATGTAGACCTGGAATTGCACTGACGGGGCTATGGTATTTGGGATAAAAGACATTACATTTTCTCATTTTGTATATTTTGAAATCAAACTTGTAATTGTTAACCTAGTGACATTCATACTCTGAGGACTTACTATCACTTTTATATCGTTTATATACTTATTTTAGTCTTCCGCTTGCACAATTTAGATGCCTTGGGAGTATGATATGTTGTTTTTGGTATAATTCCAATCATGTTTAATGCCCTAATATAGACAACATTCAATCATCATTATCTATGTTGCATAAGTAATGTTTTGGAACTCGGGAGTTGGATTTCTACTCGACCCCGATTTTCAGGGCATTACAAGATGGTTCATATGTTTAAGTTCATATGTTCCACCATTCCACTCTATCCAGGACCATCCTCAGTTAAACTATAGATCATCAAATCATTTCTTTTTACCTCCAAGCGCATCCTTTTGGGCCTTCTCTTTACCCTTTTAGAACCTTCAACTTAAAACCAACTCACCCCCAACCGGTGTTGTTCTTGGTCTCCATCTTACATGGCCAAAGAATCAATGCCTACTTTCCCTTATCTTATTACCTATGAATGATACCCCAAAGTTCCCTCGAATGCATTCATTTCTATATCTGTCATTCCTCATCTTGACACCTATCCATCTCAACATCCCCATTTCAACTACACATCCTATGAACATGTTGTCAGTTGACAGCCTAAGATTCTGGTCCATAAAGCATGAATGGTCTTATAGCTATCCTAGAAGATCTCTCCATTAGTTGATTTGGTATGCGGCTATCACATAAAACTCTAAAGGCACATCTCCACTTCATCCATCCAGCTCTTACTCTACAAGCAAATCTCTCATCAATCTCACCACTCTCATGAATTATCAACCAAGATAGTGAAAACAACTTCTCAGAACTCAATCCTAAAGTCTAACCCATTTCCTTCAAAATCTCTCCTTTCACCACCTCATTCTTCAACTTTTTCTAAGTCCTTTCATACTAAACATAAATCCTAACGTATAAATGATGAAGAATAATACTAAAACAAAAATTTACTATAAATAGTAAATATATATATAAATTAGACTTTTGACCATTCAAATTATGGAATCTCGTGAAATAAATAGATTAGTTGGATAGAATAGTGTCTCCTACCCCAAAATCATATATTACATGTCCAATAAAATCATTTCAGTTTACAAATTAGATCTGAAAATGCCTCAAATGGAGTCGGGGGCCAAACGGAGCACTTATAGGGGGACCCAAGGTGGGACCCATACCTTTTTGGGGCCTAGGGGTCACGAGGACCTCGCCCAAATGGCGAGGCATCGCTGGTTAGTCCAGAGGGTGGCGAGGCCCTCACCGGTCAGCGGGCTCGACCGAGCGGGCCAGTCGGGCCGATCATGTTTGGGGCCTAGGGTGACCCCATAGTGTGTGGGCTGTTGATTAAAACCCTCCCAAACTAGTACCTCCTTCACAAACTACCCCTCCAAGCTCTCCTTTTCTCCAAAAGTTTCTGTTTTCTCTCTCAAACCTTCCCTCCATTCACCTATTTCGTCATTTTCTGTCAAAACACACATACCTCCATCGTTTACAACGACACCTACCCCCTACCCTCTTCATTCTCTCTCATTTGAGCTTTTACACCCCCCATTTGTGGCTCAAACTCGTGTAAACCCACTAGCCATCTCATCTCTTCATTTTTCTTCTTCAACTCCTGTCATTTGAGCCTTTACACACCCCTTGGAGGCTCAAATCCATGGAGACCTAAAGACCCTAGCCCTTTCCTCCCTTTTCTTCACTTTTCTATGGCTCTATTCGAGCTTAGTACGGCCATTTTCTCGATTTTTGCCTAGATATCCATGCTGTTGTCTCGTGGTTTGTTTGTTGCTGCGTTAGGCCTATGGTGTAGTCGTTGGTAGTAGATTCTAGTGTTTGACGCCTTAATTGTATTAGCTCACATGCATCTTCTGTCATGGTCCACGTAAGGCTACATCCCATGTATTATGACGATTTTGAGTTAAATGAAATGCATGAAGCTCCTTTTGTTATCAAAGGTGTAGACTGCTTGACAAGTTGGAGTTGTACTTGACAATTATGAACTCCTTCCACCCCTCCACTATTACTCCTCTTAACCTCACTATTTTACACCCATATGAGCACAAAACCCACATATTTGTGTCCCATAACTTTCACAACCTCCAAATGTTAGGACGTTTAAGGCCCGTTCGGCCAACTGCATTAGGTGAGCTTACAGTGGATGGAATTGTAAAAGTAACAATAAATGCATGTGTAAGGTATTGTCCCTAGATTGGGTGTATTCCATAGATACCAACACCATGTCTGGAATGTATGCAATTACAAGTAAATTCCAGAATTTCCTTTCAAATTACACTTAGAAATTCATCACTATGGGATTTGGAAGTCCCATCTCACACTTTCCAACATAAGGCTCAGTTTCCAAAGCCTATAAAATTAATTTTAATCCCAACCCACCCTCCTACCAAACATGTCACTCCAAATCCCGAGGTGGGATTAGCAATGCAGCCCCATTTAATACAACTTAAGACCACTGGCCAAATAGGCCCACAGAGTTTTGGACCTAGAGTGGTGCTCCTAGATTTCGAAAGACCTAACAGTATGGGAAATCCAATAAATTGATAACGTGAACCCTAAGACCTTCTTAGCTAGTATGAGCATGTGTGTAGTACTCGAGCGTAGTTAAATTCAAGTTTGGGCAACACGATTCCAATCAGACAACGCTTGACTCTAAGCGATAAAACAATTTCCCTTATTTAGAATGGTATGAAATCATCTACCGTAGAGGTATAGACTTTGGATCATAACTAATGGATTACCGCTACTCATACGTTGCGACTAAGCTACTGGTTAGACTAAGGAATGTAAGAGATTCATTATGCTAAGATAATTGAAAGATAAATTTCGTTAGTTGGCTTGATTAGGTTGGAGCGAGACCCCGTTCCTTCGTTGAATTCTCTTGGTACTCACAGGCTCCTTTAATAACTCTTAGGAAGGTTGTTTGACATAGAAACTATTCACGCTCATAGAAAACTTATATATCCCTTGGATTTAATGTTAGGTTAAATCAATACAACCCTTACAATTGCCTTCCCAAAGACTTATTATAATCGAGAACACAAAGTAGAGGAACTATATATATAAGCGAGGTATTCGCGGTTTGAGTTGAATTCTCAATCCTGGGAGTTACCAATGAACTCTATGCTCTGATCAAGCAGAGGGTCGGGATCAACTAGGATTAAGAACTGGTATGACAAAGTTTTCTGTCTTGGTTAGGCAGAATGTCTGTGTATTCGGCTCAGACCCACTACATAACTTTCCTTTCATGTTGGCCCTACCACTTACAGCCAAAAGTTTATAACGTCGTCTTTGAGAAGTGTTAAGAATATATAGCCGATAGAGACTTTGTCTTTTTAGACCTAAGGAATTTCCCAAATGGGCAACCAACAGTTAGGAATTAGGTCCAAAATCACATGCCATGTTGGCATACATATTGTGCATACGAACTTCGAAAGATAGCCTGCCTGTTAAGCTAGACAGGATTAAATAGGGTAAGTCTGGACCGTGATAAAACTCCTTGGTATAAATAGGCATCTTGCCCCAAACTCACACCTGTCCTGAATTAACCACAATACCCATCATCTTTAGCTCCTTTCTATGACCATAGGTAACAATGCCATAGTACACATCGTTGATGAAAGGCAGACCAATGTAATTCCCATTTCATGTCAAGGATACTCTCAAATTTCAACTCGTTCTGACATACAGATCGATGTACAAATTCTTGAACCCTAAGAGTAGAAACAATTTTAAGAGTAGAAAGGTTATGAATGTGGTCGAGTTAGGTAGGTATACTCGTCTACCCACTCATAGGCGCAGCGGAAGCTTGGTGGGCTGATAGCCCACTGGCCCAGGATCGAAGGAAATTGATCCAGGATATATAAGGTTAAGTCACCCAATAGGATCTGAATCTTCCTTAGCACGTCAATAATAGAGTTACTAGAAGGAAAGCAATTAGGGTTTAAGTAGTAAACCAATTCGTATTAACCATAGAGGCCTACTGTAACACCCTGAAAATCGGGGGTCGAGCAAAGCTCAGCTCCCGAGTTCCAACACATCACTTATGCAACACAGATAATGATGATTATGAGGAGAGCATTGAAACATGAATGGGCTTATACCAAAACAGCATATCATACTCCAGAGATAGTTAAATTTACAAGCGGAAGACTGTGATAGATATGTAAAATATATAAACTGTAGTGAGTCTCCAGAGTGTGATAATGTTACCAGGTTAATTCATTACAAGTACAATTTCAAATTATACCAAGTTGTGTAAGGTCATCTAGTCAATATCCAAGAAAGCCCCGTCGATCAGGACATGGCTCACAGGAACCCGCCTGAAACTGCATAAAGGAAGAATCCTCCTCATCCTCATAAAAGTTCGAAACAAAGCCGCGAAGATCGCCATCATCTGAAACTCAAACAAGTCTGGTTAGTGTGTACAACACCGTCCTGTAACGTGGGAGTGAGTGATCAACTCAGTGGAACAGTAAAGCATAGGTTAACATGTTATCAAAACAGTCAAGCAGTAATGATAAAGCAGTACAATCAACAATCCTAAGTACTCTTGTTAATGCAAGTATGAAATGCAGTGATGATGTATGCCCTCACCAACATACTCCCTCATGCGACACCATCTTACGTCCGCGGCATGCGTTCATTCCTCAGTGCTCCACATCTTCCAGGCACATGCAGTGTGATGATGAGCATAATTACCGAGTTGTTATTAGTCCATTTCAAATAGTAAGATTGGGAAATTAAGGTACCTCCCTTGTATCATTCCCAAACACGATCCATTCTAAAGCATCAAACCTAGATAATCTCATATGATAGTGTGGTTCTAGGGCCCTGCAAAGGCTGTCAGGGCTATTATACGCAATCGTTACACCACTCCCCCATCACCTTTTTAACGGTTCATCACTAAATTGATACACACCTAGTTCATACCCTATTAACCGCAGCAAAACTTGTCGCCTCACCGCAAATTCAGAGTATGCTCGAGGTCACTACAAAGGGCTCGTCACCAATCAATGTAGGCTGATAGCTCGAATACAGTGTCCCATACCACCGTATTCGGCTCACGAGTCAGGGTTGCTCACTGGTCACTACGGGGAGGCACGTGGCCCCACCGTAGGCCGACAGCTCGACCATGGTGTCCCATACCACCATGCCCGCTCATGAGTCTTAGCGGATCGAGGTACCATGGTTAACGGAATTTCACTGGTAAGTTTGGTACCTTAGGTTCAAGCAGAGGCATCCAAACATGGTGAACATACATAAGACAGATCGGGTTACTTGATGAGCTTGGCTAGCTTGAGCGCACAACAAGTTGAACGATGTGAAGTGCAGCACTTCGTGTGGCCAGCCACTATCGCCAACCAAAGCACGACTCGGGTTCGTCAAACATATCTCACGTGGCGAATGAATCTCAGCCACGCATTCATTTTCGTTTTCGATTGCCTGGACTATAATCATAGCCCCAAACACAATCAATCCTTTATTCAGAAGCATGTAGAGTAAAGCAGAGTAAACAAAGTAATTCAAGCATGTTAACAAACATGTCATAAAGCATGTTACAAGCACAATATAAACAAGAAATACAAACACATATATTTCATAGTAAGCGATTAACTGAAACAACCAACATGGAGGAAATCATATACGTTTCTAAGGTAGTTGAGAATCCTATCTCAACACCACTATTAAATTTAGTTCGTTACACAATTTCTCACACAGGCATTTTATCAAACACTTAAACTACATCACTCCAACATACATGACGTATGTTGATTTCAATGTAGAATAGGACAAATCCTCATATCAAGGAGTTGTCTCATACACAACAATCATGCTCTTACATTCAATACATATGACAGGCATAAATCATAAATCCATATTTATTTAGTCATTTCAACAAACACTTAGACTACACACATTAGCCTACATAAGCTATGTTGGCCAAAATGTGTACTAGGGCGAATCCTTTCGCCAAACAGGTCGTACATCCATAACTAGCATATATACACGGCAAATACCCATGGCAATCATATCAGCAAAATTTATACGGATACGGTATTTTCTACAAATACCTAGAATACACAAAATTCCATATTCTTCGTATTTAATCGAAACGGAAAACAGACAGCACTTTGTACATGTGCAATAGCATACAGATCATGAATCTATCATTATCTGACATTGAAAGCGTTGAAAACCATAACCTATACGTCTAAAGTCCGCACCTTACGTCGTAGGAGCGTAGTAAACTCGATAGATTTGCTAGGCTTTCGCCTACGATGATTTGGCGACCTAGAGAATGAGATAGATTAGCTATTTCATCATTTGCAATGTTTACAACCCTAGATCAAATTAGGGTTAGGGTTTCTTACCTAGAAATGACATCGGAATCGCAGAGAAAGCGATTAGAAGGAAGTGGTTAAGCTCGTGTAGCGGCAGGGAAAAAGGGCAGGAAGAAACCTCCCACAACTCTCACACTTTCTCTCTTTTCTCTCTTTCTCTCCTAGGGTTTTCTCAAATTCGTATGGGCTGGAAATGAGAGAGTTTAAGGTCCTTATATAGGCCCAAAACTCACCAAACTAGACTCAGGAACAAAGTATACTTAGGTTATGTCCAAATACGCTCCATCTCAACGGAGCACTTCTGGTGGCCCCTTTTCTGTGTGCGGCCGAACTTAAGCTCACTAACACTGGATCTAGGTATGGCTAAGTTTTCGTTTCAGTCAAGATTCCAGATTACAAATGGCGGACCAGTTTCAGTTCAACGGTCAGTGGATCTTGATCGGAGATTCTGAGTACATGGATATGTTTGGAGAAATATCCCTGATCCGAGGGTGTAATTTGGCCTGATTCTGATAGTCTGATTGCTTATATTTGGCCCGCAAACGACAAGTCTCAGATTACTTAAATTTATATTTTATTTCTAAATATTTTCACCTTTCTCACACTCTTCACTCTGGGATCAAGCGAATTGCATGGGACACTATCTGGATTTGATCTCCGAGATGGTTGTCAAGCCTAGCAAGGCAGTCCTAAATCTATAACTTCGTGTATATCGGACTTCCGACGTGCGGTCCAGATATGAAACGGAGTTTCAATGTGCTCCCGAGAGCAACTGGGTAATGAGATTGATCCTAGATTTTAGGGTAACCTAGCGTCAATGATTCTACAAGTTTTGGGTCTTGCAGATTGTATTTAAAGTGGATCAAGCGGATTTCGTAGCTAATTTAGTTTAGCACTTAGTTACCTTGTGAAGGATAAGGTAGTGAAAGCGAGATTTGTGAAGGAAATGGGTTAAGAAGCAATTTTAGACTGTGGGATTGAATTCTGACAAGTTAATAAGGTGTCAGGAGCGACCCATTTCCTAAGGACGTCTAATTCCAGGTTGGCAAAAATCCGGGATGTTACAATCTACCCCCCTTAAAATAAAATTTCGTCCCCGAAATTGCCTAAGGGTAATAAGGAAAGATTTAATTATTCATTTTAGTCTACCCCCCTTAAAACTTATTTCTTTATCCATTTCTCATATCCTAATGGTTTTCTACAATTTATTTCTTTACCTATTTTGAGTCTTGACGACAATCCCCAATTATTTAGAGTAAGATAGCTGTTTTCAATGTTTGACCAACACGGAGAGACAGTTATAGTGGGCTTGATCCCGATACATCGATCATCTACCTGACTAGGGTAGACGGCTCATCGTATCCCTTCCTAGTCCTGATAGATCCTGGTCTTCTGCTAGGTCAAGCAGTGAGTCCATTGGTAGTCGCCCAGGATTGAGAATTAGGTCAAGCCGCGAATACTTCGTAGTTGTATATTTCAGTAACTCCATAGACCGATCACTCTAAAAAAAAAAACTTAGGGAATGCCCATCACTGAAAGGCTCAAATTGCCTATTTCTAAGGTTGCCCTTTAGGTCTTGGTCTAAGAAAATTCTCGTTATTATCTATGTCCAAGGAAATGGTGAATCAAATCTTACTAGATCATCCTAAACAGTTTCTCATAGTAGAACAGGCTTCTATTATGTTCGTATTCAACGAGCACAGTTGTTGATACGTTGACCTTGGCTATTGTAATTCAGTTTGTACCCATTGTTAGGCCTATTGTATAATATGAAATTATTTAATACTTGAACCCTAATTGCTTTACATTCTAAGGAAGATTCAGATCCTAGTTAGTGACATATCTTTACATATAGTCTGGATCAATTCTATTCGATCCTGGGCCAGTGGGGCAAGGGTCCACTACGCTTCCGCTGGGCCACCCAAATCAAAGAGGTGTATTAGCCGACCTAACTAAGTCTATCATTCAATTGGCTTAGCATAATTAATTAGTCTTTTACTTTCCTTAGCCTAACCAGTAGTCTAGACTTAATTTAGGAGTAGTGGTAATCCACTGGTTGTACTCCACAATCTATGCTTATATACTAGATGATTTTATACCCTTTCTAATATAAGAAATTGTTTTATCGCTTAGAGTCAAACATTGTCTAATTGGAATTGAGTTGTACGAACTTAAATTTAACTACTCTCGAGCACTTCACACATGCTCATACCAGCTAAGAGGGTCCTAAGGTTCACATTATTAATTTGTTAGATTTCCTATACAGTCATGTCTGTCAAATTCTAGGAGCACTGCTCTAAGTCCAAAACTCTAAGGGCCTATTTGGCCAGTGGTCTTAAGTTATATTTAATGGGCTTGCATTGCTAATCCCTCCTCGGAATTGGGAGTGGCATGGTTGGTAGGAGGGTGGGTGGGGATCAATTTTATAGGCTTTGGAAAATGAGTCTTGTGTGGGAAAGCGTGAGATGGGAGTTCCAAATCCCAGGATGAGGAATTTCTAAGTGTAATAGGAAAACCCGGGATATACTTTTCATTGCATACATTCCAAACATGGCATTGGAAAACATGGGATACACCCAATCTAGGGGCCATACCTTACACATACATTTATTGTTACTTATACAATTCTATCCACCTAACTCACCTAATGCAGTTGGCCGAACGGGCCCTAAACGTCCTCAAACATCTAAAACATTCTACCAACTACTACACCCATCAACATGAAAACAAAAACATCCAAAGATGGTAACCCATGCAAACTACAAGACAACAGTATGGATGATTAGGCCCCTAAGAAAATGGCCGTACAAGCTCGGATAGAGCCATGGAAAATGAGGATAAGGGGAAACGGGGGCTGGAGTTTTTGGTTCTCCACGAGTTTGAACCTCAACAGGGATTGTGAAGGCCCAAAAGACAGTGATTAAAGATGAAAAATGGAAAGGTAGGATGGGTTAGGGAGCTTACATGTTTTTGAGCTCTAAATGGGGCATGTAAGAGCCCAAACAAGAGTGAATGGAGAGGGTAGGGAGGTAGGGATGGCTGTGAATGATGGATATGGGTAAATTGTGGCCGAAAATGATATATCAGACGATTGGGAGGCAGATTTGAGAGAGAGGATAGCAAGTTTAAAGAGAAATGAGAGCTTGGAGGTGCTTGAGAGGGAGGGGGCAAAATGGAGCAGGGGTCCCTACAAAATTTGGTGGGCACCACATGTAACTAGGGGTCGGGCCAACCTTGACCAGCACCGGGCCGACCAGCCCGGTCCAACCTGACCGCGGTCGACCGCGGTGACCGCGGTTCCGCCACGGTCCACCGGACCAACCACGGTGCCTCCGCGGTAGGGCGGTGTTCACCACCCTCCCAAGGTGCCAAAGACACCCCGGGTCCACCCTGGGTCCCCCCAGATTTCATCGATTCAACCCTGACTCCATTTTGAGCTGTTTCGGGACCAATTTGCAGACTGGAATGAGTTTATGTGACGTGTAGCATATAATTTTGGGGCAGGAGGCGCTAATCTATCTAACTAACCCATTTATTTGGTTAGATTTCAAAAGGTTAACGGTTAAAACCCATTTTATCCATTTATTTCCTATTTATGGTAAGTTTTAGTTTCGGTATTATTCTTCATCAGTTATACCCTAGGATTGGTGTGTATTATGAATGTACTTAAAAGAAAGGAAGAATACAGTGGTGGAGAGTGAGATTTGAGGAATTGGATAAAAAGGGGTTTTAGGCTTTGAGATTAAGTATAAGGTGTTGTGGTTGACCCACAACCTAAGGACCTTTATTTCTAAGGAACGACTCAAACCCGACGACTGACGGCCTAGAAGTGATTCGGGATCGTTTCGCATGATCATGGGTGTGTACGGGCCCAATCTCAGCGGTCGATTTCGATTGGTTTCGCTGTTCGACGAATTTGGAAAATCCTAAGTCGGTTTCTACGTTCCGTCGCTCCCTCCTAAGTCAGAGTGCGTTAGAGTGCATCGTGTGACCATAACCCAGGTCCAGTTTAATCCAAATCATGCTCTGATACCATCTTGTAACGCCCTGAAAATCGGGGGTCGAGCAAAGCTCAGCTCCCGAGTTCCAACGCATCACTTATGCAACACAGATAATGATGATTATGATGAGAGCATTGAAACATGAATGGGATTATACCAAAACAGCATATCATACTCTAAAGATAGTTAAATTTACAAGCGGAAGACTGTGATAGATATGTAAAATATATAAACTGTGGTGAGTCTCCAGAGTGTGATAATGTTACCAGGTTAATTCATTACAAGTACAATTTCAAATTATACCAAGTTGTGTAAGGTCATCTAGTCAATATCCCAGAAAGCCCCGTCGATCAGGACACGGCTCACAGGAACCCGCCTGAAACTGCATAAAGGAGGAATCCTCCTCATCCTCATAAAAGTCCGGCTCCGCTTCGCAGCATCGCCATCATCTGAAACTCAAACAAGTCTGGTTGGTGTGTACAACACCGTCCCGTAACGTGGGAGTGAGTGATCAACTCAGTGGAACAATAAAGCATAGGTTAACATGTTATCAAAACAGTCAAGCAGTAATGATAAAGCAGTACAATCAACAATCCTAAGTACTCTTGTTAATGCAAGTATGAAATGTAGTCATGATGTATGCCCTCACCAACATACTCCCTCATGCGACACCATCTTACGTCCATGGCATGTGTTCATTCCTTAGTGTTCACATCTTCCAGGCACATGCAGTGCGATGATGAGCATGATTACCGAGTTGTTATTAGTTCATTTCAAACAGCAGGATTGGGAAACTAAGGTACCTCTCTTGTATCATTCCCAAACATGATCCATTTTAGGGTCGTCAAACCTAGATAATCTCATATGATAGTGTGGTTCTAGGGCGCTGCAAAGGCTGCCAGGGCTGTTATACGCAATCGTTACACTACTCCCCCATTACCTTTTTAACGGTTCATCACTAAATTGATACACGCCTAGTTCATACCCTATTAACCGCGGCAAAACTCGTCGCCTCACCGCAAATTCAGAGTATGCTCGAGGTCACTACAAAGGGCTCGTCACCAATCAGTGTAGGCCGACAGCTCGAATACAGTGTCTCATACCACCGTATTCGGCTCACGAGTCAGGGTTACTCACTGGTCACTACGGGGAGGCACGTGGCCCCAGCATAGACCAACAGCTCGACCATGGTGTCCCATACCACCATGCCCTGCTCATGAGTCTTAGCAGATCGAGGTACCATGGTTAACCGGATTTCACTGGTAAGTTTGGTACCCTAGGTTCAAGCAGAGGCGTCCAAACATGG
Organism: Magnolia changhungtana; assembly: GCA_030180095.1. Lineage (NCBI taxonomy): Eukaryota > Viridiplantae > Streptophyta > Magnoliopsida > Magnoliales > Magnoliaceae > Magnolia > Magnolia changhungtana. The sequence goes on from JASAUF010000276.1 coordinate 15,022,715, forward strand.
TGAACATACATAAGTTAGATCGGGTTACTTGACGAGCTCGGCTAGCTCGAGAGCACAACAAGTTGAACGATATGAAGCACATAAGCACTTCATGTGGCCAGCCACTATCGCCAACTGAAGTACGACTCAGGTTTGTCGAACACATCTCACGTGGCGAATGAATCTCAGCCACGCATTCATTTTCGTTTCCAATTGCCTGGACTATAATCATAGCCCCAAACACAATCAATCCTTTATTCAGAAGCATGTAGAGTAAAGCAGAGTAAACAAAGTAATTCAAGTATGTTAACAAATATGTCATAAAGCGTGTTACAAGCACAATATAAAAAAGAAATACAAACACATATATTTCATAGTAAGCGATTAACTGAAATAACCAACATGGAGGAAATCATATACGTTTCTAAGGTAGTTGAGAATCCTATCTCAACACCACTATTAAATTTAGTTCGTCACACAATTTCTCACAAAGGCTTTTTATCAAACACTTAAACTACACCACTCCAACATACATGACGTATGTTGATTTCAACGTACAATAGGACAAATCCTCATATCAAGGAGTTGTCTCATACACAACAATCATGCTCTTACACTCAATACATGTGATAGGCATAAATCATAAATCCATATTTATTTAGTCATTTCAACAAACACTTAGACTACACACATTAGCCTACACAAGCTATGTTAGCCAAAATGTGTACTAGGGCGAATCCTTTTGCCAAACAGGTCATACATCCATAACTAGCATATATACACGGCAAATACCCATAGCAATCATATCAGCAAAATTTATACGGATACGGTATTTTCTACAAATACCTAGAATACACAAAATTCCATATTCTTCGTATTTAATCGAAACGGAAAACAGACAGCACTTTGTACATGTGCAATAGCATACAGATCATGAATCTATCATTATCTGACATTGAAAGCATTGAAAATCATAACCTATATGTCTAAAGTCCGCACCTTACGTCTAGGAGCGTAGTAAGCTCGATAGATTTGCTAGGCTTTTGCCTACAATGATTTGGCGACCTAGAGAATGAGATAGATTAACTATTTCATCATTTGCAATATTTACAACCCTAGATTAGATTAGGGTTAGGGTTTCTTACCTAGAAATGGCGCCGGAATTGCCGGGAAAGTGATTAGAAAGAAGTGGTTAAGCTCATGTAGCGGCAGGGAAAAATGGTAGGAAGAAACCTCCCACAACTCTCACACTTTCTCTCTTTTCTCTCTTTCTCTCCTAGGGTTTTCTCAAATTCGTATGGGCTGGAAATGAGAGAGTTTAAAGTCCTTATATAGGCCCAAAACTCACCAAACTAGACTCAGGAACAAAGTATACTTAGGTTATGTCCAAATACGGTCCGTTCCGTCTCAACGGAGCACTTCTAAGGGCCCCTTTTCTGTGTGCGGTCGGACTTAAGCTCACTAACACTGGATCTAGGTATGGCTAAGTTTTCGTTTCAGTTGGGATTCCAGATCACAAATAGCAGACCAGTTTCAGTTCAACAGTCAGTGGATCTCGATCAGAGATTTCGAGTACATAGATATGTTTGGGGAAATATCCCTGATCCGAGGGTGTAATTTGGCCTGATTCTGACGGTCTGATTGCTTATATTTGGCCCGCAAATGACAAGTCTCAGATTACTTAAATTTATATTTTATTTCTAAATATTTTCACCTTTCTCACACTCTTCACTTCGGGTTCAAGCGAATTGCACTGGGACACTATCTGGATTTGATCTCCGAGATAGTTGTCAAGCCCAACAAGGCAGTTTTAATTCCTTAACTTCGTGTTAATCAGACTTCCGACGTGCAGTCCAGATCTGAAACGGAGTTTCAATGTGCTCCCGAGAGCAACTGGGTAATGAGATTGATCCTAGATTTTAGGGTAACCTAGCGTCAATGATTCTACAAGTTTTGGGTCTTGCAGATCGTATTTAAAGTGGATCAAGCGGATTTCATAGCTAATCTAGTTTAGCACTTAGTTACCTTGTGAAGGATAAGGTAGTAAAAGTGAGATTTGTGAAGGAAATGGGTTAAGAAGCGATTTTAGACTGTGGGATTGAGTTCTGACAAGCTAATAAGGTGTCAGGAGCGACCTATTGCCTAAGGACGTCTAATTCCAGGTTGGCAAAAATCCAGGATGTTACACCTACCAATGGGTATGAACTAAATTGCAATTGCCGAGGTCAGTTTATCCACAAATCTGCTCGTGAAATACAAACATAATAGAAGCCTTAGCTAGTTCTACTATGAGAAATCATTTTATGATGAGCTACTAAGATATTGATTCACCCATACCTCGGACATAGAATAAGACGAGGACTCTCTTAGACTAAGGCCTAAATGGCAACCTTAGAAATAGGAAATTTGAACCGTTCAGTGATGGGCATTCCCTAAGTTTTAAAGTGATCAGATTACAGAGTTACTGAAATAGAAACTGTGAAGCATTCACGACTTGACCCAATTCTCAATCCTGGGAGATTACCAATGTCACTGCTTTGATCGAGTAGAAGACCAGGATCTACCAGGACTAGGAAGGGATACGATGTAACGCCCTGAAATTCGAGGGTCGAGTAGTAACTCAACTCTCGAGTTCCAGAACATCACTTATGCAACATAGATGATGATGATTGAATGTTGTCTATGTCAGTGCAATAAACATGAGTGAGATTATACCAAAACAGTAATTCATACTCCAGATCAATTGTATAAAGGTAAGCGGAAAACTGAAACTGTATATATAAGGTATGTAAAGGAACAAAACCATCTCGATCTCCAGCGTATGAACACTAACTGAGTAACCATATACATGTGTTGTTTTCGAATCAAAAGGTCAAAATATAACTAAAACAGATATATCCTGAAATCCCCGCGATCCAGTCAGCCTAAGCAAAGCCGTCAGAGTACTGCATGTATGAGAACTCGTCCTGGTCCTCATCGTAGTCTGCTCCGCCTCCTGAATCGACGTATCATCTATACCTGAGACAGAGTCTGGTTGGTGTGTACAACACCGTCCCATAACGTGGGAGTGAGTAGCTAACTCAGTGGAACAATAAAGCATAGGTTAACATGTTATCAATTCAGTTAAGCAGTAATGATAAAGCAGTACAATCAAACAATCCTAACTACTCTTATTAAATGCAAGTATGAAATGACATGATGAATGCCCTTGCCAAACTACCCTCATGCGACACCATCTTCGCGAATGTGTTCATCCCTCAGCGCTCCACATCTACCAGGCACATGTAGTACGATGATGAGCATGATTACCGAGTAGTTATTAGTCCATTTCAAAAAGCAGATTGGGAAACTAAGGTACCTCCCTTGTATCATTCCCAAACATGATCCATTCTAGGGTCATCAATTCTAGTTAATCTCATACGATGGTGTGTTTCTAGGTCTTTGCAAAGGTTTGTCGGTACATTACGCACAAAGGTTACACCACTCCCCATCACCTTTTAACGGTTCATCACTATACGGATCTGAGGCCTAATTCATACTCTATACACTGCGGTAAAACTCGTCGCCTCACTACAAATTCAGAGTATGCTCGAGGTCACTACAAAGGGCTGTCAGGGCTGTTACGCACAAAGGTTACACCACTCTCCCATCACCTTATCAAAGGCCGACAACACGAATATAGTGTCCCATACCACCATAATCGGCTCACGAGTCTGGTTGCTCACTGGTCACTACGGGGAGGCACGTGGCCCCAGCGTAGGCCGACAGCTCGACCACGGTGTCCCATACCACCATGTCCGGCTGATGAGTCTTAGCGGATCGAGGTACCATGGTTAACGGAATTCCACTGGTAAGTTTGGTACCCTAGGTTCAAACAGTAATGACCAAACATGGTGAACATACATTAGACATATCGGGTTACTTGACAAGCCTGACTAGCTCGAGCGCACAATCAATTGAACAACATGAAGTACATAAGCACTTCGCGTGGCCTAACCACTGTTGCCAACTGAAGTACGACTCGAGTTCGTCAAACACATCTTACGTGGCGAAATGAATCTTAACCATGATCTCAAGTCTGGTACCGATTGTCTGGACTATAGACATAGTCCCAAACTCAATCAATGCTTATTCATAGCATGTGGAGTAAATCATAATAAACAATGTAATTCAAGCATGTTAACAAGTATGTCATAAAGCATGTTATAAAGCACTACATAAATAGGAATACAAACACATATATTTCATAAGTAAGTGGTTAAAATAAACGACCCACATGGAGGAAATTATACAAGTCTCTAAGGTAGTTGAGAATCCCATCTTAACACCTACTTAAGGCACCATCATCCAAACACTTACTCTCACAAGCCTTTTCACAAACACTTAGAATACACAATTCCAACATACATAGTGTATGTTAGTAAAACATGTATTAGGGCGAGTCCTTTTGCCAAGCAAGTATTTTGTGCATGTATTATATATTCATACAACAAATAATCATGTCAAACACATTTCCAAAATATATACGTATACGGTATTTTCTACAATACACTATTTCTACATACATAGTGTATATTAGCAAAACATGTATTAGGGCGATTCCTTTCGCCAAATAAGTATTTTATCCATATATCATATATTCATACAACAAATAATCATGTCAAACACATTTTCAAAATATATACGTATACGGTATTTTCTACAAATACCTAGAATATGTAAAATTCTATATTTCATATCTTTAATCGAAATAGAAAACAGACTGCACTTTGTACATGTGCAATTGCATGCAGATCATGAATCTATCATTATCTGACATTGAAAGCGTTGAAAATCATAACCTATACACCTAAAGTCCTCACCTTATACCGTAGAATCGCAACGAATCAGCTAGGTTTGCTAAGCTTCCGTATTCGGCAGTTTGGTAGCCTAAAGAATGAAATAGGTTAGCTATTTCATAACCTACAACCTTCACACCCTAAAACAGATTAGGGTTAGGGTTTCTTACCTCAAAAAGAAGTTGGAATCGCTGGGAAAGCAATGAGAATAGGGTGGTGCAGCTTGTGTAGCGGCAGGGAACGGTAGTAGGGAGATTCTCCCACTTCTCTCACTCTTTCTCTCTCTTTTCTCACTTCTCTCTCTAGGGTTTCTCTCAAATTCGTATAGCTGTGAGAGAGAGGGTTCTAAGGTCCTTATTAAAAACTCTCTGAAATAGACTTGTGGATAAGGTATACTTAGGTTATAACCAAAGCGGCACTTTTCCAGCTTAACGAAGGACTTCTGGCTGGGCTCTTTGAGCCAAAAGTCAGACTTAAGCTCACGGACTTGGGATCTAGGTAGAGTTGAGTTTTCATTTCAGTCGAATTCCTAGATCACGCATGGCGGACCAGTTTCAGTTCAACGGTCAGTGGATCCCGATCTGAAATTCCACATACATGGATATGTTTATGAAATTTTTCCTGATCCGAGGGTGTATTTGGGTCAGATTCTGATGGTCTGGTTGCTTACAAAAAGACCGCAAGTAACAAGTCTCAGATTACTATTCAAGATATTTATTTTGGAAAGAAAATAAGTGTTTTCACACTCTCTCGCTCCTGACTCAAGCGAACAGCCATGGGACACTGGCTGGATTTAATTTCTAAGATGGTTGTCAAGCCTAGCGAGACGGTCCTAAGTCTTTAACCTCGTATTATTTGGACTCCCGATGTACGGTCCAGACCTGATACGGAGTTTCAATGTGCTCCCGAGAGAAGTCAGGTAATGAGTTTGATCCTAGATTTTAAGGTAACCTAGCGTCAATGATTCTACAAGTTTTGGGTCTTGCAGATCGTATTTAAAGCGATTCAAATGGTTTTCATGACTAATCTAGTTTAGCACTTAGTTAACTTTGTCAAATTTCTAAAGGATTTAATCCTAAGTGATTTCTGGTCGAGGTGGTACTCGGGTCATTGTACGAAAATTTTCGAGTCGTTACAATCTACCCCCCTTAAACAAAAATTTCGTCCTCAAAATTTGTACCTTTTCGTACTCCTCGAGAATTTGAGGGTAGTTCTTTCTGACCTCAGCCTCTGTCTCCCACGTAGCCTCCTCTTCTGAATGATGCGTCCATAGTACCTTCACAAGTGGAATGACCTTACTACGCAATACCTGCTCCTTCCTGTCAAGTATACGCGTTGGACGCAGCTCATATGTAGCATCCTCGCTCAACTGTACCTGCTCCCAGCTGATAATGTGTGAAGGATCAGGAACGTACTTCTTCAGCATAGATACATGAAATACGTTATGTATAGCCGCAAGTGGTGTGGGTAAAGCGAGACGATATGCCACAGCACCCACTCGATCAAGGATCTGAAATGGACCGATAAATCTCAGTGTGAGCTTCCCCTTCTTCCCAAACCGAAGAACTCCCTTCATAGGGGAAACTCGGAGGAATACATGATCTCCAACCTCAAACTCAAGCGGTCGCCGCCTCGTATCGGCATAACTCTTCTGCCTGCTCTGCGCTGTAAGAAGTCGATGCCTGATAATGTCGACCTTCTCTATGGTCGCCTGTACCAACTCTGGGTCAATCAGACTACGCTCGCCAACCTCAGCCTAACAATGTGGTGCTCTGCAAGGACGACCATACAGGGCCTCATATGGCGCCATACCAATACTCGCCTGGAAGCTGTTGTTGTAGGCGAACTCTGCGTAAGGAAGACAGTCATCCCAACTGTCCTTGAAGTCCAACACACATGCTCGCAACATATCCTCCAGAATCTGATTCACTTGCTCTATCTGCCCATCAGTCTGAGGATGAAACGCCATACTGAACTTCAACTTCATACCCATCGCTTCCTGGATATGAGTCCAGAAGATAGATGTGAACCAAGTGTCTCTATCCGACACGATCTCTAAAGGAACTCTATACAGACGGACGATCTCTCTGATGTACAATCTAGCCAGCTCGTCTGCAGAGTTCGTGACTCTGATAGGGAGAAAATGAGCCGATTTGGTCAACCGGTCCACAATCACCCAGATGGAATCGTGTCCCTTCCTCATCTTCGGCAGTCCCGATATGAAATCCATGGAAATGAAGCCCCACTTCCATTCTGCTATGGGCATATGCTGAAGTAGTCCAGGAGGTCGGCGATGTTCTGCCTTGACCTACTGGCATGTCAGACAACGAGAAACGAACTCAGTGATGTGGGTGTTCATGTTATCCCACCAATACGACCGTCTCATATCCTGGTACATCTTCGTGCTACCAGGATGCATCGCAAGCTTCGAGTTATGGACAGACTCGAGAAGTTCATGTCTCAAGTTAGGTATGTCAGGAACGCATAGGCGGCCACGGAATCATAGACCCCCATCTGAATCAACCTCCACTCGGAGTCCTCGGCGTCGCTAGCTTGCTCTCGAAGCTTAGACAATCGCACATCGCCCTTCTGGGCCTCAATGATCCTGTCATCAACAAGTGGTCGCACCCGAACGTGCGCAACACACTCAAATGGCTCCTCCACGGTGAGTCTCTGCTCGAAGTCCCACACGAACTCAATCATGTCCTACTTGCTATCATCAACGAACCTGTAAATGTTATACCCTTCTTGTGGCTCAACGCGTCTGCCACAAGGTTCGCCTTGCCAGTATGGTAGGAAACCTCGAACTTGAAATCTTTCAAGGTCTCCATCCATCGGCGTTGTCTCATATTCAAGTCTCGCTGCGTGAATATGTACTTAAGGCTCTTGTGGTCGCAGAAAAGCTCGAACTCCTCTCCGTAGAGGTAATGTCTCCAGAGCTTCAATGCAAAGATGACAGCTGCCAACTCCAGGTCGTGTGTAGGGTAATTCTCCTCGTGCTTCCTTAATTGTCTCGAGGCATACGAAATCACCCTGTCCTTCTGCATAAGGACACAACCCAAACCAACGCGAGACGCGTCAGTGTATATCGTGTACTTAACCCCTTGCTCTGGCAATACTAGCACAGGGGCGGACGTCAACCTGTCCTTCAGCTCCTTGAAAGCTGCTTCCGCCTTCTCATTCCAGGCGAACTTCAGGTCCTTCCGTGTCAACTGAGACAACGGCCTGGCAATCTTCGAGAAATCCCGAATGAAGCGTCTATAATACCCTGCCAGACCAAGGAAACTCCTCACCTCGGTAACCGAGCCAGGCTGCTGCCAATCCTGAACCACGGCTACCTTAGCAAGGTCCACTGCTATCCCATCCTTGGACACCACATGTCCGAGGAACTTGACTTCCTCCTGCCAGAAGTCGCACTTCTTATACTGCGCGAACAACTGGTTCTTCTTCAACGTATCCAACACCGCTCTCAGGTGCTCCTCCTGCTCCTCCTAACTCGTAGAATATATCAGAATGTCATCAATAAAGACGATGATGAATCGGTATAGGAATGGTCGAAGTACCCGGTTCATCAGGTCCATGAACACGGCCGGTGCATTCGTAAGACCAAACGACATCACTAGAAACTCGTAGTGCCCAAAGCATGTCCTGAAAGCCGTCTTCTGCACGTCCTCATCTCTGATGCACAGCTGATGTGTAACGCCCTGAAATTCGGGGGTCGAGTATGAACTCAACTCCCGAGTTCCAACGCATCACTTATGCAACATACACAATGATGGTTAAATGTTGTCTGAGTTAGCGCAATAAACATGAATGAGATTATACCAAAACAGTAATTTATACTCCAGTTCAATTGTATAAAGGCAAGCGGAAGACTGAAATTTTATATTCAAAATATGTAAAGTATCAAAATTTTGTGAACTTCAGAGTATGAGTACTAACTGAGTACCAATATACACGTATTGTTTCTAAGTCAAAAATCAAAATACAATCCTCGAAAGAGGCCCTGTAAATCCGCGATGCAATCGGCCTAAGCATAGCCGTCAGAGTACTGCATAAAGGAGAACTCCTCCCGATCCTCCTCGAAGTCGAGCTCTCGGCTCCCGAATGCAGGCGCCATCTACACTGCGACCAGTCGGTGGGTGTTGCAAACACCGTCCGTAACGTGGGAGTGAGTAGCTAACTCGGTCATATCATCACAAATTTAGATAGAACAATAAAGCATAGGTTAACATGTTGTCAAATCAATCAAGCGAAGAATGATAACGCAAGTACAAATCAAACATTTCTAATTACTCTTGTTAAGTGCAAAATGATATGACATGATCTTTGTATGCCCTTGCCAAACCACCCTCAAGCGACATCATCTTACGTTCGCGAATGCTTACTCCTCAGTGCGCCACATCTACAAAGCACATGCGGTGCGATGATGCTCATGATTACCAAGTTTTTATTAGTCCATTTCAATCAGCAGTATTGGGAAACTAAGGTACCTCCCTTGTACATTCCCAAACATGATCCATTCTAGGGTCGTCAATCCTAGCTAATCTCATACGATATTATGGTTTGAGAAGCGTAGTGAAGGCATCGCAAAGGGCTCGTCACCCGTCAGTGCGGATATAGATCTCACCGTATGCGGCTCAATTGCTGGCCGTCAGCTCAAGTACATATCTCACTGTACTTGGCTCAATCACTAGCCGTCAGCTCAAGTACAGGTCTCACCGTACTCGGCTCAACTCATACTCTAGTTACTGTGAAAGACTCGTCGCCAATCACAGACACTTGGAGTATACTCGAAGATACTACGGAGGACTCGTCGCCCGTCAGCACGAGCACAGGTCTCACCGTACTCGGCTCTCGCCGTAAGTATCGACAGCTCGAATATAGTGTCCCATACCACCATAATCGGCTCACGAGTTTGGTTGTGCAATGGTCACTACGGGGAGGCACATGACCCCAGTGTAGGCCGACAGCTCGACCACGGTGTCCCATACCACCATGCCCGGCTCATGCGTCTTAGCGGATCGAGGTACCATGGTTAACGGGATCGCCACTGGTAAGTTTGGTACCCTAAGTTCAAGCAGTAGAGACCAAACATGGTGAACATACATATACACATATCGGTTTGCTTGACGAGCCTGACTAGCTCGAGCGCACCACAAGTTGAGCGATATGGAGCGCATAAGCACTCTGTGTGGCCAACCACTATCGCCAACCAAAGTACGACTCGGGTTCACCAGACACGTCCGTTGTGGCGATATGAATCTCGGCCACAACCGCAAGTCTAGTACCGAATGTTTGGACTATAGGCATAGTCCCAAACTCAAACAGTTGTAAAGCATGAAGTAAAGCATGAGGTAAAGCATGTTAGCAGGCATATTATAAAGCATGAAGTAAAGCATGAAGTAAAGCATGTTATAAAGCATGTTGTAAAGCATGTTGTAAAGCATGTTATAAAGCACTATACACATAGGGATACAATTACATACGCATCACAAGTGAGTGGTTATAGCGAACCACCGCATAGAGGGGACCCTACATGTCTCTAAGGGAGTCGGGAATTCCATATCAGCGCCTATCTAAGGCACTAACACCCAAGCTTCTACGCACACAAGCATGTACACCAAACACTTAGAGTGTGCGATTCCAACATACATAACGTATGTTAGCAATTGCGTATTAGGGCTATTCTTTTGCCAAGCGGTTAATTTACCCGCGTATATCATAATCATACAACAAATAATCATGACAATTACATTTCCAAATTTTACACATATGCGGTATTTCTAGAATACGCAATTTCAACATACTTGTCATTTACAAGGGAACATGTATTTTGGCGATTCCTTTCGCCAAACTAGTATTTTATACATATATTGTATAATCATACATTAAATAAACATGTCATACATTTTCCCAAAAAAAGTACATATACGGTATTTCTAGAATATACAATTTCAACATACGTAGCATTTACACACGAACATGTATTTCAGCAATTCCTTTCACCAAATTAGTATTTTATCCATATAACATATAATAATACATTAAATAAACATGTCAAACGTTTTTCCAAAAAAAATACGTATACGGTATTTCTACGTATACCTAGAGTATGTGAAATTCCAATTTCTACAACGTTAATCGAAACAGGAAACGGAAAGCACTTTGTACATGTGCATTTACATGCAGATCATGAATCTACCATTATCTGACATTGAAAGCGTTGAAAACCGTAACTTATACACTTAAAGTCCTCACCTTTGCCTTTTGAAACTCAACGAATCAGCAAGGGTAGTAGAACTTCCGTATACGGGAGATTTCTAGCCTAAAGAGCGGAATCGGTTAGTCGTTACACATCCCACATCGATTCTACCTTAAATCAGACCTAGGGTTAGGGTTTCTTACCTTCAAATGGGATGGATACCGCCGGGAAAGCGCCTAGAACAGGGTGGTGTAGGCCGTGTAACAATCCAACGCAGTAGGAGGAAGATCGGCAACAAAACCCAAGCTTTTCTCTCTCTTTTCTCTCTCTCCCTCTAGGGTTTTTCTCCAAAATTCATATGGCTGTGAGAGGGGCTGTTCTAAGCCCCTTTTATAGCCAAAAACATTCTGAAATTAGACTCAGGTTCAAGGGGTACTGATTAATATAGGATATTCGTCACTTTTCCTAGGCTAAAAGGGAGGTTCTGGTGGCCCTCCTTGAACCAAACGTCGAACTTAAGCTCACCATCTATGGATCTACGTGGGATTACGTTTTTGACTCGATCGGATTCCCCGGATCGCACGTGGCGGACCACTTTCCGTTCGCGGTCTGTGTGGCCACGATCGAAATTCTAAGTACATGTAAATGTTCTGAAATTTTTCTTAATCCGTGGGTGTAATTTGGTCACACGATTCTAACGGTCGGGTTGCTTATCTTCGACGCGTCAACGAATGATGCCGGATCACTATTCCGATATTTATTTTGGCATGGGAATAGTATTTTTCACACTCCCTCGCTCTCGAATCGAAACGAATGGCCGTGGAACATCGGATGGAGCGATTTTTGAGATGATTGTTAAGCCCGGGGGCGGTCCTAGTTCCTTAGCCGGGTTAATCGGACTCCGATGTGCGATCTAGACCTAATGAAGTTTCGTTTCATTCCGAGAGCAGACGGGAAATGAGTTTGGTTCTAAACTTTAAGGTAACCTAGCGTCAATGATACTGCAAGAACTTTTGGGTCTTGCAGATCGTATTGAAAGCGATCTATGATTTCATGGCTAATCGAGTTTAGTACTTAGTTAACTTTGTTAAATTTCTAAAGAATTTAATCCTACGTGATTTCTGGTCGAGGTGGTACTCGACCCAATGTACGGAAATTTACGGGTCATTACATGATGATACCCTGACTGTAGATCAATCTTCGAAAAATACTTGACCCCCTTCAACTGATCAAACAGATCATCTATCCTGGGCAAAGGATACTTGTTCTTCACCGTGACCTGGTTCAACCTACGGTAATCAATACATAACTGTAGCGACCCGTCCTTCTTCTTCACAAATAGTATAGGTGCTCCCCAAGGAGACACACTAGGTCATATGAAACCCTTCTCTACGAGCTCGTCAATCTGCCTCCGCAGTTCCTCCATCTCACATAGAGGCGTACGATAAGTCGGCAATGAGATAGGTGTCACACCAGGCGTAAGATCAATGGTGAAATCGATCTCACGCCGAGGAGGCAGACCAGGAATCATCGCAAACACACCTGTAAACTCCCAAATCACTGGCGTATCTTCTAATGTCGGACCATCAATCGGCTCTAATAAAGTAGTATAACACTCAACATGGCAGGGCCAACTAACCTGCACTGGAAACGTGAAAGTTGTGCCATCAGATCCATAGGCCGTCACGACCCGAGCAGCATAATCTATCTCAACCTTCATCTTCGTGAGCCAGTTCATACCGCAAATAATGTCATAATGCCATAGTGGAGTAACAATGAGGTCGACAAGCACTGTTCTGCTACCCAAATCCACGGAGCAACCCTCACACACCCGTGTGACATCTGAAAAAGTCCCAGTAGCTGTAGTGAGTCTCATTCCCTTCGTGGGAGTAGTATGTAAAGCTAGACGCTTAACTGCCCCATATGAAATAATAGAAGTAGTGGACCCAGTGTCCACCAACAAGGAGACGGAAGTACCGTGAATGTGGGTCGTACCCTCAAAAGCCATTGGGGCCGTAATCGACGTCTCAAGTGCCTCAGCAACAAGCGTATGTACTCGAGCCTGCTGCTGACGGTTTAGTTGTGGAACCAAGGGCAGTTGAGGTGGCCTGAAGCGTGATACAGGAGGTCGGAAGGAAGGATGAGCAGGGGCAGTTTGTAGAGGTGGAGCTGATATGGCTTGAGGGTGAGGGCGATCCAGCCTCTACGGTGGTGAGAACCCGCTAGCCCTCATACGTGAAAAACAGCTCTCTGCAGGATGACCCAGTTTCCCGCAGAAAGAACAGGTCACTCCTGGGCGCCGCATCAGAACTACTGGCACCGCGGCCCTGGGGGGAGAGTCGATACAAGGCTCTTGCCTAAGAAAGACCTGCTATGCATCTCTGGTCATGGTCTCGTAACCATAGTACCACGAGAACATGCCAGCCGATCAACATCCTGCTCAGCTATCATAAACATGTGAACCAGCTCCGCGTAAGAAGGTATACTGATACAGCACATCTTCGACCACATATCAGATCGCAAACCCCCAGAAAAGCGGCGCATTCACATCTGATCATCAACAAGGATGGTTAGGACAAAGCGGCCTAACTCGGTGAAGCATGCTCGTACTCAATAACAGTCATGCCTCCCTGCCTGAGGCGTAAAAACTCATCCTCCCACTCGTGTCTGTAGGTCTGCGGGTAATACTTCTCGTGGAACCGGAACTCAAATGCTGCCCAAGTCCACGCATAGTCTGCTGCGACAGACTGCGGTACACTGTCCCACCACAGACTGGCCTCCCCCTCGAACATGAAAGTGGCCAACTTGACCTACTCTGCCTCAGTACAGTGCAGCATCCGTAGCATCTTGGAGATGCGGTCTAACCAAAACTCAACCTCCTCGGGTCTGTGAGAACCCATGAATGTGGGAGGCCTCAAGCGCTAGAATCGCTCGAGTAGGCCACGAGTACCAACATCTCCAGTAGGGGGTACAGCAGGTGCAGGGGGAGGTATAGCCTCAGCCTGAGCAGGAGGCTCTGCGGTCTCTGGCCGTGTAGATGGTGAAGGTGGAGCCGCACTGCCACCCTGAGCCGATAAGGCCGCAAGAAGCTGCTGATGCTGCTGCTGCATCAGCAACATCATCTGCTCAAACTTGTCAAGAGGTGGAGCAGCCTATGGGTCATGCTGTGTAGATGAGGATGCCCGGTGTTGCTCACGTACCGGGGGCGTATAAGGTGGCAGTCCACCAGTAGGACCAGCGGGAGGCTGATCAGAGCCAGAACCCGGGCCCGTAGGACCACCCCTGTAGGAAGGAGTCTGGTCCATCGAGTCAGTGAGCAATAGGGGTACCGTGTTCCTCGTAGATCTCCGTGGCATGCCTTATACAACATAGGGTACATCGCTTGTGAGATAAAGTATAGCAACACATTATACAAGCACTTAAAGCATCCACACATCTCATAGTAAAAGAGGCTGCATGCTTTTCATTTACCCAAAATTGTCATATTACATGGAATACAGAGTTACATGAATCATGACAAAAATTACATGCGAGCCAATTACATCCACAACATCAAACACTTAAAACATACTACTAACTACTACATCATCAACATGAAAGCATAAACCGCCTAATGTGGTAACCAAAACAACCACAAACAACAACTTGGATGACTAAGCATCCAAATCAGGCAATGAAGGAGGAGCATTCTTGTCCTGTAGACAGCACTGGATGGCCTTCAAGGTGCGAGACACCTTGCTGAGCTTGGTTTGGACCCGCCCGACTTCCTGTTGCAGGGCGGCATGGCCCTCTTCGAGATGGGCTAAACGCGCATCTATGGAAGCCCGATCGGTGCCCTGCTCCTGAGTCGCAGGAGGTGAACTCTCCTCTGTATCCTGGGCCTCAGGTTCCTCTTCTTCTTCTTCTATCTCATTGCCACACCCATCCTCAGTCTCTTCTTCTTCGCTCACCATTTCATCCTCACTCTCCTCATGTTGGGCCCGTCGTCGCCGTGCCCCAAGTTCCATCTGATGGAGAGTACTTTCATCGATTTGGTGGATCGGTGCTAGCCTTTCTACCCCCAGACTGTAGCCAAACTCCCATGCAATCCTAAATATGTGTTGGCCGAAGGGAAGCGAATCAGAGCTCCTGGTGGAGCGTGCATTATTCACTATCTGTCGCAACACGAATGTAGGCACGCACAAGTTCACCCTCTGCCCCACTTGGTACAGAAAGTCTACCATGAGTCGCATGCACTCGTTGCAATTACTGTGTCTAGGATAGAGGTTGTATGTGAATATGTGATATAGTAGACGGAAGTTGTCTGACATGTGGGACACTAGCAGACTTTTGTTCGTCTGCCACTCAACCAGTCGGCCACCATAAAGGTAACGTGTGCGACGATCCTTTTCATGAGCAGTCCCCAGATTCTATTCGATATCATGAACGTCAATAAGGGGCATATTCATAAGCCCGCAATCACTCTCACATCAACAGTGGCATACAGATCCACCCCAACTAAGAGCCGAAACTACAAAGATTCCAGTGTAGGCTCACGAATGTTGGCATAGAAGGCTCTGACAGTACCAGGGTTGGCGCGACCTCTAGCCTCAAATAGCGGACCCCAGTGGGCCACCTCCACTTGCTCGAACAAATAGTATTCACCGAAGAGCCGTCCATCCACCTGGGCTTCAAAGAGAACCATGCGGTCCTCATAAACTCCATGAGGTAGTGCCGCCAACTGAGCTTGTTCAGCAGGGATCCGGAGATCAAGATCCCGCTTTGTTCGAAACTCCCGGGCAAAGCTCGAGCTAGCGGCGGTGTCTCTCGGCTCCCTTGAACATGTAGGGTGACTAGGCCCAGCCTCATCAGCGGCGCTCTCTTTCCCATGAGAGAAAGGACGGTGGAGATGGAGAAAATGGTCGAGACAATTGCGAGAAAGGCCATGAAAAATGAAGGAAAAGAAAGAAGAGGCTGAAAATGTGAGTTCTCCACGGATAGGAGGCTCGACAGGTATTGCAAGGGCCCAAAAGACAGTGAATGAGGAAGGAAAATGGAGAGATAAGATGGCTTGGGGAGCTTACATGTTTTAGAGTTTCAAATGGGGCGTGTGGGAGTCCAAATGAGAGAAATGGAGAGGGAAGGGAGGAAAGGACTGCTGTGGATGATGGAAATGGGTGGGTTGTGGTCGAAACTAGCAGAGAGGACGATTGGAAGGGCGATTTTGAAGAGAAAACAGCAAGTTAAGAGAGAAAAAATGGCTTGGAGGGGAGGTTTGTGAAGGAGGTAGGGTTTTAGGAGAGGGAGAATGGACAGGAGCTATGTCAGGGGGGTTATTAGACCCCCCAACGTGATCAGCCCGAGCCGCGGGCCCAGCCCAGCCCAAATTCCGGCAAGGCCTCGCTGACCGGGCGAGGGCCTCGCCCACCAACTATCTAAAATTTGAGGTCCCGCCCCATGGGTGAGATCCTCCTGTCCCCTAGGCCCCAAAAAACCCTGGGTCCCACCCTGGGTACACCTAGATTAACGTGAGTAGGCCCCCGACCCCGATTCGCTCAATTTCGGGCAATTTCGGGCACTTTCAAACACATACTTACATTTACAAATCTTTGACTGCTAGGATGAGGTGTACTGTGATCTAGACACATCAATAGACAGTCTAGAAGTGATTTGGGATCGACTCGTGCGATCAGGATTGAGTACGAGCTCGATCAAAACGCTCGTTTTCGATGAACTTCACCAAATGGCGAAATCGAGAAAACCTAGGACTGTTTCTATATTTTTCTCACACCCTCCTAAGTTGTAATGCGTCAGCGTACGTCGTGGGAACATAATTCAGGTCCGGTTTAATCAAAATCATGCTCTAATACAAACTTGTAACGCCCTAAAATTCGAGGGTCGAGTAGCAACTCAACTCTCGAGTTCCAGAACATCACTTATGCAACATATATGATGATGATTAAATGTTGTCTGTGTCAGTGCAATAAACATGAGTGAGATTATACCAAAACAGTAATTCATACTCCAGATCAATTGTATAAAGGCAAGCGGAAGACTGAAACTGTATATATAAGGTATGTAAAGGAACAAAACCATCTCGATCTCCAGAGTATGAACACTAACTGAGTAACCATATACATGTATTGTTTCCGAATCAAAAGATCAAAATACAACTAAAACAGATATATCCTGAAATCCCCGCGATCTAGTCAGCCTAAGCAAAGCCGTCAGAGTACTGCATGTATGAGAACTCGTCCTGGTCCTCATCGTAGTCTGGCTCCGCCTCCTGAATCGACGTATCATCTATACCTGAGACAGAGTCTGGTTGGTGTGTACAACACCATCCCGTAATGTGGGAGTGAGTAACTAACTCAGTGGAACAATAAAGCATAGGTTAACATGTTATCAATTCAGTCAATCAGTAATGATAAAGCAGTACAATCAAACAATCCTAACTACTCTTATTAAATGCAAGTATGAAATGACATGATGAATGCCCTTGCCAAACCACCCTGATGCACACCATCTTAAGTTCGCGAATGCGTTCATTCCCAGTGCTCCACATCTAACAGGCACATGCAGTGCAATGATGAGCATGATTACCGAGTAGTTATTAGTCCATTTCAAACAGCAGTATTGGGAAACTAAGGTACCTCCCTTGTATCATTCCCAAACATGATCCATTCTAGGGTCGTCAATCCTAGTTAATCTCATACGATGGTGTGTTTCTAGGTCACTGCAAAGGCTGTCAGGGCTGTTACGCACAAAGGTTACACCACTCCCCCATCACCTTTTTAACGGTTCATCACTATACAGATACAGGCCTAGTTCATACTCTATACACTGCGGCAAAACTCGTCGCCTCACCACAAATTCAGAGTATGCTCGAGGTCACTACAAAGGGTGTCGTGGTACATTACGCACAAAGGTTACACCGCTCCCCCATCACCTTATCAATGTAGGCCGACAACACGAATATAGTGTCCCATACCACCATAATCGGCTCACGAGTCTGGTTACTCACTGGTCACTACGGGGAGGCACGTGGCCCCAGCGTAGGCCGACAACTCGACCACGGTGTCCCATACCACCATGCCCGGCTCATGAGTCTTAGCGGATCGAGGTACCATGGTTAACGGGATTCCACTGGTAAGTTTGGTACCCTAGGTTCAAACAGTAGCGACCAAACATGGTAAACATACATTAGACATATCGAGTTACTTGACAAGCCTGACTAGCTCGAGCGCACAATCAATTGAACGACATGAAGTGCATAAGCACTTCGTGTGGCCTAACCACTGTCGCCAACTGAAGTACGACTTGGGTTCGTCAAACACATCTTACGTGGCGAAATGAATCTCAACCATGATCTCAAGTCTGGTACCGATTGTCTGGACTATAGACATAGTCCCAAACTCAATCAATCCTTATTCATAACATGTGGAGTAAAGCGTAATAAACAATGTAATTCAAGCATGTTAACAAGTATGTCATAAAGCATGTTATAAAGCACTACATAAATAGGAATACAAACACATATATTTCATAAGTAAGTGGTTAAAGTAAACGACCCACATGGAGGAAATCATACAGGTCTCTAAGGTAGTTGAGAATCCCATCTCAACACCTACCTAAGGCACCATCATCCAAACACTTACTCTCACAAGCCTTTTCACAAACACTTAGAATACACAATTCCAACATACATAGTGTATGTTAGCAAAACATGTATTAGGGCGAGTCCTTTCGCCAAGCAAGTATTTTACGCACATATTATATATTCATACAGCAAATAATCATGTCAAACACATTTTCAAAATATATACGTATACGGTATTTTCTACAATACACTATTTCTACATGCATAGTGTATATTAGCAAAACATGTATTAGGGCGATTCCTTTCGCCAAATAAGTATTGTATCCATATATCATATATTCATACAACAAATAATCATGTCAAACACATTTCTAAAATATATACATATACGGTATTTTCTACGAATACCTAAAATATGTAAAATTCCATATTTCACATCTTTAATCGAAATGGAAAACAGACGGCACTTTGTACATGTGCAATTGCATGCAGATCATGAATCTATCATTATCTGACATTGAAAGCACTGAAAACCATAACCTATATACCTAAAGTCCTCACCTTATACCGTAGAATCGCAACAAATCAGCTAGGTTTGCTAAGCTTCCGTATTAGGCAGTTTGGTACCCTAAAGAATGAAATAGGTTAGCTATTTCATAACCTACAACCTTCACACCCCAAAACAGATTAAGGTTAGGGTTTCTTACCTTAAAACGAAGTCGGAATCGCCGGGAAAGTGATGAGAATCGGGTGGTGCAGCTTGTGTAGCGGTAGGGTACGGTAGTAGGGAGATTCTCCCACTTCTCTCACTTTTTCTCTCTCATTTCTCACTTCTCTCTCTAGGGTTTCTCTCAAATTCGTATGGCTGTGAGAGAGAGGGTTCTAAGGTCCTTATATAGCTTAAAAACTCTCTGAAATAGACTTGTGGACAAGGTATACTTAGGTTATAACCAAAGCGGCACTTTTTCAGCTCAACAGAGGACTTCTGGCGGGCCTCCTTGAGCTAAAGGTCAGACTTAAGCTCATGAACTTGGGATCTAGGTGGAGTTAAGTTTTTGTTTCAGTCGGATTCCTAGATTACGCATGGCGGACCAGTTTCAGATCAACGGTCAATGGATCCCGATCTGAAATTCTAAGTACATGGATATGTTTATGAAATTTTTCCTGATCCGAGGGTGTATTTGGGTCAGATTCTGACGGTCTAGTTGCTTACAAAATGACCGCAAGTAACAAGTCTCAGATTACTATTCAAGATATTTATTTCGGAAAGAAAATAAGTGTTTTCACACTCTCTCACTCCGGACTCAAGCGAACAGCCATGGGACATTGGCTGGATTTGATTTCCGAGATGGTTGTCAAGCCCAGCGAGGCGGTCCTAAGTCCTTAACCTCGTATTATTCAGACTCCCGATGTGCGGTCCAGACCTGATACGGAGTTTCAATGTGCTCCCGAGAGCAGTCAGGTAATGAGTTTGATCCTAGATTTTAGGGTAACCTAGCGTCAATGATTCTACAAGTTTTGGGTCTTGCAGATCGTATTTAAAGCAATTCAAATGGTTTTCATGGCTAATCTAGTTTAGCACTCCTTTGTCAAATTTCTAAAGGATTTAATCTTAAGTGATTTCTGGTCGAGGTTGTACTCGGGTCATTGTACGAAAATTTTCGAGTCGTTACATACGATGAGCCTTCTACCCTGGTTAAGTAGATGATCGATGTATCAGGATCAAGCCCATTATAACTGTCACTCCATGTTGGTCGACTATTGAAAAAAAATATCTTACTCTAAATAGTTGGGAATCTCCGTTAAGACTCCAAATAGATGAAGAAATCCATTGTAGCAAACCATCAGGACATAAGTAAGAGATAAAGAAAAAATTTTTAAGGGGGGTAGAGACAAAAATGTACCAGACTAGCATCGACAAGATACACCCGACTACGCATATAAATTTGAAACCAATAAGTCTTAGGTAATGAAATAATAGAATCCTCACTTATTACCCTTAGCCAATTTCGGGGACGAAATTATTTTTAAGGGAGGTAGATTGTAAAACCCCGGATTTTTGCCAACCTGGAGATAGACGTCCTTAGGCAATGGGTTGATTTGAACACCTTATTAACTTGTCAGAACTCAATCCCAAAGTCTAAATTCAATTTTTAACTATTTTCCTTCACAAATCTTACCTCACACCACCTCGTTCTTTAAATCTTTCTAAGTACTTTCACATTAGACACAAATCTTAGAGTTTAGGTGATGAAGAACAATACTCAAACTCAAAATTACTGTAAACATAAATAAAATGGGCTTTTGACCATTAACCTTATGGAATCATCGACGAATAGGTTATTTAGAAACATCAGCCTCTCCTGCCCTAAGACCTTCTTCTGTTATAATTAGGGAGTGATTTAGTTAAGTGTTAATTATTTGAACCACCTCCTATACAAACTACCAAAGGCCCGAGTATCACTTCAGACAGAAATCTTACAGGACTAAATCCTTTAGAAAATAGGCGAGAACTAGCTAGTGTTAAACTAGAGTACCTGTGAAATTAGCACCAATTACTTTAAATACGATCTGCAAGACCCAAAACTTGTAGAGTCATTGACGCTATATTACCCGAAAATCTAGGATCAATCGCATTACCTGGCTTTTCTCGGGAGCATCATGAAACTCCGTATCAGATCTGGACCGCACATCAAAAGTCCGAATAATACGAGGTTATAGAATTAGGACCGCCTTGCTGGGCTTGACAACTATCTCAGAAGTCAAATCTAGATAGTGTCCCAAGGCTATTCGCTTGAGCCCGGAGTGAAGAGCATGAGAAACGTGAAATTAATTAGAAATAAATTCCAAATTAAGTAATCTGAGACTTGTCACTTGCGGGCCTGATATAAGCAATCAGTCCATCAGAATCTGACCCAAATACACCTCGGATCAGGGAACATTTTCCACACATGTTCATGTACTTGTGGACCTGATCGAGTACCCTTGACCGTTAAACTGAAACCGGTCCGCCACGATTGATCTACGTATCCGATCGGACTGAAAACTTAGCTTGACCTACATCCAATGTCAGTGAACTTAAGTCCGACCTTTAGCTCAAGGGGGGGCTATGAAAGTCCTCCGTTGAGTCGAAACAGGTACACTTTGGCTATAAAATAAGTATACTTTAGGTTCTGGGGCTATTGAGCTCAAAACAGAGCCTATATAACTCCTTTAAACCCTCTCTCTCCCTCACCTACGAATTTGAGAGAAACCCTAGCAAAAGAGAACAGAAAGAGAAGAAGAAAGTGAGAGAAAGTGAGAGAAGAGTGAGAGGTTCTTCTTAGCAGTTGTTTTGCTAATCCACGTGCTTCTTTCCTACTATCAAATCGTCATTCTAACGATTCTAACTTCGTTCTTAGGTAAGAAAGACCTAACCCTAACTTGTTTTAGGGTTTCCATTGATGCTAGTAGTTAGATAGCTAACCTAGCTTGTATTACAGGTTGATATTCCACGTATACGAAGACTTAGAGTCTTTGTTGAGTTTGTTACGCTTCTACGGCGTAAGGTGCGGATTTTAGACGCTTAGGTTGTCATTTTTCAAAGCTCTCAATGTCGGCTAATGGTAGATTATTGACGAGAATGCTATTTCAAATGTAGAACATGCTTTCCGTTTTCCATTTCAAATACATACGAAGAATATGGAATTTTATGTATTTTAGGTATTTGTAGAAAATACCGTATACGTATAAATTTTGTAAATGTGATTGTCATGAGAATTTGTCATATATACATGCAAGTTGTGGATGCAGTATCTGTTTGGCGAAAGGATTCGCCTTAATACAGGTTTTAGCCAACATATGATGTGTAGGCTAATATGTGTAGTCTAGGTGTTTGTATAAATGCTTGTATGAAGATATACATAGAAAATAATGCTTTACTTGGGTGTTGAGATAGGATTCTCAATTACCTTAGTGATGTTTATGATTTCCTCCATGCAAGTTGTTTAACTTAGTCGCTTTACTTTGAAATGCATGCGTATGGATTCTTGTTCATGTTGTATCTTATAACATGTTGGAAAATATGCTTGAATTATTTGGTTATTTCTGTTCTAGCTACTGTACATGTTTATTGGTTAATATGGAATGTGTTTGGGGCTATGTTATAGTCCAGGCAATCGGTAACAGATTTGAGCTCGTGGTTGACCTCTATTCGCCACGCAAGACGTGTTTGACGAACCCGAGTCGTGCGTTACTTGTCGGCAGTGGTTAGGCCACACGAAGTGCTTATGCACTTCATGTCATACAACTCAAGAGGCGCTCATACTAGTCGAACTCGTCAAGTAACCCGATTGACCGTTGTATGTTCACGTTGTAATTGTCATAACTGCTTGAACCTAAAGTACCAAACTTACCATTGTGAAACCCTATCAACCTTAGTACCTTGATCCGCTAAGACTTATGAGCCGAGCATGGTGGTATGGGACACTGTGGTCAAGCTGTCGGCCTACGCTGGGGCCACGAGCCTCCCCGTAGTGACTAGTGAGCAACCTAGACTCGTGACCCGAATATGGTGGTATGGGACACTGTATTCGAGTTGTCGGCCTACACTGATAAGGTGATGGGGGAGCGGTGCAACGAGTGCGTGTAACAGCCCTGGCAGCCCTTTATAGTGACCTCGAGTATACTCTGAATCTGCTGAGAGGCGACGAGCCTTCTAATAGTAAATAGAGTATAAACTAGGCCTGTATTGATAAGGTGATGGGGGAGTGGTGCAACGAGTGCATGCAACAGCCCTGGCAGCCCTTTCGCAACCTAAAACCGCATCATCGTATGAGATTATCTAGGACTAATGACCCTAGAATGGATCATTGTTTGGGAATAATATAAGGGAGGTACCTTAGTTTCTCAATACTGCTGTATGAAAAGGACTAATAACAACTCGGTAATCACGCTCATAACATAGCACTACTTGTGTCTGGAAGATGTGGAGCACTGAGGGATGAAAGCATGCCGCAGACGTAAGATGATGTCGCACGAGGGAGTATGTTAGCGAAGGCATGCATCATTATTGCATCTCATCCTTGCATTAATTACGGTACTTAGGAATGTTTGATTTGCTTGCTTTATCATTATCGCTTGATTGATTTGATAACATGTTAATCTTTGCTCTATGATTCCACTGAGTTAGCTACTCACTCCCATGTTACGGGACGGTGCTTGCAACACCAACCAGACTGTCTTAGCTGCAGGTGATGGCGATGCTTGTGAAGCAGAGATGGACTACTACTATGATGTTGAAGAGGAGTTCTCCTACATGTAACTCTCTGGCGGGTCTATGTAGACCTGGAATTGCATTGACGGGGCTATGGTATTTAGGATAAAAGACATTACACTTTCTCATTTTGTATATTTTGAAATCAAACTAGTAATTTTTAACCTAGTGACATCATACTCTGAGGGCTTACTATCACTTTTATATCATTTATATACTTATTTCAGTCTTCCGCTTGCACAATTTAGATGCCTTGGGAGTATGATATGTTGTTTTTGGTATAGTTTCAATCATGTTTAATGCCCTAATATAGACAACATTCAATCATCATTATCTATGTTGCATAAGTGATGTTTTGGAACTCGGGAGTTGGATTTCTACTCGACCCCCGATTTTCAGGGCGTTTTATACAGTATCAGAGTAATGCGGAATATGTTGATGAATCTATGAATGATGTCGGGCATATCAAGGTCAAGCTACTCACTCCCATGTTATGGGATGGTGCTTGCAACACCAACCAGACTGTCTTAGCTGCAGGTGATGGCGATGCTTATGAAGCAGAGACGGACTACTACTATGATGTTGAGGAGGAGTTCTCCTACATGTAACTCTCTGGCGGGTCTATGTAGACCTGGAATTGCATTGATGGGGCTATGGTATTTAGGATAAAAGACATTACACTTTCTCATTTTGTATATTTTGAAATCAAACTTGTAATTGTTAACCTAGTGACATCATACTCTGAGGGCTTACTATCACTTTTATATCATTTATATACTTATTTCAGTCTTCCGCTTGCACAATTTAGATGTCTTGGGAGTATGATATGCTATTTTTGGTATAGTTCCAATCATGTTTAATGCCCTAATATAGACAACATTCAATCATCATTATCTATGTTGCATAAGTGATGTTTTGGAACTCGAGAGTTGGATTTCTACTTGACCCACGATTTTCAGGGCGTTATATACAGTATCAGAGTAATGCGGAATATGTTGATGAATTCATAAATACTATTAGCCATACCAAGGCCATGCGATGCAAAGCATGAATGATATCGGCCATATCAAGGTCAAGCGATGTGAGATGCAAATCAAGCACACTAATCCTCATCGAAGTCCACATATCAATACAGCTCAACTCTAGAATATCACCGGGGTCTAATACACTCCAAACTAGATTGTCGCCCCATCGCGCGCAACAAGGTGAGTGAAAGAGACCTCACTATCCGTCTACCAATATCAGGCCCGACTCGTTGATAGCGGACCCATTCCTCGAGCTGGTCAAACTCAGCCTAGCTTTGCCCCCTCCTCTCGGGTGGGTAAGGCCGCACCCCCTTCCAACCAACCACGACACAGTGAAAAGCGCGACCTTCTAGTATTAACACTCGATGCTAATGCACCCACTCGGTCTAAACATCGGAGCAACCTCCTGGTGGCATAAGGGTTTAGGGACTTTCACCCAGGGATATCTATAACACCCCATGTAGAACAAGATTTTCGGTATTCAATCCTGCCAACCATGAAATGCCTGTGGAGGCTATGCCCCTGATGTTGTTAGGGCGTATAGTATATATGTCACACAATGCAAAATGCATGAATCACGCAATACAGTCATACAGCAATCATACGCGTACCGAACGCTCATGTGGGCATCTCCCTTTACCAGGGAGTCCCATAACAATCTGCCCAATGGCGTGTGCTATGATCAATCACTCATCTCATCAAAAACATGCAGATGATGCGCGTGGGCAAGTATCATGATGCTATGTTGTCATATACTCATAATTGGCATTGATAATCGGCGTTGGCCTTGATAATCGACACCGATAATCAGCATCTATAATCAGCACCAATAATCAGGGTCGATAATCGGCGTCGACCTCGATAATCGACATCGATAATCAGTATCAATAATCAGCATCGACAATCAGCATTAAACCAAGCGAGGTCCATAGATGAACAGTCGATCATCTATAGTATAAAGATCGGCACTCGGCCGTGGTTATATTAAATCCGATAACATGGAGTCGTCAATGGCGAATGGGGCCTGTAAGCCCCGTATCCTGGACCATACCGTTCCGTAGACTTCCGTTGTCTTCCCGGTCGAATTCCGGCAACCTTCAACCCTTAACCAGTATTTGCGTGTGACCCTGAGTCACACGTCGTCAACCCGAGACTTGTACCCTAGTGACCGTGCCGTCGCCACAGTTCCGATGTCACATCTCGCGCGCTGAGACAATACCCAGGCCAGGAGATGAGGGCCCACGTTCGATTCGAGGAAAACACTGCGCGTTACAAAACTCAAGAGAATCTCTACGACTTGTCACATCAATCAATCAATCACATCATGTCATGTACATGTCAAGTACACATCACCTTTCACCCATTCCCAAGCAACCTCAAAGTCAAAAAGTTCTTACACAAGCCCATACTTTTCTTACACCAAGCAACCCCAAAGTCAAAAGTTTCTTACACTCATCACTCACCACATCCATCACCCATCTTTCTCTCTCTCTCTTTACAACCCTCTCTCTCATTTCTCAACTCACTTTACCAAGCAAGTAAGAAAATCCCACGTCTAAGCTCTTTCTCTTCTCCATGACAACTTTGTGTGTGGCCCACTTCCTACCCTCTCATCTCCTATCTCAACCATCCAAACTCCATCTCCTCCATTATGATCGAAGCTAGGGAGCAAAGGAAGCCTAGGGAGCAAGAAGGAACGGTGAGTGATCTTGGATCTCCACTCCTTTATTTTCTTTGTGATGTAAGGGCCCACTTGCGGTGGGACCCACCTTGATGTAGGCTTTGTATTAAAGAGGGGCCCATAGTGGCGGGGCCCCTCTCTCTCTCTCTCTTGTGTGTGATGCTTGTGGCCCACCTTGATGCATAATATCATCCACGTCGTCATCCATCCTACAGTAGCAAGGTGACCGTTATTGGGCCCTACCATGATATATATGTTTTATTAGCGATCCATCTATGTGCGTGGGACCCACCCCGCACGTGTGACACGTGTGGGGGTGGGGCCCACCGGATGTTTGAGCCTTAGATCCAGACCGTCCGTCCAGGCGTCGAGGCCTGGATGCTGGACTCTGGACGACTTCAGGCCTTGGGCCATTTAAATAACATATATATAATATAAAATATGCTAGCTTTTTTTTTTAAAATAAACAAATATTATATATATAATATAATATATGCTATATACGTGTAGGTGTGTAGTGCATGTGATGGGCCCACGTGGGACCCACCTTATGATGAATGTGTTGGTTGGTGAGAGATGGTCAGCAGCCAGCCGAGTTGGGTGCCATGTACGACCCACCTTGATGCCTTAGATCCACGCCACCCATCTGTCAGGTGGTGGGAACCACTGCCTTTTCACATCAGCGATTCCGCGGGTCCCACTTGATATGCAGACCATCCAGACGGTGGGACCCATCCACAATTCTAGTGGTAGACTGGGTGCAGGTACCTCGTTTCAACGCTGAGGTCTTGGTACCATTCCCTAGCGAGGGTGACTAACAGAGAAATGTGAGTGACGTTGGGGTCCATGGGACCCACCCCCATCCTCCATCCGTCCAAATAGGCCACGCCATCATGTATGTGTTTTATCCAAACCGTCCACCATCTTAGGACGGTGGGACCCACCCCACATGTGGGGCCCTCCTTGATATATGTGACGGTCCAGGCCATCCAAAGACCTGGACATTGCACTGTGGTAATATAAATATTATTATATTATATATATGTTTATTATATTAAATATATTATATTATATATATATTCCTGAATGGTGGCCCTACGTGGGACCCACCTCTGCCATCTTAAATGCATAAAAGCTGCACTGCAGCAGCTACACTATTTTATATATATATATATATATATATATATATATATATGAGGGTGGGCCCTACGTGGGACCCACCTCTGCCACCTTAAATGCATAAAAAAAAACTACACAGCAACAGCCACTATATAATATGTATTATATATATTATATTATATATTGTATATATATAGAATGGTGGATATTGTTGTTGTGTACGGCAGCAAGTGGACCCCACGGCCAGCTATTGGACCCCACCGCCAGCTATTGTCCACAGCAGTAAGCTCCGTGGGTCCTACCTGTTCCATCCACGCCGTCTAGCTACGGGACCCACCAGATGCATGTGTTGCATACAAACCGTCTAACCATTTGAGATATCATTTTACGGCATGAGCAAAAGAATGGGTTAGACCTAAAGTTCAAGCGGACCCCCACCATCAGAATTTCATGAGGATAGTGACATCCACCGTTCAAACTTCTAAGGGTCGTGGTAGTTTCCAATTAAGCAGTTATTGTTTCACTTCATCTATCTCTATGTTAACTTATGAATAGGTCGGATCTCAAAATTCATAAGGGTGGGCCTAATTTGATATGCATTTGGCCCATTAGACTTAGCCCAATTGATTTGGCCCATTTGACTCGGCCCATTCGAATCGGCCCATTTGAATCACCCGTCGATTGAGATTCCACCATGATGTACGTGATGATGTTTTGGCGGTCATGCCTCGAGAGCAATGATGGTTTGACGTCCACATTGATGGGCACTGATGGTTAGATGTCCTCATTGTGACCTTCCCTTAGGCCTTGTTAGGCCCATTCTCTTCGTGGGTTAACCCAAATAAGTGGGCCCCATTCGCCGTAAACAGAGGGTTTCGTGTTATCGAAACTGATACAACGCGGCCAAGAGACCGATCTTTATATTGTGGTCTAATCGGCAGTTCATATATGGGCCTTGCCTTACTTATAGGCTGATAATCAATTCTGATTACCGATTCTGATAATCGATTCCGATTACCGATTTCGATTTTTGAGTAATGACAAAATAGCATCATGATACATGTCCATCGCATCATCTGCATGCTTGTGATGAGATGAGTGATTGATCATAGTACATGCCTTCAGGCAAATTGTTTATGAACTCCCTGATAGGCAGAGTTGCCCTACATGAGCGCGCGATATGCATAAGATTACTACATGACTGGATTGCGTCATTCATGCATCTTGCATTATGTGACATGTGTACTGTACGCCCTAGCGACATCTGGGTCGTAGCCTCCACAAGTGTATCATGGTTGGCAGGGTTGGATACTGAAAATCATGTTCTACATGGTGTGCTATAGATATCCGGGGGTGAAAGTCCCTAAACCCTTATGGTACGAGGAGGTTTCTCCAACGTCTAGACCGAGTGTGTGCATGAGCGCCGAGTGCCGATTACCAGAAGGCTGCACTTTCCACTGTGTCGTGGTTAGTTGAAAGGGGGTGCGGCTTTACCCGCACAAGAGGAGGGGGCAAAGCTAGGCTGAGTTTAACCAGCTCAAAGAATGGGTCCGCCATCGACTAGCCGAGTCCAATATTGGCAGGCGAATAGTGAGGTCTTTTCCACTCACCTTGTTGCGTGTGATAGGGCGACAATCTGGTTGGAGTGTACTAGACCCAGGTGATATTTCAGAGTTAAGCTGTATTGGTATGTGGACTTAGATAAGGATTCGTATGCTTGAGTTGCATCTCGCATCGCATAGCCTTGGTACGGCCGACATCATTCATGCCTCACATCGCATAGCCTTGGTACAGCTAATGGTATTCATGGATTCATCAGCATGTTCCACATTACTCTGATACTGCATAACTATATTACTACCTTGCACATACGCTCTCACCACCCTCTAAGCTTTCTATAAGCTTATGCATGACCGTTGCGTGCAGGTGATGTTGGACTGCAGTATCACTGAGGCAGGAGCGCATAGCAGATCATCTTGGAGCTTTTGTCCATTAGTATTGTATTTCCCTTTATGCTTATTGTACTTATAATTTTTTTTATCATAGTAAAAATGTGATAGAGTTTTTGGTTGTTGTTTGCGGGTTATACCTTTGGATATGCTTATTACGAATCAAACTGATGTTGAAAATCCTCCTCGTAGCATCCCAGGATCGGAACCTGACAAATGGGCACTGGGAGCCGAGAATGGGATACTACAGAGGCTGTCGGCACTGGATTCGGTGAATGAAAATTTTATGAGCCTGGTTTTCGAGTTTGGGGCGTGACAGGGCCCATTTATTTAGGCGAACCCACTAAGAGAATGATCAGAATGGGCCTAACAAGGCCTAAGGGAAGGTCACAATGTGGACATCCAACCATCATTACCCATCAATGTGGACATCTAACCAACATTGCTCCCAAGGAGTGGCCTACATAGGGCTAAACATATAGTGGGCCTATGGCCTCACGTACAATCACGATGGGCCACATTTACGTCACATAGGCCTCGTCATATGGGCCAACATACATCACATCGGGCCTCAAATACACAACAAGTGGGCCTCGTTCCTAGGCCTCAAATATATTATATGGGCCTCGAATACATCACAATGGGCCTCTTATGTCAAGCGGGCCATATCACATGGGCCGCATTATATGGGCCACACCAACGGGCTTCATGTATATCAAATAGGTCGCACCAATGGGCCTCATGTATATCAAATCAGGCCCACTTATGTATATTTGAGATCCGACCTATTCATAAGTTAACATAGAGATAAATGAAGTGAAAACAATATCAGCTTAATTGGAAACTACCATGGCCCTTAGAAGTTTGAACGGTGGATGTCACTGTCCCCATTAAATTTTAATGGTGGGGGTCCGCTTGAACTTTAGATCTAACCCATTCTTTTGCTCATGCCATAAAATGATATCTTAAATGGTTGGACGGTTTGGATACAACACATGCATCATGGTGGGTCCCATAGATAGACGACATGGATGGAATAGGTGGGACCCACGGAACTTGCTGCCGTGTACAGCAACTAGTGGTGGGGTCCACTTGTTGCCGTGTACAACAACAAGTCTACACGTCACTGGGCAGTTATATAGCTGTCATACATGCAGCTAATGCTGCTTTAAAGAAAGCAGAGGTGGGTCCCACGTAGGGCCCACCCTCAACACATAAGATATTATATTATAATATAATATAATATTAATATATATATATCATATATTATATTAATATGATATCATATATTAATATTATATTCTAATATAATTTTGATGGTGGGGGTCCGCTTGAACTTTAGATCTGACCCATTCTTTTGCTCATGCCATAAAATTATATCTCAAATGGTTGGACGGTTTGGATACAACACATGCATCATGGTGGGTCCCATAGATAGACGACATGGATGGAATAGGTGGGACCCACGGAACTTGCTGCCGTGTACAGCAACTAGTGGTGGGGTCCACTTGTTGCCGTGTACAACAACAAGTCTACACGTCACTGGGCAGCTATATAGCTGTCATACATGCAGCTAATGCTGCTTTAAAGAAAGCAGAGGTGGGTCCCACGTAGGGCCCACCCTCAACACATAAGATATTATATTATAATATAATATAATATTAATATATATATATCATATATTATATTAATATGATATCATATATTAATATTATATTTAATATGTACATAGTGTCTAGGCCGTGGACAGACGCACACACCAAGGTGGCCCCAACGTGGGGTTGGTCCCACCGTCAAGGGACGGTGGATGTCCCACACGAATCACAGTGTGGCCATCAAAATGGGTGGACGACGTGGGTGGGTCCCACGGACCCCACTATCCGTTCACACCTCACAGTTAGCCACCCGTACTAGGGAATCAATGCCAAGACCTCAGCGTTGAAACGAGATATCTTTCACCCAGTCTACCTCTTGGGCAATGGATCTGGGTCCCGCCGTCAGATCACACTTCACTAGCAGCCACACCCCACCGGGTATGGATATAACACAGGCATCATGGTGGCTCCCACAAGGACGTGGCCCACCCAGTGTCGAGCCACAGTCCAGCAAGCTGGACAGTGCTGGATGAAGCACATTCATCATGGTGGTCCCACATAGTGGGCCACTAGATTTGGGTCAAGCTAGTATTTATTTTTTTTTCCCATTCTTCCGGGCCTATGTGACCGTCCGGTCATGCGGACCCCGAATCGGGATCAAAGTGGCCCACTTGTTGGATGGCATGGATAAAATACACACATCATAAGTGGGCCATTGATCATAGGAAGAGAGAGAGAGAGAGAGAGAGAGAGAGAGAGAGAGAGAAAAGAACGTGTAGGGGATAGACCCTGCCACTATTGGGCCCTCCCTTGAACAATACATACATCAAGTGGGTCCTACAACAAGTAGACCCTTAAATCACAAAAAAAAAAAACAAGAATGTGGGTCCAAGATCACCCACCTTCCACTTCTTCTTGGTCCGATGGAAAGGTAGTCGCCTAGGCTTCGCTTTCAATGGAAGTTGATGAAGTTTTGATGGTTGAGATGGAAGATGAGAGGATAGGAAGTGAGCCACACACAAAACTCTCTCATAGAGATTTGGGAGAGCTTAGACGTGTGGTATTTTGTTGCTTAGGAATGGGTTTGAGAAATGAGAGAGAGAGAGAGAGAGGGTTGTAAAGAGAGAGAGAGATAGGTGATGGAGTGATGGGTGAGGTGAGTGATGGGTGAGGTGAGAGATTTGTTGACTTTTGGGATAATTTGTGTAAGAAGGGTATGGGTTGTGCAAGGAATTGTTAACTTATGGGGTTACTTAGGGATGTGGTGTGAGGTGATGTGTACTTGACATGTACTTGACCCCTGATGGGATTGATTGATTGATTGAGGTGACAAGTTATAGAGATTCTCTCGGAATTGTAAATGCGTTGCGTTTTCCTCGAACTGAACGCGAGCCCACATCTCCTGGTATAGGTATCACCTCGGCACGCGAGACGCGACATAGGAATCGTGGCGATGGCGCGGTCGCAAGGGTACAAGTCTCGATTTAAGTTGACTAGGTTTGCAGGACTCGACTTAGGATCATGTGCAAACATCGGATAGAGGTCGAAGGTTGTCGATATTCGACAGGGAAGACCGCGGAAGCCTACGGAATGATACGGTCTGGGATACGGGTCTTACAGCTCTCCCCTCCAAATAAAAATTTCTTCCTCGAAATTTACACAATCATCGTAACTAAACATAATTCATAAAGAATGAGAAAACAGATCATCGCCATATAAAATTGGAGACAGCATAAAAGATACAACATATAATCAATCATCAAAGAGATGGGGATAGCGCTCTCGAATCTCGGCCTCAGGCTCCCAAGAAGCCTCCTCAACAGAATGGTGACCCCACTAAACCTTCACCAATAGAATGACATTGGTCCGGAGGACCTGCTCCTTCCGATCAAGGATACGAACTGGCTGCTCAATGTAAGAAGCATTCTCATGAACCTGTAACGGCTACCAATCAATAACAGGAATAATATTTGACCTACACTTCCTCAATATAGAAACATGGAAAATGTTGTGAATGTCAAACAACTGAGAAGGCAAGGCAAGCCGATAGGCCACAGCGCCAATGCTCCCAGTGAGCTCAAAAGGTCCTATAAATCTCGGGGCAAACTTGCCCTTCCCTCCACATCAAACTACGCCCTTCATGGGCAAGACCTTGAGATACACATGGTCCCCTATAGCAAACTCCAAGGGACGACACCGGCGATCAGCAAAACTCTTCTGCTGGCTCTGAGTTGTGCGCATCCTCTACCTGATGATATCAATAACCTCTAACGTATGTTGCATAAGCTCAGGACCTAGGAGATGACACTCTCCAACCTCGTTCCAACAACTCAGTGATCTGCATAGTCTGTTATACAGTGCCTCGAAAGGAGTCATGCCAATGGTCTCCTGATAGCTGTTATTGTATGCGAACTCAGCCAATCGCAGATGCTCATCTCAGCTAGCCGAGAAGTCGATCGCGCAAGCTCTGAGCATATCCTCAAGGATCTTGTAACGACTCGTAAATTTCTGTACAATGGCTCGAGTACCACCTCGACTAGAAATCACTTAGGATTAAATCCTTTAGAAATTTGACAAAGTTAACTAAGTGCTAAACTTGATTAGCCATGAAATCCGTTTGAATCGCTTTAAATACGATCTATAAGACCCAAAACTTGTAGAATCATTGACGCTAGGTTACCCTAAAATCTAGGATCAAACTCATTACCCGACTGCTCTTGGGAACACATTGAAACTTTGTATCAGGTCTGGACTGCACATCGGGAGTCCGAATAATACGAGGTTAAGGATTTAGGACCGCTTCGCTGGGCTTGACAACCGTCTCGGAAATCAGCTCAAGGCAGTGTCCCACGACTGTTCGCTTGAGTCCGAAGCGAAGGAGTGTGAAAACACAAAATTCCGTTACAAAATAAATATCTGGAATAGTGATCTGAGACTTGTTACTTGCAGTCGATTTATAAGCTACCAGCCCATCAGAATCTGACCCAAATACACCCTCGGATCAGGAAAAATTTCAGGAACATTTACATGTACTTGGAATTTCGGATCGTGGCCCACTGACTGTTGAATTGAAACTGGTCCGTCACGCGTGATCTGGGAATCTGACTGAGACGAAAACTTAACTCCACGTAGATCGAAGGTTAGAGAGCTTAAGTCCGACCTTTGGCTCAAGGAGGCCCGCCAAAAATCCTCCGTTGAGCTGAATTAACGCTGTTTTGGTTATAACCCAAGTATACCTTGACCTTAAGTCTACTTTGGAGACTTTTTAGGCTATATAAGGGCCTTAGAACACCCTCTCTCACAGCCATACGAATTTGAAGAAAACCCTAAGTGAGAAGAGAGAAAAAGAGAAAGAAAGCTAGAGAGTTGTGGGAGATCCTTCCTACTACCATCCCCTGTCGCTACACCAGCTGCACCACCCTTTCTTGTTGTCTTCCCGGTGATACCGACTCCGTTTCTAGGTAAGCAACCCTAACCCTAACCTATTTTGGTGATGTGAAAGGTGTAGGTTATGAAATATCTAACCTATTTCATTCTTTAGGCCACCAAACTGCCGAATACGGAAGCTTGGAAAACCTAGCCGATCCGTTGCGATTCTATGGTATAAGGTGAGGACTTTAGGTGTATAAGTTACGGTTTTCAACGCTTTCAATGTCAGATAATGATAGATTCATGATCTGCATGCAATTGCACATATACAAAGTGCTTTCCATTTTCTGTTTCGATTAACGATGTAGATTATGGAAATTTACATATTCTAGGTATTCATAGAAAATACCGTATACGTATAAATTTTGGAAATGTGTTTGACATGATTATTTGTTGTATGAATATACGATATATAGATAAAATACTTCTTTGGCGAAAGGATTCGCCCAAATACATGATTTCCTAATATACACTATATATGTAGAAATACTGTATTGTAGAAAGTACCGTATACATGTATATTTTAGAGATGTGTTTGCCATGATTAATTGTTGTATAAATATATTATGTATGCCTAAAATACTTGCTTGGCGAAAGGACTTGCCCTACTACATGTTTGTTAACATACACTAAGTATGTTGAAATAGTGTATGTTAAGTGTTTGTGGAAATGCTTGTGTGAGTAAGTGTTTGGATGTAGATGCCTTAGGAGGGTATTGAGATGGGATTCTCAACTACCTTAGAGACATGTATGATTACCTCTATGAGGTTGTTTACTTAAACTACTTACTTGTGCAATATATGTGTTTGTATTCCTACTTATGTGGTACTTTATTAACATGCTTTATAATATGCTTTATGACATGCTTACCAACATGCTCGAATTACTTTGTTTACCATGCTTTACTCCACATGCTACGTATGAGGTTTGATTGAGTTTGGGACTATGTCTATAGTTCAGACAGTCGGTACTAGACTTGAGATCGTGGTTGAGTTTCATGTCGCCACATAAGATGTGTTTGACGAACCCGAGTCGTACGTCAGTTGGCGACAGTGGTTAGGCCACGCGAAGTGCTTATGCACTTCATGTCGTCCAATTGATTGTGTGCTCGAGCTAGTCAGGCTCGTCATGTAACCCAATATGTCTAATGTATGTTCACCATGTTTAGTCGCTACTACTTGAACCTAAGGTACTAAACTTACTAGTGGAATTCCGTTAACCATGGTACCTCGATCCGCTAAGACTCATGAGCTGGGCATGGTGGTATAGGACACCATGGTCGAGCTGTCGGCCTACGCTGGGGCCACGCGCCTCCCCGTAGTGACCAGTGAGCAACCAGACTCGTGAGCCGATTATGGTGGTATGGGACACTATATTCGTGCTGTCGGCCTACATTGATAAGGTGATGGGGGAGCGGTGTAACCTTTGTACGTAACAGCCCTGACAGCCCTTTGTAGTGACCTCGAGCATACTCTGAAATTGCGATGAGCCTTAGAGTTTTGCCGCGATATATAGAGTATGAATTAGGCCTGTTTCTGTATAGTGATGAATCGTTAAAGAGGTGATGGGGGAGTGGTGTAACTTTTGTGTGTAATAGCCCTAGCAGCCTTTGCAGTGACCTAGAAAACATACCATCGTCTGATATTAACTAGGACTGACGCCCTAGAATGGATCATGTTTGGGAATGATACAAGGGAGGTACCTTATTTTTCCAATCCTGCTGTTTGAAATGGACTAAAAAAAACTCGGTAATCATGCTCATCATGCATTGCATGTGCCTGGAAGATGTGGAGCACCGAGGGATGAAAGCATGCCGCAAACATGAGATGGTGTCGCACGAGGGAGGGTGTGGTG
Source organism: Magnolia changhungtana (assembly GCA_030180095.1). Lineage (NCBI taxonomy): Eukaryota > Viridiplantae > Streptophyta > Magnoliopsida > Magnoliales > Magnoliaceae > Magnolia > Magnolia changhungtana. The sequence goes on from JASAUF010000276.1 coordinate 15,059,222, forward strand.
AGGGCATCCATCATGACCGCATACATACTTGCATTAATAAGAGTAGTTAGGAGTGTTTGATTTTACTGCTTTATCATTACTGCTTGACTGTATTGATAACATGTTAACCTATGCTTTATTGTTCCACTGATTTAGCTACTCACTCCCACATTACAGGACGATGATGCGCACACCAATCAGACTCTGTCTCAGGTTTAGATGAGCCGACGACTCAGGAGGTGGAGCCTGACTACGATGAGGACCAGGATGAGTTCTCGTATATGCAGTACTCTAGCGGCTTCGACTAGGCTGCCGGGATCAACGAGTCTTACAGGGATTACTCCTTAGTTTAACTTTTGACATTTTGTTCATAAAACAGACATAAATAGTTGTTTTATTAATATTGTCGAATGTTTATTAAAGCATGATGAGATTGTTGAAAATGGCATATCTTTTGATGATTTGGAAGCTGTGCCGGCAAAGTTAGATGATTAGAAAGCGGATGTACGAGATCTATTGGTTAAAGTCAATTTGGGAACCAACCAATGTCCTTAGCCAACTTACTTCGGTGGATGCTTTTTGCTTGAAACTATATGAGGTAATGGTCAAATTACTGCGAGAGTATAAAGATTGTTTTGTGTGGGATTATCATGATATACCTGGTCTAGACCGAAAGCTGGTTGAGTATCGATTGCTAATAAAAGGAGGTTTCTAACCGATCAAGCAGGCTCCAAGATGGATGACTATGAAAGTCATGACCAAAGTAAAAGAAGAAATTGAGAGGTTGTTGAAGGCTAGCTTCATCCAGCCAATTAGGTATGTTGAATGGATATCTAATGTAGTTTTAGTGGTTGAAAAATGGGAAATAAGGGTTTACATTAACTTTGGAAATCCTAATCATCTAACTCCAAAAAATAAATATCATATGTCAGTTGCCAATTAGTTGATCGATTGAGCAATAGGTCATAGAATAATATCATTTATGGATCGTCATTCTAGCTAGAATCAAATTTACATCGTAGAAAAAGGATATTGTAAAATTGGCTTTTAGATGTCCATGGGCTATCATCACGTATTGCTGGAAAATAATGTTGTTCAGACGAAAGAATGTCAAAGTAACCTACCAAAGGGCAATGAATACCATTTTTCCATTATATGATTAGCTAGATGTTAGAAGTATACATCGATGGCATGGTTATCAAAATATTTGACTTGCCCAATCATCTTTCTCACTAATGTCAAACCTTTGACCATACGAGGCTACACAAATTAAAAATGATTCCCCTTAAAATGTGCATTCAGTGTGTTAGTAGGGGACTTTCTGGGTTTCCTAGTGCATCAAAGGGGCATTGAAGTAGACTGAAATAAAACACAGGCAATCATCGAAGCCCAACCTCCAAAGAATAATTAGCGTATATAAGTTTGCCGCATGCATAACATTAATTAAAGTACGATGAGGTTGAAATATGGAAACACATTCTCCGAATGATGCGTGGATATGCACACCGAAAAGAATGAAACGACAAATAAGCCATTTGAAAGATTGACGAATGAGGAGTGCGACACGTGATTGTTCAATTAATGTTTGATAAGGTGATGCCTGTTTCATGCCATCTCTCGCCTCGTGATAAGAAACGTGAGGGTACAATGTTTGTACCAAAATCTAGCAGAATCATATCAATTGTGTAGATTGAGTCATGTGGTATGTTTGATATCTTTAGGGCATGCGTCAAATATACGAAGGATATATCATATCTTCTAGAAGCTTTGTTGTGTAAGCTATTCCCGAATAAGGACGAGTAACCGTTAAGGTCATGTCAACACTGGAGCACATTCTAGGGGTTCGACAAAGGCAAATCCATGATTAAGAAGAAGTAATCATTTTTTTCCAGCTGGTTACATGCGAAGGCGTCATGTGGGCAAGTAGTATCTTCACACCTCTCCCAGGGAAGCCTATAAATAGCAAAGGTAGATACGAAAGGAACATGCATAATCAAACCAAAACAAATCAATCGACTATAGTGCAACTTTATTTATTTTAGTTTAGCGTACCATCTTCACTACTCTTCAGTCGTGGGATGCTTAGTCTCTGGGAGTAGTCTAGTTCAAGTTCGTCCCTACGCTCACGTCGAATCGAATTTTAGTTGTAGCCAATAAATGTAATTTCCTTCCATCTATGCCTATATGCCGGAACTGAAGGAAGACCATATAGTTACAAAACATCCACATATGGTCTTATGCTGGGTTGATTGTAGTTGTAATTTATGGCATTACTTCAACCTTGCTCATTAGCATGTGCTACACGAAGCACCCTGTTGCTCTCAATTAGGTTGGTGATCCCATTGTAGTGGTAAGTATCGCCCATTTCCACATCCATCATCTATCTATTTTGTTTGACCATACAATTGTTGCATCTTCGAAAGACATTAATTTTCAAAGAAAAAAAGAACTCATTGGAGGAAAAGCCCCAACCTTCTCAAGTCGCCTAATATTGTGTGCACTCGACAATTGGTTGAATAGATATATGATCAAACCATGACTGAACACTGTCTATCTCGATGTCAGGGGCTGGTGGTCACAGTTTGAATCAGACCTAATCGGTTTTGGCATGCCTGCAAACCTCACACATGTACCGTGTAGCCGAATTCGAACCAACCCGACTACTTTTATCATTATTCCATCAAGAAGCATTGTTAAGTGTAGGGATGTTAATGGGCCAAGCTCCGTCCTCGTAAAATTTTGATAGAGTTGAACAGAACAGTTCAAAATTCTGGCCGAAGACAACCTCAGGCTTGACCTGTTGACAAACTTACACGTGTATACAAGTTAGCTAATGCACACGCCTCCATATTTGCCAACATGGTGGATAAGTGCAATATCCAAGCCATCCCTTGGGGTGCACCTCACGGTGTAAAAGTTTCATCCCTAAGATAAATGTGGTCCATTTAGTAAGTGTGGCGTGATATTAGAAGTTAAATAAATGTTGTTCATATTTTTTTTTAGTTCATTGTGGCCCACCTGATAATTAGAACAATTTGATTATTGGAAAATGGAATCTACAGTGTTAGCCTTTAGATGGATAGCTTGGATATTGTAAATGTTCACTACACTAGCATATATATGGTGGTATGTGCATTTGCTAACTTTAGTAGACATGTGTGGGCTAACGTTAGTTATCTTATTGTTTATGGTCTTGGTTGAGAAATGGACTACAACAACTGCGACATTTGTTTTTACATGTTTTGTGGAAATTTGAAGCACCTTCGAAGAGTTGAACATCAACTGGGGTTAGTTTTCTCACAGGGAAATTTATGAAATTTATCAATTAGGCTATGAACGCGATGAAGACTTATGAGTTTGGGTATCCATTAGGAATCCCATTGGTCTTTACATCTAGTTTTTTAAGTTGGGCTCAAGGAAAATAGAGCATTTGTATGGTTTAGCCCACCCAATGGATGGACATGAAACAGGTAGACGGTAATTTGAGAAAGTGCCCTTACAAATACAAGGTATGGGCCACATTGTAATGTGTTAATTGTTAGGAATAGTGCAAAAGAAAGAGATTCGATAGAAAAAATATGTGCTAAGGTGTAACATCCTGAAAATCGGGGGTCGAGCATAAACTCAACTCCCGAGTTCCAGAACATCACTTATGCAACAAAATGAATGATGATTGAATGTTGACTGTATTTGTGCATTGAACATGAGTGAGATTAAGCCAAAACAGCATATCATACTCCAGAGATAATTAAATTGCAAGCGGAAGACTGTGATAGATAAATAACATATAAAAACTGTGGTGAGTCTCCAGAGTGTGATAAAGTTACCAGGTTAAATAATTACAGTACAATTCTAAAATATACCTAATGTGAGGAAGTGTAATGTCTTCTATCCCAAGTACCATAGCCCCGTCAATACAATACCAGGTCTTCATAGACCTGCCAGAGAGATACAGATAGGAGAACTCCTCCTCATCATCATAGAAGTAGTCCGGCTCTGCTTCATAAGCATCGCCATCACCCGAAACTCAGCAAATCTGGTTAGTGTGTATAACACCGTCCCGTAACGTGGGAGTGAGTGATCAACTCAGTGAACAGTAAAGTATAGGTTAACATGTTATCAATTCAGTCAAGCAGTAATGATAAAGCAGTAAAATCAAACGCTCCTAACTACTCTTATTAATGCAAGTATGAATGTTGGCATGATGTATGCCCTCACCACACCCTCCCTCGTGCGACACCATCTCACGTTCACGGCATGCTTTCATCCCTCAGTGCTCCATATCTTTCAGGCACATGCAATGCATGATGAGTATGATTACCGAGTATTTATTAGTCCATTTCAAATAGCAGGATTGGAAAACTAAGGTACCTCCCTTGTATCATTCCCAAACATGATCCATTCTAGGGTCGTTAGTCCTAGTTAATCTCAGACGATGGTGTGTTTTTCTAGGTCACTGCAAAGGCTGCCAGGGCTGTTACGCACAAAGGTTACACCACTCACCCATCACCTCTTAAACGATTCATCACTATACAGAAACAGGCCTAGTTCATACTCTATATACCGCGGCAAAACTCTAAGGCTCACCGTGATTTCAGAGTATGCTCGAGGTCACTACAAAGGGCTGCCAGGGCTGTTGCTCGCATTCGTTGTACTACTCCCCCATCACCTTATCAATGTAGGCCGACAGCACGAATATAGTGTCCCATACCACCATAATCGGCTCATGAGTCTGGTTGCTCACTGGTCACTACGGGGAGGCACGTGGCCCGAGCATAGGCCGACAGCTCGACCACGGTGTCCCATACCACCATGCCTGGCTCATGAGTTTTAGCGGATCGAGGTACCATGGTTAAAAGGGATTTCACTGGTAAGTTTGGTACCCTGGGTTCAAGCAGTAGCGACCAAACATGGTGAACATACATTAGACAAATCGGGTTACTTGACGAGCTCGACTAGCTCGAGCACACAACAAGTTGAACGACATGAAGTGCATAAGCACTTCGCGTGGCCTAACCACTGCCGCCAACCGAAGTACGACTCGGGTTCGTCAAACACATCCTACATGGCAAAAGAATCTCAGCCACGAATTCAATCTCATTACCGATTGCCTGGACTATAATCATAGCCCCAAACGCAATCAATCCTTATTCAAAGTATGAAAAGTAAAGCATAATAAACAAAGTAAATTAAGCAAGGTAATAAGCATATCATAAAACATGTTATAAAGCATGTTATAAAGCACTATATAAACAAGAATACAAACACATATATTTCATAAGTTAGCGGTTAAAGTAAACAACCACATGGAGGAAATCATACATGTCTCTAAGGTAGTTGAGAATCCCATCTCAACACCTACCTAAGGCATCAACATCCAAACACTTACTCACACAAGCATTTTTCACAAACACTTAACATACACTATTTCAACATACATAGTGTATGTTAGCAAACATATATTAGGGCGAGTCCTTTCGCCAAGCGAGTATTTTACGCATAAATAATATATTTATACAACAAATAATCATGGCAAACACATCTCTAAAATATATACGTATACGGTACTTTCTACAATACAGTATTTCTACATACATAGTGTATATAAGGAAAACATGCATTAGGGCGAATCCTTTCGCCAACTAAGTATTTTATCCATATATTGTACATTCATACAACAAATAATCATGTCAAACACATTTCCAAAAAATATACGTATACGGTATTTTCTACGAATACCTAGAATATGTAAAATTCCATAATCTATATCTTTAATCGAAACAGAATACGGAAAGCACTTTGTACATGTGTAATTGCATGTAGATCATGAATCTATCATTATCTGACATTGAAAGCGTTGAAAACCATAACCTATACACCTAAAGTCCGCACCTTCTGTCGTAGAATCGTAACGGAGTCGGTAGGTTTGCTAAGCTTCCGTATTCGGCAGTTTGGCAACCTAGAGAATGAAATAGGTTAGCTATTTCATAACCTACAACCTAAAAAACCTCAAAACAGATTAGGGTTAGGGTTTCTTACCTAGAAACGGAGCTGGAATCGCCGGGAAAGCGATTAGAACGGAGCGGTGGAGCTTGGATACGGCAGGGAAGAACGGCAAGGAAGAATCTCCCACTTCCCTCTCACTTTCTCTCTCTTTTCCTAGGGTTTTTCTCAAATTCGGATGGCTGAAATGGGAGAGGGTTTAAGGTCCTTATATAGCCTAAAAACTCACCGAAATAGACTTGTGGACAAGGTATACTTAGGTTATAATCAAAGCGACTCTGTTTCAGCTCAACGGAGCACTTCTGGCGGGCCTCCTTGAGCCAAAGGTTGGACTTAAGCGCACCAACACCGAATCTACGTTTAGTTAAGTTTTTGTTTCAGTCAGATTTCTAGATCACGCGTGGAGGACCAGTTTTAGTTCGACGGTCAGCGGATCAAGATCCAAAATTTCGAGTACATGTAAATGTGTATGAAATTTCTCCTGATCCGAGGGTGTAATTTGGTCAGATTCTGATGGTCTGGTTGCTTAATACTGATCCGTAAGTGACGAGTCTCAGATTACTATTCAAGATATTTATTTTGTAAAGAAACTAGTGTTCTCACACTCTCTCGCTCCGGACTCAAGCGAACAGCCGTGGGACACTGGCTGGATTTGATTTCTGACATAGTTGTCAAGCCCAGCGAGGCGGTCCTAATTCCTTAACTTCGTGTTAATCGGATTTCCGACGCGCGGTCTATATCTGATATGGAGTTTCGGGATGCTCCCGAGAGCAGCCGGGTAATGAGATTGATTCTAGATTTTAGGGTAACCTAGCGTCAATGATTCTACAAGTTTTGGGTCTTGCAGATCATATTTAAAGTGGATCAAACGGATTTCGTAGCTAATCTAGTTTAGCACTTAGTTACTTTGTCTCATTTCTAAAGGATTTAGTCCTATAAGATTTCTGTCTGAGGTGGTACCTAGTCCTTTGTAGTTTGTGTATAAAGTGATCCAAGTTCTACTACTTAGCTAGTTTAAGATAGTGTCTAGGGTGAAAGTACTTAGGAAAATTGGAAGAACAAGGTGGTGAAGGGTTGGATTTGTGAAGGAAATGGGTTCAGAAGCGATTTTAGACTGTGGGATTCAGTTCTGACAAGTTAATAAGGCGTTAGGAGCGACCCATTGCCTAAAGACGTCTAATTCCAGGTTGGCAAAAATCCAGGTTGTTACATAAGGAACCCCACACTTGGAATTTAAATCTCAGTTTGTAGTACGATCAAATGAACGATGGGTCGATGCGCGTACGTGGAGCCATCTTTGAGATAGTTTACGCCCCTCGGTGTAGAGTATTGGTGCAAAAGGTTGTCGACGCTTTCATCTCCCAGGATACAACTCCTCAGCCGTTCTCCCACTAAGTGTGCATTCGCTGGCAGAGAAACAACATCAGTAGGACACCATCCAACACCTTACCGATTTTTCCTTATGCCCACAAAGAATATGATTTTGAGTTATGATGAAAATGGAGAAAAAACTTTCAGTGAGGGAGGGTTTTCTATTTTCTTTTTCAATCTCTAAAACCCTAATCAAAATCCCTCTTTTTAAAACCTCGAAACCATATCTTAAAAAATACTCGATATGGAGAAATGGCTACATCGTTTTACATGCCCGAATGACGGAGGCACGTTTCCCATTATGGAAACAACCTTATCCAGATGGGCACATTCAACGAACACGATCAATATAACAAATCAACAAATATTTTATTTATTTTTTTTTAAATACACATAATAATCCCCCACTTATTTCAATCAAAACAAATGTAGGCAAAAGGAAAAAAAAAAAAAAGAAAAAAAAAGAAGAGGAACTTCTATGCATAAATGATGGTGACAAAAGTCTTGAACCTCACTTAGTGAATTGTGCTTAAACAACAAGAAAATAGTGAACAAGGTCTTAAACTAAATTTCTTTTAAAGTATACTGTACAAGAAACACACACATAAATTTAAGAATTATTCCGAGGTGTTAAAGAGTTGCACTTTACAGTCATATGCATTATCCCGGTTTTCATTAGTGCTCTAGAGAATTGCCCGATTCTTATAGGAAGCGGCCTCACTTCCACACTCATATAAGTGAGTTTATCAAGAGTATCTCTGTAACAACTATCACCTTACCTTAAACAATGCTATAAATGTTCACAACCCCAAGTGTAGGGTTGAGATATAGTAATAACTCATGAGAATGAGGTCAAATCCACGGGGACTAAACTTGTACGTATTCTAAAAAGAACTGGAATTAAAAGAATATCTAAATCTAAATTTTGAAATAAATGAGAGTAATTGTGAATAATGTTTTAACTATCAATTACAGGTGGGAAATAGGGTGCCAAGGATCCACTTGTAGCTATTAAGATGCTACCTTGCTTGATTCAATAAACACAATTGGAATTGTAGTCCTATCATATCCAATTGGAAGATAAAACAATTTAAATCAAATCTGAACTTTTCATTGACCTAATTCTCAATGGAGAAGAATTGTGAAGACTGGAAGGGATTCCATCACCCTATCATGCTCAGGAGACGATGGTGAACAATGTGATTTACCAATCTCACTATCTCAAAACAGGAAAAGAAGATATCCAAAGCTATCACAACATCTATTGTAATTTGAGTCACAATAAATCATAGAAGACTAAAAATATTCCTTTAATATCAAACTAGAAATTAATGAAGTTCAATAAGAACAAGAATCAACGAAAAATAAACATCCCAACATGCTATAAGCTTCACCTCTTAGCCCTAGCTAAGAGGTTTAGCCAACCATAGAGATGATTGAAACCAAATCTCTTATAAACAAAGCTGAAAAATAAACTAAGAAAAAAGAAAAACTTTTTGGCGGCTACTTTACCCCTTTGTTATGCTCCTTGAGACCTTTCCAAACCCTATAGGATGCTTTGTAGCATCCTAGTGAATCCTATTTATAGTTATGAAACTCCAACTTTTGCACCTAGTTGGAAAAATTTAGAAACCGCCTCAAATTTACGCACTCTCTACAGTTTGCTAAATTAAACTTCACTCTGTACAGTTTTTCAAAATTTACTTCACTTTACATAGCTAAAATAGACTCTGAGTTTCAGAATATACTTTTTTCAGGACAATTTCAGGAATATATTTGTTTTCAGGATAATTTCAGGATTCCTTTTGTTCACTTCAAATCTTTGATTATTTTCATTACTCACTTGATTTTCAATCTCACCAAATGATTAAACGGTGTGGATATGATAAATACATTATTGTGGGGCCCATGTAACTTTAATTTCCTTTGAACCGTTCGTACAACTTAGATATCAAGGAGCGTTGGTGCTCATTTTCGGACCAACACATACCCACACCAGCTAGGTTGGTTGTGTGTGATACACCGGCCAATCCGCTTCAGGTGTTTTGGCCATCCAATTCCTATTTTTGGAATAAAATTTTTGCTGTTGGAAAAGTATTGGATTAAGTAAAACCTCCTTTGGTGAACCATGGAATTGTAATCAACTAACTAAATTCACAACAAATGTCGGTTACTTGTACAAGTATATGGATGGACAGCATTAAAATAGCCCACATTTGCACTTGAAATCCCACGTTAATCCCAACCTCTTGCCTTCTCTTCAAATGCGGAATGAAATTTATACTAAGCAAATGCAACTCCATCCCACCTAATCCCATTTAAGCCCACTCACCAAATTGGTTTGTTTTCAAAAGAAATGGCTTTTGGTGTAGGGTGATTTGGATTCTAGTTCACACCAAATACACGCCCGACCTAGCTTGGGATGGACACTCTCATCAGGGACTTTGGGGGCACTATGATATGTATATCCACAGCGTCTATTCATTTTGACAAATAATTTTAGAGCTTGAGCTCAAAAAGAGAGATTGATGGCTCAAGTGGACCACACCATGCAAGGAGTGAGGATTGAAATCCTACTGTTGAAAAATTTCCGGGCCACTATGACGTTTACTAGCCATCAAACCTGTTCATAAGGTCGCATAGACCCACCTTTATGAAGAGAAGACTAATTATCAGCTTGAACCGAAACTTCTGCAACCCTATGAAGTTTTCAGCGGTAGGTATTTAATCCCCACTGCTTCCTGTGGTGTGGTCCATTTGAGCCTTCAATCTGCCTCCTTTTTAGGCTCATTCTCTAAAATGATACGTCAAAATGGATGGACGGCGTGGATAAAACATATACATCATGGTGGTCCCCCAGAGCCCCTAACAGGACTCCCGTCTTTTGCGAGGTCCTGGTGGGGGGTTGGTTACCCGATCCGCGCCCCACATCAGCGCAGCGCAGGAGCCAAAAAATAAATAAATGAAAAAAAAAAAAAAAAGGAAGAAAAACGAAAAGAAAAGAAAAGAAAAAGGTACTTGGATTTGAGGAGGGAGAGAGATGCAAGCAGCGAAATGGAAGAGCCTGTTAATACTGAGAAATTCTGTCACCCAATCATCCCATTTTTCTTTCTTTCATTCCACGTCCGTTTCACTCGCAAAATGGAAGAACAAATGGACCTCGGTCAGTTTATTCTCTCTTTCTCTCTCTCTCTCTATTCTTGTTTCCTTCTCGTTCTTTTCCCTCTCTAATATGATGGTTTCTCATATTTCAGCCCCAAATTGTTGAATGGATGTGTTGTATGTTATGTTCTTAGCGTTTGTTTCAAGGTTCGTTTGGATGCATTGATGGGCTCACATAACTTAGAATTCAAATTGAGGAACTGGGCTTCAATTAGCAATTTGAATGTAACTGCAATTGGAGGGGTACTTCTTCCTTATGAATATGAGGAGAAGAAAGAGGGATGGGACCTATAAATACTCAGTTAGGGTAGCATTTGGTTGCACCAAATATCATGAAATTTCATTGTATTTAATGATTAATCAGACTTAATTTGGTGCAAAGTTTCATGCTATTCCATGAAATCTTGTGCAACCAAATATACCCCATAGTGACCAAAATCTTGTTCTCAGCAATTTCTCAGTATACTATTGGGAAAATCTTGCCAAAAATAAAAATATTTTTTTTTAAAATTATTAATTAAATTAAAAATATAAATATATTTACATAACTTAATTTTTTTATACTATTTTTAGAGTTAATATTGCCATGTTATCATGATACAAACCCTGTTCTAAATCAGCTGAGATTTTCAAAATCTTGCAATAATATCGTCTGATGTATTTCTCGTGATATTTTCAAAATCTTGGTGATATCTGTCACACTGACCAATCCTTAGTTATGAAGTATTCGAGGTCTTCTTCACACATTGTACAGATGTATGAGATTTGGACCTTTCGTTTGTTGGGTCCTACTTGTGTATGGGTTGTACCCCAAATATCACAAATGTCCAGTGATCCTAGCCACTAAGTGGAAGGCCCATGAAAGTGATAAATGTGCGGCTAGGGAAAAGTGCAACCAATGGTTGGCTTGTGATGAGCAAGTTTCTCACTCAATGGATAGGATCATCTGGCTGGTGTGGTTTTTAGCATACGGCCTATCCGTGATCTGGCACAATAGATGAAATATCCGCATCTTGCACATGCTGCCTCACCCATTAAACTAAGTGTAGGAAATCAATTCCCCAATGCATCAAAACAAAACCTTAAGAATCCCTTGTTTGTTGCCTTTATTTTTCTAATAAATAACAATTCTTACTTCAAATTGAGAAAAAAAAAGTAAAATAGAATGAGAAACAAAAAATACGAGAGAGAGGAGCGCTGACAAAATGACAAGTGACGATCGTGTCACTCCAATTTTACGAAAGGTTTAGGCCCCAGGCCTACAGTGGGGTCAAATGCATTCTGAATTTTTGGGGTCCTCCTGAATAGTTCAAAATACGGGCCAAAGTTGATTCTGGGCTAACCTGCTGACAAATCTAGTTTTGGGGGATAAATTTCAAACACTAAATTTATGATTCTTTGAAGGTTATAGTTGCCGATTTGAAGATTGTGGTTGCTAATTTGAAGATTTTCTAAAGATTTTGGGGATAATTTTCTAGATCTACTTTTAGTTTTTTTAGGACATTACAATTTGGCCAAATATTTGTAGATAGAGCTGTTGATATCAGGCATCTTATCTTAAAATCATTAAATTGATTTGAAATCAATTAAAAGGTGGACAATCCTAATTAAAAGTGCTTTGGGATTCAAGAATGGGTCTTTTGGTGTCTACAAAAGGGCTTTTCTAGGATGTAGAAGGTGCTGCATATTTTCTGAGTTTTGTGGAGTTTTTTACTTTTAACTAATGAAGGTTTTAGTTTTAGTAAGTTGTTTATCTTCTCTACTCAAGTACTCTTTTGTGTCGTGTTCTTCGTCCTATATCAATAACTTGATTGCATTAAAATACTTCTGATGTCTGAACATATATATATATATATATATATATATATATATATATATATATATATATATATATATATATATATATATATATATATATTACAAATCTATAAACACACAACCATCTATCTAGTAATTGAAAGTTGAAATTAGATATGATTTCACGAAACCATGTTTTATTAAATAGTTCCTTAGATGTATTTTATTGTAGAGAAAATCATTTATGATAGGGCCGTATTTTAACCATATCTGCCACCCCCATTACACTATATGGGGGTGAAGTGTCCATTTTCAAAAGAAAAACAAGGCAATATTGGTTGATACAGCTAATACAGGTCATAAGGGGTCCACTTCAAAATTTTTTTTCCAACTTTTCCCTATGTTTTTACTTCTTCCTTCATTTCAACCATGAGGAAGCTTTAAAACTCAATTTATACCAGATCTAGGCTTATTTTGGAGTTTAGAACACAAGATTTGAGTGATATTTTTGATGAATTGAAGTGCAATGAACCATTTTGAAAAAAAGGGAAATTATCGTTAAAAAAAAAACTTTTTTTGAAAATTTCATCATCTTTTTGTTGTGATAATATATTAAGTAATGCATGGTTGTGTTCGATTAGGGCCTATTTTGTGGACTTCTAGCAGTTCAAGTCGAAGACACCATTCTTATCAAAGAATGGTATGATATACCATTGATTACATGTTAAAATCATAAAAGAGATAGATTTTGGCATTTTGCATTTTTTTCCGTAGTTTCTTGATATTTTTTCAAAAATTTTTAGGCCTAGAAAAAATTCAGCTACTACGGGTCCGATATGGCTTGCATCATATTATTTTTGGGCCTTGTTGATACTACCATTCAAAACTTTAAGGATTGATCACCAGCAATCAACGACACCAAAACTCATCGTGATGTACTATCTTTTCCACTAACATACGTGATACGACTGGTGTAGGACATTTGTACCATGAAGATGGTAGGCCCCCCTTTGAAGATTGTCATTCTTGGAAGTGAGGCCATCTTCTTACTAGTTGGTCACACCTGTATGCTGATAAGGATCATTAGTTATCCATTAATTCCAAAACTGTGGCCAATGTAATGATTGGACAGTCTTAATTTTTGTGTAGGTGATCTGCAAGGTTGATCCTATCATTTTCATGGTATGGACATAAGTGGTCATGTTGGCAGGAGAGATGGTATGAATTGCAACTTGTGGTGCCATTGCTATTTGGCAAGGTTTTCAAATATCAATTTCGGGTAGCCTCATACCGCTTTCATCTCATCTATCATGATTTTTTTTTTTTTTTTTTATAAATTTTATTGAGATTTTTTTGGAGCTACTTCTTTAGGTTTCTAAGGCCACAAGTTGAAACATTGACGAAAATCATCTTTCGAGTGCCTTGAAAATTTGATCGGTGTTCCCATAAGAGGCTAGTAGGGGTTGAAAGAGGAGACATTTGTATTTGTCTGCAGAATTATTTGATTACATTATCTTTTTAGATCAGTTGTTAAAAGCTTAGCAGAATAACTCAAATTCATGGAATGAGAGACTAGAAAAGAAGAAGATAAAATTCCTTAAATTAATGAATTTGCTATATGCATTAGGAAAGAGGTGTTGAGCTTTAAAGGCAATAACGTGACCCACAAGCAATCAAATATGGGGTTTGTAGGATGGAATGGTTGGTGCAAATACATGCCTTTCTAATCGACCATGCAATTAATTTTTGGTGGTCATTGATCAAACGGTTAGGATTGTTCGTATGGTGATTCTTTTGAAGATATGGACCGTCCAAGGTGGCACACACGATGGTCAATCCAAAGTAAGGGTGGCAATGGGCTGGGCGGCTTGCCTAGCCTTCCTTTGGGCCAGGCTTGGACCTGTTTGTTGGACCCGTGGGTGGGGCTTGTGCCTAACATGTAAGGTCCGATCTTTCGGGCTAGCCCAGGCTGGGGCTTTTGATTATTTTAGTCTAGCTCAGCCTGACTTCTACCGTATATGCATAGCACAAGTAGCTTTTTTCTCCCCTCACACTTTCATTTCTAGAAGATATAGGAAGGGATTTGGACCAAACCTAAAGGCGAAGTGCTCTGTAGGAGCATTTTCACCATTTTAAAATGTTGATGTGAGTAGTGTGCACCTTCAGTTCATGTAGCTTGCTTTATTTTTGGGAGTTATTAAATGCTTCGCCAATGTATGGCACTTGAAATGTAGATACTGAGAAATTTTACTTGTGGCATAAATAAACTTAAATTAAAATGGTCTTCACCGTAGGTTTGCTCCCTATAGGTGTGAGTTCGATTCCCCTCCTTCACTTTACCCGATACACATGGTTGTGGGTGATTGTGTGTATCTACAGGGATTAGTCTTACTTCAAAAAAGAGGTGGGGACACCTAGTGTTTAAAAAAAAAAAAAATTGGTTAAATTTTGTAGCTCACTCTCTGATGTGGATATCAGACCATTCAAAGTATATCAACGCATGAGGTGTGTGTTACCCATGTCAGTGTGATTAGAAGACGGGTACGGGTCAGGTCTTTAGAGGTTAAAGACCTTACATGTGTTTGTGACGTGTGTAAGTTGCTTGGAAAAGATATTTGGACCATTGGATTGCGAGGATGGTGTGATCGGATGGTTGGATCGTCGTGGCCCACCTTCATTGTGCTATCATCGGGGCCCATCGGGCATCTTGGATTTGAGTTTATTTTATGATTATTTGAGTTTTGAGACAGTGCACGCACAAATTTTTGTGCGAATTTCTTTTTTTTTTTTTGAAACTTTTTTTAGTAGGTCTATTTTGGTCATTTAATGTAATTTCGAATTTATAAGGGTGTTTTGCCCTAAACTTCAAAGGTAATATTATGATATTATGTTATGTTTATGAAAAAGAGAGCTTTTGCTTCTTCAAGGCCGGACGATTCTGTCTTTGATTTCCAGTGATTGGAAGATGGCGTGAGGCTCAGGGAAGTGATTACCTATCTTCTCTTTCTTTCTACTTCTTTCTTTTCTCAAGGTATTTCACTATTTTCTTCTTTAAACCTTTTTTCTTTCTTTTCTTCTAAATTCTCTACATTTAGAAGCCGATCCCTTTTCTTTTCAATCCAAATCTTTAGATCTTGGAAGATCTTGATCCCCCCCTCCCACACACACACACACACATATTGATCTTCTTCAAATCTTTTCACCCGATGCCCTAGATTTGAACTATAACCAAAGAACCATCCATTTTTATTAAATTTCCAGATTTTCCAATCCAGAAAATTCTTATTTCCTATATTAGAAAATCCACTTGGATCATTAGACGGATCCATTGCGAGATAAAAGTCCTATCTTTCCTTGGATCTGACTAAATTCAGATTTTAAGATTCAATACAACCTGTTTGTGATGGATGGCCATGATTTTTGTTGAATTTTCCTTAGTTCCTTCTTGTTTTATGATGTATAATGCTGAATTTTTATTGTTAATGATTACATAAATCCGTCCTTTTTAAATTCCACATTTATTTAGGGTTGGATTAGGCTGTTCTACGCCAATTTTTGGTATTAAAGCCTAGGATCTTGCATTGGGTTGTCGTAGATCGAGTTATCAAGGGTCTAGATTTTTATTTTTCTAGGATTTCATGCATAGCATATAGATCAAGATCTGAAATTTTTAGATTTGCATCATATTTAGAGTCTAGATCTGAAAATTTCAGATTTGCATCATACTACGAGTCTAGATCTGAAAATTTTCACATTTGCATCATTCTAGAGGTTAGGATCATCGGTGTCCATAGTCTTCTATTAAAACAGTCCCCTAGAGTCGTGTTTTAGGAAACCTAAGTTGAGTCTTATAGTGTATGCCCACTCGGACTGGTAGAGGGTTTGGTGTACACCGGATCTTGAACATGGAGCAATTGACTGAGATGATGAACACGATCAACCAACGTTTGGCCGCCATTGAGGCACATTCTAGGAACACGAATACCCATATGGATCAAATAGAAGCGTCCTTAAGAGAAATCTTCGACATTGGAGGGGATGATTAGTCTTAAGTAGGGGGAGTAGTTGAGGAATGGGTAGGAAATCGTGGTAGAGGTCGTGGAGCATGTGGCCGAGGGGTAGGCCGTGGAGGGACGTGAAATCTACAGCCCGCAGTCGAGTATTAAGACCGTTATGATGTCGATGAGAGGATCTTAAAGAGCGTCAAAGTAGAGGCTCCTAGTTTTAATGGGCGCCTTGACCCTTAGGTATTCCTTGATTGGTTAGCAGACATGAATCATTATTTCAAATGGTATGAGATGTCTGAGAACCGACAAATGCAGTTTGCGAAGATGAAGCATGTGGGTCAAACTAAATTGTTTTGGACAAATGCGGAGTGTAGGATTGAGAGATCAGGAGGTGTCCCTGTCATGCATTGGGTAGAGATAAATGAGGTATTAATGGAAAAATATCTTTTTCTCTCTTACCGTCAAAAGCTCCTAGATTAGTGGCAAGCATTACGCCAAGGATCTATATTGGTTGCAAATTATATTGCAAAATTTAAGGAGTACATGATGCGGCGTGATATTCAGGAGGATCCCTTAGTGATGCTGACGCGTTTCAAGGTTGGTCTTTGCATGGATCTGCAACCCGAGCTTATGACCCGTGCAGTGGGTGACGTGGATTAGACATACCAAGTTGTATAGGAGTTGGAGCATTACCTAAAGTCTCCTGTCACAAGACGCTTTGAGTTTCGAGACTCTGATATTAGATCTGGTTTTTAGGGAACCAAACCTAACGTTGGAGGTCAGCCTAGGGCATAGGCTAGTGCACCACCTAAGCCTAAGCATGATTAAGGCAAATGTGTCCTTAGTGCCAATTCTTGCAGTGGTAGTCACTTGAGATGTTATGAGTGCGGAGGTACAGTTTATTTCACATACCAGTGCACGGAAAAGAATCACGGGAAAATCTTAGTAATAGGCAAGTCAAATGAACATGTGGATGATGCAGGGTGATTATGAAGCTGAGGAATATCACCCAAAAATAGGTGCTACTGATTATGAAGAAGGAGAACCAGCGGTTACACCACTGGCCGTAGTTAGATGTGCTTTAGTGCAGGCCAAGGAGAGTGATGATTGGCGCAAAAGCACAATTTTATACACGTTTATCGAGCAGTGATAAAAATTGCAAAGTCATCGTGCATAGTGGTAGTTGCACTAACATGGTCTCAACTAGCATAGTCACTCATTTGGGTTTGAAGCCCGTCCCACACCCTCACCCCTACAAGGTTTCTTGGGTTGACATGTTTTCTATGCTCGTGTCTTAGCAGTGTTTAGTCCCCATCCAGATTGATTCATACAATCCGCACCACATTCTCCTCTCCGATCTCATCTGCCACTTTATCCATTAGGGAAAAAATATAATTAGAATTTTTTGTTTCAGCCGAGGCATCAATTGACTTATGGTAGACAGTCCCAAGTGGTAGTACACCATGAAGTTGATCATGCTGCATTTGGTCGGGTTAGTCCAATCATCGCACATGATCATGCATCCTTTAGCCCACCATATGGGTTTAAAGATAGCTATATGTGCTTTCACGTCTGCATACTCTACATCTGTCCATTTCCCCCTAATCTCCCTAGCCGTGGGAGCTTTAATCCCTTCATCGGCTTCTGTTGCTGTATCAATTACCACCTCCTAATATGGAGAATTGGCTGTGTTAGGAGGTATGTTGGCATGTATAAATAACTTTTCTGCTGCCTTACCTAGCTTCTCAATGGAAGTTCTACTCCATATTTGTTATCTTCTTTTGTTTAATTGATTTTTTCCTAAACAGAATTGGATCAATAGAGGGTCTCTTGGGCTCATTTACTTCTTCGTCCAAATGTACAGGGGCATCATGTTGATGTGAAGATGTCTCCTGTCGGCTCCCAAACATACCTTGTAATCCACCCAACCTAGCCCTACCCCCACCCCCACTTGTAGATGCAGTCGCACTCCCAGATGCACTCCCACTCCCACTTTCCTACCCTATATCACGTATAGACCCCCTTGCGCCAAACATATCTCGACGTTCTTCCTCTTCATGAGCAAGACACAAGCTATCTCTCATAACTATAGCCACTTCCCGATCTGAATCTTCTTCAGAATCAATAATATCTTCATCACGAATGCCCCATATATTCAGGATTAAACACCTCCCATTGGGCCGCATCCAAAATCTTATCTTTCTTCTTCTGCCCAGTAGCATGTTTACCTTTCGACTCATCCAAACTGGCTTGCAGTAAGATAATTATCTCTTTTGGTACTCCAGTACATCCTGCAACTTGACCCTTTCGATGTGCCGAATGTTGTTTAGGATGCGTAATTTCACCAATTATTAGTCTCTCACAATAGTTGTATTTCATTTGGTGCCTAGTACCACCTACCCTCTGACAATGTTGCCATCCAATATCCTCACTTCCTTGTTGGCCAGACCCAGACATTTTCTTAGGTAGAGATGACCTATGTGAGAGTCTACTTGATTATCTAAGTTTATATATAGTTTTTACTTTCTAGAGGAGAATGAATTATTAATTTAAATCTCGAAACTTAATGTAAATAGATTAATAAAATGAAGTTCAAACTTCTGAATCTAATCAATAAAGAAGAAATTATATTCTAAACCCTAATGAAGCTCCAAAACCTGTCCAGAATAAGAAAATATAAACATAATTCACTAATCCAAAAATAAAAAAAATATAAAATCAGTAGCATAATCTGTTAAATGCACATATGTTCTACTATGATAACACCTCATATTCAACCATTATAACAAAAATACATTGAAAAAAAAAATGATTTTTCGTAATTTTTAAAAAATCGGCCAAAAATAATTCGAAAATAAAAAAATATAAAAAAATATAAAATCACTAGCATAATCTGTTAAATGCATATTAATATGTTCTATTATGATTAACACATTATATTCAACCATTAAAACAAAAATACATTGAAAGAAAATGTATAAATACCTATTTTTGAAGAATTTCTGGAAAATGGTCTACGGAGCTTCGAATCAACAAAATCCTTAAAATAACTTATTTTGATCTTCAATTTCATGCTAAGAGTGGTTGTAATTTGCAATAAAATGATTTATGAAGAGTTTGGAAGAGAAAAGTATAAAAAATGTGAAAAATCGGAACTTAAAAAGCCAAAAAAAAATATAGTCGTTTTCTGACTGTTACGGGTCAGTAACAGCTGTTATGGGCCTTAACGGCCGTTACGACCTCGTAACGGCCGTTATGAGTCGAAAAGTGAGGGGGGCACCGTTACGACCCCGTAACGCGTAACGGTACCAGTCGTTACCGTTATGTATCAATTTTTATAGCCGATACATAACCGTTTTTGCATACCTTGATTGTTTGATTGAAGTAGTTCTTGAGAAACCCGAGCAAACCGAAGCGAACACAACACAATGTGATGATGACATCAGACCCTTCAAAGTTTATCAAAGACGAAGGCGGCCGACGAATACATCTTTATGGCTCGATGATGGTTACATGCATAACTAAATGATGATTTTGAAGATTTGATTACATTCATAAGTAAATGATGATTTTGAAGATTTGATTACATTCACAACTTAAGGATGATTTTGAGGACCTTACACGTGTCCGAGGATCAATTGAAGGCCCCACATTAGGAGGACACACGTGTAGGATGAGTTAGAAGACTAATCTGTTACGCATGATTTAAAATTTTTATTTTTTTATTTTTTAGAAGGCTTTGTTTTACAATTTTTTTTTTTTTTAAATTATTATTTAAAAATTTACTTTTAGTATAGGGGTATTTTAGTCATTTCCTTTTAAATCCGAATTTTATAAATAGGGTGCTTTCTACCCTAAACCAGATGATATATTTTTTTAATGAAAGCTTGGTACCTTCTTCCCCTCTCTCTCTGTGGTAAGTTCTTCTCTTCCCCTAATCTCTCCTCTTCTTCTAACTTCTATTTCTAGCCCTCCAACCTTCTTCTTCTCTTTCCACACTTGGTTATTTATTATTATTATTATTTTTTTTTTGTTGTTGTTATTGATCCTAAAAGTCTGGGAATTGATCCCAACCCCCTCTCAGATTTTCCAGCCATCCTTAGTTCAGAAATCCTTTGATTTCTTGGACTAGAGAAGCTGCCTTGATTGTTGGATTAAAACCATGCAAGATCGGGAGGTCCCATCCCTCGCCGGATCCAATCCACGCATGATTTGAATACGGTATCACAGGATCGTGATGATGGTCTGCAACCATTGCATGTTCCCTTTATTATTATCTTTACTATGATGTGGAATGTGAATATTTTAATTGATTTGCTTGGTTTATTTCGCTGGATCATTTTTGTGCTCACACATGTATTCTAGTTTGACCGTCTTGCATCAAATTTGGTATCAGAGCCTTAGGTTTTGCATGGTTTTTATTAGATTGAGTTATCTGAACTTAGGATCATCTATTTTCTAATCTAGGATTGTCTAGATAATTCCAGATCTATATCCCACTGAAATTGCGAACCTGATTTTTCAGATTCATAGTCCTGTGAGGTATAAATCTGAATTTCCAGATTTGTGTTTCATTCTAGTTAAATCTGAAAATCCATAGCATTCATACATCATATAGAAATAGGATCATACATCCATATCGAGGTATGTTCAAACCTTAGAGTCGAGTTTAGGAAAATCGAGTTTGAGTTTTTGGTGTATGCCTACTAGAAGTGGTCCCATCATGAGTGACAAGCAATTAAGTGATCACTTCGCTTAATTACTCCAAAAGATAACTGCCATAGAGACATCTAACAAAAATATCGAACGAAAATTGTTTGTCATCGAAGATAGACTTGAGCGATTAGAGGCATCCCAAAGGGAGAACCCAACTGTTGGGGGAGATGTGCAGTCGCAGGCAGGTGGTGTTGGTAAGGAGCTAGCCCCTAGACAAAACCCCACCAATGGCGGGCATGTGGGTAGAGAACGGACATATCGGGACCACTTTGATCCTGATGAGAGGGCCATGAAGAATGTCAGGATTGATGCCCCAAGCTTTGATGGTCGCTTTGATCCCAAGGCATTCCTTGATTAATTAGCTGACATGGACCACTATTTTGAGTGACATGAGATGTTAAAGAACCGACGAGTGCAGTTTGCCAAAATGAAGCTTGTGGGGCAAGCGAAGATGTATTGGACCAATAATGAGCGTAGGATTGAACGGGTGGGAGGAGCTCCCGTTACCCAATGGAGTGAGATGAAAACTATGCTAAGAGAGAAGTATCTCCCCCTCTCTTATTGCCAAAAGCTTTTGGAACCAGTGTTCGAGTTGTCGGTATCGCCACAAGTTTCGCTGGCTGGAGATAAAGATATAATATCGTTATCGCTGATAATATCGCCGATAACCGGAAATGCGGGGAAAACATGGTAAAACAATGTAATTTTTCAATGAAAATTCAGTAGAGGCTTAAATACACATATTTACATGTTTAGGAATAAAAAAATTGTAAAAAGAATGCATACATAATAAGTTTCTATTTAATTAGGGCCTACAAGCATGTGTTATCATAAGAAACAGTCCAATAGTAGCATAACAATCACTTAAATCTCATTAAACCAATTAACAAGTATAATGCATTCATACATTTTACAACCATGCATAAATAAGCATATAAATTAAACAAAATACATATGCATGATGATCCAACCATCCAACCACCCAACCATCCATCCCATCCATCCAACCATTCAACCACCCCAACCATCCCATCCATCCATCCCATCTAACTATCCATCCATCCCATCAAATCATCCAATCATCCAAACATTTATCCATCCATCCCTATCCATCCCATCTATCCAATAATCCAACCATCCAACCATCCCATCCATCCATGCCATCAAATCATCCAAAAATCACACATCCATCCCATCTATCCATTCAACCAATCATCCATCCATCCCATCTATCCATCCAACCAATCATCCATCCATCCCATCCATCCATCCCATCCAATCATCCATCCATCCAACCATCCAACCACCCAACCATCCCATCTATCCATCTAACTATCCATCCATCCTATCAAATCATCCAATCATCCAAACATTTATCCATCCATCCCATCTATCTAATAATCCAACCATCCAACCATCCCATCCATCCATGCCATCAAATCATCCAAACATCCACACATCCATCCCATCTATCCATCCAACCATCCCATCCAATCATCCATCCATCCATCCATCCATCCATCCATCGCATCCAATCATCCATCCATCCATCCCTCCATCGCATCCAATCATCCATCCATCCAAACATCCAACCATCCATCTAAAGATCCATCCATCCCATCAAATCATCCAATCATCCAAACATTTATCCATCCATCTCATCTATCTAATAATCCAACCATCCAACCATCCATCCATCCATCTATGCCATCAAATCATCCACACATCCATCCCATCTATCCATCCAACCATCCCATCCAACCATCCAAACATCCATCAATCCCATCCATCACATCCAATCATCCAACCATCCAACCACCCAACCATCCCATCTATCCATCTAACGATCCATCCATCCCATCCAATCATCCAATCATCCAAACATTTATCCATCCACCATCCCTATCCATCCCATCTATCCAATAATTCAACCATCCAACCATCCCATCCATCCATGCCATCAAATCATCCAAACATCCAAACATCCTTCCCATCTATCCATCCAAACATCCATCCATCCATCCCATCCATCGCATCAAATCATCCCATCCCATCCCATCCAATCATCCATCCATCCAATCATCCAAACATCCATCCCATCTATCCATTTAAACATTCATCCAACTAACCCATCCATCCATCCCATCCACCGCATCAAATCATCCCATCCAATCATCCATCCATCCATCCCATCCCATCCAACCATCCAATCATCGAAACATCCATCCAACCGACCCATCCATCCCATCCAATCATCGAAACATCCATCCATCCATCCATCCCATCTATCAATCCAAACATCCATCCAACCATCCCATCCATCCATGCATCTAACCATCGGGAGTGGATGATGTGTGGCCTCGGCCTAACTTGAGAGGGTGGCCCCCACCTTGAATTATGTATTCTATATCCATCTATTTTACAAGATCCTTTTAGGGCATGAACCTAAAAATGAAGTGGATCCAATTCTCAAGTGGACCTTATCATAGGAAACAATGGTGATTGACCATAAATGGGCCACAAAAGTTTTGGATCAAGCTGATATTTCCTTTTTCCCTTTATCCATGTTCACGTGACCTTATCATCTGGTTAGATGACAAATAAACATTATGGAAAGATTAAGGTGAGCCCCAGGGAGTTTCTAATGGTATGGCATTCAATCACCGTTGTTATATGGTCCATGAGATTTGAATCTTGATTTTTGGGCTCATGCCATAAAACGTTTTGGCAAAATGTATGGACAATGTGGATATAGAATAGGTAGATCATGGTGGGCCCCATAGTAAGGGCCTCACCTGCCATAAATATCCCACTCTATTTAAATTTTTAGTTTTTTTAAAACTGCATTTTTTTTTTCTTAAAGTGGTGGTGAACTAGTTTTATTACATGATACGAAACTCACACTCTAAAAGTAACTTAAAAGTTACTTAAACTATTAGTTTTATTTCCATTTAAAATAGTGGCGACATATGCTTTTAAACGGTGGAAAAAGCATACTTTAGAAAAAAGTTAAAAAGGTAAAGTTAAAGCAAATAGCTTCAACCCCTCTTTCAAAAACTCATGCCCATCCCTCCGTAACTCCGTTAGATTCTCCTTCCACAGGTATGGATCTATTCAATTACTTGCTCTATCTAATCTAATATCTTTCGCTTTTTTTTTTTTTTTTTTTTGAATTTAAGGCTGTATACGGAGATATAATCGTCGAATTGTCGATATTTTCGTTGTCATCAACGTTATCGGCGATATATATTGCTGATATTTGGAATAGAAACGAATTTTTGGGTTTTCGGTATCGCAAGTGCAGCGATACCGAAATTATCGGCGATAATATCGATTTTTCGCCGACAATACGAACACTGCTTGGAACAATGACAATCTTTACGCCAAGGATCCATGCCTGTCATGGAATACATCGCAAAATTTGAAGAATTTATGACGCGGTGTGACATTGATGAAGACCCTCTAGTAACGCTCACGCATTTCAAGACGGGCCTTCGATCGGATCTTCAGCGTGAGCTTTGGGCTCGTCCCATAACAGATTTGGACGAGATGTACCAAGCGGTGCCAGAATTAGAGCAGTATCTAAAGACTCCTGTCACAATACGGTTCAATTCCCAAAACTCTAATGTTAGGACTGGTTCTCAGGGAACTAGACCCAACATAAGTAATCAACCTAGGGCGCAAGCGAATGTTCCGCTTAGGCCTAGGGATGACAAGGGAAAAGGTGTCCTTAGTGCTGGTCCAAGTGGAGGACATAATGTGAGATGCTACAGATGTGGAAATATTGGCCATTCTGCAACTCGGTGTCCCACTAAGAGCAAAGGAAAAGCCGGCGATTCCCAGGATAGCGAGTATGATCAGGGCGAATATGAAGTCGAAGAATATTGGCCCATAGGATCATTGAGTGATGAGGATGAGATGGGTGATGATGCCACACTAGCAGTTGTCAGGTGTGTGCTAGCCCATACTAGTAGTGTTGACTGGCGTCCCAACACTATTTTCTACACGATCGCCAAGTGCCGCGAGAAAAATTGCAAGGCGATAGTGGATAGTGGGAGTTGCCAGAATGTAATTTCCACTAGCACCTTAGGCCGTCTAAAGTTAGAGGCCATCCCTCATCCTGACCTGTACAAAGTCTCATGGGTAGACAAGACTTCCCTTCTTATCACCCATCAATGTCTTGTACCCATCAAGTTTGGGTCTTATAAGGAGTCCCTCTGGTGTGATGTGTTGCCCATGGATGTAGGTCATCATCCTAGGCAGGCCGTGGCTATTTGATAATGACGTCACGATCTACGGTCGTTCTAATGCGTGTACCTTCATGCATAATGACAAGAAGATAAAAAATTAATCCAATGCCACCACAAAACATTGCACAGAAGAAAGGTGAGAAGGCTAGTGAGCCTAAAGAAGTGAGGAAATCCATACCCAAGTCTCTCCACATCATCACAACTAAAGAGTGTGAAAGAGAGACTGAGGATTCTGTGGTGTATCCCTTAGTGCCTAGAGAGGTTACACTAGCCCCTGTCTTAGAAGAGTACAGAGATGTATTCTTTGAGGATTTGCCGGATGAGTTCCCACCCATGAGGGACATCCAACGTGCCATTGATTTTGTCCCTGGGTCAACCATACCAAACATTCCTCACTATAGGATGAACCCTGCAGAGCATGCAGAGTTGAAGAAGCAGGTAGATGAGCTCCTGCAAAAGGGTTTCATCCAGGAGAGCATCAGCTCGTGTGTTGTACTCGCTTTACTGACACCTAAGAAAGATGACACAAGGCGTATGTGTGTGGACAGTAGAGCCATCAACAAAATCACGGTCAAGTACATGTTTCCCATATCTAGGCTTGATGACATGTTAGACATGATGGCTAAATCTACCATTTTCTCCAAAATAGATTTCAAGAGTGGGTATCACCAAATCCGTATACGCCTCGATGATGAATGGAAGACTGCCTTCAAGACGAAGGATGGGCTATATGAGTGGTTGGTCATGCCTTTTGGCTTGACTAACTTACCCAACACTTTCATGCGGGTGATGACCCAGGTCTTAAGATCGTTCATGGGAAAATTCTTAGTGGTGTACTTCGATGATATCCTAATCTATAGCACCACTAGAGAATCACACCTTGAACATTTGAAGTTGGTCTGTAGCGTCCTTAGGGTAGAGAAATTATACGGTAACCTTAAGAAGTGTTCGTTTATGTCCAGTTGGGTTGTGTTCTTAGGGTTTATGGTGTCAGCAGAAGGGATGTGCGCAGACCTAGAGAAAGACAAGGCCATAGTTGATTGGCCTGAACCGAGGAACATCCATGAAGTGCGAAGCTTCCATGGCTTAGCCACATTTTATCGTCGGTTCATTAGGAGCTTTAGCACGATTATGGCTCCCATTACAGAGTGTATGAAGAAGGGAGAATTTGTGTGGTCGAAAGCCGCAGTTAAGGCTTTCAAAGAAATTAAGGGCAAAATGGTCGAAGCTCCCGTCATGCGCCTTCCCGACTTTTTTTGAAGTCTTCAAAGTTGTGTGTGATGCATCTGGTGTTGGTATAGGTGGAGTTCTGAGTCAAAAGGGTCATCCTGTTGCCTATTTCAGTGAGAAACTGAATGAGGCAAAACAAAAATATTTTACCTATGATAAAGAATTCTATGCAGTACGTCTTTGAGACATTGGCGCCACTACCTCCTACCGCAGGAATTTGTCTTATTCTCTAACCATGAGGTCTTTACATTATCTTCACTCCCGGAAGAAACTTAACCCAAGGCATGTTAAGTGGGTTGCGTTCCTTTAAGAGTATTTGTTTGTCTTGAAACACAAGGCCGGAGTAGAGAATAAACCAGCCGATGCCCTTAGCCGTAAAGTGGCATTGCTCAATTCTTTGAGTGTGTAGGAGTTGTTGGCTTTGAGCAATTGAGAGACGAGTACCCCACATGTCCAGATTTTGGGGGTACCTATACGTCACTCTCGAGTAATCAGCAAAGTGCGGGGGATTTCGTGTCGAGAGATGGATTCCTTTTTAAAGGGAATCATTTATGTATTCCCCGTACATCCCTCCGTGAATTCCTCATTTGCGAGCTTCATTCGGGAGGGATAGCTGGCCATTTTGGCCGTGATAAGACTATTGCCCTCGTAGAGGATTGTTTCTACTGGCCAAGTCTCAAGCGAGATGTCGCCAAAATTTTAGGGCAGTGTAGAACGTGTCAGATGGCGAAGTTGCAAAAGAAAAATTCTGGATTATATATGCCATTACCTGTGCCACATTCTTCGTTGCAAGACATTAGCATGGATTTCGTGCTTGGGCTTCTCAAGATGATTAAAAAGCACGATTCCATTTTTGTTGTTGTGGACTGCTTCTCTAAGATGGCGTATTTCATCCAATGTTCTAAAACTTCGGATGCGTCTAATATTACTAAGGTCTTTTTCGATGGTGTGGTCTGTCTCCATGGTTTACCTAAGACCATAGTGTCTGACTGTGATGTTAGATTTACCAGCTATTTTTGGAAGACACTATGGCACATGATAGGAACACGTTTGTAGTTTTCTATTGCATACCACCCCCAAATTGATGGCCAAATTGAGGTGGTTAATCGCAGCCTTGGAAACCTCTTACGATGCTTAGTGGGTGAACATGTGAAAACTTGGGATTTGGTTCTACCTATAGTTGAGTTCGCTTACAACAGTTCAGTCAATAGATCTACAGGATTGAGTCCATTTGAAATTGTTAGTGGGTACAAACCTCGGATGCCCATAGAATTGTTACCCATGTCTGTTACCCAAAGATCTTCTGAGTCAGCCGATACATTTGCACGAGACATTCATGATTCGCATGCACATTTTAGATAACGAATAAATGTGAGTAATGATAATTATAAATGTTCAGCTGACCAACATCGTAGGTGGATAGAATTTAATGAAGAGGATTGTGTAATGGTTAGGATTAGACGAGAGCACTTTCTTCTAGGTTCTGCTAAGAAATTACAAGCTCACACTACTGGACCATTCAAAGTATTGCGTAAAATTGGGTCTAATGTGCACAGGGTAGACATTTCACCTGAAATGGGAATAAATCCGACGATCAATGTGGGAGATCTAGTCCTCTGTCCTAACCCTTCCATTGTTTCTTCTTCCCACCCTTGGCCACTTTCCGACTTTACTTCTCAACCTACTGCACCCCTTCCACCATTAATTGACTGTAAGGAAGAGATTGAAGGGATACTGGATGATGAGATTGTTTCCACACGAGATGGGGGCTTCCAAAGGTACCTTGTCAAATGGAAGAACAAGCCACCATCCGATTCCACGTGGCTTACAGAAGCGGAATTGCAACGGATTAATCCGGATCTTCTCGAGACGTACACAAGTTTTAACTTGTCGGAGCTAAGTTCTTCTCACCCGAGGGGAGTTGATGAGGACATCAGTCCCTTCAAAGTTTATTAAAGATGAAGGCGACTGACAAATACATCTTTATGGCTCGATGATGGTTACATGCACAACTAAATGATGATTTTGAAGATTTGATTACATTCACAACTAAATGATAATTTTGAAGATTTGATTACATTCACAACTTAAGGATGATTTTGAAGACCTTACACGTGTCCTTGGATCAATTGAAGGCCCCACATTAGGAGGACACGCGTGTGGGATGAGTTAGAAGACTGATATGTTACGCATGATTTTTTATTTTTTATTTTAAAAATTTTTTAGAAGGCTTTGTTTTGCATGGTTTTATTTATTTATTTTATTTTATTTTTTAAAAAAAACTTTTGTTATAAGGGTATTTTAGTCATTTCCTTTTAAATCCGAATTTTATAAGTAGGGTGCTTTCTACCCTAAACCGGATGATATATTTTTTTAAATGAAAGCTTGGTGCCTCCTTCCCCTTTCTCCCTGTGGTAAGTTCTTCTCTTCCCCTAATCTCCTCTTCTTCTAACTTCTATTTCTAGCCCTCCAACCTTCTTCTTCTCTTTCCACGCCTAGTCCTTTTTTTTTTTTGGGTTGCTATTGACCCTGAAAGTCTGAGACTTGATCCCAACCCTCTCTCAGATTTTCCAGCCATCCTTATTGCAGAAATCCTTTGATTTCTTGGACTAGAGAAGCTGCTTTGATTGTTGGATTAAAACCATGCAAGATCGGGAGGTCCCACCCCTCGCCGGATCCAATCCACGCATGATTTGAATACGGTATCGCAGGATTGTGATGATGGTCTGCAACCATTGCATGTTCCCTTTATTATTATCTTTACTATGATGTGGAATGTGAATATTTTAATTGATTTGCATAGTTTATTTCGCTGGATCATTTTTGTGCTCACACATGCATTCTAGTTAGACCGTCCTGCATTACAATGGATGGTCCAAATTGATTATTGGAACCATTTTTCTATAGTCAATATGGATCTTTTGTGCTACTGGCCATTAATCATATCGTTTGGATCACCGCGTCACTGATCAAATGGTTATTCCTGAGAGACATGGAAAATATGTGTCTATGTGGCATGGGGGGTTTCCATGTGATGGCTTCTCTAGATTAATCATCAATCCTTTCACCATAAACATTATGGATGATATGTTTTACCTGTAATGGATCGGATGGTTAGAATAGTCTAATTAAAGTGATTTTCAATAATGTCATGAACGATCCAAATTGATTGTTGGATTATTTTATCTATAATTATTATGGACTGTCCATTTTATTGTCCATCACCTGATCTTAAGAGCGTCTAACCAAAGAAATTCTTAAGAGAGATCAACAATCCAATGTGAGTGCTGTGATGGGCTGTCCAAAATGATCATTGGAGCATTTTGTTATATTGATGTCGCTATCATTTGATAGGATTGTCCTATCAAATGATTCTTGAGAGTTATGGGCACTTCAAGGCGGGGCCCACATGATGGATGAACCATTCTTAACAACTTATTACTAAGAGATCGTTTGTTCAGTGGATGTTGATCAGATGGTTAGGATTATTGGATCAAAGTGATTTTTGGAGACATGGCAATCCAATTTGGGACCCACATTATTGATGGTGTACATTTGATTGTTGGCTCAGATTCATCATAATTGATCATGACCCTCAATTTTATTGTCTATCAACTGGATGTTAGGATCGTCTAATAAAAGTGATTCTTAACAGCTATTGACAATCTAGGTCGGCAAATACGATGAAAATTCCAGATCGATCATGGATCATTTGGTTATGATTTAGCTATCCATTTTGCTAACAATTGATCAGAAGGTAATGAGTGCATGATCAAAATCACTCTTGAGAGATATGGGCAAACGAAGGTGGGCCATATAATGGATGAACCATTCTTAGTAACCCAATTTTGATCCATATAGATCATCCCTTTCACAGGCCATCAATAAGATTGTTAGAATAGTCCTGCCAAAGTGATTCTTGAAAGATATGGACAATCCAATCATGGGATCCACATAATGGGTGATCTAAATTGATTATTTGACTTGATTTTTATATTCTAGTTGGATCATACGTATTAGTGGCCATTGATGTATCATACTGATCATTAAATCATATTGATTCCCATGTCTGAAAGGAATCTTCTATATTTGCTATTTGTTTATGTAGTGACAATGAAAATCAGAGCTGGTGTCATCGTTTCAGTGTTATGATCTGGTTGTTTGTTTTCTTAGCCTTTCATATGTCACCTCTTGGTGTTTTTGTAGAGTGATTAGGTATGTAGTCAAGTGCAGTATGGAGTTTTTCTTTTTTAATCATTTTATCCTTTTGCATTATTTGTACACATCTTAGTAGTTATGCGGAGTACCATACTGGTCTCTCATTTTATATTAATAAGAAAGACCTCTCTCCGTCACCTTTTCCTCTTCCACTTCTTCCTTTCTTTGTCCTCCTCTCTACCCTCCACGCTTCACTGTAATCTCTTCAACTTGGTACCAAAGCCAAGTTTGCATGTTGAGGACTAGAACAGAGGGGACCACCACTGACATCATTAATCGAGATGGATGAAGTTAACAGGTTATGATGGTTGTCTTTATGAAGGAAAAAAACAAAATCTTCTACTAGAGGTTGACTTTAGAGGATTTATGATGATTTCAGTAAGCTTTTAGAGGTGATATCTCAGAACTAGAGAAAATTTCAAAAAACAAAAAAAAAATGATTGTGTTTTTTTGGGTGTGTCACTGTTCTGGAGTTTTTTTTTTTTTTTTTTTCCCTGTAACTACTTACCTATTTATTAGACAAATTGCAACCATCAGAAAATGGAGTCTCTTAAATTCTAATAGTAGTCATTTTTGGTGGAGATGTTGCTGTTCTAGCCTTTTTTTTGCCTTCATGTGGAAACTGTTTGTTGTTAATCTTCATTTTGAGTGATGTTTCGTGATTTATTGGGGCTATTAAAGGATTTGGTTGATAACTCACGCGGGTCTTTGTGAGATTGATGTTGTTTGGGTGTGTTTTTCGGATGATGTGCCTTTAATCCCGTGTATGGATATATGCACATTTGTTTGAGGATGTATTAGAGATTTATTGTGGACTAGATCTCAGCTTATTAATTGATCTATTTAACATACATAAGGGCTGCAGTTTGACGGAAGGGATGCCATCTAATTCAGGTGGGTCTTTGGGTACCATACATAACTCAAAGGGGACTGTAGCCTCTGTCGTTGTAGAATGCCCATAGCTCACATATCACTAACGTGAAGTTTGATGGAGAGAATTATTTGAATGGTCCAAGTATGTGTAAATGTTTATTGGTGGGAGACAAAAAAAGGCTATTTGGATGGTAAAGTTGTGGAGCCAAAGGGTAATGATCCTTCACATGATGACTAGGAAGCAGGCAATGTCACAGTCATGTCAAGGTTGCTTCATTACATGAAGTTTGAAACCACTTTGACATTCATAAATTATGAGACTATATTGTAGTTGATCAGAGAGATTGCTCATTTTTGGCAAGGTGTTTTGTTTGTGGGGGATTATTACACGATTCTTCTGGGAACGTGGCTTGAATTGAGTCATCATCAACCCATCAGGCCACGTTGTAATTGGGAATTAAGAGCCAAGATTGAAAATGACAAATATTCGTATTGGTAGGTCTCGATCCAGAGGAGTAAACGACCTGTATACAAATTCTCAGCAAAGGGCCTCTTCCTTCCTCGGGGACTATTTGCTTATTGCTTCAACGAAAAGAGAGTTATCAAAAAGTAATATTGTCTATTGATAATGTCATTCCCATTGTTCAAATATCCCCGATATTGTCTTCGTCTCCGGCTCGGCAATATTGATAACATTGGTAGTGATACCTATAATACTGGTAGTATAAGAAATTCTAGGTATCGGTAATGTATCGCTAATATATTGATATCGCCAATATTTTCTACTTTGTAAATTCTAAGTGTTGCTTATATTTCCAATGTATCGCTAATATTTCCGACTGTGCATTTCGAATGTCGCTTGTATCGCCAGTGTATCAACGATGTTTCGATAATATCACCATGTATCGAATTGCCAAAAATTTGTTTATTAAAACAATTTTCATTTCATTTTTTTTTTTTAATGTGCACATGGTTGTATGCAGTGTTCAATTCGTTGATGATAATATCATGATATTATCGTTATCGCAACATGGGCGATGCCGAGACCACAATCTTTCATTTCCTTCCTATTGTGGATGATTTCTTGGTGAAGTATCATGTCTTTTCGATATTTTGAAATATCGATGGATGTATGTTTGGATAGATTTGGGATAGATGGATGGATGGGATGGTTGGACTAATTTCTTACGACAACACATGCTTTTAGGCTCCCATTAGATGGAAACATATAATGTATGCATTTTTTTTAAAAAAAATTCCTAAATAAGCAAATATGTGTATATTAACATCTTCTAAAGTTTCACTGAAAAATTCTGCAGTTTTTCCCATGTTTCCCCAATATTTCCCCACATTTCCGGTTATCAGGGATATTCTCGGTGATATCGATATTGTTTTCGTATTCCCAGCCAGTGAAATTACTTACGAACACTGGTCATTCTAGATGATCAACGCTTCTCGGATCTTATAGTCACGTGGATGTTAGTTTGGTGGATTTAGCCATAGTGATTATGTGAGACGTTTCCATTGTTTCTGACCTATAGGCTGTTTTCGAGTCCAAAGTGTTAGTAGGATAGACAACACACCTACCATATATTGTTGTATAGTTATTAGGAGATATAGATGCTGCTGTTATGCTGTAATTAAGGGCTGTAATTAGGGGATATAGATGTTGTAATTAGGGGATATAGATGCTGCTGTAATTAGGAGATATTATGCTGTAATTAGGGGATATAGATCTTTCTTTGTTATCTTTGTAATTAAGGTTTGTAATTAGGGGATATGGATCTTCTTTGTTATCTTTGTAATTAAGGGCTGTAAATGATTTCTATATAAGAAAAGGACCACTCAATTGAGGGTCATTGAGCAAATCTGACATGGTATCAGAGCCACTCTCTGCAACCTTATCTTTGGTCTAATTTTCGTGGTTCTAGGCTCTGGTTTTCTGGGTTCTTGGGTGCGGGTTCTGGTTTGCAGTTTGTTTTTGGTGCATTTCGAGTGATTCTAATTATGGCTAACAACTCCAACTCAGAAGTCTTTCAAACTCGGTTTACAGGGAAGAATTATGCTGCTTGGGAGTTTCAGTTTCAACTTTTTGTCATGGGAAAGGAGTTGTGGGGACATGTTGATGGGAGTGATCCAGCACCTACCGATCCTACGATGTTGGTTCAATGGAAGGTGAAAGATGCTCGCGTAATGACTTGGATTCTTGGGTCTATTGATCCACTGCTTATACTCAATTTAAGGCTGCACAAGACGGCTAAATCGATGTGGGAGTACTTGAAAAAGGTCTATCATCACGATCATTCCGTCTGGCGATTTTAGTTGGAAACTGATCTTGCTGCCTATTCCCAAGGTACACTCTCTGTTTAGGAATATTTCTGTGGTTTTCAGAATCTTTGGGCTGAGTTTTTCGACATTGTTTATGCCGACATGTCGGCTGAGTCCCTCTCTGTTGTTCAAGCAGTCCATGAAGTTAGCAAAAGAGACCAGTTTTTAATGAAACTAAGGCCAGAATTCGAGTCTATTCGCTCCAACCTGATGCACAGGGATCCTTCACCATCTCTTGACGTGTGTTTTGGAGCACTTCTTCGAGAGGAACAACGTCTTCTTACTCAATCTTCACTTCCGCAAGAAAATGTTGTCGCATACGCTGCTCAAGGCAAAGGGAGGGTTCGAGACATGCATACAGTTCAGTGCTACAGTTGCAAAGATTATGGGCATATTGCTGCCCATTGTGCTAAAAAGGTTCTGCAGCTACTGTAAACAGAAGGAGCACATCATCAAAGAATGCCCAACATGTCCTCAAAACTGACCTATGAATGCTTATCATGTTACTGCTACTGGCCACATTTCGGATGGGGTAACCAACACTCAAAATCTCGCTCCAGTGTCATCTTCCACTGTTGCTACACTTGCCCTTACGCTAGAAATGGTGCAGCAAATGATTGTATCGGCATTTTCTGCTTTAGGGCTGCAAGGTAAGGGTACTATACGTACTATACCCTCTCAATCTTGGCTTGTTGACTCCGCTGCATCCAATCACATGACCAGTTCTCATAATATGCTTAGCAATGATCTGGTGTCGGGGAGGACAATAGCGAAGGGGCCTAAAGTTGGGAGACTGTTTCCATTATACTTTTCCATTCCTAGTATCATTTCTTTGGCTCGTACTACTGTTTCCAATAATTGTGAAGTATGGCATAACGTTTAGGCCATCCAAACAATGTTGTTTTATCTCATTTGCTGAATTCTGGTTCGTTGGGAGAAAAAGATTCTTCTTTGCCTCATGCTCTGTCTTTTGATTGTTCTACGTGTAAAATCGGAAAAAGTAAGATTCTTCACTTCCTTTCTTCTGGAAGTAGGGCAAAGAATTGCTTAGACCTTGTTCATAGTGATGTATGGGGCATTACTCCTGTTATTTCTCATGCTCATTATAAATATTTTGTGACATTCATAGATGACCATAGTCGGCATACTTGGGTATATTTTCTGCGCTATAAGTCTGAAGTCTTTGCTGTTTTCAAATCGTTTCTAGCATATGTTGAGAATCAATTTACCACTACCATTATGACTTTACGAACTGATTCTAGTGGAGAATGTCTCATGAATTTCTTGAGTTTCTTCATCACAAAGGAATTGTTTCTCACCGCTCCTGTCCTTATACACCTCAACAGAATGGCGTGGCTGAGCGCAAAAATCGACATTTGTTAGATGTTGCTAGGACCTTGTTACTTGCATCTTCTGTTCCTCCTAAATTTTGGGTTGAAGCTTTAGCTACATCAGTATATTTGATTAATAGGTTGCCTTCTAAAGTGTTAAATTTCGACTCTCCATACTATCTTCCGCATAAACAACACCCTAGCTTTCTTGACTTACACACTTTTGGCTATGTCTGTTTTGTACATCTACCTCCGCATCAACGTCACAAACTCTCTGCACAATCTGTGCAATGTGTCTTTTTGGGATATAACTTATCTCAAAAAGGATTTGTGCTATGATGCTTCTTCCAATAAATTTCATATATCTCGTAATGTCGTTTCTTTGAGCATCAATATTTCTTTCCTAGTTCTATTACATCATCTCCTGCAGTTTCTGTTCTTCCTCGCTTTGATGATTTGATGTGCCCTCCTGATCGCTTCAAGCCTGGTTTTGTGTATGAACGCCATCGACCAACTCTACCCCTTCTTGAGTCTGATCTGCCACCTGATCTCGTTTTGCATCCTTCTCAACGATCTGGCCGTACTTCTCATCAACCGGATAGGTATGGTTTCCTTCATACCTCCTTCACGGCTACCTTATCAACTGTGTCGATTCCTAATTCCTACTCACAAGCTGATAAACAAGAGTGTTGGCAAGGTGTGCCGTATCCGTTACGATACGGCCGTATCGGCCGATACGACTTGGGACATGGTCCTTGACACCGTTACGCGATCTGGTAAACGGCCGTTATGAAATTTTTCAAGTAACGGCCGTTGATGGGCCATGTGGCCGTTACGGACCCAAGGCTCATTTGGTTGCCCTTGAAAAAAAAAAAAAAAAAAAAAAAAAAAAAAAAAAAAACAACTTACCTTCTTCTTCTTCTTTTCTTCTTCTTCTTCTTCTCTTTCTTCTTCTTCTTCTTCGGGGATTCTTTTGCTACGGATGGATGTGAAGAACGCATTTCTTCATGGTGATTTACAAGATGTTTACATGCACCTCTTCTTG
Source organism: Magnolia changhungtana (assembly GCA_030180095.1). Lineage (NCBI taxonomy): Eukaryota > Viridiplantae > Streptophyta > Magnoliopsida > Magnoliales > Magnoliaceae > Magnolia > Magnolia changhungtana. The sequence continues at coordinate 15,095,532 of JASAUF010000276.1, forward strand.
CCTCATGAATTCATTAATTCGAATTGTGTGCGGCGAAGTGTCTCTTTCATTGGTTTCTAACGTGCAGCCCTCTCTCTCTCTCTCTCTCTCTCTCTCTCTCTCTCGGTTCGGCCCCTCTCTGTTTTCCCTCTTTTCTTTTCATTTCCCTCTTTTCTTTTCATTTCCCTCTCTTTCTTTTCTGTTTCCAGCGAAATCGAATACAATGGCGTGATTACATTTTCATTGAGCCACGCAGCTTGTTTTTTTTTTTTTTTTGTTTTTTTTTTTTGTATAATCTGCGATTGCCATGTTGCATGGTGCACACTCGCCATTTTATTGCATGCGGTGGGGCCACCTTGATTTATGTATGGTAAATCCATGCCATTCATAATTTTCAAGTTCATTTTAAAGCATGATCCTTGAAATAAAGGGATCAAAATCTCAATTGGACCACGCAGTTGGGATTGAATGCCGACGTTAAAATCTTCTTAAGGCCCATTTTGTGATCCACCCAAGCTTTGGATCAGCCTCATTTTTGGTCCATGCCTGAAATAAGTGGGCAAAAGGATGGACCACATGGATATACAACAAATGCCATTTTATATTTATTTTATATTTTTTCTATTTACGCATTAAATATGGCCATTTTTTTTAAAATTCGAAAAATCATTTTTTTCTTGATTGTTTTGCTATTTTAATCATGTCATCGATGTGTTAATCATAGTAGAATATTTTAATGTGCATTTTACTGATTTGGAGGTGCCATTTTATATTTTTTAATATTTTTTCTATTTACGCATTAATTATGGCCCTTTTTTAAAAATTCAAAAAATCATTTTTTAATGATTGTTTTGATGTTTTAATCATACCATGTGATGTGTTAATCATAGTAGAACATGTTAATGTGTATTTCTGATTTGGGGTGCCATTTTATATTTTTTTAATATTTTTTTCTATTTACGCATTAATTATGGCCCTTTTTTAAAAATTCAAAAAATCATTTTTAATGATTGTTTTGATGTTTTAATCATGCCATGTGATGTGTTAATCATAGTAGAACATGTTAATGTGCATTTACAGATTTGGGGTGCCATTTTATATTTTTTATATTTTTTCTATTTACGCATTAATTATGGCCGTTTTTTAAAAATTCAAAAAATCATTTTTTAATGATTGTTTTGATGTTTTAATCATACCATGTGACGTGTTAATCATAGTAGAACATGTTAATGTGCATTTTACAGATTTGGGGTGCCATTTTATATTTTTTTTTATATTTTTTTCTATTTACGCATTAATTATGGCCCTTTTTTTAAAAATTCAAAAAATCATTTTTTAATGATTGTTTTGATGTTTTAATCATGCCATGTGATGTGTTAATCATAGTAGAACATGTTAATGTGCATTTTACAGATTTGGGGTGCCATTTTATATTTTTTTCTATTTACGCATTAATTATGGCCCTTTTTTTTTTAAATTAAAAGAATCATTTTTTAATGATTGTTTTGATGTTTTAATCATGTCATGTGATGTGTTAATCATAGTAGAACATGTTAATATGCATTTTACAGATTTTGGGTGCCATATTATAATTTTTTTATATTTTTTTCTATTTACGCATTAATTATGGCCTTTTTTTTTTAAAAATTCAAATAATCATTTTTTAATGATTGTTTTGCTGTTTTAATCATGCCATGTGATGTGTTAATCATAGTAGAACATGTTAATGTGCATTTTATAGATTTGGGGTGCCATTTTATATTTTTTTCTATTTACACATGTTCGAGAAATTCCTCAAAAATAATTGCAAACACCAAATGTAAGATATTTTCATATTACATTCATTCTAATATATTTATCATTGATAGTAGATAGTTAGAAAATTAAATATATGAATTTTGTAGTCAAATTCAGGTTATCTAGTTCATAAATTCATTAGACAGTCCGATACAACTTCTCACCAAAGAGTGGACCGTTACACCACCATAAACATGTTCCAATTTATAAATGAATGCATATTTAGAATGCTTAGAATATTCGGATTTAATCCATATTTTTCATATTTTTTGGCAAAAAAAAAAAAAATTTTGCTGTTGTCAAAGACGTTACGGGCCGTTACGCCCCCGTATCGCCGTTACGCCCCCGTATCCGTATCGGTTTTGGAGGTCACCGTTACGCCTACCGATACCGATACGGCACACCTTGAGTGTTGGAGAAAGGCTATGCAGGAAGAACTTCAAGCTCTTCAAGAAAATCAGACTTGGGACATGGTCCCTTGTCCTTCTCATGTCAAGCTAATTGGGTGTAAGTGAATTTTTTCTGTGAAACTTCGGCTTGATGGGTCTGTGGACCGTTATAAAGCTCGTTTGGTTGCCCTTGGTAACCGCCAGGAGTATGGGTTTGACTATGAGGAGACCTTTGCTCCTGTCGCTAAAATGACCACTGTGCGTACTATTATTGCCATCACAGCCTCTCAGGGATGGTCCCTTTGCCAGATGGATGTGAAGAACGCATTTCTTCATGGTGATTTACAGGAAGATGTTTACATGACACCTCTTCCTGGCCTCTGCTCGTCATTAACGTCGAATGTGTGTAAGCTGAAGTGCTCTTTGTATGGTTTGAAACAGGCTCCCCGGGCTTGGTTTAATAAGTTCCGAGCTACCTTCGATTTTCTTTCATCCAAAGCCAGTATGATTCTTTGTTGTTTCTTCGTACGACTTCTGTTAGTATCGTTCTTCGTCTGGTTTATGCCGACGACATTGTCATCACTGGGACTGATTCTGCCCTCATTGATCAACTCAAGCAACATCTTCATGATTCATTCCATATGAAGGATCTTGGTCCTCTCCGGTATTTCCTCGGTTTGGAAGTTCAGTCCGATTTCTCTGGGGTTTTCCTACATCAGCATAAATACACGGAGGACTTGATTTCCTTGTCTGGTTGGCAGGACTCATCTTCAGTGGATACCCCTTTGGAAGTGAATGTCAAGTATCGACGTGAGGAGGGGGATCTCCTTCCTGATCCCATGGTGTTTCGACAGTTAGTTGGTAGTCTCAATTATCTCACTATTACACGGCTTGACATATCCTTTGCTGTCCTTAAGTCAGTCAATTTCTGCAGTCTCCTCGCCACCTTCATCTTGCCGCAGTCCGCCGAATTATTCGATATCTTCGGGGTTCCTCTCACCGTGGCTTGTTCTTCTCTACTCCTCTTCGCCTTGTGGCTTTTAGTGATGCTGATTGGGTAGGATGTCCTGATACTCGCCGGTCTGTCACCGGGTGGTGTATGTTTCTTGGTGATTCACTTATCTCTTGGAAGAGTAAGAAATAGGATCGTGTTTCCAAATCTTCGACCGAGTCCGAGTACCGTGCCATGTCGGCCGCCTGCTCGGAGATTATGTGGCTCCGTTGCTGAAATAGGTTTTCCTCAGTCTACTCCCACTCCTCTTCATGCTGATAATACGAGTGCTATTCAAATCGCTACCAATCCCGTCTATCATGAGCGTACCAAACATATCGAGGTAGACTGCCATTCTATTCGGGAAGCTGTTGATACTCGAGTTATCTCTCTTCCACATGTCTCAAGCGACCTTCAGATAGCGGACGTCTTCACCAAAGCTATGACACGACTACGTCATCAATTTCTTGTTGGCAAATTGATGCTTCTTGATCGACCAACATCAATTTGAGGGGGGATGTTAGTAGGATAGACAACACACTTACCATATATTGTTGTATAGTTATTAGGAGATATAGATGCTACTATTATCTTTGTAATTAAATTTGTAATTAGGGGATATAGATCTTCTACATTTATTCTGTTGTAATTAGGGGGATAGATCTTTTCTTTGTTATCTTTGTAGTTAAGGGTTGTAAATGATTTCTATATAAGAAAAGGACCACTTAATTGAGGGTCATTGAGCAAATCTGACACAAAGGAGAGCTTGCGCTTGGCTTAGATGAATTCCTACTTGTATTTTTTAGAAATGTAGGGATATCATTGAAGTTAATCTAGTTGTAGTGTTTGAGGATTTTTTTGAGCAGGCATTGATAAACAAAGCTATGGTAGCTTTATTCATCCTTCTTCTTCCGAAGAAAGACAATGCTTAATATGTGTCAGATGTAGTGTTTCAAATAGTGCTTGTAGCGTACGCTACAGGGTCATAGCGTGCGTTACAACTGTGTAGCATGTTGCGTATGTTACAATGTATTTTTTTATTTTTATTTTTAATTTTTTAGTTTTGTTTGTTAAAAATGGTGTAAAACTCACATTATAAGAAAACTTAAAATGTGAAGTTAAAAGCAAACCTCTCTTTATTTATTTTCACTTAAAATGGTGGTGATCCTTTGTTAAAGTTGGTATGAAACTCACACACTTAAAAACATTTAAAACTAAATTTAAAAGAAAAACAGTTTCAAAAGAGGGTTTTTGAAAACCCCTTTTTGTATAGATGACATTTGTATTGTACTTGATACTCTTAACCTATGAGATTTTTATTTCTTTTCATACTTCTGAGTTGTGACTTATGGTTTCAATTAGACATTATTAAAAACCATTAGACATTTTTAATTAAAGTGGTTTGCTTAGAAAGTTGTTGATGCGATAATTATTTGATTTGGTTTATGACTTTATATGTGGATTGGCTTTTGATAAATGATAATTAGTAACTTGTTTGAACTTGCTTCTACTTGAAAAAATGAATAATCTTTTAGGCATTTTTATATTTTTTGTTATTTATCATATTTTTTCTATTTTTAAATTAAAAAATAGAAGTATCGTGTAGCTTATGCTACACATTATGTTGTATGCTACATAGGCTGATTGCTACTCAACACGCTAACACTATTTAAAACACTGGTTAGATGTAGGCTAATGATGCAGGACATGAAATTCAAATATGATGTGTAAGAATTCAGGCTTAAGATCACATTAGTTTAGAAACAACTACACAAATTCCATTTCCCACATGAAAGTCCAAACATTCAATTAAGGGGAATCTATAAGGGTCCAGGCCTATACAGGCTAGGGCTGGAACAATAAAAATTATAAGCCAAGTGATACTAAAAGGGAAATAGAATTCAGCCACACATGCATAGTAATCAGCCCCTAATCCAAGGAATTCCAAGGAATTCCCTAATTTCGATTCAAGGAACCCTAGGGTGAGAGAAGGGGCAAATCAACTAGGGATAATGTAATTTAGGGTTAGGATTTACGAAATTAGGTATGAAAGAGGAAAATAGGAAGAAACTCTGAACCTAAAGTAGCTCCTGCGCTTGGATAGCGGACCAGGTCCGTCTGCACGTGCGCTAGGGGCTGGCCGCATGTGTGGTGGGGGACCGAATCCAAAACAGGATTCCTTAGTCTTGGTCGGCCAGGCTTGGGCTACAAAACCTTCAAATCTCACGTCGATCCGAGCTATGGTCTGGGTGTGGTGCTCCGTTGAAGTTTCAGCCCTTCTGCAAGGCCAGATTTTGAAAACTGGCTGTAGAGGGATGAACAACTGCAAAATAAACGGATTTGACGCGAAGATAGTTGTGGGATGGATGAAATAAGATGGATGGGCGGATTGGGATAAACGTGGCTTCGCACCACGGTAGTTAACCCCTTCGAAAAGGGAGGGCTTCGCACCCACTTTAATCTCAGCCCTTCGAAAAAGGAGGGCTTCGCACTCACTTTAATTTTTCCACAACTAAGAAACTCAGAGAGCAGAAAAACCACACAAGAATTTTTATTCAACTTCAATGAATCAAAAGAACTACAAAGGGTGCCTATTAATAGGGAAAACCTTATACCCCAAAACTCGCGCCATGTGCGCAACCTATTACTTGGCGATGAAGTAAACTAAAATAAAAACCAATCAAAGAAATCTAAAGCGTTCATGATGTATAAAATAATATAAATAAGCAAAACCTAAAGTATGAACTTAATCTGACTAGTGGGCCACGATCATGAGATTCCATGATGGGCTTTTCTTGACTATCGGGCCCATTCTTTTGAATCAAAACTTCGTCTTCTAACTAAGAGGTCCTCCCTGGACATCGTCATCAAGCTAGATCGACGGTGAGACCCTCCTTTTCCTAGCATAGGTGCGTAGGGGGGGCGGCGTGCGTGCGCGTGTGCACGTGATGTCCCCATCAATTCTCCCTGGTTGCGAAGATTTCGCCACTGGAGGAATAAAACTCCTGAATCGCTCCAGGATGTCAGGATCAAGTTTCCGAAGCTCCTCAGTGAACAAGTGCTGTCTGAAGCTGGGCGTGACTTACATATAATCAGGTACTTTTGAAATCCGTTGTCCGACGTTGAAACTATCTGATGGTCCAGGATATCCTCTATTTTCTCTATGGGTGTGTGAAGGTTAGGTATGAGAGGTAAAGACTGGAAAGAAAGATCAGGAGGAGTAGGTATGGGCGCTAGAGGCTGGGAAAATGGGTCGGGACGGGTATGTATGGGACGTAGAGGCTGAGAAAATGGGTCGGGAGGGGGCCATGGATCAAGGGATAAATTTGGGGAATCAAGATGGGTGGGCGAAGGGCCGGACAAAGTATCAGTGGTCCCCTGAAAAGTAACTAGATCCTCCACATTGAATGCGGAACTAGTTTCCATGGAAGGTGGAAGATCTACCTCATACGCATTGAGACCGTTTCGTTTTATAATTTTGAAGGGTCCAGCGCTACATGCGTGTAATTTATAAACGGCCTTCGGCGGATACCGCTCGGGCCTGATGCAGACCATCACAGAGTCCCCAATATTGAATTCTTTGAAACGTTCATGCTGGTCTGCAAAAAATTTGTAATGTCCATTACCAGTAGTGATCTTCTGCCTGATTTCTTGATGCCATGAATGAATGCGATGTGCAAAAGACTCTGCAGGCTCTGACGGCCTATGGGATAGAGACATAGGGACGATATCAATAGGTTTCTCAGGTTTATAACCAGTAACGACATAACTATTAAATGCAAACTCGGCTGTAGGTATTACGGTGTCTCATGTTCTGGAGTGCTTTATATCCCTCCTAGGGAGAGACTCATTTGGTAGATCATCAGGACAGACATCATGAAACTCAGTCACTACCGGAATGGCCTCAGTGGGTAACTTTACACTAGCATCTGGTGCACTCTCTCCACCCACAAGGCCGCACATGTTATACCCCTCAAAATAGTGGTCTTGATGTCCCTCATGGCGTGGGTGCACGCCCATAACTGATTTCTTGGCCAACCCCATTCATTGGTCTATCCTCCCGGCCACCTGCTTGAGATTGAACATCTACCCCAATGGTGGGGTTTGTCCTGGCGGAGGCCTTTAGTTGGGTAATGCGCACATCAAATCGATCAAAATGTTGGTCTATATGTTGTTCCAATCGCTTACCCACAGACTCGATTTGCTGGGACAATTTGTTTAGTGACTCTAGCGGTTGCTCCATGTTTAGTGTAGCGTGCAAGCCAAAACCATGACCCGTACGTGTGGGTATACACTTGTTAACTCCACCTAAGGACTTTCTATGACGACTATATGCAACTAAATAGGACTAAATGATCCTATGAGACTCTATACGAGGGAAACTACGCAGTGCTACTAAAATCCAGCAACACAGTTGTCAAAATAAGGGAATAACAGAAAGTTACAGCAATGTGAATTGCTTACTTCCTGCTAATAGAAATTTCAGCAACTAATATCAGGGACTACGGTCTTCTAATAGTTATATGTGATGAACTAGATGCATGAAGGACTCAAACTAACTAAACCCTAAATATGTGATGTATTCCCCTATAAGAACCCTAAGCTTTGATACCAAATTTGATGCAGGACATGAAATTCAAATATGATGTATAAGAATTCAGGCTTAAGATCACATTAGTTCAGAAACAACTACACAAATTTCATATCCCACATGAAAGTCCAAACATTCAATTAAGGGGAATCTATGCGAGTCCAGGCTTACACTTGCTAGGGCTGGAACGATAAAAATTATAAGCCAAACGATACTCAAAGGGAAATAGAATTCAGCCACACATGTATAGTAATCAGCCCCTAATCCAAGGAATTCCCTAATTTCGATTTAAGGAACCCTAGGGTGAGAGAAGGGGCAAATCAATTAGGGATAATGTAATCTAGGGTTAGGATTTATGAAATTAGGTATAAAAGAGGAAAATATGAAGAAACCCTGAACCTGAGGCAACTCCTACACGTGGACAGCGGGCTAGGTGCATCCGCACGTGTGGTGGGGGACCGATTAAAAAAAAGGATTCCTTAGCCTTGGTCGACCAGGCTTGGGCTGCAAAACCTCTAAATCTCACGTCGATCCGAGTTGTGGTCTGGGCGTGGTGCTCCGTCGAAGTTTCAACCCTCCTGCAGGGCCAGATTCTGAAAACTGGTTGTAGAGGGATGAACAACTGCAAAACAAACGGATTTGACTCGAAGATAGTTGTGGGATGGATGAAATAAGATGGATGGGCGGATTGGAATAAACGTGGCTTCGCACTACGGTAGTTAACCCCTTCGAAAAGGGAGGGCTTCGCACCCACTTTAATCTCAACTCTTCGAAAAGGGAGGGCTTTGCACTCACTTTAATTTTTCCACAACTCAGAGAGTAGAAAAACCACGCAAGAATTTTTATTCAACTTCAATAAATCAAAAGAACTACAAGGGGTGCCTATTTATAGGGAAAACCTTATACCCCAAAACTCGCGCCATGTGCGCAACCTATTACTTGGGAATGGAGTAAACTAAAATAAAAACCAATCAAAGAAATCTAAAGCGTTCATGATGTTTTAAATAATATAAATAAGCAAAACCTAAAGTATGAACTTAATCTGACTAGTGGGCCACGATCATGAGATCCCATGATGGGCTTTTCTTGACTATTGAGCCTACTTTTTTGAATCAAAACTTTGTCTTCTAACTAGGAAGCTTTCCCTGGACGTCGTCATCGAGTCAAATCAACGGTGGGGCCCTCATTTTCCTAGCATACGTGCATAGCGCGCGGGGGGGGGGGGGGGGGTCGTGATGTCCCCATTAGCTAATCAACCTTATTGGATTAATCTATAGGATTATGGCCAAGGTGTTGGCAAATAGATTGAAGAAGGTGATATGGGTGGTTGTCTCAAGTTGTTAAGGTCCTTCCTGCAATATTCATTGATTATTTCATTAGCTATTAATGGGCCCTCAAAAATTAATCTCCAAGGAAAGGAAATGTATAGGGTTTATTCTCAAAATTCACTCGGAGATGGCCTACAAAAGAATAAATTCGAGATATTTGCTCTTTGGGTTATGTGGGTTTTGTGCAGAAGTAGAGAAAGTGGATGGGAGTGTGCATCTCTTCACCCTACTTTTCAATCTTGGTAAATGGGACTCCCTTTGGGTTCTTTAAAGGAGAGACGCATTTGGCAATTGGATTTGCTTTCTCCCCTTTTGTAGTCATAGTGCCTTTAATGCAGGGGCATTTTCACACTGGGCTCGAGTGGGGTTGCGTGTGGGATACAGGGGCGCACTCGGGGTGGGCGGCCTGTGTGAGGCAGTACCCATGTGATTTGGGGCCCGTGAGGGGGTTTTGGCCGAGGTCCTAACCCATGAGATGTGGGGCTTGGGCTATGAGATAAATGGATTGATTCGCCATGCTCTAATAGTTCAAGCTTTTAGAGCAAGTGGTTAATTGTCCTGCGTCAAATTGGTATCAGAGCGGGAGGTCTTGTGTTCGAGACTCTTCATCGGGGATGATTAATGCAGGGGCATTTTCACATCGGGCTCAAGTGGGATTGCCTGTGGGATGCAGGGGCATACTCGGGGTAGGCGGTCCATGTGAGGCATTACCCATGTGATTTAGGGCCCACGAGGGGGGTTCGGCTGAGGTTTTAACTAGTGTTCGAGTTGTCGGTGTCGCTATAAGTTTCGCTAGCCGGAGATAAATATATAATATCGTTATCGTTGATAATATCGCCGATAACTGGAAATGCAAGGAAAAAGTGGGAAATATGGGAAAAACAACGGAATTTTTTAGTGAAATTTTAGGACATGCCTAAATACACATATTTGCATATTTAGGAAAAAAAAAAAAAGGTAAAAAGAATGCATTAAATAATAAGTTTTCATTTAATGGGACCCAAAAGCATGCGTTGCCATAAAATATCACTCCAATAATAAACAAAATGAGTTTATATAATAAAATTGCAACTAACATACAATAATTAATACATGTAATAATAAATGAATTTAAAAAGTACACTTTTCTGACCATATTTTATCCCACGTGGAGTGACGAGGTGGCTCGTAGTCACCATCTGAATCCCGTTGCAGTTGGGGCATGGTACTGTTGTCCAACATATTAGCAGTATTGTTACCAGGTCATCCTCTGCTGGTACTATGGTCCATCTGAGATTTGGATATGCTTCAAGTTTTGGATCATGCCCTAAATATAATTTTTAATATAAATGGACGACATAGATTTAGTCACATAATCGAGGTGGCCCCACACTCAGGGGTCCCATGCACCTGGTGGATTCGTGGATCCACCGAAGCCACTCCCGTGTTACCCAAGTAACACCATGTTACTCTTACTTGTGGGGCCCAATTTTATCATTGTGACAAATGTCATGCCCTAAACTCGGGAACCGGACTCACAAAATTCTCGATCGCTGAATCCGGCCCTGACAGGCTCCGTAGTATCCCATTCTCGGCTCCTGGCACCCATATACCAGGTTCCGATCCTGGGATCCTACAGGGAGGATTTTAAACATGAATTTCTTTCATAACAAAGCATAACCATAAGCATAACCCACGAACAATAACCAGAACTCCATCACAAAATCCACTATGATAAAAAACTTTAAGTACGATGGGCATAGAGGGAAATACAATGATAATAATAACGAAAGCTCTAGAAGCTCTGCGGCACGCTCCTGCTCCTGCTCAGCTATGGTTGCGTCCAGGCGTCACCTGCATGCATCTATTGTGCATAAGCTTATAGAAAGCTCAGGTGGTAAAAGTGTGTGCGCAAGGTAGAAATGCAAGAATATAATATCAGAGTAATGCAGAAACATGCTAATAAGTCTATGAATGCAATTAGTCATACCAAGGCTATGCGATGCAAGGCATGAATGCTATCGGCCGCACCAAGGCCATACGATGCAAGGCCTACATATCCAATGTCATGCGCAAGATGCAACTCAAGCATGCCAACCACATATCAATCCAGCTCATCTCTGGAGTATCATATATCAGTACAGTTCTCTCTGGATAATCACCGGGGTCTAATGCACTATACACCACATTGCCACCCTACACTAGACTCACAACCGTGCAAGTGGAAGAGACCTCACTATCTGCCTGGCTAATAGTCAGCCAATATCTATCCAATACGTCGATAGCGGATCCATTTACGGGCTGGTTATACTTAGCCTAGCAATTGCCCCCTACTCTCGGGCAGGTAAGGCCACACCCCCTTTCAATCGACCACGACACAGTGGGAGATGCGACCTCCTGGTATTTGGCTCTCATGCGCTCATGTATCCACTCGGTCTCGACGTCGGAGCGTCTTCCGGTACCATCAGGTTTAGGGACTTTCACCCAGGGACATCCTTCGCGCCCCATGTAAAGAGAAGATTTCCGGTGTCCAAACTTGCCATCCACGATATGCTTGTAGAGGTTGTGCCCCGATGTCGTTAGGGCGTACAACAATCACAACATATAATGCAAGATGCATGAGTCACACAGTCCAATCATGCATCAATCCTGCGCATATCGTGCTCTCATGTGGGACGACTCCGCCTATCAGGGAGCCCCATAAACAACTTGCCCTATGACATATGCAATGGTCAACCACATCTCATAACAAACATGCAGATGATGCGTATGGGCATGTATCATGATGCTATGCTGTCACATACTCATAATCGGTATCGATAACCGGCCTATATACAAGGCGGGGTCCATAAATGAACAACCGATCTAAACCATAATATAAAGATCGGCCCTCGACTGTGGATATATCAAATTTGTTAGCACGGATCCATCCGTCTACGGCGATGATGAACTCTCCTCATACCAAGGTTGGGCCTAGATGGCGTACCTATAACCTTCGGTTTCGGAAAGGGTTCCTTCTCCATACTATTATATAGCCCGCTAGATGCCCTAGGGGGCCTAAATGAGTCCTAGATGGACTCCAAGATTAAAAAGAAATAGTCCTACAAGCAACCAATGGGGGCCCAATATCTTGGGTTAACCCAATACGAATAGATGGACCATGCAAACATCTTTGGGGCCCAATGATTTGGATTAACCCACTTCGAGAATGATGAGAATGAGCCTAACAAGGCCTAAGGGAAGGTCACAATGTGGACATTTAACTATCATTGCCCATCAATGTGGACATTTAACCAACATTGCTCCCAAGGAGTGGCCCACATAGAGCCTAACATATAGTGGGCCCATGGCCTCACATAAGGGCCCAATACACATCCCATTGGGCCTCATACACATCATAATGGGCCTCATCATATGGGCCATATGTACATCACATTGGGCCGCACATATGGGCCACACATACATCATATCGGGCCTCACTCATGGGCCACATACACATCGTAATGGGCCTCATCATATGGGCCATATATACATCACAGTAGGCCTGATATCTGGGCCTCAAATACATCACAATGGGCCTCACACCTGGGCCTCAAATACATCTCAATGGGCCTCATGCCTGGGCCCCAAATACATCACAATGGGCCTCATGCCTGGGCCTCAAATACATCACAATGGGCCTCACACCCGGGCCTCAAATACATCACAATGGGTCTCACACGTGGGCCTCATACGTCACATCAGGCCTCATTAAATGGGCCGCAAATACATCATAATGGGCCTCATTACATGGGCCATAAATACATCACATTGGGCCTTATGGGGCGGCCCATAATCTAGCAAAATAGATGGGCCACATGTACAACATAAACCTCAAGGTGGGCCTGCAAGATGGACCTTAAATACATCACATGTGGGGTCCACGGGCTGGAGGGCGCTGATAAAACACGTACCTCATGCGGGGGCCACGAGGATGGACGGTGTGAGTATACAACACATCACAAGGTGGGCCTCACCCGTCCAGAAATCAAATGGACGGCATGGCTGAAAACACATACATCATGGTGCGCCCCATGCAGCAAACAGATGGACGGCTGGATAACACATACATTATAGGGGGTCGCACGTCCAGCTGGAATGGACGGAATGGATATACAACACATACATAAGGTGGGTCCCACCGTCCAGAGTGCTGGACGGTGTGAATTAGACCCATACATCACGGTCAACCCACATAGCACCGTCCAGATCTGGACGGTGGATATAGAACGCATGCATCAAGGTGGGCCCCGCCCGTCCAGCGAATGGACGGACGACTTGAATAAAACACATATATTATGGTGGGTCCCACCGTCTAGTAGCCTGGACGGTGCTAGACACATGAGCAGGGTGGGCCCTGCAGATGGACGGTATAACACATACCTTGTGATAGATCCACAGAACTTGTTGATGTCAACAACAGCTATAGTTGTTGGGGCTCGCCGTCCAGTAGGCTGGACGGTGTGGATACAACACTACATCATGTTGGGCCCTACCTGCCAAAAGGATGGACGGTTTGAATATAACATATACCTCGTGATTAGACCCCCAGAACTTGCTGAGGTCAATGCAGCAGCAGCTGCATGCTGCGTGGGATCCATCGTCCCCACCAATGGACGGTTGTGGATATAAGGTGGGTCCACACGTGTGGGGCCCACCAGGTCAGCATCAAGTTGATATTTATGTTCTCTTCATCTGATCCTGTCCAGATGGACAGGCTAGCGGGCCTGCCGCTGGATAGTCCAGCAATGGTGGGTCCAACATATGGACAACAGGGATATAATACATACTTCATGGTGGGGGTCCATCAGGGTGGGCCACACGGCCTCATTATCACTATAAAAAAAAGAAGAAAGAGAGAGAAAGAGAGATCGGTGGAGATGGGAGGAGCTCCACCACTACGAGCTCCTTCATGTACATGCATACATCAAGATAGGTTCCCTCCTTGTGTGGGCCCTCAATCACAAAAATATCAAGGGTGGAAATCCCATTTCCACCACAAATCAGTGCCTAAGTGGCCATACCAAGTACATAACATGGAAACTTCATGGTGGGATCCATGGAGAATGGTCCCGCCATGGATACATACATGCAAGGTGTGATGGGCCTTTGGCCACATCTAGGGACCAAGATGGGATCTCCACCATTGATTGGTGGGTCCCACTTGCCCTATACTAAAAATGAGGAAGATCTATGCAAAGAATCAAATACTAAGAAGCACCCACCTTCAAATCATCTTATCCTTCTTTCACCAATGGCTTCCAATGCTCTAAGGGGACAAGATTCAATGGTTGAGATGGTCTCTTGATGGTTGGATTGGGAAGATTAGGGAGAGGAAGTGGCTGAAAATTTTGGGAGCTCTCTCTCTCTCTCTCTCTCTCTCTCTCTCTCTCTCTCTTGCTAGCAATGGAGGAAATGAGAAATGAAAGAGAGAGGGAGAGAGAAATGCAATGATTGCCTAGCTCTCTTAGCTAGGCAATGATGATATGTGTAAGGCATGGGGAAGAGAAAGGAATCATGGGCTAGGGGCTAGGGTGGCTAGGGTAGGGTGAGGTTATCCTCATAATGGTGTAGGGAAATGTGCCATAAGGGATAGGTGGGTCCCACAACGTGTGGACTACGGCCATGATAATGCGCGGTCCACATCTTATGATCTAGACATTGGATTGGCGCATGAGACGCGGCGACGGCGCGGTTGCAATGGCATAGGTCTCGGGCTGAGTCGACTCAGCTTTACAGGATATGACTTAAGGTCACGCGCAAATGAAATTTATGGGTCGCGGGTTGCCGGAATTCGACCGGGAGGACCGCGGAATCCCACGGAACGGAACGGAATGGTCACTAGGACATGGGCCTGACAACAAATCCACTCCATTCATCCGTTTCAGAACATCATTTTAGTACGTGGTCCCCAAAAATGAGGTAGATCCAAATCTCAAGTGGACCATACTAAAGGAAACAGTAGTGATTGAATCCCACCATTAAAAACTTTTTACAGGCCATGAAAGTTTTTGATCAAGATGATAATTGTGTTTTTGCTTCATCCAGGTCAGTGTGACCTACTCAAGAGGTTGGATGGTAGAAAGACATTACGGTGCCCCCCATAGAGCACCAAGCCAAGTAGCACACACGACTTGATCGTGAACACACTGATTGGTGTTGAACATGCTGAGGAAATTCTAAGCGGCCCACCGTGATTTATGTACTTTATCTACTCTCTCCATCCATTTTACCATATAATTTTAGGTATTCATGTAAAAAATGAAGCATATCAAAACCTCAAGCGGACCACACCATAGGAAACAATATGAATTGAACGTACACCGTTGAAAAATTCTTAGAGGCCACATAAGTTTTAGATCAAGCTGATTTTTTATGTTTTTCCTTCATCCATGGTTGTATGATCTTTTATACAGTATTGATGACGAATACACATCATTGTGTGCCCTAGAAAGGTTTCACCGGTGGAATCATTATTCCCACTGTTTCCTTTTGTGTGGTCCACTCGAGCTTTGGATATTCTTAGATTCTGGGATTAACCCCTAAAATGACCTAGAAAACGGATGGGCGGCATGGATAAGCCACATATAGTCATGGTGGGCCCAAGATATAGTCATGGTGGGCCCAAGAGAGTTTACTTAGTATGATATTGTGTACGAGTTACTCGGTATGCAACAAAAAAGCCGTTACAAGCTTGAGACAGATTAGCTAGGGACGTCACCAAGTTTTGTGGACCCCACCACGATATATCTGTTATATCCATGCCGTCTATCCATTTGGCGAGATCATTTTATGGCATGAGCCAAAGAATGAGGCAGATGCAAAGCTCAATTGGACCCACCAAAGAAAACAGTGGGGATTGAACGCCTACCATTAAAAACTTAATGGGAGCCACAAAAGTTTTCAATTAGGTTGATATTTATGTTTTTCCATTATTCCATGTTTGTGTGAACTTATGAACAAGTTGGATCTCAAATAAGCATCATGGTGGGTTTCAACAGTGCGCGTCACTGTCCCCACTGTTTTCTGTGGTGGGGTTCACTTTGACTTTGGATATGCATCATTTTTGGGATCATGACATAAAATGATCTTGCCAACCATTTCCCATACATATATATATATATATATATATATATATATATATATATATATATACACACACACACATAGATATATATATATACATACACATACATATATATATATATATATATATATATATATATATATATATATATGTATATATATATATATATATGGGAAATGGTACAATGAGGTCGAGCGTACGCCCTATATCATTCTCGAAGAAAGGGGGTTTTTGAGGGAGGGTTTCGAAACCCTATATCATTCCCAAATCGTGAGGAAATTTCCAAAATCGTTGATTTTTTGCCGAAATTTCAAGCTTCCAATTGAAAAAGGAAAGGGAATTTTGAGGTTTTTCTTACCTCTTTGCAATGTTCAAAGATCGACAAGAGGCATTCTTCTGAGTTGTGAGTTCCGATTAACCAAGTACGCGATCACTCACGTATTTACAAAAATAACGAAATCAAAGCGATTTTTTGATTTTTTTGATTTTCCTTATTTTTACCTATTTATCGAAAAAATAGGTTGTTGGCTACAATTTTCCATTGATAGGTTATGTGGTTGGTGGCTAAGGTCGATATTCTCAGCGATAATCCAAAAATTATCGACAATATCTCCGATTTTTCGCCGATAATCGGGAGAGAAACGAAAAATTGGGGTTTCGGTATCGCTAGACTAGCGACACCGATATTATCGGCGATAATATCGACATTTCGTCGACAACTGGAACACTGGTCCTAACCCACGAGATGCGTGGCCTGGGCTATGAGATAAAGGGATTGATTTGCCATGCTCTAATAGTTCGAACTTTTAGAGCAAGTGGTTAATTGTCCCGTGTCAGCCTTAAGTACTTTCCAGGTTATTACAAAAGGGTCTTCAAGAAGAGGATATCTATGGGCAATTCAAGGGTTCTTGTCTCTCACTTGTAGTATGCAGTTGGTACTATGCTCTTTGGGGATGGGATTGTCAGGGACGTACAATTTTAGAGCTATAATGTTAACTTTTGAGCTGGTTTTTGGTCTAAAGTGAATATGATGAGGAGAAATGTTGCTTGAATCAATCTTGCTCACAATGAAGGAGCTTGGCTAGGGTACTGCTAATTTCCCTTTCAGGCATGTGTATTCCAATCATCATGCAAGATGGGTCTGAAATTTGCGATGGGTGATAAAGAAGTTCAATATGAGGCTTGCAAGGTGGAAGTTCAAAGTCCTTTCTAATGTAGGGACATTTTCACACCGGACTCGAGTGGGGTTGCCCGTGGGATGCAGGGGCACACTCGTGGTGGGCGGCCCGTGTGAGGCGGTACCCATGTGATTTGGGGCCCATGAGAGGGTTCGGCCGAGGTCCTAACCCATGAGATGTGGGGCCTGGGCTATGAGATAAAGGGATCGATTCGCCATGCTCTAACAGTTTGAACTTTTAGAGCAAGTGGTTAATTGTCTTGCATCACTTTCCTTTGGGGGGGTAGGGGGTGACACTTAGACAATCAGTTTTTGCCTTGCTTGTGGTCTTTATGCTTTTCTCTTAGGTGTTGGTTAAGGTAGCAATCCTTGTGGAATCAATTAGGGCCTGTTTGGATTCATGAAAAGCATAGGAAAGGAAATAATGTTTCTTGGGAAACCTTGTTTCCAGGAAATTGTGGGAAAGGAAACATTGTTTTCCTTGTTTGTTTTCGAACAAAGATTTTTTATTTTTTTTTCCAAAAATTTAGTATCTATTTTCAAATTTGTTGTTTGGCAAAATAAATTTTTTTCTTGAGGAATTTTTTTCGGTAGTCATTAGCATGTGC
This sequence comes from Magnolia changhungtana, assembly GCA_030180095.1. NCBI lineage: Eukaryota > Viridiplantae > Streptophyta > Magnoliopsida > Magnoliales > Magnoliaceae > Magnolia > Magnolia changhungtana. Next base: position 15,113,497 of record JASAUF010000276.1, read on the forward strand.
CAAATTACGACATGTGGCACATGTGGAATGCTTGAAGATGGATATTGGCACATGTTGTATACACGTCATATGTGGGTGCTTGGAGTTGAATTGCAACACATTTGAGGTGCTTGAAACTGTATAATGGCACTTGTGGCACAAGACGAACATTAGCACTTTTGACACATCAATGCTGACACTTTTGCACATTGGCATCATTGGCATGTGGCATATCTGGAGTGATTTAAGATGGACGATGGCACATGTGGCACATTGCCACATGTGGGGCGCAAGTGAAGATGAATGGTGATAGATGTGTCACATGAGCACATGTGGGGAGCAAGAGAAGATGGACGGTATTACATGTGGCACCTTAGCACGTGTGGGGAGCAGTAGAAGATTGATGGTGACATGTGGCATATTGGCATGCGGCATGGTGGCACATGTGGGGCATAATTGAAGATGGACAATGGCTTGTTTGGCATGTAGGCACATGCAGCACATGTGAGACGATTGAAGATGGATGGTGGCACATTTGGGCTTAACCCTTGAGAAATCCATCTTCCTTTAGTTGTGGAAAATGCCTTTCTTATGGGTGGAGGTGGAAAATTTTATTTAGTTATTTTGGAGTAAGTATGTAAGACCGGATTAAGGAGTTTGGAGTTGATGAATTTAGCATTGTTAGGAAAATGGGTTTGGAGGTTTGGAGTGGAACAGGGTAGTTTATGGAGAGAAGTGGTGGGTAGGAAATATGGGGTGGAAGAAGGGGGCAGGTGGACTAAATCTTTATTTTTGTATAGGCGTCATCTCTTTGGAAATCGGTGGCTTCGTTAAAAAATAAGGTTTGGGAAGTGGTATGTTTTTCTTTGGGTAATGGAAAGAAGATGATGTTTTGGGAGGACATATGGTTGTGGGAGCAAAAACTGAGCAAAGCTTTTCCCCGTTTAGTGGGGATTTCGATACAGGCAAATATAATGGTTGTAAGATGCTTTAGCTTTCAAGGTGAGCAAGTTATCTGGGCTCCTTTGTATGGGAGGAATTTATATGATGAAGAGGTTAAGGAGTTGGTAATTCTATTAGATATGCTCTCCAAGGTGCATCTTGTTGTATCAGAAAGGGATTCAATGCGATGGTTAAATGCAATGTCTGATATATTTTTAGTTAAGTCCTTTTATAATATGCTCAAGCCAATTCCTTCATTGCCCATTCACGGTCCAAGTCTGGTCCACAGTGCTTTGTAGATTTCATCACATGTGGGTAATGCCCAACTCTATCTCAAGCTTGCTCTCTAGTTGGTTCGACATGAGAGCCCATGCTGACATCCTGTCCATTTGGAGTCTGGCTGTGATGGCTATTTTTTGGCCTCTGGAGAGAGAAGAACTTCAGATGCTTTCTCAACACTTCTTCTCCCTCATCCAGAGTTTCTTTTCTTCTTCCACATGATCTCAAGGAATGGGCTGCGAACCTTTTGCACAAAGACAACATGATGATCTCCTCCTTTTGTGTGTGTGTAATCAGATGGCGTTTATATGGCATTATGGTGCTCCTCCGAAGGTGATTGCCCTAGCTTGGTTAGTGGGTAGAAACAAGTTGTTAACAATTGACAATCTTTGCAAGAGGAACATGATTCTTCCAAGTGTATGCTTGTCGTGCTAGCATGATGAGGAATCGGTGGATCATATATTTATTTACTGTTCATTTGCAAAAAGATTTTGGGATTGCTTCTTCAATTTGTTCGAAGTAGCATGGGTTTCGTCGAGGTCTATTGATCTGTTGTTTCTAGTTTGGAATGGTGGTGGTATATGAAAGATTGGGAAAAAAGTTTGGCGCCTCTGTTTAGTAGCCGGAATTTGGTTTCTTTGGTTAGAAAGGAATGATAGATGCTTTAGAAACCCGAGTGGGGTGAGTATTGGAGGTCTTTAATAGGGGGCCAAATTGCATGTCATGGAATGGGTGATTGCGTCCAAGGCTATCGATCATTTTCCCGATAGTTGGCTTGAGCTGTATTTTTTTTTTTTTTTTGTCTTTTATTATTATTATTATTTTTAATGTTTTCTTGTAATTCTTTAGGTTGCAGCCTTTTTTCCTAATAAAATTATTGCTGTTCAAAGATAAATTTTTTTATTTTATCAACAAAGATGGAAAGTGGGCAATGGTGTTTCCCACAAATTCCCCCAAAGAAAAGATTGCCAAACAATGTTTCATTTCCTTTCCTTTCCATGAACCCAAACAGGCCCTTAGAAAATATTCCTATGGAATGATTGGGAGGCAGCTGCAAATTTTACTTGGCTACTTCATGGGAAGTGTTTGGGCCAATCATATTTGGCAGTGGGGCATAAGAAGGATTAGAATGATGAATTTGGCCTTGTTAGGCAATTGGTGGCAGAAGCTAGGAACCGGAGAGTCTTCGATGCTGAGAAATGTGTTAGCTGTGAGATATGGTGTGGCCGCAAAGCGATGGGAAATTGGGCTAGAAGAAATCATGGGTTGAAAACAAGGCGTACCTGGGCTGCAGATTTTTTCTTGGGCTTCTTTTGGTTTAGGGTGGGATCAGAAAAAGTAAGATTTTGGGAAGATCTTTGGTTCAGGGAGGTTCCTCAGGCTGAAAAGTTTGAAGAATTATATGTAATATGTCAGAGCAAATGGGCAGCTGTTAGTGAGGTGGTTTTAAGGTTGGGCTGTAGCATTATATGTTTCCTTCTTTTTGTAAGAAATTTGAAAGACTTGGAGATTCTTCTTCTGGCTCATCTGTCGATGTTCCTGAATATGGTGTTTATTCCAATGACATGTTCAGACTGAGAGTTTGGAGGCTGGAAGCTAGTGGAATTTTCTTTGGTAAAGTCTTTAGAGCAAGAGTTGGATGGGGGTACTGTTGGGTGGAATTCAACATTTTCAAATATATGGGATGCTTCGTTGCCCATGATGATTCCTTCTTTCACCTGGCTGCCAGCTTGTACAAAATGTTAACTGTGGACCTCCTCAAGGATCGTGGGATGATCAGCCTGAGTAGGTGTGTTCTTTGTTGTGCAAGTGAGGAGAATGTTCTGCATCTACTGTTCCATTTCAAGTGTTTTAGAGCTATATGTGTTGAAATTACTGCAAAAATTGGGATTTGCTAGGCATTGGCTTCTTGGTCTGAGTTGATTGCCTATTAGTTGCTGAATGTGTGGGGTCTGTTAGGCAAAATCCTTTCGAAGATGATGCTTTTTGTGGGTTGCCGGTGTATAGGGTTTTCTCTGGGAAAGCTTCATCAGTTGACATGCTAGCCAATAAGATATGCAAAATGGTTGTGTTGGCCCATTTGAAATCTTAGTTTAGGGCAGTGTTTTAAATATCGACGATATGGGCCGATATAGATATATCCCACGATATTTCTTGTATCCCACCCGTGTGATATGAAACGCATAAGTAGTGGGATATATCCCACATGTTCAATCCGGTGAGCATTTATTATTATTATTATTATTATTATTATTATTATTATTATTTTCTGTAAATCATGTTAAATCAGTGTCAAATTGTTACAAATCCATGTTTTTTCATGTTTTGCATGAAAAATCATGGATTGGGAGCTTCGATTTTGAGATTTGGAGGACCAAGTTGCGGAAAACTGAAAAAAATAAAATTTTCCCAATTTCTCGCAAATCGGTTGCAATTTGTATCCAAACATAAAATCAAACATATATGTAACCTGATTTAGTGATTCTTCTTTTGTTTTTGAATGTATTGCTTGTGTTTCCACACGTCTTTTAATATTTATAAATTATATGAATAAACTTTGAATATACTTGCATCAATTCAGTTAGACAACGCATAGATTAGGACCCCATACAAAGAAAACCTATTATGTGCACTTGTTTTTTGTAATGTTTTGATTTGTGTGTATTGATGTCTTTTTTAACAATCACTGACATTTCATTGAAAACTTCAACCAATTTCCAATGTTTCCAACAACAACGATACATTACACGATACATCTGATATATCCCATGCGATAACCGATATGTATCCGTATCCCAAGGGTGCGATACGTAAAGCGATACCGATATTTCGAACACTGGTTAAGGATTTTATTTATTTATTTATTATTTTTTATTTTTTATTTTTAAAGTTATTGGATAGTCAATAATTGCCAGTTTGCGTCCTCGTGGCATGTACAAAAGGCCAATTAATGCTTCTTGGTAGCCCCCTTCACAGGGGATTTTAAAGTAATTTCAACAATCTCTCCCTGGAGAATCCTGGTCTTGTGGTAGGTGGCATAGTGCGGGATTACAGGGGGAAATTGTTGTGGATTTCTTCGGATTGATTGGTTTGCTAATTCAAATGCTGTCGAAGAAGCAGTGGTGCTTCAAGCAATGAAGATGATTCTTGTTTCAGATTAAGCTCAACAGTGGTAGAAGGGATTTGAAAAACGTGATTCATCATCGTCATCATAAGCACCTAAGCCTTATCTCTATTATTTGGGGTTGGCTACATGAATCTTCTTCTGCCATTCCACTCTATTAAGGGTCATAAGTTCAGTTAGACCATTGGTCATCAAGTCTTTTGTTACTACCTCCATCTGCGCCCTTTTGGACCTTCGGCTTGCCCTTTTGGAGCCTTCAACTTGTACAACTCACTCCCAATAGGCACATTTCTTTGTCTCCATTGCACTTGACTAAACCATCTAAGCCTATTTTCCCTCGTCTTATTACTTATTGGTGCTTCTCCTAAGTTCCCTTAAATGCAATCATTTCTAATCCTATCCTTCCTCGTCTTGCCACTTATCTATCTCATCATCCTTGTGCTAGTGGCACTCGTCCGATGAGCATGTTGTTCCTTAACTGCCCAACATTTTGTGCCATGAAGCGTGGCTGGTCTTATAACTATCCTTTAAAATTTCCCTTTTAGTTTGTGGTTCATGATGATTACATAAAATTCTAGAGGCACATCTCCATTTCTTCAACCCTACTTGAATTTAATGGGCAAAATCCTTCTCTCTCTACATTCTCACGAATTATCAACCCAATATATCAAAAATGGTCTTTTTGGGAAACTTCTTGGATTAAAAAACGTGATTGCTTGGGCCAAAGGTGGCACATTTGCGGATATTGTGGAGGGGTTAAGGGATTTAAGTCCTTTATGTTCTGTCTCTTTCAACCTCATTCACAGGAAGATGAATGCAGAGGCAGATTGTAGGGCTAAAAGGGGTGCAAGCAACATTAGATAGAGATTTTTTTGATAGATGTATAAGTTCAAGTTGATTATGTGAGACACGGTGGTGGTTGTAATGATGTAGGACATGACCGGGAGATGGACATGTCATGTTAGAGACATGTTGGAACATAGTTGGTCGCCCAACAAAGAAAACCTATTATGCAAATGCCGAAGTTGAAAGAACTACTCACATTGATTTCTGCTGATATACTCTAGTGTACCTATTAAGAAATAAAGATGAGACATTCAAAAAATTCTAGATTTAAAAAGCAGAACTAGAAAGCTAGTTAAACTGAAAGAGTAAAATCCTAATGTTGGATGGTAGATGGGATTATCTATCCTTAGAGTTCTCATAGTTTTGCGAAACTCATGATATCATTTATTAGGTCACAACTTTGTATTTACCCCAACAAAAACCCAGCCGCAAAATGCAAAAATAAGTCCCTTATAGACATGGTAAACTCCATGTTAAACAATATAGTATGTTTTGGATTAGAAACCTTGTTAGCTGCTTATCATATCTTGATCAAGATACCTCATTCTAAAGCTAGTAAGTTAAAATCCTAAAATCGCATAGGGGAGGATAATATCTATCCTTAGAATCGTCGAAGTTTGTGAAACTCATGGTATCATTCACCAAGTCACAACTCCTTATTCACCCCATTAAAATGTGGTAGCAAAACGCAAATTTAAGTTATTTGTAGACATGGTAAAGTCTATGTTAAACAATGCAGGTCCAAGTTCTTAGTTTTGGGGAGAAGCCTTGTTAACTACTTGTCATATCTTGAATACGATACCTCATTTTCATACCTATAAGACTCCATATGAACTATGTAAGAATAGACTCCAAACCTCATTGTAACGCCCTGAAAATCGGGGGTTGAATATAAGCCCAACTCCCGAGTCCCAGCACATCTCTTATGCAACATAGATAATGATGATTAAATGTTGTCTGTATTAGTGCCTTAAACATGAGTGAGATTATACCAAACAACATGTCATACTCCAGAGACATTTAAATTTCGCAAGCGGAAGACTGTGATAGATATATAAAGTACATAGATATGTTTCCCAACCTCCCGAGTATGATGGCATTACTGAGCTGAATAAATACATATCTGTTCCAAAAAGAATACAAAATGATGAATGCCCAACTAATCATATATCCCTGTAAACCCGTCGAAGATAACTGCATGTATGAGAACTCATCGTCGTAGAAGTCTGGCTCGGCCTCATACGTCGCGTCAGAATCTGCATCTAAGCCAGAGTCTGGTTGGTGTTTAAAACACCGTCCCAGAACGTGGGAGTGAGTGATCAACTCAGTGGAATTATAAAGCAAAGGTTAACATGTTATCAATTCAGTCAAGCAGTACAACAATCAAGTCCTAAGTACTCTTATTAATGCAAGGATGGTATATAATAATGATGCATGCCCTCGCCTACACTCCCTCTTGTGACAATATCTTATGATCGCGGCATGCACCCCTTTCTCTGTGCTCAACACCAACGCCAAAGGCACATGCAATGTGGTGCATGAGTGTGATTACCGAGTTCTTATTAGACCTTTTCATACAACAGGATTGGGAAGCTAAGGTACCTCCCTTATATCATTTCCCAAACAATGATCCATTCTAGGGTCGTCAGTCCTAGCTAGTCTCATATGATGTTGCAGTTCCAGGTCGCTACAAAGGGCTCGTCACCTCAATGTAGGCCTAGCTTATACTCTAGTTGCTACGGAAAGGCTCGTCGCCTCAGCGCAGTCTCAGAGTATGCTCGAGGTCACTACGAATGGCTCGTCACCTAGTCGTAGGCCGACAGCTCGAATACAGTGTCCCATACCACTGTATTCGGCTACGAGCTTAGGTTGCTCACTGGTCACTATAGGTGGGCTCGTCACCCCGGCGTTGGCCGACAGCTCGACCACAGTGTCCCATACTACCACCATGTTCGGCTTATAAGTCTTAGCGGATCGAGGTACCAAGGTTAAATAGGTTTCGCACTGGTAAGTTGGTACCTTAGATTCAAACAGTAGCGTCCATACATGGTGAACATACATCGGGTCAACCGGGTTGCTTGACAAGCTCGACTGGTACGAGCATACGTCGAGCCGATCGACATGGAGCGCGTAAGCACTCCGCGTGGCCTAACCACTGCCGACAAGCAGCGTATGACTCGGATTCATCGGGCGTGTCTGTCATGGTTAAGCCGTTCAACCACCGTTTACAGACATTTACCGATTGCTTGGACTACATAGTAGCCCCAATCACATTCCAAACAATAACATTCACATCTAGTAATCCAAAACAGCATGTAACAACTGACATCAGATATAAATCTTATTTGAGCAATTTAACAAACACATACTACACATATTATCATACATAGACATTTCATCTATACAACACATAGTAGTAAGATAGGTTACATAAAGGATACTATAACCCTAGTTAAGGGGATTGAGAATCCTATCTCAATACCCTCATTACATGCATTTAAACAAGCATTTTTACATTCAAGCATTTCATCAAACACTTAAGCTACACATATCATATACATGTAGTAAGGTAGTTATAACAGGTATTATAGCAAATCCCTTTACAAGGGTTCACCATACGTACAACAATCATGAATTCTCAGTTAATAAACATGGCAAGCATACATCACAATTCCATACTCATTCACACATTTCAACAAACACATGGAATGCATTTTAAATCAACATAGTTTATATATATACATAATACATGGAAACCCTCGTATCTAAGCACATGTGATAGCAATCAAGCCAGTCATAAATCATTATTGGCATTGAAAGCCTTAAAAATCATAACCTAAACATTTATAGTCCGCACCTCTCGCCGATAAACTAGTATCGAACTCAGTTTGTATGTCAAGTCTTCATCTACGGCACGACAGCCATCTATAGCATGAAATAGGTTAGCTATTTCATTACTTACATTATTTGAAACTCTAAAACAAATTAGGGTTAGGATTTTTTACCCAAGAACGGGATCGGAATCGCCGGAATAGAGATACAGAGGTGATAGTTAAGCACGTGGAGTGGCGGGATTGAATCCCACAAACAAACTCCAACTCTGTCCCTCACTTTCTTTCTCTTTCCTTCTCTTTCGTCTCTCTTCTCTCTCTAGGGTTTGCAAATTCGTATGTGAAGGGAGAGAGAGGGTTTAAGGCCCTTATATAGGCCTAGAAGTGATGAAAATGGCCCCAGGGCCATGGTATACTTAGGTTATAGCTAAAAGCCGTCTGTTTCGGCTCAACAGAGCACTTCTGGAGGCCTCTTTTCTGCATGCGGTCGGACTTAAGCTCCCTGGCATGGGATTTAGGTCGAGTTAAGTTTTCGGTCCGATCGGATTTGCAGATCGACCGTGGCGGACCAGTTTCAGTTCAACGGTCGTCGGCATTCGATTAGGGCCACAAGTATACTGACATGTGTTGAAAATTTTCCCTGATCCGAGGGTGCATTTGGGTCAGATTCTGATGGTCTGAATCCTTATATTTGGCCTGCAAGTGAACGACTCAATTCGCTTAAATTTGAATTCAATTTCTAAAGGTATTCACGTTTCTCACACACTTCGCTCTGAGCTCAAGTTGTGCGTTTCTGAATACTCTCTGGATTCGATTCTCGAGATGGTTTTTCAAGCCCAGTAAAGCGGTCATAAGCGTATAGTTTCGTGGTAATCGGACTTTCGACGTGCGGTCCAGGTCCAATACGGAGTTTCAAGGTGCTCCCGAGAGCAACTGGGTTTAGAGATTGGTCCTAAGTTATAGGGTAATATAGCGTTAATGATTCTACAAGTTTTGGGTCTTGCAGTTTGCATTTAAAGTGGTTCAAGCTAATTTCACAGCTAATCTAGTTTAGCACCTAGTTAATTTCGTCTAATTTCTAAAGGATTTGGTCCCGAGTGATTTCTGCCTGAGGTGGTACTCAGGTCTTTGTACGAATTTTTCCGAGACGTTACACTCATACTTAAAGATATAGGGTTGTAGAGCCTTAGTTGGACTCACAATGCTAAAAGACCCAAGATATTAAGATCTCTAAAACACATTTCATAGAATATGCACAAAACATTATACTTGTAGAATCTTATATCCCGCTAAACACTATAATAAAATCTAGGGATGCAATCTCTTCTATAACTAGAAAGGAGTCAAGTTCTTAATATTCTAGTAATAGTAGTAGCACTCAAATATCTTATGACACCACTAGTCCCATCACAGAGGACAGAGAACTTAGGACTAAGAGGATCGGGATAAGTATATCCTTTAGACCTGACTTTACTTTCTGTTAGTAGAAGGAGATAGAGAAAACATAACAAGGGGAAATCATGTTAATATGTAACAAATAAAGTGATTCTCTAACTCTTGGGACGATGTCCTTGGATCTTAGGATGATGCTCGTAGATGCTTCCTTTTGTAAGGAGGCTATAAATGATGAGACATTCAATAATGCAAAATGGAATATGAAAATGGGTGGATTTGCCCTAGGATAAAATCCAATAAGCTTTAAATGGATATTGAAAAGAAAATTAAGACTACATGGGACACATAAAGGTTTAAGGCCAAATTAGTGGCTATGGCCTACGGGAGTTACAAAGAGGTGTTTGACTTTTTCAATGCTTATGCTCCAGTAAGGAGGATATCCACAATCCGAGTTTTGGTTGCTTTAGCATTCATATAAAATTAGAAATCCATGAGATGGATTTAAAGACAAAAATGGTAATCTCGATAAAGAGGTCTATATGGAGCAACTGGAGTCGGAAGGTTTCAAAGTTCGGGGGCAAGAAAATAAGGTATGTAAATTAATTCACTATATGGACTTAAACAAACACATAAAATCATTGCGGCCTCTCTCTCTCTCTCTCTCCCTCCCTCCCTCCCTCCCTCCCTCCCTCCTCCCCTTGGGGCCGTTACAACCTCATAACGTGTAATGGAGGCCACCATTACTGTTATGTAACAGCCGTAATGACAATTACATAAATGTTTTTTGCATGCTCTGTTAGAAATACCATTATTGGCAAGGCCTTTGGCACTTGTCTCTATCTATTGTGATAGTGAAGCGACATTGTCAAAGGCATATAACATTAGTCCGAGACAATTATATGTGTTAGATACTTGGAGATGGTAAATATTATTCGATCCATCTAAAATCTAGCGGACCCTTCTACCAAAGGATTGGCAAGGGATGTTGTCAGTAGAACATCAAGAGGAATGAGACTTAAGCCAATTTCATAGATATCGAATGAGGAAAACCCAACCAAAGTTAATAGTTTTAATGGACTATGCATTATGTACCTCACAGAAAGTGGCTGAAGCAGTACTCTACTTTTTCCTATTTGTCTTCAGTGTTGTCAAAATCCTATGATTTATGATTTACGATAAATGATTTGAGTTGAATCTTAAGCAAAACGATTTGAATCTCGCATTTGAATCCCTTTTTATATGTGTTAACAGTAGTGGCTATGGGCCTATGACCCACTTACTTGGTCTTGGGATGTTTTGGGAACATAGTTTTTTGTTTTTTCGGTAGTTTTGCTTTTATTTACTTAAGGGTGCTTTTGTAATTTCATTCATTTATAAAATAATATAATAGAAAAGTAGGAACGTGAGCCCTAGCTCTTAATTCCATTTTCTCAAGTTTCTTCTCTCCTTTTTTCTTCTTTTCATATTTTCTTCTACTTTTCTCTTTTCCATACCAATTTACATGGTATCAAAGCCATCCTAGAAGTTGTTTGGACTCCGTAATTCCTCCCTATCTAACCCAAGTTGTTAGATCTTTTTCTTGAGGGAATTCCAACATGCTGGGGGTTGATCAGACTGCAAAGGGTAGTGCGTTTCGTCATCCATTTGTGCAAAAAATATGTTGTTTTATGCGTTGTTCCTCGAGTATAAGGAAACGCTCATGAAAAGGAGTGTACATACCGTGTCGAATTATGAAGGCTTGGTGATTCCTCATAAGGTGATGTTAAAATCATTTGTTTAAGATGTTTGAGTTATGTTGAAACATTTCATTTGATAGAATATTCTCTCCCGTTAAGTCATGCGCAATGTGGGTTTGGTATTGATGTCGATTAGGGTGATGATGGGCCAACAATCTTTACGTTATTTTATTGCGGAAGTATAGTTGTGTGTGGATCTCCTCTCGGGTCAACATTTCTCTTCTGGCTTTGAAGCAAGTTGATTGTGGAATATCTATGGAGCTGAAAAGTATAGTCGTTGGTTCCTTATCTCTTGGGAAAATGTCTGGACCCTCCTTCAATGCATCAATAACTTCTGTGAAGTTGAATGGAATTACCTTCTGTGGGCCAAATTTATCGAGATATTACTCTTAGCCCACGAAAAGGATCAGTTCCTCACTGATCCTAAGCCGGTGGAATCTGATCCAAAATACATGCAATGGGTGCATGATGATGTTAGATTTGCTCTTTGTTATGGAATAGTATGGAGTTTGAGGTGAGTTCTAATTTGGTTTTCTTAAGCACATCAAAGGATGTTTGGGATACTGTAAGGAAGATGTATTCCTTAGAACAGAATGTTTCTTGGGTGTAATAGTTGTGTGTGGAAATCGTTTCCTTTCAAAAGGAGGACATGCCCCTTCGTAAATAATTTGCAAAGCTAATTGAAATGTGGGAAGAGCTGCCCATATATCATCCCATTACCTCAGATGTCACCCCTATGAAGCTGCAATGGGACATCCTTCTTTTTAGAATCTACAAACTTTCATTCCATCTCTTCCTAAGGTGTCCAAGTAAATGTCAAAGAGTCCACTTCCCTTAGAATTGAGTCAAAATGTGATGTTTCTTTTTAAATTAGTCCATAATGATGTGTGGGGACTAGCTCGAGTCCCTAGTTTATTAGGTTTTAATTACTTTATTATCTTTATTAATAATTATTCTAGAATGACATAGTTATATGTAAGAAAGCATAGGTTTGAAGTCTTTTATGTAATTTTGAATTTCACAATGAAATAAATAGTCAATTTGGTGTGAAATTGTGCATGTTAAGGTCAGATAATGCCTCGAAATTCGTTTTTCGAGATTTTCAAACATACTTACAAAGTCAGGGCATTATTTACCAGAGTTCTTATGCATACACACCACAAGAAAATGGGGTGGCGATGCATTTCTTACTGCGTTTCAAATGAATGTTCTGCAGTTTTATTGGGGCGATGCATTTCTTACCGCTTGTCATTTAATTAACATGATGCCTTCATCAGTTTTAGATTGCAGAATTCTGTTCTCCTTGTTATTTCCTAATCAACCAGTTTTTTCTATTCCTCCCAAAGTGTTTAGTTGCACCTGTTTTGTTCATATATTTGGGTTAAGTCAAGATAAACTTTTGCCTCATACTCAAAAGAGTTATCAATGTTCTTCCCCTATACTTAAGAAACATTTTGTAATTGTTGATGTCACCTTCTTTGAAAACGTTCCATTTTACGTTAAAGATGAGCATACTATTGAAGTCACATTCCTGGAAACTCCCTTGCCAAATGTATTTCCTTTAGAATTTGATGTTGAGATACTAGTGCCAACACATAGGATTTTACGCAGACTTACTACAGGAAAAGGAGAAAAGACCATGCATTATAGACTATTCCTCTTCAGTCCACACAATTGACTACTACATGTATTGAGGTTCTTGGTTCGTCTGAGTCTCATGAGGTTACCAATGATCTTCCCATCGCTGTCCGAAAAGGTAAACGTTCTTGTGTTACTAATTCAATTTCCAATTTTGTTACATTTTCTCATTTGTCTACAAACGATCGTAAGTTTACCCTTACCTTGTTTGATGTATACATTCCCAAGTCAGTTCATGAGGCATTGTTGGATGAAAATTGGAAAGGATCTATGGATGAAGAGATGGAAGCCATGTATTTCAATGATACCTGGGTGCTGATTGATCTTCCATTAGGTAAGACTCCAGTAAAGTGTAGATGGGTGTACACAATCAAGTTCCTGCTTGATGGATCAATTGATCGTTACAAAGTCAGATTGGTCACTAAGGGGAATACACAAATTTATGGAGTAGATTATCTTGATATGTTTTTACCAATAGCTAACCTTAATCTGGTTCAAGTTCATCTATCACTAGAAGCAAATCATGATTGGCCACTTTTTCATGTAGATGTGAAAGGCGCATTTCTGCATGGAGATTTACACGAGGAAGTCTACATTGAGTAACCTCCTAGGTATTTTGCTTAGGGGGAGTCATCCAAAGTATGTAGATATGGATTGAAACAATTTGCACAGGCCTGGTTTGAGAAGTTCAATAGTGTGGTTGTGTCAATTGGATTAAAAAGATGTAAGGTACATCACTCAGTTTTTTGAAGATGTTCTACCTTCGGTCGGAAAATACTTGCTGTGTATGTGGATGATATGATAGTGACAGGTGATGACTTGGAGGGCATTGAGAAGTTGAAGTCATATATTCAAACTCAATTTCAGATCAAAGATCTTGGTTTTCTTCGATATTTTTAGGAAGATCGAGAGTTGGCATAAATCTATGTCAAAGAAAATATGTTTGTGATTTATTGGAAGAGTCAGGTATGTGGGGTGCTAGACCGGTTGATACACCAATGGACCATTACCTTAAGCTTGAACTTGAAGAAGTGTTAAAAGACCTTGATATGTATAGGAGATTTGTTGGCAAGCTCATTTATTTTACCGTCACCAGGTCTGATATCGCATTCCCTGTCAATGTGGTGAGCCAGTTCATGCAATATCCAAGGACAACACATCTTGCAACAATTATGAGAATCCTCGGGTATTTGAAATGTTCACCTGGGAAGGGTATTTTATATAGAGCGCATGGCCATCTCTAAGTAGCCGGTTATTCAGATGCAGATCATGCAGGGTCGTGATGTGATAGAAGGTTGACTATGGGTTATTGCACCTTCCTAAGTGGTAATGTGGTTACTTGGAAAAGTAAGAAACAAAATGTAGGTGCTAGATCAAATGCTGAAGCTGAATACAGGGAAATGGCGCATACAACTTGTGAACTTGTGTGGTTAAAGTCTCTTCTCGAAGAATTGAGATTTGGAGTTCAGGTTTCAATGTCTTTACATTGCAACAATCAAGTTGTGACACATATTGCCAATAATCCAGTGTTTCATGAGAGAATGAATTATATAGAGGTTAATTATCATTTCATTCAGGACAAGATATGTCAAGGAGAGATCCACACCTTATATTTCTTCCCACTATCAAGTTGCAGATTTATTCACCAAGGCTCTTGGAAAATCTTAGTTTGACAAACTAGTCTCCAAGTTGGGCATGCAAGACATTTATGCTCCAGCGGGCGTGTTAATGGTAGTGGCTATGGGCCTATGCCCCACTTAGTCTTGGGATGTTTTAGGAACATAGCTTTTGTATAAGGGGTATTTTTGGTAATTTTGCTTTTATTTACTTAAGGGCACTTTTGTAATTTCTTCCATTTATAAAATAATATAAGAGAAAAGTGGGAACGTGAGCCCTAGCTCTTAATTCCATTTTCTTAAGTTTCTTCTCTCCATTTTCTCTTCTTTTCATGTTTTCTTCTACTTCTCTCTTTTCTATACCAACTTACAATATGAATCCTTCGATTTTATGATTTGAATCCTAGGATTAACAATTCAAATCTTGATTTACGATTCAAATTATAATTGATTTCTTCTATTTTAAGCTTCACTTGGCTTTTATTTTATGTTTTTAAATTGGTTGGGGCTTTAAGAATCATTTATACAAAAAACTTTAAAAAAAGAATTGTTTAGAAAAGTTAAATTATTTTATTTTGTTCTTTATAAGAGATTAAATGATATATATTCTCTTCAACGTCAAATCGTAGAGTTTTTTTTTTATATATAATTTATTTTTATGATTTCTTACTTCTTGACCAGTCAAAACATCAAAATGACGTATGACTTATCTAGAATATTTTTATGGATGGTTACGATCATGTCGACTTATTTATTGTAAAATGATGGTTAGAAATCAAAATATCTTTTTTGGTTGGTCTACATAATCAAATGCCGCTTTTCCAATGTGATTCTACATTTAAGAAAGAACATAAATTAATCACTAAAAAAAAAACAAGAAAATAAATTTAAAAGGTTCCTTGTATGTTTTTTAAGAAACAAAATTCTTAAAAGACAAAAAAAAAAAGGAAAGATAAAAATCCTTTAACACTATCATTACATGGCATTATATGGTGCATATTGATGGGAAAAGAATATACGCTTAGTTTTTAATTTTTTCTGATTTAGTTATATATTTTTTTCCTTCATACTTTTAACAAAATCATAAAAAAAAATCTTACAATTTACGATACGATTTGCAATTCGATACGATTCAACCCCTATTACAATTTGCGGTACAACAACGCCGTTGACAACATTGTTGGTCTCATTCCTTGATATATGTATAGCACTAGGTGTTCGTAATGAATAAAAGGAGGTTGAGCATTTGCTCTTAACGAATTCCTTCAAGAGTGCTATCGTTACAAGTGCATTCATGAGGACTCACTTACAGAAACTCCTTGATGTTCACGAGTTTTTGGGTGCTCTTATGAATTCTTGGGTTGAGTATAAGGCTGTTATGTGCTACTATTTTAGAACATATTACAATTGAAAATATGTGTATGATATATCATATAAGATACTTAGTTCAGGACCAAGGTCACTATGTATTTTAACACAACTTTTATGTGTCTACAGAAGTGTGTATTAAATAACGAATAGTGTGTAGCATAGTGTTCACCCCTCTTAAGCCGAGTCATAAGCTACATAGCGTATAGCATAAGCTGCATGCTGCTCTTAGATTTTTAATTAAGGTCGGGCTTGTCCGGGAGGATGACGGACCGCTCCGTCTGGGAGGATCCAAATCCTCTTTCCCGTCAAGAGGCTGATGGAGGCTGGTCTATGGTACCTTTAAGAAGATTCAAAGACAAGGGATTAGTCAAGAAAAGAAGATCGGATTCCTATCCTACCCTGTTTGTGAAGGATTACCCACTTGGGTGGCTCTCCCTCAATCTTAAGAGGGTGTTTGGTAGGGTTGGGATTGTCATGGACGTCGTGATGCCTAGACTCAAGGATACGGGGGCTTATAGGGGTTTTGCGCTGGTGAGGATGAGCTCAGAGGCAGAGTTGAAGGAGGCGATAAAATCCCTTAATGGAGTGAGTTTCAGGGGCATCAAAATGCGAGTTCAGAGGGCGAGGTTTGGTCCAGAGCAAAGGTTTAAGCACCGGAATAGGGCTCTGCTGGTCATCCTTCCTTCGGCACAGTATAAAAGTGGTCATAATAGCTCCCTGTTCCACTAGGGAGCTACCTCATTCAAACGGATTTTGTTGAATTGTAAAGAAGATACTCCCAGTCTTGAGAAGTCTTTTGACAGGGTGCAGGAGAAGGTGGAAGTTGCAGCAGTGGAAAGGGCAAACTCTAAGGATCGCGTCGCACCGGTGATTGAAGTAAACCTGAGGGAGTTCGCTAAATCTAAAGACTCCCTGCAGAATTCAGTCGTAGCCTTCACCAAGGAAGGAGTTTCCCTTACCCAGGTCCGCCAGTGGCTAGATGACTGCATCAGAGCCCCTGTGTCTAGTTTCATGATTTCGCCTATTGGATTTAACGAGTTATGGATCAGAACGAGCTCCGATCTTAACATCGAGCTGTTAATCATGGCAGGAGTGATACACACGGATGGTCCGATTGTTACGATTCATAGTTGGGAAGAATATTCAATGTTTGGGTTCGAAGAGGTGTGGATTCTAGTGTGGTCGATTCCCCTGGAGTTGTGGTTTGAGGGGCTTCTAAAGGTAGCGTTCGAAAGTCTGGGCCAGCTTATCGTGCTCGATTCCAAAACGGTGTCGGGGGAAGAGATGGGGGTGGCTCGAGCGAGAGTTCGGAGGAAAAAGGGGAGGCCTCTACCTTAATGCATTCAAATTTCGGTAGATCAGAGAGAGTTGGTCCTTCCAGTTCAACAAGAAATCAAAAACGCCCCTATCCCGCGTTGGGGTGATCTGTGGAGGTTGAGGGAGGAAGCTCAGCTCCCGCGGTAGGTTATGCCCCCACTGGGGTCTGTAGATGATGGAGTTCGGTGTGGGTACTCCCCTGGGATATCGAATCACCGCTCTTTGGGGCTATCATGCGCATCAGGTGCGCAGATTAATGGGAACGACAGCTGTCCTCCACGTGCAGATAGGGAGGGGTACGTGGCGCAAGAAAATAGTCGGTGTCAGGTGGCTACGTGTCCCTTGGATGTCGAAATCGGCCAGGATGTCGACATCCAGCCCTATCCCTCTATTACACGTTTCACTTGTACCGAGCGCCCAAAGCGTCGCACGGGCGCCAGTCTTGTGCGGAGGTGGGTTCTCTTTCTACACGTGCCGACCAGGTCTTGAAGCAGCCTTTTATCTCTGAGGAGGAAACACGTAGCGTTGCGGCTTGCTGTGAGCGGACACTTGTTAATCATTGGGAGGTTTGGCCTTCCTTTAACAGGGTTGGGGAGGATTCTCGAATTACAAAGGAGGTTCCAATTCTTTCTCTCTTGAATTGGTTGAATCTAATTCTTCCAGCTAGGGTGGAAGGAATTGATTCTGTTGCAGCTCTCCCCGCCCTTCCACCGCTGGCAATTAATGACATGGCGCATCTTCGTTCGCTTTCTCAGGGCTCTAAAGTGCAGAAACACACTGGTTTCTCATTTTCAGATTTTTCTTCTCGTCAGATGATTACCATGGAGGGTGACCTTTCAGAAGATCTTCGATCAATGTCGGTCTCTTCAAACCAAGCAGAGACGCTGTCTTGTGGGTCCCCCCTATCGTCTCATCAATTGGAGGTCTTCTCTGAATCTGCTTTGTTAACTCTCTTCCAGGGTCATGAAAGTGAAGGGATAATTGATGCAGAGCCTCTCCAAGTCAAGATGGGTTCCCCGCTCCTTGCTGTTGAGAAATGCATGCTGTTAGTGGAGCAGAGGGAGAAGCTCGCGGACTCTGTTTAAAGCAAAAGGTGGATCAGGGAAGCTTTGGGATGTGTGGGGAGATTATTGGGGCTTTCTTTTGGGGATCATCCAGAGGATTTCGTTGCTTTATTTCATTGTATCGAGACGCGGGGCCGCCATATCAATACGTCAAAATCTCCTACGCATCCCTCTCCAAAGTCTGGTACAAACAGAGAATTGCAGAACCTGTTATCTTCTTCGTTCAGTTGCACGGATATAACTTTGGGCAGGCCTGGTGGTGGCCGACGGGGAAGGTCGGTGCCTTTATGAGGATTTTATCCTGGAATGTTAGAGGGGTGGGGTCGAAGAAGAAGAGGGCCATTATTAAGAATTCGTTGCGCAGAAGTAGGGCGGAAATTGTTTGTCTCCAGGAAACGAAAGTTGAGGCTTTTAATTGCTTCCTGATGGGTTCTATCTGGCAGGATTCTGACGTTAAATGGGTCTTGTTAAATGCTAGTGGCAGTTCGGGGGGAGCTCTCGTGGCATGGAAGTCGTCATTGTGGACACTGGAGTCTAGTAGGGTGGGTGTTTTCTCAGTTGCAGTTGTTTTAAGAAAGATAGGGGTGGATCACTCGTCTTATTTGTTCGGTTTATGGTCCCATCCTTGCTGACTGAAGGGTGGAGTTTTGGAAGGAGCTGAGTGCTGTGAAGGATAGCTTTGACGGACCGTGCTGTTTTGGTGGGGATTTTAATATTACTAGATACGGTGATGAAAAATCTAAGGGGGGTACTGTTTCCTCTGCTATGTGTTCTTTCTCTTCCTGGATTGATTCTCATGGTCTGGTTGATCCTCCTGTGATTGGATCTAAATTCACCTAGTCCAATCAGAGGGAGGTTTCGTCTCTTGCTCGGTTGGATAGATTTCTTATTTCTGGTGAGTGGCTCGATGATTTTCCTTAATTCTCGCAACAAACGCTGCCTCGCTCGACTTCAGATCATTGGCCGATCATTCTTTCTATGGAGGAGGATAATTGGGGGCCCAAACCGTTTAGATTTGACGTCTCCTGGTTCCAGATTGAGGGCTTCCCTTAGATTAGTGCTGACTGCTGGAAGGGGTTTGAGGTTGAGGGCTATGCAGGGTATAGGCTAAGTAAAAAACTGGGGATGTTGAAGGAAAAGATTAAAGTTTGGAAGAATGTGGATCTTAGGAAAAGAAATGAAGAAATGGAAGCTCTGTTGCTGCAGATTCAAAACATCGATATCGCTTTGGAATCTTCAGTGGCTGACAGCTCTTTGAGGGCTCGAAGGGTTGAACTGGTTCAGCTCTTCTCAGCCAGGGTCTGTGAAGAAGCGGTGTCGTGGAGACAAAAAGCCAGGAGTAAGTGGATAAAGGAAGGGGATAAAAACAATAGGTATTTCCACTCGGTGGCGAGTGCTCGCTCTAGACAGAACAAGATTTCTTCGTTGATTGTGAATGGAGAGAGGATCGATGATAAGGATAGGATCTCTGCTGAAGTCATTTCTTTCTTCTCTAATCTGCTTCAGGCTGAAACGAGGGCTAGATCGACGCTGGATGCTCTTCCTCTCCAGCGTATCTCGGATCAGGAAACGTCCTCCCTGGAAGTGGATTTTTCGGAAGAAGAGGTGAAGTTAGCGGTGTTTGCGTTGGGAGGATAGGATCTCTGCTGAAGCCATTCCTTTCTTCTCTAATCTGCTTCAGGCTGAAACGAGGGCTAGATCGACGCTGGATGCTCTTCCTCTCCAGCGTATCTCGGATCAGGAAGCGTCCTCCCTGGAAGTGGATTTTTCGGAAGAAGAGGTGAAGTTAGCGGTGTTTGCGTTGGGAGGAGAGAGCCCCGGGCCCCGATGGCTTTCCTATTGTTTTCTTTCAGCGCTGTTGGGAGTTTACTAAACTCGATCTGATGGCCTTCCTTAACGAATTTTTCCTGAATGGAAAATTGTCAAGATCTTTGGGAGCTACCTTCATTACGCTGATTCCAAAATCCCGTGGGGCAGATTCCATGAAAGACTTTAGGCCTATCAGTCTCCTTGGAGAGCCTTATAAAATTCTTGCCAGAATTTTGGCTTCCCGTCTTAAGGGCGTTCTCCATAAGGTTATCTCTCAAAATCAAAGTGCGTTTATTCCTGGAAGACAAATTATTGATAGTTCCCTTATCGCTGCTGAATGCCTGCATTCTACTTATACTTCAAGGAATAAAGGTCTTCTTTGTAAATTGGATCATGAGAAGGCCTATGATCGGGTGGACTGGAAGTTTCTCTTGTATATGCTTCATAGATTGGGTTTTGGGCCGAAGTGGATTAGCTGGATGAAGGAATGTATAGGGTCTGCTTACTTTTCCATTATCCTTAATGGGTCTCCTAAAGGTTTTTTCAAGAGTTCTAAGGGTCTTCGTCAAGGGGATCCTCTTTCGCCCTTCCTTTTCTTGATTGTGGGGGAAGCTTTTTCCAGTATTCTTCATAAAGGCCAGGCTGAAGGTTTAATTGGCGGTTTTAAGGTGAAAGGGTTGGATGCTCCGATTTCTCACATTCAGTTTGCAGATGATACCCTTCTCTTTTGTGAGGTTGAAGATTCAAAGATTAGGAATCTCCGCACTTCCATCCGGTGTTTTGAAGCAGTCTCCGGCCTTAAAGTTAATCTTTTCAAGTCAAGGATGTTTGGGGTTAATATGGAGGTGGATGAATTTAAAAAGTATGTTGATTTCTTTGGTTGTGCTCTGGGTACGCTTCCGACAACTTTCGTGGGTCTCCCGTTATGTATTGGTAAACCTCCCATGGCCCTCTGGGATAAAATTGTTGAAAGGTTTGAATTCTATCTAGCTAGGTGGAAGTGTAGATACTTATCTTTAGGCGGGCGTCTCACTCTGATCAAAGCGGCTCTCTCAAATCTTCCCCTTTACTTCATGCCTCTCTTCAGATGCCCGGCCAAGATTATTGGCATTCTAGAAAAGCTGAGGCGGGATTTTCTATGGCATGGGTGGGAGGATAAAAAGAAATTTCATTTGCTTGATTGGAAAGAAGTGTCTTCATTTTCAAGAAGGTGGGGCGGGAGTTAGAAATCTCAAGGGTATGAATGCTGCGTTACTTGGGAAGTGGTGGTGGAGACTGGGGATGGAAGAGGGGGCGTTGTGGAACAAGCTTGTCAAAAGCAAATATGGTCGATCGATTGATGGTTGGTGGTCAAAGGACTCCTCTCTCCATAGAGCTTCCTTTATATGGAGAGGAGTGCTAAGAGCTAGCAAGGAAGTCCGTAAAGGTATTGGGTTCTCTTTGGGAAGAGGTGATAAGATCAGATTTTGGGAAGATCGTTGGGTTGGTAATTCTGTGCTGCGGGAGGATTTTCCCTCTATTTATTGCCTTGCCCCTTGTGAATCCATTGTTGTTGCTGATTGCTTCTCGATGCAAGATGATGTTGTTATTTGGCATCCCCCTTGTAGAAGATCTTTGAATGATTGGGAAGTTGCGGATTATGTGGCTCTTCTCCAACGTGTCGAAAAAGTCTCCCCTATCCTATCTCTTGAGGATAGGCTGATTTGGTGTCCTGATAAGAAGGGCCTTTTTTCTGTCTCGTCTCTTTACTCGAGTGTGGGCAAAAAGTCGGCGTGTGTGGTTGATGCTATGATAGGAAGAGTGTGGAAGTATAAAGTTCCTCCGAAGATTTCGGTGTTTGGGTGGCTACTTGGTAGAAGGAAAGTCCTAACGGTTGACAACCTTAGGAAGAGAGGAATGATTCTCCCCAATATCTGTCTCTGTTGCATGGCTAATGAAGAAACGGTTGACCATCTTTTCATACATTGCTCGTTCTTTCAGAAGGTTTGGTCAGCCTTATTGTCTTCCTTTCAGATGATGTGGTCGTCTCCTAGTTCCTCGTCTCAAATGCTTGCGGCCTGGCATGGTGTGGCTTTGGGCAAGGAAATCACAGTGGTTTGGAGAATGTCCCTTCTCGCGGTTTGGTGGGCTATCTGGGAAGAAAGAAACAAGAGATGTTTCCATGATATCTTGAATCCAGTGGAGGTTGTTGTTAGAAGGGTCCATCATTTTATTTTCGAGTGGGCTTCTAATGTTGTTAATCTTTCCCCTTGTAATTTTTCCTCTTTTTGCTAAGGAGGGCGGCTGGCTATCTCAGCGGGCCTTCTCCTTTGTCTTTTGTTCTCTGTTCCTTTTTGCTCGTTTGAGGTTAATGAATTTTGCAGTTATCTCTCAAAAAAAAAAAAAATTTAAGGTCGGGCTTGGTTGCACTAATTTTATGATATTTTGCAACAAATTAGACTGATTAATAATGAAATTTCATGATATTTGTTCAACCAAATGCAACCTAAAGTAATAGGAAAGCGCAATGATTAAGTATAAAGGTAAAGAAAGAGCAACGAAACTGGTGTAGTACTATTTTTTTAAAGGTAAAACTGATTCAAAACTGTTACTTATTTTACTAAAAGCATTGAAAGGAATAAATAACTTTTATTGAAAATAGAAAAATGTAACAATCATTGAAAATATTAATTGATTTTTAATGTCGTAGTAAAAATAACTTGTAATGTGAGTAGTGTAGTCTATGTAGCATATAGTGTATTTTTGTATTTTCAATAAAAATTAGTTAATCTTTTCAACGATTTTAGTAAAATAATAGTAGCAGCAGTATTAAACCAATTCTATTGCTCTTTCTTTATCTTTATATTTAATTTTTGCCATATTTTTCTATTATTTTAGGTTGTGTTTGATCGCACCAAATATCATGAAATCTGATTATTAGTTAATCTAATTTGGTTAGCATGTAGCTTATGCCACATGCTATGTACCTTACACACTTCAAAGGAGTGAACACTACTATCCTATATGTTGTTCGCTATTTAAAACATTGGCTTAATGTGGATTACAATTTCACTCTAAGGCAATATTCATACCCTCCTAGTGTTTAAACCGGTTTGCAAGAGGGTTGTAGTAAATCCACCTCTAGGATACAACAAGCCTCCTCTCCTTAACTGGAGAAATATGGGCTTCGATCTACAATATTGAAAACTGTACTTGAACACACTTTTGTAATAAACACACCTTACTTCTTTATTTCTTTATTTCTGTAGATTTTTCATAGACCTATTTTGTAGACTCAAAATAAGAAAAGCTTGGGAGAGATGTGAGAACAATAGAAAGACTATCGAGAAGAGCTTGTGTTGGTTTTGGAATAACCCAAGGTTGGGTTTCCATGGACATAGAAGAGACACTTTGAGGCCCTTTCATGAATTGACACATGCCCCATCATGGTTTCTTCTAATTTGATTGCAACTTTTGACCACCATTTGAATTCAAAAATGGTGGTCACCAAAAAACACAATAGCCACTCACCAAGAGTCACCAAGATTCATAACCAAGAGTCACCAAGAGTTATAATCAAGAGTCACTAAAAGACAACAAAGAGCCCTTTTATTTTCTTTTATTTTTAGAAAGCACAATAATCTCCCACTATTTTCAAAATAAAGAGGTTAAGGTATGTACGGAAGATACGTGCGTAAAAAAAGGTATCTTGTGGACTTAAATTTTGTGTAGTGATTATGCCTATCTTCACATATGCATTTTATTTCCGCCTCCTCCATATGCTTTTCTCCTTAAACTGATCCATTTGCTATATTTTCTTCGGTGTGCCCAACATATTATCGTTAGATGAGATATCAGAGCTTGGTCTTGCATTACTGCTTTCGAAGGTCTCTTCATTGTACCTATCATTATTAGTTAGGTATACTTGCCTCTAGTTAGTAGCTACAACATCTATGAGTTCATCCTAGATCATAGATTCTGGAACTTCATATCATATATATTATCTCATAGCCTAGGCCTCACATCCCATGAGTTAGGACCTTGGCTGAACCCCCCTCATGGGTCCCACTTCACATGGGTTCCGCTTCACACAAGCCACCCGCCTCACACGAGCCACCTACCTCACATGAGCCACCCGCCTCACATAGGCCGCCCACTCCGAGTGTGCCCTTGCATCCCATAGGCCACCACACTCGAGCCCGGTGTGAAAATGCCCCTGCATTAATCACCCTCGGTGAGGAGTCTCAAACACGAGACCTCCCGCTCTAATATCAATTTGATGCAAGACAATTAACCACTTGCTCTAAAAGCTCAAACTGATAGAGCTTGGCGAATTAATCCATTTATCTTATAGTGCAAGCCGCTGCCCCCCCCCCCCCGTGGGCCTCACTTCACATGGGTTCCGCTTCATGTGAGTCACCCGTCTCACACGGGCTTCCCACCCCGAGTGTGCCCCTACATACCACAGGCCACCCCACTTGAGCCCAGTGTGAAAATGCCCCTGCATTACATTGTCTTGGTCTTCAAACTTCATGTTCCAAATCTGACTATTAGTTTGTTGTCTATGCCTATGACTAGTCTTACTAAATCCTTTAGTTGCAGTGTAACAACCTTTTTCATTTCTCCTCGTGTTTGAGGATTTGGTGACTGGATAGATGATTGGTCTTGATTTATTTCATCCTTTGAGCAATATTGAAATTGTGTTTCAATCTTCTTGTAGCAATGGTATGAAAAAAGATCATGGCATTTACTGGCATCGATGTTTAGGACACCTACTAGTGCCTAGCTTAAAGTTGTTACTTCCTTTGTTATTTACTTAAAATAATTTGTGTGAAATTTAGTGCAGGTTGTGCTAGTTAGCGAAGCATTGTAGAATCTATTATCCAATTAGTAGGAATAAAAGTCTTACGTTCCCTTTTTTTATTCTTTCAAATGTGTGGGTACCATTGTTTGAATTATCTTCGATATTATCGAAATATCTCTGATATTATCATTATTCCAGCTTGGCGATACCGATAACATTGGTAGCGATATCGATAACACCGATAGTATTGGAAATTCCAGGCATTAACAATGTATCGCTAAGTATCGCCAACGTATTGATATTGCCAATATTTTCAATTTTGTAAATTCCAAGCATTGCTTGTATAGCCAATGTATCGATATCGCCAATGTATCGCCAATATTTTTTACTGTGTAAATTCTAGGTGACGCTTGTATCACAAGTGTATCGGTGATATTTCAATAATATCGCCAATGAGGAGATATCACAGAAAGTTTGTTTATTAAAAAAATTCTATTTCAATTTTTTTATTTTTTATGAGTGCATTGTTCTATGCAGTTTTCAATTTGTCATTGCGAATATTGATAATATCTCAATATTATCATTATCGCAACATGCGCAATATCAAGACCATAATATTTCATTTTGTTTCCAATTGTTGATGATTTCTTGGCAAAATATCGTGAGTTGTCGATATTCTGCAATATTGATTGATGTTTGGATGGATGATTTGATGGTTAGATTGTTTCTTACGACAACACATGCTTTTAAGCCCCCATTTATTGGAACTTATTGTGTATACATTTTTATTTTTATTTTTATTTTTGTAAATTTTTTTATTTCTAAAAATGCAAATATGTGTATTTTTGCATCTCCTGAAGTTTCACTGAAAACTCTACTATTTTCTCCATTTTTTCCCGCATTTCTGGTTATCAACGATGTCGATATGGTTTCTATATCCCGGTCTAGTGAAACTTGTAGCGATACTGATACTTCGAACACTGGTGGGAACCATCCCCAACAATGTCTTCTTTTTGTTCAAGTATTTTATTTCTTTTATTAATGATTTCACTTAAACTGCATGGATCTATCTTATCATGCCCTAAACTCGGTGAATGGGCTCACATAATTCCCGAGCTTTGAATCCGATAGTGACAACCTTCGTAATATCCCATTCTCGGCTCCTAGCTCCCATACGCTAGGTTTCGATCTTGGGATCCCACGAGGAGGATTTTCAGGGTGAATTTTATTTTATTATTATTATTATTTTATTTTTTTTGCACATGAGCATAACCATAAGTGTACTAAAACCAAAGAAGACATCATTACATTTCCACTATAATATTTGTTCGAGTACAGTGCTAAAAGGGAAATACATAATATAACAAAAGTCCAAAAGATCAGGCACATGTTCATGCCTCAATGCTGTTGCGGTCTAGCATAACTTGCACGTAAACAACATGCATAAGCTTACTATGAAGTGTAGAGAGTGCATGCATGTGTGTACAATGCATGTGCCAAGCATACAAATGTCAGAGTAAGCGAAAATGATGGAGGGCCAAACTAGCAAGTCCATAAATACTATCAGCAATAACCAGGCTATGCGATGCAAGAGCCTATAGGGCCAAATGTCATATGCTAAGGATGCAATGCAACATGCCAATCCTCCACTAATCCGCATGTTAGAATAGTTCTCAATTGGATCATCACTGGGGTTCAGTACACTTCCGACATTGGCTGCTGCCCATCGCGCTCAAAACCAAGCGAGTGTAAAAGACCTCACTATCCTCGTCAGTGGTACATGGAAACCACCCGGCTTGTCGATAGCGAACTCATATCACAAGTTCGTTAAACTCAACCTAGCATATAGCCCTCAGCACCTGGGCAGGTAAGGTCAAACTCCCTTCCAATCGACCCCGACATAGTGGAAGACACAACCTTCTAGTATCCAGCCATCGTGTGCTCATGAATCCACTCGGTCTAGACGTTGGAGCATCCTATTGGTACCACATGATGTAGGGACTTTCACACAGGGATGCATGTGACTCCCTGTAACCTCAATCGTTTTAGGTGTCCGTAAATTCATCCACTAGCCACAACAAGACTGCGGGACTACCTCCCTGATGTCACTAGAGAGTAGATATGACGTGTTACACATAATGCATAATGCATGAATCACATTACCCAAGTCATGCATAAATCCTGCGCATATCGCGCGATCATGTAGGGCGTCCCTATCTCGTATAGGTCTCCCAAGTACCTAAAGCTGAAAAAAGGCGTATGCTATGATCAATCGTCATTCTAAGATAGGCATATAGGTGATGCGTATGGGCATATGAATGAGGAATATCCATTACACTAAGCATATTGTCAATGTGACTTATCGGGCTAAGTACATATCATGTTATCAAACATAACATATGATAATTGGCCTTAATAGCCTAACATATAGAGAGTGGGACCTGATTAGTGGGCCCCTCTAGCAATGTAAGGGTCTACATGGCCTGGTCCACTTGATACTAAAATCGGCCACACACTTGGGCCTATGCACATAACATAAACTTGTAAAATAGATGATCGATGAGGATATAATATAGACATCAAGGTGGAACCTACTTGGGATGGATTAAACATTCACATGCACCATGGTGGGGTCCACATTAGGACCCACAGACAAGTTGGGTGGCAACAAACATTACAATCAGCTTGTGGAAGTTTTCAATGGTAGTCACTCAATTCTCACTATTTCTTTTGGTGCGGCCCGCTTGAAGGTCTGATCGGCCTCATCTATGGGCTCATGACCTAAATTGATATGGAAAAACATATGGACAATATGGATAAAATAGATACATCATGGGGGGTCCTGCTGCCAGATTGGCAGCATGGATAAAATACAAACGTTACAGTGGGAGTCCCTGTGACCCCAGCCATTCGAGACCAAGTTGATATCTGGGTCTTCCCTTTTATAGGTTTTGTGTGACCTTATGAACATGTTAGATGGGAAATAAACATTATGGATGGGCCATGGGAAGGTTTCAATGGTGGACACCATTGCCCCATCATTTTCATGAGGGATGGCCCACCTGAGATCTGGATCGCCCTCATTTTTGTGTCCTAGCCCTAAAATGAGCTGGAGAAACAGATGGATGACATGGATGAAACAGATACGTCAAGGTGGGCCCTGCTGGACGGCATGCGCAAGCACGTTGCCTACAGTGGGTCCACTGGTGTGGCCCCTAAAAGCTTTAGATCAAGTTCATAGTTGTGTTTTCCTTTCATCCTGGCCACAACTGGCCAGGGTACAAGTCACGTGTGGCCTGTGCCATCGTTACATGGCATACAAACAACATGGTGGGCCATAAAAGGGTTGCAACAATGGGTATCATTGTCCCCACTGTCTCAAGTGGTGTGGCCCACGTAAGATTTGGATTTGTCTCATTTTTTTGGGCCCAGGCCCTAAAATAAGCTGGAGAACAGATGGATGGTGTGTTGTTCAAGCAACGCCCCTGGGAGGCTGAATGGAGGACGCCTACCTCCACTGTTCCTAGTGGTGCGGTCCACCTGAGATTTGGATCTCCCTCATTTTTGGGGCCCTTCCCTAAAACGACTTGGTGAAGACGATGGACAGTGTGGATGAAACAAATGCACCAAGGTGGGCCCCACGAGCGGCCCACCTGCTGGCTGCATAAAGGGGGCAACGCCCTTGGCCCACTTTTTCCTATGGTGTGGTCCACCTGAGATCTGAATCTGGTTGATTTTTGGGGCCATGGCCTAAAACGATATGGTGAAGCAGATGGACGGTGTGGATTAAACCCACGCATCATGGTGGTGGGACCCCTCTCCTTGCCCAAAGACGGCTCCTGCGACCCTCAAGTCACTGGGCAGTAATTCCCATGCACGAAAGGGTTTTTTTTTTTTTTTTTTTTTTTTTAAAGTTTTTCTTCTCTCTCTCTTTTTGTTTTTTGTTTTCTATTGAATGAGGCCCACATTGGGGTGATTCGCTCCATGCATCTTGTGGGCCAACTTGTCGTGGACCCAAAGAGTCCAGCCTTGGGCAGGTTCCACTACACACATACACACACTCATAGTGGGCCTTAGAAAGTTTCAAAAGTGGGTGCCATCATCACGACTATTTTCTATGGTATGGCCCACCCAAGATCTGGATCTAGCTGATATTTGGGCCCTAGCCCTAAAATGATATGGCAAAATAGATAGGAGGCGTGGATGACACATATACATCATGGTGGGCCCCACGAGTTGGGCCCCCGCTCACCCACCAAGTCTAGTGCCCTTGGATACTTGTGACTTCCAGCATTCCAGATGTTAGACATGCATTTTTTTTTTTTATTATTATTATTATTATTATTATTATTATTATTATTATTATTTTAAAATCTTGCCTAGGTGGGGTCTGCTTTGGACAATCCAATCCATCCATCATTTTTAACACCACATGGTGGGCCCAAAGAGTATTGGATCAAGTTGATCTTTGTATTTTTTCTTCATCCAAATCTAAGTAATCTAATCAACATGTTGAATGGCAAATAAATATCATAGTGGGCCACACAAGGTGGTCCACGCTATGATAGAGACAACATGCCCCACTTGTGGGCCCCACAATGGTCCACAACATTAAAGGAAAGAAAGAGAAGGGAAGGAAGGAAGGAAGGAAGAGATCGGCTATTGGATGAGCCCCCACCACTATGGGCTCCTCCATGCACAATTAACACATAAACTAGGTGGATCCCACCCTTGCGGGCCCATGGAAATGAAAGCAAGGGAAAAGGGAGAGTTTGTCCTCCCTTACCCTCACAATAATGTTAAAGGACCGGATCGGGCCGGATCATCGATTGGACGGCTTGGATTGACTTAGCTCCTCCTAGACTCCTCTAACCCTCAAAATTCCCTTTAAGCTCTCTTAAACGCTCTCTCTAATCTCTCTTGTAAACACCCTCTCTTTTCTCTTTAATCTCCTTCAAATCTCTCTAATTTCTCTCAATTTTCTCTAGTCTTTTTCTTTCTTCCTCTCTAATCTCTTTTCTCTCTTTTGCTTATCACTCTCACTTGCTAGCAAAGTTTTTTGGAAATGAGAGGGATTTGGGAGCTTTGTGGTAGAACTTTTTGGATAAAGAGGGAAGTACGAAAAGATGGAGGGGTAGAATTGTAACGCCCCGAACTTTTCAATACCGAGTATTGAAAGTTCTCGAACGTTACCGTGAAAAGTAACATAATATTTATATGTGTGTGACATCAATCTAGCTATCCTAGCCGTACATCCTTGCCCTGACACAAACCTAATCGGTAGAAATGACCCTCATTCATAGATCAAGCCATTTGACCGTTGATTTCCAGGCAGGACCATCCATTGCATGATCTGACGTAAGTATCTTCCTAGGAAGGGCACGACGAATAACTCTCTATCTGTAGTGATTTAGATATATATTCCTTTATAAGAATTTCTTAGAAACGTGCCTATAACCATGTGGAGCCATTGGATTTCCCAAAACTCATAGATCAACAATAATTACGAAAATGCCATTGACCTAGACCTCTGAACTCTAGATCACATGGTTTCTATAATCCATTCCATGTGAAATTTTATACCAGCCCTAATTATCATAAATTAACCATATACGTCGAATTTCAGCCCTTAGATCGTAATAAATTAGCTACTTGACTTCTACATCCGTTCGTATACTTATCAGATCAAGATTCTAATCCGATCATCTTGTTCAGCACCTATGAATATGCTTAACCCACCATTAGAAACACGATCTGAGAAACCTACACATGTGAATAAGACACTCTAATATGACGATACACATGCTTTACCCCTAATCCTCCTGAAACCCCGCTTTACATCTATCTGTTTATGAAATTG
This sequence comes from Magnolia changhungtana, assembly GCA_030180095.1. Lineage (NCBI taxonomy): Eukaryota > Viridiplantae > Streptophyta > Magnoliopsida > Magnoliales > Magnoliaceae > Magnolia > Magnolia changhungtana. Next base: position 15,144,087 of record JASAUF010000276.1, read on the forward strand.
ACCGCATGCCCACCTACATACATAGTAAGAGTGCTCACCATCAAGTTCCCTTCTTTTTAACTAGACTTCTGACCGTCCATCGTGTTTGGATTTGCCAAATGGGCCACGTGCATTTCATGATAAACCGATCATTTTTAAGAGCTTAGGGTATAGGCTCAATCTACCTGGTAATTTGTCAATTAGATGTGCACAAACATTATTTTGAATTACCGAGTGAGCTAGTCCATTTAAAAAGGCACGTGGGTTATCTATAGTCGATCAAGGCTCAAACCGGACCGATGGAAAGAGTACGAAAAATGAGGAATGTCCAACAAATTTCAAGACATTCGGATGGCGCACTTCGACATAACGGACATCGGAATCTTCTTGAGAAGTAGATGGCAAAGTTGTAGATACCCATTACTATTACAGGCCACCATTGACACTATTGAACTTCGTGGCCCACCTGATCAATAGATCTGCGCCATTTCCGGACCTATGACCGAACATGTTGTGCCAATCTCGGTGAATAGTGGATTATACAACTTCAAACAATACAGTGAACTCCACAAAAATATTTAAGTTTACGTTACTCCCCTATGACAATACGTTTACGTAAAGAAATTTTAACGTCACGGGTCATGCATTGGCGGATCATGCGGGCCACCTAAAGATCGGACCTACTTCAAGTTTGGGGCCATGGGTTAGCACGGGGTGCTGAAGACGGTGAATGGAGTGGATCTTCTGGAAGGTCGTCATAAGTGGACCTCGTCGACTCCCACTCGATCAAGAACGTGGTTTTTGCCCGAAAAATCTTCTGCTTTCGATTGCGTGAGAAACTCAAGCAAGTACAACCAGAACCGTTCAAAACGAGGGGTTGGGCCTCCAAACCTCTCCATGTCGACCGAAGGGAGAATCTAGAAGGTGGGACGCTGATCTCCCTGGTGATACTCAGGCAGAGAACTGCGTTAGGCGTGCTGTGAAAGGGAAACTTCCGTTTCCTTGTTGCGCAAGGAGTTCCGATCCCCCTGCTGCGCAAGCAGATACGTAAGAAGAGTCTGGAAACTCTCCTCCCTATAAAACGATCGCCCGTTCGACTGTGGAAGAGGAAAGAGGAAGAAGAAAACGGGAGTGAGAGAGAGAGATAGGTTGCTGGCCGGAATTTCTGACCGTCCAGCAAGAGAGCAACAGCCGTCCGACTCTTTGCTGGACGTAACAGGAAAGAAAGGGAAAGAAAGAAAGGAAGAAAGGAAAAGAGGAAGAAAGGAGATAGAGTTGAACTGAGTCAACTCAGGGTGACTTAGTGAGTCAACTTGCTGACTTGGGTCGACTCAACGGAAGGTCGGTTGGTTACATATGCAATCCACCAACATTGGACTGTCGGGCTGAGATCGCGGGACTAGGAAAAGGTAAGATGTCCACCTCTACTAGTTTGAATTCTAACTTATGTTAGCCTAGATCTAACCTCATCATATACTAAACCCTAGTGTAACTTTAATCATTCAAACCATATGGCTTAGGACGAACGTTGCATCTGGACATATAATTTTGGTAGTAAACGATCAAGCAACCACAGGTGAGGGTTTTATCCTTTAAGCTTACACTAATTTAAGTTACTATATTTGTCTTGCCTTTCCATGCCGTTTTGATATGATTTATCTTGCCTTTTCATACTTTTGATGATGAGAGTTATCATGCCTTTTCATACCTTTAATGATGTGATTCATCCTGCCTTCCATATTTATATTTTTCTGAGAATTATCCTATCAATTGATTCCGTTATTATCATTACAATTATTGGCCCCTTGGGTTTACGACACGATGTCAAATATAAGGGATTTCTCTGAATTGATGTGAGGCCATGGATGTAAGCCTTGCCCCTGCCTCGTCTCTTTATTTGAGTCGGCTCTGCCACTCATCTCTTTATTTGAGTTTGGCCATTGCCACTATCCTTATTATAAAGTTGACCATTGTCACTCTTCTCTTATTATGATTGGTTATCGCCACTTGTGTTGAGTTGACCCTTGTCGCTCTTCTCTTTATTATTTTGGCCTCGTGCCGTCAATCTTTACGGCTTGGGCATATGTCTTGCTATTCCAGAACCTCCATAATTCATTTGATATTCTTTATGATTTAGATTCGGTTATATTTGAGTATGATTCAGTTTATATTCTCTATAAGTGCAAGTGATGTGTAAGATGTATCACAACTAGTGATTCAAATATTTTATCATGGATGTAATGCACTTTGGGTAGAGACCCTCTTGGGGCACATAAGTCCTTGAGCCTTCGGGTAGTGGTGCACAAATTCGATGTGAGTAATTCTCTACTGTAGTTCTACATCACCCCGGGATTGAATGTTCGCAAATAGTCGCTCTATGAACAAATCGTGTCACGTAATTCATCCAGCCCATGTGTTGTACGCTCTGAGGAGTTGTCGTAAATCCACGGTAGCGTTGGCCATGCCGGCGAATATTCGTATAGTGAGAGTACGGGTCGAACCGGTTATCTATAAATCATATTCCACATTGTGATGATCACTACGTATGATGAGCCCCACATACTTTGCTAGGCATGCATCTCATGTAGGTTGTTTGCACATGCTGATACCCTCGTGTTAGTGGAGCACGGGACGTATCAGACCCTTACTTTACATGTTATGAATCTCTTGAATTATTGTTAATCTTAAAGGATAACCTTCACTATGAGTGGGGCATTGACCCTCTCCCAACCCTATAGATTTTACAGGTGACATACAGGTTTTAAGACTTAGAGGGCCCGCTTCCTGTAGAAGACTACGTTGAAAGAATTCGAAGCTAAATTATTTATTTAGATTTATACTTCCGCCGTAAACTCAATGAATGTAATAAGCTTTCATTGGGAAGGCTTTGATTATTTCTTTTACTCTGATGATATATAATCAATATAGTTGATTTTATTCTTTTGAATGTTACCTTCATGAATGTATCTGGATGTAGACAAACGGAAAAAAAATAGGGTGCAATTTCAGAGCATCCAGTTGTATGTTATTAACACCCGGTTTCCTCGGGTAGGAGTACATACTTTGGCCGTGAAAATTTGGGATGTTACAAGAATAGGGAGAGGGAAAGAGAGATGGGAGTGGCTCAACATGGGCAAGGGTATGGGTGAGTGATGGGAGGCATGGGCTTATTTGACTAATGGGGAGAGAGATGGATGTGATTGATGGGTTGATTGATTGATTGATGTATTGATTGGACTACCTCGGGATTTGTGCAAGTGGGGCTTGCGCCATGCGTGCATTGTGCAGCCCACCTCGGAATGTGCCAAAAACTGCAACTTCTAATCTGGGTGTCGCAATGGGGCATGCCGCGCGACATTGGAATCGCAGTGCCCGCGCGGTCGCCAAGGTACAAGTCTCGGGTCATTGCAGTACTGAAATAGGGTTATGATTGACACTCGTTGATTTGGTTCGCGTGGAACGTGCCGGCACTGGAAACGAAGTGTACGGTCGGTCTCACAGAGTTACGGGTCTTATATATCTTATGAATTCTAAAGCTGAAGTTTTCTATATCATTAAAATATTTTAATAAAATGGTGTCCACCCAATTTGATGCAAAAATTAAAGTATTGCTCTCTAACAATGGCAGGCAATATGTTTCATCAAATCAAATTTCAAACCTACATGCTGGATGGAGATATTAAATCACAAACAACCCGTTCAAGTATTCCCCAACAAAATAGGGTAGCCGAGAGACTGTCGTGCTTGCCGCAAGACCGTCATTGCCATGGGTGTTGTCTATGTGCTCAAGTGGGATGGGCCATACCCTCTACTACGGCTTAGCAGCCGATCTGTTCTGTTTGTGTGTGAAATCTGTTTTGGATTTTTGGATCTGACAGTGGTGATGTAAAGATCCTTATGGGCCATGTTTTTTGGTCCTTTGGTGTTGTTTTGAAAATCACTTGAATGGATGAATGAAATCTACTTTTTGATGAAAAAAGGGGGGTAATCTGAGAGAGAGAGAGAGAGACACCCATATCCATAGCTCAAGTGGTAGACCGAGTGAAAGATACCTCGTTTCAACATTGAGGTCTTGGCATCGATTCCCTAGTGGGGGTGGCTAAAAGTGAAGTGTGATCTGACAGTGGGTGTACTAACAAGCTAACAAAAAAAAAAAAAAAAAATCTGAGAGAGATAGAGAGAGAACAGACCTCTCCTTGAAGTGGCATGCGCTCTTCTTATCAAGATGAGTGTGCCTCAAAATCTTTTGGGTCTAGAGATGCCTTCACTGTAACATACTTGATAAGTCGCATGACTACATATCATCACTCTACAATTTCCATTCTATTTCTTGTCTTATTCTGTCACCCCCTCCAAATTTATTGATGATTAATCGTTTTTTCTTTTCTTTTTTCTTTCTTTTTTTTTTTTTTGTATCCATTTTTTCTTTCATGTCTGATGTCTATTCCTCAAGATATATTATGATGCCTGATACTCGGTCATCCAGCCACCAGTTGTTGCACCTGATACTTACGGTTCCTACTTTTATAAGGATGTGATTAAGAGAGTTGTGTCAATTCTTCCATATGCTCATATCCAATGATTTACTGTTTTGTCATTTGGGTAGTCACTATCATTTAGCTTTTATATGGTTGCGGCCTATTCAAGGCCCAGTTTCCCCATTAAATCATGTCTTTTCTTTGCCATTACATGGTCATACTTAATTGCGTGAAGACTAACGTAATGTGAATGCGTTTGCAGTATGTAGAAAGAGGTCAGCAACCATCTAAGGTATGACAAACTTGCACCTCTTGATTACTCCAGATTGATGTACCTAGACAAATCACTAGTTAGATGCAACTTGGAACTTATTTTTAGAGTAATACACATGTATACATGCCTGCACATTTTCATGCGGAAGTATGTAAATTTTTAAAATCTGTTTGGGTGGATTCATAGAAAATGGATCATGGCCACTATGTCTGATGGCATGAGAAAGCTTGTTCCAGTAAGTTGTTAATCAAAATAAAGCTGCTTCTATCTGGTCAGTAATGTATGGTAGAAAACATATTGATTACCCTTCAACAAGATATATATATATATATATATATATATATATATATATATATATATATATATATATATATTGGTTTTGAGGCAAGATGCTGTACTCACATGCTTGAATCAGGTTACCGATAAGCTGAAATCATATTGAGGTGTTACTTAGAATAATCCATTCTTCTATAAAGCATGATGTTGATGAAGGACGTTTAGCTTGGGAGGAAGTTTTAAACTTCTTACCTTATTTTCTAATGTTATACTTTATTTGGTTGTTGTCAGGGTAGACAACAATTTGAGAGAGAAGAAAACATACTAGGGTTGGACTTCCAACCATAGAGAAGGTTTATGATAACGTTGATTGGGCATTTCTTGAGTATATGTTGAGAAGATTGGGTTGTGGTAACATGTGGATCTTGTGGATGCATCATTGTTATTCCTTAGCATGTCCTGAGTATATGATGAGAAGATTGGGATGTGGTAACATGAGGATCCTGTGGATGAGTCATCGTTATTCCTCGGCATGTCTTGAGTATATGTTGAGAGATTGGGATGTCATAACATGTAGATCCTGTGGATGCGTCATTGTTATTTCTCAGCATGTTTCTCAGTTCTAGTTAATGGATCTCCAAAAGGATTCTTTAAGGTTTCCAGTGGCTGCCCCCCCCCACACCGGTACTGGTAGCAGAAGCATTGAGTAAAATACTAGCGTAGGGACAAGAGGTGGGTCTTATAGCGGGGTTTAAAGGCTCACAAGCTGGCGAAAGAATTTCTCATTTACAATTTGCAGATGACACAATTCTCTTTTGCAAGGCAGATTCAAACTAATAATCTAAATATTGGGATGCTATAAAGAGGTATTAGGTTTAAATTTTGATGTGAAGAAAAGTGAGATGCTAGGCACAAGTATGCCCAAAGAGGAGGTACAAATTTATGTAGATATTTGGTTGTATGGTTGGGGCTTTTCCATCATCCCATTTGGGGTTGCCGTTGTGCATTGGAAAACCCACAAATCATTTGTGGAGCACGGTGATAGAAAGATTTGAATGGGTGCTTTCTAAGTGGAAGGGTCAACATTTGTTGCTAGTAGGCATGATCACACTCATTAAGGCGGCACTCTCCAATCTTCCCATTTATTTCACGTCTCTCTATAAATGTCCGAAGTCAGCCCTGGCTAGACTAGAGAAATTGAGGCTTGACTTTCTTTGGCAAGGGGTGGAGGAGAAGCACAAATACCATTTACTCAAGTGGGTAGAGGTTTATAAACCATATTCAAAGGGAGGTGCAGGCATTAGAGTGTTGGAAGACATGAATTTCACTTTCGAGTCTATACATTCATGTGCTAATAAAGCGGTATCCAATATTTGTTTGTTAGTTGGAAATGCTACTTGATTTTCCGAAATGATCGAAGGAAGCACTAATCTGAATCCAGAAGCAAGGATCTTAGGTAGGATCTTGTAAGGGCTTCCTATTAAGGACAGAAATCTGTAAGAGTCTATGCTCCTTATTGGGGATCCTCGTTTTCACTCGGTGTATCCCTAACTATAGGGCCCGTTGTAATGTATTTGCCTTATATCCATATCATCCATCCATTTTCGAAGCTCATTTTAGGGCATAATCCTAAAAACGAAGCAGATCCAAATGTTAGATGGACCATAATACAATTAACAGTGTGAATTGACCGTCTACCGTCGAAAATTTCTTAAGGGCCATTGAAGTTTTCAATCAAGCTTATATTTGTTTTTTCCCTTCATCCAGGTCTATGTGACCTTATGAATAGGTTGGATCTCAAATAAACATCATGATGGGCCCTAGGAAGGTTTCAACGGTAGTCGTCACTGTCCCCACCGCTTTTTGTGGTGAGATCCACTTGAGCTTTGGATGGGCGTCGTTCTCTGGCTCATAACTTAGAATGATCTCTGCAAATGGATGGATGGTGTGGATACAACACGTACATCATAATGGGGCCCACAGTCAAGGTCCCACCCACATTGTTGTCCAACGTTGGTTGGGCACGGGATGTAGATTTCTTGTGAAAAGCCTTTAGTAGGAAGTTCCTACGCTGGGATGCTAGGTGGGGCCCACGGTAATGTTTGTGATAAATCCACAGTCCATTTGTTTTGGGAGTTCATTTTAGGACATGCGACTAAAAATGAAGTGGATCCAAAACTCAAGTGGGCCTCATGAGAGGAAACAATGGGGATTCAGTGACCACCGTTTGAAACATTCATATGGCCACAAAGTTTCATATTAGGCTAAGTTTTTGGTGTTTTCACTTCATCATAGTAGGAATGACCTTATAAACGGTTTGGATGACATATAAACATCAAGGTAGATCCCAGGTAGGTTTCAACGGTATGAAACTCTTTCCTTGATTTTTCCTCTTGTCCGACCCACTTGAGTGTTGGATCCACCTCATTTTTCGTTACATGTCCTAAAATGAGCTCACAAAATGGATGGACAGTTTGGATTTCTCACAAACATCACGGCGAGCCCCACCTAGCATCCCAGCGCAAGAACTTCCTGCTTTTGTAGGAAATCCACGTCCACCAGAACAACGCAACTTGCGTAAGACCTTGGAACCAACGATATGGGTGAGGCCCTGACCGTAGGGCCCACCTCGATAGGTGTATTATACATCCATGTTGTCCATATGTTTTTCCAGATTATTTTAGGATATGATCCAAAAAATGAAGCCGATAAAAGTTTCAAGTAGACCACACCATTGGAAAAAGTGATAAATGAACTTCCACCATTAAAAGCTTCCTAGTGTCCACAATGATGTTTATTGAACATCTAACCTATTGATAAGGTCATACAGATCTGGATGGAAAGTAAAAGAAATATCGGCTTGATTTAAAACTTTTGTGGCCCATAAAAGGTTTTCAATGGTCATTAACAACTATTTCCTATGGTGTGCTCCATCATTAAAAACTTCCTAAGGCCCACTGTTTCTTGTGGTGTGGTCCACCTGAGAATTGGATCTACTTCATTTTTGGCCCCATGTCCTAAAATGAGTTGGCAAGAAGGATGGATAGTGTAGATGTGCCATGTACACATTGAGGTGTGGCCCACATAATAATAATTGTCTAATGGTCTTATTTTAACAATTAAGTGTCCACTAATCAAATGTTAGAATTTTTTTGCCCTAATAATAATAATTGTGTTTTCATACATGTCTTGATACATTTATAAATATAATGCATTTTATTTTAATATAGTTGACTTAGTTCAATCAGACAACGCATGGCTTAGGACCCTATACAAAGGAAACCTAAAATGTGCACTTTTTTTTAACAAACCTAGTGTGAAAATGCCCTTGCATTGATCACCCCCGGTGAGGAGTCTCGAACATGAGACCTCCCGCTCTGATTCCAATTTGATGTAGCCATGCATGACAATTAACCACTTGCTCTAAAAGCTCTAACTGATAGAGAGTGGCGACAATCCCTTTATCTCATAGCCCAGGCCCCACATCCCATGGGTTAGGACGTCGACCGAACGCTCCTCGTGGGCCCCACTTCACATGAGCCCGCCTCACATGAGCCGCCCTCCCCGAGTGTGTCCCTGCATCCCACAGGCTACCCCACTCGAGCCCGGTGTGAAAATGCCCTTGCAATCTTGCATTAATATATCTCTGTACTATGTTGACATATGGAAAATCCTCAGAAGTTGCTTTTAAAGTTAAACTAATCCTGCTCTTTGTAACTCAATCAATGCACGTGGCCAAAGGATGTGCGATTGTAAACTAGAACATAGCATATTTGTACAAATGCAACTGAAAAGAAAACTACCACAAACGTCATCACTACAAATATCTGACTTTTTTTTTATTTATTTTTATTTATTTATTTATTTTTTAAACTGTAACATATGAACACAAAATCATGGGTTAAAGCTTAAAAGAGTGCTAAATGATCGAAATAGTCACCAAAATTGTGCATATTCCAAGATAACGACCAGATAATTAGAGAATGTGTATGTACTACCTCTTTGTTGTGTTGTGCTATTCATGCTAGGAACAGAACCTCTATAGTATTATAACTGGGAACAGTCTCGAAAATTGCTGATCAGAAAGCTGCTTGAACTTCAATTGGAATGATGTCAACACTGAATTGATTTATTCTACCTGCCCAATTGACGCTGGTTTGGATTTTATGCTGGTTTTCTCTTCATTCTTTTCTCTACAGTTTTGATTCGTGTTGGTTGTAACTGAGTACCATGATACCCAGACACAGCATCAGTATACACGTAAAAAATTGAAGTATCAAAATGAGACATCATGGACTTGTCCCCTATTTTGAATTATCTGGGTATCATTGGCTGATACTACTCTGCCCACAACTGAAAAGAGCTATTCTATACCATATGTGATTTGTGTGATGTATAAAATCTACTAGTTAGGTAGATACAGTATGAATCTGGTCTTAGGATAGTTATGCAATTGCATATTGTACTCTCATATAGAGCAATTATTACTTCAGTTTTTCAAGCGAGTCTAACACATCAAAACATTGTAATCAGAATCACATCAGATATGCAACACGCCAGAAGCGGGCAGATTCAAGAAAAGCTCTGAAAGATCTCCTCTTCAACAGCACCTCCTCCAAGCTGTCATTTCAGGTATATCTTCTGTAGGCTGGCAATGGGAAGGCCTTGGGCCTGGATTTTGAACTGGTCAGGCTGGGCTTACCAGGCCAGGTCTATTCAAAATACTGATTTTGCCGGGCCCAGATCCGTTGCCAACCCTAACTTTCTGCAGTAGGCTATTGAAAAATCCTGATACTACATCAGATTGCTGGTTGTTGGTATCACATGTTCGTGCATTTCTTCTCTATTTTATTATCCTTTTCTGGCCCCGTCGTAGATGATATCTTTATCTGGAACATTGGGAATTTACATAAATAGCTAGTGACTTGAGGGTTACTAACTATACAAAGATTTTCCTAGTTCACTAAGAGCGTTTTTGTCATATCTACTGTCCTTACATCTGAGTATTGTGCCATTTGTGACGTATTGCATATGCTATCTAGGATGAAGATATAACATGGACTGCTGATGAACCAATCAGCAGAAATGCAGAAGAAGGAAAGCAGCCACGGGCAAAAAAATCAGCCAGGAATGCCAAGTATCGCAACAACGGAAACAAATGTGAGTTTCTTTACATCAAAAATTTGCAAGTATCACCCTGAGAAAATTAACTATACTATGTTCTCTACCAGGGTGCTTTGAATTGGACTACATGGTTCCTGAACAAATAAGATGTTAGAGACTGAAAGATAGTTTTACTGGTCTTGACTATTAACCAGAACCATATCTTGTGTTATATCTTTTCCCATTTTAGTGAGTGGATTGAAGTATTGTGTGAGGTTCTATTACCTATCTTGTAGATGTTGTGTTCAAGCTAAATATATGAAAGTGAAGTTTATTTTATTTTATTTTATATTTTTCAAGTTGATATTGATAACTTGCAGAAATAGAACTTGAGAATTTCCATTGTGGTCATCCACTACATCTTTCTGGTTACTTAGGGGGTGTTTGGATTGTAAGTTACTATACATAAGCTACTTATACCTCAAGTAGCTTATCTTGGTTTCTTCTAATTCAGCAAATAAATATGTTCGGTAAACAACATACTTATCTGCCAAAAAGTAGAAAAGTATATTTGGTTTCCAATGTCACATAAGTACTTAACCCTCAATTTTGTTTGGTCCACCCTTAATATCCACCATCAATCATGTGGGCCATCCTTTGATGTGGACCGTTCATTATGTTGGGCTCACATTGGCCCTGTCTTCAATGTGAACCATCCATCGTGTGGGGCCAACCTTCAATGTGGACCATCCACCTTGCGAGGCCCATCTTTGATGCGGGCTATCCATCATGTGGAACCAGCTTGGATGTGGGCTGTCCATCATGTCCGACATTAGGTGTGGGTTGTCCATCATGTGGGGCCCACCTTTTATTTGGATCCTCCAGCATGCGGGCCCAACTTTGAAGTGGGCTATCCATTACGCGGGGCCTGCCTCGGATGTGGGTCATTCATCATTAGGAGCCGACCTTTAATGTGAACTGTCCTCTTGTGGGGCCCACTTTAATATGGATCATCCATCATGTAAGGCCGACCTTCAATATCCACTACCCATCACATGGAACCCACCTTTGATGTGGATTGTCCATTGAGTGGGGCTTGGCTTGGATGGGGGCTATTCATCATTAAGGGTCGACCTTTGATGTGGACCATCTATTATGTGGGCCCACGGTATTATGGCTCATCCATCATGTATACCTACCTTTGTTGTGGACCGTCCATTGTGTGGGTCCCACCTTCAATGTGGACCGTCCATCATGTGGTGCCTCCTTTGATATGGACCATCCATCACATGGAGAGATGAGAGGGGGAGAGAAAAATAGAAAAGTAAAAAGTAAAATAAAATAAAATAAATGAAACTTGTGGGGATAAGTTACTTTTACAATGCAGCTTACCAAACTAAGTTAAGAAAGTAACTTACTAACATAAGTTAAAAAAATTTAACTTATCGGACAAGTCCTTAGTGACCAAAGTGACAAATATAGGGTGGTCCTGATAATAATTATCGTTATTCACTAAGAAAAGAAGGAAAGCCCTATTATTACATTCAACAACTAAACACTTCGACAATACTCCCTTTGAAGTTGGTGCATGAATATTGTGTACTGGGGTTCTTCCAAGAGCCTTAGTGAATACGAAGTAAATTATGTTTGGAGCCATGTTGTAAGGGACAAATGTGGCAATCAAGGATCATTGGATGAGTGTGGCTAAAATGAGGATTCAAGATGGATAAGTGGCAAGACGAGGAAGGATAGAAATGAATGCATTCATAGGAACTTAGGAGTAACACCAATAACAAGCTAAGGGGAAGTAGACAGATGGTTTGGCCATGTGCAATGGAATCAAAAAATGCTCTGATTGGGAGTGAGTTGGTTCAAGTTTGAAGGCTCTAAAAGGTCAAGGGGAAGACCAAAAAGGATGTGGGTGGAGGTAGTAAAGAAAAGATTTGATGACCTATGGTTTAGCTGGGGAGATGCCCTTGATAGAGTGGGATGGCGAAACGTGATGCATGTAGCCCATTCAGTTGGGATAATGCATTGATGATGATGATGTTTAGAACAGTGTTTTATATAGTGCCACTGTGTAGCATAGCGTAACCTACACACTACGTAATGTACATCAATACCTTATTTTCACTGTAGCATGCACTACACGCTATATTGCGTGTACCTTATGTAGCATACGCTACACCATACTCCTGTTTTTACATTTAAAAAAAGTTTTATAAGGCTGGACTTTTATGTTAGTTCAGCTGTGGATTTTAAAATGGTGGTGGCTCATCCTCCTCACATGTGGCAATGATGTAGAGCTATCTAGACCATCCAAATAGTGGGTCCTATTGTCGATGGAGAATATCTCTACATGTACCCCTATTCAGTGTTTAAATTGTTGGCGATATTATCGAAATATCGCCGATAATATCGGTGTCGCTGCACTGGTGACACTGAAACCCCAAAGTTTCGTTTCTCTACGGAATATCGACGAAATATCGGCGAAATTTTCGTTATTGTCGATAATTTGGATTCTCGCCGAAAATATCGACTGTATTCTTGCGTAAATACGTAAAAATCGGAAAAAAGTTAACAAAAAAATTAGAACAACCCCAGAAAATCGAAAAATATATATATTAAAAAGGAAAACTTTCAAGAGTGCATTCGGTACCTGTAGAAGAGGGCCAATCAATCGAAGCAGTGCGCCGTTCGTAGGTAAGTGCGAAAAAATCTTAGATTCCCTTCAATTTCGGAGTGTATTTGAGAGAGATTTTCGGATTTAGGGTTCCGGGAAGGAAGAACCGGAACCCTCTCTAGTTTCGAAAAAAAGGGCTTCGGTTGCCATTTTCACGGACGTGGATTAGGGAAGAGGACTGCTGTATTGACGTCAGCAAGTTCTGTGGGTCTGATCATGAGGTGTGTGTTATATCCAAACCGTCCATCCATTTGGTGAGCTCGTCTTAAGGCTTGAGACGAAAAATAAGACAGATCTAATTATCAAGTGGACCACACTGTAAAAAGCAGTGGGGGATTGAAAATCTACCATTAAAACCCTTTTTGGAGTCACAGAAGTTTTGGATAAATATGAAATTTGTTTTTCCTCTTCATTCAGGTCTTTGTGACCTAATGAACAGATTGGATGGAAAATAAACGTTATGGTGGGCCCTACGAATTTTTTAACGGTGAAAATCATGATCTCCGCTACTATTTGCGGTGTGGTCCAGATGATCTTTGGATATGATTCATTTTTTGGATAATGCTCTAAAATAATCTATAAAAATAGATGAACGCGGTAGATATAATAAATACATCATTGTGGGGCCCATGTAACTTGGATCTCCTTTGAACCATTCGTACAACTCGGAGCTCGGGGAGCGTCACTGCTCGTCTTCGCACGACACGTACCTACAACAGCTATATAGCTGGTGTGTGGTACACCAGGCAATCCGCTTCCGCGGATTAGCTCCAGGACGCGAATTTCCTGGGAAAGGTTCATGCGCTGTGATGCAAGGTGGGGCCTACAGTGATGTTGGTGATAAATCGAAACCGTCCATCCTTCGTGCGAGTTCATTTTAGTGCATGCGATAAAAAAATGAGTTAGATCCAAGACTCAAGTGGGTCGGACGAGAGGGAAAACCAGGAAAAGAGTTTCCTACTGTTGAAAACTCCTGGCATCTTCCTTTATATTTATATGTCATCCAAACCGTTTATAAGTCATTCCCACTCGGATGAATTGAAAACACCAAAAATATCCCAAAAATATTGCCTGATATGAACCTTTGTGGCCATACGAATGGTTCAAATGGTGGTTATTAAATCTAAATTATTTCCTCTCATACGGACCACTTGAGTTTTGGATACATCTCATTTTTTGTATCATGCCCTAAAATGACCTCCCAAAATGGATTAACGGTGTGGATTTATAACAAACATCATGGTAGGCCCCACCTAGCATCCCGGTGCTGGAACATCCTACAAAGGCTTTCGCAGGAAATCTGCGTCCAGCCACTGAGCAGCGAGACTCCCTCGTCCCTACCGAAGTTACGTCATCAAGTTAAGTGGGCCCCACCATGATGTATGTGTTGTATCCACACCGTCCATACATTTGAAGAGATCATTTTAAAGCATGATACAAAGAATGATTCAGATCCAAAGTTCCAGTGGACCCCACCACAGAAAACAGTGGGGAGAGCACCGCTCACCATTAAAGACTTCTAGTGGCTGCAAAAGTTCTTGATCAAGCTGATATTTGTTTTTTCCCTTATCGTGCCTGTGTTAACTTATGAAAGGGTTGGATCTCAAATAAACATCATGGTGGACCTTACGAAAAACAGATGTGGTATGGTCCACCTGAAATTGTGGCATGATCGTAATCAACAAACTGTTTGTCGTGATATGGTCCACCTGAAATTGCTTCTTCATTTATTAGAACACACTCTAAGTTAGGCTGGAAAAACAGATGAACGACATGGATATACAATGCATGCATTAAGGTGGGCCCTATGGTCAGCGTCCCACTCACATTGATGTCCTAAGGTCGCACCTGTGCAAATTTTTGCGCAGCTTTAATGGGTATGTATCCATTGAGGTGGGTGGAATCCCTAACCGTGGGGCTCACTGTGATGCATGTGCCTTATATCCACTCCGTCTATTTGTTTTGAAAACTCATTTTAGGGCATGCTCCAAAAAAAACAAGCAAATCTTAATAGTAGGTGGACCATAATATGGGAAACAGTGGTAATCGACCAATAAATTTTATCATGGGCCATGAAAGTTTTGGATTATGCTGATATTTGTGTGGTCTCTTCATCCATGTCTTTGTGACCATATCAATAGATTGGATGGCAAATAAACATTCCGATGGACCCCATGAAGTTTTCAGTGGTGGTGATTTAATCACAATGGTTTGTTTCATGTGGTATGGTCCACTTAAGATTCGGATCTTGTTCATTTTTCTGATCATGCCTTAAAAGGATCTTGTTCATTTTCAATTTTCAATCCATGTTTTTGTTGCAAATCACGTTAAACCAGTGTCAAATGGTTACAAATTTATGATTCTTCATATTTTACATGAAGAATCATGGATTTTGAACTTCGATTTCAAGATTTAGGGGAAATGGTCAAGTTGTGGAAAATTGAGAAAAATCAAAATTTCTCAATTTCTCGCAAATCAATTGCAATCTTTGTATCCAAACACAAAATTAAACATGTATGTTACCTGATCTAGTGATTCTTCTTTTGCTTTTGAATGTATTGCTTGTGTTTCCATACATTTCTTACGTTTATAAATTATATGAATAAACTTTGAATATACTTGCATTAGTTCAATTGGAAAGCACATATATTAGGACCCCATATAAAGAAACCCCCATTATGTGCAATAATTTTTTTTTGTTTGTAATGTTTTGATTTCAAAGTGTGTATTGATGTCTTTTTCAACAATCACTGAAGTTTCATTGAAAAATTCAACCAATTTCCCATTGTTCCCATGTTTCCCAACAACAACGATACATTATGCGATGCAACCGATATATCCCATGCGATAACAGATATGTATTCGTATCCCAAGGGTGCGATACATTACCCGATAACGATATTTAAAACATTGCATGTAGGCAACCCCATTTAGTTAGGAATGGGAATAAGGCTTAGATGATGATGACGATTTTATGATTAAGTGAGAAACACCTCCAACTGTGAAAATAACAACTGTTAATTACATCTTTTCACTGGAAAAAACATCTGATTCTAGACCATTGAGATTTCTTAGAATTCAAATTTAAGAAGGTATGGTGGGAAAGATGTTGCCTGGACCCAGTGTTCCCATTGTCGACGAAATGTCGATATTATTGCCGATAATATCGGTGTCGCTAGTTTGGCAACACTGAAACCCCATTTTTTCGTTTCTCGTCGGATTATCAGCGAAATATCGGAGACATCGGCGAAAATCGTGGATTATCGCCGACAATATCGACCGTAGCTACCAACCACGATACCTATCACGGGAAAACTGTAACCAACAACCCGTAAATCCAATAAATAGGTAAGAAAACCTCTCTTTCAAAAAATCGAAAAAAAGATCGTCGGAACTGGGAAGATCTCCTACTTGTTGATCGGAACTCGGAAGAACGCCCCGATCAACAACGCCGGTCTTCGAACATTGCAAACATTCCGTTCCTATTTGCAGGTAAGAAAATCCCCCTTTCTTCGGCGGCAATCTCTCTTCAACGAAAATTTAGGTTTTTTTTTTTTTTTTTTAAAAAAAAAAAACCTGGTAGGCCCGGAAGATTTATACTGCACATGATGCGGTTTAGCTAGTGATGCTGCCTGGTGGCTAGTGGTCAGTGCTATGTGGGCCCCACCATGATCGTTGTGTTTTATCAACACTGTCTATTCATTTTTACACATCATTTTAATCGTTTGTCCATAAATGAGACTGATCAGAATCTCAGGTGGACCACACCATGGGAAAATAGTAATGATCAAACGTCTGCCATTAAAAACCTCCTAGGGTCCACTGTAATGTTTATTTGGCATCCAACCTGTAGATTAGGTCATACGGACCTGGATGAAGGCAAAAAACAAATATCAGCTTAATCCAAAACTGTTGTAGCCCTAAGAAGTTTTTGATGGTGAGAGTTCAATCAACACTGTGTGGTCCACTCGAGATTTTGATCCACTTCAGTTTTGGGTTCATACCATAAAATTATCTGTAAAATGGATTAGACGGCATGGATGATACACATACAACATATTGAGGTCCACGGAGCACCGACCACTAGCCATTGGCTAGTCGCAGGGAGTATCCAATCCGTTTGAGGAAGCAGATTGCGTAGTGAGTAACTCCTATGCTTAGTGTACTGAGTAAACTCTGTGAGGTCCACCATGATTTATTTATTTTATCCACTACGTCCATACATTTTAACAGATAATTTTAGGCCTTGAGCTGAAAAATGAGGCATATCCAATGTTCAAATGGACCACACCACAGGAAACAGTTGAATTGAATGTCTACCATTGAAAAATACTTGGAGGGCCACCGAAGTTTTGGATCAAGCTTATATTTGTGTTTTACCTTCATCCATGTCTATATGATCTTATGAACAGGTTGGATGAAAAATAAACATCATTGTGGGGTCTAGAAAGGTTTCAACGGTGGAAATCATTATCCCCACTGTTTCCAGTGGTATGATCCACTTAATCTTTGGATATGCATCAATTTTGGGCTCAACCCCTTAAATTAGATGGAAAAACGGATGAACGGTGTGGATAGACCACATACATTCAAGGTGGGCCCAAATGAGTTTACCAGTACGATAAGAGTGTACTGAGTAACTCAGTACGCAATCTGATTTCGTCCGAGGACACGGATTTCCTGCATAAGCCATTCGCAGGAAGTTCCTGCTACGTTGGGCCCACCATGATGTTGATGAAAAATCCACCTCCTTCATCCATTTTTTCAGATCATTTTAGGGGATGAGACTAAAAATCAAGTGGATCCAAAACTCAATGCGGCCATACGAGAATGAACACTGGAGTGACTTTTCCACTGTTGAAACCTCCTTGGGCACCATCTTGATGTTTATATGCCATCCAAACAGTTTAAAAGTTCATTTTGACTGGGATGAAGTGAAAACACAATAGTAGCTTTATACTAAACTTTTGTGGCCAGACAAATGTTTAAACGGTGGTCACTGAATCTCCACTATTTCCTCTCGTGCGGCTGCCCTGAGTTTTGGATCCACATGATTTTTTGTTTGATGTCCTAAAATGATCTAAAAAAACGGATGGACAGTGGATTTTTTCGAAACATCATGGTGGGCCCCACGTAGCATCCCAGTGCAGGAAAGAAATCCGCGTCCGGACGCGGATTAGCTACTGACAGGTTGAGTAGCGAGACTCACTACCGAGGTGATGTCACCAAGTTCTGTAGGCCCCTTCCATGATGTATGTGTTGTATCCTCACCGTCCATCTATTTTTCTAGACCATTTTAGGGTATGAGACCAAAAATGAGGTATGTCCCAATCTCAAGTGGACCACATTACAGGAAACAATGTTGAATGAACGTCGACCATTAAAAACCTTTTGGGACCCATAAAAGTTTTGGATCAAGTTGATCTTTGCCTTTTCCCCTCATCTAGGTTTGTATGACCTAATCAACAGATTGGATGTCAAATAAACAGTACAATGGGCCTTAAGAGGATTTTAATGGTGGATATCCAATCACTATTGTTTTCATGTGGTGTGGTCCACTAGAGATTTGGATCTGACTCATTCTTTACCTCATGCACTAAAATAATGTCTTCAAATGGTTGGACGGTATGGATACGAAACATAAACCATGGTGGGGCCCAATGGAAGCGGGTACGTGCGTGTTGTGTGAAGATGAACGCTGACGCTCCTCGAGCTCTGAGTTGTACAAATGGTTCAAGGAAGATCAAAATTACGTGGGTCCCACCATGATATATGTGACATATCCACACCATCCATCCATCTTACCAAAACATTTCGAGGAATGAGCCAAAAAATGAGGAAGTAGATTGGCCCACCCATGCGATTTTAGTGGTCTACACCAAATGAGGCAGGTACACAATTTCTTATGGCGTGGTCCACTTGAGCTTTAGATCTGCCTCATTTTTGGGCTCTTGCCCTAAAATCAATTCACACAGTGGATGGACGGTATGGATAAGGAACATACATCGCACTGGCCCCACATTTATTTGACAGATGTCCTCATTTTAGTGTTATTACCTATTTACAGTGCATTTACTGGGTGATTGGAAAATCAAACTAGCCTTCAAGGTTTGGATATGCTTCATTTTTTTACAAAAAGCCATTAAATTATATGTTAAAATGATGGACGGAGTAGATAAAGTACATAAATCACAATAGGCCCCATAGAGTTTACTCAGTACGCAATCTGCGGACTCTTTCCTCAATTGTAACTTATATGAAATTTTGATTTGATCTAACATCTTAGCCCTTCAACTGATTTGGGCTTATTACACTGAATACGAGCTGATGCTCTTTTTTATTTATTTATTTATTTTTATGTCGATTATTGCAAATTTGTATGCTACTAGGGAGCAAAATGTTTATCTGGATCGGGAAAAGGAGGAGCAAGGGACATCGGGTGGAAACATGGACGTCCAGTGGAGGGGAATAAATATGGAGCCATATGCAACTACTGTGGCCAAGTGATACGGAGTGGGGGAGTGTCTAGGCTAAAAGAACATTTGGCAGGGGTATACAAGAATGTGAAAGACTATCAAAGTATGACAAAGCCGGTGAGAGAGGAGATGAGAAGAGTGTTGGCTGAAGCGAAGTCACACAAGCTGCAGCAAAAGGATTGGGAGAAAGATTTGAGGGAGGAGCTATGAGGTACTGGACGGAGCCTAGGTGCTATCGATGAGCAAAATGACGACGACAAGGAGGGGATCGCTTATCTCAGTGACTGTGTTACGACTCGAGGTAAGAGAGTTCAGACAAGTGATTCGTGAGTCTCGGGCGTCAGAGTGGGAGGGGGAGCAAAAAAGACGGTTTGATGAAAGTAGGCTGTCATTTGGGACGTCCCGACATGAGGCTGATGGGAGCAGTAGACGGTTTGAGGGCGGCAACATGGGTAGTAGTGGTTCTAGTGGGCATGGCCTACATCGCATGAAAAGCGCTCGTGTCACAGATGCACCCATTGCAGGTGTTAATCAAAAGAGTTTAAAAATATGTAGAACAGGGGGCTCGGGGAGAAAGCAGAGGGCATTATATCTAGGTGGTTCATATCGAGCCATATACCAGCAAATGCAGCAGCCAGTCCTCACTTCAAAAATATGATTGAGGAGGTGCAGTGTGCTGGGCCTAGCGTGAAGCCTCTGACACCATAGGAGATTCTTGACATATACCTCGATTGGGAGTACGAGGAGATACAGGCTTGGGTACGTGGACTCAAGCCGAACTGGAAGCAGTATGGGGTGACGATCATGTGTGATAGGTGGACGGGACCCACGAAATTGTTCATTATCAATTTCATGGTGTTCTATAGAGGGCAACCCGTTTTCCTCAAATCCATTGATGCATCAGCCAACATAAAAGATCACAAATACATATATGACCTCCTAAAAGGAGTGATGAAAGATGTTGGGTCCCAGAATGTTGTCCAAGTTGTGACGGACAATGATAGTGCATTCGTTAAGGCGGGGAAGAAATTGATGAGGAGGTACAATCTCTGTTGGATTCCGTGTGCGGCACACTGCATTGATTTAATGCTCGAGGGGATAGGGCGGAGGGATTTTGTCAAGAAGACCATCTAGGATGCAAGGAGAGTGACAAACTTTATATACAATCACTCATGGTTGTTGATTGCAATGCGTAAGTGTTATGGAGGGGGACATCGTAAGACCAAGCGCGACACGGTTTGCCACGAATTTCATTGCGCTCAACAGCTTATACAGGCATCGCGTGGGTCTCAGGAATTTATTCAGATCTAAGAGATACTTGGAGTGGAATCAAAAGAAAACTAATGGTGCAAAGAACGTTTCGAAGATGGTGCTTTCCAATTCCTTCTAGGATAGTGTTCACACTGTCATTTCTATCCTGCATCCGATCTACAAGGTCCTACGAGCCGTAGATAATGAGATGTGGCCTTCGATGGGGTCTATGTATGAGCTTGTGAGAATTATGAGAGAGTGGATAATGATTGCAATCCCCAGTTCGTATCAATGGGTGATCAATATCATCGACGAACGATGGACCAGGACTCTCGAGCATCCACTCCACCAAGCTGGTAAGTTTGTTACGTTTACCTATATTTTTTATCACTTGCACTTGCACTTTAAGCATCACTTCTGTTTGTATGTTAATGCAATTGAGTAAATAATATTTGGGTTTCAGCATAGTACCTGTATCCCAAATTCCATCATAAATGCCGACTCCATGAGAATAATAATTTGACGATGGCCGTCCACGAGGCGTTTGAACGATTGTTCCCAGAATCGACAGCGTAAGCAAAATTCAGCAACCAGGTAATGCAATTTAAGCAGATTTTGCCAATGGTAATTGTTAAAATAAAATTTCTTCCTTATAGCCTCTAAAAACATGGGTGATTAAAAATAATGACCTGTGAATCCGTGTTTACAGTTGTTGCGGTTTAGGGATGCTATGGGTACGTTCTCATCCGCAGTAGCAAAAGCATCAACATAAACGATGTTGTCGTGTGAGTATGGTAACAAAATTTAGCAATTGCATTTTTCGTTTAAACTTCAAACTAAAACAAGCTCCTCATGGATATATAGGTGAGTGGTGGGCGATGTACGGAGTTGACACGCCCGCACTGCAATTATTGGTAGTATGTGTTCTTGCACAGATTGTATCTTCTTCAACTTGTGAGAGGAATTGGAGCACATGGTCACTCATACACACTAGCAAGAGCATGCTGGTATATGAGAAGTTGCAGAAGCTCGTTTACTGCCACTACGATATGAAGTTAAGAGAGAGGTAGTTGCAGGTAGACCGAGATGTGGAGGAAAATCTGGACTCGCTCGACGTATTGTCTATAGGTACCATGGCACAGATAAGTAACGATGATGAGGACACACTTTAGGAGTGGCTTAAATCAGCTGATTTAGATGATGCGGGGGGAGGCCCTGCTCCACAGGTAATCGAGGGAGCAATGTCTCTTGGTATCGATGTCGATCAAGTAGTAAGCCAACAGAAGGCGGATACAGACTCCTTTGATCCTTTGGTGATGAGTTCGACACTTTCCGATGAGGGTGAGGAAGCATCTTCACAGCCCCCAGCCTATCATCAAGTCGTAGTGAGTGATGATGATGAGACTTAACCCCTACTCGACACTGGTCGTGGGGACGATGGCAATGACAGTGATGAGGGAGGGAATAGAGGCATCGACACTAGTATAGGTGGTGCTAGTGGGGGTGGGAGTGGCAGTGGCAGTGGTGGGGGGTACATGACGGGTTAGAGCCAACAATCCGGTGGCCAGTTCACTGAAGAGCAGAGCTTTGACCATGCTACTCAGGACGAGGACCATGGATCTCATCCACCATCCAGGGTGAGAGCATCAGAGCCCACATATATGTTCCAGCGTCGTTCGAAGAAGAAAGACAGACATGCCGCGGCCGATGCTCTCACACACAGCTTGTCATTTATAGACATAAATTCAGATCAGGGGAGTTCCACCTCCGTCTCACCTTATGGTCATGGGGGATATCATGGGTATGGCCATGACAGCTTTGACATTCAGTCACACTCATCTACCCGTGGGTACAGTCAACTGAAAGATAGTTCTTCGAGTCATGACCATTTGACAGGAGGATATTTGGGGTACCTGTATGACTGGCAGCAATACTATCAAGGAGTCGGGGTTGGACTTGATCTGTTCCCTCAACACCCTACTCAGCAAATGTCGACGATGTATGTCACGCAATACCCACGTCTAGGTGTACTCGTATAGTTCAGGGAGGACGACTATCAGAGGTACATAAGAGAGTTCCTCAATTGGTACGAGCAGAGGATGACCTGAGAATAGTACTGCCAACATGTTGGGCAACAGTACCACTCTCAACTGCCACAGGATCCGGACAATGATTACGAGCTACCTCGTCATTCTACGTGGGGATGATATATGGCCAGAAATGTGTATTTTTTCGAATTCATTTACTTTTGCATGTCTTAATTATTGTAAGTTTGCATTTGTATTATATAAACTCATTTTGGTTACTATTTGAGTGATTTCTTACGACAACGCATGCCTTTTGGCCTCCATTAAATGGAAACTTATTATTTAATGCATACTTTTTGCAATTTTTTTAAAATTCCTGAATATGTATATATATGTATGTAGGCATGTCCTGAAGTTTCACTGAAAAATTCCACCATTTTTTCCATGTTTCTCCCTTTTTCCCCGCATTTCCGGTTATCGGCGATATTATCAGCAATAACGATGTTATATATTTATCTATATTTTTCTCCTGCCAGCGAAACTTGTAGCGATACCGACAACTCGAACACTGCCTGGACCTCAAGATATTTGTGGCTTTCTGTTGGTTCAAGGTGTTTTTTTTTTTTCGTTAACTGTTTACGGTTCTAGAAAACAACATGATGTTTGCCAAAATTGAGCTTGAATGGTTGGCCGTGTTCAACAGCCATGCATACTTAAATATAGCCTCAAAACCAGTTACAAGGTTTTCATATTATATGTAAATTGTATGCACCATGGAGGAGCATTTACATATTAACGGTGATGTTGGAATTTGGTTTTTAGCATTATGACCAGATGTCATACTCCTGGGTCCTTGCCACCATTCCCCTTTTGCAAAATACAAGTTGGTATGCTATATATACAGCTCTCCTCCAAACCTCATTTTTGGGCTGTCAATGGGTCAGGCGGGCCAATCAGTCTGTCTTGAAATGCCCAGCACAGGCTGGACTTGGGTTCAATTTTTTAGGAGGCTCTCCCATCTTGGGCTTGAGTTCCAATCAGTCTGTCTTGAAATGCCCACCACAGGCTGGACTTGGGTTCAATTTTTTAGGAGGCTCTCCCATCTTGGGCTTGAGTTTTGTGTCTGAAAATTAAATGGCCCAGGCCCAGGCTCAATTTTACAACACTTTCTATTTGAGACCTGGCCTGAGCCTAAATCTTGCCTGTTTACATTTACCATGTCTCGATCTTTGGCTTAAAATTCAGGCCAAAGGGTCAGGGCTGTGCCAAAATTTTGGGCTGAAAATTTATATAGGCCAGGCTCAGACTGACCTTGGCTCAGCTCAATCTCAGCCGATTGGTAGCCTTTACCTGCTTTTGCGATTTTTGCAGTACTACAAAGTTCATATATGACTTCCCTGTTTCATCCTTGTTAGTTCTCAGCTTTCAATAGGAAACTGAAGATCGCCACCTACATAATGTTGTTATCAACATCAGACTGTAACATGGACACACTTCGTTGAAACTGGAACTTGTCTGCAGGTGCCAATGTCCACATGTATGACATTCCTAGACACAGCTCATATAAAAGTCTAATTTTTTCTTATGTTTAATTTATTATTATCTTCTTATTTTGGGATTTTCATTTCAGGTTTATTGTTATTGTTGTTGTTGTTATCACTATTATTTTATATGGGATTTTTTTTTTTTTTTTTTTTTAAACATATAAATGATTACAATATAATGGTAAAGATACTTGTACGGATGTAGGCAAATCTGAGTAAAAGCCACTATGTCCAACATCAACACATGTTCATGTCCAAGTTACATAGATGTTACAATGACCTCCGAGGCTTTCCCTATGATATTATGCTAGTTACTGAAAATACCATGGCAACGTCCCTAAAATTCTCAAATGATCATTTCTTCATATATTAGTGAGCTAGAGAACCCATGTTTTTGCCCATGTTTTTCCATGCCATAGTGATCTCAAATGAATTTAGCAATGTCTCTTGCATCTTCAGGTCGACATAGATATGAGAACTTCTCCGATGACTATGATGGACACCCTGAGACGATCTTTCAAGCAACATTTGGAGGCAGATGCTTTACATGGTCATTTAAGTCATGGGAAGATTCCCATTTCCAGAATTCTACACCTGGATTTGAGTGGAGATATGATTCAAACTGGACAAGTGATAGGAGAAGAGTGTGGGAAACAAGCGAAACAAATGATGATGATCAAGGTGTTATTGGGTCGTATTCTGATAGAACTACGCTTGGGTTGCCTCCCACTGGTCCTTTAAAGACGGAAGATGTCAAAAGCGCGTATGTTATTCTTGACTACTGATATTCCACGACCTTTGTGTATTAAGAATTCATACACTAAATCAGTCTTTCCTCCTGTTTTGTTCAACTCTAGCACAGCTTACTTTCCATCTATATTGATGTTTTGTGCATAGTAAGTTGCTTCATTTTGATTTCATGAATTTGTTTCTCCATGCAGTTTCCGTGCATCTGCATTGAAGTGGCATCCAGATAAGCATCAAGGCCCTTCTCAGGTCAGGTTCTAAACCCTCAATTTGATCATGGTTGTTTTGTACAAGGCTTAGAAAGAAGTTCATCTAACAGTACCTGTATTGATCATCTTGTAACAAAACCATGCTGAATTTACTTGAAAAGCCATTGGGTTTTGGTAGGAGAAGCAAACATTTGAGAAGGAAGAGCTGGGTGAATCATTTTCTCGCTAGCCCAACTAGCCCTGATTGTGAAAGGGGGAGCTGGTCATTGAGGGATGTGGCCATTCATCTTTCTGGTCCATTCATTCAGACCAATAGGGCCAAGCCATGGTGCAAAAAAAAAAAACCATGCCGATGGATGAGCCGAACCCATTCAATGTGGGCCATCTTTAATAGCCATTCACTTTTTACATGACCATAGATGGGATGGTTAGCATCATCAAATCAAAGTTCTTCTTTGGAATCACAAGCAGTTCAAGGTTTAAATCTATTGAATAAACATTTCAAGATTATGATAGGAACTATTTTCTTTCTCCATTCAATATTGTGTGTCCATTTTTCTTGCTATTGGCCGGATGGTTAGTATAATCTGATCAACATGATTTTTACACGATAACTTATCACTAATAGTATAAACAAATGAACAGTTCAAATCGATGATTTGACATGCCACGTGTCATATGTATGTATGTATGCCACGTGTGTGTGCCATGCGTGTGTGTACATTAAGGAATTCAATATCGGTTACATATCGGCCGATATGTAACGGTAATGGGCCAACCTGTTACGTGATACGGGGTCGTAACGGGGCACCCCCCGATTTTGTAGGCGTAATAAGTACCGTTCTTGCTTGATAATGGGTAGGCGAAATGATCATTACAACTGCTACTTTTTTTTTTTCTTTATAAGGTCCGATTTTTAACTTTTTTTTATACTTATTTCTTCCAAACTCTTCCTAAAATATTCTATTGCAATTTTTGACCACTCTTAGCTTGAAATTACAGATAAAAACAACTTATATTAAGGATTTTCTTGATTCGAAGCTCTGTGGGCCATTTTCCAGAAATTCCTCAAAAATAAGTATTTATACTTTTTATTCAATGTGTTGCTGTTTCAATGGTAGAATATGATGTGTTAATCATAATAGAAGATATTAATGTCCATTTAATAGATTGTTGTTGTGATTTTATATATATTTTTTTATAATTTCTTTCTATTTACGCATTACTTTCGACCCTTTTTTAAAAAAATCAAAAAATCAATTTTTATTCAATGTGTTGCTGTTTTAATGGTAGAATATGACGTGTTAATCATAGTTGAACATATTAATGTCCATTTTATAGATTGTTGTTGTGGTTTTATATTAATTTTTTTTTCTATTTACGCACTATTTTCGCCCCCCCACCCCCCCCTTTTTTTTTTTTAAATTTGAAATTTTAATTTTAATTCAATGTGTTGCTGTTTTAATGGTAGAATATAATGTGTTAATCATAATAGAACATATTAATGTCCATTTTACAGATTATTGTTATGATTTTATATTTTTTTAAAAAAAAAAATTTCTATTTACGCACTATTTTTGGCCCCTTTTTTTAAAATTCGAAAAATCATTTTTTATTTAGTGTATTGCTGTTTTAATGGTAGAATATGATATGTTAATCATAGTAGAACATATTAATGGCTATTTTACGGATTATTATTGTGATTTTATATTTTTTAATAATTTTTTTCTATTTACTCACTATTTTTGGCCTTTTTTAAAAAAAAATTCGAAAAATCATTTTTTATTTAATGTCTTGCTGTTTTAATGGTAGAATATGATGTGTTAATCATAATAGAACATATTAATGTCCATTTTAAAGATTATTATTGTGATTTTATATTTTTTTATAATTTTTTTCTATTTACGCACTATTTTCAGCCTTTTTTTTTAATTTAAATTCGAAAAATCATTTTTTATTTAATGTGTTGCTGTTTTAATGGTAGAATATGATGTGTTAATCATAGTAGAACATATTAATGTCCATTTTACAAACTATTATTGTGATTTTATATTTTTTTATAATTTTTTTTTTCTATTTACGTACTATTTTTGGCCTTTTTTTTTCTTTAAATTCGAAAAATCATTTTTTATTTAATGTGTTGCTTTTTTTATGGTAGAATATGATGGGTTAATCATAGTTGAACATATTGATGTCCTTTTTACAGATTGTTGTTGTGATTTTATATAATTTTTTCTATTTATGCACTATTTTTGGCCCCCTTTTTTTTTAAATTCGAAAATTAATTTTTTATTTAATGTGTTGTTGTTTTAATTGTAGAATATGATGTGTTAATCATAGTAGAACATATTAATGTCCATTTTACCTATTATTGTTGTGATTTTATATTTTTTTTTTTCATATTTTTGAATTAGTGACTTTATGTTTATATTTTCTTATATTAGAAAGGTTTTGTAGCTTCTTAGGGTTTAGAACATAAAATCCTTTTTATTGATTAGATTTTGAAAAATGTATATAATTTAGAATAGCGAGTAGTCATAGACATAGGTCATATCTAATCTATATCTAGTATCTACCGAAGGAAACGTCTAGGTTTGGCCAACAAGTGAGGATATTAGATGACAACAGTGTCAGAGGGTTGGTGGTAGTAGGCACCAAATGAAGTGCAACTATTGTGATAGACTAGTAACTGGTGGAATTACGTGTCTCAAACAACATTTGGCACATTGAAAGGTCAAGTTGCGGGATGTACTAGAGTACTGAAAGAGATAATGATTTTAATGCAAGCCAGTTTAGATGAGTCGAAGGGTAAACGTGCTGCTTGACAAAAGAAGAAAAATGAGATTTTGGATGCGGCTCGATATGAGGTTTTGGTCCCGAATATATGGGCATTCATGATGAAGATATTATTGATTCTGACGAAGATTCAAATCGGGAATTAACTATAGCTAGGAGAGAGCTTGCGTCTAGCTCGTGAAGAGGAAGAACGTCGCCGCATATTAAGCGCGAGTGGGTCAATACGTGATACAGGACCAGAGGGGGGGGGGATTAAGTTTGGTGGGTTACGACGTATGTTTGGGAGCCGACAAGCGACATCTTCAAATGATGCCCCTATACATTTGGATGAAGAAGTAAATAAACCTAGGAGACCCTCTATTGATCTAATCCTGTTTAGGAAAGAATCAACTAAACAAAAGGAGATAAAACAAATGTGGAATAGAGCTTTCGTTGAGAAGCTAGGTAGGGCAGTAGGAAAGTTATTTATACATGCTAACATACCTCCTAACGTAGGTAGTTCTCCATATTGGCAGGTGGTAATTGATGCAGCAGCAGAAGCGGGTGAATGAATTAAAGCTCCCACGGCAAGGGATATTAGGGGGAAATGGACAGATGCAGAGTATGTGGATGTGAAAGCATATGTATGATGGTTGGACTGGCCCAACCAGACGCAATATGATCAACTTCATGATGTACTACCACTTAGGAACTATATGCCACAAGTCAATTGATGCCTCAGACGTAACAAAATATTCTAATTATATTACTGGACTAATGGATAAAGTTGTGGATGAGATTGGAGAGGAGAATGCAGTGCAGATTGTGACAGATAATGAAGCATCATATAAGCTTACAGGACATAAGTTGATGAAAAAGAGACCACATCTTTTTTGGTCACCATATGCTGCCCAATGTATTGATTTTATATTGGAAGATATTGGGAAGAAGAAGAATGTTAAGGAAATGGTTAAAATGGCAAGAAAAGTGACGACGTTTATTTACAACCATAATCAGGTAGTCGCAATAATGAGGAAGTTCACGAAAGGACGAGAGTTGTTGAGGCCTGTGGTGACTAGATTTGCAACCAACTTTATAGCATTAAAGAGTTTATACTAGCATAGGGGAGAGTTGAGTGAGATGTTCGCTTCCCGAGATTGACTCAACACAAAACATGGGCAGAAGACATCAGGGACACCGGTTGAAGTTGCGAACACCATACGAGACTAAATATGGAAGAGGGTCAATTCAATCCTAAAGGTGATGGAGCCACTACTGAGGGTACTTCGTCTTGTTGAAACCGATGAAGCACCTACCATGGGCTACCTATACAATGCCATGGATAAGGCAAAGTTGGCAATTCAACGTGATTGTAGAAGCTAGGACTCTTATTGGAGGATGATCGACAAGAGATGGACAAGACAACTCCATCACGATCTTCGTGCAACAGGTTATTACCTAAATCCTAGGTACAGATATGCCCAATCATTTGTTGCAGATAATGAAGTTCATGTCGGGCTAAAGAATGTGATAAAGAGATTTGAACCCGACTTAGCTATGCAAATAAAGTCGTTGAATGAATTAAATACATTTGGAAATCGCCTAGGTAGCTTTAGAGATGCTCTTGCACAGAATGCAGTATCTAGGTTGCAACCAGTTAAATGGTGGATGAATTTTGGAGAGAGTACAAAGGCTCTTGATGTAGGACAATTAACCACTTGCTCTAAAAGCTCGAACTGTTAGAGTATGGTGAATTAATCCATTTATCTCATAGCCCAGGCCCGACATCTCATGGGTTAGGACCTCGGCCGAACCCCCTTCGCGGGCCCCAAATCACATGGGCCGCCCACCTCGAGTGTGTCCCCGCATCCCACGAGCTACCCCACTCGAGCCCGGTGTGAAATGCGCATTAATCACCCCTGGTAAGGAGTCTCGAATACGAGACCTCCCCCGTGGGCCCCAAATCGCATGGGTCACCCACCCCGAGTGTACCCCTGCACCCAACAGGCGACCCCACTTGAGCCCATTGTGAAAATGTCCCTGCATTAATCACCCCCGGTGAGGAGTCTTGAACTCCGATCTGATACCAATTTGATGTAGGACAATTAACCACTTGCTCGAAAAGCTCGAACTGTTAAAGTATGGCGAATTAATCCATTTATCTCATAGCCCAGGCCCCACATCTCATGGATTAAGACCTCGGCCGAACCCCCTTCGGGGGCCCCAAATCACATGGGCCGCCCACCCGAGTGTGTCCCCGCATCCCACGAGCTACCCCACTCGAGCCCGGTGTGAAATGCGCATTAATCACCCCTGGTAAAGAGTCTCGAACACGAGACTTCCCTCGTGGGCCTCAAATCGCATGGGTCACCCACCCCAAATGTGCTCCTGCATCCAACAGGCGACCCCACTCGAGCCCAGTGTGAAAATGCCCCTGCATTAGCTCTCAAAAAAATTGCAGTAAAAGTTTTGAGGCAGACACCATCTTCTTCTAGCTGCAAAAGGAATTGGAGTTGTTTTGCGCTTATTCATTCAAAGAATAAGAATAAATTGCAGACTAGGACATTGGATAGACTTGTCTTCATGCACTACAATATGAAGCTAAGAATGCGACGACATCATAGGAGTATTACAGCCGCCGATGACACAGACTACTGTCCAATAAACTTGGACAATATTTATGATGAGGATGACTCGCTTATACCTTGGTTGGAAACAAGGGAAAAGCAAATTGAAGAGGATAGTGAAGAATTGGAAATTGATGACCCACTAATACGTACAATACAACAAGAGTCATGCAGCTATGTTGAACCCAGAAAGAGGGGCAACTTTTATACCAAGTACGGCTCAAGATCAACAAAAGAGTACGAGCAGTGGTAGCGTGACCGTGTCGGATGATGGTGATGATGACGCCCCTGATCCCAGTGCTGGCACTTTTGGTGTTGCTCAACACACCATACAGTCGTCTACAGATCGCTATGCCGATGAATATCAACAAGGTTGTACACGAAGTCGGACTTGTGAGTGTACTGAGTCACGATACAACCAGTAGGAAGAGGGTAGGTCTAGTGGTGCACTGGGTCCAGAAGATTAGCAGGCTCATGGTCCTGGTTATTATGATGAATATTCTTATGGCCAATTGGATTATGATTATAGTTATACCGAGCCTGTTCCATCACATTCATGTTGGAGTAGTCCTGATCCATATTCATATGATTATAGATATCCAGATCTAAATCCAAGTTACTCATCATAGACACACTCTCAATCTCAAGATTCTCAATAGCATGAGTATGGCTATTCGACGGGCACTGGTGGTATCGTTACTCGGGGTCGGAGTTGTTGCCTAGTTAGGATTAGTCATCCTCTGGTTTCGTTGATCTAGTATTTCCTTCTAGCACTAGATATTATGGATATGCAGCACCTCCACCTATTAGACAGCTTGAGCATGATGATGACGATGACGATGATGTGGAGGTCGAGCAGCCACAAAAAAACAGATTTTCATTTTGGTGGTGACTTGTGAATTTTATTATGCTTATTGTAAGTTTATATTTGTATTAAGGTAAGGATTTGCAGCAGACAGTAGTATTATTGCAAGCAGCCAAGCACACACTTAACACTGCCGAACTTGTATTTAAAATAGCTCCCCTGACAACCAATCAAGTAATCCATAATCATGTTGCAGGGGAGTATATCAGACACTACTAAATTTTTTTATTTTTTATTTTATTATTATTTTTATATTCTTGACTTGAGGATGACATGTCAAAGGACAGGAATCACAGTCACACCCACAGGTATGTTAAATTGTTAATAACTTAATAAAGAATAAATTATGAAAAATATTTGCAAACACCTACACATGTAAGATATTTTCATATTACATTCATTCTAATATATCTATCATTGATAGTAGATAGTTAGAAAATTAAATATATGAGTTTTGTAGTCAAATCCAAGTTGTCTGGTTCATAAATTCATCTAATAGTCCGATACAACTTCTCACCATAGAGTGGACCGTTACACCACCATAAACATGTTACAATTTATAAATGAATGCATATTTGGAATGCTTAGAATATTCCGGATTTAATTCATATTTTTTTCATTTTTTTTTGGCAAAAAAAAAAACAAATTGCACCGTTATGGGCTGTTACGCCCCCGTATCACCGTTATACCCCCGTATCCGTATAGGTAACGGTGGGCACCGTTACGCCCACCGATACCGATACGGAATACCTTGGTATACATATATATAAAAATACCCCTACATCAAGACATTACCTTGCTTTTAGGGAGGGAAAAAGCGTCTGCAAGTGTAGAAAAACACATCTGCCCCAACGCTCTGCTTCCTTCTACTCTCTCGCTTGTCTTCTTTCTACTCTCTCCACCAAACTACTGCAAGCTCTCTTGGAAAATACTCTTTCCAGCTACTATCAATGATACTCTTCTTCTTTTATGACCACCCACTCTTCGTTAAACTCTCCTTGTTTTATCACTACTCTCCGGCTCATACTCTCCATGATACCCTTCCTTCTTTTATGACTACTCTCAGCAAACTCTCAAGTAAGAAGATAGATTTCTTTTGATACGATGTTGTAGATTTGAAGATTTAGACAAATATTGAAAAAAAAAAAAAAACCAACATAAACCCTAAACCTTCAATCTAGGATAAGCCTATTAAAGTGTATCTTCAATACTACAATCAAGGATTCTCCAATCAATCAAGGACTACAATCAAGGACTACAATCAAGGATTCTCCAATCAATCAAGGACTACGATCAAGGATTCTGCAATCAATCAAGGATTCTTTCATGTGTAATCTTTTATATACATGTATACATAGGGATGAAAATAATAACAATTAGCAAGCTTTCTCCCAACCTTCTCTCTCTCTCTCTCTCTCTCTCTCTCTCTCTCTCTCTCTCTCCCTCTCTTCCTTAGTTTTATCTTGGTATCAAAGCAAGGTTAGTATTTATTTTTTTTCTTCTTCTTCTTTCCCAGGGTTGATAATCTGGATTGAATCAACGTCTGGTGATATGATTTGATATATATTTTTTTTCTTCGGTGCCAAGATCTAGTTGTTGTTTGTTTGTTTTTGGTGATTTTTTTTTTTTTTTTCATTGGATTTTCATTGGAGGATGACGGATCGTCTATTGGAAAAACTGTTGTTGCACCTCTATCTTCTACTCAACCCCTCGTAATTGAGAAAGAGTCCGACTCTCCAGATTACCACCGTCAAATTCGATGGAACCAATTACTTGACATGGGCAAGATCTGTGAAGCTCTATATTTCTGGACGTGGGAAACTATCATATATTACAGGGGCAGTTAAGGCACCAGATACATCAGACTTGGTAGCTGTTGAACGATGGGAATCAGAGAATTCAATTGGAATGTCCTGGTTACTTCATTCTATGAAGCCGGAGATTGGGAATATATATATATATATATATATATATATATATATATGTTTCTGCAGACTGCAAAACAAATCTGAGTATATATATATATATAATATATATATATATATATATGTTTCTGCAGACTGCAAAACAGATCTGAGATCTTGTGCAGCGAACATATTCTTAGAAGAAGAATGCTTCCCGCATCTATCAGTTGGATGTGGAGACCTCCCAACTCAAGCAGGGGGAGAAGACCCTATCGGAGTATTATAATACTCTTCGACAAAGATGGGAAGAACTTGATCAATATCAGACCTTCGATTGGGAAAGCCCCAAAGATGGAGAGATTTTTTCAAAGTTTATTGAAGAGAAGCGCGTATATCAATTCCTTGCAGGTTTGAACCCAGAATATGAGACTACTCATGTGCAGATTTTGAGCAGAAAAGATGATTTTCCACTTTTAGGCAATGTGTATGCTTATATTTATTATGAGGAAAATAGGCGTTACTCTATGGGCCATGAAATGATCCAGCCTGGAGATAAAGCGGCAATGGCTGTAAACAGACAGGGTTGGCGAGCATTGGTGACACCTACAGTATCATCGCCACCTGCGTTTCCTTCTCGCCCAAGCAAGAATCAGAAGAACTCCCAGCGTTTTTGTGACCATTGCAAGAAATATGGACATACCAACCAGTTCTGCCATTTTCTTAATGGGTTTCCACAGAAAAGGCCGTTTCCACAGAAAGGGCCTACCTTGCCACAAGCGAATCGGAGTGCATCCTCACCGTCCGCTCAGACTGCCTCTACTGCTGAGATTCCGGTTCAGAATCATGCCCCTCCTGCTGCACCATCTGATCGTGTTACTATATCTCGAGAAGATCTGGATTGATTCCAGGTCCTAATGACACAGTTTGACAAAAAGACAGCTACCTCCACTTTTGCACAGTCAGGTACATTTGCTTCAGCGAACACCGTCTCCATTGTTCCTTCCCTATCCTGGATCATCGATTCAGGAGCTTCTGATAATATGAGCGGTATGCTTTCTCTTTTCCGTGCATACTCTTTGTTCTGGTAGAGATAAAGTTCGGTTAGCGGATGGATCTCTTTCTTCTGTTGCAGGGAAAGGACTCGTAAATGCTACCCCCTCTCTACCACTCTCTGATGTGTTGCATGTTCCTCAACTCACTACCAATCTTTTATCTATCAGTAGCATTACACGGTCGTTGAATTGTAGTGTTACATTTTTTCCATCTTATTGTCGTTTTCAGGGTCTGGTAACGAAGAAAACGATTAGCAGTGGACGTGAAGCTAATGGTTTGTACATCCTCGATGATCCGCAAACTCCAAGTGTGCTTCAACCATGTGCATTGCAGAGTCAGCTCGTAGTAGCAAATAAACATCAAATTATGTTATGGCATAACCGGCTAGGTCACATTTCCTTTTCATTTATGAAACATTTGCTTCCAGCTTTATTTTCTGGTCAAACAGTTTTTGACTTTCAATGTGAAATTTGTCAATTGTCCAAACATTGTAGAACTACTTATCCCTTGAGTTCTAATAAAGTTAGTAGTTCTCCTTTTTCACTTGTTCATTCTGATGTTTGGGGACCCGCTCATGTACCGTCTCTTTTGGGTTTTAGATACTTTGTGTTATTTATTGATGATTTCAGTCGTTGTACCTGGCTCTTTCTTATGAAACGTAAAGATGAAGTTTATTACATCTTTAAAAAATTTATTACCATGGTTCAGACTCAATTTGATACAAAGATATGTGTGTTTCGTTCTGATAATGGAATTGAATATGCGAATTCTGGAATCCAAAAGTTATGTGAAGATCATGGTATTGTGCATCAAACATCTTGTGTTAGAACTCCACAACAAAATGGTCGTTCAGAACGGAAGAATAGGCATATCATTGATTTGGCTCGTTCTATCTCTATTGCGATGAACGTTCACAAAATTTTTTGGCCTGAAGCTGTCTTGACAGCTTGCTACATTATTAATCGCACACATTCTAGTGTGTTGAATTTTCAAACTCCTTATTCTGTTCTTCGTCCTCGTGACACGGAATTTATTCTTCCACCCAAGCTTTTTGGTTGTGTTTGTTTTGTGCAAGATTTGGGTCAGGAACGTTCCAAACTTCACCCAAAATCTCTAAAATGTATATTTTTGGGTTACTCTAACACACACAAAGGATACAAATGCTATCATCCATCCAGTCGACGGAGGTTTGTTTCCAAAGATGTTTCTTTTTTTAAAATCATCCCTACTATTCAGGTCCAGTTTCTTTGCAGGGGGAGTGGTTTGCCACTTGTTGTGACCGTGATGTCCAACCATCACAGGTCCCTCTTCCTGTTGTCATCCCAGATCCGCCTGTATCCTCTCTAAAGTCTTCCATGTCACATATGTCGGTTATACATCATGAACATACCACTGGTGACTTAGTTGTACATGCAGGACCACATAAGGACTTGCAGTTTTTGGAAGGAAGTCCTGCTTCACAACACTGCAACATTTCTCCTGTATCAGATCAGTCCATGCCTTTCCCACCTGGTGAGTTAGAATCTTCTGATGTTCCTCCTCTTGCTTCAGACCTTGAGATTCCCATTGCTTTACGAAAGGGTAAAAGACAAATTTCTACTAAATATCCTTTATCTGATTATGTCACATATCATGCTATGTCACCATCTTATCGTGCATTCTTAACTTCCGTCTCTTCTATCATGATTCCCTCTACTGTCCATGAAGCAATGTCTGATCCTAAGTGGAAGGCTGCAATGGAGGAAGAAATGAGGGCTTTGGCTCACAATGATACTTGGGAACTTGTGTCATTACCTAGAGGGAAGAAGGCAGTTGGGTGTCGTTGGGTGTTTACAATTAAGCATAATTCAGATAGTACCGTGGATCGGTACAAAGCACGGCTGGTTGCAAAGGGATACGCACAAACCTATGGGATTGATTATTATGACACCTTTGCTCCTGTTGCAAAGATGAATTTCATTCGTGTCTTACTGTCCTTGGCTTCAAATAGTGATTGGGAACTTCATCAATTGGATGTTAAAAATGCATTCCTTCACGGGGATCTTCAAGAAGAGGTGTATATGACTCCTCCACCTGGTATCTCGTTTCCTGGCCATGAAGGGCAAGTCTATTTCTTAAAGAAATCCCTATATGGACTTCGCCAATCTCCTCGGGCTTAGTTTGACCGATTCAGTGGGGTGGTTATTAGTTTTGGATATCGACAAAGTGCGGCAGATTATACTCTTTTTATTAGACGCATTGGTGATAGTTTTACTGCTCTTATTGTCTATGTCGATGATATAGTTATCACCGGAAATGATCCAATCGTCATTCAAGAGTTAAAGTTTCATCTTCGACATCGCATCGAGATTAAGGACCTTGGCCCTCTGAAGTATTTTGTTGGCATTGAAGTTGTAAGATCAAAATCAGGTACTTTTATCTCGCAATGTAAATATGTCTTGGATCTTTTACAAGAGAGTGGCAAATTGGGATGTCGTCCAGCTGATACACCTATTGAGCAAAACCATAAGTTGGGTGATGTGGAAGGAGAGCCCCTTGTAGATGTCTCACAGTATCTACGTCTAGTTGGGAAGCTAATTTATCTTTCCCTTACTAGACCTGATATTACCTATGCTAGGAGTTGTCAACCGTTTTTTGCATGCTCCTCGCTTAATTCATCTTGAGGCAGCCTTTCGTATTCTTCAGTATTTGAAGGGTTGTCCTGGAAAGGGTCTAATCTTTCGTTAACATGGTCACAATCAGATTGAATGTTGGTCGGATGCTGACTGGGCCGAATCAGTTACCGATAGACGTTCTACATCCGGATATTGCACTATGTTGGGTGGTAATCTTATTTCTTGGAGAAGCAAAAGGCAGAGTGTGGTTGCTTGCTCTAGTGCAAAGGCCGAGTTCCGTGCCATGGCACATGGTATTTGTGAGATGATCTGGCTATAGAAACTGTTGCAGGAATTAGGAGTTGATGTTCCAACTCCAACAACTCTGTACTGTGATAATAAAGCGTCGATTAGCATTACTCATAATCCAGTACACCATGACCGCACAAAACATATTGAAGTTGATCGTCATTTTATTCGTGAGAAGCTACTTTCTGGGCAGATTTGTATGGTGTTTGTTCCTACGACCGAGCAACATGCGGATATTCTCACCAAAGCAGTTGACACCATTCAGTTTCAGTTTGCGCTATCCAAGCTTGGTATGCTCGATATCTTCCAACCGGCTTGAGGGGGAGTATTAAAGTGTATCTTCAATAATACAATCAAGGATTCTCTAATCAATCAAGGACTACAATCAAGGATTCTCCAATCAATCAAGGACTACAATCAAGGATTCTTTCATGTGTAATCTTTTATATACGTGTATACATAGGGATGAAAATAATCACAATTAGCAAGCTTTCTCCCAATGAAAATAATAACAATTAGCAAGCTTTCTCCCAACCTTCTCTCTCTCTCTCTCTCTCTCTCTCTCTCTTCCTTAGTTTTATCTAAACCCTAATCAAGACATTCATATCAACTGAGAAGCAACACCTCCTATGAGTTTTAAGGGGTTGAGGGTTTAAGCTTTAGGTTAGTATGAAAGGGCAAAGTGAAAATCCGCGATCGCGGTTTGTATGAAGCCGCGATCGGGATTAGTAAATGTTTTTTCATTTTCGCTTTTTTTTTTTTTAATTTTTTTTTTTAAAATTAATAATTTTAGTGCCATGTAGTACAATAATAGAACCTGATTTTTTTAATGCATAAATACACCTTTTTTTTTTTTTTTCCAGGTATGTCCATATTTGCAATTTATAGCTCTAAAATCTATCTTATCATTTTATGATGGGTAGTGGGTATTTGAAAAGAGAGATTCTCATACAAGGATGGGCCTCAAAATGTGTCGTTGTGAGCAATGTAATTTCATACTAGGAGCTTGTATAAAAAATGCACAAGATTAAAAGGACAATACTGGAGGAATATGATATTAGAATCAAGATAAATTACACTTACATGAATCGTAGGTCGCTCCCTCCAACCGATATCATAGACGATGAAGATTTGTTACTTCTAAGTCAGTGAAGAGCGTCCACAACTTCCTATACCATTGTACATAGAGAAAGTGAGGGGATAGATCTTGTCCAAGAGAGGAGCACACCCTCCTACTAGATGCATAGTCCTAACACAATGCATCGCCATATTGAGCTTGTTCAACAGTGCCCCTGAACCTATCACTTCCCTGAAACCCATATTCTTAGGGTTGAATGAGTAGGACCCAACAGTGGATATTGATCTGGGGTTGGGATTTGTCTACACTGTCTCGTTAGTTGTGATCCTTGCCCCATCTTTTTTCTTACTTTTTAGCCTCTCGACCAATCAACAATGTGTAGATATCCTTGGTTCATCAACCTCTCCATCGAGACATGCTTCATCGGTCGAGATATGTGTGCCATCATTTAACGTGCTTTCTTATCGATCAGTCAAGATTGTGCAAATATCCTCGGCCTCATTAACCTCTCCATTGAGACATGCTTCATTGGTTGAGATCTGTGGGCCATCATTTAACTTTTTTCTAGCTTACCGACTTGTCAAGATTGTGCGGATATCTGACTCATCAACGTCTCCACCGGGACATACTCCACTAGATCTCGTGGTCAGGATCTCTCTACCATCATTTGGCTTGCTTTCTAACTTGCTGACTAGTGAGCAATGTGCAAGTTTAAATGATGTTGCATTCATCAATGTGGATCTTTTAGGATATCTAGATGTGGTAATGACACTAATGAAATAGTCGTCGCACAAATGTTCAAGGACGAGCCGGCTAAAGAATATTCTAAGCAAGTATGCAATGCGAAACCATTTCCAATACAAGGTCTTGTATTCATGCTACTACAGATACATGATCAAGTGTCATGTTGAAAATTGTGGTCGGAGGGTCCACATTGCGAGAGTGGACGACACTATAGTTTTCAAAATAAAGACATACAAATCTGAACACACATGTAGCTTCTCTTCTAAGGAGAGCTCATTATCACCAAGCATCTTATGAGGGGACAACTCATCTCTAGTGTTCAAAATATCAGTATTGCTACAAGTTTCGATGGCTAAGGATACAAAAACAATATTGATATTGCCGATAATATTTTTGATAACAGGAAATTAAGGGAAATATTGGGGAAACGTGGGGAAAACAATGGAAATTTTAAGTGAAACTTTAAGAGATGCTAAAATACACATTTGCATATTTAGGAATAAAAAGATTGCACAAAAACAATTGTGTACATAATGTGCTGTCATAAGAAATTAGTCCAACCATCCCATCTATCTCATCTATCCATCCAACCATCCAACCTTCCATCTAAACATCCATCAATACTTGAAAAGATCGACAACGCATGATATTTCGCCAAGAAATTGTCGACAGCTGGAAAGGAAATGAAAGATTATAGTCTCAAAATTGCCCATGTTGCAATAACGATAATATCGCAATATTATCAATATTATCGATGACAAATTGAATACTGCAAACAACCATCCGTCCATTAAAAAAAAAAAAATTTGAAATGAAATTTTTTTAATAAACAATTTTTGTGATATCAATACATTGCCAATATTATCCAAATAATGACGATACATTGGCGATGCAAGCGACACCTGGAATTTACACAGTCAAAAATATTAGTGATACATTGGTGATATCAATACATTGTCAATACAAGCAACACCTGGAATTTACACGGTCGAAAATATTAGCGATACATTGGTGATACTTAGTGATACTTGGAATTTCTTTTGCCACCAGTGTTATCGGTATCACTACTAGTGTTATCAATATCGTCAAGCTAGAGACATGGATAATATCGGGGATACTTCAAACAATGCTCATCGCCAAGCAACTTCTAAGGAGAGGGAGAGCTCATCACTAAGCAACCAATAAGATAAGCAATGAGTATACTATTAGCCATCTCAAGTCGCATCTAGTATGTAGGTCAGCTGAGATTATGCATGAAATGTTTACAAAATATGCAGTTGATGTCAGCTATGAGAAAACATGGATAGGTAAGGAGATTGCAATAAAACAAGTAACAGGATCTTATGAAAGACTCATGTGTCAA
Organism: Magnolia changhungtana; assembly: GCA_030180095.1. Classification (NCBI taxonomy): domain Eukaryota; kingdom Viridiplantae; phylum Streptophyta; class Magnoliopsida; order Magnoliales; family Magnoliaceae; genus Magnolia; species Magnolia changhungtana. The sequence continues at coordinate 15,184,446 of JASAUF010000276.1, forward strand.
GCGCCTAGCCTATTTTCATGAGCTAGTCATGCTTGTAAGCGACTAGACGAACAAGTTTGAGAGATATTTGTAGCTCTCGGATAGTGTGTCCGAAGCTTTCAGAATTCAACGTTAAGGGTTCTAGCTATTGACAGGACACAGTTAAAGGGCAAGTGCAAGGGTGCTTTCTTCGTGGCTATGACATCATATGGAGATAATCAGAACATATGGGATTGGGGAATTTGAGAACAATAATAGTTGTTACTGGTTCCTTAGCAGTTTACAAGTTGCATTAGGAGTCATGCAAGAGCTTGTTATATATCAGATCGTAAAAAAAGGATTGATGAACAAAGTTCTAGTCACCTTCCCATGTGTAACCCATGACTACTGCTAAAACACGATTTACTAGAACATGATTGCGGCAATAAAGGACAAGATGTTGGAGAAGTATTATTGGCCTGCTGTTAAGTCATGTAGGTGAGCTAGATTTGTGGAGCACATACAATCTTCGAAATTGGCTAACCCCCTTGCACATGAATGGCTTACTAGAATAGGTCACAAAAGATGAACATCTTCCTTTTTCCCAAGTAGAAGGTACAATATGATTAAAATGAATATAGCCAAGAGTGTGTGGACACTGGAGGGTGGATTCCTCGAGGATACGAGAGATCTACTCTCTTCTTTCCACTTGGTTGCCTCGTTCAATGGCTTTTATGGAGTAAAATGGTGTTATATTTGACTAGAGTTGCCACTAACCAATTGTTACGATTCTATAGTCGGTTAAACCCCGTAGAAATGCTTAAGATTGAGGACCCAAAGATCCATAACCCTAAGACGACTTGTGAGTTTACATTCTGAAATTTTCAAGAAAGGGACTGCTGTTATAGAGAGGGAAGGTGTTAGGCACCCACTCTGTCCGTACGGATGTATGGTCTTTACTTCATAAGATCTTACTAATTTATGAAGAAAGAGGGTAGTTCTCGCCTGCAAAAAATGTAATGTGATGCAATGATATTAGTGATTGATTGACCCGAATTTCTGATGGGTAGGATCTAACTACATCGGCAAGCCGCAAAGCATACATTCGAAATGATCAAGTGTGAGGCGCAAAGTATATATGTATGGGATGCTTGATTCTATATGTATGCTTATGATAAAATGATGGCCAACTGGTTAAGGTTTCTGGTGGACCTATTGCGATTATATCGGCAAGTCTCAGAGCATACGCCCGCCAATCAAATATGAGAAAACGATGGAATGGAACGTGTATGCTAAAACGACGGCTAACTAGCTAAGATTTCTGATGGGCATGATCTAATTATATCGGTAAGCCGCAAAGCATATGTCCGCCAGTCAGGTGTGAGAAAACAATGAAAAATGCACTATGTTGCTGATGTATATGAGGAGCAGGTGGGTTGTGAGGGGAATGTATGTTGCACGATGCTGATGAACTAATTTGATGAAACTGATAGAGGTCTGAACGGTTGGATGAACGGTAGTGTCGCAAGGCTAGATTGAGTGGCTCAGATTTGAACTTAGGTAGCTCCGGATGCTTGGACTCTGGCTAGGCTAGGCTAGACCAGGTTTGGTCTCTCTCACTGTCACTCTCCTTAGTGGAAGGATGGTTTCTTGATGGGTGTGCTATCTAAAATGAGAAGGAATGCTCCCTGATGCTTGGTGTCTTAAATGAGAAGGGGAATGGGGCTATTTATAGTCTCACAACCTGGGTTTTTGGTAACCCTGGTGATAATAATGGCAAAAAGTGGGTGAAGGGCTGGGATTGGAGATTGCCACATGGTATCATCTCATGAGTTGGATAAGGTGGGAAAAGGGTAATTTTGGGTAAGGAGATGGGTATCAGAGTAAATGCACTTCGATCGCACACTTGAGGTTTGAAAAAAGGTGAGTTCCACATGCTTGAAGGACGTTGGCCCTAAGAGGGGGAGTAACACATGGCCAGTGGCAGTTGTCCTCACTTGGATTCCTTGCTTTGGTAGGCAACATCCTTCAAGCGTGCGGAGGCTTTGTTATGAGGGCTGTTGTTTTGAGGTTTCGACCATTTCTCCAATTGGGCTTGGGTTCGGGCTTAGTTTTGGGCTTAACTAGGTGAGTTGACTGGGTTATGGGGTTGGGTAGGCTAATCGGGTGAGTTGACTCAAGGCTCTAGGTTTTTTGGGTTCCTAGGGTTTAGTGTTAGGCTAACTGGGTTGACTGGGTTGAATGGACTGAGTTTAGGGTTTAGGACTGGGGTTCCTATGGTTTAGGCTTCTAGGGTTAGGGTTCAATTGTCCATCCATCCGTTCAAACTCAATCAGCTTATCAACCTGGGGTGGGGTGTCTACAGAGTGTTAACGCATTGTTGAAACAAGCAAGAGAATTCCCAGTCATCGGGCTAGTGGAAATAGTGAGATTTAACATTCACCAAATACTCCACACAAGAAGAGAAATGCTTCAACTTTCCAAGGACAATTGGCTCCATGAGCGGGGAGGATAAACTGAAAGAGCTTTTACCCGAATCGTGCAACACAATGTAATACAATTACCCTAGATGAGTACCATGTCTACAAGGGGAGTTTAATAACACAGATAGGATAAGTGAAATGACATGTACATGTCGTGAGTTCAATTTGATGCCCTTGCTTGTATGAATGTACATGCAGCTTGTAGGTACGATATTAACTCTTATGCCTTCAATTCTCCTTACTGGAAGATGAAAAATTAATGAAGCATCTACCATAAATCAGTTTACCTAGTGCTTGATAAGAGCCAATGGGAGACTGGACGAATTAAGAGAGACCTGTGCCAAAATTAAACCCTTGCAACAAAGAATGTCCACCGGAAGAATGGAGAATACTAGAATTTTTTCATAGGGAGAAGATACGCCAACCGTTAGATGTGGAAGATGCAAGGAAACAGGACATAATCAACAAAGGTGCAAGTTCTCCATCCTATAGGAAAACAAATATTGTTTAGTCGCTAACAATTTTGTTCCAATTATTAGAAATTTTGTTGGATTAGGAACATTTATTAGGAAAGTCCTCTTTAAGACTGCAATTCGTTAGAAATTTGAACCATTCATTAGATATTTGTACCATTTGTTAGTCCTCTTTGTACCATTCATTATAAGATTTTGTTGGATTATGAAAGTGTTTGTCATTTATTAGTGCATTTGCTTTGAAATTCTCCTCCATTTACTCATGTTTACAAGCTACCAAACCCACCAATAACCCCATTTTCTTTTATCTACTTCTATTCCTCCCATTTACTCTCATTATGAGTTTATAAAAGGAGAAAAGCCATGGCGATATAAAGCATTCCAGTTTACAAAAGCTTGTGATGCAAGTTCCTTCTGCAATGGGGTGCAATCTAGCTGAGGTTGATGTTGTGGCAGAAGTCCCGAGATTTGAAGAAGAATTACAATTTAACTCAATGTAGGATTCAACCTCAGGAGCGACGCTTAAAGTAGGATTCAACCTCGTGCCTACACGCTGCTCCATTTTGTGGAGGTTTCTTTACCTTAAGACAAAGCAACTTGTGCCTCTCTCACCTGCAACAAGCATTTTGTGAAGGTTTTCTACCTTACTGCTCCATCCTAAGCCTCTTCCGTTGGAGTTTAATATTTGCACATCTCTCTTATGTGTTGGGCCTTGGAATGCACTTAAGGGTGTTGGATGTCACAGCCTAGGATGTAACAAGAATTTAGATATCAATAAAACTCCTCAATTGCTTTAAGCATCCAGTAATGCTCAATCAATGATCACTGAAAGCCCTATGCCTTATCACTCAAAAAGTGACCATTCATCACACACTATACATACAAATCTAGCAAGCCCATTCATATATACATTTCCCAAAAGAATGCATCCAGTAATGCTTGGTGAGTGACCATTCAACAAAGCCGTGATTGTGGTCTGTACAAAACCGTGATCCGGGTTTCTAGGAAAGCGTGATCACAGTCTATACGTAGTTGTTATTGTCGTCAGTTCAAAACCTTATGAATAGGTTGTTTGGCATTTAATCGTTGTGGATTGGTTGGTTGATAACCATTGCATTTAATCATGATAAATTCGAGTTCTAAACTTATGAACAGGTTGGTTGGCATTTAACCATTGCAACAAAGACCAGTAAGAGGATACAATGGGCGGGCGTCCCCATTCCAATTGATCCCTCGGTGTGTCCCACTAGACGTTGCAAAATATTAATTCCTAAGATTATTTATTAGTTCTCTTTGGGTCAAACTTGCTGAGAGTGGTCTTCAAGGGTAATAAAGCTGATGTGAGAGAGTGTTAACTGTGATATTTGGGTTTAATGTGTGGAACCTGATAGCTTCCTTAGAGTGCTTCTCAAATTGGTAAAGGACCATCCCAAGAAATTTGCAATTTAAATTGGAATGTAATTAAGGGCTTGTGGTATGTCATGGCCTGGGATGTAACAAGAAGTCAGATATCAATAAATCTCCTCATTTGCTTTAAGTATTCCTTTCATGTACACATCTAGAATTACTCAGTGAATGATCTGTGAAAGCCCTATGCCTTCATCACATGCTATATATACATTTCCCAAAAGAATGCATCCAATACAGATCCTGATTGCGGCTTCGTACAGACCGTGATCACAATTTTGTCCTGCTCGTGGTCGCGAGTTTGGGGATAAGGCATAAGACATTCGAAAATCATTCACTAGGCAATTCTGTGTGGAGACATGTGCCACTTTGGACCCCAATCTGAACCTTTGATTTAGGTGGGTCCCACCATTGACGGACCATGGTTCGCAAGTTTGGATGATATGATTCTACTTTATCATTCTATTTTGTAGGTCACTAGTTGGGCGGTTAAAGATGATCTAATCAACCATCGGTTAGATTCTGGGGTACGCCTGATGAATCGATGATAGATTGATTCACCATTGGTTAAATTTTAAGCGTAGCACACTGAATCTTTAAGATCGGTTATTTCGTTTGAGGTTTGATAGCCCACATGTATATCACAGCGTCTAATGCTGGTGTAAGACCTGTATGTCTATCAGATGGGTTTGACCATGTGGATGATCTGACCCTTACATCGTGCTGGTCCACCGTTCAGATAGGCCATAATTTTAGAAATAGGGCCCTTGGAAATACTTTGCCAATTCCTTTTCAGCCATCCATTTTCAGTTTACAGACCGCGATCGCAGCTTCATACAGACCACGATTGCGAGTTTGGGGATAAGGCATAAGGTGTTCACCGATCATTTACCGGGCATTCCTTGATGCATGTATGAAGGAATACTTGAAGCAAATAAGGAGATTTATTGATATCTAGATTCTTGTTACATCCCAGGCCATGACATACCAGAAGCCCTTAATTACATTCCAATGGAAAAAACAAATTTGCTAGGAGGGTACTTTACCAATCTAAGAAGCACTCTAAGCAAGCTATTAGGTTCTGCACATTAAACCCAGATATATCTCGTGTAAGCTTTATTACCCTCAAAGACCACATTTTGCAGGTTGGGGGGGGGGGGGTGCGGTGCTCCCGTCGTCAAGGGAGATGTTACCTATGGCCAGTGGAAGGGATTGTATATCTGACCAAGCTAGCTGCACAATCAGCGTGAAGGGCAGCAAAGTTCCTCTCTTAGCATGAAGGGATTGCCCTAACTGATTGAACACACAATCGGTGTGAAGGGCAACAAGGACCCTCTCTCGCATCAGCTTTATTACCCTCAAAGACCACTCTTACCAGGTTCAAACAGGCAGTAGGGATTGCCCTATCTGAATGTGTGGGCAGCGCAATCAGTGTTTGGGGCAAGGACCATGCCAATGGCCATGGTCAGGCATGAGCAGCACCACTGTTGTGGCACACCATTAACAAATGTTTTCATTCATTCTCAAATCTAGAATGCTTTACATTGCTATTGCCTTTCTCATTTTACAAACACGATAGAACTTTCGTACATTAACTCAAGGACTTGGGAAATTTAAAACATTCCCTAGTTACCAAGAGAATTAATGTCATAGGAAAGGTAAGATCTACATTAAAAAAAAAAAAAAAAGACTAATAAATGAAAACTTCAAAACATCTTTAGATTGCAGGAGTTGTCCATCGAAACCGCGATCACGGTCTATACAAAGCTACAATCGTTGTCTGTGCTCTGTACGAAGTCGCGATCACTATCGGATAAAACCACACTGTCTATACAAAGCTGCGATTGCGATCTGTACAAAACCATGATCACTTTCAACACAAAATAGGAATCGTTGTCATTTGCTCCTTATGCCTATTTAATTACATCCCTATAATACATTCAAAAGCCCATTCATTTTATTTTTTTATTATTATTATTATTATTATAAAGAATGATCATTCACCACACAATATCCGTACATAAAGAATGCCCATTCAAATATACACACATTCATAACAAACTTTTAAAATACGATTATCGAATGAATCTATAAACATAGAATCCGATGCCCATTTATTTTTCCTCCCCCTCTTCTTACTTTGTTCCTTCTCTTGCTTCTTTCTCATTTCCTCTCCACTTCATTTTTCATTCCTCTTCCTCCTTCTTGCATTGTTGGAGACAATCGAAGTTGATGGTCTATTTAAAATTTGGAATTTCTTCCAGTAGGTTAACTTACAAATTAACATAGTTAGATGCATAAATAGGTACATACATGATAAGCATATCCACATGTATATTTGAAACTTACCAGTTGAAAATCCAAACTTAGATCGCTACGTAAGAAGTCAACGTACTTCATCATGAATAGCCCACAATCATCGCTGCACATTGATGAGAATAAATCAAGGCTTATAAGATTTTTTATTTTTTTTAAAAGGTTGTTTTAGGAGTAATGTGTTTGTGAGTAACATGAACATATTTGTTTGCTTTGGGGGTCTTTTAATGTAGGATGAGTGAAACTAACCTAGGATAAAATCAAACACATCCACGTAATACGCATCAATTTTAGCATTCAACATATAAAATCAAACACATCCACATAATAAATTTAGAAAATTTAAATTAGCAACGGAAAAGGCCTAGGCCATCACATACGCGGTGCATGAAGATATAAAGTATTATGAGAGTGGCCCCACTTGGAAGTAGGGACTTCCAATCTAGCGTGGGTAGTGCAACATCTATGTTAGAAAACAATGACACCAATAAAATCAGATTTGGGGAATGGGTTTATCTTTAAAAAAAATTGCATTTTCGTTAGGGGTTTTGGGGTTTAGAGATTGAGGTTTGAGGATTTTGGGAATTAGGGATTAGGGCTTCGTTACAGGCAGGGTTTGGAGGGGACTCTAGGAAGGAAAAGTACTAAAACCGGGGGGGGTGGTAGGGAGGGAGGCAGGGAGAAGAGAAAGGAGATGGATGGGGGCAGCCCGTACAGATGCACGTGCGTGTTCATGTGTGGATGGGTTGGGTTTTGAGGATTTGTAAAGGAAGGAGAAGAAGAAAAATGAAGAAAGAGCGTACCTTGTTGGAGAAGAGAAAGAGGAAGAAAGATACCCTAGAGGAATCTAACACCAAACAAGCTTCTACCCTTCAACAATTCAATTGGAATGAAGTGTTTTCTCACAAACCCTAAAGGAAGAGGAAGAACGCCTTTTCAAAAGGAAGACTCTTTTCTCCTCAAACTTTTATAGGGGCACATGTGGCAGCCTGTACAGACGCACGTGCATGCGTACGTGTTCATGTGTGGATGGGTAGGGGGAAAGAGAAAGGAGATGGATGGGTTGGGTTTTGAGGATTTGTAAAGGAAGGAGAAGAAGAAAAGTGAAGAAAGAGCGTACCTTGCTGGAGAAGAGAAAGAGGAAAAAAGACACCCTGGAGGAATCTAACACCAAACAAGCTTCTACCCTTCGACAATTCAATTGGAATGAAGGGTTTTCTCACAAACCCTAAAGGAAGAGGAAGAACACCTTTTCAAAAGGAAGACTTTTTTCTCCTCAGGCTTTTTCCAATAGGGTTTGGACGTCCTTAAGATCAGGGACACCATCATCTAAGGTAGGAGAAAGGTCTGCAGGAAGACTAGAAGATGGAGGAGTGGGTCTGTTGCAAGGCACAAGGTCCTCCACGTTGAATGTTGTGTTAATTCCCATGTCAGATGGAAGATCCGCCACATAAGCATTAGGGCCCACTTTTGTCAAAATTTTATAGGGACCTGCACTGCGAGCATTCAATTTCCTCATGGTTTCCTGTGGCAATCGTTCGGGTTTAATGTAGGCCATGACGTAGTCGCCCACCTGAAACTCCTTAAACCCACGATTTGAATCGACAAAGATGTTATAATGTTGATTACTAGCATTAATGCGCCTCTTGATCTCGCTATGCAAGTCATGAATGTGTCATGCAAATGCTTCTGCAGACTCAGATGGCCTATGTGAAACAAACATGGGTATGAGATCTATAGGCGTTCTAGGCGCTTGTACCGAAGTCATATCTTGAATGGACTCATTCCCGTAGACCTATTGATCAAATTGTTATATGCAAACTCGGCTATGGGCAAAACCGCATCCTAGGTCCTAATATGGTCTCCCGCCAGACATCGTAGCAGATTCCCTAAGCTTCGATTGATAACTTCCGTTGGACCATTAGTCTGAGGATGGTATACCGATGAGAATTGTAACTTAGTTCCATCATGTGCCATAGAGTTTTCCACAAATAACTCATAAACTGCACATATCGATCTGACATAATAGTCTTCGGCAAACCATGCAGACGAAATACCTCCCCAAAAAATATCTTAACTACGTTAGTGGCGTCAGGTGTTTTAGAACATGGGTGGAAATGTGCCATTTTTTAAAAACGATCCACAATTGCAAAAATGGAATCATGCTTTTTTAATTGTCTTGGGGAGCCCAAGCACGAAATCCATGCTAATATCATCCCATGGGGCATGGGGGACTGACAAAGAAGTATATAAACCGGTGTTCTACTTCCTCTGCTTTGCCAATTGACAAGTCCTTCGTTGCTCTATAATGTTAACCACGTCTCGCTTAAGACTTGGCCAATAAAAATGCTCCTCTACAAGGGCAATAGTCTTGTCACACCCAAAATGATTAGTTATCCCCTTAACATGAAGCTCCTAGACAAGAAAGTCATCGAGTGACGTAGGGGGTATACATAATCTATCGCCTCTAAATAAAAACTCACTGACCAAGACAAGCTCACTACTACCCCTACACTGACCATTTAACAACAATATGTACACCTCTCCAAAATCTGGGCAACTAGAATAATCTTTCTTTAATCGTTCAAATCCAGTGACTTCGACATTCATGGATTGGAGGAAAGTAACCCTACTACAAAACATATCAGTAGGTTTATTCTCAACCATTCCCTTGCGCTTTAACACAAAAGTGTACTCCTGAAGAAATTGGACCGACTTGGCATGCCTCGGGTTCAACTTCTTTTGCAAGTTTAGATAACGCAAAGCCTCATGGTCAAAATAAGACAAACTCTTGCGTTAATAAATAATGTTGCCATTGGCGCAAAGATTGCATTATTGCATAGAATTCCTTATTATAGGTATAATACTTTTTTTTTGCTTCATTCAACTTCTCGCTAAAGAAAGCGACATGGTGCCCTTCCTGACTAAGCACTCCACCTATACCTACACTAGACACATCATAAGCAACCTCAAAAGCCTTGGAAAAATCCAGAAGTTGCATGACAGGAGCTTTAATAATCTTGACTTTGATCTCCTTGAACGCCCTAAAGGCTGCTTTAGTCCATTGGAACACCCCCTTTTTATGCAATTGGTAATGGGAGCCATGATAGAACTAAATCCTCTAAGGAACCACCTATAAAAGGTAGCTAATCCATGAAAGCTACGCACCTCATAAATGTTACGCGGCTCAGACCAATTGACTATGGCCTTGACCTTCTCGAGATCTGTAGACATCAAGGTATTTCGTATCTATTACAATACGCCCATAAAGGCCGATACGTATACGTAACGGCCATGACCGTTACACGATACGGGGGTGAAACGAGGCAGTTAGTTTTTTAAGACCGTATCAGCCGTTACGGTGGCCGTAAAGGCCGTTACAGGGCATAACAACCATTACTATTTTAACGGTCGAAAAAACGATCACTTTTTTTTTTTCTTCTATTTAAATTCAAATTTCTCCTCTTTTTCACTTTTCTCATTCCAAAAACTCTCCTATATCATTTTACAACAAATTTCGACCACTCTTACTATAGCTTTTAAGATTAAAACTATGGATTGAAGTGATTTGAGCAAATAGAATCTCTGAGGGCCTTTTTTTTTTTTTCAAAAAATTGAAAAAGAAGTATTTATGCCTTTTTCTGATTTGTAGTTCTAATGCTTGATTGTGATGTGTAAACATTAGAGACATAATCATATTAACTAATTCACTAAACATCCCGATACAACACTCACCAAAGAGCGGATCGTTATACTACCATAAACATGTTTAAAACGAAAAATGAATACATATTTGAAATATTTACATTATTCTCGATTTTCTAGATATTTTTTTCAAAGTTTTTCGGGCAAAAGAAAATTTTCAACCGTTACGGGGGTCGTAACGGTCATTTTCCCCCCGTATCGACCGTTATGGCTGATACCCATATCGGTAATGGTGGTGACCATTATGGCCATCGTTATTGATATGGAATACCTTGGTAGACATGTCCTCAAATGACACGATAAAGCCTAAGAAGATGACACTAACAAACAAAAACGAACACTTCTTGAGATTGGCATACTTCTCTATCCTAAGGATCCCACACACTTGCCTCAGATGGTGGAGATGTTGTTCATTAGTCATGCTATAAATAAAGATGTCGTTAAAGTACATAACTAGGAACTTCCCCATGAAGGGTCTCAACACCTAGGTCATCACCAACATAAATGTACTCGGGGCATTGATCAACCCAGAAGGCATGACTAGCCACTCGTACATCCTATCCTTCGTCTTAAAGGCAGTTTTCCATTTATCACCTGAGCGAATACAGATCTGGTGATACCCACTCTTGAGGTCTATTTTGGAGAAAATTGTGGCATTGATCATCATGTCCAACATATCGTCATGACGCAGTATAGGAAACCGATACTTAACAGTAATCTTGTTGATGTCTCTGCTATCCACACACATACACCACATGCCATCCTTGGGCGTCAGAAAGGCGAGCATGACACATGGACTCATGCTCTCCTGAATGAACTCTTTTTTAAGAAGCTCATCAACCTGCTTCTTGAGTTCTGCATGCTTCGTGGAGTTCATTCTGTAACGAGTAAGGTTTGGGAGAGTCAACCCGGGGACAAGATCAATGGCATGTTGGATGTCCCTTATAGGTGGAAGCTCATCCGGGAGGTTGTCAGGAAAGACATCACTGAACTCCTCCACCTCACTAGGCAACTCTGCACCAACCTAGTGGGTAGCTTCTCTAGTCACGATGGCATACACCGAATCCTCCCTAGTCTCTCTTTCAAATTATTTTGTATTAATGATTTGAAGAGACTTACACTTGGACTTCCTCGAAGTTCCAGGATCACCCTTCTTGGTGGTCTCCTTTTTTGGTATACTCTTGGGTGGAAGAGGATTCAATCTAATTTTCTTGCCCTCAAATACGAATGTACAAATATTCGAGCGATCGAATATTATAACGCCCAAGCCAAATAACCAGGGCCTACCCAAGATGATGTGACTAATATCCATGGGAACCACATTGCACCACATTGAATCCTTATACAAACAAAACTGGATGGGGATACAACATCACCGTGAGACCGGAATGGAGGACTCATCAATCCACGACACTCTATAGGGCTGAGGGTAGGACTCTGCTTTCAAGCCCAGTTGACTCACAATGCTGGTGGAGACCACGTTGGTATAACTGTCACCATCCACAATCACTTTACAATTCTTTTCTTCACACTTGGTATAATTATAAAAGATCGTGTTCCTTCGCCAATCATCATTTTCTTTAGCTTGGGCAAGTGCACATCTGACTACTGCGAGAGTGTGGGTCTCCTGCTCATCAAACTCCTCATCACTAACACCAATATTAGGCTCATGTTCCTATACATCACAATTGCCCTTGGCGTCCTTATATGCTTCATCTATTATAAAAGCTTTACATCTTTCTTTGTTTGGGCATTCCTTTGCGAGGTGATCATAACCATTGCAACAAAAACATTGCATGTGCTCACTTCCTTTTGAACTAGTGATGACTAGACCCTTACCTTTAACATCGTTGTTATAGGTGGGAGCACCAGTTGAGGCTTTAGTTTGGCTCCCTGACGAGTAACCCTGCCACTAGAATCACGAGACCCAAACCACTTCATGATCGGTTGCACTAGGTATCGTTCAAGCTTCTCTACCCTAAGATAGGCTTCCTCCAGTGTACCAACATCATGAGGGATGAGCTCGCGCCTAATCTCAAGGCGCAAGCTTGTCTTAAAACTATATAAGGTCACAACAATGGACTCGCCAACACCACATCGCATCATGTACTCCTTGAATCTATCGATGTAATCAGATACAGGCATTGACCCTTGCCTCAAGGACTGTCACTGATTCAAAAGGCGATCACGGTAGGAGAGCAAGACATTTTTCTCCAAGTTCTTTCATCTCAACCCATGTTGTAATGGGTTCATCTTCATGCCGCTCTGTATTGGTCCAGAATAGTTTGGCTTGACCTGTCAACTTCATCGTAGCGAACCTCGCTTGACGACGATTTCACTTGTCATGCCACTCGAAGTAGTCCCTGTCGGGTAGCCAGTTAAGGAAATGCTTTGGGTTTAAGCAGCCATCAAAATTGAGAGCATCGACTTTGATGCTCTTCATAACCTGTTCACGATCCCGCAATGCTCTACGGGGTGCGTGGGCGCACGGTCATACATGACCTACTCCTGAACCACAGTTCCCATTACGACCCCTAATGGGTTCTACTGGGACTAGACCTTATTCAACTAGGTCCTCATCTGCTGGCTCTCCTACTTGAGACCGGTGGTCTTCTCCAGTGACGGGGGTACCGTGAGGGGTAGCTTCTTGCCACGTGATATGCTGGTTGCTTGCAATCAATTGTGAGACAATGGTCTTATCGTGCGTCTCAATGGCTGTCAGACGGCGGTTAATCTTTTCGAGAGCCTCAATAATCTGATCTGGGTTTACGGTCTGGAATAAACCAAAACCACAACCTGTATGCGTTTGCATACACTAAATGACCCTAATGAAATGCAACCTAGCTGTATGTGTACTATATGATGAATGCGATGCAAAATTCAGATTTAATGATGCTCGATGTGATACTATATAATGTACCTGTACTTTATGTATGATGACCCTAAGTACCTTAAATGTTATGTACAATCCTAAAATGATTCTAATAAGGCCAAAACTGAAAATTCAGCAACTATGTCGTAAAATCACTAAGTTTGAAAGTTCCAGCAATAAGGGACTTTTAAAATACCCAAGCAGAAAATTCAGCAAGTTAAATGTGATCTATATTGATGAGGATATCACGTCACGTACACCCTTACGTACGTATCATAGGAGGAAGCGGGCCGCGCCAATTTCTCCATGGCTAGGCGAGTACCCGTGATCATGTTGAAGACCCCATGTGCATGTGTGAGCATCTGGAAGACCCCACATTGGGAAGATTCACATGGGCTGCTTTATGTAGTGATCCAGACCGTTAGATCGGAGGGATGCGACTATCGGGCCATTGGATCACATGATCGGGCCATTGATCATTGATCGTACACATCAATTTTAGACTTTATCATATTCTAAGATTTAGTTTTTGATTATTTTATATTTGGACACATTATTAGTGTTTTAGTTGATTTTATTTAGACTAGGGATATTTTCGTTAAAGTTCACAAGAGGGGGATTTTTTGTAAATTTTGAAACTTCTTGGATCTATTAAAGAAAAGAAAAAGAAAAAAAAAATGACATGGAAGTATCTTTAAATCGCATGAAGATGGGAAAAATCCTATAACTAAAATTGTCCTAAGCAGCCAAAATGTATCACCCCTAAGTGGGGTCTTCCTGATGCACATTCAATGCATGTGGGGTCTTTAAAGTGGCCTGGCGGGCCCCATCTGGAACTCATCTCCCTTCTACAGAGAGTTGCACTGATGTGGGTGGTCACCTCTGTCTCTGGTACACCCGAATAGGTCCTCTGATGTCACCATTATCTCTCCACTCAATAACTTTCCATTCATGCCCCTCCAATGCATTCTCGTCGTCAGCGATATGAAACAACTATGGGACTTCATCAACAATAGCTTTGACGTAATCTTGGTACCTCTCCTTCAAACATGTCTACAAATTGTCCACCAACACAATTTCTTTGAAGGAAGGGTGGAGGATGGCCAAAATCCAATGACTCTTATTCGCATTAATTGATATGTTAGCCTATCAAGGACATCCAATAACAAAATTATAAGTTGAGCTATTCATTAAGAATAAAGTTATAAGTTGAGCCATTCAGTTACGAAGTTGAGCATTAGTAATTCACCTAGAATTCACCTAGAGTTGGCTTACTTTATTATATTTCCACATAGGCTTATGCCCATATTCCCTGGCAACCATATTCAGAAGACTTTTATTGAGTATGCCAATCTGCAAATCAAATCGCTTTTGGTGATCTCTAGCGTGATATTCATAGATAAAATAATGATCGCTACTAATGAATTCTTTTCACAGAAGAATTAAATCTATTAAGAACCATAATCACGATATACATTCAAGGATAAGGTGAATTTCAATGATTAAATTGGTCCTTACCAAGTTGTTTAAAATAGTAGTCTTACGGGTAGGCTTCGAGATGTCGAAGATAATGTTCGGTTAAAAAAAAAAATCCATCTACAAATTAACCCCTTGCATAATAAAACAAGTTGTCTCTATAAAACTGAGACAACAGAAATGCTCATCTAAGGGAATCCAAACCAAGTTTATTGACATCCCCATCCACCCAACTACCTTTTTCCCAGAAAAGAGCAATCCAATTCCTTTTTGGCACGATCGCTTTTTTTTAGTCACTTCCTTCAGCCTGTTCTTCTCACCTTTATAGGCCATTTTCACTTCATGATGCTCCTCAAGTGTTAGCTTTCTATGTGGGTCCATAAATCCCGTAGTAGGAGCAACAACCTCATCACATGCAGTGTGAGGGGCAGTGAAGGGAGAGGAGGTATTTAGATGGATGTACATGCTGCTTTATCCCATGAACAACTTCAGGAGGTGACATGACTAATGATGCCTTCTCTCTCAAGAACAACTCCAGGAGTAGTCAAGGCCCATGAGGCTTTGGTTATGGGAGTTAGTTGGGCCCCACCTCATCCATGGGAGAGGGCTAGGCCCCCGTCTCGTCCCTGTCGGTGGGTTGGGCCATCTCATTTGTGTCAATGGATTGGGCCTCTGTCTTGTCCATGTGAGTAGGTTGCGTCCTCACCTCATCCACATAAATCGGTTGGGACCCCACCTCCACATGAGTCGGTTGGGTCCCCACCTTATCCATGGGACTCAGTTGGGCCCCCGCCTCCTCCACACGAGCGAATTCTAGCCTCCTTCCCTAATAGATAGTTCAATTGTTAGAGTTTCATTATGAGAAGCTCTTTTTCTAAGGTAAAGACACTATAAAGGAATCTCAAATTTTAATTTATTGAGTGTATCCCTCAACTCCATTTCATCACACGCCTTGTTAAGCCTGTGGCTATTGTCTCAACTTTCCAATACGAGCAATGAGCCTATCGCCTAACTTCTAAATCAAGTGTAATAACTCTATTTCATTGTTGGAGGTCCTTGTCTTTTCATAAGGCAGTTAATGGGAGTTCTTACCCCATCTCCTTCTACTGTATCCCTCTTCCCATCACCCTTTTTCCCCATCTCCTTCCCATACTTTCCCATCTCCATGACTTTTGATATGATAGCTATCTGCTTGATGAGTGTTTTCGACGAGAGTATATTGTGGTGACCGTTGCCACTCTTAACACCCTACAAAAATAGAATATGCTAAGGTAAAATATTGTGTGCATATTAAGATATTATCAAATATGGGGGGATGGATATGGGGTATGAACTGTAATAGTAGCATGCGGGTACCAAATCTACCTTTAGATCCGTTGATGTATAGAGAGGCGGGTGGGACAGAAGAAATTGAAGGAAATGTTTAGTGGAGGAGATGTGAGGAAGGTGGGGAAGTTCATAGAAAAGTTTTTATTTATTATCACATTCTCGCGAAAGCAACGAGCCCGCACTTCACAAATATGATCACGGAATGCAATGGGGGTAAGGGTGTGGTGCCACCCACGCCATGTGAGATAATGGGGAAATACTTCGATGATGAGTACGTAGAGATGCAACGTTATGTGGATGGGTATCATCAGTTGTGGGAGATGTACGGTTGAACCGTGATGGGTGGATTGGACCAAAAGGATGTCGAGTTTTATGGTCTACTGCAGGGGATAAGCGGTGTTCTTAAAGTCTATAGACGCTAGAAATAAGATTTTTAAAAAATGCAAATTATATCTACGGGTTGATGCATGATGCCATAAAAGACGTTGGGGGGTGGTTATAATGAAGAAGTACCATCCGTACTCGACCTCCTGCGCAACCCATTGCATGGATCTCATGGAGGCTAGAGGAAATAGGCCTTCACTGAAGGTCGTTATTACCGATGCACGGTTCATCACAACATTTATCTATGACCACATCTGGTTATTATCCGAGATGCGTGCAAGGTGTGGTGGGGATATAGTGCAGCCCAAGGTGACGTGGTTCGACAAAAATTATATCGCCCTCAATAGCCTCCTAAAACACAAGTTGGAGCTACAAGAGCTTTTCAACTCTAGGGAGTACGCTGATTGAAATTAGAGTGGGAAGAGAGTAGCCTAGAGAATCAAGGACCTTATATTAAGCAACTCATTTTGAGAGCGCATGCGCAATGTGGCAGGTCTTCTAAAGCCCATTTATGTAGTGTTGAGGATGAATGATAATAAGACATTCGTTGATGGGATCGTTGTATGCGTCCATGTAGTTAGTGAAAGATGTCATCCAAGCTAAAGCTCCCAAAAAGCATATAAATGCGTGCATGCAATAACCGATGACCATTGGGAAAAGACCATTTCGCACCCACTTCATTAGGCCAATAAGTAACATTTATTTTTTTTCATCTATATGCTTTGGTACTTTACTAGTTCTTTGCATAACATATATGGCTATTTTATTATGCTAATGTGTGAATACTTGCACCATGTTGGGTTTCAGCGTATCTGAATCCCAAGTACCACTACAATAGGAGACTCTATGAAGACAATACCTTGAAGAGGGTTGTGCATGAGGTGTACGATAAGCTATTTCTCCACAATCCGGGGAAAGGCAACTTTGGTAATGAGGTAAATATGTTCCGCACTTGCCTTCTCTCGAACTTCATCAAAGCCTTTATAGTCACCCTTAATGGTAAATGCCATCAACACATTATTAGATTCCGCAATGTTGTTGGAAGGTTCGGGTGCAAGGCCGTGGTGAGGGCAAGGTGTCAGATGATGGCACATGAGTTGCTACATTAGTTACCTTTACAACTTAAAAGTTAGTTTTCATATTTTAATAGTAAATGTGAAACTAAGGAAAAACTTACCTATTGTGCAAGCGAATAGTGGGTCGAGACTTTGCTGCAGTTGGTTGTCTGTGTGCTTGCACAGGCGATGTCCTCCTCACCCTATGAAAGAAATTGGAGCACCTTCTCCTTCATTCACACGAATATGTGCAACATATTATGGTACGAAAGGGCTTCAGAAGATAGTGTACTGCCACTACAACATGAAGCTACGAGAGAGGCTGCTTCGCAAGGAGGAAAGAATAAAAATACAAGATCCATTGGACTTGATGATGATTGGTCGGCATGCATATGCCAGAACTAATGAGGATATGGAGGATCCACTTTACGAATGGGTTAGGTCAAATGACTTGGATACTTTCGATAGGCGACCAAAGCCACATATGGCGAAGGACGCAACATCATAGGGGATTGATGTACTTGACACTTATGTGTAGCAAGCTAGATCTCCTGACAAAGCTTTTGACCCATTGACGAGAAGTTCAGAGGACAGCTTGCGACAATCATCATCACGCAGGACACGACGACGATAATTTATCTGACACCAAGAGCGAGATAAAGTGATGGGTCTGGTGATGGCGATGATGCTAATGATGGTGAGGGTGATGGTGACAATAGTGTTGGTAGTGATGATGGTGATGATGGCGGCGATAACAAGACAAATCCTGAGAGTTAGTCTCAGAAGCCTCTTAGCCCGTTCACAAGGGAGGGATTTTGATCATGACATTCAGAACACTAACCATGGTTCTCGTCCAGAAGAACCACAACCCTGCTTTGTTATTAATAAAGCATACGTGCGTAAGAAGCTACTGAAGAAGCAGACCCAAAAGCTAACAAATTTAGAGTTATAGGCAATATCCATGGGGGACGCACGTTGGGGAGAGGCGGGGTGGCTCCAGATCTGAATAACGGACGAGGGAGGGTAGCTCGAGTTCTATTCCACAATATGGATATGAATCACAGACATAGGAGGGTAGCTCGAATTCTGTGCCACAATATGGATATGGATACAGACCTGGTGGATATGCGGCAAATGACTTTATCAGTTACGACACATTATTTTTTGGTTACGATCATAAGTTCACTTCCGCATACAAGTAGGGATATGGGCAACAATATAGATACTTATGAGTTACATCTGTGCCCACCCTAGATCCATATCAGCCATAAATTAATGATTATACATGACCCACAGATGGGCATACTGGTTCAATTCGGAGAGACGAATGCCAACGTCATGTCAGAGAGTGTCTTCACTAGTACCATTCTACTATGACCGGGGCACAATGTTGTCAATTCGTGGAGCAAAAAACAACAATACTATTGATGCAGGACAATTAACCACTTGCTCTAAAAGCTCGAACTGTTAGAGTATGGCGAATTAATCCCTTTATCTCATAGCCTAAGCCCCACATCTCATGGGTTTGGACCTCGGCCGAATCCCCTTTGTGGGCCCCAAATCACATGGGCCACCCACCCCGAGTGTGTCCCCGCCTCCCACAGGCTACCCCACTCGAGCCCGGTGTGAAATGCGCATTAATCACCCCTGGTGAGGAGTCTCGAACACGAGACCTCCTCCGTGGGCCGCACCCACCCCGAGTGTGCCCCTGCATCCCACAAGCGACCCCACTCGAGCCCAGTGTGAAAATGCCCCTGCATTAATCACCCCTGGTGAGGAGTCTCGAACCCGAGACCTCCCACTCTAATACCAATTTGATGCAGGACAATTAACCACTTGCTCTAAAAGCTCGAACTGTTAGAGTATGGCGAATTAATCCCTTTATCTCATAGCCCAGGCCCCACATCTCATGGGTTTAGACCTCGGCCAAATCTCAGGCCCCAAATCACATGGGCCACCCACCCCGAGTGTGTCCCCGCATCCCACAGGCTACCCCACTCGAGCCCGGTGTGAAATGTGCATTAATCACCCCTGGTGAGGAGTCTCGAACACGAGACCTCCTCCGTGGGCCACACCCACCCCGAGTGTGCCCCTGCATCCCACAAGCGACCCCACTCGATCCCAGTGTGAAAATGCCCCTACATTAATCACCCCCGGTGAGGAGTCTCAAACTCGAGACCTCCCGCTCTGATACCAATTTGATGCAGGAAATTAACCACTTGCTCTAAAAGCTCGAACTGTTAGAGTATAGCGACTTAATCCATTTATCTCATAGCCCAGGCCCCACATCTCATGGGTTTGGACCTCAGCCGAATCCCCTTCGTGGGCCCCAAATCACATGGGCCACCCACCCCGAGTGTGTCCCCGCATCCCACAGGCTACCCCACTCGAGCCCGGTGTGAAATGAGCATTAATCACCCCTGGTGAGGAATCTCGAACACGAAACTTCCTCCGTGGGCCGCACCCACCCCGAGTGTGCCCCTGCATTCCACAAGCAACCCCACTCGAGCCCAGTGTGAAAATGCCCCTGCATTAACTATTCCCAGCCCTGTCGAGATGGAGATAATGATTTTGAGCCACCGTGTAGCTCTATGTGGGCAAACCACACACATGATTCACAGGTATATTTATTTATTTGCTTTTGAATATATTGCTTGTGTTTTTATACATGTCTTCCGATATTTGTAACTTATATGAATAGATCTTAAATATACTTGTATCAGTCCAATCAGACAACGCATAGCTTAGGACCCTATACAAAGGAAACCTATTATGTGCACTTGTTTTTTGTGATGTTATGATTTAAAAGTGTATTGATGTCCTTTTTAACAATCATTGAAGCTTGATTGAAAAATTCGAACAATATCCCAATGTTTCCTTATGTTTCCCAAAATGTGCGATAAATTCCCTGATATGACTGATATATCCCATGTGATAACTGATACATATTTTTATCCCAAGGGTTACCAATATGGTAAACACTAGCTAGTGATACCCCGCAACTTTGAGGATACTCTAGTTGAGGATATGTGGTATTCGAGGAGCTCTCTTCTCTAGGCCTAGCCAACACTACTTGATAGAGTGGTTATTCACTCAAGTGGCTATGTATGTTTGAAGTAAGATGCATTACACATAACTCATGACAAACATGGAATATTATAATAGAAACACAACGAATGTCAAATAAGACAAGATTACAAATCTATAGGGCAAAGGAGCATCCATCTATGTTTGTAAGTTCGAGGACACGCATCCTTTATTGTAGAGAAACCCCCTTCTTTCATAAGATTGTATATCATAATCCCTAACGATACCTATTAAATTCTTAAGAATTTACTAACTCTCCGAAGACTTCATTGCAACCTTTTTGTCTCTGATCCTATGAGGTTTTCGACACACGAGTAGTGCCATCTTCACTGTATCTTGATGTTTGTCTAACTCTTCAAGGGATAGAAAAGCGTGTGTGCGTGTATAGAGAGAGAGAGAGAGAGAGAGAGAGAGAGAGAGAGAGAGAGAGTGTGTGTGTGTATGTGTGGGTGCTTGTAGGAGACCTTACGTGCAAGCGGCATGACCCCATTTTAGGCCCAGGGCCCACCTTGGTGCTTCACTATGATGTGCATGTGAAAATGCACTCCGACCATAAGGTGTATCACCCCATTTTAGGCCCAGGGCCCAAAAATCAGATGATCCTTGATTTAAGTGGGCACACCAAGGGATACAATTGGAAGGACAACTCCCACCATTGAGTATGTACAAGGCCCATCGTGTTGTGTATGTGAACCTGTGGGAACAGATCGCAAGAGACGTGCGAATAAACATGGGGTAGCTCGGGTGGTCTCCACTGTGATGTGCTTCCAAAATCCACTTTGACCATCAAGTGCATGATGGAAATTTAGCCTTAGGGTTAAAAACCCAGGCATGATTCAGGTGGGTGATGCAGGACAATTAACCACTTGCTCTAAAAGCTCAAACTGCATGGGTTAGGTCCTCGATCAAACCCTCTTTGTGGGCCCCAAATCCATGGGTTCTGTCCCCTTGTAGGCCCCAAATCCATGGGTTCCGCCTCACACGGGCCTCAAATCCATAGGTTCCGCGGGCCACCCACCCTAAGTGTGCCCTTGAATCCCACAAGTCACCCCACTCGAGCCCGGTGTGAAAATGCCCCTACATTAATCACCCCCGGCGAGGAGTCTTGAACACGAGACCCCCCGCTCTGATATCAATTTGATACAGGACCATTAAACGCTTTATCTCATAGCCCGTGCCCCAAATCCATGGGTTAAATCCTTGGTCAAACCCTCTTTGTGGGCCCCATATCCATGGGTTCCGTGGGCTGCCCACCCCGAGTGTGCCCCCTGCATCCCATATGCCACCCCACTCGAACCCGGTGTGATTCATGTGGGCGACATGGAAGCAAGCAATTGGGAAAAGGATGTCAACCATTGATTGTTTACAAGGCTCATTGTGATGATTAGGTGAAATACACTCTAACCATCAGCCGCCTCGTGAAGAGTTACACATGGGACCCAAAAATTTAGCCCATTTGTGATTTATGTGGGCCACGTCAAGTGAAACAATTTGGATGGTAGGCGCCTCCCTGCACACCGTTTCCACTTAGGTGGCTGATTTTTGGGCGTCATAATGTGAGCTAACGCATTTGACAGTTGGAGTGGATTTCACATACACATCACAATGGGGCCGAGCTTGCACATAAGTCCTCTCTCTCTCTCTCTCTCTCTCTCTCTCTCTCTCTCTCTCTCTCTCTCTCTCTCTCTCCACACACACACACACACACACATGCGTTTTACTATCCCTACCATTATGGGGATGTTAGTAATGTCCTCGAACCTTTCGAATGACACATGAAACGTATAATCATCTATCGGGATGGTTCATTCAATAGTTCCAATTGGTGAGAGCCTTGGTACAAAAATCACACCAATCGGATGATCCTAACCCTTTAAATGGGACCAATTTGTTACAACTGTCCATTATTTACGAGTAATACGGAGTGGGATCTATCTACTAGATGTTTCAAGATAATGATTTGAGCTATTTTGTTTTTGCTCAATCTTGGCCGTCCATTTTCCATGATATTGATCAGATGCATAGGATCATCCAATTGGGGTGATTTTTACACATGGCTTGCTCCTAGTTATAGGAATGGATGAACGATTTAGAACAATGATGGGTTACGCACTTCAAAGGTTCAGTGACGTCACACACACACACACACACACACACACACACACACACACACACACACACACACACACCCCTATGTATATATATCCAGTGTTCGCAATATCGATACTATTGGCCAATATATCGGCCGATATTATCGTTATCGCTGTCCAACGACACGAAACCCGCACGAAACCACTCGGAAGTTTTTTTTTTTTTTTTAAATGATTTTATTGCGCGATATATCGTAAGATATCGCCCCATTATGATCGATACCGTGGATATCATCGATCCCATCACTCATCGTTGGATCTGTGGGGTTCGTAATTACCAATAAAATCATAAAAAGAAATTTATAAAATAAAAAAATAATAATAATTTAAAAAAAAAAAAAAATAGAGAGGAAAAGCTAGAGGGAGGATTTTAGTACCTATAGACTTAGATTGCATGATCAAAGGTTGAATTTGATGGGCCACTCCATCAATAGCGGTAATTTCGATTTCCCTCTTTATTTTTTCTTTGAATCCAACGGAGATTTTGCATCGCAACGAAGATTTCAGCAAAGGGATTTCTGCAACCGAGATTTCAGCGAGTAATCGGGCATATTGAAGACAAGATTTGAGATTTTTAGGGTTCGAAATCTCCAGAACCCTCTTCCCTCTTTCGAAATGCGGCTTCCTCCGCTGAAATCCCTTTAGAAATCCGATTGCATACTGAGTTACTCGTATGCTTTAACGTACTGATGAAACTCCGTGGGGCCCATTGTGAATGTATGTGGTTTATCCACGCCGCCCAACCGTTTTTACAGCTCGTTTAAGGGGTTGATCCCAAATTTGAAGCATATCCAAAGTTAAAGTAGACCACACCATATGAAACAGTGGAAATAATGATTTCAACCGTTGAAAGCTTTCCAGGCCCCACAGTGATGTTTATTTGTCATCCAACCTGTTCATTAGATCACAGAAATAAGGATGAAGGGAAAACATAAATATAAGCTTGATCCAAAACTTCAGTGGCCCTCAGGAATTTTTCAATGGTATATGTTCAATTGACACTGATTCCCATGGTGCGGTCCATTTGAGCTTTAAATGTGCTTCAATTTTGGGATCAAGCCCAAAAATTATCTGTTAAAATGGATTGAAGGAGTGGATAAAATATATAAATCACGGTGGATCCCACGGTTTTTACTAAGTGCATAAAATAAAATGCACTTGTAAATGCACTTGGTGGATTGGTGCTACCTGAGAAACTAACTTATTGGGTGTTACGCTTACTGTAGGGACCACATTGATGATATGTTGTAGATCCACTCCATCCATTCGTTTTTATAGCCCATTTTATGATGTCATCCCAAAAATCAAACACATTAAAATATCAGGTGGACCGTACCACATCAAACAGTGATTAATGAACACTTACAATTAAATGATATGGATCTGCTTAATTTTTCTGGTGTGGTCCACCCAAGATTTAAATCTTCTTAATTTTTGGAATAATATTCTTAAATTATATGAAAAAATATATGGACAGCCTAGATAAAATATATATACAGCAAGGTGGACCTCACGAGACTGGCTGATGTACCACACAGGTTGTGTGGTGTGAAGACGAGCGCTGACGCTCCCAGTTATACAAATGGTTCAAATGAGATCAAAGTTACATGGGCACATAATGATGTATTATTATATCCACTCCATTCATCTATTTGACAAGATCATTTTAGATCATGAGCCTAAAAATAAGTCATATCCAAAGCTCAAGTGGACCACACCACAAATAGCTATGGGAACAATGATTCTCACCATTAAAATGTTTGTAGGACCCACCATAACATTTATTTTCCATTCAATCTGTTCATAAGGTCACACATACCTGGATGAAGAGGAAAAAAAATATCATCTTGGTCCAAAACTTTTGTGACCCCAAAATGGTTTCAATGGTAGACGTTCAATCCTCCACTATGTTTTGCAGTGTGGTCCACTTGATATTTGGATCTAACTTATATTTCGACTCAAGTGTTATGACTAGCTTGCCAAATGGACTGGCGGTTTGGATATAAAATATACCTCATGATGGGACCCACAAAACTTATTGACATCAACACACCAAGGTGATGTGTGGTACACAAGCCGATCCACTTCTGCGGATTTCCTGGGAAAGCCTTTGGCAGGAAATTCACGCTGGAAACCTTGGTGGGCCCACCATAATGTTTGTAAGAAATCTACCCTGTCCATCCTTTTTGTGAGCTCATTTTAGGATTTGGGACCAAAAGTGAGCAAGTTCCAAGAATCGAGTGGGCCGCACTAAAGGAAAAGTTGGGTAGGGAAATTCCTACCGTTAAAACCTCCCTAGGTCGACAGTGATGTTTAAATGCCATCCATACCGTTTATAACGTCATTCCTACTGAGATGAACTGAGAAGACAAATATTACCTGATTCAAAACTTTTGTGGCCCGACGAATATTTCAATTGTGTACGTTCAATCTTCACGTTTTTAGCCCACTTGAGTATTCGATCGGCTCATTTTTGGTACCATGTCCTAAAATGAGCTCACAAAACGAATGGGTAGGATGGATTTCTCACAAACATCACGGTGGACCCTACCTAAGTTTCTAGCGCATGAAACGGTATAGGCCACAAAGTCCCTATTATTTATTTGTATATTTATCCATTTTTATTTCTTTTGTTTTTCAATAAATTGGTTGTGTTTTCATACATGTCTTCCATACATTTTTAAATGTCATGCATTTAATTTAAATATAGCTGCATTAGTTCAATTAAACATCACATAACTTAGGACCTTATACAAAGAAATTTTATTATGTGCACCTTTTTTTTTTTTTTTTGAGATGTTATGATTTAAAAGTGTGTATTAATGTCCTTTTTACAATCCATGAAGTTTCATTGAAAAATTCAACCATTTTCCCAATGTTTTTTTTTTTTTTTTTTTTTTTTTTTTGAAGGATAACTGGAAAATATTATTAAAAAGCGAAAAAAAAGGACAATAAGAGGGAAAGTATTCTGCTGAGGAGGCAGAACACTAGGGCCCTAGAAAAAGCAAATCAACATCCTTCACATCCTTTACAACTCCCGCCTATTCAAAAATTAGAAATTTGGCTCTAGCCCAAATAACTTGGAAGGAAACAGATTTGTCATTAAAACATCTATTGTTTCTTTCCTCCCAGACAGACCACCAAATGGCAATAATCGCCATCCTCCAAATTCGAGACCTGACTTTGCCTAACTTAGCACCATGCTAGGCCGAGGGCAGATTGCAAGCAGACTTCGGATTGCACCAGTGGACGTTGAATCGAGGGAGAAATTCAGCCCAAATGTTAGAAATGAAAGGGCAGTGAACAAGGAGATGATCTACCGATTCCTCATTATGCATACAGCAAAGGCAAACATTGACAATGTGCATGCCTCTTTTCTTCAGATTATCAACTGTTAGAATCTTGTTTTTCCCAACTAGCCAAGCGAAGCAAATGAATTTGGGAGAGATCCTTCTACGCCCAACTTGTCCTCCATCACATCTAGCAGACCCCATCCACCATTTTCCCATTGTTTCCCCATGTTTCCCAAAAAGTGCGATACATTATGCGATACAAACGATATATCCCGTGCAATAACCGATACATATCTGTATCCCAAGGGTGCGATACATAGCGCGATACCGATATTTCGAACATTGTATATATGTATGTATTTATGTATATGTAGTGTTCGTAGTATTGATTTCATTACATGTATCTAGGGATATAAAAACATGCAATGATATCGCTATTATTATCACCAATACCCAAAAATGTATTGCTGACTAAGGGTAACATTGGATCCTTACTCTTGCTCGGGTGGTAGACTCTCGGGAGTTTCAACAGCCAGTAAGGGTTCGAGTATCCATAGGTGGTGAAATCCCACTACGGCATGAATGTGTGTGCGTGTGTATAAAAAATAAAAATAAAAAATAATAATAATAATAATAATAATAAAGGTAACATTGGGGAAAACATGGGGAAAATGGTGGAATTTTTCAATAAAACTTCAAGAGATGGTAAAATACACATATTTCCATATTTAGGAATCAAATAATTGCAAAAAAGATGCAAACATAATAAGTTTCTCTTAATGAGGGGTCTAAAAGCATGTAGCATTGACTTAGGGAAACATTAGAGAAACATGGGAAAATGGTGGAATGTTTCAATGATACTTCAGGAGATAATAAAATACACATATTTGCAAATTTAAGAATCAAATAATAGTGAAAAAGACACGTATTTGCATATTTAGGAATCAAATAATAAGTTTCCTTTTAATAGGGGCCTAGAAGCATATATCGTTGACACGGGGAACCATTGGGGAAATTGATGGATCCATCCATCCTATTAGACCATCTCTTAAAGAATGAATGTCTAGCTCATAGCACAAGAGAATCTCCAGCTATGGTAAAATGTAATACTAGAGATAATGTAACTCCATCTTTAGTCTATGTCCAGATTCATTGTACAATCTATACCTCCATTATATTTATACACCCTTTGATACAACAAAAAAACATATAGAAGAAATCATTTTACAATTCATATTTTGTCATTGTATCAGAGTCACTGATCAGGGATTTTTGAACCAAGGTATTCCGTATCAGTATCGGTGGGTGTAACGGTGCCCACCGATACCGATAGGGATACAGGGGTGTAACGGCGATACGGGGGTGTAACAGCTCGTAACGGTGCAAATTTATTTATTGTTTTTGCCAAAAAAGTATGGATTAAATCCGGAATATTCTAAGCATTCCAAATATGCATTCATTTATAAATTGGAACATGTTTATGGTGGTGTAACAGTCCACTCTTTTGTGAAAAGTTGTATCAGACAGGAACATGTTTATGGTAGTGTAACAGCCTACTCTTTGGTGAGAAGTTGTATCGGACTGTCTGATGAATTTATGAACCAGACAAACTGGATTTGGCTGCAAAACTCATATATTTAATTTTCTAACTATCTACTATCAATAATAGATATATTAGAATGAATGTAATATGAAAATATCTTACATGTATAGGTGTTTGCAATTATTTTTCATAAGTTATTCTATATTAAGTTATCAACAATTTAACATACCTGTGGCTGTGACTATGATTCCTGTCCTGTGACCTGTCATCCTCAAGTCAAGAATATTAAAAAAATAATTAGTAGTGTCTGATATACTCCCCTGCAACTTAATTAAGGATTACTTGATTGGTTGTCAGGGGAGCTATTTTAAATACAAGTTTGGCAGTGTCAAGTGTGTGCTTGACTGCTTGCAATAATACTGCTATGAGCCGTCTGCTGCAAATACTTACCTTAATACAAATATATACTTACAATCACAAGTCACCACTAAAATGAAAATCTGCTTTTTTGTGGTTGCTCGACCTCCACATCATCATCATCGTCATCGTCATTATCAAGCTGAGGTTGTCCAATAGGTGGAGGTGTTGTATATCCATAATATCCAGTGCCAGAAGGAAATACTAGATCAACGAAGCCAGAGGATGACTGATCTTGACTAGGCAATGACTCCGACCCCGAGTAAGGATATCCACTAGTGCCCGTTGAATAGCCATACTGGTGCTCGTACTCAGGCTATTGAGAATCTTGAGATTGAGAGTGTGTCTGTGATGAGTAACTTGGATTTCGATCTGAATATCTATAATCATATGGATATGGATCGGGCGAACTACTCCAACATGAATGTGATGTAACAGGCTCAGTATAACTATAATAATAATCTAATTAGCCATAAGAATATCCATCTAATAACCAGGACCATGAGCCTGCTGATGTTCCGGACCTCCCGGATCCGGTGCACCACTAGACCTACCCTTCTCCTGCTGGCTGTATCGTGACTCAGTACACTCATAAGTCTGACCTCGTATACTACCTTGTCGATGTTCATCGGCATCGCGGTTTGTAGCTGTATGGTGTGCTAAGCAACACCAGAAGTGTCAGCACCAGGGGCAGGGGTGTCATCATCACCATCATCCGACACAGTCACATTACCACTGCTCGTACTCTTTTGTTGATCTTGAACCGTACTTGGCATAAAAGCTGCCCCTCTTACTGGGTCCAACACATCTGCACGATTCTCTTGTTGTGTTGTGTGTATTAGTGGGTCATCAATTTCTATTTCTTCACTATCATCAATTTCTATTTCTTCACTATCCTCTTCAATTTGTTTTTACCTTGTTTACAGCCAAGGTAGAAGCGGGTCATCCTCATCATAAATATTGTCCAAGTTTATTGGACAGTAGTCTGTGTCATCGGCAGTTGTAATACTCCTATGATGTCGTCACATTCTTAGCTTCATATTGTAGTGCATGAAGACAAGTCTATCCAATATCCTAGTCTACAATTTGTTCCTATTCTTTGAATGAATAAGTGCAAAACAACTCCAATTCTTGTCGCAGCTAGAAGAAGATGTTGTCTAGCTCAAAACTTTTACTGCAATTTTTTGGAGAGCCTTCGTACTCTCTCCAAAATTCATCAACCATTCTGCTGGTTACAACCTAGATACTACATGCTATGCAAGAGCGTCTCCAAAGCTACCTAGGCGATTTCCAAATGTATCTAATTCATTCAACGCCTTTATTTGCATATCTAAGTTAGACTCTAATCTGTTTATCACATTCTTTAGCCCGACACAAACTTCATTATCCGCAACAAATGATTAGGCATATTTGTACTTAGGATTTAAGTAGTAACATGCTGCATGAAGATCGTGATAGAGTTGTCTTGTCCATCTCTTGTCGATCATCCTCCAATAAGACTCAACTTCTACAATCATGTTGAATTGCCAACTTTGCCTTATCCATGACATCATATAGGAAGCCCGTAGTAGGTGCTTCGTCGGTTTTAACAAGACAAAGTGCCCTCATTAGTGGCTCTATCACATTTAGGATTGACTTGACACTCTTCCAATATTTATTGTCCCGTATGGTGTTCGCAACTTCAACCGGTGTCCCTGATGTCTTCTGCCCATATTTTGTGTTGAACCAATCTCGGGAAATGAACATCTCACTCAACTTTCCCCTATGTTGGTATAAACTCTCTAATGCTATAAAGTTTCTTGCGAATCTAGTTGTCGCAGGCCTCAACAACTCTCGTCCTTTCATGAACTTCCTCATTATTGCAACTACTTAATTATGGTTATAAATAAACGTCGTCACTTCTCTTACCCTTTCGACCATTTCCTTAACATTCTTCTTCTTCCCAATATCTTCCAATATAAGATCAATACAATGGGCAACACATGGTGACTAAAAAAGATGTGGTGTCTTATTCATCAACTTATGTCCTACAAGTTTATATGATGCTTCATTATCAGTTATAATCCGTACTACATTCTCCTCTCCAATCTCATCCATAACTCCAAAACCTATCTCTTCTTCCATGACCGCCACCTAACACTGCGGCACCTTCTCCATGACCACCAACTGTCAGACTGTCAAACCACTAGAAGAAAACCATCTTGCAGCTGCACCATCCAAAACCCAAAACAGCAACATCCGTTTAACCAAAACCCACCATCTCGCAGCCGCTATTTGCCATTACCACAACTCTCTAAGCCAGCATTGTAATCGTCCACAACCAGCACTGGAATCATCTTCTCTGGCACTGTAATCATTGATCCACTGCCATCGCAGCCCACCCCTCCGCCATTGCCTCAAAACCCATCTCTTGCACCACCGAATCCACCATCAACCCAACACCACCATTCTTTCCGGCCAACAATTAGGGTTGTTCTCACAGTTGTTGTTAGGTTTGGATGGCCCACCCGACAACTAAATGTACAAAATACGTTCTTACACGTATATTCCCCAAGAAGAAGTTTACATGCAACAACCTCCTAGCTTCATGGATCCTTAATTTCCAAACCATGTGTGTCAACTACATAAATCCATCTATGAACTCAAACATGCCTCAAGAGCCTAGTTTAAAAGCTGCACCCTACCTACTGGAGTTGGGCTTCCACGGGTCCTAAGCTAATCCATCGCTCTTTATTTTTCAGGCTAATTCACACATCACACATCATAGTTCTATTGATCTATGTTGATGACATCATCATAACAGTCAGTGACTCATCATCTATGACATCCCTAATCTCCGCATTGGGCAATTTATTTTCTATGAAGGATGTTGGCCCTCTCCATTACTTTCTTGGACTTGAGGTGATTTAGGATTGCAATGGCATTTTCCTTTCATAAAGCAAGTATGATCTAGACCTCCTCACTTACACATCGATGCTTGGATCAAAACCATACTCCCCTCCAACCATCACTATACAGAAACTTGTGCAAGGAAATGTATCCCTCTTCATGATGTTACTGAATATCAACATATAGTCGAAGCACTCCAGTATCTCACCTAAACTCGACCACATCTCTATTTTGTTGTCAACCAAGTTTGCCAATTTATGCATCAACCAACCGAGGACCATATGACAGTAATAAAGCGTATTCTTCGATATATCAAATGCACTCTACTCTCACTTATGGTCTTTAAATTTCCTCCGTTGATCTTAAATTGCAAGTTTACTCAAATGTAGACTAGGCTGGAAGCCCTAATGACCGCAAATCAACAAGTTGTTTCTATGTTTATTTAGGACCCAACATCATTTCTTGGAGTTCCAAGAAACAACCAAATGTTGCATGCTCTAGTACGGAATCTGAGTATTGTCCCTTGCTCATATAGCTTCTGAGCTTTTTTGGATTCAAACACTGCTTATAGATCTTCATGTCTATCTTTCATCTCCCCCAACCATCTGGTGTGACCATATTAGTGCAATCTCACTAGCCTCCAACCCTATTTTTTACTCCCACACAACATATTGTAGTTGATTACCATTTCATTCATAAGAAAGTCATACGAAAAGATCTGGACATTCATTATATAGTCTCAAGATCAAATTGTTGATATCTTCCCAAAGGATCATCTTCATCGTAATTTCAAGTCTCGCGAACCAAGCTGATCGTTCCATCCGTTTGCAGGATGGTATTAGGCCATCTCCAAAAGAAGGAATGGCCGGCTCATAGCACAAGAGAATCTCCAACTGTGATAAAATGTAATACTGTAGATAATGTAATTCCATCTTTGGACCATGTCCAAATTCATTGTACAACCTACATCTCCATCGTATTTATACACCCTTTGAAACAGAGAAAAACATATAGAAGAAATCATTTTACAATTCTTATTTTGTCACATCCATCCATGCATGCACATCCATATGTACAAACACACATGCATTATCCATCCTTCTATGCATGCATGCATACATGCAATGACACACACATATACACACATGCATACATGCAATGACACACACATATACACATGCATAATCCATCCGTCCATGCTTGTGCGCGCGCACACACACACATAAATACATCTGCCCATCCAACCATCCATCAATCCATCCATCCATCCTTCCATCCAACAAACCATCCAACCATTGGTCCATCCATTCATCCATCCATCCATCCATGCATGCAAACATATACACACATACAAACACGCATTTGGTCATACAACCATGCACCCATAAAAATATTTTAAAATGGATTTATTTTTTGAATAAATAGATTGCGGTGATACCAATATGTTAGCAATATTATTGAAATATCACCGATACATTGG
This sequence comes from Magnolia changhungtana, assembly GCA_030180095.1. Classification (NCBI taxonomy): domain Eukaryota; kingdom Viridiplantae; phylum Streptophyta; class Magnoliopsida; order Magnoliales; family Magnoliaceae; genus Magnolia; species Magnolia changhungtana. The sequence goes on from JASAUF010000276.1 coordinate 15,216,763, forward strand.
CAATACAAGTGACACCTGGAATTTACATAATTGAAAACATCGGCAATACATTAGTGATATTGATAATTTGACGATACTTGATGATATATCGCCGATACCAGGAATTTCTGATAGTATCAGTGTTATTGGTCTTGTCGAGCTAGTGATACAATATCGGCGATATTATCAATAATATCACCGATTCTCAGAACATTATCTATATGTGTACAAACACATGTACAAGTGCTAATGTCCCAAAGTTTTTACATTCCACTTGGCATGTCTAGCCATCAATCTGGATGGTCCACCCTTGTGGGCATGTTATAATGATGTCCCAAAAGCTTTTACTTTCCACATGGCATGTCGAGCGATCATTTAGGACCCCCATTTAAGTTGTATTAGTAAGAGTAGTAGTTAAACTTAGTTAATAGTGTTTAGTATAAAATGGACTTGTTTTGAGTTTCGGTGGGGTTTTGCTTGAGCCAATGAAATTCTTGATTGGTTTTTGCTTATTGGTTTCTCATTTCAGTAAATACATGATAAGAATGTGCTGTATATGATTTGAAAAACAGGTGATGGCAGAGGAGAAATTCAAACTTTGTGTCAATGCATACAAGTCTTTATGCAATGCTCTCACATCAGTGTAATTTGGCATTCTTCCTCTCCAGTGGAGCTTATTCATAGAGTGGTGTATCATTCAATTCTTATTTAATCTCTTAATTTTGTTTGTTTCCCCTTTTTCTTCGTAAATATAAGCTCAAGCTCGTTGAATTATATGTGGAGCTAGCATCTATTTATGGAAATTGGGGTTTTCATTTTCATTGTTAAATTTTGACAATTCAAAATATAATGTATTCTGAGTTCAAGTATCTTTTTCATTTTTCCCCCCTTGGTATTATTAGATATAGGCATGGACTGTCAGTGTATCTCCCTTTGTTTCTGAAAGACTGTCATTTTCCTTGTGATCAAGTGATGGCACAGTTGGGCCCGGCTTTTGTGATCGCTTTTGTGATCCTATCCATTCTTCTGATGAGCCCCATCTTGGATGCCATGTCCCGATATCTAGCCTGTCAGTGATCCTAGCTGTCTGATTGATGGTTTGCAAATGAACCACTGCAGCTAATTGCCCCCATATTGATGGAAAAAGACGGGGCATATCAGAGGATTTGGTTCATCAAAAGAGTGAGCCATGTACAGTATAATTGCAATAATCAACTTCCTTTATTGAATGTTTTGAAGTCCCTCTTATTAAAATTGCTTTCAGGTGCCCTCTTTATCTTTTAAAAAACACAAGATTTATGGAAAGGAGATGGTTGATATTAATGTCTGTGACTAGCTCTTACCTTCTAAGATCCCACACATTTTATATTTTTCAGTGCATTGATTTCTATTCTAGCTAGTTTGATGGTTGCCTAAATCCCACAACTAGCGACTACCTTTATTATGCCACTATTTTTATTTTATTTTTTCTCTCTTTAATCAATCAAAAGAGGAATATTTCCATGTGCTGATAAAAGCGCACATAACACAATAACAGGTGCCAAATGGGCCTGAAGGCTCTCTTCAAAATCAAGTTATTTTGTAGATAGAAGTTCTAGGCAGATTTTACACTCTTGTTTCTCATGTAGTGTTGTCATATGCAATTGCATAAGCAATTATATGGTTGCATATACCATTTTGAACCAGTGAATCACGTGATGGTGGCTTATATAGTTATTTCGCCATTGGGGTTTTTGCAGTCACATAGAGAAGTATCCAACCATAAAGCAATAGTTATATGGTTGTACCATTGCATCCACAGTAGGAGATATCATAAGCTCCTGATGATTAGATATCTAGTCATTGGGATTTTTATTTTCTACTTTTTTGCTTCATTTTACTTTCTGTCAATATATAGGCAATCCCATCCACCTATTTTCACAAAACTACTACTCTCTCTCTCTCTCTCTCTCTCTCTCTCTCTCTAATTATCCCATCTCTGGACCCATCTCTGGATCTCTTTAGTTTTTAGCTCTTTTACTCTCTCACTCCATTACTCTTTATTTTCTTTGAAAACGACATGAATAAAATTTCTTTTTATATATATATATATATATATATATATATATATATATATATATATATATATATATATATATATATATGGGAAAAGGTACAATGCGCTCGAGCCGATTTTAACGCCCCATGAGGTCGAGCTGTGTGGGCCCCACTTTGATGCGTTTCGAACATTTACCCCATTAGTCAGATGCACCATTCCATTGTGAGCCTAGGTCTCAAAAATCAAGTCAATCCGTGACTTGTGTGCGCCACACCACATATAGAAGTGGGGAGAGGCCATGCACCATTAAAACATTCATAACCATTTTTGAGGGCCCACCGAGATGTAGTTTGCAAATCCAGCCCATCCATTATGTGTGTCCCACTTGAATGAGGGTTCAGACCAAGTTTCAGGCGCATGCAAAACTCAGGTGAGCCCCACCAAGTGCTGATTTTTGGGATATCCCATAATTTAAAGGGTACCCATCAAATGCAGGGTGTTGATGGTCGAAACACATCACGGTGGGGCCCACACAGCTCAACCTCACGGGAGCTTATCGTCAGCTCTAGCGTATTGTACCTTTTCCCATATATATATATATATATAGAGAGAGAGAGAGAGAGAGAGTCCCGGTCTCCTGCGCACTGTACCGCATGAGATATTTTACGCACCAACTAACGCAAGTAAAAAGGATGGGCTGAGATTAGGCCCCACCATTATGCGTTCATGAAATCCACCCCAATCATTAAGTCTGTGATAAAAATTTAGTAGTATATCTTAAAAATTAGGTAGATTCGTGATTGATATGTTTGAATAGTTGGCATTCCGTACACTTTTTTTGCTCATGTGGCCCACCAACATTATAAATGTGGCCGATATTTTATACTTATGACTAAATTATTATCACACACATTATGGATGGAGCAGATTCAAATAAACATTAAGGTGGGCCAACCCATAGCCTACTCAGTAGTGGTTGGGATGAGTCAGAGACGTGGATTGCATGCCGACCTTGTCAGTAACTAACAACCTTGCTAGTTGTTGGTGCTAGTGGGCCAAACGATGATGTATATATTTAATCTAAGCTGTCCATCCATTTTTCTAGCTCAATTTATGGTATGATCCCAAAAATGCATAAGATCCGAATTTAAAGTGGACCACATCACATGAAAATAGTGGTGATTAAACGGATTAAACGGCCTTCATTAAAAAATTTTAGGTATAGTTTATCTGCCATCCAACCTATCGATTAGGTCATAAAGACTTGGATGAAGTAAAAACACAAATATTAGCTTGACCCAAAGCTTACTTTAGCCCAAAGAATTTTCAATGGTTGGCTTTCCAGCAATCTTTCTTGTGGCATGGTCCACTTGATATTTGGATCTGACTCATTTTTTTGGAACATGCCATACATCAGCTGGAAAAATAGATGGACGACTTGGATTAAATATATACATCACTGTTGGGCCAACTAGCACCAACCAGCTGTTGGGTGGCGATTACGACTAACAACCTAGGACAACGTCCCTAGGTCAAATGGAGGTGGGCCCACCTTGACATGTATGTAAAATCCACTCCAACCATAATGGGTCAATATGCTAATTTAGGGGTATTGATCCAACATTAGCCACATCTATAATTCTAGTGGGCCACATGAGTGGAAACCGTGTAAGGAACACCACTATCAAAATCACTTCACTTGGTGTGATCAACATAAATCAGGTATCGGGTCTAATGTTTGGTCTCCATGAATTAACCTCTACGATGCAATTAATGGATGGAATGGATTGGTGAGCCCTGTAAAAATTCAAAGGTAGGCTTTTTCTCTCTTACTGTTTTCTATTTTGTGGCCTAGTAAATCACAAATCAGCCATATTGTTTTAACCCTACGGTTCAATTGATATCATGGACTGATTTGTCGGAATGGATCACAGGAAAACATTATTGTGAGGCTCACAACACACTTGTTTAAGTTGGCATGACCGGTGGTAATTTGGTGCGCAAAAGTTCTCCTGCGGTACAGTGCGCAGGAGACCATTACTCTATATATATATATATATATATATATATATATATATATATATATATATATATATATATATATATATATAACAATTGTGCTACACTTAATAGTATTTTTGTATAATATTTCATTTTATTCTTTTCAAAAAATAAATGTTTGGGAGGTTGTGAGATGGCATATAATATAATATGATTATGCCATCACATAAGCGTACAGCCCTCTTGGGTCAGCGCTGGATTAATTATGCCATTGGACAATATTGTTCTTATGGTGGGGCCTACTTAAGTATTGGATAAGTGTGGTATTCGAGATGAAAGTCCACCATGGAGTGGTGGCACACCTGACAGACGTGGTGGATCTCATCCACGTGAAGTCAGAAGTCATACACCCCAACTACTGGTGGCCATGCAAGCGTTTTTTTTTGTTACACCAATGGCGTGATCCTAGCTCACTTTTCTACCGTAGAACTACCCATCTCCTTGATGCTGTCAAATAGTTTCGATAAAATTATCCAATTAATATTATGTTCATATAGCTTCCCATCCTAATGAGGGCTCTACAGAGATGGACGGTCCTGATCAACATGCTCATATGTCCAAGTCGGACAATTCCATCCACCCTCCAGCATGAGATTAGGCCTCATTTAAAAATATGGCCTTTCGTGCATAGGGTCTGGATGATGATTCCAGAGAGTTGCCTATGCTCGACTCCTAACATACTCTTGCGCAAACTACCTTGCACTGTGTCGATCTTGACCGTACATCTAGTGGATTTTACCGTCGATTGATGATTCATGCTATCGACCTTCTACGCTCTAACCCCGTTCGATATAGACAGTTAACCTTTTTAAACTCTTCAATGAAGGCCACTGATCAAATGGATAGGTTTGACTCAACGTTGTTTCGGAACGAAAGACTGGTGTGAGTGATCTGACCCATTCATCAGGTGTGTTCCGCTATAAACATTACCTGGAGCAAAAATGAGCCTGACCTCTTCATAAAGTGGACTATATTTGTAATATATATATATATATATATATATATATATATAGATGGTTAGACAAGATATGACGCCGTCGATGTACGGCACTCGAAACCAAATCGATGAGTGAAATTTTCTTAGAGTTTTTGGCTCTGGGAGTAATCATGGTGGGCTACATCTAATGACTGAATCGGATCCCATGCACCTACTGCAAAAGCACGTGGAAAAGCAAATTACCTCTTCAATCTCCCTCACGCAAGTTGCCCCTGCCAATCTGTAAGCTAATGCAGGAAATATGTGACTGTTACCATATGTGGGTTGCGAGTTTTTTTTTTTTTTCAACACACCCACACGAACCCATGGACTTTTCAAGTATTGAAACTTTTGTGAGTCTACCGCTAAGCCATAAGTAGGGATCCGAAAGTGGGTCGCGAGTTGCCACCCACCATTCCTACTCCTACCGGGGATCATGACCAAACTCCTGCCTTTTGATTTGATTTTCGGGACCGACCGCCTCTTTTATTATTATTATTTTTATCCAGGCTTGCCCCCCAACTTTATTAAATAAAGTAGCGGATTAGGTGCGGCCCTTTACCTTGACGCCCGCCTTGATGTATGTAACCGTTTTGTCAGTCATTACAGGGAATGAGGCCAAAAATGAAGTGGATCCAAATCTCAGGTGAACAATACCATAAAAAACATTGGTTATTTATTTATTTTAAACTGTTAAATACTTCTTATGGGCCACAAAAGTTTTGGATTAACTTAATATTTGTTCTTTCCCTTTATCTAGGTTTGCGTTACCATATAAAAGGTTGGATTTAAAATAAACATTAAAGAAAATACTATGGTGGGCCCTAGAAAGTTTTTAGGGTTGGGGCGTTCAATCACCACTGTTTCCTTATAGTACGGTACAACTGAGAATCGGTTCTGCTTCATTTTTGGTCTCATGCCCTAAAATGATATGGAAAATCAATGGACAGTGTAGATGTCAAATACATACATCAAGGTAGGCCGCATGGTCTTGGGTGAGGCCAGAGCGGATTGGATACTGATGAGTAAAATTTGTGGGGCCCACTGTCATGTAGTTGTCCTATCCATGCTATGGAAGAATTCTATAAGGTGGGCCTTGTTGATCAATGGTCTAGATTTACCTAATGGTTGGATAATGTGATCGGGTGTACCAGCGGGCCCCACTAAGTGGTGATATGTTCAAAAATTCGTATAAGGGGTGGTGTATTGCTACTGTGATACGCACATGGTGGTATTAAGGAACTGGGATTCCCAATTGCATGTGGAGCCTTTTATGGAGAGGAGTTTTGATGGGTTTCAAACTCCTCTGCCCTCACTAGTATTTAACAGGGTTGGGTCCCCAATCCATCACCACGACAAAAGTAGTAATCCCCTTGTATCTTCTTTAAAGAGGTGTGAAGGAAAGGAAGAACTTTGCATCTTCGACTATCCGACATCCGAATCCGATTACCCGCCATTCGAATTCTACTATAATGACATCATGGATAAGTGAGCTACCTCACTCTTTTGATCTCCATATCGAATGCACAGCAAGGTCCTTCGGCAAATTCCGTAATAATAAATCTAATATGCTATCTATCCATTTTACCAGCTCATTTTAGGGTATAAAGTCCAAAATTGAAGCATATCTAAATTACAAATGGACCGAACCACACGAAACAATGGGGATGATGATGTCCACTGTTGAAACTTTCTTTAGACGTATAATGTTTGGCTTAAATTCAATCATTGATACATGTGTATGGTGTCGGGTGAACTAGAGCCTTTTACAGTTTAATTTAAACCGAATGCCTATGATCTCGAGCACTGAGATAAACAAAGAGAATGTGAGTGGTCATCTATAACCAAGAACTGAGGCAGTTTGGTCATCTATTCAACCATTGGTAAACAAAACCAAGCAATTTGCGAAGGGGAGGATTCATCCTTCTAATGAATTCTTTTTGCATTTTAGCTGAAATGACTTTTCCTCACAATAATAGTTGACATAATCCAATTATGATAGTAGAGATAATCTTATTCATGCAATGCGAGAATAGAAAGAACTCAATTATATTGAATTAAAATAAAGATAAAAACTTAAATAATATCCTTTCGTGATCCAACATATGTGGCATAGACGGTGAGACCCTGAATCTAAGTCTTCCTTGGTCTAATGACTCGGGCGTAAGCGAAGGGAATTACATTATTAAAAAGAAAAGAAAAAGATCTTCCTTGTTATCCAATGCTTGACGCACACTACCCTTAATCTAAGCCGGTCCAGTGTAGCAACATAGGTGGACAAGATTACACTTCTCCTATGCTAAAGCCGATCCAGCATAGTAACGTATGGGTAATCCTGGTCTAAGATAAAATAAAATGATAAGCAGTGTTATGTAGTAGATTTTGATTTGATTTATGTTAGGTTAGCGAGGGCTTGAAGCTCTCTGATCTCTCCTATTTATAAAACTTTTGTTGTAACGTCTCGAAAAAATCCATACAAAGACACGAGTACCACCTCAGGCAGAAATCACTAAGGACCAAATCCTTTAGAAATTAGGCGAGAATTAACTAAGTGTTAAACTAGATTATCTATGAAATTAGCACTAACCACTTTAAATACAAACTGTAAGACCAAAAACTAGCAGAACCGCTAATGCTACATTACCTGAAAATGTAAGATCAATCGCAAAACCTAGTTGCTCTCGGGAGCAGCTTGAAACTCTGTTTCAGACATGGATCGCGCGTTGGAAGTCCGCTTACCGCGAAGCTATACGGTTATGACTGCTTTACTAGACTTGACAATCATCTCAAAAATCAAGTCCAAATAGTATCCAAAAACGCACAACTTGGACCCAGAGCGAAGTGTGTGAGAAACGCGAATACCTTTAGAAATGAATTCAGATTTAAGTGATTTGGGCCGTTCACCTATGGGCTAAGTTTAAGGATTCAGACCGTCAAAATCTGACCCAAATACACCCTCAGATTAGAAAAATTTTCCTGCACAGGTCAGTGTACTTATGGCCTTAATCGAGTGGATGACCGTTGAATTGAAACTGGTCCGCCACAGTCGATCCATAAATCCGATTGAACTGAAAACTTAACTTGACCTAGATCTAATGTCAGGGGACTTACTCTGAACTATACACAGAAGGGGGCCTCAAGATGTGCTCCGTTGGCCCGAAATAGGCGACTTTTGGTTATAACCTAAGTATACCATGGCCCTGGGGCCATTCCCATCAGTTTTGGGCCTATATAAGGGCCTTTACCCACCCCTCTCTCATTTCATACGAATTCCAAACCCTAGGAGAGAGAAGAGAGAGAAAGAGAAGAAGAAAGTGAGGAGAAGGAGTGGGAGTGAAAGAAAGTTCCTGGGATTCGATCCCATCACTCCACGTGCTTAACTATTGCTCTTTTATCGCCGTGCCGGCGATTCCGATCCTATTGTTGGGTAAGAAATCCTAACCCTAATCTATTTTAGGGATCCAAATAAAGTAAGCGATGAAATAACTATCTTATCTCATGCTATAGGTTGTCGTTATGCCGTAGACAAAGACATAACGTTCGAACTGAGTTCGTTACGTGTCTACCGGCGAAAGGTGCGGACTATAAACGTTTAGGTTATGATTTTCAAGGCTTTCAATGTCAATTAATGATTTATGACTGACTTGATTGTTATCACATATGCTTAGATACGATGTTTACCGTATATTACACATATATGTAAACTATGTTGATTATAATGCATTCCAAGTGTTTGTTGAAATGTTTGAATGAATATGAAATTATGATTTGTGCTTGACATGATTATTGATTGTAAATATATGATCATTGTATACGTGGTAACTCCTTTGTGAAAGGATTTGCTATAATATGTATTTTAACTAATTTATTACATGTATGTAATACTTGTAGTCTAAGTGTTTAATAAAATGTCTGAATGAGAAAATGCTTGTCTACATGTATGTAATGGGGGTGTTGAGATGGGGTTCTTGATTCCCTTACCTATAGTTACAGTTCTGTTATGTAACTTATCTTACTACTATGTGATTTATGAATGAAATGCCTATGTATGATAACATATACTCTGTGTATTTGTTGAAATGTTCAAATACGATTTATATTTAGATTTGGTTGTCACATGTTGTCTTTGATTTTCACATGTGAATGTTGTTGTTTGGAGTGCGATTGGGACTACGATGTAGTCCAGGTAGTCGACAATGGTTTTATGACCAAGTGGCTGAGTAGTTTTGCCACAACAGATACGTTCGATGAATCCGAGTCGTACGATGATTGTCGACAGTGGTTAGGCCACGAGGAATGCTGATACACTCCATGTCGATCATTTCAGCATACGCTCGTACTAGTCGAGCTTGTCAAGCAACACGATGGGCCCAATGTATGTTCACCATGTATGGACGCTACTGCTTGAATCTAAGGTACCAAACTTACCAGTGAAAAGCTCGTTTAACCTTGGTACCTCGATCCGCTAAGACTCATGAGCCGGGCATGGTGGTATGGGACACCGTGGTTAAGCTGTCGACTTACGCTGGGGCGACGAGCCTCCCCATAGTGACCAGTGAGCAAACTAAACTCGTGAACCGAATACGGTGATATGAGACACTGTATTCGATCTATCGGCCTATGCTAAGGTGATGAGCCTTTCCCGTATTGACCTCGAGTATAAACTAAGGCTTATGAGGACGGTAACATTCCTCTTCATAGTGACCTGAACTTGTCTGTCCACTGCTTTATATTCAGGGGTGACGTTACCCTATAACCTGCCTATCGTATGTGATAAACTAGGATTGACGACCCTAGATGGATCATCGTTGGGTAAATGATACAAATGGAGGTACCTTAGCTTCCCAAATTTGTTGTATGAATAAGTTTAACTAAGAACTTGGCTAATCACGTACATGCACCGCATTTGCATGTGCCTTTGGCATTGGAGTTGAGCACAGAGGAAGGGGTGCATGCCGCAATCATGAGATTATGTCGCAGAGGGAGTGTAGGCAAGGGCATGCATCATTATAGCATATCATTCATGCATTAACAAGAGTACTTAGGATATGAATGTTGCACTGCTTTATCATTACTGCATGATTGAATTGATAACATGTTAACCTTTGCCTTATACCTCAACTGAGTTGATCACTCACACCCACTCTGGGGCGGTGTTTTAAAACACCAACTAAACTCTATTTTAGATGCAGATACTGACGCGACGTATGAGGCTGATCCAGACTTCTATGATGATGAGGAGGAGTTCTCATACATGCAGTTATCAGGTGGGTTTATGTAGACCGTTCTGATCGACGGGATTACAGGGTTATATGATTAGTTGGACATTCACATTTTGTTATTTTGGAAATTATACATATATTTATTTGACCTGTTGACATGTTTAAACTCTGGGGACTTACAATCGCTTATATGATTCTATATACTTATCACAGTCTTCCACTTGAGTAATTTAACTGTCTCTGGAGTATGATATGCTGTTTTGGTATAATCTCATTCATGTTTAATGCACTAATACAGATAACATTTAATCATCATTATCTATGTTGCATAAGTGATGCGTTGGAACTCGGGAGTTGGGCTCCTGCTCGACCCCCAATTTTCAGGGCGTTACATTTGTAGCCACTCATGTTTGCTGATGTGGAAATAATTATTTAGGCCTGAAGACAATCGTAACCTATCAAACAATGCCACATATGAAAGTGCCCTGGTTTGTCAATTAGCACGAGTGTTGAGTCAGTTAGACTACAGAGCCTGATAGGAAGATCATTTCCGGATATGTGCAAGCTCGCCACAACTAAATCTAAGCCTTACATCTCTTGTCCCAAATCACCAGGTATACTAAAACCCTTAAAAAACTTTTAGAATATCATAGGGTTTTTAGGGTAAGAAAACATTTTCAAAATAGAAAAATTCTCTAAGTTTTCTTGCCTTGTCGATTTTATCAATACACATCTCGATATGATCGACCTACCCTGTCGAGTCCTCGATGCTCCATCGATACCATCGAAAAGAGGACCAGATATGTCCATCAACCTTATCACATTTGGACGGAATTATCAATTTATCGATACACCTATCGATATCATCGATATTTAAATCTCGAGTCTATCAAAGTTGACTCGATTATATCGACAGGCAGATTTCCAACGCCCTTATTTTTTCTTAAGAATATCCTATACCATCGGATCAAACTATGTCTTCCCTCTAGTCGAGCACCAACATTTTTATTATCAACTCGAATATTAAGAGAATGTAGGCATTACAGGACTGGGATATCAGCCTCCTATGGGTAAGGTACTAAAGCACAAATGAATTGAAGGAGGGCAAAGTCGACAAGAGGAGGACGATCCCTTCATCCACACATCAATCAAATCCATCAGACATGGGATCATCTGTCCGGTTGGCAAGCTGAGATCCACCGTGGAGGATCAAATGAGCGAAATGAGTCTAACTGAGCTATTTGAAAATGACTTAGGCAAGGGGCAATAATTGCCCCTGATTGATTGGACCATAGTCTGGGTCCCACCTGAGCAGGAAGAATCCAAAGACTCACAATGCATCGGGGATGAGCTGAGGAAAGTGACATCCAACACTAACTCAGAGCCCAATCCCAAACTCGTTACGACATTTGGGCATGACAATGAGTGCCCACCTACTGATCCGTCTGGCCCTGCCTCCTAAGGGGAGGGAGTGCATGGTAATAGCTGGTTCACAATCCCCAAGACGGTACAATAAAAGTAAATAGTGTTTCGCTCCCCGAGCCGAATCAGGCAATCCTTGGTTCACATCGTCGTCTTTCTAAAAAACAAAGAAAAAAAATCGAAAAATTCTCAAAAAGCTAAAAACACTGGATATTTCCAAAACACCAAAAAAATCATATACTTATCAAAATCCAAAAAAAAAAATCAGAAAATTCTCAAAATCCAAAAACACTAGATATTTTTAAAATACCAAAAAAGTCAAATACTTGTCAAAATCCAAAAAAAAAAATTCAGAAATTTTTCAAACACAAAAACAATAGAAAATCTTTCAAAACTCACAAGTAATAATGTGCCAAATGCATTTATTACAATACTCGAGTTTAAAGTCGACTCACATGATTTCGATCTAGAGTTAAGACTTCAAACTCATGGATTTGGATGAAGCACAGGATGGGGAAAATGATGATTTAAATCTTAAGCTAGAGGATTCCCTCAGAAAACTCGAAACAAAGGCCAATGTCATCACGGATGATTTTGAAATTGTATACTTGGGATCCCTTAAGCTCCCTAGAACAGTACGCATCAAGAGATCCTCACCTCCTGACTACAAGCAGACAATGACAGAATTCCTGAAGCCCGGGGCTATCTAACTTTGGGTTCTCCTATGGAGCCTTACTCAAATCGAATGAAGAGCTAGTCATACACCATCTGCTATGAAGCTTGAAGTCAAGCCCATCAAGCAGAGCTGTCAAGATCATGCCTGAAGTCTACGATGGAGTCCTATTGATGAACGATGAAGATAAGTTATTGTAGCATGTTAGGAAATGCTTCAAATATTCACATAAGGGATTCATGTGCATGCTTCGAGTCTTTATAACCTGTCAATGCTCTAATCATTCTTCATTATGGGGTGTGGATATCATCGAAAGAATGAACCCAAAGGCATCCAATGGTCATGAGTATATTCTCGTGTCAGACAAAAGCGGGCAGCGACAACATCCTACATCATCGGTACGAATGAAAAAGAAGTCAAGGAAAAGGATTGGTGGTAAGCTCGATGCAACCAACTACATCTCACAAACATAAAGCATATGACGATCGCTAGGACCAACAATAACAAGTTTGAAAGAAAGGTTAGCAATATGGTAATCATGCACATCTTATCATTGCGCCTACTAGATCCAGGGGGCGACTCCAGGCCATCCTGAAACGGTCCGTTGATCATCCGTGAGGTTCTTCTGGGAGGTGCCCTTCGTCTCACCATCATTAGGGGCAAAGATTGAAATAGCGGTGAAGACCGCTTTAGTTGATGTAAGAATATGCCAATATGTCCTAGAGGGGGGTGAATAGGACTTTTTAAAGTTTTTATGGTTTATTTAAAATCATATTCCACTAATCCTAACAACAAGCACATATTAGGATTACTCAATAGTAACTTTACTAGCTTCTAAGCCCGGTAGAGGATCCAATCACAAACTATTTGAGAGATAAATAATATGCAAACTAGTTTATAATGGATATGACTGTGTGTGTGTGAGGCATGATCTCAGATAATCAGATATGAAAATATAGAAGGAAATCACACAAACAAATAAGGAGCAATCTCAAACACAATCATTTTTATAGTGGTTCGACTACTTGTCTACTCCACTCCAGGTAACCGCACTCAACCCTTGAGTGTACCGGATTTCACTAAGGAGGTTTCACAGCGGTTCACCTCAAACCTAAGGTTTTAAATCAGGTTCACCTTCAACCTTTACAACCCACACCTAGGCTGACTGTTTATGCTCTCTGAGCAAGGGTCAACACATAGCACCCGGTTTTAGGCACACTGGCCAAGGATCCACACAAGGAACCTTTATTTATGCTCCCTAAGCAAGGGTCAACACATAACACCCGATTTTAGGCACACTGGCCAAGGATCCACAGAAGGAACCTAATTGTTTATGCTCTCCACATAGCAATGGTTAACACAACGCACCCGCCATGTACACTCCCGCCGGAGGCCTCCTACAAGGGCTTGCAAGGGTGAGAAACACCTTAAACCCAATCCTAAAAGGGAATGATCACAAGTGTCCTCTGGACTCTAATAACTTACAAATAAGTGGATGAGTCCATTCAGCACATTAACAAAGATCTCCTCCTTGTTGATGAAGAATCTTCGGCTTCATTGATCCGCAACACAGATGATGTACCAATACGAGACTTCGGGTTGGGTCAAGGCTAAGAGGGAATCCTACTCTATAAAATATTTTTCCTATAAGGAAGATAGAGTGATTTCGATCATTTATACATTCAAGGCATCCCAACTTAATGATTTGCCATTAAGGTAGTAGCTGGAGGATCCTTGAATGCAGAAGTTCATTCCCCAATCCACTCTATTGAATATAAATGATGAGGGTGGATTAGAGGATGAACTTCCCTGAGAGAAAGGGCTTTGGGTATATGATTTAAGGTAAAACACTCAAAAGTACTCTCTTCTTTCTCTACCAGCAACAATAGACAAGTCCTCTTTATATAGGCAAAAGGTTCCAATGAATATAAAACAGTCACATTTATGACATAGTTCAATATCATCGAGCGGGTTCGATATCATCGAGCATATACTCTCGATGGCATCGATGGTCCGCTCGATGACACAAACTCAAATGTCATACGCTTTTGAAACCTTTTGCCAGCTGGTCGATGCAATTGAAATAGGTATCGATGTCATCGGATTTCGAACTCCGATATTATCGATACTAGTGTCGATTCATCGACATTTGAAAAATGAGAGAGACTTAACTTGAAATATTTCAGGTTTACAAAAATGATCGAGGGACCTTCGAGATCATTGGAATTTGAATGTCGATGGTATCGATAACTGTGTAGAGGCATTGATAAATCCAACAGATTTCTCATTAAGCTTGCTGGACAGTTTATGTCCTTGTTCAATGCAATCGAAACAGTATCGATATCATCGATATTTGAATATCGATTCTATCAAGTGACCCTCAATTATAGATAAACAATCCTGAAATATTTTGCTGGAAAACTTTGTGCCCATGACCGATATCATCGAGAGCCTTCCGATATCATCGAGATTTGAATTTTAATGGTATCAAGGGGGCTTCGATATATCAATGCACATACGATATTCTTAAGTTAAAATAGGGGCACCGGAGATCTGTCTGTCAATATTATCGAGTCACCTTCGATGGACTCGAGATTCAAATATCGATGATATCGATAGGTATATCGATACATCGATAAATCCATCCAAATGTACATGTGGTTGCTGGACACTTTTGTCCTCATTTCGATGGAATTGATTTATCATCAAGGACATCGATAGCGCAGGTCGATCATATCGAGATGTGTTTCGATATAATCGACAAACCAAGAAAAGTTAAAGATTTTCTGTTTTTGAAAAAGCTTTCTTACTCAAAAACCCTATGATATTCTAACTTTTTTTAAGGGTTTTATTTACCTGGTGTTTTGGGACATGGGATGTGAGGCTTAGATTTACCTGTGGCGAGCTTGCACACATTCGGTTGAGGTAGACGCTTTGAATTGATCTTCCTATGAGGCTCTGTAGTCTGGCTAACTTAACACTCACGCTAATTGACAAACCAGGGTACTTTCAATCTCCCCCTTTGTCAATTATGTGACAAAATACCAAAACACCATAGACTAGTATCTAGACATTTTATACAATGTTACATTGTCTAGTGAAACCATACATATAACCTGTAGCTGGCATTCTCCCCCTATCTTGAGGCAGCTCCTCCCCCTAACACCTGCAACAACATTCAAGTAGATATATAATTTGCCGTTCGGGGTGTTTAAACCGTTCTCCCCCTTTTTGTCAGTCATTGACAAAGAGAAATATAACAGTTGATATTGACTGAAGTTTGAAGTTTTTGGGAGAACCATCATTCAGAGGAATATGCATATAGCAGATACATGTAGAATGGTCAAACAGTTGATTAATCAGACATCATTTGCAGTAAGTATGTATGCATAGCAGATTGGATAGAGCAGTGATATAGCAGATAGGATAATTATTAAAAGAACATCATATGCATGCCATATGTCAGAAACTAAATAAACCAGGGGACCTATGAGACATAATCATGGCAGTAAAAATAGTGAATTATAACATCCATATCCAAATATCCAAAACACATACTGCCACAGACAGCAGTAGATTAACAGTTATCCCAACAAAAATCACCAAGCCCATTTAAGGGCACCCAGAAATAACCATCAGTATTTAGCCCAACCATGGGCATATACAACCAAAAACAAAATAAAAAACATCAGCCTATGCAAGTTAGAGAGCTGTCACATATACCCATGAGAGCGTAGAATATCCAAAAAGATACTAATGTTCATACATGAAAATAAGAGCGAAGTGTATATGATAGTATCCAGAAATCAGTGCTTATGGAGCCGAGGAAGACGGTGTCGTGTCGTCGCGCCGGCAAGTGAGCAGATCAACCAATTGTTGTACTGTTTGTTGTACTCCTTGGATCATCCATTTTAAGATGGTAAGCCTCTTGTGCACGGAGTGGACATCCCTCTGAATTGCCCCAATCCTGTCCAGCTTAAAGCGTTTGGCATACCCATGCGTTGACGTTGACACTGCTGGATCAGGTCAAGGGGTTCAGATCTCCGGCCATTTCAGTCCCTTCAGTGGGAGCGATACCTGCACCTCCTTCTTCTTCTACTTGAATACCTTCCTCTGGGTCCTCAGGGTCAAATCCATTTTATAAATGTTGCTTTTATTGAAGCTTTGGAGAGGAAGAACTGGATCAGTGGTTGTTGGGAAGCCGATGGCATTGGAAACCATGTTTATGATCCAGGTATAGGGCAGTTGAAGGTCCCTAGATGTATGAACGGCGTATACCAACTGATGGACAAGCAGAGTCGGAAGATAGATCTTTATCCCTTTGACGATTGAGTACATTATCATGGTCATGAAACCTATGAGATCGGACCAGTTGGTACTTCTAGGGTATATATTTGTAGTGAAGATACCGTGCAAAACCCGAAATCTTGGTTCCATGTACCTAGATTTCAACGCATTCCCTTGATACCAAGGGATGTCCCTACCATGACAGAGATACTTAGTCACCATGGACCGAATTTCAACAATTTTTTAGGTCCATTTCAGGGAGACCCTCCGGTGTCATTGTCAATTCAAGGATATTTGCCATTGTAGCAGTCATGATCATCACATCATCACCATCCAAGGAGACCGTGATAGAAAGAGGATCAGACACGGGTGAGTGACACGCGCAAATGAAGTTGTGTGTTCATTCAAGTTGGCATGGCCCACCAAAATCTAGAACAGGCAACCAATCGATTGTAGCAACAGGGATTCGAGATTGTATGGTTTTAGACAATCCCTGTCTACTTTCCTCTCGTGAATGAGCTTCCTACCCGTATATTTTGTTGGACGTGGATTTAAGCTAGCCGAAGGAGGCGCCGGTGTTTCGGACTGGGACTCACCACATGAAGTTTGTTGAGATCTCAGACAAGTGGGGGTCCCTCGTTCGGGAGCTCTTGCTTTTCTTTTGAGGCAAGGGTCTTTCGTCGAGAGGCTCTGGATGACTCCCCAGGTCCCGACACAGTTTCTTTGTCCTTACCTATAAAGACAGATTTGGGAAGAACGGACAAAATTGCTCTTTTAAAGAAACTAACAATACCCAACTAAAAAGCAAGATAAACTCTAGAATGGAGGGAATGGAAGGATAATACTAGTTCTCGAGGAGCTTCCAGGACCCACGATGTACCTCTAGTTGAGCGAATGAGCAGAAAAAAATTGGAATGCCCTTTTTTGATAAAAAAAATAAAAAATTTTCGTTCAACCGCCTTTTATCGAGCGGCAGTCTTCGATATCATCGATCAATGTTTCGATGACATCGATGTAAATCCCCCGATGTTATCAAGACCATCTTCGATATCATTCTCAATCATATGACTTTTTACATTCCGAAGAGACGTTGATGATATCGACCCTGGATCGATTAATCGAGAGTGACTTATCAATAGATATATTGAGGATAAATGTTTTCATTTTTCAGCATTCAGACAACCCTTTATGTATACTTTTAGTATATCTATTTGTCAACAGTATACACAGCAAAATTATGTACAGACATTGTACATACCAAAATTATAAACATTTAAAATGTTTATATATAAAAAAGATTGAGGTGAGAGACCTTAGATATATCATTAAAAGCTCATCCAAAAATTGCGTCATTTCAGCAAATATCTAGATCTAGATGCATGACCTGGACTTGTCTTTTCATGTTTGATATTTCAGGGTATAGAGTTTATACAATTCAATTTTTCTTTTACTATCCATTTTGAGACAGAATTCTTTACTGTGGTAGATTTAGTTTTCATGGTTATCTTACCCACTTGATCCAATGATCCCTTCATCCTGTCTTTCATTTTGGGTGGTGATGGATGAGTGTTTCTCCTAAGTCGACTTTTGACATTTTGTATTTTTCTGATTGGTTTGAATTTACCGATATGATTTTGACCAGAGTTATGTGAAGTCCTTCTAGGTGTCAAGCATTTAAACTTATAATGACCCAAATCACCACATAAATGACAAACTGGAGTAGTTTTTATATTACTACCTGAAGCAGCCAATTTTTCAGTTCTTGATGCTGCATTTCCCGTTCTTGTTTTAGTTTTATCATACCCTAGGCCACTCTTGTCTCTTCCTTGTCTTCCCATCCCTAACAACTTTTCGAGCTTTTCACCACTCTAGGAGAATTTATAGTTTATTTCAACAATTTTTCTGGATTTTTCTAAGTCAAACCGGAGTGTGTGATTCTTATTCTGGAGATGCCTATTTTCATCTTCTAATAATTTAATTTGTTTGATAAGCTTTGATGAGTCAGTTTTTAGGGATAGGTTGATTCTTTCCAACTTGTCATTATCTGAATAATATTGCTATAGATCATTAATTGGATGTGAATTGATTTCCAATGTTGTCCAGATCTTTTTGCAGCAGTTCCTTCTTGTTTTTAGACATCCAAGTCTTTTAAGAATGTTGATGCTATGAATATAAAGTTAATTGTAAGCATCTTGTAGTTTGTTTTTGTAACGCCCTGAAAATCGGGGGTCGAGCATAAACTCAACTCCCGAGTTCCAGAACATCACTTATGCAACAAAATGAATGATGATTGAATGTTGACTGTATTTGTGCATTGAACATGAGTGAGATTAAGCCAAAACAGAATATCATACTCCAGAGACAGTTAAATTGCAAGCGGAAGACTGTGATAGACATATAACATATATAAACTATGGTGAGTCTCCAGAGTGTGATGATGTTACCAGGTTAAATAATTACAAGTACAGTTCTAAAATATACCAAATGTGTAAGTGTAATATCTTCTATCCCAAGTACCGTAGCCCCGTCAATGCAGTACTAGGTCTTCAGAGACCCGTCAAAGAGTTACATGATAAGAGAACTCCTCCTCATCACCATAGAAGTAGTCCGGCTCTGCTTCATAAGCATCGCCATCATCTGAAATTCAACAAATCTGGTTGGTGTGCACAACACCGTCCCGTAACGTGGGAGTGAGTGATCAACTCAGTGGAACAATAAAGCATAGGTTAACATGTTATCAATTCAGTCAAGCAGTAATGATAAAGCAGTACAAATCAAACAATTCTAACTACTCTTATTAAGTGCGAGAATGAAATGACATGATGCTGTATGCCCTTACCAAACCACCCTCATGCGACATCATCTTACGTTCACGAATGCTTAACTCCCTCAGTGCGCCACATCTACTAAGCACATGCGGTGCGATGATGATCATGATTACCGAGTTATTATTAGTCCATTTCAAACAGCAGTATTGGAAAACTAAGGTACCTCCCTTGTATCATTCTCAAACATGATCCATTCTAGGGTCGTCAATCCTAGTTAATCTCATACGATATTATGGTTCGAGAAGCATAGTGAAGGCATCGCAAAGGGCTCGTCACCCGTCAGCGCGGATACAGATCTCACCGTATGCGGCTCATGAGTCTTAGCGGATCGAGGTACCATGGTTAAAAGGGATTTCATTGGTAAGTTTAGTACCCTAGGTTCAGGCAGTAGCGACCAAACATGGTGAATATACATAAGACAGATCGGGTTACTTGACGAGCTCGGCTAGCTCGAGCGCACAACAAGTTGAACGACATGAAGTGCATAAGCACTTCGCGTGGCCAACCACTATCGCCAACCGAAGTACGACTCGGGTTCGTCGAACACATCTCACGTGGCAAATGAATCGCAGCCACGAATTCAATTCTAGTACCGATTGTCTGGACTATAATCATAGCCCCAAACATGATAACTTGCAGATAGATAAAGCAGTAATGGATCAAGATTCAACTCATACAATCAAGGTATGGTATTATCCGTTTATGGTCGCTGTGGTTGTTGACGCACTCGTTGCTCCGCTCCCCCATCACCCATGACGGATCATACAACGTAAATATAAATTTAAACATATGCATTACATAGTTATAATCATAAAGCAGTTGAGCATGTTATGAATCACAACACAAGCATGAGTTTATACATGTACAATTCCTAATCACACAACAATCCAAGGAGATCATACACATAGTTAAAAGAGGTTGAGAATCATATCTCAACACCCTTATACATTACAATTTGCTAACTACTACTCATTCAGACATTTCAAGAAACACTTAAACAAACATACATCAACATACATGACATATGTCGATCACATAGGCATTAGGCCAAATCCTTTCCCTAGGGAGTTGCCCCAATCATAACACGCGTACACCCACGACGGATAGTCATGGCAAGCAGGAATCCAAGTTCCATATTCATTCAGTCATTTCCACAAACACTTGGGCCACACATTTTAGCATATATGGTGTATATTGGCCGTGGCGTGATTTAGGGCAAATCCTTTCGTCAAAGGGGTATCGCCAATACAACAATCATGAATCCATGACAACTAGTCATGGCGAGTACGAATGAGAATTCGGTACTCATTCAATCATTTTCACAAACACTTAGAATACACTATTACAACATACATGGTGTATGTTAGCAAAACATGTATTAGGGCTATCCCTTAGCCAAGTGAGTATTTTATCCATGTATAATATATTACTACAGCAAATAATCATGATAAATTCATCTCCCAATATTTATACGTATACAGTATTTTCTAGAATACGCATTTTCAACATACATAGTGTATACAAGCAAACATGTATTACGGCGATTCCCTTCACCAAGCAAATGTTTTATACGCACATAATATATTTATACGACAATTAATCATGACAAACACATCACTAAAATATACATGTATACGGTACTTCTTACAATACCGTATTTCTACATACATAGTGTTTCTTAGTAAACATGTATTTAGGCGAATCCTTTCGCCAAATAAGTATTTTATCCATACGTCATATATTCAAACGTCAAATAAACATGTTAAACACATTTCCATAAAAAATACGTATACGGTATTTTATACGAATACCTAGAGTATGTGAATTTCCAAATTCTACAATTCTAATCGAAACAGAAAATGGAAAGCATTTTGTACATGTGCAATTGCATGCAGATCATGAATCTATCATTATCTGACATTGAAAGCGTTGAAAACCATAACCTATACACCTAAAGTCCGCACCTTTTGTCATAGAATCGTAACGGAGTCGATAGGTTCGCTAAGCTTCCATATACGGGAGTTTTCTAGCCTAAAGAGTGAAATCGGTTAGCTATTTCATAACTTGTAGCCTATACACCTCAAAACAGGTCTAGGGTTAGGGTTTATTACCTTAAAATGGAGTCGGTATCGCCGGGAAAGCGTCTGGAAAGAGGCGGTGCAGCCCGTGGAGCGGCAGGGAAGTACGGCAGGGAGTTCCTCCCACATCTCCCTCACTTTCTCTCTCTTTTCTCTCTCTCAATCTCAAATTTGTATGGCTGCCATGAGAGAGGGTTTAAGGTCCTTATATAGCCTAAGAATTCCCCAAAACAGACTCCAGGTCAAAGTATACTTATGTTATAACCAAAGCAGACCTATTTCAGCTCAACGGAGGACTTCTGCGGGCCTCCTTGAGCCAAAGGTTGGACTTAAGCTCACTAACGCTGGATCTACGTTCTATTAAGTTTTCATTTCGGTCGGGATTCCAGATCATGCGTGGCGGACCAGTTTCAGTTCAATGGTCAGCGGATCTCGATCGGAGATTCCGAGTACATGTAAATGTGTATGAAATTTTTCCTGATCCGAGGGTGTAATTTGGTCAGATTCTGACGGTATGGTTGCTTAATACTGATCCGCAAACAAATGATGCCAGATCACTATTCAAGATATTTATTTTGTAAAGGAAATGGTGGTTTTCACACTCCCTCGCTCCGGACACGATCGAATGGCCATGGGACATTGTCTGGACTTGATTTCTGAGATGGTTGTCGAGCCTAGTGAGGCGGTCCTAATTCCTTAACTTCGAGTTATTCGGACTTCGGACGTGCGGTCCAGATCTGATACGGAGTTTCGATGTGCTCCCGAGAGCAGCCGGGTAATGAGATTGATCCTAGATTTTAGGGTAACCTAGCGTCAATGATTCTACAAGTTTTGGGTCTTGCAGATCGTATTTAAAGCGATTCAAACGGATTTCGTAGCTAATCTGGTTTCACACCTAGTTACTTTGTCTCATTTCTAAAGGATTTAGTCCTAAGTGATTTCTGGTCGAGGTGGTACTCAGGCCTTTGTAGTTTGTATATAAAGTGATCCAAGTTATACTACTTAGCTAGTTTAAGATAGTGTCTAGGGTGAAAGTTCTTAGAAAAATTGGAAGATCAAGGTGATGAAGGGTGAAATTTGTGAAGGAAATGAGTTCAAAGGCGGCTTTAGACTTTGGGATTCAGTTCTGACAAGTTAATGAGGTATTAGGATCAACCCATTGCCTAAGGACGTCTAATCCTAGGTTGGCAAAAATCCGGGGCGTTACAGTTTTGATCTTCTTCTTCTTCCTTTTCCGTTTCCTCACTATCTGACGGAAATGATTCAGTGGCTTACTGTTCTTTCTTGTTCTCAGATTCACTAGGAATGATTTTAGTAGTGGAAACAATAAGAATTTTCAAGGATTTCTGGTCTCCATCACTCTCTGAGTCACTAGATTCTGAGTTTGACTCTTCTGTATCATCCCATGTGGCAGTCATCGCCTTACCCTTAATTTTTCCATTTGGGCATTCAGTAGATAGGTGTCCATACTTCTGACAGGCATAGAATTGTGGTTCTTTGGTCTTTCTACCAAATTTGCCTGCAAAGGGTTTGTTGTCCACCTTTCTACCTTTGGAGGGACGGCCACGATTCTTCTGAAAGAATTTTCTGAATCGTTGTGCCAGCAAAGCCACTTCCTTATCTTCATCTTCCTTTTCACTTCCACTGTCCTCATTCGTTGTTTTCTTTGAAGTTTTTAGGACAGTTGTTTTGGATTTTTGGGTTTGTTTGAAGTGTAGTTCAAAGGTTTGTAGGGAACCTACCAGTTCTTCTACTTTCATTTCATCAATATTCCTACACTCTTCAATAGTTGTTACTTTGGGATTAAACCGTTCCGGCAGTGATCTAAGTATTTTCCTACAGATTTTTAGAACCGGAACTTTTTCTCCCAATCCACCCATAGAGTTGCAAATGATATTCAACTTAGTGAAGAACTCTATGAAGGTCTCATGCTCTTCCATTTTGAGACTTTCGAACTGTGAGGTTAATATTTGTAGTTTGGACCTCTTCATAGTACTTGCACCTTCATGGGTTATTTCCAATAGATCCCATGCTTCTTTGGATGTCCTACACATACTTATTTGATTGAATATATCCTGGGACAAGGCACAGTAGATGACGTTCATAGCTTTAGCTTCAACGGTTTGTCTTTCTTTATCAAATGTCGTCCACTTCTCTTTGGGTTTAGGTTTTGTGATGGTTATGCCACTATCAAGTACAATTTGTTCAGATGGTGGTACATATCCACTTTCAACTACATCCCAAACATCATGGTCCAAAGATCTTAGAAAGTAGTGCATTCTAGCCTTCCGGTGTGCATAATTTGAGCCATCAAATACTGGAGGCCTAGTGATTAATGAGCCCTCTCCTTTGGCCATATTCCCAACTTCAGTCAAGATCACTCTCTAGGTGGTGAAGCCCTTAAAGAGAGACCCACTCTGATACCAATTGAAATAGCGGTGAAGACCACTTTAGTTGAAGTAAGAATATGCCAATATGTCCTAGAGGGGGGTGAATAGGACTTTTTAAAGTTTTTATGATTTATTTAAAATCCTATTCCACTAATCCTAACAACAAGCACATATTAGGATTACTCAATAGTAACTCTACTAGCTTCCAAGCCCGGTAGAAGATCAAACTATTTGAGAGATGAATAATATACAAACTAGTTTATGATAGATATGACTCTGTTTGTGTGTGAGGTGTGATCTTAGATAATCAGATATGAAAATATAGAAGGAAATCCCACAAAAAAATAAGTAGCAATCTCAAACACAGTCATTTTTATAGTGGTTCGACTACTTGTCTACTCCACTCCCGGTAACCGCACTCAACCCTTGAGTGTAACGGATTTCACTAAGGAGGTTTCACAGCGGTTCACCTTAAACCTAAGGTTTTAAATCAGGTTCACCTTCAACCTTTACAACTTACACCTAGGCTGACTGTTTATGCTCGCTATGCAAGGGTCAACACATAACAACCAGTTTTAGGCACACTGGCTAAGGATCCACACAAGGAACCTCTGTTTATGCTTCTTGAGCAAGGGTCAACACATAACACCTGGTTTTAGGCACACTGGCCAAGGATCCACACAAGGAACCTAATTGTTTATGCTCTCCACAGAGCAAGGGTCAACACAACGCACCCACCACGTACACTCCCGCCGGAGGCTTCCTACGAGGGCTTGCAAGGGTGAGAAACACCTTAGACCCAATCCTAAAAAGGAATGATCACAAGTGTCCTCTGGACTCTAATAACTTACAAATAAGTGGATGAGTCATATTCAGCACGTTAACGAAGATCTCCTCTTTGTTGATGAAGAATCTTCGACTTCCTTGATCCGCAACACAGATGATGTACCAATACAAGGCTTCGGGTTGGGTCAAGGTTAAGACGAAATCTTACTCTATAAAATATTTTCCTATAAGGAAG
Source organism: Magnolia changhungtana (assembly GCA_030180095.1). Classification (NCBI taxonomy): domain Eukaryota; kingdom Viridiplantae; phylum Streptophyta; class Magnoliopsida; order Magnoliales; family Magnoliaceae; genus Magnolia; species Magnolia changhungtana. Next base: position 15,241,738 of record JASAUF010000276.1, read on the forward strand.
ATAGAGTGATTCCGATCATTTATGCATTCAAGGTATCCCAGCTTAATGATTTGCCATTAAGGTAGTAGCTGGAGGATCCTTGAATGCGAAAGTTCATTCCCCAATCCACTCTATTGAATATCAATGATGAGGGTGGATTGGAGGATGAACTTCCCTAAGAGAAAGGGCTTTGGGTATATGATCTAAGGTAAAATACTCAAAAGCACTCTCTTCTTTCTCTACCAGCAACAATAGACAAGCCCTCTTTATAAGGCAAAAGGTTCCAACAGATATAAAATGGTCACATTTATGACAGAGTTCGAATCATCGAGCGGGTTCGATATCATCGAGCGTATACTCTCGATGGCATCGATGGTCCGCTCGATGACACAAACTCAAATGTCATACGCTTTTGAAACCTTTTGCCATCTGGTCGATGCAATCGAAATAGGTGTCGATGGATTTCGAACTCTAATATTATCGATATTAGTGTCGATTCATCGACATTTGAAAAATGAGAGAGACTTGACTTGAAATATTTTAGGTTTACAAGAATGATCGAGGAACCATCGAGATCATCAGAATTTGAATGTCGATGATATCGATAACTATGTCGAGGCATCAATAAATCTAACAGATTTCTTATTAACCTTGCTTGACAGTTTATGTCCTTGTTCGATGCAATCAAAACAGTACCGTTATCATCGATATTTGAATATCGATTCTATTGAGTGACCCTCGATCATAGATATACAATCCTAAAATATTTTGCTGAAAAACTTCGTGCCCATGACCGATATCATCGAGAGCCTTCCGATATCATCGAGATTTGAATTTCGATGGTATCGAATGGGCTTCGATATATCGATGCACATATGATATTCTTAAGTTAAAATAGGGGCACCGAAGATCTGCCTGTTGATATTATCGAGTCACCTTCGATGGACTCGAGATTCAAATATCGATATCGATGGGTATATCGATACATCGGTAAATCCATTCAGATGTACATGTGGTTGTTGGACACTTTTGTCCTCATTCCGATGGAATCGATTTATCATTGAGGACATCGACAGCGCAGGTCGATCATATCGAGATGTGTTTCGATATAATCGACAAAGCAAGAAAACTTAGAGATTTTCTGTTTTTGAAAAAGTTTTCTTACTCAAAAACCCTATAATATTTTAACTTGTTTTAAGGGTTTTATTTACCTGGTATTTTGGGACATGGGATGTGAGGCTTAAATTTACTTGTGGCGAGCTTGCACACATCCGATTAAGGCAGACGCTTTGAATTGATCTTTCTATGAAGCTCTGCAGTCTAGCTGACTCAACACTCACGCTAATTGACAAACCAGGGTACTTTCAAACATCTTCCAGAGCTCATCAACGCCGACAATGTGAATATCTATCATGCGTAATCCTACCTGACTATGTTAATAACCACAATCGTAAAGCTAAAGTCAAACGATAAGAGGTTAGCATCCTGAGGTACATTCCATCATCATTCCTTCCTTCCAATAAGTGTTCAAAAAATAAATAAAGGGTTCAAAAAAAAGTTAAAAAAATGAATGAATAAAGCGTGCAGTAAAAAAAATGAAAAGAAGAGTCGAACCCAATGAGTGAGAACGCAAGTCACCAACTGATATTTTATTTAAACCAACATGATTTAAATGATTTTTAAACTCGCAAGTATACGAATCAGATGTAAATATGGTACGTATTACGAGATCGTTCCCACGAGGACTGATCGTCACAATTCAAATCTATGACTCTCCTTAACTAATCCAACAAAGAATGGAACAATTACTAAGCACAATTCTATGAAAAACAATTGAAAATAGGGAAGAAAATTCAATCAGAGAAAGAGCACTAGGACTTTCGAATCCACCCCTAATTATCCTAACCCTTGTTTTGTCTGTTGATTCACCTTGATCTATATTGATACCACTTATATAGAGAAAGCACAATCTGTGTCCTTAATCGGGCATACAGAATGTCTAATTCCTTTAAGCAATGCCATGAATAACACATCCCATGTCCTTGGTCGGGCACATGGAATGTACAGTTCATTAAAGTACCCTGTTTCCTTCTCTATAGGAACCTGCTCTTGATCAGACACAAGCACCTAGAATAAGCATCCATACAACATCCATATATAGACTCTGATCAAGTTCATAGATGGAGAAGTATAGAATTTAAACCAATCAAGCCCACTTAGAGAAAGAAACAAATTAATTAATATTCAAAGTAAATTCAAATACAAGAGCTAATCAAATTAGGGGCTTCATCTCAGCCCTAGCTGAGAGATTAGTGACCCATAAAATCCATTAAAAAGATGGATAAACAAAATTCATAAAAAAGGAAAATCAAACCAATCGATCTCTCTCTCTTCTTTCTTCTCTTTCTTCTCTTTCTTCTCTCCCTTACTCCGGATCTGGAATTTCCTATTTCTGAATGCCTTTCTCACGTCCAAAACTCCTCTTTTATAGCTGCTGGAGGGCTGGAGTCGGTGGCAGAGTTGTAGCAGGACATGGATTGTAACTTTTCGTAGCCATGATCGGTGGGCCCCACAGAAGTGTTTTCTGGAAAATTCACCCCGTCCATTGGATTCAGGATGAAATTTCAGTTAAGAATGGGTGGTTTTGAACATCCATTAACGCGGCCCAGAGAAGGAATCACAATAAAATCAATCTTTAACGTCCCGGAGCAGTCTACTTGTGGCCTCTGTATCACACACATCTACACGCATGGTTGCAAAGTAACAACGTGGATTTGTAGTATTCGCGGCCATCTACAAGATGAACGGCTTGGATCGGCCGTACGGTTAACGGGTGGGGTCCACAAACTCCCGTAAAACTGGCCAGCGACCGTTGTTACGCGGACGCGAAAACCGAAGGCTGTGGTGATGGTGGGGTCCGGATCAAACTCTTCAGCGAAATCCACTCCGTTCACCGAATTTCTCTCGGAATTTCGATCGGAACTACATAATTTTTTCCCGTTTTGGTCTGGGCCGCAGAAGATCTCGTTACACCGTCCATTCTGTGTTTGAGTGGCTGGATTTCACTCTTGATGATGATTTACAATTCTGACACTTAGGCATTGATAACAGCCTTCATTTAGTCCTGATAGACGGTCCGGATTGGTGGTTTGATGGACGAAGTGGACCCACAACCGAAGACCGCAGGTCGTTCGCAGACGCTGGAACGGCAGCTGCCGATTTGAATTTTGAGAGAGAGAGAGCGCGGGTCAACGGCTCGCTGACCGTCTTGGCTGGTCCGATACACGGCAGGTGTAGTGAGTGCATGGTGTACATGCATCACATATGGGTTCCACGGTGATGTTTCTGAGAAATCCAATCCATCCATTCATTTTCTCTTCTCAAGTAAGACGTTGAATCCGAAGTTGAAGCATATTCAGATATCAGGTGGGCCCAGAATCAATGGTTTATGGGCTGATTTGTCAGTTGGGACACTTCCATAGTGATCCGAGGGCTGAAATTTGAAACGTACGGTTAATTTATGTCCCTAATCCCATGTATAAAGTTTTGAGCCAATCGGATAGAGGGAACCATGTGATCTTTCATTCTGAACCCTTTTCGGGCCTCTTTGGCTTGCTTTCCTCAGATCCCAAGCGTGTAAAATCTTCATTATTGGTTCTCTGGAGTCCATCCCGTGCTCTGGAGACTTTGAATCATGAAATCCATGCTTTTAATTCTCTTTTCAGTCTAACGCTCATTATTACGTCCTGCAATGAAAACATGATTAAAACACTCCATTAAACATTATCATGTACGTAAAATTAGGCAATTACTGGGGTCTGATATGCAACATTCGACACTCATCACAACCCCCAACCAACATTTTGCTAGTCCCGAGCAAAACATGCGAAAAATAATTTCAGAAATAAAAGACAATTCCTGTACACTCAAGTGACTTGTGAACAGATAGCTGAGATGTGAAAATTCTAAGATTCATGATTGGTGTGTGGAATTTTTCTCTTGGAATCAAGCTCTCGGCAGATTTCATAATTAATTTCAAACTATTAATCCATTAATTGGAACAATTCTGAACATCGAGCTCCATGAATGTAAAGTTTAATCTCGACTTACAATCATTAAGAGATCCAATTGTCAATTTCATGATATCATTGGTATTTAACAATGAAATTCATGACAACTGAAACCATCACTTGCCTTTTTCATTCTATCAGACTTTGATGATTTTTTATTTTTTTTTAATAGTAACGTCAAGGAAGGAAATCAAATCCTCACCTATAGGGAGCAAACCTATGGTAAAGGTTTTATACCTAACTCTTTCTGAATGTAAACCATGGGGGATCGAATCCTCACCTATAGGGAGCATACCTATGGTGAAGATTATTCGACTCGCCTTTTATAAACTGATGCTAACAAATTTTTCAGGCTAGTTCCTTTCATGCTTAATGATCACCAAGTTACCATTTAATATCGAACTGAAAACTTAATGTGTAAGTGAGATCTGATATGTGAAATCATGGCTCAATCAATGTTTACAACTTCTAATCATGGATTATCAATTCAAAATTGACTGTGAAATCAAGCAGATGGCCGAATCTAAGAGTCTTAAGTTACCAACATCACGTATCTTATAATGTTAAAATCACAACTATCCTTCAACATCACTTTGAATTCAATAGAAATTTCAGAAAAAATTTTAAAATTTTCACAAATTTTGCTCAAGACCAAAAAAGAAAAAATACTGATTAGGTAACCTAATCTCCCATCCCCAACCTAAAATCTACATTGTCCTCAATGTAAAATAAATAAGCATGCGAAGCACATGGGACAATAAAAGTAAAAGAGGAGTGATGGAGGATAGTACCTGGACGGAGAAGCAAGAAGCTTTCAAAAATATCAGCGTAAAAGCGAGTCATCACAAGAGAGAATTCAGTAAAATAAAATAAAATAAATAAAAGATCCTACCTATACCACTTTCGCAGGTGCTCTCGATTGCATTTAGCGTATGCAACAAGCCTTTAAACCCCTAGGTTACCCCTAGTGGACGAGTTGTAGTCTCGTGAGGGTTTGCAGTAATGTTACCCACAAACATTGAAGTAACTTACTAAGAAAAAAAACAATATAATCAAACAAAAGGCTGGGTTGCCTCCTAGGAGCGCTAAGTTTAACGTCTTCAGCCAGACAAGAACGGACCATGAATGAACTAATTTTTATAACTAGGGTCCGCCAAAGAAATTACCTCAACACCTTAATTAACCAATCCCAGACAAGTGATGTGAGTTTCCGTGAGCTGTGCTATCTGCAATGAGGTAACTGACACTGTCGTCAAATACTTTAAGGACTTCTGCTCGAACGACTTCTTCCATGTTAGGATCAAGCTTCCTTTGCATTTCACGCGACATTTCCATAGCATGATCCATACATACAGTGGGGCATACTCCCTGTATTTCCGCTATCTTCCGTTCAATTGCTGCCTTATATGCTCTAAGAACATTAAGCAGCCTGCTCGCCTTTGTCTTCTCAGAGTTAAAAACTGTGTTGTCAGGAAGAGTCTCCGAGGGATGAAGAGGTTCCACTTTTGCTCTCTATTTTTCAATCTTCAATATAGGAGTAGAGTCGAGCAGTGCATTGACTTCGTGGATGGGACTATCGATGTCAAAATCCATGCCATATTGGGCTAAGCAGGTCTCAAGTGGATCTTCAAAAGATTTACGGAAGGAGTCCTGCACTAGACTCTCGATCATGTCCACTTCAGATATGTCATCCAAATCATGGATTGTTGTCCTGCATTAAAAACATTGAGTTTAATATTCATGTTACCAAAGGACAATTTCATAACTCCATTCCGGCAATTTATAATAGCATTAGATGTGACCAAAAATGGACGACCCAAGATGACTGGGATCTGACTATGAAGATTCTGGACAGGCTGAGTATCTATAACTATGAAATCCACTGGAAAATAAAATTTATCAACCTGGATTAACACATCTTCAATAACACCCCGGGGCACCTTGACAGATCTATCAGCTAGTTGTAATGTTACTTTAGTCGGTTTCAACTCACCAAGTCCTAGCTGCTCATAAACCGAATATGGTAACAAATTGACACTCGCCCCTAAATCAAGCAATGCCTTCCCGATCTTATGATCTCCTATGCCGCAAGAAATGGTGGGAGCTCCTAGATCCCTAAATTTAGGAGGCGTGTTATGTTGAATCATGGAGCTCAGCTGCTCTGCAATGAAGACCTTCTTATGAACATTCTGCTTACGTTTTTGAGTGCATAAATCTTTAAGAAACTTAGCGTAAGCAGGAACTTGCTTGATAGCGTCAAGCAACGGGATGTTGACTTGCACTTTTTTGAACACATCCAAGATTTCATCAAAGTTATTTCTTTTCTTTATTGGTGCCAGACGTTGAGGAAAGGGTGCTTTGGGCACATAGGGTGGCACATTAGTGGCTCTTGGAGAGTCAGAGAGCTTTTGGACTTTGGATGCATTGGTGTGACTCTCTGTTTCATCTTGATCTTCTGTTTTAGAATTTGATTCATCCCTAGGCATCTCTATTCTGTTATCAATCTGCTTACCTGACCTAAGGGTAGTGATCGATTTGGCATGTTCATGATATTGCCCTTGGTTGGAATTAGAGCTAATCTCATACTGTCCCTTTGGATTAGCCTCAGGTTGGCTAGGGAACTTGCCCTTCTCTCTCTCACTTAATGTGGCAGCTAGTTGACCCATTTGTACTTCCAGCTTGGCAATGGATTGTGCATTTGCATATAAGCTTTGCTGGTTGGCTAGTAAGGTTTGTTGGGTGTCTTTTTGGAATTGGAGAGAACTCTGCATAAAAAGATGGAGTGTATCCTCAAGAGATTGTTTCCTTATGTGTAGGCAGTTGTTGATATTGCGGAAACTGTTGAAGTTGTTAACTGCCAACTTGGAGGTGTGGTTGCATGGGAGGATTTCCAGATGGTCCTCCTTGTTGTGGTCCTTTTGCCCAAGAAAAATTTGGATGTCTAGCCCACCCTGGGTTGTATGTGTTCGAGTAAGGATCATTCCCAGGTTTTTGAAAAGTGTTCATAGCATGTACTTGTTCAGAGAGAAGTTCTGGGGATGCTACACCAGATGGACAAGATTGCATAGGATGGGCAGGACTAGAACATATGGCACAAGCCTCGGCTTGAGATGTTTGTGGAAGTCCATTATTTAATACCAGAGCATCAACTTTCTTTGTCAGGTTATCAAGCTTGGCGCACAGATCTGGCATGACTCCTATCTCATATATACCACCTCTCTTTTGTGGTTGGGGACTTCTGTCACCTCTATTTGAATAGTCCCATTGCTGGGAATTTTCGCACAAGGTTTCAAAGAAGTTCCATGCTTCGACATCACTTTTGGTCATGAATGACCCTCCACTGGTGGCATCAACCATGCGACGGTTTTGGGGTGTTAGACCGTCATAGAAGTATTGAACTTGTTGCCATTTCTCAAAACCATGGTGAGGATATTTAAGAAGCAAGTCCTTCCATCTTTCCCAACATTCATAAAAGTGCTCGCCCTCTTTTTGTGTGAAGTTAGTAATTTCTCTACGGAGGGCATTGGTTTTGTGAACGGGGAAGAACTTGTTTAAGAACTTCTTAGACAGTTGGTCCCATGTAGTGATAGATCCAACTTATAGAGAATTCAACCATGCTTTCGCCTTATCCTTCAAAGAAAAAGGAAACAGGCATAGGCGGATCGAATCGTCTGAGAAGTTTTGGAACTTAAAGGTGGAGCAAATGTCTAGGAATTCTTTCACATGATAATATGGGTCCTCCTTATCCAATCCGTAAAAGGATGGCAACAATTGTATGACTCTAGGTTTAAGTTCAAAGTGTGCCGCCGTAGTGGTTGGCAACACTATGCATGAAGGCGCATTAAATTGACAGAGTGAATAATCTTTGAGAGCTTTAACTTCATTCTCATTCGCCATTTCAACAGGATTATTTCTCAATCTTTCACGAAATGTTCTTTCTATTTCAGGATCAAACGGTGCTAGTTCTATATTCAGAAATCTACGTCCTAGCATAAACTATGTTATTGCAATGTAAAAAAAAAAAAAACTAAACTAAGATGCAACCTAAGAGAAATAAAACTAGAACAAGATAAAATTATGTAAGCAAGGATTGGAAGAAAGAACCCGAAAAAAAAATGAGACGATCAATGTCTGAAGAATAGGGAGCTCCTCCTTCACTTCCAATTTGGAGATCTATGTTAGAATCAACTTAGAAATTTATGTCAGGACCCTACAAAATAGGAAATAGGTTAGTTTCTAAAAATAAAAATAAAATAAAAACTTTAACCTAAAGTTAGTAAAATCCTAAGACTGTGAATTATGATAAGAGAGAATCCTAAATTCAATTTGGAACGAAACAGTCCCCGGCAACGGCGCCAAAAACTTGATATTTTATTTAAACCAACATGATTTAAATGATTTTTAAACTCGCAAGTATACGAATCAGATGTAAATATGGTACGTATTACGAGATCGTTCCCACGAGGACTGATCGTCACAATTCAAATCTATGACTCTCCTTAACTAATCTAACAAAGAATGGAACAATTACTAAACACAATTCTATGAAAAACAATTGAAAATAGGGAAGAAAATTCAATCAGAGAAAGAGCACTAGGGCTTTCGAATCCACTCCTAATTATCCTAACCCTTGTTTTGTCTGTTGATTCACCTTGATCTATATTGATACCACTTATATAGAGAAAGCACAATCTGTGTCCTTAATCGGGCATACAGAATGTCTAATTCCTTTAAGCAATGCCATGAATAACACATCCCATGTCCTTGGTCGGGCACATGGAATGTACAGTTCATTAAAGCACCTTGTTTCCTTCTCTATAGGAACCTACTCTTGGTCAGACACAAGCACCTAGAATAAGCATCCATACAACATCCATATATAGACTCTGATCAAGTTCATAGATGGAGAAGTATAAAATTTAAACTAATCAAGCCCACTTAGAGAAATAAACAAATTAATTAATATTCAAAGTAAATTCAAATACAAGAGCTAATTAAATTAGGGGCTTCATCTCAGCCCTAGCTGAGAGATTAGTGACCCATAAAATCCATTAAAAAGATGGATAAACAAAATTCATAAAAAAGGAAAATCAAACCAATCGATCTCTCTCTCTTCTTTCTTCTCTTTCTTCTCTCCCTTGCTCCGGATCTGGAATTTCCTGTTTCTGAATGCCTTTCCCACGTCCAAAACTCCTCTTTTATAGCTGCTGGAGGGCTGGAGTCGGTGGCAGAGTTGTAGCAGGACATGGATTGTAACTTTTCACAGCCATGATCGGTGGGCCCCACAGAAGTGTTTTCTGGAAAATCCACCCCGTCCATTGGATTCAGGACGAAATTTCAGTTAAGAATGGGTGGTTTTGAACATTCATTAACGCGGCCCAGAGAAGGAATCACAATAAAATCAATCTTTAACGTCCCGGAGCAGTCTACTTGTGGCCTCTGTATCACACACATGTACACGCATGGTTGCAAAGTAACAACGTGAATTTGTAGTATTCGCGGCCATCTACAAGATGAACGGCTTGGATCGGCCGTACGGTTAACGGGTGGGGTCCACAAACTCCCGCAAAACTAGCCAGCGACCGTCGTTACGCGGACGCGAAAACCGAAGGTTGTGGTGATGGTGGGGTCCGTGATCAAACTCTTCAGCGAAATCCACTCCGTTCACCGAATTTCTCTCGGAATTTCGGTCGGAACTATATAATTTTTCCCCGTTTTGGTCTGGGCCACAGAAGATCTCGTTACACCATCCATTCTGTGTTTGAGTAGCTGGATTTCACTCTTGATGATGATTTACAATTCTGACACCTAGGCATTGATAACAGCCTTCATTTAGTCCTGATAGACGGTCCGAATTGGTGGTTTGATGGACGAAGTGGACCCACAACCGAAGACCGCAGGTCGTTCGCAGACGCTGGAACGGCAGCTGCCGATTTGAATTTTGAGAGAGAGAGCGCGGGTCAGCGGCTCGCTGACCGTCTTGGCCGGTCCGGTACACGGCAGGTGTAGTGAGTGCATGGTGTACATGCATCACATATGGGTTCCACGGTGATGTTTCTGAGAAATCCAATCCATCCATTCATTTTCTCTTCTCAAGTAAGACGTTGAATCCGAAGTTGAAGCATATTCAGATATCAGGTGGGCCCAGAATCAATGGTTTATGGGCTGATTTGTCAGTTGGGACACTTCCATAGTGATCCGAGGGCTGAAATTTGAAACGTACGGTTAATTTATGTCCCTAATCCCATGTATAAAGTTTTGAGCCAATCGGATAGAGGGAACCATGTGATCTTTCATTCTGAACCCTTTTCGGGCCCCTTTGGCTTGCTTTCCTCAGATCCCAGGCGTGTAAAATCTTCATTATTGGTTCTCTGGAGTCCATCCCGTGCTCTGGAGACTTTGAATCATGAAATCCATGCTTTTAATTCTCTTTTCAGTCTAACGCTCATTATTACGTCCTGCAATGAAAACACGATTAAAACACTCCATTAAACCTTATCATGTACGTAAAATTAAGCAATTACTGGGGTCTGATATGCAAAATTCGACACTCATCACCAACCCATTTTCCCTCAGGATAGTTTAACCTAATGTCAACAGCTTCACGATCGTGATTGAAGACAAAGTCAGGTAGCTCACTAGTCGGTCGGCAATGAATGGAGTCTAGCATCCCGCCTCTGTACAAGAAAAAGAGAAATCAAAAGAAAAGTAACGTGCCCAAGCAAAACGGGCGAGGTGAAAACCCAAAAGGGCGCCTCGAGTAAAAACAGCGGGCATGTAGTGGGCTTGGTGAAAACCTGAAAAGGCACTAAGGGTAAAAAGAGTATAGTTGTCAAGGGGCAGGCAAGAGTAAAAACTCGGGACATGGTGAAAATTTGAAAGGACGCTATGGGCAAAAATGACGAGAAAGCCAGTTGTGGTGAAAACCTGAAAAGGCGCTACGGCCAAAAATGATTAGAATAAAAAAAAAACAAAAAGTGCAGGAACAGAAGAAGCCAAGGCAACAAGCAAAGTGAAGAAGCACAAGTAAAAGATAAGTCCCGGATCAGAATTCTGTCAGACTCTACCCAAATCCAAGGGGCATGATCCTAGTATGCGCTACTCTCAGAGAATCGGGATCCCTAGTAAATAACTCAGAATACCGGATTCGATGTGGGTTAAGTTCAATATTTTGATTCCACCATCCAGGCACAAGCTCAAACGCAAGCAAACACTGACAAATTTGACACATAAAATTCCTTTAAAACATCTTTTTTACAAGTACATTGTTTTCCTTCCTTTACAGGAACAAAAATAAAAACATACATGTATATACAGGACAAGCAGTGAATAAAGTCAGGGATCTACAAATTCAAAGTGAAAGCCCCAAAGGCCCACATTTCAAAGCCCACAAGACCCACAAGTTCAAAGCCCAAGAGGCCCACATTTCGAAGCTCAAAAGGCCCACAAGTTCAAAGCCCCAAAGGCCCACATTTCAAAGCCCACAAGGCTCACAAGTTCAAAACCCCAAAGGCCCACATTTCAAAGCTCACATGGCCCATAAGTTCAAAGCCCCAGAGGCCCACATTTTTAAACCCACAAGGCCCACAAGTTCAAAGTCCACAAGGCCCACAGGTCAAAAGCCCACCAAGCCCATTGTTCAAAGGCCCATGGTTCAAAACCCAATTTTAAGGCCCATGTTCTAAGGCCCACATGTCCAAATCAGGCCCATGTTCCCCAATTGCCCCATTAATTCATTAATGGAGACCATCTGGCTATTCAATCCAGATCACTACACAGTAAAAACCGGACGACGACGCCCTCCCGCGAGATCAGACGAATCTTTCAAAAATTCAAAAATATTTCAAACCGTTAGCCCCACCAGCTCATCAGTGGAGGCAACGTGACTGTTTACTTAACTTGTACAAATAAAAACTGAATGACGATGCCCACCCGCAAAATCGAACAAATATTTTTCAAAAAATCTAAAAATATTTTCAAATAAAATCCCTAAGGAGTCTAGCTCCAAAGAGGATAATTTTCAAACAAAAAATTTTCAGAAAACACACGCGGTGCGCAATACACTAAAGAATCTTCCATATTCTCCAGTTGCGGTCAGTGCAAATAGCTAAACAAGATTCGATCTCTTCCGGTTTCCCCAGAGAATGATCGAATCCATACATGATACATGTACGATTGGCCCGATCTCTATATCTGGACAGTCGTACGAATGTTAATAGAAATGAATGGATCTATCTCTAGAAAGAATAATCAAACTCAAAGTGACAACAATCCATTGTAACCAAAGTATCAGAATCAGCAGACTGCATGGCAAAAGATTACCTGTACATACCTAATTCGGGATGTTCGAAAATTTTGATCGAGTCCAAGTTGGCGTAATGAGTTCCCCGTAAGGTCGCACAAACACGTGAGGCAGCTAACCACTTTGACGATCAAATGGAACGAACACTCTTAAGGTGATTACGTAGCAAAAAGAAACGACAGACCAAACAGTACGGGAATCCTCGTAAAGCCGCATCAACTGGCAGAGGCCCTACTTTTCAGACTTACCCTCCAATGCTACTAACAATCAGACGTGAAAGGGTTGTGGTTGATGACCCGTAATGCCGCACCAACGCGTAGGGACAATCACAACGTTTTTCTCAACCCTCATGATATGTGCAAGTCATCTCTTTTCCAAATAATCAACTGACAATGATATAATGACAAGCAACAGATTCGAATCACTATCCTTTCTAACCAGAAGGGTGGGGTGTCCACTCTCTTTGGCACTCGGTTGCTCGCAATCTCAGCCAAAGAGGGGTATCTGTAGATACCCCACCCAGGCTAATATCTTGAGAAAACTAGGACAATCCAGGAACCGTGATCCAAACCCCAACCAAACCTGAGCCATCACAAGCTATCATTCAAGCCCAAGCATACCCAAACCTTCACCCACAATTAACCCATTTCTTAGGCCATTTCCAGGTAACAATCGAGCCAATTTTGAGCCATTTCAAGCCAAATATCTAAAACGGACTTTGTTCCGCTCTCAGGACCCAAAAAAGGACCCACCGGCTAAATTTCGAGAAAAACTATACTCGAGCGATAGTTTGACTACCGTCGGCGGTAGTCAAACTATTGCTTCCTATAAAAAAATATGCGCAGAGCCAGCCACACGAGTTTTGGACCAAACCTAGGCCGAGCAGTAGTTGGACTACAGCCGGCGGTAGTAGGACTATCACTGGTGGTAATTTGATTACCTCCACTTGCTGGACGCATGTGTCCTCCGAGCAACAGCTGTCTCTTGGCTTGAAAGTCAACTTTCTCAGGGATTTAACCTTCTAGCCTTCATTATTTACTATTTTACCAACCTCAAGAGTCAATGAGAGAGCGTTACGTGACATTCCTCTCTCCTCAACCAACCATAACTTACCACACAACTTTTACTCCTCCTAAACCTCATAATTACCATAAGACCATTGGTGAAGGCTATAAATAGCTCTCTCCTCTTCACATTTCAACAAGAACTTCTCATTTCCAGAGCTAAGTGAGAGAGAGAGGGAGAGAAGGAGGAAGAGAGTGAGGGCGAGGAGGAACTCTCAAGCCTCCAAGTCCAGATTTTTCAGCTATCTCCTTAGCCTACTCCCTACCTTCCCAACCATCCCAATCCCCAAGTCTAGCCGGATTGATCATGGCTCAGTCCATGTCTTAGCCTACTCAAGATCAATCCAAAGATCCATTCACTTTACATACAAGCATTCATCATGACATTTATTCCCTTCTCAATCCCCCTGCTTCTCTAGATCCCCAGTGGACGTATGCTATGTGACTTACCGTACACCGGATCCTGTTACATTAGAAATTTCTAATGATCTAGTCCATTTTTTATCTCTTTGCATAAGCATCATCACATCCACCTTCTAAACACGCTATTGGACGTATGCTCTATGGCTTGCCGAAATCTCGGACTTGCCGCATCAGAAATCCATATGTGTGTCTAATCCTATCTCAATCACATCATCCATCCCTTAAAATTATTTTACCACACAAAGTAGAGACCGTATGTTCGTACGAGCAAAGAGGGTGCCTAATACCTTCCCTCTTTGTAACCGAGGTCCCTTACCCGAAATCCCGGATCGCAGACAAGGAGTCAATCTAAGGTAAGAGAGTCTTCGAATTTCTCAAACCTTGCATATTCCGTGGGTTTTAGCCGACTGCGGGACTTTGATATTAATTGGCTAGTGACGACTCCAACATCCACGAATCAGCCTAATAACCCCCTACCAAAAACATAACATCCAAATCCAAATTAGCGTGGGCGCCAATTTCCAATGTTTACAGTTTCTTAACAAATAATGTTTTATCTACACTCCCTATAATAAACTTATGACTTAACAAGAATTTAGTTAATTTCTCATACCATACCCTGGGAGGGGCCTTTTTTAGGTGATAAACATGATTAGCATGCTTAGGGTCTTCAAAACCCTTTGGTTGTTCAACGTATACTTCTTCATGCAAATCATCGTTTAAAAATGCACTCTTAACATCCATTTGATATATTTTAAATTTTTTAAAACACGCAATGGATATAAACAGTCTGATTGATTCAAGATGAGCTATCGGGGCAAAGGTTTCATCATAATCAATACCTTCAATTTAGGTATACCCTTATACAATCTGCCTAGCCTTGTTTCTAATTATGTTACCAAGTTCATTAGACTTATTCTTGAAAATCCATTTTGTTTCGATAATATGTTTATCAGTTGGTCTTGGAACTAAATATCAAACATCATTTCTCACAAACTAATTGAACTCTTCCTGCATAGCTGCAATCCAGTTTTCATCAGTAAGGGCTTTTTTTACGTTAGCAGTTCCATTTGAGATGACACGTAGTTACACATATCTTCTAATTGTTTATGAGTGCATACATAAGTGAGGGGAATTTCAAGGATTTGATCAGTAGGATGATCTTTATTTGTTTGTAGTTCAGTGTTATTTTGATTAGATGAAGAGTCTGGTTTATCAATTAGAAGAACCTCATCATCTTCTGAACTTGAGACAGGTGTATTCAAATGATCATCAATGACCACATTAATAGATTCTTGTATTACACCGGTCCTCTTATTAAGTATCAGATATGCTCGACTATTCAGAGCATACCCTAAAAATATCCCTTCATGACTTTTGGTGTCAAATTTACCTAGATGTTCTCGGTCACGCAAGATATAGCATTTACTACCAAAAACTCGAAAGTATTTGACAGAAGGCTTCTTATCAAACCACATCTCATAAGCTGTTTTATTATTTGATTTTCTAATATAAACACGGTTAATTATATAACAAGCAGTATTTACGGCTTCAGCCCAGAGATTTTTAGGAAGCTTCATACTATTTAACATTACATTTGCCATTTCTTGAAGCACCCTATTTTTCCTTTCCACTACTCCATTTTGTTGTGGTGTTTTGAGAGCAGAATATTCATGTGATATTCCTTGGTCACTACAAAATTTCTTAAAACTGCTATTTTCAAACTCAAAACCATGATCACTACGGATCTTAGTGACTTGTAACTCTTTTTCATTTTGGATCCGTTTAAGTACCCCTTTTACTTCATCGAGAGATTCAGATTTCTCTCTTAAGATGACTACCCAAGTATACCTGGTAAAGTCATCTATAATGACCATAATATACTTCTTACCACCTCGACTCTTCATTTTAGTTGGTCCAATGAGATCCATGTGGAGAAGTTTGAGTGGTTTAGATGTGACATTAGAGTTTATCTTTTTGTGAGCACTCCAGGTTTGTTTACCAATCTGACACTCGCCACATGTCTTATCCACTTTCTTTATTTTGTGTAGACCTCTTACCAAATTACTTTTGCTCAATCTATACAAGTTGCGATAGTGTACATGTCCTAGGTGCTTATGCCATAGTTCGGTCTCATCGGTATGGACCATGTAACATGATAGCTTAGATGAGCTTGAGTCACTAACTATATAGCAGTTCTCAAAAGTTCTGTGACCAGTTAATATTACAAAACCATTCTTATTTAAGATTTCACACTTTTGGTTTGAAAATTTTACACTGTGATTATTATCGCAAATTTGAGAAATGCTTAATAAATTATGTTTTAAACCTTCTATATATAAAACATTCTCAAATAGAGGGAGGTTAGGGAGTTGAACCGTACCTTGGCCAACAATTTTGCAGTTGCTACCATCACCGAATGTGACTGAATCATCAATCATGTCTTTAAGACTGGTGAACAGATTTTTATCACCTGTCATATGTCTGGAGCAACCACTATCCAGGTACCACTTTGAATGGCTCGTGGCTTTGAATGCGGTGTGGGCAACCAAACAAGCAACCTTAGGGACCCATTTCATTACAGTTTTGGGTTTAGGAGTATAGTTAGTCTTTTTCTGATTATAATTGTTATACTTCCTACCCACTGAGTTAGATTTTAAGAGCTCCTTAAGCAAGTCTACAATTTAAAGGATTATGGTTCTGATTTTTATAAATGATATGGTTCTTTTCAGGATTTAAGGACTGAAAAGTTTTAGTCGTTTTAGAAATATTTTGATTTAGACTTTTCCCTTTTGAGTTAGAAGACTCTCCTTTAACAAATTTAGGTGGAGTATTCTTATATTTGGGAGGAATATTTTTATCGTAGCCCAATCCAGATCGATCACCACATTTTCTAGATCCAGATAGGAGTTTTTCTAATTTAGGATCTCCTTAGGCATACCTTCATGTGTCCTTCAAACTCAAAAGTGAAAAGATTTATAGCTTTAGGTTTTCATTTTCAGATTTTAAGTTTTCAACTTGGGACGTTTTGAAATCTAAGTCACACTTAGTTTTTTCAAAGCAATCTAAAAGGTGTGATTTTTCCAAAACCAGATTATCAAAATTCTCTTTCAATTTAAAAACTTTTCTTTCTGTAGTTTTAATTTAACAACTATTTTACAACTTTTCCTGTATAGGGCATCATAAGCATCCTGAAGATCTTCTTCATTCTCATGATCACTTCCCAGATTTTCTTCATTGGTTGTATCATTATTTGAGAAAGTGAACTTGGATAGAGTCATTAGGGCTTTAACATCATTACCTGACTCGGTTTCAGAATCTTCTGACTCAGAAGAGGCTTCAAAGTAGGAAGATTCATCCTATGTAGCCAACATACCTTTCTTTTTAGGTTTGTCCTTTTTAGGACATTTGTTTGCTAGATGCCCATATTCATGGCAGTTGTAGCATTAGCTGTCTTTTAAAGATTTCTAATTTTTTGATCTCAATCTTTTCTTTTCAGTAGGTTTTTGAACATTAACCCTCTATTTACTTTTGAAAATCTTGTAAAACTTTTTAGCTAAAAAGACCATATTATCTTTAGAATTTTCTAAATCAGAATTGTTATTTTCATGAGAAATACTTTTAGAAGACTTAAGGACGATAGATTTACCTTTCGGAGCTTTAAAGTTTAACTCGTAGGTTTGTAAAGAACCAACCAGTTCTTTAACCTGTATATGGCCTGTATCACGAAGTTCTTGAATGGCCGTGACTTTCAAATTGAACCTTTCAGGTAGTGAGTGTAGTATTTTTGCACAGACTTTGCTTTGTGGGATGCTATCTTTAAGACCCACATAGAGTTGACTATATCATTCAACTTAGTATAGAAGTCCATGAATGTTTCACTTTCTTCCATACGTATTTCCTCAAACCTAGTGATGAGGATTTGAAGTTTAAATTTCTTGACAGTGGTCGTACCCTCGTGTGTCATTTCTAAGATATCCCAGGTTTGTTTCGTAGTATCACAAGATATAATTCTTTTGAATTCATCTGGTGATGGTGCACAAGTAATTGCATTTAAAGCCTTGACATTGGCACTACTTTCAGTTCTCTGAAGAGTGGTCCAAGTGCTATAAGGAGCAACTTTTGGAGATTTAGTTCCATCAAGGCCTAGAACTTCAACAGTAGGTGGAGTCCATTTAGTTACTGTGGCTTGCCACACATTCTCATCAAGTGACCTCAAGAATAATCTCATTCTGGCTTTCTAATAAGCATAATTAGAGCCATCAAAAGGTGGAGGCCTAGTGATAGAAAGGCTATCAAAAATTGACATCTTAAAAACTCAGATTGGTTAGCTCAGGAATTAAATCCAAATAAACAAGCTATTAAGCTCTAATACCACTTGAAAAGGCCGAGCTATATGTCCTAGAGGGAGGGGGGGTGAATAGGACTATGCCAAATAAAAATTAATAAGCGGAATATAGACAACAGATAACAAAAAAGAATGCAAATAACAAAAGGAAATAACAACCTCAAAAATCAAGTATTGAGAGGTTGATACAAACTTGGTTCTAAGGACAACCTAACACCAAAAATCAATAGTTTATGACAGGACAATCTTACTAGAACGTGGGTGAGTATTAAAAACTCAAACTCAAGAAGATATGAAAGAAATATAAACTAATCTATTACAACATTCACCACACAATGCTGAAATATAAAGATTACAACATTCACATCCACAAATACATCCCACAATCTTAAACCATAAAAGATGAAGAAATAAATCACACATCCACTAAACACAGAGAATTATAGTGGTTCGCTTGTGTGTACATCAACTGTTAATAAACAGCTACACAACTACTCCACTCCTAATATCCACTCCCTTGAGATATTAGCGCTCACTAATCAAAATAGGTTTTTCAAGGTTCACTTAAAACCTTTACAATTGTGTCTTTAGATGGGCTTATACAATTCAAAAACTCTTCGCTTGAGATTTTCTGGATCACCTCAGACAAAACCAAAATAGAGATTTTCTAGAATAATCTCACAAGCCAGAAATGAATTGAATTACAGAAAAAGCAAAAACTTATCTGTATGACGATTCTGAAGCAGCCCAGTAGAACCAACTTGATGACGGCGTAGATGTTCAACATTCAGTCTCACAAGTGTATAGGGTTCTAAGTCTAGATGATTTTTAATTAAATCAGCAATAGCTTTGAATTAATTTTGATCTTAAGGAAGGGTAAATCAAATATCCCTTTTCACAATGAGAATGGAATAAAGAATCAAAATAAAAAAAAACAAGAGCTATTTTACAGAATCTTAAATATGCTCAAAATAGCTTAGAATGGACTCAAAATTATCTCAGAGTGATTGCTTAAGAATGATAAGAATTGAATAAAAAACTTTGAAATTCGAGCACTATTTATAGGTGAAAAATCGGTTCGCACGATTGACATTTGGTTAACTACGACTGGCCTTATCTAAACAAATTTTCAAAAATTCTAGCGCGATAAGATTTTTCAGCTGCACAATTAGCCTTGTGGGTCCCACGACTGGTCAAGTGGCCTGCTCGACTGGTCGTGGACACCACACGACTGGTCATTTGAGTCCAGAATACTCACTGGAAAACGAGTCAAGCACTGCACGACTGGTCAAGTACTATTCACACGATTGGTCGAGCGGTTTCCAGGACTAGTCGTAGACCAATAGAAAATTTTCAAAAATTCATAACAAATCCTGGACTGGTCGAGGAAATATTAGGACTGGTCGAGCCAGTGCTAGGGCTAGTCGAAAGAACAAAATTTTACACTTATAAAATGACCAAAATGACCGACTGAAAGTATGAAATGATTTAATCATGATCTAAGGTCAATATAGGTCAATCATTCCTTACTTGTGAGATAGAATATATGAACACTTAATCTATCGATCACTTCAGTAGCTTTAATTCTTATGATCTTCAAAAGCTTGAACTCGACATACCAAACATAATATTTAACTAGGTCTTGAGTTCTTGGACTTTTCTTGTACCAGATCTTGAACCATAATGATCTTGAAAACTCTGTCTTCACTCAATATATGAAAGTCCTCACTTTTTTCCAGTTTGAAGATCTCGGTAAGTTCGTCGTAGATATCGGCAAGATAGATTCAACACGAACAGAACAAATGTCGAAGATTCAATGTGAACAGATGCACAAGCTTGATGCAAATCAAGATACCAACTTAAATTGGTTTGTCACACCAAAATTTGACAATACTTAAGATTTATCAACATAGCACTTTAAAAAACACAAGCAGCAATTTCTAGGTATTTCATCGAATAGCCAGCAGGCAACATCAAAATCAAGATACAAAGTATTTGTTTCATATCCACCCCTTTCTTGCCACCCGCAGACACTTCCTTGAGTCATTTCATCAAACACTTGGTGTGCAACATCAATATTAAAATAACCAAGTCACCGAACTAGTTCGATTCAAGTTGGGGTTCGATCCGAGTCAGAGTCCAGCTCAGGCAAGCTCGAACTTGGTTTGAAATTTTTTCGAGCCCAAAGAATCAGCTCAACTCGGCTCGAACTCAGTTTCAAACCGAGTGAGCTTTTTCGATTCGAGTCGAGTGAGCTAACCGATCTCACTCGGTTCGTGTACAGCTCTAGCACCTAATCCGCGCCCGCTGGAGATGGGGGAAACCACAAGTTATCCAACGTACGGTGTGTAGTCCACTCGTCGAAGGATCTACTCATCCAAGGGTACGTCCACA
This sequence comes from Magnolia changhungtana, assembly GCA_030180095.1. Classification (NCBI taxonomy): domain Eukaryota; kingdom Viridiplantae; phylum Streptophyta; class Magnoliopsida; order Magnoliales; family Magnoliaceae; genus Magnolia; species Magnolia changhungtana. The sequence continues at coordinate 15,262,318 of JASAUF010000276.1, forward strand.
CGCTTGCTAAATTGACAAATGTGGTGCGTCGTGCGTGTAGGGCCAGCAAATGGTCGTGAAGAACCATTTCCTTTCCCTCCATAATTGAGATCTCCCTCCAAAGCCTCTCACAATCCCGCCCGTCTTAAAAAACCCAGGTTGCTTCCACAATAACTCTCATTGTAGAGAAGAGGATGAAAAAACAGGCAATCCAATCTAATCCAAACATGTCCACGACTCACCAACAGGATTTAGATCTCCTTCTTTCACTCCAAGACAGAGTTCTTGAAACCCCACCTGCCTCTCCTTCTTCCCTTCATTCCCGACTACCAGGTTCTTTCTTTTTTCTCTCTTTTTTCTCAATTATTTCATCTGGGTATGTTCTATATCTCCTCAGCGCGTTCACACACACACACACACACACACTCTCTCTCTCTCTCTCTCTCTCTCTCTCTCCCTCATGAGTTCCCTTCTTTATTGCCATTAGCATGAATTGGGTATTTCTTGATTCCATCCAATTTGCAGCCTACCTCTCGGATGATGGATTGCCGATGCGGAAAGCTGACATGTCTGTGTTCCGAAATGCTGTCCAGGACTATCTAACTGATAACAATGAACTCAATAACATAGCTACTGCTCCCAAATCAAACCCTTCGCTCTCAAAAGAAATTGATATCGAAAAGTTTTCAGGCTTGCGGATACGGTAAGTTAAAAGATCAGCCCTTCACTGTAATGCTTCTCGCAAATGCCTGTCTGCAGATGTGGAACACATGTTGCATTCATGGCCATGAGGCCCTCTTAATCTTGACCATTTGCGGTGGAGATCCAGGTAATCCCCACAGCGTTTGCTAATCTGATTGCGTTTGTTTAATTTGGTCCCCTCACTTCATTTTACTCAATGTGATGGGCCCCATTATGGTACTGGCCATGGCCAAATATGTGTCTTATCAGAAGATCCTAACCATTGAATGATGCCTATGGATGGACAGTTACTGCTAAATGATCCATGTTAGCTAGGAACTTACAGGCATCCAAACGACCCCTTAATTTGGATTAGCGCGGGGTGTTTCTCTCTGGGGGCATTATATTGGTAATCAGGATTGTGTACCAGAGTATAAAAACAGATTTGCAACTCCATTACTAGATACTTGAGAAAACACGAGAAAAATTATTAAGAAAATCCTATGGTCTGCAAGAACATACCACCAAAGCCATTCCAACTCTCACTACACGTCTCTCCTCATTTTTGAATGGCAATTGATGGTCTAGATCGTGGAAAATTTCAACACAAGCAAACCCACATGTGCCAACATGTGTGAGATGCATGAAGTTCATCAGGGGACCAGGTTGGTGACTTGGCCTAGTGCAGAAATTGAGGTGGGTAGCATGTGTAAAAAAAGTAATGGCTAGGTCCATACTCAATCTACCTGTGTGGATTGCCTGATTAGTGGATCAACCTGGCTATTGGCCTCCAGCATTTTCATTGTGAAGCTTACCTGAGAATGGTCAGGATCTTTCACACATGTGCCACATTGGCTATGTGGGGTCACATTTGTGTTTGGTGTTTGCAGATGGGTGCTTAGGGTCAGCATTCATCCCAATGAAAAGTAAATGAATGATATCTAGGTCCTTAAATTTTTTTTTTTTGTCAGGAATCTCTCTGTCTCTGCCATGGACTTGAATAACCGTTTTTCGGATCTCCGCTTCATTCGGTTGCCAGCTATACAGTACCAAATCTGATCTAGTGGAATTTATCATAAATAATTTTCTAGCCATTTTTGAGATTGCAATGTTGCCACCATTTCTTATATATGTTGTGTATTGCTAGGAATTCACTGATGGGCGATACTGTTTCTGGCTGTTGGGCGACTGTTGGCGTCTTAACAGAGAAAGGGCTTCCTAAAAAAAGCTCCAACTCAAAGACTTTCTGTGTGTGGAAAATGGGGTGTTTGGATGAATTGGCAGTTTCTGTTTTCTTGTTTGGTGATGCTTATACAAAGAATTGCAACGAACTGGCTGGAACAGTTTTTGCGTTGTTCAATGCGGGTGTTCGCAAGGATGCTGCGGTATAAATTTGAAAATGGTTGCATGTAATTTTCTTTGGAAATTCTGGATGTTTCTAACTTCCATTGTCTTTTGATAGGGTAATGGGTTCTCATTGAGTGTATATTCAGCTCATCAAGTTGTAAAGATGGGGATTTCTGTTGATTACGGTGTATGCAAGGGGAAAAGAAAGGACGGGATGGCCTGTGCAATGGTCATAAATAAGTATGTTTTCTTATTCTCATTGCTTTAGTGGCACCATATCTGTTCACTGTGTGTTCTAGACTCGGTTATGAATTCTCTTCCCCTTTCCCTTTTCTTTTTAGGGTCTGTTTGGATGGTGGGTAAAGAAAAGAAAAGAAAACAAAATTATAATGATTATCCAATGGTGATTTTCCTAGATCTTCCATGAACATGGATTCCCATGGATTTCATTTTGTGGGTCTTGTTTGGATAATAGGTGGAAATCTAAAATAAAGCTCTCACAAAAGTCGCCTCATATTTCGTGCATGGGAATTTGACTAGGTGTTTGGCTAATATTTGCATTTTGAAATCAATGTTTCTTTTGCCATCCAAACACCGAGAAACTTCCCATCATGGGAGAAGTCATCCATTCTCTTTTCCTATGCCACAATTCAAATAGGACCTTAGTTGCTCAACCATTCCTCTCTTTATCTTGAAAATGGCTAATACTCTCTCTCTCTCTCTCTCTCTCTCTCTCTCTCTCTCTCTCCCTCTCCTCCCTCCCTCCCTCCCTCCCTAAAATGGCTAAGAGATGGTTGTGCCTTTCTCTCTCTCTCTCTCTCTCTCTCTCTCTCTCTCTCTCTCTCCCTCCCTCCCTCCCTCCCTCCCTAAAATGGCTAAGAGATGGTTGTGCCTCTCTCTCTCTCTCTCTTTCTCTCTCTCTCTCTCTCCCTCCCTCCCTCCCTAAAATGGCTAAGAGATGGTTGCGCGATTGCTAGTGGGCCATGGTCTGCAATATTAGTATCATATTGGTTGATATGGCTGTATCATATCTCTATTGGTGGGGTACAATATGCGACATGGGGCCAAATGAGTCCACCTTAAAATCTTTGGCCTGTATCAGCCAAAACGGGGCATATCGGCACTAATAGGGCTCAATACGGTTCAATATAGTCTGATACGACCATAACGGTCTAAATTTGATGTTTTTCCCCTCAAACTTTCTCAAATTTCCTCTTCTTTCTCTTCTTTTTCTTCTTCTTCTTCTTCTTCTTCATTACACTGGGCATATCAACATTGATAGGGCCTAATACGGCTTGATACGGGTTTACACGACCATAACGTCCTGAATTTGATTTGATTTTTTTTTTTTTTCAATTTTTTTTTTCTTTTATTTCAACTATTGAGGAAGCATGGAAGTCATTTTTACACTAGATCTAGGCCTATTTAGGGATTGAAACAAAGACTTGAGTGAGATTCAATGAAAGGAACATTATGGTAAAAAAGGTTAACCAATAAACCATCGTTTTTAAAAATGTTTTCTTCTTTTAGTTGTATTTCTATGTAATGGACCATAATTCATCAAATCACATTTGGCTTGTGTTTGATTGGGTCTCATTTGGTTGATTTTCAATTGGGCAAGCTGACAGACAACAGGCTTGTCAGAAAATGGAGAATTAATTTAGTAAAAGTGTCTGGATGCTCGTCATAGCCCAATGACGCCAGCTGGTTGGAGATTTCAGTGGGCTTCTTGGAAACTTAATGGCATTGCTCAAGTTTTCGATTGAAGCTGAATTTGGATTGTTATTTTCCTTTTTGAGGCTTGGTGATTCACGGATATGGCATTTCATGCTGGCGATGCAAGTTTTGATCATGATTTTTCTCTTGACCAAACTTCTTTGGTGATTGAGACTTAGTGGCTGAATGGGGCATCTCAACTGAGAATGGTTGAAGGTGGAGCATTGCTGGCAGGAAGATGGTTTCCAAGAGTGCTCTAATTTGTTGATTGAATTCCACAAGAGTTTTCAACTTCTTGTTTGAAGGTGCAGAGAGGAACTGCTTGGCTCATGTTGGGAATTCTTTTCCCCTATCTTAGTTGTATCAATAAATTCAGTCATTGCTTTCTCATACATACATATGTCAATATAATGAAAATCCCAAAAGAAAATCTAGATTTGGGAATTTGGTATCAGAAACAAATGATAAAAATATCATCCCGACCACCGTCACCTGTCCCAACTAATTAAGGTTGAATTTATTTTTTTCTCATGATTTCTTGGCAAAAGTTAAACAACCAGCTGCCTACCCAACATCCACCCTTACCCCCCAGCTAGGGACTGACTGGTGCACTGCTACTAGGCAGAGTTAAAATCAGTTGGTGCACCACTACTAGGTGGAATTAATATATCCGGATATATAATATCCCCATCAACACCCCCTCCCCCGAATAAAGTCATTGTATAGTGGAAACCATTATAATGGATGCGAAAATGTTCTCATGGCTGACGTAAGGGGCTTTTTAGGCATCCCTTCCCAGTTTTGTTCCATTTCTTTTAACCTCTGTTATATTTTCATGAGTTTGATTTTAAAAACCTTGGGAGCTTCTGGGGTAGTTGATCTTGGTATCTGAAAAAATCAACAGTAGAGAAGAAAGAGAGGGCTATCTTTGTTCCACCAAGACCTCAAATGAACAAATAATTATATTCCCGTACTAATCAAAGTGGTTTTCTTGTGTCTATTTCTGGATTCCATTTTTCTAGTATGATTTGTATTTGTATATTTCCTCTTTATCTTACCAAGTATTTTTTCATTTCAGGCGTCGTGGAATATACTGCAAATACCATACTTTGGTGAGCATAGCTGCTCAAGCATGCCTAATCTGATACAAATCTACAAATCTTAAACCTGTAGCTACTAATCTAAAGTTGTTTTGGTTTTGTCTCATGCCAGAATGTATCCCAAAAATACTCAACTCTGCGCTCTGAGCTTAAGGGTGGGTAAGTGTTTGCTTTTTTTCCTTGTATCATCAAAATGTATTTGGTTCATCTGCAATTTCTTTATATTTTATGTAAAAACAAGTAAGACCCAGTATTACTCTCTACTGAAACCTCCACTTGTATTTCCTTAGTATCTTGATCTTGTCTCATTGGCTTTGATATGTTTGGTGTTGTTTCAGGAACTTACGACAAGCATTTAGGAACCATCTCAATGCTGAGGGGATTTACTTGGTGGATCGTCTAGCAGGTAATTCCAATTTTGGGAAGCCTGTGCAGCCAGTGAAAGTGATGTCTGTCGATGGGCTGAAAAAAGCTTTAAGGTGTGTACCGGAATCTTGAGCTTATGCTGATTGATAGCTGTTACCTTTGGGACAACTTCGTCAAAATTCTGCTGGATTTTATGTAAATTAAACATCAAACAGCATAATGAGTTCTTGAAGATGCTCTTGAATTTTTATATAATGAGGAGTCATTAGGGCTGTAAACGGGTTGGATATTGCAGTATCTGATATCCCTATCTGACTGAGATATTTGATACCCTTATAAAATTTTTATCCGAGTCCCCTGGATAATACCCAACTTCGTATTTGTATCTGATGGTAAATTGGATATCTGATTGATAGCTGGGTAACCGGTGTGTATCCACTCCGTGGGGTAATTGTGTAACCAAATGCTCTATGGCGCCTACTGTGAAGTCTGTGTTATATTACTCTGTCCATCTATTGCGCAACCTCATGCAGCACATTGGCTTCAAAATCGGTTATGCCACAAGTAGTGAGATTGCATGCCCACCAATGAAACTTTCTTGGGGCCACAAAATTTTGAATGTGCTAATTTTTGTTTTTACGTCTTGTTCTGATGGGAATCACCTTATTAACGAACATGTTAGATGGCATAGAAACATCAAGTGGACCCTAGCAAAGTTTCAATGGTGTGGCTATCCCTATTGTTTCCTATGGTGTAGTCCACTTGAGATTTAGATCTGCCTCATTTTTTGGCTCAAGCCATAACATAGGCTGGAGAAATTGATGAATGGAGTGGTTGTCACACAAACATCACGATGAGCTCCACGTAGCTTTTGTTTACATTGTCTCCCTCCAAAACGTCGTAATTCCCAAACTAGGCCGGAATCGTCTACAAACTACAACACCTTTTTACGCAATGCATAAAACACCCAAGCTCTGTGGGCCACGCCATTTTCTTTATGTAAATACACTCCGTTCATAAGGTGAGCTTTTATTGAACCGTATGTACAAAATACTAGCTTGATACAGAACTCCGATGGGCCACACCAACAAGAAAAATGTTAATTTTTTGCTAAACCCTTTAGTTCATGTGGTGTGGCCTGCCTGAGTTTTAGATCAGGCTGATTTTTCTATCTTTAATTGATCTTGGTGAATTACAAACTGTTTTGATGAAAGATACGTCCCAAACATGTATGGTTGGCATCCCATTCCTGTCACGCCCCAAACTCGGGAACTGGGCTCACTAAATTCCCGGCTGCCAAGTTTGGTGCCGATAGCCTCCGTAGTACCTCATTCTCGGCTCTTAGCTCCCATATACTAGGATCCGATTCTAGGATCCCATGAAGATTTTTAGGGTGATTTTTTTTTTTTTTTTTTTAATAATTTTTTTATAAAATTTTTATAGGAGCATAACCATAAGTGTACCAAATCATTGAGTATAGTGTTGGAAAGGGAAATACAAGTAACTAAGAACTTAAAAATCAGGTTCATGCTCTAGGCTCAATGCTGCTGAGATGCCCTAGCATCACTTGCAACGTAAGCAGACGCGCATAAGCCTCCTACGAAGCTTAGTAGAATGCATTTATGCGTGCACAATGCATATGACAAGAATATAGATATCAGAGTATGTGGAAAATAATGAAGGGCTAAGCTGCCAAGTCCATGAATGTTGTTAACCATATCTAGGGGTGCACATATAACCGGTAGAATCGTGGAACCGGACCGGAACCGTTGGATCGGTCCAGTTTGGTTCGGTTCTAAGTAGCACCGGTTCCAAAATTTGGAGAACCGTTGGATACAGATCGGTTCCGGTTTAAGATTGTGTAGAACTGAACCGTGACCCGAACCGTTACCCGAACCGTCGATCCAGACCGTCCAACCGTGCCTTTACTTTTTTTAAAAAAAACCCTAAAGGACTTTGGACTCTCTAATCTCTAGCCCACTGCTGCCGCCCCTTCCTGCTCTCCCCCTCTCTCCCTCTCTCTCTCTCCGTCTCTATTTGGATTCTCAGAGAAAGATATTGAGAGAGAGGAGAGAGAGAGAGAGAGGGAAATGAAGCTTTAAATGTATGCACATGGGCGGGATTGCATAATTTCTGCAAATCTTCACGTGTATTTCTGCGGCTTATATTTTTCTTGAAATCTTATCTCTTTTTGCTTTGATTTTTGGTGTTTGGGACGGTTGGTGGAAGAGAATCTAAGTCTCTATCCATATCTGGTGAGGTAGTTTTGTTGGTTGAGAGAGAGATTGATAAATATGGAGGGTGGAGGTAGAAAACCATCTAGCGTTTCGTCATCGTCTTCGTCGTCTCTGTCGACTGAGCTTTTTGGACCCAAGGAGTCGCTGTCTTCGATGTTGTTCCGAATACTGGCAACTCGTCTTCAACAGGGATTTTCAACTCGGTTTTTCCATCGGCCTCTGGGGTGTGTTTTTATTCCCTTTTCGTATCTGGGTGTTCTTGATTTTCTGTTTTTTCTTTTGTTTTTTTCCTTCTATTGGTTGAAGATGTTTTTTTTTTTTTTTTTTTTTTTTTTTTTCTTTTGGGGTTTTCGTTTTTGTTGTTTGAAGTCTTGGATTTTGTATTTTGAATTTTCTTTCAGTGTTTCTGAGAATTGGTTTTGTTCTTTCTCTGTTTCGGTGAATTGGGGTTTTGTTTATTTGGGTATTTTTTTATTTGGTTGTATAAAATCTCTCCATTATATATATATATATATAATTATGACTGTTGGGTTTTATTGGATTCTGCAGCCGGTTTGGTAGTCTGCTTCTACAAAAGATTGCGCAGCTGGATTGGTATTTGGAAAGATTTCTTTCTTTTCCTCTTTTCGTTTTTCTGTTTTTGTTTTGTATGTTCTGATCTTCCCGGTAAGGCCATAACCGTGGAACTGATCTGGAACCAAACCGGTTTTCACGGTCCGGTTCCGGTTCGGTTCCAAGGTACCAACGGTTCGGTTCCGGTTCTAAAAATGGTAGAACCGTTAGGAACGGTTCGGTTCCAGTTTCACCCCAGAACCGGACCGAACCGACCCGTGTGCACCCCTAACCATATCAAGGCTATGCAATGCAAGGTTTACGTGGCCTAGTATCATATGCTAAAGATGCAACACAAACACGTCAATCCTCATCTAGTTGACGTATTAGAACAATTCGTAACTGGAAACAACACTGGGGTCTAGTACACTCCAATGCTAGTTGTCACCCATCGTGCGCATGACTAGGGGAGTGGAAAAGACCTCACTACCCGTCTCGTCAGTGGTATGCCAATGCCCACTTGGCTCGTTGATAGCGGACCTATTTCACGAGCTGGTTAGACTCAACCTAGCTTATAGCCTCCTACACCCGGGCAAATAAGGTCACACCCCTTTCCAACTGACCTCGACATAGTGGGAGATGTGGCCTAGTAGTATTTGACACTCGGATACTCATGTTATCCACTCGGTCTCGACGTTGGAGCATCCTACTGGTATCACAGGGTTTAGGGACTTTCACTCATGGACATCTATAGTGTCCAAGTGTAGAACACATATTTCCGGTATCCAATCTGGCTAGCCATGGTATGTTTGTAGAGGCCAAAATCCTGATGTCGCTAGGGTGTGAAATTAATTGTGACATGCAGAATGTGAAATGCATGAGTCATACCATTCAAGTTATGCACCAAACCCGCGCATATCGCGCGATCAGGCGGGGCGACCCTATCTCATATAGAGTCTCCTAAGTATCTCAAGCCGAAAGGCGTATGCTATGATTAGGGGTGTACATCGAGTCCTCAGCTCGAACTCGGCTCGGTTTAGTCAGCAGCTCGGGTGGGCCGAGTTCGAGCCAAGATTGAGCCGATTTCGCCATTGAGGCATTTCCACAAACACCCGAACTGCAACTTCAAAATCCCACTGTTGGTCAGCAACATCAATGGCAAAGTAAACAAATTACTTATGAATGTGGTGACATATTCATGCTTTTGTCACATGCATTATTGTAGGTAATATCGAAGTTGAATAGTTAGATGCTTGTTCTCTTTTAGAAACAACATCCTAGTTATCTTCTCATGCAGATAAGCCCGACAGGTGGGCAAAAGAATTCTTACCTTGATAACCTCCTCAGCTTGTCCTAGTTGGGATGACAAAGTCCAAGATGTCATCTTATGCAGAGAGAACTATTTTATCCCAGCTCTCTTTTTAATTCCCATGTATCACCTTGGGTTGAATGGAAGTAGTTGAGCATAAATATAAGATATACAATGTATCTCTAAGCTCATCAAATGCTTATCAAATGCCACTTCGTTGAGTCATTTTATCAAACAGTTGGTGAGCAACATCAATGGCAAAGTAACCGAGTCACCAAACTGGTTCGATCCGAGTTCGATTTGAGTTGGATTCGAACTGGATTTGATCCGAGTCGAGTCGAGCTGGGGCCTGCTCGAACTTATTTTCGAGCTAAAAAAATCAGCTCGACTCGGCTCGAATTCAGCTTCGAACTGAGTCGAATCGAGCTTTTTTGAGTCGAGTCGAGCGAGCTAACCGAGCTAGCTCAGTTCGTGTACACCCCTAGCTATGATCAATCGTCATCCACAATAGGCATGCAGATGATGCATATGGGCATATGAATGGCCATGGTATCCATTACACTAAGCATGTTACTAGTGTGTCCTATCAGGCTAAGTACATTAGCATGTTATCCAACATATCATGTGATAGTTGACCTTAATTGGTCCCGTATGTATAGAGAATGGAACTCGAATGGTAGGCCCGACTAACAATGTGAAAGTCTATGTGGTGGTGCTAGGGGTGCTGCTGGTGCTACTGACGCTCGAAAGGATGGATGGGTCGGGCGCCTCCGTGGTGGTCAAAAGCCGCTGTTGCGGCGGTCTGTACTGTTGCCTCTACTGCTGTGGGGGAGGTCTCAACGGCTGATACAGTTGCTGCTACTGCTATCCTCATTGTTCCTCGTAGTATGGCCCACCTGAGTTGTCAATCTGGTTGGTTTATCTCCCAGGGCAACTTGATTGGAGTGGATGTTACATATACAACATTCCCCACCAATATAGTTTGATTGATTTACCGACCATCAAACATCGGTGTCGTAGAGGATTCCAATAGTAGGAAACTGGGTATTTTGGCATTATTTAGGTACTCTGGCAAAGTATGATACACGAGCAGTAGAAGCTGTACATGTGGACGTACAATAACCCAAGTTAAACTTGTTGGGAGAGCAGATCCCTCCTTGATCACACACAACAATATCGATTAAAAAGGAAAAAAGGGTGAAAATATGCAAACCACAATATATATATATATATATATATATATATATATATATATTTACGTGCTTCCCTTTCGGTACGTCCACAAATTCACATCGATCCATTATGCTTAAAAGGCAAAAAACGAAGAAGTAGCTCTTAATACAATGACGGCTCTCTCTCTCTCTCTCTCTCTCTCTCTCTCTCTCTCTCTCACAACATAATATATATTACCCCAAATGAACTAGGGTTTACATTAAACTTCATATGAAAGTGATGGTTAGATGAACGGTACAGTTCTAATGATTAGGCTCCACATCCTAACAATCTCCCAATTGGAGACCGATCATAGGCAATCTCCCAATGAATATGTTGCATTTGTAAAAGCCCATGCCTCCATAGAGAACTTGATGTGAATTTTCTCATGGTCTTCAAGCTTGAAGACCAATAGAAACTAAATATGACTTTAGTCTCCTTGGTGACCACCTTGGTCAACGTATCTGTAGGGTTCTGATTTGTGTGAATCTTCTCCAAAATAAATTGTCTATCCTCCAAAAGCAATCGTATGAAATGATATTTGATGTCTGTATGCTTGGTTCTTGAATGAAAGTCTGAGTTCTTTACTAGATGGATTGCACTTTGACTGTTATTGTATAACTTACATTTGCTTGCTTCTTACCCAACTCCTCCATGATACCCTATAGCCATATCATTTCCTTGCAAGCCTCTATTGCAACAACATATTCTGCTTCTATTGTCGAGATGGTAACAATCCTCTGTAACCATGAGATCCAACTAACCGTTGCACTACCCAAAGTGAACACATTACCTATACTGCTCTTTGTGCTATTAATATCCCTTGCCAGATTTGAATCAACATATCCCTACAAATAGTACACCGTTGCATCAGTAGTACCTCTCATGTATCTGAGAATCCATTTGACAGCTTCCCAATGCTCTTTCCCTAAGTTGATGAGTTGTTTAAAAAGGGCTACGTTCGAGAGAGCCTAAGCCCTTGTGTATTTCTAACTCTCCTTACTCCCAAGAAGGATGGAAGTTGGCGCATGTGTGTGACAACTGAGCTATTAATAAAATCACAGTGAAGTATCGTTTCCTCATTCCTCAGTTTGATGATATGCTAGACTTGATGCCATATGCCAACGTCTTCTCCAAAATCGATCTTTGCAGGGGATACCACCAGATTCACATCTGACTTGGTGATGAATGGAAGACGACATTTAAGATGAAAGACGGCCTCCACGAGTGGCTAGTAATGCCATTTGGTCTCACAAACGTGCCTAGCACTTTCATGTGCATCATGACGTAGTTGTTGTGCCTATTTATTGGTAAATTTGTCATTGTCTATTTTGACGACATTCTTATCTACAATATGTCAAGAAAGGAGCACCTTAATTATCCAAGTCTCATCTTCAGAGTCCTTTGTCGCGAGCACTTCTACATCAACTTAAAAAAGTGTACCTTCATGAGTGCATCAATGGTTTTCTTAGGGTACATTGTCTCGTCGCAAGGTGTAGAGGTGGACCCTACCAAGGTGAAAGCCATAGTTGATTGGCCGACACCTACCACTATCTCTGAAGCCATAGTTTTCACGACATCGCTACATTTTACAGATGTTTTGTGTGGAATTTTAGCAGCGCCATGGCCCTAATCACCGATTGTATGAAATAAATGGAGTTTTGATGGACACGTACAACAACACGAGCGTTTGATAAAATCAAACGTAAGATGATTGAAGCTCCAATCTTGTGCCTTTCGGACTTTGAGAAGGTATTGGAGGTGAGCTGTGACGTCTCTAATGTCGACATTGGTGGAGTTCTCAGTCAGGAGGGCCATCCAATAGCTTTCTTCAGTGAAAAGGCTCTCTAATGCAAAGCAGCGTTACTCCATTTGTGACTTGGAATTTTATGCCATTGTGCAAACTCTATGGCATTGCCGTCACTATTTGGTTAGAAAGGAGTTTGTCCTATATTCTGATCATGAAGCACTCAAGTATTTAAACTCTTAGAAGAAAAGTGCTCGTCGTGTCAAGTGGAGTGCATACCTTCAGGCTTTTTCTTTTGTCATTCGTCACAAGGCTGGCAAGGACAATCAGGTTGCTGATGCATTAAGCCGCCGTGCACATCTATTGTCATCGATGAAGGTCACTCTTCTGGAATTTGAAGAGATACGGTGTGAGTATGCTGATGACAAGTATTTCGGGTGTATTTATATTGGCATTCTTAGTGGAGAGCATGCGAGACACCCATAGTTCAACATTCATGATGGCTACTTGTTTTGGGGAATGCAACTTTGTCTATTCAATACATCCATTCGTGAGTATGTTGTGAGGGAGTTACATGCTGATGGGTATAGTGGACACTTGGGTCGTGGTAAGACCCTATATCTCGTTGGAGATAGATACTTTTGGCCTCATATAAAATCAGATGTTGCTAAGATTTGTCAGTTCTGCAGGGTTTGCTAGCTTGCTAAGGGTCGAAAGAAAAATAGTGGATTGTATCAACCATTGCCGATCCCACATGCTTCGTGGGAAGATCTTAGCATGGACTTCATCTTGGGTTTGCCAAAGGCCACTCAGTTGATTCAATATTTGTGGTGGTTGATCGATTTTCAAAGATGGCTCATTTTATACCATGCTCAAATATAGCAGACGCTCTGAAGATTACTCAATTATTCTTTCGAGAGGTTGGTTGTCATCATGGGCTTTCAAAGTCAATTGTGTCTGATCGTGATATCAAGTTCATGAGTTATTTGTGGAAAGCTCTTTGGGCAACAACGAAAACCAAGCTTCAGTTCTTTATGCATACCACCCTCAGACCGATGGCGAAATGGAAGTGGTCAATTGTACTTTGGGCAAGTTATTATGGTGTCTTGTCCGCGATCATGTAGCTACATGAGACTTAATTATACCCATGGCTTAATTTGCTTATAATAATTCAGTCAATAGGTCCATAGGGATGTTCACCTTTTGAAGTAGTAATTGGTATATAATTGCGTCTTCTAATTGATTTGGTTGCTATAGAGTTGAGACTAAGTACAAAAGTTAATGACTTCATTCACCATATGCAAAAGGTGCATGACGAAGTTCGACGCAATATGGCCACCAATAATGAAAGTTATAAGCAACATGCATACACAAGACGTTGCTTTATTGAATTTGTGGAATGTGACATGGTTATGGCCTGTATTCGTCTTGAACGGTTGCCTCCCGGCACCTCAAAGAAGCTCCATCCTCACAATGTGTGACCGTTTAAAATCATAAAGAAAATCAGTGCCAAGGCTTATGTTTTAGATCTCCCACCAGATTTACCTATCAGTCCTACTTTCAATGTGGAAGATCTTTCCATCTATCATGGGCACCATACTAATGATGATATCGAAGAACAAGCCATCACACTTCCAACTGTTTTGCCACCTTCAGATACGATCGTTGATGTTCTCGATGACCAAATCGTCTTCATGTGCCAAGGTGGTTATTAGAAGTTTCTCGTTCATTGCTAAGGACAACCTCTCTCCGATGCTACATAGATCACAACTACCGATTTCTAGCATTTGAATCTTGACCTCTATGAGCAATATCAAGCCATATTAACTCGTCGGAGTCAAGTTCTTTCAAGCGGGGGAGGATTGATGCAGGCTGATCTGGGCCCATGATCCATGGGCTAGGCTAAAGCCCATTAAGCCCAAGCCCAACAATTGACCCATTAATAAGGAGGCTCAAGCCTCCTATTTAGGTAGTTAGCTAGCGAAATCAATTAGCTAGCTAAGAATAATCCAATAGTCAACATTTTTAATGCATCCTTATCTCTTTTTATCTCGTTTTCATATTTGTAACAAGTCATTGGTTGTCAATGACATTATGTTTTTTCCTTATATGTACGTTGCAAAAGTCTACGTAAGGGCCTAAGATGAATAATGTGAGGACACCTTTGAATTGAATCAAATTTATGCAATTGTTCTCTATATTTGTTTGAGTTCTCATGCTTAGATTGAAAATGCCTATGCTTGGATGCATCCTTCTCATCAGTCGGCTGCGCCACTTATGCGTATGCATGTCAATTTCATAGAATACCATATCTTTGCTCCTAATGATTTTTTGATTTTCAGCATCCCAAGATTGATAAGCAAAATTATTATAATGAATTTGCACCTTTTGGTCTTAGGATCAAGCTTGGTCCTATTTTTAGAATCGATATAGATATAAGATATACAACCAAATACCTTTAAATGGTATAAGTTTACTTCTTTTTAAAGTCCATGTTTCCTTTGGCAATCCCCCATTTAAAGCAATTGATGGTCCTCTGTTAATCAAGTTGCAGTATTTACGGCATCTGCCCAAAACTGTTTAAGCAATCCAGCATGGATTCTCATGTTCCTTGCATGCTCTAAAATAGTTCTGTACATGCGCTCAGCTACACCATTCTGCCGTGGCGTTCTTGGAGTTGTTTTTTGTCTCTTGATTTCATTAATTGCAGAATACTCCTCGAACTTGTTATCGCAATACTCTCCCATATTATCTGATTTAAGACACTTTAGCTTTAGACCTGTTTCATTCTCAGCCAAAGCTTTTCATTTCTTAAACACATCAAATATTTTTGATTTATGCTTTCAGAAATAAATCCACAATTTTCTATTAGCATCATCAATACATGTAACAACATAGAGAGAGCCACCGATAGAGGATACCTTAGCTGGTCCCCACACATCAATTTGAACCAGTTCCAACCACTTCAACTTTGGAGTCCCTTCGACCTTCGAGAAGCTAACCTTCCTCTGTTCTCCATAGATACAATCTTTGCAAAAGTCCATATCAATAGATTCCAGCCTTGGTGGCCTTTTTTTTTTTTTTTGAAGACATAGGGTGTCCCCACCTCTTTTCGAAGTGAGACTAATCCCTGGTAGCTTTTATTTCGAAAGTAAAACATTTATCTCATTTTTGCTCATGTGCCCAAGTCCATGATGCCATATACGTGTGTCCACCCTTGATGATGCAACTGCAATGGAACTATTAGAGTCGGAAGTTAAGTAAAGAGCACACTCCTTTAACCCGAGGAATTACCATAGCCCCCTTCATGATCTTCCATGATCACTAGTGACGGTTGTCATGTGTCCAGAATCTGCGAGCTGGCCAACCGGAATCAAATTCCTTTTTAGATATGGAACATGCTTGACATCTTTCAGCTTCAACACTGTCCTATTCGACTGGTTTATCTAAACATTCCCCTTTCCAATGATATAGCAGGGTTCATCATCTCCCAAGTAGACTTTTCGAGATTACCCTGCTCATAATTATAAAAAACATTCCTACTCGAAGTAGCATGAAACGAGGCACCGAAATCTATTACTTAAGATTCATTACGAGTATCCAAAGACATAATTAGGGCATTAGAAATACATTCTTCAGAGATGTTTACAAAATCTTTACCTTTCCGATTATTGTTTTCTTGTTGTTTCTTTGGAACTTTATAGTCCTGCTTCATGTGCCCCCTTTGTCGCAATTTCAACAACCATCGCCCTTTCCCTGCGGAGGCTTGGATGATTTGTTCTTCCTTGATCTCAGTCGACCATAGTTTTGTTTCCTCTATTTTGTGTTTTTCCTATTTCTTCAACATTTAGAGCATTCCCCGATGTTTTACTTTTAAGATCTCGAGGCTTTCCCCAAGATTTCAACTTTGTTAATCCAGTAGAATTGCTCGAACCCATTAAGATGCTCAACCATGTTTTCGCCATCAGACATCTTCATATTAAACAACCTCTTCATCAGAAGAACCTTGTTGGAAGCAGAGGATTTTTTGTACATCCTTGATAGGATTGCCATCAATTCCTCTATGGTCTTTTCCTTCACGATGTTGAACGCAACAGATTTCGCCAGAGAAAGTCGAATCGTTCCCAAAGCCTTTTTGTCGAGCACCTCCCAGTCACTATTGGACATTTTCTTTAGTATCTTCGATTTTCCTCCAAGAGGAAGATATAGATCCTTCTGATAGAAATACTCTTCTATTTGTATCTTCCAAAATTCAAAGTTCGATCCTTCTGATAGAAATACTCTTCTATTTGTATCTTCCAAAATTCAAAGTTCGAACCATTAAACTTTTCAATCCTCACATTTCCTTCTTCCGACATTGCTCCCACTTAAACCAAGAGCTTTGATACCAATGGTTGGGAGATCTCTCCTTGATCACACACACAACAACATCGATCAAAAGAAAAAGAAAAAAAAGAGGAGAAAATATGTAAATCACAACCAAGGTGTCCTGTATCGGTATCGGTTGGCGTAACGGTGACCTCTAAAACCGATACGGATACGGGGGCGTAACGGCCCGTAATGGCGCAAATTTTTTTTTTTTTTGCCAAAAAAATATGAAAAAATATGGATTAAATCTGGAATATTCTAAGCATTCCAAATATGCATTCATTTATAAATTGGAACATGTTTATGGTGGTGTAACGGTCCACTCTTTGGTGAGAAGTTGCATCGGACTGTCTGATGAATTTATGAATCAGATAACCTGAATTTGACAACAAAATTCATATATTTAATTTTCTAACTATCTACTATCAATGATAGATATATTAGAATGAATGTAATATGAAAATATCTTACATTAGGTGTTTGCAATTATTTTTTAGGAATTTCTCGAACATACCTGTGCAAATCTGTAAAATGCACATTAATATGTTCTACTATGATTATCACATCATATGGCCTGATTAAAACAACAAAACAACCATTAAAAATTGATTTTTCAAATTTTTTAAAAAAGGGTCAAAATTCATGCGTAAATAGAAAAAAATATTAAATGGCACCCCAAATCTGTAAAATGCACATTAATATGTTCTACTATGATTAACACATCATATGACATGATTAAAACAGCAAAACAACAATTAAAAATTGATTTTTTGAATTAAAAAAAAGGTCAAAATTCATGCGTAAATAGAAAAAAATATTAAATGGCACCCCAAATCTGTAAAATGCACATTAATATGTTCTACTATGATTAACACATCAAATGACATGATTAAAACAGCAAAACAACCATTAAAAAATGATTTTTCGAATTAAAAAAAAAGGGTCAAAATTCATTCGTAAATAGAAAAAAATATAAAATGGCACCCCAAATTTGTAAAATGCACATTAATATGTTCTACTATGATTAACACATCATATGACATGATTAAAACAGCAAAACAACCATTAAAAATTGATTTTTCGAATTTTGAAAAAAAAGGTCAAAATTCATGCGTAAATAGAAAAAAATATTAAATGGCACCCCAAATATGTAAAATGCACATTAATATGTTCTACTATGATTAACACATCATATGGCATGATTAAAACAGCAAAACAACCATTAAAAATTGATTTATTGATTTTTTTTTAAAAAAGGTCAAAATACATGCATAAATAGAAAAAAATATTTAAAAAATATTAAATGGCACTCGAAATCTGAAAAATGCATATTAACATGTTCTACTATGATTAACACATCATATGGCATGATTAAAACAACAAAACATATAAAAAAAAGTATAAATATCTATTTTTGACGAATTCAGAATTTCTGAAAAATGGCCCACCGAGTTTCGATTCAACAAAATCCGTAATATAATGTGTTTTTATCTCAAATACCCAGCCAAGGTTGATCGAAATTGGTAGTAGGAGTGAGAAATAATTTGGAAGCAAGAAATTTGAAAAAAAACAGCAAAAAACGAGCTTAAAATGAAAAAAACAATGTTACTGTTTTTCGACCGTTACGGGCGGGCCGTTATGGGTCAGCCGTTATGGCCGTAACGGGCCCATATCGGCCGATACGGGTACAAAAAATCATAACGGCCGATACGACCCCGAAACGCCTATCGGCTCAGACCGTTACCGTTACGTATTGGCCGATACGTAACTGTTTTGGCACACCTTGATCACAACACAGAGATTTATGTGGTTCCATGTCAATACGTCCATGGATTCACACCAACTATGCTCGAATGCAAAAAAACAAAGAAGCAATTCTCAATACAATGACAACTCTCTCTTTTCTCTCACATGACATAATATATATTACCCCAAACGAGCTAGGGTTTACATAATACTCCATGTGAAATTATGAAATTGCCCTTTGGGTTGGGGGCTTCGCCTCTGGACTCCCAAGCAAGGGGGCGCTTCCTCCATGCTTATGATGCATTTACCCTTGGTTTAATGGATGGATATGTCTATGCCTTGGTATATAGGCCCAAAAGTTGGAATAACTGCTTGTGCTATGGGGTATGCTTCTAGGTCTCGATCACGAAGGTCCTAATCATCGATAACAATCTATAAAGGCAATTGCGATCACGAGAAGCAAAAGCTCGATCGGGATTTATATGTGCAACTTAAGTCAACTGCTTCAATTGATGCTCGACTGCTCATTATGCTCCCCACTCACTTTGCGTTGAGGTGTTGTGCCTCTACTTGGCTCAGATGCTTCATTTGGGACCTGGTATGCATTTGCGTATGTATTTGTATATGCATAAAATACTGCTTCAACCACTCGATCAACTGGCTTTGCTACTTGTGTTGCTTTGAGGGAAATAATGCAGAATTCATATGTTCCCAGTGCGAAGAATGCATCATAACATAACATGTGCATATTTGCCTCCTGAGGAAAAATTGATCGAAATGAATCTCCTTGGTCTAACAATTGGCCCACCAAGTGCTAACCTTTGAATCGGAACTCAGTGATCGAAGTGATGGATTTCTTAGTAGATTCGATCTTCCCTCTTTCGACTAACTTCAAAAAGAATGCATTGGATGGATGCCCACAAATTTGATCCATTACCTTCATTGGGTTCCTTCTATCAGTTTAAGCACCACCCACACCACCGAGCCTTCTTGTACCTGCACTAGGCTTAGTAGGTATCACCCTCTATAAAGATCTATAGCCATATCTTATTGAGTGAGATCCTGTTCCAGGCCTTAGTGATCCAGATCTATATCCAGGGATCAAAATCCAGTTATAAAAAGTGGAACCGTACAACCACCTTAGTTTCGTAGATCCTGCTACAACATATCCCAATCCGGCTTTCCCACTGCCACCCCGCCCAGCGTCCCTACCTGTTCCAACAAGTTATCAAGATTTCGATGTCTTCCTAGAAGTGATGTTGACGTCTTCTTGGAAGTGATGTTCTCGGATTTTGCACATACCTACCTATGGTCCATCTAGGTGTTTCATATCTAGTCCCATATCCCTAAGGTGTAGGAAAAGCAAAGGCACAACTCTAATACTCAGTTAGCTTAATGTGGAGTTCAACCCACGAAAGTGATGACTGGATGAACAATACACCTCTGATGATTAGGCTCCACAGATCCTAACAAAACTAACTACATTGTGGGACCCAATGTTTCTAATTCACGTCCAATTAGAGTGGTTGAACAATTCTAACCTATGATTCATGGACACTTGTTGGTTAAAATAGGACCATTGTTGGATTTATTTTTGCAATTCTAATTATATTAGTACTCCATGACTCATTAAAATATATTAAATTACAAAATACCCTCAAGTAATTGGGTAAGTAGACACTGATTGCTAATAACAGTATCTGACCCACTTAGAAGTTGGGTAAGCAGGTAAAAGTTTTTTAGTTGAGTAGAAAACACAAACGAATCCTAATTTTTCCTGTTCAGATATGTCAGGTAATTGGGTAAATGGATATCCATTGCCAGCCCTAGGAGTCATTGTCTTTTCTTATAACCAAGATGTCTTACAGATATTTCTTCATATTATGTTGAACACATGCCCTTGATTTGTTGTTGATTATCCTAAACCAGCAATTACCCTTGTGTATTATATACTCTCAACTACTGGGGCGTTCAACGTTATATAAGCATGATTATTGTTTGACCTCCTGTGAAACTTTCTAGCAAGGAAAGTGCTTGGGACCTCGCCTAGGCACCTACTGGGGTTACTTTTTATAACATTAGGGAAATGACTTAAATGTGTTTGAAATCCACCCTGTCCATCAGGTACAACACCTCATGTACCTTGATGCTAAAAATAGGCTAAATCAACATTTACGTGGGCCCCCCATAAAATTATGCTTAAAACCTCTAAATTCATTTGGTATGGCCCACCTGGATTTTGGAATACTGTGATTCTTGGGTAATTCATTCATCCTGACGAGGCACATCAGATGAATGGATTGGATGACATAAACCCCACAGTGGGCCTTAAACTAATGGTGGGTGTTCCATCCCAACCATTTCCTGTTGTGTGGCCCACCTGAGTGTTGGATCATCATGATTTTTGGGTTCCATGGTGAACATGAGGTAGCTTACCTGATCTTCTACTGGGTGGATCTTATGAAAGTTCCACTCTCTCAGTTAGTGAAAGTAAACTAGCGTGAGTTACATATGTGCAGTTCTTCTGATAAATATATCAAGATTAGGAAACAGTCTGAAGTTGTAATCACGTAGTTGAGCTTTGCCAAAGTCCACATGCACCTGTATCACATGGCCACGCATGCAAACATGGACTTGCGGGACATCCCATACATGTATGACCTACATGATGGGCGGGCCAGCCAGATTTTTGGAACAGCTCATCTGCAAACTAGGGCCCACCTGATGCACAGCACGGATGTTACACAGACATGTCAGATGAATGGAGGCGTGCATGAGCTTAGCAAGGCTTCCTGTTTGATGTTGAGTGAGCAATGCAGCCTCTGGCTCTGGCTCTGCCCATGCTAAAAGAAAATATCAAATCTCTTTGCAGGAGGCTTCCTGCTATTCTTGCTAATTACTAATTAATTCTGACAGTATGATATACAAATAACAGCAATGCAGGTAAGGTGACGACCAATAGCCGATCACAAGGAATAAGATTCCTAACAGAAGTCACAGGTATAAAGTAAATTTTCTTTCCTCTCTTGTTCATGTCAGCCAATCTTCTGCAGCTTATTTGTTCGAGCTCTTGCTGCTTTAATTGCAGGGAAAATGCATTCAAAAGATCCAAGTAAAGCAGAGCACAACCGACAAAGGGGTAGTTCCCAAAAAAGGTGAACTTCACAGATAATAGTTCTACAATTTATTTTTTTTGGTTTATGTTCTGTGCATTGAAGCACGATCCTGGTACTGTTTTTCAGGGTATCTTCTGCGATGAAGGTAGCTTCCAAAATAGTCATAGAAAACCAACAACCACTGCCAAAGAGAGAGAAAACTGAAGAGGCTTCAGAGAATTTGATTGAATTAGAAATTGTTAGTTCAGAGGAAGAGGGATGAAAGCATCAGCCATCCTCAATCATGGTTGCTTGATATGCGAAAATCACACATGGCATGTATTCAACTGTTTGGAGATGAGATTCATCCATACAGTAAGAAGGACGGGTATGTGCAAAGCTTACAGTAGTAATCAAAATATCAAATATAACACCCACTGGGGCTGTCAAATGGTCAGGCCATGCCTGGTGTTGAACTGGGAATCTTG
The DNA here is from genome assembly GCA_030180095.1 of Magnolia changhungtana. Classification (NCBI taxonomy): domain Eukaryota; kingdom Viridiplantae; phylum Streptophyta; class Magnoliopsida; order Magnoliales; family Magnoliaceae; genus Magnolia; species Magnolia changhungtana. The sequence continues at coordinate 15,284,261 of JASAUF010000276.1, forward strand.
TCAAAAAGAGCCATGAGTGGAATTTTGTTTTGCTTCAGAGTATTATCTATTTTCAGCAATTTTAAAATTGTCTTCCCAATTAAATGCTTTAAATTTAATTATTAAAATGTTGAGCTGAGTAAAGATTCTGAGTTTTGGAGTTGGGAGTTTTTGTGTTTTTGAACCATATGAGTTGAGATATTCAGACCTTAGATCCAACAACTTAGATGGTTAATTTGGCAAAGATAGGTTTTGAGACCTCCATGCGGATCCAATCTATTCATTCATACCACTAGGGTGCGCCATTGTATAAAAATCATGCTGATCAGATGTTTGTAACCATCCAATGAATGACTGAAATAACAAAACAGGTCCAATAATCATTTTGAAAAAAAAAAAAACTACCAAGTAGGTTGCTTATGATTATTCTTGTAAAGAAGAATGTGGATGTGTTTCTCACTTTTTTTATTATTATTTATGTTTGTTTGTTTTTTTGTTTTTTTGTTTTTTTTTTTTTTTTGTTGTTTTTTTTTTTTTTTAAAAATTTTAAATATCTTATGTATTCCTATTGTGTGGAGGAAGAATCTCTCTCACAACATCTCTTCCTCATTTATCATGAATCCTCCATTTCTATTTCCTTTTGGTTTCCCAGCCAGCAGCCAGGGACAGCCCTTTTGAGGCCACTACCAACCACTAATAACCCTTCCAAGGCCTACCCCTTGCCTTAGATAGCTCTCTAAGGCCATCACTGCCACTGGCCCCTTGAGAGCCATTTTCAACCTCATTTGATTATTGTAGACATCGATCTGGATTGCCAGTGAGTCCTGGTGATGGTGAAAGGTACAATCAATTAGTATTATTATTATTTTAAAATTTTTTAATGCTTTAAACACTGATGGAAAATAATATCTCACTTGGTGATCAAAAGGTCAGGGATTGATTGGGGCTAGTCAACATGATCATCCCATCCACAGTTAAAATTAGCTAGGGGAAAAAAAATAATCTGGAGCCTGTGAAGATGTTTAGTTAGAAGTTGAAGAAAGTTAGGTTTTCTAGGTGATTGGGAAAGATTATATCATGGCTTTACTGATGTATGCAACCAACTATAAGTCATGGATTGGGAGGAATTGTTGTGGCTAAACATGTTTTAATGGGTATCGGTTTCACTATGAGATTAAGGAGCATGCAGCTAGGGAAGATGTTAGTTGAGGATTATTATTATGCAGTAATGTTAAACCCCTGAAGATTGGACAACAAGACAAAACAACAAAGAATTTTCAATTGGCTGGGTTTTGGAAAGAGCAAGTCCTTAGAAGGGATTCCACTCCATATCTTTCATAAATCAATATACAATTATATCAGAGGAGAAGCTAGTGTCTAGCTGCTACTATTTGACATAGTTCCAATCTTATAGTAATCCCCTCACATTCAAAGTCGAGGAATGATTATGATTAAACCTTTTTTTTTTTTTTTTCTTACAAACACCACACACACCCACGCACTCACACCACAGTGGGATTTTGCGACAATGGATACTTGTACTCATGACTAGGGCTGTACATGAACCGAGTTAGCCCAGTTAGCTCGCTCGACTCGACTTGAAAAAGCTCGATTTGACTTGGTTCGAAACTGAGTTCGAACCGAGTTGAGCTGATTTTTTGAGCTCGAAAAAATTTCGAACCGAGTTCGAGCTTGCCTGAGCTCGACTCGACTCGGATTGAACCCCAACTTGAATTGAACCAATTCAGTGATTCGGTTACTTTATACTGATGTTGCTCACCAAGTGTTTAATGAAATGACTTAATGAAGTGTCAGCTGGTGGCAAGGAAGGTATGTATATGAAACAAATACCATTTTTCTTGATTTTGATGTTGCCTACAAGGTGTTTGATGAAATACTTGTAAACAGCTGTAACTGTTTTACATACAGTAAGAAATTGAAAGTGCACTCCATGTGTTTGTGAAAATGCCGCACGGTGATCTTGGCTCGAACTGGCCCAAGTTGCTGATGGAACCGAGCCAAGCTAGCTAGTCAGGCTCGAGGACTGAGCCGATCTGAATTCAAGCTGGGGTCAGCTGGTGGCCGAGCCGAGTCGAGCTGTGCCAAGCTCGACTCGGTTCAACTCGTGTACACTTCTACTCATGACCTTGTGTTGAAACTCTTGTGAATCTATCATTGAGGCATTAGGACCCGATTCAACTACTATGCCTTCAAGCAACTCTATAACAGAATCAAGACATTTAGGGCCTGTTTGGATTAAATTACATTACAGTAAATATGACAAATTTCATCATTAATTTTACCTTAAGCCTGTTTGGCAAAAGTAGAGATGAAAATTCAAACCCATGGAATTCCCCTGACACCATGCCAAAGTAATCGAAAGATATCCCACGGGGAATACATCTCATACAACAAGAGTGACTTGGCTGCTACCCCAGAACTAGTGATGTGGGTGGTACCATGACTGTGGGGCCACCTTAATGTATGCATTGTGTATCTACGCCATCCATCCGTTGACATAGGTCCCAAATGCCTGATTACCTCTTTCCCTCCCAAACACCTGATTATTCAAATCGGTAGGAAGTTCTGCAATTTACGCCTTTACCCAAACACACATTAGTTGGTCAAAACACAAACAGCCACTGTCAGTGTGATCGGTGAGTCATGGTTGCTCATTTGCAATATGTTACCGCAGTATGTGGCAATCCAAATAGACCCTTATCATCGTCTGGTATGATTTCCTTACATATTTACCCATTATATCTAGCAGGATCAAACTTACTGATGGCTCATTTTTAAAGGCCTCTGGAAAAGGGACCTATCAACGTTCTTATTCATTGTCATTACCATGTGTGGTGCATGCCTTTTTTTTTCATCAATCTGATATTTATTAATACTATGAAAAAAAATAAAAAAACTAAATTGCAATGTTACATTATCCTTCTTTGTGTACCATAAGACCTGACAAAAGAACAGGAGTGATTAGTGGTGGTCTTGAAGATGGTGTCCTCTACTTGGTTGACTCGGGAAGAATCTCTTCTGCTTTTACTTATAAATCAATTGTAAATAGCGAGCATATTTGTGGGACACTTGCTTAGGTTACATGTTGGTTATATATATATATATATATATATATGAGTAATGCTCACACACAACTAGTTTACACACAACTAGTTGGATAAATCAAATTGGTCCAACTAGCTGTGTATTTAATAGCAAAAAATTACTTTTCTATCCCAAGTAATATACCACATGTGAGATCCGTAATATCAAGTTTTACATAAGTATGATAGAAATTAACAACTAGTTGGATAAATCAAATTGGTCCAACTAGCTGTATATTTAATAGCAAAAAATTACTTTTCTATCCCAAGTAATATACCACATGTGAGATCTGTAATATCAAGTTTTACATAAGTATGATAGAAATTATATGTCAAAGATCCGGCCTGTCCATTAAATAAGACCTATTAATTATATTTTATCTGCTAAAATTTAATAAAAGATCATCATTAATGAAGCCACACATACAAGTTAAATATGTATGGCTAAAATGAATTTCTAATAGCTCCGTTTTTTTGTAAATAGATATCATACCATTAATCATCAAAAATAATAATTTATGTCCTTCACATGTTTAAAAGAAATCCTACCTAATTAATGGACTAGATTTCATATACATTTACTGCACGCATAAATATATTACATGTGTGTGGCTTTCTAATTCATCCCATTTTCTGTTGAAATCCGTTGCCTAATTTACATATCAACTAATGTTAATAAATGCTCTCATGCGGAGAGAAGATGCTTGAGATTACTACGTAAAAGGAGTACCCAACTTGGGTGGGCCTCACTGTGCTTGTTAAAGTGAAATGCACCCCAACCATCAGGTCAGTCACCCTCTGTTTGACCCAGGGCCAAAAAACCTGCCCATTTTATTTCAGTTGGGCCACATTTATTGGAAAATTTTTATCGAAAAATCTAACCCGCTACACTATTCCCTAAATGTGACTTGAATCACATTTGAGCTTGAGTTTTTAGCCTTTAAGCCAATCTTTTCGTTTCGCATCTAATGAGTGTAATGGATTTTACATAAGCATTATAGTGGGCCCTGTAAAAATGGAGGGTGGACGTCTCTCCCAACTATTTTCCTTTGTGTGCCTCAAATTAATAACGTATCATCTTGATGTTTTGACTACTATCCTATCATGGGATTATACATCTAATGGTCGGATTTGATTACACATATAATGGTCAGATTTGATCTCACATACACATCAACGTATGACCCCGTAAAATATCACTGCCGACGTCCCTCCCGCACCGATTCCTAGAAAATAGTCAAGTTACAAGGAAAGATCAATATCTTGTGTAGCAAACCACACAGCATGGGCGTCTATAGATGGCAAAGATATGTCTGCCAAAACCGAGGCCCCGAAACTTGGAGGCATGGCCCCGAAACCGAGGCTGATCCAAAGCTCAAATGAACCCCACCAAAAGAAACAGTGGGAACAATGATGCTCGGTGTTGACATCTTCCTAGGGTCCACCATGATGTTTATTTTCCATCCAACCTATTCATAAAGTCATATAGACCTGGATGAAGAAGGGAAAATACATATATCAGCTTGATCCAAACTTATGTGAAACCCAAGAAGTTTTTGAAGGTAGGCCTTCAATCTCCACTTTTTCTTGTAGTGTGGTCCACTTGAATGTTGGATCTGCCTCATTTTTCGGATCAAACCCTAAAATGATTTGAAAATGTGTATGGACGGCATGGATAAGACATATAAATCATGTTGGGACTGATTTTAAGTCCCTTGATCTAACATTGGGTGATCCACTTGATGGTGGAAGTGGATTTCAAATTAATACCATAGCAGGCCCATCTGAATGACCAACCATTGTGACTTGAAATCACTCATCTCTGGTGGTATTCATCTATGTAATCGAGTGGTGCCGCAGCGCAGACAACCACTCTCCTATTTTTACAGGCCCACCATGATGTATTAGTAAGATTCACTCCAATAATTATATGTGTAATCCCATTGAGGGTCTGGAGCCAAAAAAATAATAATAATCATGCTAACCTTTGATTGAATTCAGCCACCGCAATGGAAACATTGGGAGAGACGTCCACCCTTGATTTTTACTATGTTCAACATAACAAGCATGTGAAATTCACTCCAACCATTAAGATGACACACTAAAAATCTATGCCTAATGTCCAAAAATCAGGGGCATATGTGATTCAGGTGGGCCAAACCAATGAAAATAGTTTGGAGAGTGAGTTTTCCTTGTACATTGTTTTCAATCATGTGGTCCACTTGAACCATAGATGATGCTAATTTTTTAATCCACGGTTCTAATAGGGGTGACTCACCTGATGGTTGGGGTGGATTTCACTTTAACACTATAGTGGGGCCACCACCGGCAGCTACTTTTCCTATTAGAATAACTTTTCTTTCTTGGTATTAAATAGCATTAATTGGTCCTTGAATTAATCAACCAGTTGGACGAAAATGCAATGTCCAACTAGTTGTGTGTGAGCATTTATATATTTATATATATATATATATATATATATTTCCACATAAATTTTTAAGTCAAAATTTTAGTGAAAAGTTTGTCAGATGTATAAACATTACAAATCTTTTGCTTTAAGCATTAAAAAAGGTTCTACTCCTTTTAATCTTTTTCACTTTAATGTATAGGGACGATTCTTAGTTGTGTTTATGCTTTTTTTACAAGCAATTATTTCCTTTATTGATGATTATTTTCCATTTACATGGATACATGTCATGAAAAGGAATACAACAACAAGATGGCTTAACCTCTAAGGAAAAAAAAAGAAAAAAAGAAAAGAGAAGGAAAGAGACTCTCACACCTCAGGCTAGGAGAAAGGGCCCACATGGGTTAGGAGGTCAAAGGACAAACACAAGCTCACTTGCAAGGATAATGTGGAAAGGAGAGCTCGAAGGGGCGTTGACTAGTTTTAGAAGAAGGCTTCTTGACGCCTAAAAACAACACTAATTTGACATCCTGAGCAGGATATATAGGCGTGCACTCAACGGGCATAAAGGCATGTCTCTCAGGAAGATGAGGATCTGATAAAGCTAATAAGCTCTCGCCATTTTAGACTTGGATGCTAACACCTGCAATATCAGCGGAAATAAGTTTAGATATTCTAATATATTTAAAATGAGACACATTCCTCAAAGATTTTCTTTGCGTAGGATTTTCCAAAACTGCAAATCAAGGAAGAAACTGTTTTCATTTTCATAGCCCACCAAAGTTTTGGATCAAAGTAAAATTTAGGCAGTAAAATTTAGGCCCGGGAGGTTTCATGAGGTGCTACTTCACGTGGACCATTCAGATTTTGGAGTCACATAACGTATGATGAGTTCTCAAAAAAGTTCGCACGAGTTCCATGTGAACTGGTGCGGAACGGAGCATTTGTGTGTGTGTGTGTTATATATATATATATATATATATATATATATATATATATATATATATATATATATATATATAGAGAGAGAGAGAGAGAGAGAGAGAGAGAGAGAGAGAGAGAGAGAGAGAGAGAGGAATGCTCACCTGCACCTTCTTACATGAGCACCCGTGAGCACCTTCGCACACGTGTCCATGTGATGCAGCTAGAGGTGTACACGAGTTAAACTGAGTCGAGCTTGGCACAACTTGACAAACCGAGTCGAGCTTGGCACAACTTGATTCGACTTGGCCACTTGCTGACCCCAGCTCAAACTTCGCTCAGCTCGGTTTGGTCAGCATCTCGGGCCAGTCCGAGCTCAGTTTGAGCCAAGATCGAGCCGAGTTCGCTTGTGGAGCATTTTCACAAACACATGGACTGTACCTTCAAAATCTCACTGTGTAAAACATCAGCAGTGGTTTTACATGTATTTCATCAAACACCTTGTAAGCAACATAAAAATCAAGAAAAAAAAAGGTATTTGTATGGATCCGGATCCATGGGAAGAAACGCTTTAATGGC